>CAWUFW010000358.1:585000-1940639 GCA_963921515.1 Calotriton arnoldi
ACAGAGAGATAGAGACTGACAGAGAGAGAGAGACTGACTAAAAGAGACTGACTGATTGAGAGAGACTGAGAGAGAGAGAGACTGACTGAGAGAGACTGACTGACAGACTGACTGAGAGAGACTCACAGAGAGACTGACAGAGAGAGAGAGACTGACTGACAGAGAGAGAGAGACTGACTGACAGAGAGAGAGACTGACTGAGTCTGACAGAGAGACTGACTGACTGAGAGAGACTGACTGACAGAGAGACTGACTGAGAGACTGACAGAGAGAGTGACAGAGAGAGAGACTGACTGACTGAGAGAGAGACTGACTGACAGAGAGAGAGACTGACTGACAGAGAGAGAGACTGACAGAGAGAGAGGCTGACTGAGAGAGAGAGAGACTGACAGAGAGAGAGACTGACTGAGAGAGAGAGACTCATTGAGAGAGAGAGACTGACTGAGAGAGAGACTGACTGAGAGAGAGAGACTGACTGACCGAGAGAGACTGACTGACAGAGAGAGAGAGACTGACTGACAGAGAGAGAGAGACTGACAGAGAGTGACTGACTCAGAGACTGACTGAGAGACTGACTGACTGAGACTGACAAAGAGAGAGAGACTAACTGACAGAGAGACTGACTGAATGAGAGAGAGAGAGACTGACTGACAGAGAGAGACTGACAGAGAGAGAGAGACTGAGAGAGAGACTGAGAGAGAGAGAGAGACTGACTGACTGGGAGAGACTGACTGACTGAGAGAGAGACTGACTGAGAGAGAGAGAGACTGACTGAATGAGAGAGAGACTGACTAAAAGAGACTGACTGAGAGAGACTGACTGACTAAGAGAGACTGACTGAGAGAGACTCACGGAGAGACTGACAGAGAGAGAGAGACTGACTGACAGAGAGAGAGAGACTGACTGACAGAGAGAGAGAGAGAGACTGACTGACAGAGAGAGAGAGAGACTGACTGACAGAGAGAGAGAGACTGACTGACTGAGTCTGACAGAGAGACTGACTGACTGAGAGAGAGACTAACTGACTGACAGAGAGACTGACTGACTGAGAGAGACTGACTGAGACTGACAGAGAGAGAGAGAGAGACTGACTGACAGAGAGAGAGACTGACTGACAGAGAGAGACTGACAGAGAGATACTGACTGACTGAGAGAGAGACTGACTGACTGAGAGAGAGACTGACTGACTGAGAGAGAGACTGACTGACTGAGAGAGAGACTGACTGAATGAGAGAGACTGACTGAATGAGAGAGAGACTGACTGAGAGAGACCGACTGATTGAGAGAGACTGACTGACTGAGAGAGAGAGAGAGACTGACTGAGAGAGGCTGACTGACTGAGAGAGGCTGACTGACTGAGAGAGACTGACTGACTGACAGAGAGACTGACTGACAGAGACTGACTGAGAGAGTGACTGACTGAGAGAGACTGACTGAGACTGACAGAGAGAGAGACTGACTGTCAGAGAGACTGACTGAATGAGAGAGAGAGACTGACTGACAGAGAGAGACTGACTGACAGAGAGAGACTGACAGAGAGGCTGACTGACAGAGAGACTGACTGAGAGAGACTCACAGAGAGACTGACTGACAGAGAGAGAGAGAGACTGACTGACAGAGAGAGAGAGACTGACTGACTGAGACTGACAGAGAGACTGACTGACTGAGAGAGAGACTGACTGAGAGAGAGACTAACTGACTGACAGAGAGACTGACTGAGAGAGACTGACAGACTGACAGAGAGAGAGACTGACTGACTGAGAGAGAGACTGACAGAGAGATACTGACTGAATGAGAGAGAGACTGACTGAGAGAGAGACTGACAGAGAGAGAGAGACTGACTGAATGAGAGAGAGAATGACTAAAAGAGACTGACTGATTGAGAGAGACAGAGAGAGAGAGACTGACTGAGAGAGGCTGACTGACAGAGAGGCTGACTGACTGAGAGAGACTGACTGACTGACTGACAGAGAGACTGACTGACAGAGACTGACTGAGAGACTGACTGACTGAGAGAGAGAGACTGACAGAGAGAGAGACTGACTGAGAGAGAGAGACTGACTGACAGAGAGAGAGACTGACAGAGAGAGACTGACAGAGAGAGAATGACTGACAGAGAGACTGACAGAGAGAGAGACTGACTGAATGAGAGAGAGACTGAATGAGAGAGAGAGAGACTGACAGAGAGAGAGACTGACAGAGAGAGACTGACAGAGAGAGACTGACAGAGAGAGAGACTGACAGAGAGAGAGAGACTGAGAGAGAGAGAGACTGAATGAGAGAGAGACTGACTGAGAGAGAGAGACTGAATGAGAGAGAGAGACTGACTGACAGAGAGAGACTGACAGAGAGAGAGAGACTGAGAGAGAGAGAGAGAGACTGACTGACTGAAAGAGACTGACTGAGAGAGAGACTGACTGAGAGAGAGACTGACAGAGAGAAACTGACTGAGAGAGAGACTGACTGAGAGAGAGAGAGACTGACTGACAGAGAGAGACTGACAGAGAGAGACTGACTGAGAGAGAGAGAGACTGACTGAATGAGAGAGAGACTGACTGAATGAGAGAGAGACTGACTGAATGAGAGAGAGACTGACTGAATGAGAGAGAGACTGACTGAATGAGAGAGAGACTGACTGAATGAGAGAGAGACTGACTGAATGAGAGAGACTTACTGATTGAGAGAGACTGACTGACTGAGAGAGACTGACTGACAGAGAGACTGACTGAGAGAGACTGACTGACAGAGAGACTGACAGAGAGAGAGACTGACAGAGAGACTGACTGACAGAGAGACTGACTGACAGAGAGACTGACTGACAGAGAGACTGACTGACAGAGAGACTGACTGACAGAGAGACTGACTGACAGAGAGACTGACTGACAGAGAGACTGACTGACTGACTGAGAGAGAGACTGACTGAGAGAGAGACTGACTGAGAGAGAGACTGACTGACAGAGAGACTGACTGACAGAGAGAGACTGACAGAGAGAGACTGACAGAGAGACTGACTGACAGAGAGAGAATGACTGACAGAGAGACTGACTGAGAGAGAGACTGACTGAGAGAGAGAGAGACTGACTGAGAGAGAGAGAGTCTGACTGACTGAGAGAGAGACTGACTGACTGAGAGAGAGACTGACTGACAGAGAGAGAGACTGACTGAGAGAGTGACTGACTGAGAGAGAGACTGACTGAGAGAGTGACTGACTGAGAGAGAGACTGACTGACAGAGACTGACTGAGAAAGACTGACAGAGAGACTGACAGAGAGAGACTGACAGAGAGAGACTGACTGACAGAGAGAGACTGAGAGAGAGACTGACAGAGAGAGAGACAGAGAGAGAGACTGACTGAGAGAGACTGACTGACAGAGAGAGAGAGAGACTGACTGACTGAGACTGACAGAGAGACTGACTGAGAGAGACTGACAGAGAGACTGACTGACAGAGAGAGACTGACTGACTGAGACTGACAGAGAGACGGACTGAGAGAGAGACTGACTGACAGAGAGAGACTGACAGAGAGAGACTAACTGTCTGACAGAGAGACTGACTGACAGAGAGACTGCCTGACTGAGAGAGACTGACTGACTGAGACTGACAGAGAGAGAGAGAGACACTGACAGAGAGAGAGAGAGACTGACTGAATGAGAGAGAGTGACTGAGAGAGAGAATGACTGACAGAGAGAGACTGGCTGAGAGAGAGACTGACTGAATGAGAGAGAGAGAGACTGACTGATTGAGAGAGACTGACTGAGAGAGACTGACTGAGAGAGAGACTGACAGAGAGGCTGACTGAGAGATGCTGACTGACTGAGAGATGCTGACTGACTGAGAGATGCTGACTGACTGAGAGATGCTGACTGACTGAGAGATGCTGACTGACAGAGAGGCTGACTGACTGACAGAGAGAGACTGACTGAGAGAGACTGACTGAGAGAGACTGACTGAGAGAGACTGACTGACAGAGAGACTGACTGACAGAGAGACTGACTGACAGAGAGACTGACTGACTGAGAGAGAGACTGACTGAGAGAGAGACTGACTGACTGAGAGAGAGACTGACTGACCGAGAGAGAGACTGACTGACAGACTGACTGACTGACAGACTGACTGACTGAGAGAGACTGACTGACTGAGACTGACTGACTGAGAGAGACTGACAGAGAGAGAGAGAGAGAGAGAGAGAGACTGACTGACAGAGAGAGAGACTGACTGACAGAGAGAGAGACTGACTGACTGAGAGAGACTGACTGACAGAGAGAGAGAGACTGACTCAGAGAGACTGACTGACGGAGAGAGACTGACTGACGGAGAGAGACTGACTGACAGAGAGAGACTGACTGACAGAGAGAGAGACTGACAGAGAGAGAGAGACTGACAGAGAGAGAGAGACTGACAGAGAGAGAGAGACTGACTGACAGAGAGACTGACTGAATGAGAGAGAGACTGACTGACAGAGAGAGACTGACAGAGAGAGACAGAGAGAGAGAGACTGACTGAGAGAGAGAGACTGACTGAGAGAGAGAGAGACTGACAGAGAGAGAGACTGACAGAGAGAGAGACTGACTGAGAGAGACTGACAGAGAGACTGACTGAGAGAGACTGACTGAGAGAGACTGACAGAGAGACTGACAGAGAGAGACTGACAGAGAGAGACTGACAGAGAGAGACTGACAGAGAGAGACTGACTGAGAGAGAGACTGACTGAGAGAGAGACTAACTGACTGACAGAGAGACTGACTGACAGAGAGACTGACTGACAGAGAGACTGACTGACAGAGAGAGACTGACTGACTGAGACTGACAGAGAGAGAGAGAGAGAGACACTGACTGACAGAGAGAGAGACTGACTGAATGAGAGAGAGACTGACTGAGAGAGAGACTGACAGAGAGAGAGACTGACAGAGAGAGAGACTGACAGAGAGAGAGACTGACAGAGAGAGAGAGACTGACAGAGAGAGAGACTGACAGAGAGAGAGACTGACAGAGAGAGAGAGACTGACAGAGAGAGAGAGACTGACTGATTGAGAGAGACTGACAGACTGAGAGAGACTGACTGACTGAGAGAGAGACTGACAGAGAGGCTGACTGACAGAGAGACTGACTGACAGAGAGACTGACTGACAGAGAGACTGACTGAGAGACTGACTGACAGAGAGACTGACTGACAGAGAGACTGACTAGGAGAGAGAGACTGACTGAGAGAGAGAGACTGACTGAGAGACTGACTGACAGAGAGACTGACTGACTGAGAGAGAGAGAGAGACTGACTGAGAGAGAGACTGACAGAGAGAGACTGACTGAGAGAGAGAGGATGACTTAGAGAGAGACTGACAGAGAGAGACTGACTGAGAGAGACTGACAGAGAGACTGACTGAGAGAGAGACTGACTGACAGAGAGAGAGACTGACTGACAGAGAGAGACTGACTGACTGAGAGAGACTGACTGACTGAGAGAGAGACTAACTGTCTGACAGAGAGAGAGACTGACTGACTGACAGAGAGACTGACAGAGAGACTGACAGAGAGACTGACTGAAAGAGACTGACAGAGAGACTGACAGAGAGAGAGAGAGACTGACTGACAGAGAGAGAGAGACTGACTGACTGAGACTGACTGAGAGACTGACTGACAGAGAGAGACTGACTGACTGAGAGAGAGACTGACTGAGAGAGAGACTGACTGAGAGAGAGACTGACTGAGAGAGAGACTAACTGACTGACAGAGAGACTGACTGACAGAGAGAGACTGACTGACTGAGACTGACCGAGAGAGAGAGAGAGACACTGACTGACAGAGAGAGAGAGACTGACTGATTGAGAGAGACTGACTGACAGAGAGACTTTCTGACTGAGAGAGAGACTGACTGAGAGAGGCTGACTGACTGAGAGAGACTGACTGACAGAGAGGCTGACTGACAGAGAGACTGACTGACAGAGAGACTGACTGACAGAGAGACTGACTGACAGAGAGACTGACAGAGAGACTGACTGACAGAGAGACTGACTGAGAGAGAGAGACTGACTGAGAGACTGACTGACAGAGAGACTGACTGACTGAGAGAGAGACTGACTAAGAGAGAGACTGAGAGAGAGAGAATGACAGAGAGAGACTGACTGAGAGAGAGACTAACTGACTGACAGAGAGACTGACTGACAGAGAGACTGACTGACAGAGAGAGACTGACTGACTGAGACTGACAGAGAGAGAGAGAGAGACACTGACTGACAGAGAGAGAGAGACTGACTGACAGAGAGACTTTCTGACTGAGAGAGAGACTGACTGAGAGAGGCTGACTGACTGAGAGAGACTGACTGAGAGAGGCTGACTGACAGAGAGGCTGACTGACAGAGAGGCTGACTGACAGAGAGACTGACTGAGAGACTGACTGACTAGGAGAGAGAGACTGACAGAGAGAGAGACTGACAGAGAGAGAGACTGACTGAGAGACTGACTGACAGAGAGAGAGAGAGTCTGACTGACTGAGAGAGAGACTGACTGAGAGAGTGACTGACTGAGAGAGAGACTGACAGAGAGAGAGACTGACTGACAGAGAGAGACTGACTGACAGAGAGAGAGACTGACTGAGAGAGAGACTGACTGACAGAGAGAGACTGACTGACAGAGAGAGAGACTGACTGAGAGAGAGACTGACTGACAGAGAGAGAGACTGACTGACAGAGTGACTGACAGAGAGACTGACTGAGAGAGACTGACTGAGAGACTGACTGACTGAGACTGACAGAGAGAGAGAGAGACTGACAGAGAGAGACTGACTGACTTAGAGAGAGACTGAGAGAGAGACTGACTGAATGAGAGAGAGACTGACTGAGACTGACTGAATGAGAGAGACTGACTGACAGAGACTGACTGACAGAGAGAGACTGACTGACAGAGAGAGACTGACTGACAGAGAGAGACTGACTGACAGAGAGAGACTGACTGACAGAGAGACTGACTGAGAGAGACTGACTGAGAGAGAGACTGACTGACAGAGAGACTGACTGACTGAGAGACTGACTGACAGAGAGACTGACTGACTGAGAGACTGACTGACAGAGAGAGAGAGACTGACAGAGAGACTGGCTGAGAGAGAGACTGACTGACAGAGAGAGACTGACTGACAGAGAGAGACTGACTGACAGAGAGAGACTGACTGACAGAGAGAGAGACTGACTGAGAGAGACTGACAGAGAGAGAGAGACTGACAGAGAGAGAGAGACTGACAGAGAGAGAGAGACTGACAGAGAGAGAGAGACTGACTGAATGAGAGAGAGACTGACTGAATGAGAGAGAGACTGACTGAGAGAGAGAGACTGACTGACAGAGAGACTGACTGACAGAGAGAGACTGATTGAGAGAGAATGACTGACAGAGAGACTGGCTGAGAGAGAGACTGACTGACAGAGAGAGACTGACTGACAGAGAGAGACTGACTGACAGAGAGAGACTGACTGACAGAGAGAGACTGACTGACAGAGAGAGACTGACTGACAGAGAGAGACTGACTGACAGAGAGAGAGACTGACTGAGAGAGACTGACTGAGAGAGACTGACAGAGAGAGAGAGAGACTGACTGAGAGAGACTGACTGAGAGAGACTGACAGAGAGAGAGAGACTGACAGAGAGAGAGAGACTGACTGAATGAGAGAGAGACTGACTGAATGAGAGAGAGACTGACTGAGAGAGAGAGACTGACTGAGAGAGAGAGACTGACAGAGAGAGAGACTGACAGAGAGACTGACAGAGAGAGAGAGACTGACTGACAGAGAGAGAGAGACTGACTGACAGAGAGAGAGAGACTGACTGACTAAGACTGACTGAGAGACTGACTGACTGAGAGAGAGACTGACTGACTGAGAGAGAGACTGACTGAGAGAGAGCCTAACTGACTGACAGAGAGACTGACTGACAGAGAGACTGACTGACAGAGAGAGACTGACTGACTGAGACTGACAGAGAGAGAGAGAGAGACAGACACTGACTGACAGAGAGAGAGAGACTGACTGACAGAGAGACTGACTGAGACTGACAGAGAGAGAGAGAGAGAGACACTGACTGACAGAGAGAGAGACTGACTGAGAGAGAGACTGACAGAGAGAGACTGACTGAGAGAGAGACTGACTGAATGAGAGAGAGACTGACTGAATGAGAGAGAGACTGAGAGAGAGAGAGACTGAGAGAGAGACTGACTGAGAGAGAGACTGACAGAGAGAGACTGACTGAATGAGAGAGAGACTGAGAGAGAGACTGACTGAGAGAGAGACTGACTGACTGAGAGAGACTGGCTGAGAGAGACTGACTGACTGAGAGAGAGACTGACTGAGAGAGACTGACTGAGAGAGACTGACTAAGAGAGACTGACTAAGAGAGAGAGAGACTGACTGACAGAGAGAGACTGACTGACAGAGAGAGACTGACAGAGAGAGACTGACTGACAGAGAGACTGACTGACAGAGAGACTGACTGACAGAGAGACTGACTGACAGAGAGACTGACTGACAGAGACTGACTGAGAGAGACTGACTGAGAGAGACTGACTGACTGAGAGACTGACAGAGACTGACTGAGAGACTGACTGACTGACTCAGAGAGACTGACTGACAGAGAGAGACTGACTGAGAGAGAGACTGACTGAGAGAGAGACTGACTGACAGAGAGAGACTGACTGACAGAGAGAGACTGACTGACAGAGAGAGACTGACTGACAGAGAGAGAGACTGACTGACTGAGAGAGACTGACTGACAGAGAGACTGACTGACAGAGAGAGAGAGAGACTGACAGAGAGAGAGACAGAGAGAGACTGACTGACAGAGAGAGACTGACTGACTGAGAGAGAGACTGACAGAGAGAGAGACTGACAGAGAGAGAGACTGACAGAGAGAGAGACTGACAGAGAGACTGACTGACTGAGAGAGACTAACTGACAGAGAGACTGACAGAGAGCGAGAGACTGACTGACAGAGAGAGACTGACAGAGAGAGAGAGACTGACTGACCGAGAGAGTGACTGACTGACTGACAGAGACTGACTGAGAGAGAGACTGACTGACAGAGAGACACTGACAGAGAGAGAGAGAGACTGACTGACTGACAGAGAGACTGACTGACTGCCAGAGAGACTGACTGACAGAGAGACACTGACTGAGAGAGAGAGACTGACAGAGACTGACTGAGAGAGAGAGAGACTGACTGACAGAGGAGAGACTGACTGACTGAGACTGACATAGAGAGACTGACTGACAAAGAGAGAGACTGACTGACTGAGAGAGAGACTGACAGAGAGAGACTGACTGACAGAGACTGACTGACAGAGAGAGACTGACTGAGAGAGAGACTGACTGACAGACTGACAGAGAGAGAGAGACTGACTGACAGAGAGAGAGAGACTGACTGACAGAGAGAGAGAGAGACTGACTGACAGAGAGAGACTGACTGACAGAGAGAGGCTGACTGACAGAGGGAGACTGACAGAGAGAGACTGACTGAGAGAGACTGACTGAGAGAGACTGACTGAGAGAGACTGACTGAGAGAGACTGACTGACTGAGAGAGAGACTGACTGACTGAGAGAGACTGACTGACTGAGAGAGAGACTGACTGACTGAGAGAGAGACTGACTGACCGAGAGAGAGACTGACTGAGAGAGACTGACTGACTGAGAGAGACTGACTGAGAGAGGCTGACTGACAGAGAGGCTGACTGACAGAGAGGCTGACTGACAGAGAGACTGACTGACAGAGAGACTGACTGACAGAGAGACTGACTGACAGAGAGACTGACTGACAGAGAGACTGACTGAGAGACTGACTGACTAGGAGAGAGAGACTGACAGAGAGAGAGACTGACTGAGAGACTGACTGACAGAGAGAGAGACTGACTGAGAGAGAGACTGACTGAGAGAGAGACTGACTGAGAGAGAGACTGACTGAGAGAGAGACTGACTGAATGAGAGAGAGACTGAGAGAGAGACTGACTGAGAGAGAGACTGACTGAGAGAGAGACTAACTGAATGAGAGAGAGACTGACTGATTGAGAGAGACTGACTGACAGAGAATGGCTGAGAGAGACTGACTGACAGAGAGAGAGACTGACTGAGTTTGAGAGACTGACTGAGTGAGAGAGAGACTGACTGACAGAGAGAGACTGACTGACAGACTGACTGACTGAGAGAGACTGACTGACTAAGACTGACTGACTGAGAGAGACTGACAGAGAGAGACTGACTGAGAGAGACTGACTGAGAGAGACTGACTGACAGAGAGACTGACTGAGAGAGAGACTGACTGACTGAGAGAGAGACTGACTGACTGAGAGAGAGACTGACAGACTGAGAGAGAGACTGACTGACAGAGAGACTGACTGACAGAGAGACTGACTGACAGAGAGAGAGACTGACTGACAGAGAGAGAGACTGAGAGAGAGACTGACTGACTGAGAGAGAGACTGACTGACTGAGAGAGACTGACTGACAGAGAGAGACTGACTGACAGAGAGACTGACTGAGAGAGAGAGACTGACTGACAGAGAGTGAGAGAGAGACTGACTGACAGAGAGAGAGACTGACTGACAGAGAGAGACTGACTGACTGAGAGAGACTGACTGAGAGAGACTGACTGACTGAGAGAGACTGACTGAGAGAGGGAGACTGACTGACAGAGAGTGAGAGAGAGACTGACTGACAGAGAGAGAGACTGACTGACAGAGAGAGACTGACTGACAGAGAGAGACTGACTGAGAGAGAGACTGACTGACAGAGAGAGACTGACTGACTGAGAGAGAGACTGACTGAGAGAGAGACTGACTGACTGAGAGAGATACTGACTGACAGAGAGAGAGATACTGACTGACTAGGAGAGATACTGACTGACTAGGAGAGATACTGACTGACTGACAGAGAGAGAGGAAAACCTGCTCTCGCTACAATGAAGCAAAGCAGGATTGCATGTCAGCAGCTCCCCTTGCTCAAAAACAATGCCGGCTCCCGCAGGAGGCGGGCAGCCGGCGGGACCGTGGGGGCATTGGGGCTCCCCCCACGGTCCCCAACACAAAGGGCCGGCCCCGGGGGATGGGGGCCCTGGGCCAGAAGTGGCCCAGGAGGGGGGCCACGTGGCCCCCCTTCAATATTAAAATTTAAAAAAATAAAAAAAATAAAGAGGCACAGCCCCGGGGGATGGGGTCCCCGGGGCCAATAGAGGCCTAAGGAGGGGGGTCACGCAGCCCCCCTCCTTAAAAAATAAAAAACAAACAAAAATAAATGTGGCCATGCCCCGGGGGATGGGGTCCCCGGACCCGAAATTGGCCTCGGGAGGGGGGCCGCGCGGCCCCCTTCCCGTTTTTTTTTTAAATGTAAAAAAAAGAGCAGGCCCTGGGGGATGGGGTCCCCAGGGCCCCAAATAATGTAAAAGAAGGCGGGCCACACAGCCCCCCTTGTAAAAAAAAAAAAAACGGCATCTTGCCGGAGGCCCCGCCCCCTCCCTGCAGCACTCAGCAAACGCGCCCCCTGGCGCGTTGTAAGTTGGGGAATTAATTCCCTTGAATACTGAGGGTCCCTGGGGCCAACTAGCCCACCAGGTACCTCCAGTATGCGCCACAGAGCTGCGTTGCAGAGAGGTGTTCCGAGGCCACGCCCCTTTTACACCTCTCTGCAACGCAGCTCTGTAGCGCTTACTGGAGGTACCTGGTGGGCTAGTTGGCCCAGAGGGACCCTCAGGACTCAAGGGGAATTAATCCCCCAATTTACAACGTGCCAAGGGGACGCGTTTGCACAGTGGTGCAGGGAGGGGGCAGGGCCTGACATAGCAAGTGTGCAAACGCGCCCCCTGGCACCTTGTAAATTGGGGGATTAAGTCCCCTTCAATCCTGAGGGTCCCTGGGGGCCAACTAGCCCACCAGGTACCTCCAGTAAGCGCCACAGAGCTGCGTTGCAGAGAGGTGGTCTGAGGCCACGCCCCTTTTTACACCTCTCTGCAACGCAGCTCTGTGGCGCTTACTGGAGGTACCTGGTGGGCTAGTTGGCCCCTAGGGACCATCACGATTCAAGGGGACTTAATCCCCCAACGTACAATGCACCAGGGGGCGTGTTTGCACAGTGGTGCAGGGAGGGGGCGGGGCCTGACATAACAAGTGTGCTAACGCGCCCCCTGGTGCGTTGTAAATTGGGGGATTAAGTCCTCTTCAATCCTGAGGGTCCCTGGGGGCCAACTAGCCCACCATGTACCTCCAGTAAGCGCCACAGAGCTGCGTTGCAGAGAGGTGGTCTGAGGCCACGCCCCTTTTTACACCTCTCTGCAACGCAGCTCAGTGGCGCTTAATGGAGGTACCTGGTGGCCTAGTTGGCCCCCAGAGACCCTCAGAATTCAAGGGGACTTAATCCCCCAACTTAGAACACGCCAGGGGGCACGTTTGCAGAGTGCTGCTGGGAGGGGGTGGGGCCTGATATAACAAGTTAGCAATCCTGCTCTGTGGGACTTACTGGAGGTAATAAAAGGGGTAGTTGGCCCCCAAGGTTGACGTTGGGGGCTAACTATCCCCTCCTGTTACTTCCGCTAAATCCCACACAGTGGGATTGCTAAAAGGTGTTTGAAGGCCACGCTCACCTTTCTCCACCACTCTGCAAACGCGACTGCTATGTTATAGTTAGAAATTAGCATTTAAAAAACCTTTGAAATTCACTGGAAAAAACATAGGTTTCAGGGACGTTATAGTTAGAAATTAGCATTTAAAAACCATTGAAATTCACTGAAAAAACCATAGGTTTCAGGCACGTTAAAGTTAGAAATTAGCATTTAAAAAACCTTAGAAATTCACTGAAAAAACCATAGGTTTCCGGGACGTTATAGTTAGTTGGACAATTCACTCGTACAAATCCATAGAAATTCCGCCGTTATAGTTAGTTCAGCTAACTATAACTCGCGCCCCCGCAATGCACTGCTGATGATGTCACATATTACATCATTCATGACATGATCAGTGACATCACTGATGACATCACTGATGACATCTCAAATGACATCACTGATGACATCATCCACGTGAAAATCTGATGCACCTCCTCACACTCTAATATAACCTTTGATACACCCACTGTAAAATACAGACTACCCTTTTCGAAACCATCGACACACCAATACCAGTTACTACATACGCACTCACTGATTCCTAGGTCTACACACACATCCACTCATTCACCCATACAATCACTCATACATGCAGTCACTCATCAATACAACACTATCATATGCACTCGTACACCTATACAGACACTCACACACCACCACTCATTCAGAGATACTCACACACCTAGTCAGTCATGCAAAGAATCAATCACACTTCCATTTACTGACCTATACAGTTATACACACACCACATCACTTATTCAAACAGAAACAAACGCATACTTACTCTCTTAATCAGTGAGTGCGTCATCAGCAGTGCATTGCGGGGGCGCGAGTTATAGTTAGCTGAACTAACTATAACGGCGGAATTTCTATGGTTTTAAACGAGTGAAATGTCCAACTAACTATAACGTCCCTGAAACCTATGGTTTTTTCAGTGAATATATATATATATATGGATTAGGTGATTTTATTGCACAAAATACAGTGGTATAAAACCCATACTGCGGAGCGAACTGTTTGCATGCACTTTTTAAGAGGACCATTAGGAGGATGGTATCAGAATGCTGTGCATACATTCTAGCTGAAGGTCTTCTTTCTGTGGTAAAGAGCTGCTGGTCTCTAGGTGTCAGGATCTATTGCATATTTCTTAACAGAATGTTCTGTGGAATAGGGGTCTCGATTCAACTCGGAATCAGAATACAATGGTCACTTCCCAGTGAAATGCCCTGTGTGTGTGACAGGGGAATCTGTTCTCTTAAGGGTCTGCCACATACCTGAAGACAAACGCTGGGTCTGATCGAGTTTTGGATTACTGCATATAGTGCAAAGGTCCATGTTTCACACAATGATCAAAGGTTTGAATCCGGGTGGATATAATGAGCTATTCATACTTCCCGGGTTAAAAAAATGGGTGATCTAGCACAAAGAAATCCAGTGGGGTGAGTGTGTGCTTTACAAACAAGCATGTTATTTCATTAAGACAAATAGGCATGGTATTTTATTAAGATAATGTAAACCTGTTCCTGCTAATAACCTTACGACTGGCTTCAAACACGCACCAATCATATGGTGGACTAGGACCCTGTGGGCCAAGCTACCCCCATTGAAAGGCGTTGAGGGCACTCCAGTACACCATGGGAACACCTGGGGAATCTGTATGAAGAACCCATCCAGGGCTTTAAGTGGGCCGGGTCTCACCGGTGCTGAGCACTGGCAGTTTTTTAAAGGGGGCCTCGAAAAGGGTCTCTATCGGGCTCTGTTTTGAGCCCTGGCACAGGCGGTCCGTTTTTTTCCAGACTGCTATGACAGCAGGCACATCCATGTGCGCATGCTCACACTGCTCACTTCTCACTAGTGGAGAAGTTACGGCATGATGTCATGCCAGGTGAGCGTTGTAGGGGAAGGGAAATCCTTTAAAGAGAGTCATTTTCTCTCTGGATTTCCCTTCTCTTTTTGAAAGGCAGGAGCAGCAACATTGTCGTGGTGTCACCAGGGCTTTAAGTGGAAGCTTTTTCAATATTATATACAGGCCAGAGTTGCTGCTTATTTTTCTTATGTAACTAACAACCATTGACAAAGCCAATAGTCCTGACTTGTTGTAGGTATGATGGTACTTGTTGTATCATATATCTGGATGCAATGACAGAAACAGCAAAATACAAGTCGGGGGGCACACTATGCTAAGCACAGATTTTTAGCTTAAGTGTTTTAAGCCACACCCTTAATTGCATTGGCCACGCCCCTTTGAGAGACCCTCCAGTTTTTTCATCCCACTTAAAGCCCTGCCTTTGTGTGCCCACCCGATCCCATTATGAAATTAGGACAGCATTATACCCACACTGCCTCCTACCTCCACCCTGGAAAAGGTTGTGAAGAAGCTGGTATAGGACGTGTTGCACTTCACAAACAGCTAACACAAGTAAACCACATGCATCTAAATTTGAAGATCTCATAGTTGTGAATGCTTCGCTCGCTTATTTACAGATCTTCCCAGAAATCATTCACACAGCATTCGGGGGCATTACACAGGGAGGACCATACATTTGCGAGGGTGGTGCTTGCTTGTTTTGATAATTTGTAGACCTACCTCGAGATAACTTAATTCCTGTGTTGTGTAACACATTCCTCTTGTTACTTATCTTGTATATTTGTACAGTGTTCTCTTTAAGGGCTCGTGGGCTGTGCGAGCCATAGAACATGCCTTGTGTAATTGGAGTTCCATTCCAGGGCAGTCAGTTGGAGTTGGTGCCCTGGAGTGGAAGCCGTGTTACCTGGCGCTTGCCTGTTTCTGTACAATTCTTCTTTGATGCAATAAACACTCTTAAGTGTACCTGTGTCCATCGATCACTACAATTGGCGACGATCTCGGAAACGGAACCACTAAGGTCGACAGTTTCTACATTTTCGTAAATTCATTTTTTTTTAAACATCGGATCAAATGGTCGTATAAGGGGAAATATCTCTTCCGGATTCTGAAGGCTTTCGGATAATTCCGACTTTTCCACATCAGACATTACAATTTCAAGGACTCAGAATATGGTAAGATTACCTTGTTACCTTCATTGATGACTGTTGGGAATCGCCATCGGCCACATCTTTCGAGCGGAGGCGCAATTCCAAGCTCGTGTGTTGCCCGTGAACTTGCTGACATTAAGGGGCATACGTAGTTGCACATCACACGTGGTGATGTCATCGCGCAAGGTCACGCAGCGTGACCTTGCGTAGCAGCCATTTTGGAAGAAGCATTTTGAGGGAATTGAACGCACAAGAGTTGTCGCAGCTCCTAGGATGGTCGGAGTTCGCGCTTAACTCTTGCAACGTGGCATTTTTACGATCGGAAACAGTTTTGCTGTATTTCCCGCTAGAAACAGGTGAGAAAGACAGGACACGACTACATTTTATGATTTAACTCTTTTTTATTGTAGGTTGCCAATGATAAAAACATTACAGTAAGGCCACTCCGGGCCGGCTTGTATTGAGGGCAACAGTATAATGATTCAATAGAAACAATAAACAAAAACCAACCCCCCTATGCCCCCCCGAAAATGAAAAAGGGAATAAGAAAATGAAAACTACCCGTCCCCTCCCACCCCTGGTCCAGGCTGATGGCAAGTGATAAGGCAGACGACTCAGTAGAGCTAGTGATCGCTCATGCGTCGTGGAAGACTCCGGTGCAGTGAGACGTAAGAGGCGTAGATAGCGCGGACAAGTCAGCTCACGGAAGTCCTGTGTAAGAAGAGCAATGAAGGGTTGCCATAGCTCACTGAATGAAGCGCCCTTCCCAGCTAGGGTTAAAGAGATCTTCTCCATCCCCAGGACATGCCATAGGCGGTGGTACCATCCGGTGTGTGTAGGGATATCAGGGGACCTCCAGTGGATTAGAATGTTCTGCACTGCCGAGCCTAGAGCTATGGCCATTTGTTTCCCTCTCCTAGCCTTGAGGGGGTATGTGAGCGCGTTGGGCACCCCAAGGAGAACATATGCAGGGAATCTGGGGATCTCGGTGTCCAGGTGAGTATCTATTTCGTCCAGGACATGGGCCCAGTATGTTTTGAGATGTGTGCAATCCCACAATAAGTGGACAAGAGTGCCCCTCTCCCCACACCCCCGCCAACAATCTGGGCTGTGTCCCGTGTCAACCCGATGAAGCCTCTCCGGGGTATAGTACCAGTGGTAGACCAGTTTAGTGAGGGTTTCTGTTAGTCCTATATGTGTCGCTGTGTGACGAGCCCTGTAGCAGGCGCCCTCCCACTCCTCAGAGGTAAGGTCCCATCCAAGTTCCCGTTCCCATCGTGCCCGCCCAGCGTGGTAACTATGTGTGTATTTAGATTGGAGCATTTTATATAAGTCTGATATCAATTTTCTATCTGATGTCCGAGTCGCCAGCCAGCGCTCATAGTTTGTCAGTCGCCGAGCCGCGTGCGGGCGGACATCCGAGTGCAAAGCCCAGTGCCGTACCTGGAAGTAGTGCAGACGTTCCGTCTCTGAGAGGCCAAAATCCTCCCGAAGCGTGGGGAAGGTCACCAAATCGCCCCTAACAAACAGGGGGCCTAGTGCCCAGCAGCCGGACTCCCGCCATTGGCGGAAAGAATGCGGGTCCAGTCCTGGAGTAAAGGCCGGGTTATCCAGAATGGAAGTGAACGGTGAGGGGAAGGACGTCAACTCGTGGCTCAGGTTCGTCTGATCCCAAACTTTAAGTAGTGAACGAGTCACTTGGGAGGCATACAAGTTAGGAGGACGATGAATCCTCTGGAGGAATGGGACCTTCCGCAAAGATGTGCCCGCCACCGCCCGATCCTGAAAGAGCCATTTCTTTTCCGATTCGGCCCGGCTCCACTCCACCAAATAGCGTAGCTGTGTCGCCTTATAATATAGGGTGAGATCAGGGATCCCCAGGCCCCCCTCATGCGGTGGGAGAAAGCTGATCTCGCGTTTCAACCGAGGTTTACGACCCTGCCAGATAAAGGATGAGAGATCGGATTGCACCTTCTTAAGCCACCCTGTTGGGGGCGGTAGGGGCAATGTTTGAAAAAGGTAAAGGATCTGGGGAAGGACAGTCATCTTTATAGCGGCAACCCGCCCCAGCCAAGATATCTGGTGGTGTTTCCATCGCTGTAATTCGGCCTGAATCCTGAGTCGCAAGCGGGAAAAATTGGTAAGCCTCATGCCCTGCAGTGTGGGCATCAAATAGATGCCTAGATATGGGACGGGGTCCTCGGACCACAGCAGCGGTGAGCGAGCCTGTAGATCCGCCATCTCTTGGGCCGACAGCGAAAGGTTCATCGCGGTGGATTTGGACAGGTTTACCTTGAACCCGGACGCTCCAGCAAAAACCTCCAACTCCTCTATGAAAGCTCCCAAGGCACTACTAGGGTTTTCTAAGGTCACCAACACATCGTCTGCGTAGAGACTAATAGTGTGGGTGTACCCCCCAAAGCGAATGCCAGTGATTTGCGTCTGGTTCCGGACCCTCTGTGCTAGAGGCTCCATGTAAAGAGCAAAAAGCAACGGCGACAGAGGGCAGCCCTGCCTGGTCCCCCTGTGTATCAGGAGAGGGGTGGAGGTTTGTCCATTAACCCTGACCGTCGCTGTGGGTGAGCGATAACAATTAAAGATGAGCGTCCGCATTTTATCCCGGAGGCCTATATGTTGCAACACCCGCTCGAGATATGGCCAATGGACCCGGTCAAAGGCCTTCTCCGCATCCACCGTCAACAACATGCATTTCCCTGGGATACGGGAGGCCTTCTCAATAAGGTGTAGAACCCGTTTGGTATTGTCGCTGGTCTGACGCTGTGGAATAAACCCAGCCTGATCGGGGTCCACCAACCCCTGCATGTAGGGGGCGAGTCGGGACGCCAGAATAGATGTGTAAAGCTTCAGGTCTAAATTCAACAGTGATATGGGCCGGTATGACCCACAAACAGATTTATCTTTCCCCGGCTTGGGGAGGACTACTATCGCCGCTTCCAACATGGGCGAGGGAATAGACCCTTCCTCCGCAAAAGAGTTAAAAAGCCTAGTTAGTAGGGGGACCAGCACAACGCCAAACTGCTTGTAAAAGGCCGCCGTATACCCATCGGGGCCCGGGGATTTGCCCAGCTTCAGGCGGGCGATGGCAGCTAGAACCTCCTCCGGCCGGATCTCTCTCTCAATATGCTCTGCTTGGTCTAGCGTCAATGTCGGGAGATTAGCCTCCGAGAGGTAGGCAGTGATGTCCGCCTCCGCTAGGGGCTGCGCATCGTACAAGCGCTCGTAATACCTACGAAAGGTTTCGGCAATGGCCACATCCTCAGTGAATGTGTGGCCCTCATCGTCCCTAATTGCTTGGACCCCGTCACGGAGTCGGGCCTCGCGTAGTTTATGCGCTAGGAGACGCCCGCCTTTGTCCCCTCCTACATAAAAAGAGTGTCGGAGCCGCACAGCAGCATATTCTGCCTTGTCCAGATCCAGTGTTGACAGTTGCTTCCGTGCAAGAGACAATTGCCGCCATATGCGGGGAGCCCCGGTGCGTTGGTGCATCTGCTCCAGCTCGTGAACGTTTTGCGTCAGTTCCTCCCTCTTCGCTTTCCGGGCCGCATTCTCCGCTGCCGCAATGGCAATGGCTTCCCCCCTGATAACTGCCTTTAGGGCCTCCCACCTGGTTGAGAGCGAAGTGTCGGGGTTGTCATTGTTTATGAGGTAGTCCCGTATGGCACTCTGTAGTTGGGCCACCGTATCTGGACGGTGCAACAACGTGTCCCGAAAGCGCCACCGCGGGGTAGCGCGACCCGTCCGCGGTAAATTTAATAAGATTTCCACCGGGTTATGATCAGAGAGAGAGGCGGCCAAAATGTCAACAGAGTGTGTAGCCGCCTGGATGGTCTTAGTGCCAAGAAAGTAGTCCAGCCGCGCATAAGTTTTGTGCGCGTTTGAATAATAAGAAAAGGACCGTGATTGTGGGTGGCGTTGTCTCCAGATATCAGTAAGGTCGAGTTCGCTCAGCCATAGGGCCCCTGTCGAAGACAAGGTACCCACCTGGGTAGTGCGCTGCGTGGACCTGTCCAATTCAGTATTAAACACTATATTAAGATCTCCCCCTATTAAGATGTTGCGTTCATGTGTTGCGGTAGCCGCCATAAGGGCCTCTCGTAAGAAGCGTTCCTGGCCTTCATTAGGGGCGTAAACCGAACCCACCACTATTGCGTGTCCCCCCCACCGAAAAGTGATAGGTGAGGAGCCTGCCCTTTATCTCGACCCCCTTTTGTATCATCTTCCCCGGGAATGCCCTGGAGACCAGAATTGCTACCCCCGCTGTTTTAGTGGACATAGAAGAAAAGAATTGGGTCGGGAAGGCTCGCGACCTTAGGCGATGGCAATCTCGGGAGGGAGATGTGTCTCCTGTAGGAGGCATATGTCCGTGCGTGTGCTTTCCAAATAGGAAAGCAGGGCCCTACGCTTGTTAGGGCTATTGAGCCCCCTTACGTTGAAAGTAAGGACCTTAATCGGAGATGTAGACATTACCCCTCATCTGTGTCTGCGGGCCCAGCGTGTGTCCTATCGCCATCAATGGCGCACAGTGTTGCAGAAAAGGAAAGCCCCCCTCGTGCCCTGGACCAGGCCCCCCATTGAGACAAAGAACAGTCATAGAAAAAAGACATAGAAGAAGAGAAAGAGAAGGGACCCCGGAGAAAGAAAAAAAGGAAAAACATTCAAGGCGTAACAAATGCCAAGTCGAATAATAAAAACAATAACCCATAATCGAGAACAACATAGTCCTTCATCCCCGGATGAAAGGGAAAGAGTCATTACGGGTTCCAATCAGTGGCCAAGATGTGCCCTCCCCGCCTCCCGCCTCAGCAATGGTAACAGAGAGCCAAAGTCAGGATTTCGCCAGTGTTCCAGGAAGGGACTCGAGGGCGGCCCTCTGCCCGGATGCTATCTCCGCTGGGTCTGGTCACCTGGGACGGCGGCGGCGGATCTGAAGCCGCCAACCCGATGAGGTCACTCCCGTGGCTGGCCCCGAATCTTGGGCTTCCGCCTCTTCTTCAGGCAGGGCGATGTCCAAGATCTTGCAGGCCTCCACCAGCGAACAAAGCTGGTACTGCCGCCCCTCGAGACGGAAGATCAGGCGGAACGGGTATCCCCAGGTATATTGAATGTTTCGTTGGCGGAGGTGGGCCGTGACGGGTCTAAAGCGCCTCCGTTTGTGCAGGGTGATAGCTGCTAAGTCCTGGTATAGTGTGGGGGACTGCCCCTGATAGGAGATCGGGTGCATCGCTCTAGCCTTACGGAGGATTTCCTCTTTGGTGCGGAAGTCCTGCACACAGGTAAGGATGTCCGCTGGAACGGCCGCATTTGCTCTGAGGGGACCCACGCGGTGTGCCCTGTCCAGGACGAGATCAAAGTCCGGGGCGTTCCCCAGGATGTGATTGAACAGCCCCTTAACAAAGGCAAAGATGTCGCCTGTCTCGGCATTAGAACACACCCCTCGAATCCGGATGTTATGGCGTCGGGAACGATTCTCGAGGTCCTCAAGATGGGTTTGAAGGTCGACCTGTTGCTCATGGAGCCTCAGAACCTCCTGCTGTAGCGACGAGATTTCTTCGTCCCTGGTGTCGCCCTTCTCCTCTAAAGGCGAATCTCGTTCCCCGACACCATCCACATCCCTGCGGATGTCCTTCATCTCCGCTGTGAGGTCTTTTTTCACCGTCTGCAGGTCCTCCCGAAGCGACGCAAAAAGCGACTCGAGGTATGAGCACGTGATGGGCGCCTCCGCCGTATCGTCCGGCGGCATCCCCGCAGCTGCTCCGGAACTGGAGAGGGCCATGGTTGGGACGCCCCGCGGAATCGATGCGTGGGCGAAAAGGTCCTTCAATGTCCCCTCTTGTTTGGTGGTCCTCAAGCTCTTGTCCCTTTTGGCCCTGGTGGAGGTCATAGCCTGAGTAGTCGCCAGGGAGGATGCCAGGGGGGGAACAACCCCCGTGATCCTACTGTAGGCCCTCTAGACCCCGCCGGGTCAGTGCTCAGCTCCTCGGGAGGGCCCCCGTTCCAGGAGGGCCAAATCGATCCAATCACTTCCGGACGCAGCAAGTGCCGAAGCGCCACCCAAACGGTCACTCCGGTAGACGCTCACTCCTCCCTCGCCGCTATCACTGCGGTGCCGTGCAGGCCGTGTCTCACCGCAGGCCTCCTCCCTCCAGCACCCCAGAGGCCTGCACTGCTAGGGAAAGGCCACCTCCGCCGTCAACTGGGACACCTCCACGGCCGGAGCGGTAGCTCTCGATCCGCCGCACACTCGTCGCGTCGGCAGGCCCCACCAACTGGTCCTTCCGCCCAGCCGTTGAGTGCAGCCCGGGTCCAGGCGAAGACTCTCGCTCAAAATCTGCGCGGATCCTCACGGGCCCAGCTCCTCCTGCCCTCGTGACAGCGTCGCCCCCCAGGCACTCCCGCAGCCTCTACGCGGGGACCGACGGCGGCAGCGTTCACCCAGCAATCGCCCAGGGGCCGTGTCTCCCGCCTGCAGTGTAGAGGCGGCGCTGTCCGACGGGTGCGAAGAATGCCGCCACTCGGGGCCTCAGGCCGCACCTCCTCCGATGTTTCCCCCCGCACGCCCGACCGCGGCCGCGGCCAGGCCTCAGTGCGCCTCAGTGGATCGTCAGGCTATGCAGGGGGTCCGGAGGCTAATGCCCCCCACGTCGCTGCCACAGGGGGCCCAACCGGACAATGCTGGGAGCTAATGGGCAGCGGCAGGGCAGCGAAGCACGCCCCACCACCCCCGCTGTCCTCTCTGTGGCACTACCACCTGAGCTCCCGGGTCACTCCTCGCCGCCGCCGCCTGTCCCCCCGCGACGGCGGGATCTGCTCAGTGTGTGCTGCGGGGTCGGAGTCCTCCACCTCCAAGCGCCCCGCAAATGGGTCGAGCCAGCCGGCCAGACCAGCGCCGCAGCCCAGGAATGTAGTCCGCGTCGCCCGCGGCGTTGCTCTCCGCCGTGCGCGCCCAGCCGCTGTCTCTGCGGGGCCGCCGCCCGCCCCCACGGGCCACCGGGAGTCCCAGAGGACCCAGAGGTAAGTCGCCTCTACTGTCGCGCTGCGTGCGGCCGATATGCCGGTGCTTAATGTCGGCGGTCGGCGGAGAGGTAGCGAGACACGTCCTACCTCGCCGCCATCTTGGCCACCCACGACTACATTTTAAAGTGTTTTGTTTTTTTGGGGAATTCTCATATTTTGTATATCCTCACTCGAAGTCGGGCCTCATCATTGTTATATTCTTGTTACATATTCCCTTATGGGAGAGGGGGATCAGGGTGCTAATAGAGTGGAGCAAGCCATGGCGCAACAAAACTTCACCATCAGTCCTCCACATCCTTTTTGGGCAACAGGATCTCAGCCTGGTATCAAGTGGTTGGAGTGGAAGGAGTATTTTGTCAACTACATTTGTGCTGTTGATGAGGCAGGAATTATGAAACCTGAACAAAAGAAGAGAATACTTCTCCACTCTTTAGGCCCAGTGGGGTTAAAAACTTACACTCGTATGCCAAAAATTACTGGTACTATCATGGATGTTTTTGAGTGTGCGCTAAAAGACATGGATAAATATTTTGCACCGAAAATATGCATAGGTGTAACAAGGCATAGATTTTTCCAAAGGAAGCAAAATAAGGATGAGCCAGTAGATGAGTGGCTTGATGACCTCAAAAAACTGGCAATAGACTGCAAGTTTGGGGACCTCCATGATGAGTTGATACATTACCAGTTGGTCATGCATAATCATAATTCATCTTTACAGGATCGTTTATGGGTTAATGGAGATGCACCACTAGAAGACCTTTTAGCCATTATGAGAAAGTCTGAAATGTCAGGGAGATGCGCCACTGCAGTTAAAGACTCAGAGATTGACTCAGTAAAAGTCCCTGGAGGTGTGTTTAAGTTACAGAATCCGGCGAAAAATCAGACTCAACAAACTTCGGGACGTTGGTGGAACCAACCTCAAAGGAATTTAGGTAGAGACAGGAAACCTGAAGAGAGAAGATGTTATCGTTGTGACAGTAAAGAACATTTGGCGTTCAGCAAACAATGCCCTGCCTTAAAGAAGAAATGTGGCATATGTGGTTTGTTTGGCCATTTTAGCAAAATGTGCCGCAGAAGGAATAATGTGAAGTATGTGTGGAATGAGGAGCAGGATACGGAACAGGATCTTGATGTAGAAGAGAATTGTATTAAGAATTTACAAGGGAATTTTGTTTTGCATGTGAGGGATAATTCATTGAAAGGTAAACCTATATGTGAGTTATCTTTAGGTGGTGTCACTGTAAATGTCTATGCCGACTCAGGGTCACCATATACTATTGTAAACGAAGAACTTTGGTAAACAAAGTTTGTGGGGAAAATTGGGCATCATTTGAATGTTTCAGATGTGAACCCGGTAAGTTTCACTGGAGAAAAGATAAATATGCTGGGGTTTAGATGGCTCACCTTTCTTTTTAAAGGGAGGTCAGCCAGAGGTAAATTATATGTTGCTAAGGTTGGACCGTCTGTACTGGGTTGGTTAGATCAGAAAAATTTGCACATCATACTGGACCCAAACAGTGACGAAAAGGTACTTATAATGGACGAGACCAGTAAATTAGGTGAGGTTTTATCTAACAAATTTCCAGTTGTCTTTGGAAAGGATTTGGGGGCACTTAAGGGGTTCGAACACAGGATTGTACTCAAAAGCGATGCTGAACCAAAAGTGCACAAGGTGAGACCCATTCCCATGTTAATAAGAGATGAAGTTAACAAGGAATTACAGGGTTTATTAACCAAGGGGGTCATTGAAGAAATAGACACCTTGGAATGGATTTCTCCGGTCGTGGTCGCACGAAAATCCAATGGAAAAATCAGTTTATGTATTGATTTACGCCATCTTAATAATAATATTGTTATAGAAAGATTTCCCCTGCCCAGAATTAATGAAATGGTGTCGTCTCTAAGGGGAGCAACTTGGTTTTCCACCATAGACCTTTCCACTGCATATCAGGTCGTGCTTGAACCTGAATCTAGGAAGCTTACGGCTTTCATTACGCCTTTCGGGTGCTACCAGTTTAGGCGTATGCCGTTTGGCCTGGCTTCGGCCGCTGCTGTATTTCAGCGGTTGATGCACAGACTTTTTGGAGAAATGAAGGGCGCATGTTTCTTTCAAGATGATATCTTGATCGCTGCTAGTGGAAAAGAAGAACATGACACTATTCTTAATGAGGTTTTGGGGACACTACAGGTTACAGGTTTAACTGTTGAGCTCTCCAAATGCAAGTTTGCGCAAAGAAGTGTTTCATACTTAGGGCACGTTATTAGTGAGGATGGTGTGAAGCCAAAGCCTTCACTTGTAAATACCATCGTTGGATCACCCGCTCCCATCTCCAAGGAAGAAGTCAGATCCTTTCTGGGTATGGCGGAGTATTGTGCTAAGTATATACAGAATTTCGCAGGCAAAGTTCACAACATACGTTCTCTTCTAAAACAGAATGTGAAATTTGAGTGGTCAATGGAGTTTGAGAGAGAATTTGCATTGATTAAAGCTGAGTTACAACGTGTGAATGCTCTGAGTAGCTTTGACCCTAATTTAGAATGTCTGCTCACTACAGATGCTAGTGACAAAGGGTTTGGCGCAGTCCTTTCGCAAAAAGGGAGCGATGGTAAGGAGAAAATCATTTTGTTTGCATCTAGGGCTTTATCTCCTGCAGAGAGCAAGTACCCCATCATTGAGAGAGAAGCTTTGGCGTGCGCCTGGGCATTAGAACATTTCCGCGCCTTTGTTTGGGGGAAACCGGTGGTCGTCCGTACTGACCATCGACCTTTGGTACATATCCTGACCACAGAAGGTAGTGTGGGAGCTTCTGCCAGGCTAGCCAGAATCTCCATGAGAATGAAAGAGTATATTTACAAGATCATCTTTGTACCTGGTAAAGACAATGTGGTAGCCGATTGTTTGTCTAGGCTACCTACTCCTTTGGAAGAATGTGTGGATGACCCCTGGGGTAATTTCAGTATAGCTTTCATTCATGATTCTGGTACACCGGCTATCACTAAAACGGAATGGGTGGATGAGCAACTTAAGGACAGTGATTTGGAAAGGGTTTCTGGTTACATGTGTAAAGGTTGGCCTAAGAAACACAACATCACGGGTGATTTGAAACCTTTCTGGGACGTACGTATGGAGTTGTCTCTGGATAGGGACTTGGTAATGAGAAGAGACAGGATTATTCCACCAAAAAGTTTACGCAATAAGGTGTTACAACTATGCCACGAAGGCCACTTTGGGATCATCAGAACTAAATTGATTGTCAAGGGTATCTTTTGGTGGCCTGGGAGATAGAGATGTCGAGAGGTTCGTGAAAGGGTGTTCTGTGTGCTGTTCTGCGGATATATCTTTAAAAACCTTGAGACCCCCAATGAGTGAGGGGTTAATTCCCAGCCTTCCTTGGGAGACTATTGCTGTAGACATTTTTGGACCTGTAGGGGATTTGAAAGAGTATGGCCTTGTTGCTATTGACCTGTTCACTAAGTGGCCTATTGTCGAGAGTGTGGAAAGAGTTGACACACACGTTGCCCTAGAATTTTTGGACAAAATTTTCGTGTTGGAAGGACTGCCTGTATGCGTCTTAAGTGACAATGGTGTACAATTCATGTCAAAGATGGCTAAAGAGTATTTTGAGAGGTGCGGTGTCAAACATAAAACTACTTCTTTATATAATCCTAGTGGAAATGGCACCGTAGAGCGCTTTAATAGAGTGATTAAAGGTGTGATTCAAGCTGCTATGAGTAAAAGGTTAGACTGGAAATTAGAATTACAGAAAGCAGTTTGGGCTTACAGAGTTACGACACAAACCACCACGGGGTTATCTCCCTTCATTATGATGAGGGGGAGGACACCCAGATGTAAGTTTAACCCAGGTTGGCTTTTGGAAGGCAGAGTACAACAATGGTCCTCTACTGATGTTAAAAGAGATTTAGAATCAGTACATAGGAAAAGTAAAGAATATTACGATGTTTTTCATGGCACAAAGCATGTTCCTGTTATGGTGGGTGATTGGTCCGCATTAAAAACCAGTTAAAGTCCCCAAAGGTGAAAGCAAATTCGAAAGACCGCATCAAGGGGTGGAGGTTCTACGCAATTCCATTAGACTCAAGGATGGTAGGGTTTGGAATCTCAAGAATGTTGCTCTTGATATTAATCAACAATCTGTTGAGGGCACTCAAGAGTTGGTTCATCCATCCAATTTTGAGTGGGTGGAAGATTATTTTAATAATAGTGCTATCCAATCTGATTTGGGTTCTGATGGTTACCTAACTTCGTATGTCTCCGCCACTCAGGGTGGTGAGACAATGGAGTCAAGTCTATCCACCACTAATTTCACCCCTAGAGTTTCTGCCTCTTCTTTAAGGGGTGGTGAAGGGCCTTCTGGTGCAGGTAACTCTAATATTGTTGAACCTATTCAAGAGTGTACCAACGCTCGTGTTGACACCAGCGACAAGAGAAGGAGAGTTCTTCCTGGTTGGCTGAAAGAATATGTTATATGACCTTGTACATTTTTCGCTGTACTATTTGTTATGTAACGGGGTACAGTTTATTTCAGATGTTATGTTTTTCATGTCTTCCCTCCTTCCATCCTTCAGTACCTCTTTTCCTTTCCCTCCTTGTCCTGCCCCTTACTTTTCTACTTCTTCCTAAGAGGGGGGATGTGTTGTGTAACACATTCCTCTTGTTACTTACCTTGTATATTGTACGGTGTTCTCTTTAAGGGCTCGTGGGCTGTGCGAGCCATAGAACATGCCTTGTGTAATTGGAGTTCCATTCCACGGCAGTCAGTTGGAGTTGGTGCCCTGGAGTGGAAGCCGTGTTACCTGGCGCTTGCCTGTTTCTGTACAATTCTTCTTTGATGCAATAAACACTCTTAAGTGTACTTGTGTCCATCGATCACTACATCCTGTTATAATGAAATATAGCTGTAACGTATCAAAGTATTTTTTAAATTATTTTTATAAACGCTTTATGTAGTATTTTTAATATGACTCAAAAACAGCACCGTCATACTCCTTACAGTTCAAATACACAAGGAAAACAAAAACAAAACTTCTTCTTCCTAGTTTTCTATACATCGAATAGACCGTACTAAAGTATTTAAGTATTTATATACCCCATTCATACATCTGAAGGTGCTGCTAATTGGCAAGAAGTACGTTAAGTTGCAGGAAACTGAAGTTTCCCACATCCATGCGTGTAGTCCTATATTTTAATGGGCTAAACAGGACTTCAAATCCCAGAATGCAAACGCACACCTGAATTGGATGAGAAACTAATGCGTGGACCTGGGTCTCTTGAGAGCTCCTCGGCATCACATAGGAGAGGCAGAAGACCAACTGCTGCAGGCGTTGCTAAGCAACCAGGGGATAAACTGAAAGGAGGCTTCAAGCAGCGTCGCAAGAAAGGTCACCCCCTGGAGGCGCAGTTGAGGTGCTAGACGTCATGCTATGTGAGTACACTCGGGATTGAGGGAGGCATTAAGAAGCCGAAATCCAGGTAAATTGTGTAAAGTTTATTCGTTAAGAGCAGGACATGTAAACGGCTTCCTCTGCGCCCCCCAGCTAACGGCCCTTCTAGTTCCTTCTGGAACCTCATTCTCCTGACATTCCAAGCGCGCGCCTGCACAGCTGCACACTGTAATTACTACAGTACATCCCAGCAGGAGGCTGGGTCCTGAACCCTTTGTTAAGCATCCATGACAGACCCATGCCACTCTCAGAGATTTACAGACCTGCCATGAGATTATAGCGGTGTGACGAGGCTGATTTCAACGAGGCACATGCTTTGGGTATTTACAGGCATGCTCTGAGATGATAAAAACGACCTGCACCGCCACCGAGGCGGGTACACAGAGCCATGCAGCCCAGGGTGGGGAGTGCTTTGGCTGTTTCCCATGTCCTTCATATAGGCACATCCGGACCCGGTGTACAAGGAAATTCCTCATGAGCTGGCTGGCATGCAGATTTAAGAAGCTGAAATCCCCTTCTAGAGGAGGAAAATATCACAGACATGGGAGCGTTTGGGGTCAAGAATTTAATCTAATACAGATTTCTATAGTTCAAAGTTTTCACGTTGTGTGATATTAATTTTATGTAGCATACAAGCTGGAGATTTCATTTACAGAAATGTGACCTAAAGGCTAGAGCTGCCGACCTCAGGCTGGGTAACCATGTTCGAATCCCGACCTCAGACGGGGTACCAGGTTCAAATCCTGACCTCAGACGGGGTAACCAGGTTCGAATCCTGACCTCAGACTGGGTAACCAGATTTGAATCCCGACCTCAGACTGGGTAACCAGGTTTGAATCCCGACCTCAAACTGGGTAACCATGTTCGAATCCCGACCTCAGACTGGGTGACCATGTTCGAATCCCGACCTCAGACTGGGTGACCATGTTCGAATCCCGACCTCAGGCTGGGTAACCAAGTTCGAATCCCGACCTCAGAATGGGTAACCGGGTTCGATCCCGACCTCAGACTGGGTAAGCATGTTCGAATACCGACCTCAGACTGGGTTACCACGTTCGAATCCCGACCTCAGACTGGGTAACCCTGTTTGAATCCGGACCTCAGGCTGGGTAACCATGCTCCAAATCCGACCTCAGACTGGGTAACAAGGCTCGACTCCTGACCTCAGATCGGGTAACCAGGTTCGAATCCTGACCTCAGACTGGGTAACCAGGTTCGAACCCTACCTCAGACTGGGTAATCAGGTTTGAATCCTGACCTCAGACTGGGTAATCAGGTTTGAATCCCAACCTAAGACTGGGTAACCAGGTTTGAATCTCGACCTCAGACTGGGTAACCAGGTTCGAATCTCGACCTCAGACTGGGTAACCATGTTCGAATCCCAACCTCAGACTGGGTGACCATGTTTGAATTCCGACCTCAGACTGGGTAACCATGTTCGAATCCCGCCCTCAGGCTGGGTAACCATGTTCTAAATCCGACCTCAGACTGGATAGCAAAGTTCAAATTCTGACCTCAGACTGGGTAACCAGGTTCGAATCCCGACCTCAGACTTGGTAACCAGGTTCAAAATCCGACCTCAGACTGGATAACCATGTTCGAATACTGACCTCAGACTGGGTAACCAGGCTCGAATCCTGACCTCAGACTGGGTAAGCATGTTCGAATACCGACCTCAGACTGGGTAACCAGGTTCGAATCCCAACCTCAGACTGGGTAACCATGTTCGAATCTCGACCTCAGACTAGGTAACCATGTTCCAAATCCGACCTCAGACTGGGTAACAAAGTTCGAATCCTGACCTCAGACTGGGTAACCATGTTCGAATTCGGACCTCAGGCTGGGTAACCATACTCCAAATCTGACCTCAGACTGGGTAACAAAGCTCGAATTCTGACCTCAGATCGGGTAACTAGGTTTGAATCCTGACCTCAGACTGGGTAACCAGGTTCGAATCCCGACCTCAGACTGGGTAACCAGGTTCGAATCCCGACCTCAGACTGGGTAACCAGGTTTGAATCCCGGCCTTGGCTCAACATTCTGAGCTAATCACTTAACCTTCCCAGTGCCTAGAAAAAATATATAAATATAACTGGTGCGCTTGTAAAATATCTGGTTCTCATGTACAGCGCGCTAATGTCCTTGAGCCAAGTTCATGCTATATAAAACCGTAAAATTTAAAATATTTAATCAAGTAACATGCTGGTGGCACAATATTAAAAAAAAGGCCTAAAAGGCTGACGGGTGGAATGCTTGAATTAATCTCAGCCACTGATAATAATTCTGGGTTGCATTCAAGTCCAATGTGTTTTTACATGTTATGCCACTCTGCACAGAGATCAAACATATGCAAATCAGGCCCGGTTCTTCTCCAATAGGAGAAGTTCAACTGACCTTGCCAGTTTACTGCCTTTTTGGGCCTCACCAATCAGGCACAGCTTGAGTCCAATGGCAAAGTGAGCAGAGAGAGCACATTATTTTAAAGCAAAAGCGTACTATAGGTTCATAGTTGTCACATTGTTACATTATGTTATGTCGCACTGTGTTATGTTATGTTAGCTGGTTGGTGAAAGGAATCTGCTGGCTCACTACCCCTTTCAAGATTAACTCTGAGTTCTCACTAAAACACAAGTACCCTTTCTGGAACAAAAAAAAAAAAGGTTGTGGCAGAGGCGGCTCGAAGATGGGGGCAGGAAGGCAGTAGTCAACTCTTGGTGGTGTAAGGGTTGTGGGTTTTAGTGGCATTCGGGGGCTGCCCAGCCACGTCTGGCTAGTTACAAATCTCCTTGGCGGGGGTGTTTGAGAACATGGGGGCTACCGTTCACAAGGCTTGGTCAAATGGGCGTGTGGCTGCATCTGCCAGTGCCAGGGGATGGCAAGGGAGCAGTGCAACGGTGGAGCCACTGGTACCAGGATATGACACAGCAGGGCAGGGTAAGGACGCACAGCCATTAACTGGAAACCAAAAGCAGCTTTGAAATTGAAAGAAGAGAAATATATTTCAGACCCATATTTGTTGCTGAAAATTGTAATCATAATTGTATGCTTTCTACCCCTTACGAGGTGTCAAATCGCTTTTCGACGAGTAGCACGCTACTACGGAACCCAAAAAAGATTAGTGGTGGATTAGTATAGGGAAATATGAGTTAATTTGAGCAGGCATACACACAAAACACACAGCATGGGAAACCTTTCAACTATAACTACACTATACAAACACTCAGGCCAGGTATGGTCAGTGGACGCCTCATCAGATCATTGGAGGTCATTTCACCAGCATGATTGTTCAGAATATTAATAGTGCTAGCTGAGAGTGGTTGAGAATGGTGCTAACCAGGGCTTTAAGTGGGATGAAAAAACTGTGGTGTCTCTCGAAGGGGAGTGCCCGACTTAATTAAAGGTGTGGCTTAAAAATACATAAACTGAAAATCTGTGCTAAGCATAGTGTGCCATCTGACTGGTATTTTACTGCTCCTGTCCCTGCATTCAGATATATAATACAACAAGTAACATTATACCTACAACAAGCCTGGACTAATGGCTTTGTCAATGGTTGTTAGTTGCATAAGATAACTAAGCAACAACTATGGCTTTGTTGTATAGAATATTGAAAATGCTTCCGTTCTGAAATGATGAGACTAAAAGAACTATAACGAGTCTCTTTGGAGTTACATCAAAAGCAGTGAAGGGTGGCACTGCTGCAAAGTTAAGATTTATGTTTTTTCAACGAGGGTGAGGGCGAAAATGGAGAGAGCCCGATAGGGACCCATCTCGCCACCTGCTTTTTAGAACTGCCGGTGCTGTGCACCGGCAGGACCCGACCCACTTAAAGCCCTGGTGCTAACATTGTCTGCATTTGGCACCTTCCTTCTCAGACGCTTGTCCTTTGCATATATGTATATATTGCATTTACTGCTTGAATCCCTTGAACAGAAAGTTAATGGATTGCTCATAATGTTGCAATGAAACTGACACTGCTTCAAGGCGAGACAAGTAAGCCGCACACTCACAGACCGATGCTCCAGCGGAGAAGCAGCTCAGTGCGGCATTCAACTCGTGCTACTTTGTCCTGTTCAACCGAGCAGATCCTGCTTTTGACAAGGGATGTACTTGCTATTTGATGATTTGAGGTTCAACATCGTATAATTGGTGAGCACAGGCATGCTTGGCTGATCTATACTCAGTGTATTCCTATGTTTGGGTATCCAAACGCTTTAATTAGGATCTAATATCACAATGTCTGTCTACCACAGTTGACTTGCTGATCTGATGCCTTCTTTTCAATTCCCAAGGGCATAGCGGCGCAGCAGGAAGGCGCTTCACGCAGTTATTATGCAGTACAAGGGCTAGGAATCAGTCAGTGCTTAATTTGTTAAAAAAAAAAAAAAAAGTGCCAGGGCTCTCGTCAGGAGGCCACTGCAGCTTGCACCACACATTGCCTCTACCATGATGCTGATGGTAGTAACAACACAACTACTAACCATCACACTCCTACAAGTGTGACAATTCGAACTATTCCAAGCCCCCAAAGCTATCAGAATGACTTGGGCTGCAGGTAAAAGTCATTTTTAATGTATACAGAATTAATAATTGACTGTTGTTATCATCTCAGATAGCGCCACCATGTGGCAGACTGCAACAAGAGCCGATGTTGACAATTAAGTGCTGGTGTCGAGCACCGGAAACCATCGGCTCAAATTAAGCACTGGCTAGGCTTAAGCTTCCTATTATTTGCTCAATTAAACAATGTCTACCAAAAAGCACATGTCCTATCAAAAACATGTTTCTGTATTATGTTCTAAAAAATGGCAAACAAAAGTAAAGAATCCTATATCGATTACATGAAGTCATCATGGGAGGGAGCGTGACAATGGCACAGGTGCCACAGCATCAATAATACTTCAAGTTGAACACAATAAAAAGAAAGCTGGAAATGTGAATTGCAAGCTTACCAAGGTAAGGTAACATGGTTATGACGTAATGTTAGAGTGACCTTTAGGACAGCTCGCCAATCCAAAGGTGTGTCATTGTATTACATCCAGTGCTGAAAATAGAAATCATGTGCTCTTGAATCCAAAAACTGCAGTGGGTGGGGAGAAATAAGTGACAGCAGCAAGGGGTTGAAGTCAGTGTCAGTCAGACTGTGGTATATTTATTTATTTGGTATTTTTATAAGGAGGGACTAGCTACAAGGACGGTGAGGCGCTTTGCAAAAAGAAAAAACAGTAACAATACAGTAACAATAAAAAATGACATAACAGGCCAATGGAGGTAAGTGAGAAGGGAATACTAAAGGAATCATGGAGTGTAGAACTAGGGGGATTACATCTGGAAGGGTGGACAAGATCTGTATGAGCTCAGAAATCCTGCTGACTGAAGTGGGTAGAGGGAGGGAGAGGACTAATAAAGGAAATGTATTCTGAACAGATAAGTCTTGAGGTTTTTCCTGATGGACAGGAGGTTAGGGTTCAGTCTTGACATCCCTGGGATTAGGTTCGAGTGTCTAGGGGCCAGGCAGGAGAAATCTTGATTTGCTGTTTTGCTTTTCTTAGTTTGAGGGCTTTCAAGAAGAAGGTTGTGTAACCCTCTCCCGCCCCCCCCCCCTCCCACCGGCTAGCATCTCGTGGGCCCTCCCGCCGTTCCTTCATTCCCATCAATTATATACACCAAGATCTTTGTGGTGTTAGAACGGCCGCAGTTTATTCACATCATACGTTAGTACACAATTGTCATGATGGCATTAGTCATCAACATGCTCATTTTGCTTATCTCGGATTACAACGTAAGCCATCTCATAACAGGTTATACAGTATAACTCCTATACTTTCTTCCATCTTAATGACCATAATTTGCCTAATTCTGTACTGCATCAACCTTACAGTCCTGATGTCTCTTCCAGGTTGTCATAAATTGTTTCCATCTGCTGTGACAACTCTCCTTCTGTCACTTGGTACAGCGGGTCGTGGCTTCGAGGCTTCAACTTGCTACCGAGTGTGTCGCGTTCGTGGCCCTGTGTCCATGCCTGGGCTGCAAGTGCTGTGTCCACCCTGCGCTGACCATTTTACCTTATCCCTCAAGTATCCCTGCTGTGAGGCATCCCAAGGACCTTGTCCGGGCACTTGTCTCCAGAGTCCCTGCCGTAAGGCATCCCAAGGACCTTGTTCGGGCAATTGCATTTGTCTCAAGAGTCCCTGCCGTTAAGGCATCCCAAGGACCTTGTTCGGGCAATTGCCCTTTTACATCCTTATGTGAAGATATTTCTTGTTAAACCTTGTGACTCCCGCCACGCTGGATGTGGTTTACCGACCACTGACAGCTCCCCTCCGGCCCACAAGAAAATTAGTTCCAGCCCCTGTAGGATGTTCAGGAGGAACCTATCACTCTCTACCAGGCAGCTGAACCTTTCCATCTATTTATCCCCCGGGACACCCCGGAAAAAGGGTTCATTGACTTCTGCTCTTTTCCTGCACAGCCTCATCCATCCAGATGGTGAGGCTCGTGCCACTGCCCCTTGCAAGGGCCTAATCTGAAGCTCTGATTCTTAAAGTATAGGCTTGTGACCAAGGTTAATTTCTGGCTATGACTTGACCCCTGATGCACCCCCTTGGAAATACTGTACTACTAATGTAATGTGTCCCACGATCTGGCCCAGGGGCTGCCGACCGAGTTTGCTCTGGTCCACCTCTATTTTCTTCTTCATTGTGTGTGCCTAGCCTACCCCTTGCATCCATCCTTCTTTTTCTTCTCAAGCAAAGAGCCCCTCGCGTGTCCAGTCTGTGCTCCTGGTCCTCCGGCTGTGTTGTGTACCGTACCTTTGGTCCAACATGCGCCTAGTACTCTGCTGTTGACTATTAGTCCTCGCCCAATGGGTTCTAATGACCCACCTCCTATTGTTGATTGAGTCCCCAGCCCCTCTTAGGGATTCTTAATCTACCCCCAGTATACATTTGTGCTTCTGAGTGGGGTTGCTGTTCGCGAATGCCCCCAGTTTGTCTCTTATTCTATCTGCATTGCGTGTAGCCTAGCTCACCATCAGCATTCTAAAATTGTGATTAGCTTATGCCGGCACCCGCAAGCTTCTACACCAGCGCTGTGTTGCCAGTATGGCTGGGTGCAGGTTTTTAGCCATCCTACTCTTCCATCAGCCATGTAACCTCTAAGCAGGGTCGTGCAATTCTGGGATTGAACCAAATTCCAGGCACAGGCCTTCACCCACGACCATCGCTCTGTAATATTGATCAACTAGTGCTGGGCTGGAGGTCATTAGTCTGGTTCCCTCTACCGTACTGTGTCACCTCTCAACATATATTTAAAGACTGGGAACGCTTCCCGTTCTACCCGATACCTCCCGGTTTGCCTGCCTCTCTCCCGTGCTGGCTCCTAGCATACTGTGCTATGTTTGGTTTGTGACTTCTGAATTGCCATTAACAAAAGGAAACAGGATAAGCGTTCAACTAACTCTTTAACCATCATGTGCTCTGCATGATGCCATCCTCTCCTCATAGTGATCACCTTAACTACCTGTGGTACTGAATTTTGAGGCAGCACCAGCACCAGTCAATACTCTATCCTCTTTCCATTAGGACCATTCTTAACCGTGTTACCTGTCCTCTTTCTTGGCGCCTGGGGGGTGCCGGTCCCAATTCTTCTGTGTTTCAATCTCCAATGCTATAATCTTCCCCAGCGCTACCTGGGTCCGCCCTCTGGAACAGCAGCACTTAGCTCACACCACATCAACCATCCCTCTGCGTACGACTCTAGTGAAAGTACTGTGCCAATACGGTGTTGGGGCTGGCTAGGCCCTGGCCCTGCGATAGCATACAACCTTCCAAGCTGATCCAGCGCATGAATGGCCCTCATTTGCCAGTAGGTACGTTTGACACCCGCCGCGGCTGGTTGTGTGGGTGCTTATCAATAGTGCGGCTGCCCGTACCAGTGCTAGCTGCACTGCAACATTTGTACTAATGGGAAAGAACGCTTCTTTGCCAGGGTAACCCCTCGGGGGCTAAATGAATGCTCCTGGCCCTAGCGCTGGGCATCTCTATGACCCCAGCATTTGCCTGATTCCCCCTGTGCCAGTCCTACCTAGCGTCAGTCCCCAATCAGTCAGTACATAGCTAAGCATCACCTACTTGATAGGTGGCTAGTCCAAAGCCACTAATAGCGATCCTTCGGACACAAGCTAGATAGCCATTCCAGCTCATGCTTGCGCATTAGTTCAAAGCCGTGTCAGAATGCCTGCACCAATGCTTTTCTGAGCAGTGGTGACACGCTCTTGCACTAGTGCAATTGACGGTGCGGGCTAATGTGCATTTGTTGTGCCGTTTCTATCACCCGCTCGACCGGCAAGTCCTGGAGTCCACTCCCTGCGATGACCCTTTCTAACTCCTGTCTCGGTGGTGAGACTCACACCCTTGCATCGGATGTGCCTGTGACGCCAGCGGCACGAGACCCTGCCTCTAAGCTTCCGCGCTTGGTTGTAGTTGTGAACTGGGGGGACATGTGTGTGACCTCGAATCCTTGCTAGATTATGTACTGACCATTGTGTGGTGTGCCCGGCATAAGAGCGATGCAAGATAACTATAAAGGGACTAAGTATGAATTGGGCACTGCCGCGCACGCGCCGTCAGACAGTACTGGAAATGGACAGGTATCCTTTCCAGGACGGGACCACTTCCCTCTGGTGGCAGCTGCCCTCTCCAGGCAAACCCCAATAACAATATATACTCAGCACCCATTTCCCAAATAACATATCTCCCCAACCTCAAACTGCTCTTGCCATTTACATGCCCTCGGTATCCTTTACCAATTTGCAATATGTGTGCGTCCAAATCTGAATTCAACAGCCACACTCAAACCGACTAGCTACCAAGCAGGCCTCCGCCTTACTGGAGAACGTGCACAGCAATACCCACAACTCTCCTCTGCTGCATGGAACCGATCGCCTAGGTATTTCTTACATCTGGCAGCACAACCAAAAGACAGTATATCGAGCCAACGACCAAGTCTAGCACCAGCGTTCCTCTTCCCGGCTCAGCCAATCTGGCCCCAGTTCCGCATCCTCTCACAAACAAAAAAAGATGTGGCGCCCTAAGTTCAGGTGCTGGTTCCTGCGATTCAGGACTGTTGGTCATTGCTTACTGTTGCCCATCTGCTAATTAGGCCCTTTTAACTTACTTGTCCCTAGATAATAGTCAGCATATTCCCCCAGTATCTATAACTGCTCCTAGTGCAGCGCAAAGTATATGGGTGTCTATGTCATGCACTTCACCAGTTGAAGGAATGTGGTACAGCTTCATACCCCGTGGTAAGTGTTCCAAGTGTGTAGGATGTTAAAGGTAGATCCAGCCATTCTGCTACATTTGGTTAATAGTGCCTTTTCCAGAGGCCTTCATTACGTGTCAGCTCACCGTTGCGTGATCTCCTTAATAATCCCCGTTCTGCAGGCATGTACAGGCATGTCCTGACATCTGCCCACAAACTCCCAATAACTTATCTCATCGGGTAGTGTGTAGCGACCCACGAAGTTAAAAAGGCTGTACTGCACTGTCCCTTACAGTACAAAAACAAGGTGGTCACAGTGGATGAACAATCATATTAATCACATCGCCCATAAAAATCATTATTCAAACAATTTTGCAAATTCAAGTATATTTATATCAGCATTCGAGTCATGCCAATAAACCATACATTTGTAAATAGGTGCTCCAAGGGGAAAGCGTGCTCAAGGAGGTGCTCTTGTGAGGGTTTTGGAAGTGTGAAACAGGGGTGTTTATACAGTATCAACAATGTGTCTTAAAAGCAGACCTGTCCAGCCGCCTGATAGGCTAGAAACATATCAAAATACACAGTATAAGATACAGAAAAGCAATTGCTGTTATCTATGCTGTGAATCAAGGTCCAGTACAAGTACAAATTGACAGTCGACGTTTCAACCCCATAGATAAACGGAGGTACATTAAGTCCTTAAACCGGGGTCTTCACCAGGACATGGGGAGCCGCCTTATGTCCACCGCAAACAAGTAGGTGGAAAAGAGACGCATCAATGGGCCCGTAGGCTCCTATGGCAGAGAGACAATGGACATCAGCCCAGTAAATTTTGTAGACTTCGGAGGTGTATGCAAATCGATCAAAAATCAAGAGTGAGGCATCGTTATGATATATGGCCTTAAGCATCAATGACGCAATTAATCCGGAATAATCTGGAGGCGCGGAAGAATATGCCTTTGGAAATTAAGTGACTTTGCCCTGAATCCAGGTATTGAACCTATGGTGGATACTCAAACCTGATTCTCCCTCCCCCAATCGGCAGCTCTAGCTGTACTGCCGCATCTCCTAAAGGAAATCAAAGACATACTCATGTTTTCTATATGCCTGGGAACTTAAGTGTCTTGCCCAGAATCACCAGATTTTAGGTCTATGCGGGGACTCGAACCTGGTTCCCTATACCACAATCGGCAGCTCTCATTGTTCTGCCACATCCCTGAAGGAAAAACAAAGACAGATTCATGTTCCATATGCCTGGGAAATTACGTGACTTGCCAAGCATCTCTGGATGTTGAGCCTAAGCGGGGACTCGAACCTGGTTCCCCATCCCACAATCGGCATATCCAGCTGTTATTCCACATCCTCCAGTTAATGCAAATATGTACTGTGTCCCCATGTGGGTGTGTCCCTGACACCTGCCCACACCCCTTTGCTAACAACTGGCTTTGTCTGGCAACGTATACCAACCCCTTGCAATATGAAAGGCTGAGCTGCACTGCTCGCCTGCAAATAATAAAACTTCCTTAACTAGCAAAATGTATCGACCCTGCAGGATGCAGAGCTGACCTGGACTGCCAACATCCGTGGGCAACCCAGGCTGGTGCTGTTCACTAGCGTGGTGGGGTGCAACAGACACCTGCCTACCTACGCCTAAACTGCGCTCTTATCCAGCAGTGCGCAGAGACCCTGAAGTATGAGCGGCTGAACTGCCCAGTCAACCTCTGTGACAACACAGGCAAGTGTTGTTCACTAGCGTGATGGGGTGGGTGCAACAGACACCTGCCTATACCCGCCTCAAAATACAAAACACACGGCCCGTGTACCAACGTGGGATCGACACCTGACCACAAACCCACAGAACATCGCCTGCATTATCCAGCAGAGTGCAGTACTCCCAGGAACCTCACTCCGCGCTTTTGGGAATGATGTTCATATGAACAAAATAGATTCTGCCGCTAGCACACCGTGCCACAGAGCCGCGGTCAGCCCTCTAGACCACTTTGAGTCGGCAATAACCTGAGGCTACATTGCGCCCCTACCGCCCTGACCCGTGCTCACCTCCACTACTTGATCCTCCACCGTCTTGGGGGCACCGTCGCCCGCACTGACCAACCATGCGCTGCGAGACCTGACCAGCTGGCCCTCGTAACTCGAGGCAGGAGCTCCCGGTCGGCTTGTCCTGCACCCTGGCTGGGTTGCCCCCATGAGTACCGCATTGCTGGCTAGAGTTGTCCCTGTGAAGTCAGCCGACGTCTTCCCCCAAGCACCGGCGTACTGGCTGCGGATGCCAGTAATTCCGGACCGCGTGGTCCTGATTCTTTGTTGGTCGCCACCCCGCGACCGCTGAAGCCTCCTTCGGTAGGGTGCCACGTGTGACCATGGCTCGCTGCGCAGCACGCTGGCCCTTCCGCCCATTCTACTTCTGAGTGAATGTCGTTCCGTTTTTTCTGTGCTGGTATCCCCCGCGATGGCGACATCAATTTTTTCTGGCGACAAACCTGGGGACTGCTTGTCCCGGTCGCCTTTATGGCCATGCTCGTGACCACGCCTCTCCTCCTTGATTGGCTCATTTGAAACCCAACTGCCCAGGTAATTCGCTGACCCTTTTTAGGTCTCACCTGAGCCAGCGCATGCGCTGCTCTGCGAGGCATTAAGTAAGGGCTTTTGAGCTCTGAACACACGCTCGTGCGTGTGCTTTTTTTTCTGAGCCCGCACTGGCTTGTGCATGTGTCTTTTTTAAAAACACAGCACGCAATTTGTGCAAGGTGGGTGATTGTCCCGCCTTGTTTGTTGGATGGCCTAGGGTCCTCGGGCGCGAGCTTTAACCTTATCTGTCTCCAATTATCGCGTTGGCGGTAATTGCAAACAGATGGTGCTCGCTTTTTTGTTTTTTTTGTTTCCCGTAATAATGAAACTCGTGTTCTGTGTTTTTACTCTGCCCATTCTGTTTCTTTTCGGAATTTCTCCAGCGCTAAAATTCTTAGCTGCAGCCCCGTCCACTAATGGATTAAAGAACTTGCTGAATGAAACTCGTGTTCTGTGTTTTTACTCTGCCCATTCTGTTTCGTTTCGGAATTTCTCCAGCGCTAAAATCCTTAGCTGCAGCCCCGTCCACTAATGGATTCAAGAACTTGCTCACTCATCTCAGGGTCACACTGACCAAACCTTTAAACAAATGAACGCCAGTCCAAATGCCTTAAGAAATGGGCAGTACGACCTGATGTTAAAAAAAAACTCGCTCTGTGGTTTAGAAAATTACTTGCACAAGACCAACAGGATCCTTGATAAATGTGTCTACAAACAAGCTGCAGCTGATTATCACAAGCTGTCCTCTGGGCGCACCAGCCTTTCTTCACAAGCAAAATCTCCCAAGCCACAAATAACACCAACGTGTATTTTTCAGAGTACAGATGCTTGCCAGCCAATCTGTCTTAGATTACACACCACAGGGCTTTCTATACAATTAGGCAAGAAAATAACAAATTAGTTTAATAGCAAAATGAACGGTATTGCAGTGTCATTTCCAAATTTACAACATTCTCTAAAGGGCTTGACCCCTTCACAAGCACAGCCACCATGCAGTATCCAGAGTTTATATTCACCTTAGCTGCACTGGACTACATCTAAACACCCTAAAACCTCTTAGACTCCTGCAGAATACCCTTAGACCTAATCCCAAATTAAGCCCTAAAGCATTGCTCATGTACAAGAACTGAACATCCTACTATGCACGCCCTTCACCCAAGACAGAGGCGCTAACTCTGATGGCTGCTGAGTGTTCCTAATAACAGCAGTCTTTCCAAATCGCCTCTGAATGTTTGTCTCTCTGGTCCAAAGGTTCTGGAATTTCAGTGCCCCCAACAGAGACATTATAGATAAAAGATCCCATTTCCTCGATTGCTGTGATAAATTCATATTGCAGCCAAGAAATTAAGTCAGATGGGCATCCCCCTCCTTCGCCCTTTATTGCAAAATTGACAAAGTAGTAAAAAGCTTTATTTTTTTTAGAAGAGGTTGAATGTAATTTATTCTTGAAAAGCTAAAGGAATTGATGAAACAAACTTTCATAAAAGTCATGGCAATGTTTCAGGTCCTCGCTGTTGTAGAGAGCCTGGTCTTTGATGCCTTGAAGGTCAAATTCATGACTCACTTTATTGAAGGAAAACTCGTAGGAGGGTCTTTCAAATGCCTCCTTTTATTTACCAACATTAGGATGATAAAACAATGGTTGGAAAACATCAATTTCTTAGCCTGCAGCTTGAACGAGAGGCCGCCTTCAAGGGCCTGTGACCTTCTAGCGTGTGTTATTCTGGGCATTGAGGCCCCACACCTGTTAGCCAACTAACCCGCCAGCAAAGACAGTTGTATATAATGTCGTCTTCATTTGTATAAACGTAACAAAAATGCTTAACACTTTTTATTATTACTTTTCAACATAATGCACAGCAACAACAATGCTCTACAACATAGCCAAAAGTTCTGCCTAAACACAGGATGTCCCAAAGGCGAGACCTATTGGCTATGCCAATGCTTGTTCTTTTTTGGTGCGCACTCGCGCCCTGTTGCTGTTGTGCCCTCTGTTTGCCACCCACGGGTGTGGTTAGCCGCCTTCCTTCTAGGGTCGGCTGTGCCTCCCAGTTGGCGGTAATTTCCTCTTGTCATCCTTTTGCCTCCTGTAGTATGAAATTTGTTTTTGAGGTAGGGAGAAAGACCCCTATCAGTGTCCTCGTGGGTTATGCATGTGGGTAAAATGTTCGCGCATTTGACAATGTTAATATAAACAACTGCTTCTTGCAGTCCTGCCAAGTATCACGCATCAGGCGTGAGACTAACGCATTTCAGTGTGGTGGTCCGCATCACCGCACTGAAATGCATTGTCACGCATGATAGGTATAGCACCTTAGCTATCACTGAAGCTGGTTAAGGCTGCCTGAAAGTGTTAACTGGTGACATCGAGGTAGTGCCCACTGGCTGCTACCGAGACATGGCTCCCATTCTGACAGGTTGTGTGGCACTGAATTATGCGCCGGGGTTAGGGCAGGTCAAGTGCTGCCGGAGTTATCTTGTGGGTGGCGCTGCACTACTTTGCGCAAATCATCATAGGGCAGCAGCTCTGCCTGCTCTCAGCGGCCGCGCGTGGCTCAGCTCTCTGTCTCTGAGCAGCTAAATTTTAACCCCGACCGCACCGCAGCGAATTCAATTGCGGCGAAGGAGAGTGAAGTGACTGACTGTCACTGGATTGGACACGACAGGACTGCCCTGGGCAACTTGAGGACTCACTGACTGAGGAGGTGGGGGTGGACGGCAGACGGACACTCCCGGCCTGAACCTGCCTCGTAGAGCAGAATCGCTGCAACAAGTGAAGTTACAGTAAGAGAGAGACAGAGAGGGGTGCAGTGCAGCCACCGGAGTGAGTATATGTGTGTGTTGAATTATTTACATTATACAAATAATTCCTTTGGGCAGCTGCCTGCAGTCAGTGGGTGCTCCGGCCGTGTTATGGAACTTGCTGTAGCTCACTCTCTTAATTTCTGCCCTGGCGCGGCGGCGGCCCGGACTCCGAACAACTGTGTGTTTCTGGCTCCCATAATATCCTTCCGGTTTATTTCTCAAAAGATCCGGGGGAAATTTAAAAGCTAGTTTCTGACAGTACTAGTAGTCGACGTTGTTGAATGTGAGACTACTGCGCCGGCCTCAGTCAGCTTGAGAGAATAATAAATGGTGCGAGTCAGCTGAGACTGTGACACTTCGGCAGCCGAGATGCCTGCATCGGTCTGTGACTTCTTCATGTTGGGGCCTAGCACATCCTTCCTGTTGGGCCGGGTCCCACGTGGACAGAGAGAGGCCCTGGAATCCTGGTGCTCTCCTGATTGATTCCGACAGGGAGGGGGCATGCTCAGTAAGTAGGCAAAGGCTGGCAATCTCTTTTAATTTGTTTTTCTGCCGCCCCACCTGCCAACACTAGGCTAGGCACCAGTGAGAAGAGTGTTGTTGGGGCCCCACATCCTGTTTGGAATTGGGCCGGGCTGCACCTGGGACAGAGAGGTTCTGAAGTGATGCTCTAAGCAGCATCATATATTTGTGAAAGTGGGATCCGAGGGAGGGGCAGTAAAGGTGGGAAAATTAAAACAAAAGAGTGCAGCTTGTCACTGACAGATCCAGCATGATTTCAAACATCTGCACAAGGTCACAGACTGGTCGGCCTATTAAAGAGGTAATACGTGGAGCAGATGTTAATAGGGATTTTTTTTAAAGTACTGCGTTAGTATTTATGTAGCACGTTCCATATGATAGGCCTGAGCCACTTTTGAATTGTTGAGTACGTAAGTGCCCCTTCGTGTTCGTCCATTATATAGCGTTTATACTCACAACGAGGTTTCTCGGCGCGCTTTGGGTGCATGATTGATAGGGTGTTGGTAGTGGTACTTTGTATGTGCCATTAGGATCGATTGAGGAGCTTTACCAAACTTCAGATGGTTTTTAATCTTTATTAAGTAATAGTAGCAGCTGAGATCCTCGCTTGCGCCTCTCAGCCGGTCGGTCGGGTGGACAGTTTTGTTTTCAGCAGAACCCTTTAGTTATTTGAAATCGGGAGGAACTTATGGGTTTTTCTAGCGATGAAATTATGTAACTTAGGGACATTGTACGAGAAGGCTATTTCAGGTACAGCAAATGTAGGGGCACATGCTTGTCTTTGTTACATCTTCATGTACTTGTCATCTGGGACACGTTGATGAATTCTTTGTATTGCAATGTTTTCCATTTGTCTGGCCTTGACTGTTAACTACAGAAGCTGGGTTTTTACCTTGCATAATATTCGAAAATTCATAGAAAAACACAAAAATACAAGTTACTGCTTAGATTTACTTGCAAGAAAGTGTCACTCGTTAGGTAGTGAATGCTACTTATACGCACACTGAAACAACCAAAATGTCACACATAAGCAGTCTGAAAACTTGGCAGCTATGCTGGTCACGGTGATATAAAAATTAAACATACTTACTGCAGTGTTTGGTTTATTGTCTATCCAGCCACGTGCTGCTTGCTACAGAGGAATGTGTCACTAGTACCTTCTCCAACCCTTATTTAATTTGCTTTTAGCACGTCATGAGCATAAGTAAACTGGGCACTAGGTTAGTGCCCTTCCGTTCCTGGTGTTTTGCAGCAGTTTTAAGATATTCTTAGAGTTTCTCGTTGCTCAAATGGGCATAATTCCTGATATTTATGTGTTTCCCTCATTGCTTTGTTTTGCTCACGAGAAAGTGTCACTCATATTCGTTGAAATGTCACTCATAATTACACTGAAATTATGAAAATGTCACACATAGCAATCTGAAACCTTGGCAGCTATGTTCTTGAAATATAAAAACTTGAAATCAGCAGCAGCTCCTCCGCAATGGCAAACGAGCGTCGCCCCACTGGCTCAGAGGTAGCAGCTGAAAAATAAAACAATATTTTATTATCGTTTTATTTTTTTGAGCTGCTGGCTGAGCCAGCGTGTGTAGGGATGGGTGGGGCCGGGCCATGAGAGGAAGGAGAAATGAAGTGCTATGTGCATATCTAAGTGTGCATGTCTGTTTGGCCAGCTGTCTCAGGCCGGCCAAACAGACATACTCATTTAGGTTTCTCCACCCAGCTGTATTCTACAGCCAGATGGATAAACGGCACAGACTCCCTGTGCCTGAGCGGAGCGTCAAACCAGTCCGCTCAGGCCAATCCCGGCGCTGCTCTCATAGCATGAGAGCAGTGTCTGGATTGGATGGGGAGTATGTCCCAGGGACTGCCAAAAGAAGCAAAAGAATGAAAGAGCACCGGAGCGCGAGACGGCCGCAGGACTGTGTAAGTTTTTTTAAAACTTTTTATTTTTTTAATTCAACCCTCCCCTCCGCTACCACCGCCGCTGCTGCTGCTGCCCCGCCATTCCATATTGGTAGCAGCCGCGACTGCTTGAAATACAAGGAGGAATGCCACATAACTGTGGATTACACAGAGTACCACTGGCATTTCTCATAAATATCCCCCCACACTGTATGTTGGTAAACCTCTAAGCAGGTGATCAAACATGAAGTAAAATGTTCTCCTCTAGTAGGAAATAGAGCAGAAAGGGGAAAAGCACCGTTTAAAATCTGAAATGTCCTGCTCAGCAGCTCATTGGGAATCGCCACAAAGACTTCATCTCCTCCTTTCCCGAGCCCTGTGCCGCGTGGCAGGATGAGATGGGGTTGATGCAAGAAGTACTTCGTTGGTATAGGAGGGCATGAGCATGTATCAGATGCAGCTGACCCTGAGTGAAAGGTAAGCACAGACATATCCATAACCATCTAGGAAGGAAGGGGGGTTGTGTGATGATTTTACGGTCCAGCACACATCCTCACGTAATCATATGAATCAAGTGTACAGTCAACACAAAATGAGACATTCAGACGGATTCTGGACCCAGCCCTAGTGAAACTACTGCAAGTCAGTGAAATGTGCTGACACCTTTGACAATACCCTCACTTGGTGTGTGTTCCTTTCAAAGCTGCAATGTAGACAGGTATGGAAGGCCTCTTATTTTGAATTATAGCTGGGTTCAACACAAATGCCTCAATTAAAGGGCCTTGATCCGAACCGCTTTTGTTCGAATATCATCGTGGCTTGAGAGCCAGGCAGATACAGCACCTTGATGCCTGGAAACAAAGACGCCCACCTTATCACTTCACAAGTGCTTAAGAGAGAAGCTATGATTTGGAGGCAGGTTTCTGACGTTTCCAATCTCTGTAGGTACACGATATGCAAGCATGACAAGAAAGTCAAATATATTAGTTTATATGAGTAATTACATCAATAACCACTTGCATAGTGCTTACTTTTAGGCTTTATTTTAGGCTTTATTAATATTCAAACGCGCACTTTTAGCAACCTTAGAAAATAAAAGATTGAGAAAAAAAGTATGCTTCTACACTTATGCCTTGCATTGTATAAAGCTCCTTGATGCAGGTTCATATTCATTGAGCTACATTACAAAGATTATAACTTGTGACCTGTGGATAACACAGATATCTCTGCAGCCAAAGCAGTAACCCACTGAGCTATCTGCAAGAAAAACAAATCAGTGACCTGAGTGTTACACCACGTGCTTTGTCTCATGTATCCTCAGCAAGTGTATTAACCACTAGAGTTACCTGTTAATATAGTCTGGGAATTGCTGTTTATATAAAGGTTTCTGCAGTAGGTGCCTCGCCCTCAAGATATTTTAAAATGCAGTTGGTTTGTGACCAATTAAATAAGACAGAACACGTTTACCACCACGTGCCCTTTTTGCCAATTTCTTTGTAGTAGAGTTTAAAAAAAAAAAAAAAAACGTATGTAACTTGATGTCAGACCCTGCTCCTCCCCTCATAGCTCCGCCCACTTTCTCTTGCCAACCAATGACGCCCATTTTCCATTTCCAGCACCGCAGGCATTGCACAAATTGAGCAAGCATAGGGTGTGATCCTGCCATCATCTATCATAGAATTTGGGTAGAAGCCAGGAGCTCTCTAAACGGTGCATTTTACAGAAGATTGTTTTAATCTGAAATAATTCGGTCTAATACAGCAGCATGGAGGGTTATTTAACCATAGCAGCATTATTCTGCATGTGCCTGTTAGGATCGGGACCCCATACAAAACACTGGGTGCACAGCAGTTAAATATGTTTGCACCCCAGGACAATTAATTCTACCAATCAGATCTTTTATAGCAGTAGAAATAATCTAGACTGTTTTAAATACTGTGACAGGATATCATGCACATTACTTGCCCCCTGTACATTAATAGTCCAGCAAACATTCTGTGCCAGAAAATAAAATAAATTAACACTTAAAGTGAAGACATTATATTCCAGGCTTCTGCTGGCTGTTACATGCTTGAGAACATTAAAAAAATGAGGGGTGCTCAAATATTACTGGGCACTAGGAGCAATACTTTTCTTAGGGTCTCTTTAAAATGTTGTGGGGTGCAGCTAATCGTATGCTCCACATCAGCTCGTGGCTCAGTGGCCTAGTGCATCTACACTAGTGTCCTGTATCACAGGCTAACATCCCAGCCTGTCCACTTATACTTCCATCTGAGTTCAGTTAAATGAGCCCCAATGTACCGGATAATAAACACATGTACGTATATTCTTAGGGCCAAAAGGCGGCCTTGGCAGCGATTTTACCCTTTAGAAATGGACAGGTTGTATCCTGCATCGGCCCACTGGGCCTGTTCTTCAAATATGCACTCTGTCAGTGCCCCCAGTAAATACCCAGCTGAGCAATCCACTCATGATAAGGGGCAACCAAACTTGCCAAGGCCGGAGCAAGCTTTAGGAAACACGCCTTGAACCCAGGGTCCTAGCCACTCACTCTGGAAAGGTCTGACAGACAATGCAAAGGCTCACATTCCCTCTGTCACCACCGATGAACTCCACCCCCACCAGCATACATCCATGCATTGTGTCACAGGGTGCTAAGGCCACACTCTGGAGAGTCTCGAAGTACTAAAATAACAATAGAACAAGCATTGGCATAGCCAATAGGTCTCGCTTTTGGGACCTTATAAGTATTTATTTATGCAGCACAATATCCTTGGTGCAACAACATCAACCGTTGCATGGCTAAACACTTATAAGGTCCCCAAGGCGAGACCTATTGGCTATGCCAATGCTTGTTAGGCCTAACTATTGTGGCGTGGGTGGGTAGTATCTTTGTAGGGAACAGATCTTAATACGACTAGTGCCACACAACAGCAGCTTTAATGGGAAGGGATGCAGTGGATGCGTTGACCGGGGATTGGTGATCAGGTCCCCGCCACCTTTGAACCACTAAATCCTATGAGGTTCTGCCATGGGGGCTCACCTTGACCTGCCCTCTTGCTCTTTCAGGCCCTTTCTAGTACCTTCTAAGGAGGCAATTGCCCCTCCCCTCCCTGGGTACGGGCCCCACCCACAACAGGGTATTAACCCAACACACCCTCAGTGGCCCACCTTCACCCCTCTGTCTTTAAAACACACACACAAACACAATTAACTTTTATTCAGCTTGGCAATACCATTTGCTTTTGCTATAATTTGATCGTGTACTGCATCTTGCAGGTGATAATGTTGGTCAGAAATACAACTGATTTGTGGGACGATGAGGGGTCGCGGAGTGATTTTTTTTTTTTTCGGTCTCAGTATTCTATTGTGATAGTAGACTCTGCTGGAGTTAAAGTGTTGTGAGGGGGGAGGATGCTTGCGCATGCGCATTGAGGGTGGTCTGCGGGCTGGAGGCCACGTTACGGATATGGGGGGTTTAAGAAAACAATGGGTGAGATTAAGTCTGTGTATGGTGAGGAGTGAGTACATTAGTGAGGTAAATAAGTGGCGCGTTCGAGAGGTGGAAGGATTCCAGGTGCTGTGAAGTGCATTAAAGACAGATTGCTCGGAGAGCTTTTGTGAGGCCTACTAGTTTGGTGCAGCCTTCCCCCTAATTGTCCTGCGTGACCGAGCAGGAAGGAAGTCCCTTTGAACCGCTTCCTGTTGTTCTCCGACCCTGGACCACACTCCTCCGCCCACCATAAAACCATTAGAAGTTGGTGCCTGTCCTGTCTGCCTGCATCCCTTGCAGCCCCAGACCGTGCATGCTCCCGGAAGCGCGGGGGGGCACGGGATCCTTTTGAAGGAGAGAAGAGGTGTGTGGGGTGGGGGAGGACTCCAGCAGTTGGCTCTCAGGGGCACAAGGCCATTTCCGAGAGGGTCCTGTGCATGACAAAAGAGGAGGCGACTGCTTGAGGGGGGCTTTGATCTGCTGCCTTCCTTCCGCCTGTCCTACGCCTCGGAGGGGGGGCAGCATTGCACCTGCCTACCTGTTCTCAGAAGAGAGAGCTGAGGCCCTCGGGCGGGCCTGTGCGGGAGGTAAAGGATCCCGCTGAACTTGCATATCCTCGCGTTTGCCTCAATAAAATTCCCATGCCATCAATATATGATCAATATATGAAACAAGAGAGGAGCGGGGGCGAGCGAGCGCGGCAGCCTGCAGAGCTGACCAGACGCTCGTGCGTCGTGGCCTTTTGCCTGCGATTACGCGCAGGGCAGGCATGTGTTTCCAACTATCGCGCCTGCGTCTGGGCACGATAATGGGAAACAGATGTCGGCCCTGCGCGCGTAACCGCAGGAAAAAGGCCACGACGCACGAGCGTCTGGTCAGCTTTCTGAAGCCCCTTACTATAAGTCTCGCAAGCAGCGCATGCGCTGCTCTAGGCTCGACCTAAAAAGGAGTAAAGAGGTAACAACTGCTGCATTAAGCATTGAAGGAGCTGCAATTCCAAGATGGCAAGGCATCAATTTAGCTAAAAAGAATCACTATGCAATGCTTACAGCTAATGGACAATTCACCCTGCATCCAAAGCTATCTTCTTTGTCAAAGGAAGGATATGTTAAACTTCCAGTTGCCTGCTGCTCTGTAAATTATCTCTAGTAATGATACTTCAAAAGGGGATTCATAGTGGCAACATTAACTTTATACTCGCTTACTAGGTCTGGCTTGAAATAACAGGAGCATGTCTCTTTCACTTCTTCTGACTGTTTTGTCTATCGTTTCACCTCCTCTGAAGTGCATGTTTTTCATTACATGAGGGTGTGTTTCACATCACATTAAATTCTTTATATCATAAATGCATTCTCTACAGAAATCAGTAATTGCTTTCTTTTTTTTGATTGAATCTGGCTTTTTAAATATTTTAATCTCTGGCTCAAATCAAACCAGACGTATTGACTTTGGCAATGCTTGTTTATTTTGTGTCAGTGTGAGAGTCTTGTAGCTCCACAAATAACAGGTGCTCCCATCACACACCTCATAGATGCCATGTAGCCTATTTTCATTTCTGACACCTGCAGCAGTCATGGCTACTTAGAAAACAACAACAATGACTATGAAAAAGGGAGAGGATGCATGGATCATGGATAAATGGTCTATCATACACGCTCCCAATTATATACATATGATACCACAGTATGATAGTACTTCGATTGTGATTTAATATTCATATATTGATGTGGGTACAGACCGTAATCACAATTGACGATGGGTTTCCTCGTTAAAGGACGCTGTAGCATCACCCACCAACGTGGCATGCCTCATCAGGGAGTGCAGTCCTCTCCATAATTTCCCCACATCCCTCGCAAGAATTGTGGATTACAGACTCATGTACTAACAACAACACTGTGTTTTACTGTCACTTACCAATGCAGGAGATAGCCACTGAACCAGGTGCGAAGTATTGGTTTAGGATTTCTTCCACGTTTTCCTTCTACCCACCACACCAGGCAAAACCATTCTACACTAGGAAGTGGGTAGAGGTAAGCATTGGGACCTCAGTCACAAACAAAGCCGTGGGGCTTATCAGCTGAAACATGTTGACCAAAAATGGACACAGGGGATAATGCTTACCCATAGTGTAAGATACAGTTTTGTTTTACTAGAGGCAAAATACAGTGACTAGGCATTGTCTACCACTAGATAATTTTAGAGATACAGTTAAGGGTCCACCACGGGTTCTTGAAAAATTCATGAAAACTGGGTCAGGCTAGTTAGTGAAGGGTTGAGCCTCACACATACCATCCGCGGTTGGAGATTTAAATTCCACAAGTCCCCTACTGAGAACTTCTGTTTGAAAGTCCACCCTGGATTAAAAAAATTATCCAAGGTGAAGAGAGGACCCAGTGATGAAGCATGTCACCATGACGTACGAGGGTTCAGCTTCCTTAAACAAGGGAACCCAGTTCTGGTCTGTACCGACACTATTATAGGAGTATTAATTCAGAATCTTTAGCCAATTGTTCTGTGGTGTTGAATGTTTAGTCAACAGATATGTCCATGGTGTGATTTCTAAATGAATTTTAGAGAGTTAAAAGCAAAACGAAGAGCCTCAGATGTCCATGTGTGGCTGCTCAAATACCTCAAAGACTAGCTGAAGGTTTAACCAGGGACATCTTAAGGATTTTGGGGGCCCTGGGCCAAACATATTTTGGGGGCCCCTGTTCAGAACAGCTTTGAATTTATGATCCAATTTGAGCCCCTGTTTCCCATGCAGTTTCCGCTTCCTCAGCTGCGTTAGCGATCCAGTTTGCATCATAGGCATGAGCCTATATATTCCCGATGTAAACGGACGTGTGCAGCTGACAGAGGTAGGATTTAGTGTTTCCTGCCCTGCTTCTAGGTTTTTAATACCTTTTAAATTGTATATGTGTGGCTGAATTACTCTGTGCTTTTTAACAATTTCTCCTACCTACGCGCACTTGCACTTTACTTGATTCTGCTTGCCTACACCTCCTTAGCTGCTCCGATTCGCATCTTGCTTTTCCTCCAGTCGTGGTCTGCCGTGGCTGATACGCCCATTGTGTGGAGGGCTGGGGCTACTATCGGGCTCCTCACTTCCGCCCACGCAGTTTCCGCTTCCTCAGCTGCATTAGCGATCCAGTTTGCATCATAGGCATTAGCCTATATATTCCCAATGCAAACGGACGGGTGCAGCGGGCGCGCTACTGGCGCGCCACAGGCGCGCCAAAGGCAAGCCCATCTGCGCCCATCAGCGTCCCGGGAGGCGTCCGGTGCCGGCCATGCTGCCCGGTTCCCTCCGGTTAGTTTCTTCCACTATATTACAATAGGGAAAAACTGATTAGCCTTAGGCGGCTACCATTATGTCAGTGTACAGCGGCTGATCCGAGCTTGGAGGTAGACTTTCGATGCAATAAGTGCAACTGGTCTCTCTTCCAGCCCAGGAAACTCGCACCCAAGATCATCCCACGCAATAGTAAGTGTAAAAACAAAAAGAAAACAGAGGACCTAAAGGCCACCCTTTTAAATTGTCGCTCTATGCAAAAGCATGAACCACACATTTATGACCTACTTTTAGACGAACAGCCTAATCTTTTATTTCTCACTGAGACCTGGCTGTCTGAAGCCTCCAACCCTACTATCACCTCGGCCATCCCTACGGGATATAAAATCCTTAGGAGGGACCGACCGAGTGGGAAGGGGGGCGGTGTCGCCATAATTTACAATAAAAAACTAGACTGCTCTCCCATCCCAATGGAAAACATTGAGGGCACAGAGTCCTTATGCTTCCGCTGTACCTTATCCCCCCATCATAGCATAGCTGGTTTTCAGTTGGAAATTTTATTACTACGCTTAATGCAGCCACCACCTCCCTGGCCTTAAAGTACAACAACTGCCTTATTCTGGGAGATTTCAATATACATATGGACAATGGAAAAGACCCTCAAACAATTTCCTTGTTGGAGACGCTGCAGGCCTGCAACATGTTTCCATCTATTTCTTCGGCCACCCATGAGAAGGGCCATACCCTAGACCAAATCTTTCACAACTTTGACATATCAGTAAGCCTACCTCTTCCCATTACCTGGTCTGACCACCTCCTATTAAAATTCGTCATTCCCAACTCTGCCACAGCCCCTCGGGCTAACGCAGGGCAGAGGGTCCCTAATTACAGGACGTTCCATAAAATATCCATCCCGATGTTAGCAGACGCCTCGGTCGTTCCTCACCGGAGCTGTCTAGCTGCCCCGACTCGGACGCCCTCTCAATAGATTCATGGCTCCGAACCAACATTGGTGCAGCGGTACCGGTTGTTTCCTGCTCCTCAAAGAGGTCGGCCCCACCAGCTCCATGGTTTAACGATTCCCGCAGATCTAGCAAAGGTAATTGTAGAAAAATGGAACGGAAATGGCGTAAATCCTATCAACCTGAGGACAGAAACGTGTGTAAAGACACCTTAAAAGCTCATTATATTCTCGTGAAGGCAGCCAAGAAAAACTTCTTTCAAACCAAGATAGAAAATGCCCAAAATAAGAGTAAGGAAATCTTTAGCATACTTAAATCCTTTACCGCCCCGAAAGCCGGCACAAAGGAAGGGCCATGCACGGAAGAATGGTCTAAGCAAATAGCTCAATTCTTCCACAAAAAGATCTCCGTGATCCAACAAGCCTTCACTAACATCTCAGAGGAAGAACTGACCTTCTACCTTAGTTCTTATAGCAAATTTCACCTCTTGGATCCTCCATCTTTATTAGCTTTCCCTGAGTTTCAGCTTGAAGAGTCACTGACCCTTCTCCAAAGCATTAAGTCTGGCTCTCCTACCGACCCATGTCCAGCGAATATCCTGAACCTATTAGCTCCCACCATAAACCCCACGGTAAACCAGCTCTTTAATGCTTCCCTCTCCTTAGGCAACATGCCAAAATTATGGAAGAATGCTAAGATTCTTCCACTGATAAAAAAGGCTAACGCCAAACCGATGGACCCTGCCAACTACAGGCCAATCTCCCTTCTTCCGGCCCTCTCTAAAGTATTAGAGAAGCATTTAAACAAGGCCCTCCAAAAGCACATTGAAGATGGGAAGCTCCTTCATGAGTTCCAATCCGGTTTTAGGGCTAACTACAGTACGGAGTCCGCTCTAGGCAGATGCGTCACTTTGTAAACCCCTGCACCACATTATACCTGCGCCAGGTATAATGTATGCAGGGTGGATGTTCCCCGCAAAAAGCCTCGTAGAAGTGGCGCATTGAAATCTATGAGAACTCAGTGCGCCACTTCTAGGACGCCATTGCGTCAATATCTTACACCTGCCTCACAGCAGGCGTAAGACTGATGCAGGCCCTTTCACATGGGGCTTGCCCCATGTAAAAGGACACATTGCTGGAGTTGCGTCTATTTTCTCACACCCCAGCAATGTATCACTTTTGCGCCCACAGATACGTCAGAAATACTGACGTATCTGTAACTCCTTGCGACATGATGCGTCATAAAGTAAATATGACGTATCCATCATGTCGCAAGGAGGGCGCACTAAGAAGTGACGCATCCCTGTTTTCACACAGCGATGCATCACTTCTCATAAATAAGGCCCTAAATGTGTTTACATCTAATATTCAGGGATAGTTGTGTGTTTTCAATATTGTAACACAGCAGCAGCTCACCAATATTACTGCAAATAATCTCTGTGACGCCCTCCCATTTCTTATATGTTAGGCCTTGTTTTGATCTAAAAGAAACTTTTTTTAATGTATATTGCATGAAACATAAACACAACATTTCTCTGCAAAATGGCAGTACTAGACTCTCACACATCAGGTACATAAAAAATAAATTAAAAGAAAACAGTATTTAAAACAATCTGTTTAAGAAATATTCAAGGTCATTGGGGAAAAAACCTGGAGAACGGAGCTGACTCAGTCAGGGGGCCCCCTGAAAGGCTGGGGCCCTGGGTCAGAGCCCACTTTGCCCATGCATTAAAACGTCTGTCCAACAAGCCTTCACTAACATCTCAGAGGAAGAACTGACCTTCTACCTTAGTTCTTATAGCAAATTTCACCTCTTGGATCCTTCATCTTTATTAGCTTTCCCTGAGTTTCAGCGTGAAGAGTCACTGACCCTTCTCCAAAGCATTAAGTATGGCTCGCCTACCGACCCATGTCCAGTGAATATCCTGAACCTATTAGCTCCCACCATAAACCCCACGGTAAACCAGCTCTTTAATGCTTCCCTCTCCTTAGGCAACATGCCGAAATTATGGAAGAATGCTAAGATTCTTCCACTGATAAAAAAGGCTAACGCCAAACCGACGGACCCTGCCAACTACAGGCCAATCTCCCTTCTTCCGGCCCGCTCCAAAGTATTAGAGAAGCATGTAAACAAGGCCCTCCAAAAACACATTGAAGATGGGAAGCTCCTTCATGAGTCCCAATCCAGTTTTAGGGCTAACTACAGTACGGAGTCCGCTCTGCTGGAAGTGACTGAATTTCTCAAGGGTAAGCTGGACCAGGGAGGCAAGGCTGTTCTGAAACTGCTCGATCTGTCGGCGGCCTTCGATACGGTCCCACATGAGAGGCTCCTGGAGAGACTTGCTAACATCGGCCTGGGGGGACCGCCTTAACATGGATGTCATCCTTCTTGGCAAATAGATCTCAGAACATCTGGCTCCCCCTTTCTCATCCCCGGTTCCGGCCATGAATGTAGGTGTCCCTCAGGGCTCCATTCTCAGCCCTACCCTTTTTAATATATATCTATCCCCTCTTGCATTTCTGGTAGAGGAAGAGGGCGTCAAAATTTTTCCTATGCTGATGACACTCGGCTGATTTTTACATGTGAAAAAGGAACCGACTTTGACAGGGCAATGATTAGGTCTTGCCTCACAAAGGTTTTTAACTGGCTTAAGATCAATTAGCTGAAGTGCAATCCTGACAAAACTGAAGTTGTTTTCTTTGGTAATCCAGAAACGCTTGACTGGAGCTCTTGGTGCCCAAAAGATCTGCCGCCCGCGGAAAAGGAGAAAGTCAAAAACTTAGGAATTGTCATAGACAAGACACTCTCCTTGCGCTTTCAAATCCAAAATCTAACTGGCGCTTGCTTTGGCATACTCCAGATGCTAAAAATTCCTGCCACTGTTACCGCTTGAGAGCAGAAAGATCGTGGTGCAGGCTCTGGTGACATCAAAGCTTGACTATGTCAACAGCTTGTACCTCGGTCTTCACAAATCCCTTATCCAGCGCCTACAAGTGGTACAAAACGCGGCGGCCAGAGCCATCCTGAGACCTAAACCCAGATCTAGTATGACCCCTATTCTTAAGTCTCTACACTGGCTCCGCATAAAAGAACGGATCGACTTCAAAGCGATGACCATGTTCTTTAAAGCTTTCCACGGCTTAGGAGCCGGCTCCCTAAATCGTGTTAAAGCGCGTTAATCGCTACACAACATCTAGACCCCCTAAGATCTTCCAATGCCAACCTGGCCATCGTGCATAAAATATGCAGTGCCCGCACTGGAGGCAGATTCCTCGGCCTTCTAGGCGCAAAATTGTGGAATAGACTCCCCGAGTCTCTGAGACTAACCACAGACCTACTCTCTTTCAGGAAGAACTTAAAAACCTGGCTTTTTAATAACTGATGGGTCTTTTACGCACATTTTCCTCCCACTGTTACGCGCCAGGACACTCTAGTCTGAGTAGGTGCGCGCTTTATTAAATACACTATTTCATTTCATTAGGTCCCTGACAGTGCAAAGGAACACTTATCCAAATTCTAAGGGCCTTATTTATGAGACCTTGCTTCACTTTTATGCCGCTGGTGCGTCACTTTTTGTGACGCACCGGCAGCGTAAAAAATGTGCCATGTTGCGCCCTATTTACAAAGTGACGCATCTAGGCAGATGCGTCATTTTGTAAACCCCTGCACCACATTATACCTGCTCCAGGTATAATGTATGCAGGGTGGATGTTCCCCGCAAAAAGCCTCGTAGAAGTGGCGCATTTAAATCTATGAGAACTCAGTGCGCCACTTCTAGGACGCCATTGCGTCAATATCTTACACCTGCCTCACAGCAGGCGTAAGACTGATGCAGGCCCTTTCACATGGGGCTTGCCCCATGTGAAAGGTCACATTGCTGGAGTTGCGTCTATTTTCAGACACACCCCAGCAATGCATCACTTTTGCGCCCACAGATGCGTCAGAAATACTGACGTATCTGTAACTCCTTGCGACATGACGCGTCATAAAGTAAATATGTCGCATCCATCATGTCGCAAGGAGGGCGCACTAAGAAGTGACGCATCCCTGTTTTCACACAGCGATGCATCACTTCTCATAAATAAGGCCCTAAATGTGTTTACATCTAATATTCAGGGATAGTTGTGTGTTTTCAAAATTGTAACACAGCAGCAGCTCACCAATATTACTGCAAATAATCTCTGTGACGCCCTCCCATTTCTTATATGTTAGGCCTTGTTTTGATCTAAAAGAAACTTTTTTATGTATATTGCATGAAACATAAACACAACATTTCTCTGCAAAATGGCTGTACTAGACTCTCACACATCAGGTACATAAAAAATAAATTAAAGGAAAACAGTATTTAAAACAATCTGTTTAAGAAATATTCAAGGTCATTGGGGCAAAAATCTGGAGAACGGAGCTGACTCAGTCAGGGGGCCCCCTGAAAGGCTGGGGCCCTGGGCCAGAGCCCACTTTGCCCATGCATTAAAACGTCTCTGGGTTTAACCCATGACATTGGCCAACTTCCAACAATGCCTCAGTGGGGTCGGATTGTATAACCCCAAGGAAAGTGAAAGTAATACCTGGACGTCATTTAGGGGTCTCAAAGGGTCGCAGCTGTGAACCAAGACTTGCCCTTTGAGACTCCCGGCACTGCCTTTGCGACCCCTGGCCTCAAAGGTGGCAGAATCAGTGCCAGGAACACAGGGGCAGCTCGTTCCTATAGGCGTTGGTTGGGGCTCCACTCCCCTGTTTTCGGATAATATTAGTGTAATAAAAAATTGAGTAAAATTGACTAGAACAGGACCTCCCCTGGCAGCTGAGGTAAGGAAAAAATGCTTTTAAATGTATGTTGTGTACATGTTTGCGGTGAGTGCGTTTATGTGAGTGAGAAGGAGTGAGCGTCAGTGACAGGTAGTGAGTGATAATTAGTCAGAGTGATTTGAGAGTGAGTGTGATTAAACAGGAATGTGTGAATCAGAGTGAGGGATAAGTGAGACTGAATGGGAATTGAGGCATTCATGGTAAAATACTAGCCCTGGCAATCCTTAGCATGCCTGCCACTTGTGACAATATACTGGCAGACAGGAGGTAACTTTGGCATAATAGTAAAATACTGGTACTGGCATACTGGAGATAAATAATTAGTAGTGTAGGTAGTTCTTGACATAATATTAAAATTCTGGTAGTTCCATGCTAGAGGTAATTCTAGGCACATGGGGCAACCATGGCAAAATGCTGGCACTAGCATATTGGAGGTACTGATTGTCATGAGGGACGACAACAGTGACATGTGGGGGGGGGGGGCAACCATGACAAAACGGTGGGCCTGACATACTGAGGTCATTTTGACACAAGGGTCGCCAATGGTATATAGATAGCATTAATGACAAAATCCTGGCTCTGGTAAATTTTAAGTAATTTTTGGCCTAAGAGGACACCATGACAAAATGCTGGCCCAGGCACAATGGAGGCCATTTTTGACAAATAGAGGGTGGGGGGAGGGGTGGATGGAGTCAACTCCTGTGGAGCGGCAGGTTTCATTGGCTTGGAACACCATGAAAGGGCTTGAATATTTAAGGATTGTACCCATAGAGCCTCTGGCTTTTAAACAAATTTATGTGACAGTTGTTTTCCAAAATGCACTATTTTACTTTACCGAACCCCTATTTTACTTTACCGAACCCCTATAGAACCAGTCTGGTTGAACTATCTTGCGACAATTCATGGCTAGTATTACCCCTGAGAACTTTCAAAGATGATGTCAGTAACCTAATATAGGTGGGATCTAAAGTAGACCTGCGTACCTGTTGTTTTGTTATATCAATCATGTGATTATTATGGAACTATAGCGATGTCATTTATTGTGATGGCATTAGGGTTGAGGTCATATGAAATGACCTCCTGGGAAAATTCAGGTTGAAAGGCTATATGATGTCACTACTTGTGATGCCATTAAGGTCAAAGGGTGTGTGGTGTCCCTTCCCCTACCCCTGCCATTTTGATGAATTGACGTCCATGAAGTAATATAATCCTGTTGACCCAAAGTGAATTAAGAAGGGACCACTTAACTATGCATAAGGCGAGGGTCTTTGACTACCTTGGAGGCCAAGCTCTTGAACATGGCTGGTTTAACCTGTGTCAGCTACGTAAGATTCTTTACTTCTTACCCTGGACTAACACAAAGTAGTTGTGAGAGTTTGAAATAATTCAAAACAGGATTACGGCACAGGATTTAAACATCTGATCACAGGGTAAAACACAGAATTTCAGTGGATACATTAGTCCACTGAGCAGCCAGCTGACTGATAATCTTTTCCGATCCATGGCTTAGCTCGTGACCACCTCTCTGACTTACTGACCCATTATGTTCTCATCCCAAAACTACGATCAGAGTCTTCAAGTCTCACCCAAACCACCTTGTGCTGTTGTGTGGATCAGTATTTTTCCCTCCTAAGACCCCCTTCTCTATAATTATCCCTCTGGAGGGTATGCCCCTCTCTGCAGAACTTTAAAGTGACCCTCAAGTCCAGTCTCCTACGGTGTGAAGGCAAAAAGTTCGAGCTCTCAAGTTTCCCAGGTTTATGGTCAGTAGCATACCCAGTCCTGGATTTTTTTAAATCTGCATTCTAGTACTTGAAGTCCTGCTTGTATAATAAATAAACAGGACTAAAAGTAGCAGAAGGCAAAGAAAAATCTGGACTCGATGAGCTATTCACGCATGTTAGTAGAAAAATTGAGAGCTCTGGAAAGAAACAAATAACTCACTGTCTTAATATTGTGATTCTATTAAATACAGCTCTATATTGTATTTTCACACTTTTTTTATTTTTGTACCCGAGACACAGCTGCACCTTTGCGCCTTACTTTAGTCACTCACTTTGGTTTACGTTAACCATGTTATCGTGCTATGTACCGTCATTATCCCACTGAACATCATTTCCGTGCTAAATGTTAATGCTACGAAGTAAATAATGGCATTTATGCTGTTATTAACTCTTAGACTCGCTGTTTGATAGTTTAGCTTGTTTTTATCTGTGTTTAGTGTTCTCATTGCTGCAGCATGTTTAGTTTAGAGCAAGTCTGCAGACCTAATGCAGCTTGCCAAACACAACCAGCACCCTGCTTCCCGTACTCGGAAAAGGACACCCAGGATTCAGGTGCAAATCAGAGCGCTTTGCAGACTCATCTGGAATATGAAGCGCTACATAAATGCTTCAATAGAAATAATATGCCCAATTATCGATCCTAGGTTAATAATGGCATGTCGTTGTTTATTTTAAAATTTGATAAAAGTGTTCACACTGAAAAGAAGCATACTATAAAAACACTTCGAAAATAGACAAACGCGCAAATTCTAGATTGAAAATGCAACATCTCCGGTGTTTGAAGCCTAGAAATAAAGGAAACGATGAAAACGAGGTGCAAGTCTGGAAAAGTAGATACATCAGTGAGGCACAGATTACTGCGAGTGAGAAAACGAGACAGTGGAGAGGGGGAGAGGGAGAGGGAGAGAGAGGGAGAGAGAGAGAGACGCCCCTTTCTGAAAAACGCTGCCCAGCTGTCTCATCTGCTGGATGTACCACTTTTCCTAATACACTCTCTTCAGCCTGCCTAGTGGTCCCATGCATAGAGTTCATGCGGCTAATTTACTATATTAAGTTCAGTCCTGGAATATTTTGGGTAAACTTAAAAATCCCCCCACTATATTAAGAAAATGCCATGCAAAGAAGGCTGCCTTTACAGAGTCTATGCTATACAGTCCAGTCGCATGCTGAGATTCTCAAGCTCTCCTGAACTACGATTGGCCACCTCCTATACTCAGTTCAGGAAATGACTTAAGACATGGCTATTCTCCCAGGCTTACAACTGAATTCATCGCCTAGTGTCTGTAACTGCTTCGGCTCAGCGCCAAGAAACCGTTTGGTGTATGTGCGCTCAACAAGTCTTTTTAACATAACATAACAACATTTAAAAGGGTGAAAGCAAAACACACTACAAGCTCCAGAATGCAAAGTGCTGATGGTAGAGTGCCAGGACCGGCTGCGTGACGTCAGCTAGGCACAGGGAGACAAAACAACCGGAGATCACAATGCTGTAAAGTGGGGATCTCAGCACTGCACCTGCGTGTCTGCTGTAGAAATATTGGGGAGCCTGTAGCTGGCCAAACTTCCCATATATTTCATTCACGATGAGATTTTTAATATGAAATAATACTTAGACACGCCAAATCAACAGAAATAGCCAGACTGTTTCATTTTGTTCTGCAATGAAATAAACACGCTAACAACAGGTGAACTGGAGAGGATACAGTTATAGTATTAATCCGTCTTGGCCAAGCTCTCACTGAAATCACATCTCCAAACTTGGGCAGTTCACCATCGTGTTCCACAACATGGGGGAGGAAACAACCATTCCAATTCATAATGTATCAAGGCGCTCGGGGTGCAGAGACATTTATATTTGCATGAGGCGCTATGGAAGGGACCCCGCTGCCACCCTCGGTGATGCCGCTGTTATCGTCCCAAAGTTTTTCCTAATGACCAATTTGATTTTTGTTACAATTTCAAGCCATCGCTGCTGTTACGGGTATGTGTCACTTTATTCACACCCTTCTTCCACCTTAAAAGTGTAAATAGAGAGCCAATTCCAGCATAATATAGAAGAAATTGTGGATTTCCATCAACAATCAAGCACTATTTACAAAGATAAACAAAAATAATTAAGCGCTGCTGAGTTTAAAGCCCACAATTTTCAGATTTTGAAATAAAATGTGAAATTCCTCACCTGAGAGCGCAGTGCTTCAGCCACAGAGGTTCCTCTGCCATTGGCGCCGCAGCAGCTCGTCTCCTTCCTTCCTCCTCCTCCTGCCGCCCCCTCGCTGCTCTGACACCCCTCCTCCTCCAGACCTGACTCACGGGGCTCCCCAGCCACGCGACTGTGCTGACCTCCCTGGCAGGAGCCGAGGCAGCGCGCGCAGGTGGGAGGCTTCCGTGTGTGGAGGCTTCAATGATATTGTGAGTAAAGCAAATACAGGGCAAAGCCAACGCCGCCTGCAATAGAGAGCAGGGGAGACAGGACTCCGTTCTTTCACACAACTCCCTTCGCGCTACCTCAGTCAACAGTTTCCAGCCCAGAATCCAGGCATGCACATGTAGCAGCTGTGTTCATGGTACTTCAAACTGAAGAAAACCTGCTCCTAGATTCCAAGCATAGGGTTCACCCAGGGACACACACACACACACTCACTCATAATTCACCTGCACACTACACACGTAAACGTGGGACACAGTCTTGAATTACTCATAGTTTAAAGGGCCACCACTGAAAAGATTTAAGGGCTAAAGTACCTCCTGCTGTACATGATAAGGATATTGGAAGTCACAGAGGAGTTCCATATAAGAATATAGAGGAACAAGGCCGGCCGAAGGCCTCTTTCCTTTATATGGTTATGGAACTCCTGAGTGACTTGCAATATCCTTATCATGTACAGCAGGAGGTACTTTATCCCATATAATACATGGTCACACCATCACCTTTCCCACAAACCACTTAAAACCTTGGTGCGTAGCTCTTTCATGTAAAAGAGAGAGCATGTTTGCAAACATGAAAAATAAAACTGCTAGTACAAAATTACTTACATCAAAAATCTGTTAGATATTTGTTGCACACAGATATTAGAAACAGTTCAATACAAGTCAGTTAAAAAAAAACAAAAAGCAAGCTGCAGTAGCTCGGAACGTGTAGAAACCTGCAGAAAGATTTTAGCTTTTCACTGCCTAATGAGTTCAGAAAATAAACATATTCTCTCTGCTTGTCATTGTAAGCTATTAAAATAAAACAGAAGATAGAAAAGCAACCTTTCATTTGTTGCTTTAAACAGCTGCTTTAGTTATGCTGTGAGCTGACCTGCTTTTCACCTTGGCTGCTGGCTCTGGCAGCAGGCACTGTGATGTCAGAACTCGACTGTAAGAACGTATAATAGTCGAGCTCTGACATCTTTTCTTTATAATCAGTGACATGGTGCATCACAAGTCTTCGATTATGAAGAAAGTAGTGACTGCCTTTTATACTGGGATTATAGAATCTCTCTGACCCAATCTCACATCATCAGCAATCATCAATAAATAGGTTCTAGAATGTACCATTGTTTGATGGCCTCTGGGTGGGCTTTAAAACCTATTGTGACATCAGTCACTGGATGGGCCCTTAGATGGAGTACACAACTCGTATGTGGAGATTCCAAGCTTCCCAGCAACATCTACTAGATTGATTCTTCTCTGTGTGTTCCAAAATGACATCATGGAGCACACAAAGAAGACACCATACATTCCCCTTAACAAATCAGTATTGAATACTACAAGAATATGATGATGCAATCTACTTATGCGATAAATGGAAAGGTAACAAGAAAGTCGCTGGGGGAAAATGGAATTTTCAATCCCACACTTTGAAGATTATCTACGAGGACAACTGATGTAACATCCATCCTGCTGAAGATCATACTACCACTTTTGCAATCAGCGTGACCATGTGCCTTGAGTCGAACCAGCAGCTATTTCGGGTAGTAGTAGGGACTTTTGGAAAATTGTGAAAGCCCCTTACTTTAAAGATCCTAAAGACCCCTCTTTAAACTCACATGTAGATGAAGATGCATGGGTCGGACATTTTGAAAATATTTTTGGCTCCACGACCCCTTTAATATTGCCACCCCCCGGCTCAGATCTCGCACCCCAAGGCGGCCTAATCTTCTCTTTATCGGAGGTTAGAAAGGGGCTGGAAGCCTGTGCCCCCGGAAAAGCTCCGGGGCCTGATGGAGTCCCAATTGATCTCTTCAAGGAGAATTATGACATGTGGGTCCCTCTACTAACAAACCTTTTTAACACCATTCAGATAGAAGGTCCCCCCCCATCCTGGAATCAGAGTGTGATAGTGCCTATTTACAAAAAAGGTGACAGGGGGTCCCCAAAGAATTATCGCCCAATTTCCCTTCTTGATACCACTGCCAAGCTTATGGGTCGGCTCTTACTAGCCAGATTGGAGGATTGGGCCGAAACCCATAGCATTTTTATGAAGGCACAATATGGTTTCCGGAGGGGAATGGGGACGGTGGATCAATGCCTAAACCTCTCTTTATCCATAGATAAATATACTAAGGCAAAAGGCGGGAAGATCTATATGGCCTTTATGGATTTGACCGTAGCCTTTGACTGTGTCTCTCACCAGAGGCTGTGGTCTATGATGGAGGGGATGGGCATTGATCCGCCGATAATTTGTTTTATCCGTCAGTTGCACGCCAATGCCACTGCCTGTGTCCGGTATGGCAGGAATGGGGAGTGCACACGTTTCTTTAAGATCGAAAAGGGGGTGAGGCAGGGGTGTGTCCTCACCCCGTTTCTCTTCTCCATCTATACAAACGGGGTAGAGACCGCCCTGTCTGCCTTACCTTTGGATGTGCCTAAATTCGATCATACCCCTCTTCCGATATTGGCGTACGCTGACGACGCAGTATTAATGGCTAGAACTGGGGAAGCCTTACAATCCCCAATAACAGCATATTCCACATTCATGGCCTCCTTAGACTTAAAAGTAAACAAATCCAAATCCTTCATAATCGTAGCAGGATTACCCAGAGGAGAGAAACATCCTTACTTCCATTTGGCAGCAAAGAAAATCGAGGTGGTAGACTGTTTTTCATACTTAGGAGTTCTCTTTGATAAAAATCACTCCTGGTCTAACTTGGTGGCAGCAAGAGCACAGAGTATGGAAAGGAGCCTCCAAGTTATTAAAAGTTTTTGCGAAGAAGCTAGGAGCTAGTCCCCTGGACACGATTAAAAATATCTACTGCGCAAAAACTAAGGCCGCTACAACATATGGGGCAGGAGTCTGGGGGATGGCTAACGTCGACCACCTCCAGCAACTGGAAGATAGCTTGTTTAAAAATCGAGTATCACTACCACAATCTGCCTCAAATTATATTTTACATCTAGAATTGGGGCTACCCTATTTGAGCGATTGTGTAAGATTGGCACCAATCCTATTATGGCTCTCAATTTGGCGGAGGTCCACTGTAGATTTGACGCAATGTATCATCAAGGATTGCTGTAAATTGGATTATTACAAGAGGATTGGTTGGCTTAACTATGTAGAGGCACAATTGAATGCACTAGGGCTAGGTGAATTATTTCAGGACCCTGAATCTTGTAGAAGGGTTCCGAAGAAAAAGATAACAGAATTTTAATTAATTGAAACAATAAACCATTCATTCATTCATTCAACAGAATTATTCATGCAGAGAGCAAACTACGCCCGAAGGGAAAAAAATCACCTCCAAAAATCTTCCATTGCTTATGATCTTGTTCCACCAAGAACAGGGGAAGGTTTTTATTACCTCTCTCGTATTAATAATGCACAGCATAGATTTATTCTATTGCGTTTTCGAATGAACCTGATTCCACTAATGTTAGGGTACCCTGAAAAGAGATACAAACTCTCAGACTTGTCACCTTGCCCATGTAATAATCACTCTGTTCAGTCAGATCTCCATTTAACATTATTCTGTAAGTTCTACACTGATGAGAGAAAAGTATTTATTCTCCCAACTTTGAGGTACCACAAATTCAAACAATGTAGGGAGGCTCTGTATTTTCTAAAGGCTCTCCCGGATCCATTTGTGTGTTTTTCCCTAGCTTCATTTCTGTGGGCTTGTATTAGAAAGAGGAAAAACGAGGGTCGTTGCCTAATTAGTAGTAATTAGGATAGATTTGGTCTCAGTTACGCAATATGGGCCTAACCTGTTATTAAGAGATATATAGTATTTTAACCGAATTTTAAATGGTTTTTATGAGAATTGTTTATTATGAACATGGCTAATTTGATATATCGGTCTTTTTAACCTTTGTATATATGGCTATATAATCTGTCTTGTAATATTTAGGATGAATTTGTGCTTTTATGATCTGTTTTGTAAAAGATCGAATAAAGTCGTGTGAGTCGAACCATCCGATCTGAATCCAGCATAGACAATTCCTTCACTCTCTCTTTTTCCTTATTGTAGTCAATTTTTACCAATCTGCCAACACTTCACCATTGTCCACCAAAATTTGAATTTCCCTTCACATCTTGAATCTGCAAAGTATCACTGAAGTAGGAGAATCCTTTTTTTAAAAAAAACAAAATGGGTGCTTTGACACCTACCCAATTCCATACCCAAAAAGCACTTGGCCACCTCTTCACACTTTTCATCAATTAAGTTCTCACTGTATTGACTGCAACATCAACGGCTCTTTTGCCTTTTTACACTTTTTGCCAACCATCATGGTAATTCCCTATTTCAAACTCTACCCATAAGGGGTACATCTCCAAAAAGACTCTACTCCTTCTCATTTAAACAAATATCTACTTACAGTGCTCATGTGGTATTGGCCCATCACCTCAATGGAATATATGAAAACAGTGGTTCAAAAGGACTCATTTATATAAAACTTTTCAATTTTGTCAGCCATAAATTTGTTCCAGTGTCCCCTTGGCAGCCCTTATTGCATAATCCAAAATTGTATTCACAATAATCATGAATGATGAACAATTAATAAATCTGCTTAAAGAGTGATCACACCATGAAAATGTGTGTATATTAAAGTACAATTGATCGAGGAGTGCCATTGGTAGCAGGATACTAAAGATTAAAAAGCACATTCTGTAATCTGGTGGGAAGAGCCACCCGGTCTGTACTTGCATTACAAGCGCATCACCTCCTGCGGGGCCCCCTTCTGACTATCTCTCCCTTCCGCTGCTCCGGAGCACTGCGGGTTTCAGCCCGGGCCTAGGCCCACCCTGTACCACTGTTGCAGAGAACCCCTTCTTTGCGCAGGGCTCAGGCTGATCTCTGCGGTTCCTGCTTGGAAGACAACTCTTGCTCATCTGCAACTCTCAACCTCGGGCCTATATCTCTGCCCAGGGTCCATAAGACTGAGGTTGCAGACGAGGAAGCCATATGAAAACCTTTGTGACAGACCACAGCGGCTTGCAGAAACATATCAGAATTTTGTCTTGAGAGTTGGTCCTGAGTCGCGCTGCACAGGGGGAAGGCTGCTGTGACTCCCAGTTGGGGAACCATATATTGATCGACCCACTGGGGTTTCATCCGGAGCTGCAAACGTTGCTCACTGATCGGAGATGCTCAGGAAGGAAGGAAGGAAGAAGAAGCGGTGCGGACCAACAGTGTGAGACGTGTGGAGCCCCAGACCAGGGAGATGGCAGCTGAACTGCAGCTACTGCAGTTAAGGAGGAGAATAGACCCGGGAGGTGGAGAAGCCGTCGAAGAGCCAGGAGGCCACCGGTAGGACGCAGTGCCCAGCCACGCTTCTGGAAGAGGCTCTCTCAAGTACGGCACAGGAGGAGGGAAGGGGCCGTGGTGAGTCAGGAGGGGATTGACTGGCATGCCCAATCTACTGCTGAGCCGTCTGTATAAAAACCCACTAAAATAACCACTCTCTCTTGCACTATATCACTTACCGTTGTCACTTGTCCCCACTGTGTTCTAGACTGGAAAGAGTATTGCCTAGTTCTGTTAACTAAGTTGGATCCCAAGAATCTCTTTACCACCAGAAGGTGAGGGTAGAAAGCAGAATACGAAACCATTGAGAACAAGTTCTCACTAGGTGAAGGTCGTACACCGGTGTATTCCCTCACATCCTCCTCCCACACTGGCCTAATAATTTCTCACAAGTTTATTTACTTGTGGCCATTCTCCTTTCCCTGAGGGGTGAGCCCTGTCCTGGTGGTTCCAGCTCTGCGGCAACTGGACGAAGAAGGCTACAGCCAGAAAAATAATTTTGCCGGTCCCGCAGCACGGGTGTTTGAAAGCGGTTCTCTGCCCGCAGAGACATTTCTCGTACCGGTCTGGGGTGGGACTATGTCCCCCAGACCTCTTCACTCCAAGGTGGGCCCAGAGGGGAGGTGATGCACTACAAGAGTGCTTTCTGGGCCCGAGTGAAGACCGGGCTAAGGCCCGCCTACTCCCGTCATCGCCCACATGAGGCTGGGCCACCCCCCTTGATCATCTTGAGAGACTTGCCCATTGCCAAGGTGAGTACTTCCATTGATTTAGTAATTGGACATAGCAAGCAGAGCCCAGTATGGGGAAATGCAAGTGTATGAGGGGGGGCTCAAGCTACCCCGTCCCCAGCCAAAGTCATCACAATTGACAAGATGCTCCAAAGGGCTATTGGGGTTATAGCCACTGAGATAGAATTGACTGAGAAGAGACTTTCATTAGGAGGTGGGGGAACATTCTCAGAATACTGTCTCCTTACTTTCAATAACATCAGTTGATGTTGCTAGTGTTTCATCTTTAGTATAGTCCGAAGTTGATCATAATTCTACAGATACAGTTTCAGTGGTCTCAGTTGTAGCTGGTCCATCTCATGAGAGTGCTCTAGAGGAAATTCAACAAGCAGGGAAGAAAGCTAAGCGGACTGTTAGGAATAAAGGTCACCCCTCTGGGAGACTAATCGCACTATCGTCCCCTCCAAAAGGTTTTAAAATCAATCCCACCAATATCGAGGGAAGAACTGATGAACTAAAACCCAGTTGGTGAGATAACCTCGCGGGTGAAGTGAGTGAAATATCTTTTAATTGAAACAAATGTATTATATTTTAAAATTTTCTCTATGAACTGTTCGATTATAACGACATTTGACTGATTGACCAATTTGTCTTGAATAAGTGAGGTAGCGCCAGGCGACCATAATTATTAATATGGCGGACCACCTAGCAGGCCCCTGTCTTTCCCTAAGGTCTGGAGATCCTATGTTGTTACACACAAATGTTATAGGCTACCGCCATTGGGAATGGGCATTGAGATATGAGCTATGTGTCATATTTTAATCTATCAATGTATTGTTTTTTTATTGTGTACTTTTATGGTTTCCTATTTTTGTAAACTGAATAAAGAAATGAATGAATGACCTCTCGGGTGCCCTAATAAATCAATTCCAAGGAATCCTTCAAGCAGAACTTTCTCCAATCCTGGCGAGACAAACTGAGATTGAATCCCATGTGAACATTATCTCTAAATCTGGTCCACCCCTTGTTCGACCACATGCAAGTGCCAAGCCTGTCCACTCAGAGTCTTCTACAAACTTAGGCATGTTAAAAGACACAAGTCCTTGGGTACCCAAGAGCGATCCAGCTAGATCCCAAGGGAATGTTATGGAAAAGGATGCAGGTGTGAGGTGTAATGGTATTCAGGATGTCCATGAAACTTGGGACTCCCTTTTTAGAAACGACGAAGCAGGATCATACCCCCAAGGAAGCAAGAATCTTCCGGTAATCAATCTGCCCCCGGAGTACAGTCCTTACGTGGCTGTGTTGATTGGTGTTCCAGGGCTAAGAGATGGCCAGACTGAGTCTTATTCGGAACTGGGTAATTAGTGCCTTAATTGGCTGGGAAAGAACAGAAACTTTTCGACTACAATGGCAAGTAACATTCTGTTTACACGGCGTGTGGGGTGGATTGGGAGGGGGCAGAAAGACCGACCAGGGGATTGTGAGATTATTCATTTTAGAGAGCCAGAAGTGGTACACAAATTGTTGTTTGATGTTGGTCCCGACCTAGTGAGGGGCTGAGGGCTGACTCTTTTCGAGTTCGGGTGTTTTTACAAACCTCCATTAGGAATTGGCCCGAGGTACCATCGAACCCTGATTCACAATAACAATTTGTACCCCTTGTCATTCTGCACAAAACAGCCCCAGACAGGAGGTCTGTTTAATGTGCCGGTATACAACAGGTTTGGGCCTTTGGACCATGTAGATTGACTCAATGAACCAAACACTTTCCCCACCACAATAGGCCCACTATGGGACCTAGTAGGGAGGGCAGTCAGTGGAGAGTTTTTGAATGTTATGATGGTTTAAATACCAAGAATGCTAAATTGATCCATCTTGACCCTGTAGGGAATATAGTTGCAGGCTATTTGGTGCCCCCTCAGAGTGATGTTTCCACTGGACAACAGGTATCCTCCACCGATAAAGTAATTGGGAAGAAGGAGCGCGCTGACCCAATTAATGAGGGTGCACCATCTTCCAGACATTTCATGAAGTTTCCAACTGGATGATTAAACAATAGCAGCCACTGGAATAGATCTAGCGGGGGAGGATCGCATGGAGCCACCTAGTGAAATGGAGCCACTTTGGACGGTTCTGATCCTGGGTCCAAATTAACAATAAGGGTACTGTCTTGGAACACCGCAGGTTTAGGTTCCAAGCTCGAAAATCAAGACTGGGAATGTAGCTAAATCTATTTGACATTTGTCTTTCCCAAGAAATTTGACTCAGTCTTAAAGTTAACCGTGCTGGCTTTGCCTCTTTTAGTGCTGAGGCGAGGTGTCACGGCAGGGGCAGGCCCTCTGGGGGACTGACGACTTGGATTGGGACTCATGTGGGCTGTATAGTGGTTGGTCCGAAGTAATATTAGTTGAGATCCTTTGCGCAACTATTAAACTACCAACGGGACTTATAGTCAGCATTCACACTATTTATTTAAGACCCTCTGCTAACCGACAGGAATCCCTAACAGTTGTTTTTTTTTAGCTTCACACATGGCAGGACTCCAGGCAAACACTCTGAAAGTTGTGGGAGTGACCTTAATTGTCAGTTTGAGCCCCTTCATTCAGCTTGTTACACCCCATTGTCGGAAGAGGATAGAATTTGGCTAATTCCTAGCCTTAACATTTGCCTGATTAAGAAGTGGTCCCCATTGAAGGTCCAGCTAAACGCTCTATCACTAAATCACAGTATTCATACATGTAATGGGAGGACAAAGTCAGATAGAGTTGGGAAGCACACCTTTAATAGAACGCACCACACCAGCTTAATAGATTATATTCTAGTGGATGCTAAACTATGGCCCTTTTTATCACACATGGTTGTGACACCTAGGCACGTCAGTGAATACAATGCGCTAGAGATGGTCTTGGTATTTCCTATGGCTCCAAGCCCGAGAGGTTATGCTCAATCGTTGGATGGCTGGTGTCAGTTAGCTCATAATAATCAAATATCAAATCATGGGACATTTGTAAAGCGCTCATATCACCCGAAGGTCTCACGGCACTTACAGGCATCTCCAACTAAAACAGCTGATAGAGGAAAACAGAGGGGTCAGTTGTCAAAAGACTGGCGTGCTGTGGCCCGATCCAAGAAGTCATATTGATCTATTTATAACAAGGTGGAACAGAGCCTGGGGGAGTTTTGTAATTATTACCTGGTCCCGAGCCAGGAAATTGTCTCACTGAAGATTGGAAAAGTGCATCACTCCCTATTTGAGAGTTTAAAAAAGGAATTTCTTATAGAAGTGAGGAACCAAGGAGTAGTGTACCATCCTTGTTCAACCAACATTGCAGTTTGGCTAAACGCGCTTTGATTAGTTCCATTAAGAATAATGTGAGGGGTGAGATTCAAGTTAGAAGAGCTGCTTGGAGACCTGCACTTAAGTCCAAAAGGTGACTGGGACAACAAGAACTGGGAGCTTTTGCAAGAAGCTGCGAGGGAGAACAATCAAACTCTCTTTTGGAACATAATAGCAACAGGGAGGGAATCACTAATATAGACAATAATGTTTCCGCTGAGGCTTGGATAGTGCATTTTTCCAACTTTTACCAAATAATGCCTGGCAGGGAGGCATGCCTAGCAACATGGCCGGGTAGCTGGTTTATGCGGAGTCCCCGGCGTCCTGTGAAAAATCCTGCATTTATCCTGCCTTCTTACAGTCCTTACAGCAGAAAAATCATAACCTGAAGCATCCCAGGTGGCGACAGTCGACAGCGGTGACCAGACTTGGGTCCTTGTCACAGAACCGGGGCTTCCGAGATGAGTGAGACCCAGCCCAGAGCCACAAGGAACCATCAAGATGGCAGCACCCGGATGGTAACCGCATCAACAGATTGGGGGTGAGCGGCGGGTGCCAGCAGACGCCCAGGACTGGACGGGCCGCCCACCCCTGCTTCCTTCTTCTCTTTCCGCTGCACAGCAGCCGTGCAAGAACAGAGGGCGGCCGCCTATGGCATTGACGGAACGGGGCTGGTGACAGAGGCCTCACGGCTAACGGCAGGCCTGGGACCCGGGCAGTGAAAAATTTAGCCCGGCTCCGTGAGGAGGGAGAACACAGAGGGCCCCGGTGGCGACACCGCTGACGTCCAGACAAGAAGGTCAGTGTGGGGTGGTGTGTTCCTGCTCTTTTCCCTGCTCTGGCCCCCACACGCGATAAGTACTCCCCGGGGTCAGTCAGCCATTATCGGAAGGGAGCCACGCGGCCGAGTGAAGGCTTTGGGCCTGGGCACCGGCAGGTCCCAACAGCTGCTGGTAGTTTGGCGGGGCGTGGCTTCTCCCACCGGGTGTGCGATCCTGGAACACCCCTGGTAGGCTGTGGACTGAGGACCGATTGGGACACCAGGAGGGTCCCCCCTTGCTGCGGGGAGTGACAAGAGAATACAGGGAGTGCAGGACCGGGACCTGGGAGGACAACGTGATGCAGGGGGCTAGGAGACGCCCCTGACTGTGAGTGCAGAGTGGAGCCACTGGGCCCGTGAAATCCTTTGTGTTGGTGGAGACCTCCCTATTGGAGGTGCACTGGGAATCCCCCCCTGCAGGGGGGCCGACCTTGGCATAAAGCAGGCCTCTTCCCCACACCTTCTCGACCCATGGAATCCACATGAACAGATATACAAAAGTCATGGGCCCGCAACATGGAGCAGAAGGCGAGACCCCACCCATACCCGACAATGCAACAATCTTACAGGCAATACGGTCATTCAGGGAGGCAATGGAAGGGAAAATAGGTGAGGTCCGTTCTGAAGTCACCCTACTTCGTCAGGATCTGCGCAATGTCTCAGAGAGGGTGACTAAGGCAGTAAGCTGCATATCGGAGGTGGAAGACACAACCCCCACTCTCCGAAAAGAGGTCCCAATACTCACAGCCGCCCTCAGGGATGTCTCGTAGAGGGTGGATGATGCTGAAAACTGCGTACGCAGGAACAACCGTTGCTTTGTGGGTTTTCCAGAGGGAATCGAGGGCACCAACTTGGGCTCCTTCCTCGACAAATGGCTTAGAGACTCTCTCCCGGCAGCACAATTCTCATCTTGCTTTGTTATTGAATGAGCCCACAGGATTCCAAGCTTTGACCACCAGTGGGAGCACCCCCAAGACCGCTAATCGCCCGCTTCCTAAATTATCAAGACCGGGACCTAATAATTCAGGAGATGCAATGTCTTGGAGAGGTCAGACATGGTAATCTCAATATAATGGTCTTCCCCGACTATTCCCGTGAAGTCCAGAAACAACGGCGGACTTTTGACTCGGTTAAAGCAAAACTGTGATCCCTCCACATTCAATACATGCTGCTCTTTCTGGCGAAGCTTAAGGTAATCTTCTACGGTAAAACCCTGCTTTTTTTACGCCAGGCGAAACCTGGACCTGGATAGAGGTTCCCCCTTGGGACGAAGGCACGACTCAACAGGAACCCCAAACCCTGATGCATAGAGAGGAGCTTGACCCACACCTCAGAGAGAGTGGAGGGGTCCCCGCAACGACCGTGTGAACATGAAACGTCCAGGTACACCCCTTCTGACAGAATGGCGCCTTTCGGAAGCGGCTCAGACACGGAGGACGAACCGACACGAAGGATAAACAAGAAAAAACACCTCAGACACCGAAAGCAGGCCGCCCCAGACCTGACAGAACATAAACTTTCACTGGATTCTGATAGTGATCACCCACTGTTGCAGGAGATCGCACATATAGAGGACCCACCGCTGGATGCTGCTGCCCACGACCCTGATGTGCTGACTGTATGTGATGAAGGCGAGGAATGTTGAAACACAAGGGCCCAGCGGAGAGCAGGGGAACAGTGAGTTGGCACTAGATGCCCCTAGAAAGACATTAGACACACCCTCCGGGTGTTTCGTTCTGTACTTTCTTAAATAAAAATGTTCTTTTCGCTTTAGGGTGGGAGTTCCGGGGGGGGGGTGGAGGGGGTCAGGAAAAGACCTCTCAGGCTTAACCTACGGCAAAGTTGTCATGTTGACAGTGGGGTTACAGTACGTGGATAGCGGGGGGAGGGGCTGACTGGGGAGTCAGAGATCAGGGATGGGTGAGGGCGGGGTAGTTTAGTTTTCATTTTGAATGGAGCAATAGCAGAAACAGAGGCAGAGGCAATATCCATAGTCACCAGCAGTACACCGCATTATCACACTACAGATGTCCATACCAGTCGCACCGGGGGATAAGGGATACTCATTAATGACATGGAAGGTCAATGGTCTCGCAAATAAGATCGAGAGATGATTAGACGCCACATACCTTAGAAGCATGGAACACGATATCGCCCTCCTCCAGGAGACACAATGAGGGTTCCTGTGAAGGGGAGCATATAAGACCTTGGCACACACCGGTTTTTCCTCAGAATCAAGCGGGGTGGCCATCTTAATCAGGAAGACACCCCCCTTTACAATAACAAAATCATGGGCAGACCCTAACAGCACTTCTGTTGCTGTCCGAGGGATGTGGGGCCGCAGAGACATTACCCTAGTCAGTGTAAACGCTCTCATTAGATAAGGAAGCTGACATATTGTTGGAAGCTGGTTCCTCTACACACACAATAAGAGGGGACTTTAATGATGTGGCAGACCCACACCAGGACCACACGAGTTTGACCCCGGGGCAGCGGGATGTTACACCCCTGGCCCAGTCGCGGCTCCTGGAGGGAGTGCTGCGGGGCGGTGGGGTGGGGCGGGGGAGGGGCAGGGTGGGGGTAGTAAACTTTGGCATACGGCCGAACTGAGGTAAGTACATAAATAAATAAAACAAATTACATTGCGCGCGCTGCAACGCCAAATGGCGATGCGGCACGCGCAATGTAATTCGTTTTATTTATTTATTTATTTATGTACTTACCTCCGTACGGTACGGGTCAACGGAGTAACAGCAGAATTTCCCATTGGCAGAGGCACTAGACAGGGTTGCCCACTGTCCCCCTTGCTATTTGCTCTCATTCTAGAACCACTGGCCCGCATGGCTGGAGCACACCCAGACATTGGAGGTTTCAGGGATGAATCGGGGGCATTTAGAGATGAACGAATTTCACTCTATGCAAGTGACATCCTCCTGTATGTTATCCACCCGAACGTTACTCTTCCTCTCATATTTCAACTATTTGACAATAATGGGTTCAAATACCTAGGTCCTTACATAACCACAAACATTACGACTAGTCTCAACCGTAATATCCGGAGAGTCCTGGCAGAATTCCATTGAGACACTGAGAGATGGAGATTACTCCCCTTAACACTCTCAGGCAGGGCCGCCATGTACAAGATGGTTACGCTTCCAAAATTGCTTTACATTCTCCAAAATACTTACCATAAACTCCCAGAGGATTTGTCACAATAGATAAGGAAGTCCCTATGCTTTTATGGAAAGGGGGTCCTCCGAGGGTGGCACTACAGACACTCCAGTGCAATCAGTATAATGGGGGCATTGCGCTACCAGATATAAGATCATACGACCGGGCTGCACACCTGATAGTATTTAATGACTGGGGACACCTACCAGGTGACCATCCAATCTATGCTCTAGAGAGACTCCAATTTCACCGTACATATCTCCACTACATCTACGGTGGCAAGTGAGTAAGACAACTTCTGCCAGCAACCCAAAGGGCAATTGAAGCCTGGCAGGGGACGGAAAGACAAATGGGGTGGGAAAATACGACTTACCTGAGAAACTCCACCATGAGAGGGATCACACCTGCCTGAAATTGGGAAACGCAGGGATTCAAGACATGGGGCATAATAGGGATACTTAAACACACAATAGTTAAGGGGTAGGAGGAGATGCCCCACTCCGCCTTCCTACGTATACCTTTACACACACATAGAAATGGGGCTTCGTAAAAGTAATATCGCTGTGAACAAGAGGAGAAAAACCCACAGGTGTTTTAATACTGCCCTCACCCACAGAAATCTGTGGCATGCTTCATCATAGGGCTGCTGACACACCTCCGCACTAGCCAACGCTGGAGGTGGAGCAATAGGGAGGGGAAGACAAAACAAAACACTCAAAGACAATGTGCGGGATCAAGTGAAAAGTGCAGAACAATGTTAAAAATAGACCACAGGATCTCCAAAACAGACCCTTTAATGATGGAATCCCCGGTCTAGTTAAAAGGTCATTCCAGGACCAGTGGATGGTGGTATGGTGGGTTTTTATGAACCACCTATCCCTCCAATCTGCAGAATGTCGACATGTTTCAGCCGGCTAACATGAAATCCCCGACTTTCATCAGGACTAAGACAGATCCCTTAGAAACTATCCCTACCTCCTTCCTTGTAGAGTAGAGCGTGGTCACACTCTAAGAAAATGCTCAGGACTAGTGGTAAAGTAACTCACTCCCAGTGAGTAACTTGTAAACAATGAGAAAGTTACATACATGAACAAACTAGATTGAGTGCACACGGTGTTGAGTATATTAAAAACATACAAACATGAGTGAAGAAAAATGGTTATGTCCCTCTAGTTCAAAGGTGCGACCCAATGGGTTCTAAAATTAAGATTAGGCACCACACAGCAATGTGCAGGGCCCATTATCCCATGGGAGCGTGAGTATGGCGCTCTTTTAGTGCATAGACATGCTTAAAAATGCAGGGTCATCGTTACTCGGTGCTGCGACACAAACAATTGCGAGAAAGAGATGATCGTAATTATTAATCAGTGCCACTTTAAATCAGAGTTCTGGTGAGCTCGTAGTTCGAGGACACAGGAGGCCGGATGGAACTCCGATCGGGAAAACAGGAGAGTGTCAAAATCGGCGTGGCGAGGTATACCAACCGTTCTTAACGGTGAGGATCGGGCCACCAAGGCCCCTTCCCCGTGAGTTGTTCTGCACTAGAGGGGAGATTGCTCTAGGGTGAAATAGGGGATAATGCCCTCTCATGGACCTATAAGACGCTAATTAATAACATGCCGTATAACCTGATAAACTTGAAGGCCCAATGGGAAATAACAATGGGGTGGGGGGAATGGATGACATCAATTGGGAGGGGGCGCTAATGCAACCGAGAGAGGTAGCCATTAAACTAAGGCTACGATTAATGCAATTCAAGATCCTCCATATCATATATTATGATAGGGCCCGATTACACAGATTTGGAAGGGACACCTGAATGTCTGCGTTGTAGAACAGAGAGAGGTATATACATACACACGTTATGGGAATGCCCTCGCATTCAATCTTATTGGTCCACAATTTTAGTAGAACTCAACAAGATACTAGGGGAAAAGATACAGATGGATTACAAGTACATGTTGCTGGGCATTCCCTCAGAGATTGATATTCAGCGAAACAAGCTCCTATTCTGCAACCTAGGACTCATTGTGGTAAAGAGAGACATAGCCAAACACTGGGGTGCCCCAGAGTCCGCCCACACTACAGGAATGGAAAATGGGAATGGACCTATACATGAGTGCAGAGAAAGTCACCTACAAAGCAAGAGGGTACCGCAAAAAATTCCATAACATTTGGGGCCCCTGTCTGCGATACTATGGGTTAGATATAGGAGAACAGACCGAAAAGCCCTCATTACAGACTCCTCTGTGAAATTTGAGAATGAATGGTGAACTTTAAGAAATTTGACAACACTACCTACTATCATATGTGTCTGTACTACTGCCTGTCTGAATGATTATGGATTCACTTTCAGATACCTACTGTTCTTGATGCAAAATGTTGTACCACATGCTGTTTCTGAGAAAAGTTCAATTAATACATCAAAAAAAATATTATAGTGCCTGGCGAGGAAAAACCACAAGAAAGATTTGTGATCCCTTCCTATCTTAATCTGGAGGGGAGTACGGGAAATTTCCAACCAATAACATGCTCTGGAGTGGAACAGGCCATCAGAAAGATTGTACCCCATAAAGCACCAGGTATCGATAAGATACCTGGGGATTTATTTCTATCAGAGATTGACATCTGGAGTCCCTATTACACTGTGGTGTTCAACGCCATCTTAAATGGGCTAAGTATTCCAAAATCCTCGGCAGGGGCAGAGATTTTTACAAGATATAAGAAGGGGTGTCCTTTCAACCCTGCCAATTATAGGCCCATTTGCCTGATAGATACCACTCAAAAGCTTTTCAGCAGGATTATTCTTACAAGGCTCCAACAATGGCTTGATGAGAATGCTATTCTTTGTCCCCTGCAAGCGGGCTTTTACTCTAACACCTCCACAGTAGACCAGGTGTTCAGGGTCCAGATGATATACTGGAAAATTGTTAATATTGAAAAGGGAAGGCTATATGCTGTCTTTGTAGACCTTAGATCAGCATTTGATTTAGTCCCAGGATCAATACTGTGGAAAGCACTAGTAGAGATGGGTGTTCCAGCATATTTGTGTAGTATGATTGAGAGACTACATGAAAACAATTTTGCACAAGTATGGTTTGGGAAGCTGGGAGAAGTAACAGAACCCTTCCCAGTAAATAGGGGTGTAGGACAGTGCTGTGTGCTAGCCCCCACCCTTTGTACCTTATAATTAAATGCCCTGGTTGCTTTTTCTCAATGGCAATGACAATGATTACCCCAGACTAGCATACATGAGGATTCCGGCCCTCATGTTTGCTGATGACACCCTTCTTTTAGCAAAAACACTGATGGGGCTACAGAAAATACTGGATCATTTTAGAAGGTTCTGGGTGCTTAGAGGGTTGGAAATTAATATAAGCAAAACTAAGTACATGTTTTTTAACACGTGCCACACTACACGCCCAAATCCCCCTCTGGAGGGCATCCCACTTGATCGGGTCCATTTATTCTACTACTTGGGTATTACACTAGACGAGAAGCTGGACTGGGCTCACCACATACAAAACGGAGACTTCAATTGGAACAGAATGCTGGGGGGCTTCAGAAGCTACAAAAGGAGTACCAACGTAAATTTGTTTCTCCAGTCCTTCAGCTATATTCCTACCAGGCACTGGCAGCAGCTTTCTACGGGGCTGAGATTTGGGGGCACAAAAATTCAAAACCCCTGACATTCGCTGAAAATAGGTTTAAGAGGCACCTACAGTGCCCTCCCGGTTAGCACTCCTTTGATTCCACTGAGGATGGATACAGGGCTCAGACTGATCTCGGAAAAAATAAAACTTTGACCTCTGATTTTCTGGAGGCGTTTGTGGGCTACACCTGAATTAACGCTTTATCACAGTGGCTTGGATGAAATACTTAAAACACCCCCTCCCTGCCAAACTCCCCTGGATCAATTTGTAAGAGAATCAGTTGTAGGGATGGGCCTCGCCAACATGTGGTATGACCCCGTGCGACATTGTTCAAGTATAAGTGTAAAGGAACTAAAAAACCAGTACAAGTCCTACAAGTTTAATATTCTTTTACCAACTCACGCACAAGGCACTTTAACAGCTTCTTTTTTAATAGCCAAGAACACCTATCATCTAGAATCCTTTCTCTATGAAATTGAACCTAATTTGGCAAAAAAACTGTATGTTCAGTTTAGATATGGAACGTTGCCACTCCGTGCATTTACTTCAGAATGGGCGGGATCTCCACACCCCAAATGAGCTGAGCTGTCCTTTGTGTGGATATGAGAAGGAAACAGAACCCCACTTCCTGGTTTTTGGCACCGCTTATAGAAGGGCAAGAACAAAATGGCTAATCCCCATTTGCAGGAACCTTGGTACTACAAAAAATGAGGTGACATGTAGGATGACATGTAGGATATTACAAACAGATATGGCACGCCATATGGTTTTTGCTGTTTCTAGATTTTTTTATGTTTTCTTGGCTGATAAGGAAACGACAGGCTGCAATTCAAATTTTAACGAATAACAATAGCTGAGACCTTTTATGATATAAAACTCATGTCTTTTTAAAACCTAATTAATTGATAGCCTATTGTTCTTGAATTAAGAAGTGTCATTTCTTCTTTTTCTCCCAATTATGTATTTTTCAAGAAACGTTTTAGACTGTGCATGTTTTTTTTTCTCCTATAATTATATGCTTTTTATATTATTATGTATCTCTTTTATGGTAATTAACCGAAATAAAGAGTATGAAGAAGTAATCAGGTTGTATATATGGTTGATTGACTAAAGATGTTTTGACTTCAGAAATTAGTTAAAAAGGTCACCATCAGGACTAAGGGCCAGAGAGCAAACATGGTGAAAAATAGATGAAGATGCAAAATGAGAGCAGGGGTCTGCCAAAAAAAGGACAACTGAAATTACTTAATGAAAAAGAAGGCCACAAGGCTTAAACTCTTTGGGGCTTATTTACAAGGCCCTTGCGCCACTTTTGCGTCATTTTTAACATGGGAAAAGTGACGCAAAAGTGGCGCAAGGGCCTTGTAAATCTGCCCCTTTGTATGTAGTACTGTACTTAGATCACCAAGTAACTGGAAGTAAAGTGTAGAGGGATCACTCGCTACTGAAAAACAGAAATATTAATTACATTTAGTTATCTGCATTGAGTGCACGGTCGGAGTATAGGGATCATTAGCTACTGAAAACAGAAACATTAAATGCACCTAGTAACCACCATTGAGGGGTGGTATTTGGTATTTATTTATTTCTTGCATAAGTTAATTAAAACTATTGCAATACAGTAATAGAATTAATACAAATTAAAACATTAAAACATAAAATAGAAAGCCGTAGTGCAGAATCAGCCCAGGAGGAAGAATCGAAAGTGCTAATAGAGTGCAGATTACTAAATTAGTTCATTTCGCTCAGAGCATATTTCCATGTTTATGTTTGCCTGGCGCTCTACGACCGGCCCCACCGCTCATTGAGGGGTGCATTACATGAACACATCGTGAAGGTGCAAAGAGTACTTGTGAATATTAAGAATTACTTGCACCACACACACAACAAATAATGGAGGTTAAAAGGGACGCTTAGAAGTAACATGCAAAGTGAGGCAAAACAAGCATTGGAGGTAGGTTTGTAATTTCACAGGTGATCAGCAACAAGTTATATTTAGGAACTGTAAGTTGTTGGAGAACGAGCTTCAATGCAATTATGTATAAATGATTTCTTGTAAGAGATTATTTTGCTACGAGTGTTATTATTGTAGAGCAGCAATATTTATTGTAGAACATAATATTAAGGAATTCAAAGTCCAGGCTATGACAAACATTATCATAGTACGATAGATTAGGGGACCAAATCTCACCAGCAGAAATTCAAAAAGTGCATTGAATGGGCTGCCGGACCCTATAAGAAGGAATATCACTTACCACTGTCCACAGGTTGTTCCAACAAGGTGTGGCGGAGTCAGCTGCAGATTGAGTATGGTGGCGAGTGCGTCCTCAGCAAGATGAAGGATCCATGCTCACAAGGAGTACAAGATTATGCAATGTTTCCTCAGTACAACAAAATGCGGGCTGTATTAAAAGGATTAAATTACATTAAATCTATATTATTATGGGGAAAGAGAATATTAATGATAAAATTTGCTTGGAAACAATTATAGAAGTTGCAGAAGTAAAACAAAGAGGAAAAACTGAATGGCAAGATACAATAATTAAAAATAGTTACGATTTCACTGAAAGCAGTATGCAATGAATAAGACAGGTAACTGATAAATAGCAACTGAGAGAGAATTACAAGTGTCCTGAAGCAGTCCATAGTGCACAGTTGCATGGTCCATTAAAATATGCAGCTTCTTATCATCAAATTTCATTGTTCTATGGCAGTTAGTGCGTCCTCAATTAAATTAAGACACCCTTGTACACGCCTGTCTGGAGAGCATTCCTTCAATGTTGCATCCCTTCATTGATTTTGTGACAGTCATGATGACCTGCCAGTAAAGGTCATCCTCCTTGTGTATGTATATACGTATGGATTGTTCAACAAGGGGAGTTGTTGGCGACCTTGCACACAAGTCTGCTCTTGTGCTGGTTCATTCTTTGTTTGATCTTTTGTGATGCTTAGTCAGTGTAGAATACATTGCCCAGGTATTTGATGCAGTAAATTACATGAGTAGAATTACTGTCAGAAAAGGATTTTAGATCATAGTTTATGTTTTTGCACTTGCATAAAACCCAGGCATCTTCCCGATGACAGCACACATCTCAATTGTACTTTTCTAGGTAATTTGCATACATTCTCTCTTTGCTTTAATACACTTTTCTACAATACCATTACTTTGTGCCTGATATAAAGCATTTTTGAAAATGTTTTTTACACACGCCTTGAAAAATTCATTCATATCATGGGATGTAAATTACACAACATTATCTGTACAAGTTATTTCTGGAATTCCTTCCCGGGTAAACACCTCCTTGAAAAACATGATAACTCCATCCGCAATGAGCTCAGTCACAAACTTAGGGGGATATTCACAAGAACGTGCGATAAACATTGCCAAAATAGGCTAACGCAATTTTCCATATCGCCGTCTATCGCGGGAAAATAACTCGGTGTCAACGTCGTATTCCCAACACAGCGGTAACATGCGATAGTTTCCCGAGAACGCCTCAAATGTCCGCGATACAACTACCCCGACGGCGATAAAAAAGGAAACCCGAACGTGAAAAAGTTGCAATGGGCCCAACTGCGATAAAAATCTAGCGAAAAACAGCGCTAGGCCCGCAAGCCCCACAAGTAAGGCGGGAACAATCACTATAAAAGCGGCAAAAAAACACACCTACAAAACACAAACAACTGCGAAGCACCATGGAGGGAGCCGGAGCAAGTACAGGGGACAACCAGAACCCCACAAGCCCCACAGAGGCCCAGCCTGGGACCTCGGGGAAGAATAAGAGGAACCCGCATCTCAGTCCGCAGGAAAACAGGATCCTCATTACGAAGGTGACAGAACACCACCACCAACTGTTCATCACCTCCACTGTGACATTGGCAACTAAAAATACAATATGGCAGTCCATCTTGGCCAAGGTGAATGCAGTCTGATTGAAGAGAAGGGAAGTGGACGACTGCTAGAAGCGCTGGACTGATGTGAAGCGCAAAACCAAGCTGAAAATCGCTGCCAACCTGAGAGCAGCAATGCAGACTGGAGGTGGGAGTCTAGCGACACACCAGGAGCTGGATGAGATGGAGGAAATGGTGACCTGAGTCATCATTGGGGAGACGGTGGCAGGAGTTGGTGGACCGGACACTGCACAACATGACCTGAGCCAACAGCAACAGGGTGAGTAACGACCAGGGACTGGGGGGACGGGGGGAGATGGGCACAATGGCACACATGCACAAGTAAGTAGAGCACATCTGCGGACAAACCATGCCCAAGAGTCACAACTCCGACCAAGAGCCCAATTTACCCAAGTCTGCAACATCTCAGCACTGTATAAGCACAGAAGTGAAAGGCACACCGCCTGAAAGGGAGAAGGGCCAGCCAAATCAGAGCTGAAGGGCAACACACCCACAATGCAGCACACACACATAAGAATCAGAGCACCTCAACATTGACAACAATGTGGTACTAAATGCAACACTCTCACAACAGAACAGAGGACACAACTGCTGCCGCTTGTGTGTAGAAAATGGCCATTTGCATTTGGCATAGCAGGAAACTGTGAGATGACAATGGACAAGTACAACCTCACATCCCTGATGGTGTAGAAATGTCAACTGTCGTGCATCAAATAGGCATCTCTTCACAAACAGTCACAATGTACATTGGCATGCAGTCCATTAGTAAACTTGTACAATGCGTGAACATACATGTGAACACAGTGTCAATCTGCATCTCCCCTTCACATTGCAGAAGGAGAATCAACACCTCCTGCAGAGCAGACACAACAACTCAGAAGTGATGATGAAGAGGACGTCCCCAACATCGACACTGACGCCCTCCAGCAGCTCATGGACAGCTTCGGCACCCCACCTCCAGGAGCAGGGCAGCCCAGCTGCATCGAGGAGACCCCACCCCCTGCACCGACCACACAGCAGGAAGCACCCACCACCACGGATGGCTCCCAGGACCCCCACGACCAACACATGGCATTCCAGCGCCGTGTGTTAGGGTGCCAGGAGAAGATGGCTGATCAGCTGCGGGTGGGGTTCGACCTCATGGCAGCCAAACTAGATGCCATACGTGGGTGTCTAAGTCCCATCAGGGTCCACTTACAGTCCCTAACGGACACCCACTGTCCACTCCATGCTCTCCAACAATCCATGGCTGACATCGCTGGAGTCATGACTCGGAGACAAGAACAACTGTCTAGTCAGAGTGGCTCCAGCGATGTCAGCCGGGAGTTGGGGCACATGCGGAGGATCATGGAGAACATGGAGCGGATGCATGCGGAGCGATTGGCTGCCACGGCTGCACACCAGCGAGATGTAGCTGGGATCTTCCATGCCCTGCAGATCCTCATCATGGCATTGCCGCCACACGGCCTGGCGCGGATGACTGCTGCTGCTACTACTCCACCCACATCTCCGCCCCCTGAAGTGTCAGTGCCACACAGTGCGGCAGACCAAACACCACCACCCACATGTGAGGCACCTGACACATCAGAGGACGAAGATGATGATGAATCTGGCTTGGTGGTAAGATTGAAGTGGTAGCATACATCACCGCCATATGGCCTGTTTCAGCTTGGTTCTGCCCTCTGCATCATGCCCTGGAATAACATCTTCCACTGTCCCCCATTACATTCAGCAACACTCACCTTGGACCTCGACATGGACTGCCATATTTGGATTGGTTACCAATGACACCGCAATCACACTGCGGACTGAAGTCTTCCTCTTCCGATGAACCTGTCAATCCCTAAAAGACTCTGGCTGGCCCTCCACGGGGCGACAATGTAAAGTGTGGTTTGCATGGCCCTGTACTGGTCCAGCTTCAACACCCCACTGAATGCGAATAAAACATTCTAATTCAAACAGATGTGTCATGGCTATGATCAATCAAGTATGAAAGTATGGATGAATATAGGGACAGTGATTCCACAAAAAGATACTCCCTGGGTAATGCTATCAATGCGCATGTATGGCTGTGACCCAGATAGGCAGTGAGACACACATTGTCATTCAAATCAACACTCATCACAGTTGAATACAAGTGAAGGTGCGTAGACTTTATTAGCATATGCGTGTCAGTACGGGTAAGATAAGTGCCACAACATGCAGACCAATGCAGCAGTATGTCAGAAGGAGGAACGTTGCCAAGCGCCGCTGTCCAGTCCGGGGGAGTGCCTCACCTTTCACAGGTGTGTGTTAACCCGCGTTGTTGTCCGCTCATGTATTCGGAGTCCAGGCGAATGCAGCCATGTCCACTGTTGTCGTGGGATATGTGACCAGAACCCCAAGATGCAACAAGGTGTCGGGACATGTGCAATGGGTTCCAAACTGTTGTGGCTGCAGGTACGTAGTTACACGTCCATGAAAGCGATTGCAGCTTCGTAGGCAATCATTTCCAACAAGAGGTCGTTGTCGACTCCATCGAACAGGACGGCGAGGCTATCCATTAGCAGGTCCGGACAGATGTGCTGCGTCCACCCCCTGTCACCAATTAGCACTACAGCCCAATAGGGGAGCGGCTCAATGTGGTCACTGCACACGAGGAGTTCTGCAATCTCCCAGGTCCAGCTGCCAGCATGTATGCCAAGTATCCAGGCATCCCATAGATGGGTATCACGGTGACACTCCTGGTCGTGGGCCAACAGGGGGCGCACACACATGTCGAAATCCAGTACGGCTACCGTCCTGTTGGATAGGCAGACATCCATGGACCACTCGAATATGCACGATCGACAATGCAACACAGGCTGAATGCAGGTGACATTGGCAAGGCGGAAGCTTAGCCGGTAACTGACCCGCAGCACTACCAATGGCAGTGCCCCCAGTAAATGCAGCATACGTGCACGGTACAGTTCCACGTGACAGGGGTTGTGCATGTGTCCGGGATGTTCTGCCATTGCGTTAGGGGCCCTGGTTGAAGCGGCACTGTTCTGACCTGCGCCAGTTCTGTGGATGAAATGCCACAGCTCGGATCAATGAGTTGTTTAAGTGTGCAACGGTTGTACGCCTGGGATGTTGTGGGAGTAAGTGTGAAGGCCATTCCATGCAAGATAACTCCGAGCAAGGACTTCTGTGTGTGGGGTGTGTATACGTTGGTCTGTCGTCGGGCTGTGCGTAGTGTGGGAGTCGTCCTCAACTGCTATCGTATCTGTCAGGGGGTGCAGGGCACATGCAATTCCAAGGTCGGATGTCCAGATGTGCTTCCGCCTGATAGTTCAGACAAAGGAGCTTTCATCCCTAATGTCAGTTTGTCATCTGCTTGCATTCATGAAGTGTGATGTGGCTGGTTGGGTGTGGGGTGGGATGTGTGCGACTTTGGGATTCATGTTTGACATGACTTGCATGTGGCAAATGAGCGGCATCACTGTGTGTTACATTGCCTCACAGCTGCTCCTCCCTCCCCCGAGCCTATTCACTTGTGTATGCTGCGCGGTTGCATCACTTGCGCTCCAACGGCACACCATTGTCATGCCTGTCTGCGCATGTCCACAAGCCTGACAACGACACTGTGATGTTGGCCGTTGAAGGTGGGCGGCCACGTGAGTGTAGGTTTATGGTAAGGATAGTGCGGACACAGATGTAGAGTTCATGCCTGGCTGAACTCGCGCTGCGATTAAGGCAAGGCATTTGGCTCATGCTGCGGCAATGCAGATACACACAACACTTGGCATGTATGAGCCAAGACCCCAAGAGCTCTTGCGCTCCTTCATTTCTCAGTTCGTGCGAGACCGCCCTCCGGGTGCATGCTACATTGCAACATTGTCAATTGCGGGCCGGGTGGCGCTGACACTACAACAGAGACACACGCATTGGTGACTTCCTTGTCCAGGCAAGAACTGAACCACGCCCTGAGCCCCGGGCAAATTCTACACACCCCTGCGCTGGACTGACGTACGCCGGCCCAGCCCACTCCGCTTACGCTTACAGGGGACGACGACAAAGCTACATGTCGAAGGTCTTACCCACTGCCTGAGGTGACATGCTTGCATCCGCTGTCCACAGCACGATGTGATGTGGTAGGGCCAGGGGCCATCACGCATACATAATGACCACACGGACACACTTAGATAGATAGTGGAACTGGCTACGGGCACGTGCGCCCAGCCCCTTTTTATTACCAGGGTCACATGTCCAGTGACGCCTGTGCTGGATGGGAGTGGGGTGAGTGTGAGCCAGCCCTCAGGGAGTGGTTGGTGCTGGCAACAACTAGAACAGTGATCATCAGTTCACACACACAGATTCAATCATAAAGGGTCCATGACTTGGAGTGCACTGAGATAGGGGCACCAGAACTGGACTCACACACAAATGATGACATCATAAAGGGTCCATGACTTGAGCTGCACTGAGTTCGTGGCACCGGAAGCGCTCGGCGGGTGCGCGGCCTGCGATGATGCGTCGTCCGGGCGGGCCGCCCTGGAAGCAATGTCTGTTGCCTACTGGACTGCGCCATAAATAAATAAAGACTCAATTTGAATTGTGAGCCCTGCTGACCGCAGTGTAGGCCGGAGGCAGCAGTCAGAAAGGGCCCACAGCCACGTGGTGATGACTTGTGGTGATGACTTGTGGTGCACTGAGTTAGTGGCACCTGAAGCGCTCAGCGGGTGTGCAGCCAGCGATGATGCGTCGTCCGGGCGGCCTGCACTGGAAGCAATGTCTGTTGCCTACTGGACTCTGCCATAAATAAATCAAGACTGAAATTGACTTGGGGGACCTGCTGACCGCAGTGTAGGCCGGAGGCAGCGGTCAGAAAGGGCCCACAGCCACATGGCGATGACTTGTGGTGCACTGAGTTAGTGGCACGTGAAGTGCTCAGCGGGTGCGCGGCCTGCGATGATGCGTCGTTTGACTTGGGGGACCTGCTGACCGCAGTGTAGGCCGGAGGCAGTGGTCAGCAGGGGCCCACAGCCACGTGGCGTTGACTTGAGCTGCACAGAGTTAGTGGCACCTGGAGCGCTCAGCGGGTGTGCAGCCAGCGATGATGGCGTGTCCTCGCAGGTCAGGATTGGATTTGATTTGAGCGCCCTGCTGACCGCAGTGTAGGCCGGAGGCAGCGGTCAGAAAGGGCCCACAGCCACGTGGCGATGACTTGTGGTGCACTGAGTTAGTGGCACCTGAAGCGCTCAGCGGGTGCGCGGCCTGCGATGATGCGTCGTTTGACTTGGGGGACCTGCTGACCGCAGTGTAGGCCGGAGGCAGCGGTCAGCAGGGGCCCACAGCCACGTGGCGTTGCCTTGAGCTGCAAAGAGTTGGTGGCACCTGGAGCGCTCAGCGGGTGTGCAGCCTGCGATGATGGTGTGTCCTCGCAGGTCAGGATTGGATTTGATTTGAGCCCCCTGCTGACCGCAGTGTAGGCCGGAGGCAGCGGTCAGCAGGGACCCACAGCCACGTGGCGTTGACTTGAGCTGCACAGAGTTAGTGGCACCTGGAGCGCTCAGCAGGTGTGCAGGAAGCGATGATGGCGTGTCCTCGCAGGTCAGGATTGGATTTCATTTAAGCGCCCTGCTGACCACAGTGTAGGCAGAAGGCAGTAGTCAGCGCACACATTACTCCGCGGTGCTGTGCCGCTGGGGGCCTGTGTCGCGGAAGGCAGCAATCGGCTGAGGAGGCTGGCGGTCACGGCGGCAGACTCGTGGCAGGGTGAGGGGCGCCGCCCTGGCAGACGCGTTGGCCATCCCGGAAGTGAACCATGGCCAGAGCCCCGGTCTATTTATTCACACTCCTACGCTGGTGTGGCGTATGCCGGACCAGCTCACTCCACTTCTGCGTACAGGGGGGGACGACTCAGCTACATGAGCGAGGTCTTCCCCACTGCCTGAGGTAAGATGGTTGAGTCCACTGTCCACAACACTGCACACACCAGCAGTATGTGTCCACAGGGACATGTCTGTGCTCTGCATACTGGAGTCTGTCCAGCACATCACCGCCACACTTGGCATTGTGTACATTCTTATTCATGGGTGACTTGCCTCCTTCACACATACTTGGTTCCCACCTCTCCCCATATTCTACAATTGTGTGGCTGAGGGGCCATGCCGTTTTCGGAAGGTCAGCTGTCTTGTTCTGCACTGCCTCGGTGGTAGTCCGGGGGGAGGTAGGGGGTCAGGAGGGGGGGGGCCTGGGGGTGGTGGCGGTGGGTGTTGTGGACCTCTTGGGTCTCCGAGCTGCATGATCATTAGATCCATGACATGTGTTGGTCTTCATATGTGGCTCTGGCCTGGGCTCCCTCTGTACTGCAGGTTTTCGTCCTACTTGAGACCAGTAATAAGCAGGTGTTAAGTCCCTGCTGCTAACGCGCCTTATCGCCTGTTTTTGTCCGGCATCGCAGATCTGGCTGGTCGTTGAGAATATCGGGAAGTGGTGTTTTCGTGTGTTTTTGCACGGGAACGCCTACTGTGCATGTCATTAGCGTTGATTGTCGCTCTCATCCGTGGCGATGTGTTTTGCGGCAGCTATCGCAGGAAAACTGGCGATGTCGACAGTTTGCACCAGCTTGTGAATAGGGCGATAAGTCTATCGTTACTTGGCGCTAAAGTGCCGATAAATCGGCGATGGCTCCTTGAGAATATGCCCCTGAATTTTCAATGAATATCAAAAGCTAGTCAACCTGGTGGGCTATTGCAAAACGCAACATCGCACAAAGATGGGTTGTGGGGGAGATACCGTGTGTTAGAAATTGGGCTGCTGATATGGACAGAGCCATGATTGCAGAGAAAGATGTTTTTAAACACAGAGGATGCCCCCAGAAGTGGGACCGTCAGTGGGCTGCGTGGAATACGCACAGGGGAGACATTTGTTTATCTCCAACGGTGGAATTGCGCCGTGGCGAATCTAGATTACATGACTTGTTCAACGCTGTCGAAGATACACCAGACTGATGTGTCAAAGTGGTGGTGATGTAAGCACAATAACATATGTATGCTTTGTATCTGACTGTGTTTTTTTTCTTTGGATGAACTGCATTGCTGTGCTTTTTGTTATGATCAATAAAAAGAGTTAAAAAAAAAAAGCTGGTCAACCTTAATCAACATGTACCTTAAACGTCCAGATAAATTATAGAATGGTTTTAAAAAATCCACACCACATTCTCTCAAGACAAAACACAGCCATGAAGGAGTAAAAGTGATAGAATGTCTATCACTGAAAATGTACTGCATTCACTATCTTTCTTTTCTATTTCGATATTTAACCCGGGCAAAAACAAAAAGCTCTTCTCTAATACTCGTCTTGCCTTGGCAGTGCTCGTGCTGTCTCTTCGAGACATGCTATATTCACGTATAGACTTTAAGCTCCGCCCATTTTCCGCTCATCTTTTAAATTGGCTCCTCTTACTGTCCTTTGTAAATGATGGCTTTTGATTCGTAAATAGACTTAGTAGTCCCTTCTTAGTACCTCCCTCTCCTCTGTTGTTACCTTCCATGAGGACAGCCCCTCTTACTTGTGTCCTTACTCTCTGGGTTTGATTAACAGTTAGTGAGCACTATTTAGTTAATTAATGTGTTGCTGAAGCTTGCACAACATGCTGTCCGACTTACATCTGAAGCGAAAACATGGCGCGGCGTGCCACCATTGCTACAAAAGTCAATAAATAGAAAAACAATGGCAGGCAGACACCGCATTTCTTTTCCATTTTTTTACTTTTATAGCAATCGCATCGCCACACTTTAATTTTAACCATCTTAAGCTAAAGCGTGATGTGCCGTGGTTGCTACAAAAGTAAATAAATATTTTTAAAAATACGGCAGCCGCACAACTTTTTTTTTTTATTTATTGACTATTGTAGCAATGGCAGCATGCCGCGCTTTAGCTTTAAACATCTGAAGCTAAAGCGCGGCGTGCTGCGATTACTACAAAAGTCAATAAATAGAAAACAAAAGCAGGCAGACACCGCATTTCGTATCCATTTATTTACTTTTGTAGCAATCACGGCAGACCGCTCTTTACCTTTAAACATCTTAAACTAAAGCGCGGCCTGCTGTGATTGCTACAAAATTAAATACATTTTTAAAAAACACGGCAGCCGCACAATTTTTTTTTCTATTTATTGACTTTTGTAGTTATGATACTGCTAGAATATTTTTGGGAAAGAAAAGATTCTAAGAAACATTCTCATTTGCAAAGCCAATAGCTCTAAATTTAACTAATGCAAGACTTATTGCATTGCAAATGCTTGTTATAAAATTGATTCTCGTATGACCTTCATGTGTTGCTTGGCAGATGACAATGTTTGGGTTCTCAACCTCCCTACTTAAAGTCCATTTCCAGATACAATTTAGAATCTGGGTCTTTGAAGTTTATGTTGGGGTTCTATGTCTTTTAAAGTACACTCTACTCTCCCTCTTCCTCTTGAAAAGTTGTCTGTCACAGCAGGAGAGACTCTGAAGCTGATAGTCCCACAAAACAGGCCACAGGAGTGACTAGAGTTCACACCTGGATGTCAGCTACAGTGAAATGTACATCAAAAGATTAATCCCAGGCAACCAGCCCAACACTTTATGATTTCCTTATCAGCCCCATCACCTTCCTGAGCTGTGTCCAAGCACCTTCTTTATGATCTCTCACTGAATCAAAGAGCACCCTTTGAAGTGTACAGGAGGAGCTGCGCTCTCCCTCTCCAGTGTGTCCCACCCAGCTCACAGAAGTGCAGCAATATACAAATCTGTCTGGGGGGATTCCTCTACCTCCTCATGTCTTCATCATGCAGGCACTGGCCTCCGAAAATGGAACTCAAGGTCCTCCATGTAATGTAACTTTACAGGCACACTTGCACTCAGTACACACAGTGTCCATCACTGTAACCTTCATGTATTTTGTCACCACAGACCCACATACACCCAGCACATACATTCTCTCTGCACGCACTGCTTAGTACTGTAACCTTTCTGTGTTGTCACTTGCATTCACACATACAGCCAACACACACATTCAGCATGCACGCGCTGCACAACACTACATTCTTGACGTACTGTACCCCTCACAAGTACACCTACACCTAGTACATGTGCTCACCATTCAGGCATTGCACAGCAATGCTCTATCCCTGTACTGTACTCTTCCCAGGCACACAGACCACCAGTGCAGAGCCACCTCTCCTGCCCTGCACAGATCTTTACATCTGATGTGGGCCAAAGAGAGAGTTAAGCATACAGCAGCAGAACTTAAGAAAGTGAGTGGGCCTGTAGGCCTCACTTCAGTGACACAGGTTAAAAGGACTTGTTCACTCCTACTGATCACTACACGGTATACTGCCACCATCTCTTGGTGAAGGTAGTAATCTTCCACCACTTTGAGGGTAACGCTTTGGGCGCCACACCTGGTCCAACAATGCCACAGCCCGTCACAGAGGCCTATGTCAACAAAAATCAGCATTAGGTATCCATACAACAGTATAGTTGGGCACTCAGGGCAGGGATGCACGTCCATTACCACGCAGAAGACTTTTCCATCCCCAACAGAGCATTAATAAATCTGTAGACCAGAGTTTCCCAAACTGTGGGTCACGTCCCACTGGTGGGCTGTGAGCCAATTTCTTATGAGTCGTGAAAGTCCAAGCAATAAATAAAGATTCCTTTAAATTTTGCATTTACCTTGTCACTTTTGCTGTGCTTCAAATACAGAGGTCAAATGTCAGGTCAAATGTCAGGCTATGTCTTCTGACAAATTGCTGCTTTTTAGGTCTCGCGTCTAGCGTTGCAGTGCGCAGCACTGCTCGCGCAGCGCGAGACTTCTTGTAGGGGCTTCTGAAAGCTGACCACACGCTCGTGCGTGTGGTCAGCTTTCTTTACAGGGCTATTGGGCTTTGCGTGCGTCTTTCTGAGAAAGACAGCACGCAATTGGGCAAATGCGGGTGCATGTCCCGCCTTTGCTCCGCCCACGGCCTATTGGTGTCGGTTACCCGCACAGGCCACATCTGTTTTCAATTATCGTGCCCAGACAAGGGCGCGATAATTGAAAACAGATCGCTTGCTGTGGCCCGCGCGCGCGCACCACTCGCGGGCTTGTTATATGCTAGTTGTGAGCTCTCATTTCGCTAGAAAAACATTTTAAGTCCTTCACTTCTGTATCTGAGTGTGGGATTCGCTTGTGTTTCTTTGAAATTGTTTCAATTTAACGCCTCTGGCCACTAGCTGGAGCGCTTTACAAATTGTGGACTAACCGTGAAAATTGTGCTACTGTGCTAAAGGTTGATTTTATAATGTTATTAAAACAAGGAAAGGACAAGCCATTCCCTTATTGAATTATCCATTGTTTCTATGACTGCAGATATACATGCTCCTTGCACTTACAGTAGAGTACATCAATTATCAGACAGAAACTGTAGAGACATATGCAATACTGTGCCCTGTCCCAAATGCCACCTGTTTACTACTTAGAATAACAATATTTAACAACCAGTGCCTTTCTTGTATGCAGGCACAAAATGTAGGAACGGAAAGAAAGATGGAACGATGAAAATCAAGTATTTTAAACAGGCACCTGTTAGGGGATCTGTTCTACCAACAGGACATTATACAAATGACGCTAGGTGCAAATAACGTCAACAACGTATGGCATGGAAGCTGTTTAGTCTCAAAATTGAAAAATCCAGGTGTCATGAAAAGAAAGACGCATAGTATAAAGATAATTGTGGAAAGGGACGTCTGGCGTGTGGGTAGTCTCTAATTTAGTCGCTAATTTATTTTCAGGAGTGTGGAATATGCCTATGGTAATTTTCTAATCCATTAGCATAATGTTGCGTAATTTCACTAATTTCGTGTTATGCTTACAATTACTCTATTAGGCCACATTGCATTATTAAAAGCCAGTAACACAAAAATCTATCCCGAACGCACAGGGACATTGCGAAAGACCTGAACACGAATTGTTTGTTTGCAGTGCTTGGGGGTTTCGTGTCATTTTTTGAGCTCCTAATTCCGGTTTTGCATTTTGAGTAATTATGCGTAATTTAGTTTAATTTGAAGAAATTTTGCATAATTACTACCATTTGATTAAATGACTTTAATAACTCTTTGTTATTAAATACCTGTAAAATTGGGAGCCGAATAGATTAGTGCTTTATAAATTAGTAATTGCGATGTGTTCCAATTAAACACGATTTAGTACATTACTATTACTGGCCGGGATGCCCTCGGCTAAGCTCCCACTGCAACATAACAAATTCTAAGAGATAATGGCGTGCTTTTGTATGTACTGTATAATATTGACGATGTTCTGTTTAATGAATACACAGACACACACCTGTACTATTGGAGAAATGATCGAGTGAATAGAAATTGAATATGGAGATTGGCTGGCTGCTGGTTACTAACACAGTCCTATTGATCACACAGTTCTGCTTCTGGTGTTACACTGCCTCGTAGGCCCTCCTCCTCGGACTGCACCTGCAAGGTGACCTTTTCATTGAAACGTGCCCCAGTGGTTTATTAACTTCTCTTAAGACAAGGAAAGTTAATTAAAGGAAGTAATCGAAGTCTCCTCTGAGCGCTTCTCGAATCGCAGGAACTGCTCGCATTTTGCTCATGAAAGCTCCAAAATGCGGCCCTGTGTGCTTATCCCTTATACATGGATTTATCGAAAAAGCAGCCAAGCACTTTTGATCTCCATTCATTATTTTTATTAGCATTTCTGTATTGATATTTGCTTTGACACAAAGATGAAATCATAAAACCTGTTTGTTGAGCGCTAATATAAGAACCCAAATAGATGCAAAACGGAATACTAAACAACCTTCCCAAGAGGAATTTGTAGTAAAACATCACAATGTAGTATTAAACATAACCTCGTGAAGGAAAAGTAAGGGAAATCAGGAATCAAAGCTGCTTTACCAAAGAAGCAATTGGATCAATAAACACTTACACATTCCATCGTTGGCGTGAAAAAGGAATGTTGTTCCCTCACCATAAAACTAAAGAATAATAGAGCAATAGGAGACAGAACATTACTGTCCATGGGTTGTTACCAACAGCGAAGGGGGACCAGATGACCTCGAAGTGCTGCATTTATTTTCATTATTAATGTTTCATTGGCCCAGCCACAATGTTCAAAATATGTGAACAGGCCAAACTCCCAACTATGGAGTGGCCACAAGGTACCTCATAAGTGCGAAGTACTAAACGTGTGTGCTGGGCTTTCAGGGCCTACTGACATGAAACTTTGCCTTTTACAGTTCACAATATTTAATTACATTTTATACTGTAACAAAATGGGTTATTATGGGGAGAATGTGAGTCCCACCCAAATGATAGGTCCCATTTTTTAGGTCTCGCCTACGCAGCGCGCATGCACTGCTTAGGAGGGGACCTCTTGGAATCGATCAGCTTTTTTGCCCAAAAACGTGCACGCTTTGCATTGCTTTCAATTGCAATGCGTGCACGTTTGGCGTTTCCCTTGCGGGAGCGAGCTTTGGCGACATCTGTTTGTAATTATCTTGCAAACAGATGGTGCCCCTGCTCGCTCCCGCAAGGGAAACAGGCGCAGGCGTGCAGGGGCCATATGTTCTTTCGCGGCCGTGGTGCTTGTGTTTCATCGCTTGTTTTTTTTTTACTTTCAATGTGAGCATGTCCCCGCTTCACGAACGGCGCTTGTTAGGACAAGGGGCGAGTCTCCAGTTTCACACTCTCTCCACGAGCGCCGATGTCCCAGGCCTCCCTGTTGCTATCTTCGCCCGCTGCCCCAAACTAGACCGTACCTCCTCCAAGCTTTCCCAGCTCAGCGTGCCTGCTTTGCTCTGTTGTGGACTCCAAGGCTGTTCGTGTTGTGGACCGGGGTTACAAACCTCCTCTCCTCCGCTCTAGTCACACTGCACGCCCGGGTGTCTATTTAAATGCCAGGTCCCCCATTCTTATTTGAACTGTCATCACCAGTGGCCCCCGGCCAGGCCGCACCTCCACCGGGCCTTTCGTCGCACTCACCCGCTGGGTTCGGGGTAGTCCTGCGGCCGCCTCATTTCTATGTGCCGAGGGCACGGCCTCTTCATCTCTCCCTCCTGCCAGGGAGCCACGCCCCGGCCGCCGTATCGCAGGCCGAGGGCACTCGGCCGCCCCCCCCCTGAGCTCGCACCGCACCGCCTCTCGAACTTCGGAGTCCCTTCCCAAGCCTCTCGCTCGCTTTGCATTCAGGGAATTGCAGATTTGCTTCTCTCATTTTAAATCCAAATATTTGAACGCACACAAAAGAACAGTCTTGGGCGAGCTAAGCCTGACATGGGGCACTACGGAGCTCTGGAGGTGCGCGCTACAGTGACATCAAGGACTAAATATATATGTGTGTGTGCCAGTGACCCTGTGTCATGTACGACAGTCAGTCCTGACTTTTCAGCAAGTATCACTTTGCTGTGATTTTTGGAACAAACTCGTAATACTAAATATAAAAACCACAGGTCTCAGAATGCATGTCGGATTGAAAGCGCAAGCTGGCTGGCGGTGTTACGGGTGGAACAAGTCACTTTCCAGCTTTGCATAATTTACATTTACAAAACGCACCGTAGGTTTGACGCCAGAAAGCTAACAGAAGGGATAAACGGAAGTGTGTGTGCGTGGGAGGGTGGGGAGGGTGTTTTGTATTCCTCTGAGTGAGTGCTTGCGGGGTGAAGTAAGCCAGAACACTTGTAGTTTTACACTCTGGTGATTTCTTCCAGCAGACTGAAGCTGTTTAGTGGCAGGCTACATGGCCTGCAGTCCTTTTGTTTTTGGGACAGGGTTTTGTTTTGCCTTTGTCCGGGGGAGTGGGCACGGCTCCCCCTGTCGCCCTCACCCCTCCTAGAGTTCTTTAAGCCCGAGAGCACACAGGTCAATCTTTGTGAGCCCTGGTGGTGTTGAGGGAGTTCTGCTGACAGGAGAGGAAAGGTAAATCCACATTTGTGCCTCAGTTGAATCAGCCACCGCCTGACGCCTCCCTTGTCACGGACTCTCACTGGGCCCTCCCATTGTTGTTTTCAATCAACCCCACCCTTCCGTCATTGTTTTCAATCAACCCCACCCTCCCGTTGTTGTTTTCAATCACCCCCACCATCCCGTCCTTTTCAAATCACCCCCACCATCCCGTCCTTTTCAATTTCCCCCCACCCTCCCATCATTGTTTGCTTACCTCTCACCTCCCCCAACCACCATGTCATAAGAAGAAAAAAAACATCGGCAAAGCTTGGCTATGCGTTTATTCATTTCTTTATTCTTATACCTGTTTTGTGTAAACAATTAACATGTTTGGAAGTTCTTCCACAAATATTTTCTTCACATAACAATTTTACTAGAACATATAAATAAATATGTAAGTATCCAAGACGATCGTATGTGCAATGTTTACCTACCCCACTTTAAAAGCACAACACAATCACAAGATTGTTGTAGATGTAGGAGAGCTAACTTGATCCCAATAGCTACAGCACGAGCCGAGCCTGGAAAGCATCGCTGTGTAACACACTAATCCCCAGGAATGCGTTATGGCATTTTTTATGTTAATTTATTTTTATACAGTCGCTCAGTTATACATAATATCTTAATTATATCTAAGGTAACAAAAATATTTATAACACTTATTATAAATTTATAACATACTGTACAGCAGCCACACTGCTCTACATCATCGCTTAAACACATTGGCAAAGCCAATAGCTCTCTCTAAACACGTATAAGGTCCCAAAGGCGAGACCTAGTGGCTATGCCAATGCTTGTTTAACATGGGGATTGGTATTTGCAAACTCACCTCATTGTAGTCGGAGAAAGAAAATTAAAGTGAATTATGGGATATTCTTGCTGGGGTAAAGGGATTTTGAAAGGAAAGGCTGTAGGATGTCATTTTTGAAACACACAACAAAATGGTATAACCTGTAAATAAACTGTATACATTCAGCAGTTAGGAGAGCAAAAATTAAGCACTTTTCGGGTAATTTCGAAGTGTCATGGAAACAAAGATATAATAGGATAAAACAAATTAAGAAACTTTACTGGGTGATGCACAAATGATAAATATTCACTAAAACCCGATTTCCATACATTATCATTAGCATGAAATATAGTTTTAATATTAAAACTGTAAGTTTGTGCAAATTTTGTGGACATTTCAATGAAAAGTGCGCGGTCTGTAAATGACAGTGTGCTACTGCGTGATGCTTTAGCTACATTAAAAAAATCTCCTCCTTCATGTCCATTAAATTTAGGTGGGTTGCGAAAGTTTGTCTTTCTAAAAATTGGTTTGTGGTTCTAAAAAGTTTGGGATGCACTGCTAAACCAAACTGGGTTTCGGTTTACCACTTTCACTGTTCAAATATGTCCCAGATATACAGTCTCATTATTCCTAAAATACATGTGGCTGTTATGAGAGTACCACCTTTGGGCTTGGCCTGAATCATACCATTGCTGCTGCTAATCCTATCCTCCAAGAAGCACCTTCTTTGCTGACTACAGAACTTCCAGTCCACCACCGTTGGTGCTAGTCGGGCAGTAAGCAAGTTAGGAGCGGGAGGAGCACCAGGACCGACCCTATACACTCAATGGCTGGGCCTGCTTTGAACAGCAGAGTGGCAGTTGCGTAGCACGATGGCAGTGTGCCAGTAGCACCTGCATAGTGCCTGAATTGTGTGCATTGCCATTGTACTGAAAGGCCTGAAGGCTGTTGGCCCAAATCACTGCTGGCTTGGAACGCGCTTCAATCTATGTGTCGTCCTCCAAGCTTTCTTCCTTCTGTTCAGCCTTCAAGAGGAGATCAGGGAGATTGCTTACTCAGAACCAAGGGCAATTAAAGAAAAAGCATTTAAGTTAAGACAATGGTGCCAAGTACTACGCTTTCATTCCTAAAAGCCCTGCCAAACAATGACCAATCTCCCTTTAATTAAATACAGACTTTTTATCAAACATAAAGTGGTCAATCCTCTGGCTCTAGAGACACCAGATGCAGTATTTATGCATGAGTAAGCAGATGTAGTATTGCTGACTCAGCACAAAATCTACCGTACAAGAATTATTGACTGAAACACAAAAATTCTACTCGTCCTGATGTGACATTTTTAGGTGTTGGAAGAATGAACTGAAGGACTGCACTACCCAGGAGTTTGGCAATGAACAAGCCTGACTTACAGTCACAGTTGCTTGATGCAGCGTCTCGTCTAGTGAACGTGCAGCCAAGAAGCGCCGAAGCTGGAATCAGTGGTTGCTGTAAGATGGTGTTCACTGCTTTAGATGAAACCATAATACCGTTCTCGTTGCAATTATAGAAACTCGAGCCACATGTTGAGTTACTGCAAACTTTTGCTTTATGTGTTTCAGCTGCTGGTCGCTTGAATAAATTGGTAGTTTGGGCTACATGGGAGGTTGACACCTGATCAGCAAACTTTAATTATACACCAATTTTAGAAGAGCTAAGCTCATTGGTGTTAATGTTGCATTAACTAGTGGGAGTGTTTACAAACAGCTATGGGAACTCTTTTATGAGACACTGTTCAAATTAGTAACAAGCAAATAAAGTGAAACCAGGGAAATAGTGCAACACAAGTAGTTAAATTGACAAGAACTGCGTTAAAAATGTGTTTCCTATTTGTAGAACATCGATCTGAAAACACACAATGCAAGAACGTAGACAATGGCCTTTCCTTCTGATTTGTACAGTTAAAGAGAGAAACTTGCTTTCAGACAGTTGTATTTTCTCTAAAAAAGGGAAGACCCACAGGGTGTGGCAATATATTCCATAAGAGACAGTGGATCCCCATACCAGGGACGTGAGTGACAGTGGTCTTGGGGTAGTAGTATTGTGAGGGTGTAACGGATGGGGGGACGGTGGGGCCCCCAGAAGTGATTGTTCGAGTGTGGCATTGGCCACCCCCTCCCTTCACGCTAGCAGCATTTTAACATCTTCAACTCTACCCCACGGACCGAAACCAAACATTGAAGTAGAGACACCAGTGAAGGACAATGGATGACAATTTAATCTAAAGTTACGTGAGAAAGTCTATTCTTCAGAAAACCTGAGTGATTTTCTCGCTTTTGGAAGTCTATGTTTTAAACATTTTTGCATAATGATCTATCTACGGCGCCCTGGTAGTGGACATTATCAACCCTTTCTCCTTAACGTGATACAATTATGCTGATGGCATACAGATCATCCTAAAGATGGGAAACCTGAAGCTTGCGGAATGCTTCGGGAAGGACATCTGCTTCTGGGACATCAATAAATGTTGCTGAGTAACCACCTTACACTTCACTCTTCCGAAACTGAGATCCTAACCTGTTGAGAATGGCTGACCTACCACACTACAGCTGCCTAGCTGCAGGGGCTTGATGCTCTGCCAGAGACATCCGATGAAGTAAGAACTTTAGGAGTGATCATGGACTCCAGCCTCCTCCTAGTCCTCGTGCACTGCAATAGATCTAAAAACAGCCTCAGGCAGCTCCTGCCAGTCAGCGGTAACACATCACACCAATTCCCCAGGTGGTTCACTGAATCCTCATGACCAGATGCTCTGCCTACAAAGCACTCTGCAGGGCCCAGATGTTTATCCATGGCATTACACGTCCTTCTTTCAAGTAAAGATCCAAAGATACTCCCCTATGTTTGAGACTAGCATGTCAGCTCATCTTCTCCCTCTACATGAAAAAGACACATGGGTAGAACCTCATTCTTTGTGCTAGCAGCACAACTATGGAACTCTGTCCCATGAGGCATGACATATCCAAGATCACTTGGAATCCAGGAAGTAGGTAAATACCTCAAACTGACAAATCAATTGAGCCAGTCTCAATAACGAAACAAAGGTCTTCAGTGGACACGGGACAATACCTACCCACGAACCAGAACCTATACCCCTGCCCCAAAAATGTGATAGGTATGACTCCTGCACAACTATCTCTGACTCTTTCATTCTACTGCAAGCATAGGTTCAGCTATATGATTATAGTGACACAAGTGTTGCATTTGCCTATTCAGCATGGTGGGCATCAAACACAGCTCTCCTATGCCACACCAACAACCCATCCATTTCAACCAGAAACATCAAAAAAATGGAGGTCAAGTGCTCCATTCCTCTTCGCTCCAGTACACGCTTAAGATGACATGATACAATAACCACTTTTCTTTTTAGTACACCAAACACTTCTCACATGGGCCATACTACATTCCACCAAATTTCCAGCCAATCACTTCCAGTAGTTTAGCATGCAACCTGTTTCCTATGTGCTACATTACTTCATCAGGCGTGCGAAGCGCTATATAAATGCAAGTACAATACAATAGCTATCCCCACACCAGGCGCGGTGCGTCCATTGGGGCGTTGGGGCGTTGCCCCCCCCTCCCTCCCACGCCCGCAGCTCCCTCGGCGTCTCTGACTCAGTTTACTTAAGTTCAGAGACGCCGAGGGAGAACTGACAATCATGTCAGTCAGCATGACGTCGGACCGCCCACCCCCTTCAGAGTCTGAAGGGGGTGGGCGGTCCGGCGTCATGTTGACTGACATGCATTGTCAGACCAGCCAGGGACAGGCAGCAGCACAAGTGCGCATGAGTGGGGAAGGTGAGCGAATTTTTCGCCCGTGCCCAGTCATGCGCACTTGTGTTTGCACTGGCTTGCGCATGCCCATTAGGAGCCCCTCGGTCTCCTAATGGGCAGGCGGCGGGCGAAGAATAACCGTGCCCTAAGCCAATCCTGGCGCTGCAGCAGCGCCAGGATTGGCTGAGGGGTTGCCACTCCAGTGCTGTTCCTGAAGAGGCGCCAACGCGGACCAGGAGCAGAGGCGGTCAGGTAAGTTTTCTAAATGTTATTTTCCCTCGGTCGGCCCCCACCCCCGCGCGACCCCCGCGAGTACTGCGAGCTGCGACTGTCCTTATGCCCAGGCTAGAATTGTGCAAGATGAGCACGTCATTTTGCAATCATTGCCCACATTATGCCAAGAATGGTCACTGTGATCCCAGGGTCAGCATGACACCAGAATTGGGTACCCACATGACATGGGTGACCAATGTATTGCACGAATTTCCACCATTATGCCAAAGTTAGCATTATGCAAGAACTTAACCAAGCACTGTGGGGCTATGCGTATGCTCCCTCCAAAAAAAAAACAGCAGTACATAGCTCTATACCAGTGCCCTCAACTGGACAGCAAAGTTAACAATAAACAACCTTCTCCATTTGTAGGAGCTATTGATTCTGTCATATGCCATCCGAGTGCTCCTGCATAAATGCGCATAGGGTCCTCTGCTCAGAATGCACATTCTAACATGAAAAGCCCGGTCACCTGAACCCTCCCTCATGCACTGCATGGACTTTTCAGGTGATGGCACCAGCCTCGGAGGAGAGACGGGAATGCCTCGGGCATTCCTGGCACTGCATGTGTCGGTGCCTGTCCTAATAAACTTGCTTGTAGAGAGGAGAGCGCCCTCTGGCGGTGTTATGGAACTATGTCAGGTCGAAATGTTACTTTGAAGAGAACGGTCGATCACTGTTTTCTGTATGGAATGGACAAGGATTGTAGCGTTGGCCATCATTGCAATGCAGCCAAGCTTGCTTCTCGTAGATGCTGCCTGGCAATCCTTGCTGTTGCCACCCTAGGATGCTGCCTAGAACTACCCTGTCCTGAACAGATGTCACACTCTGGGTCCTGTCCCATCCGGGAACCCACACTGTGGAGGGGAACAAAAACGAACGATTTAAACGAAGTCTCGCACTAGCTGCAGCTTGATAGAGAAGCTGTGGTAAATCCTGTGAGAGTGAAATCAATAGTTTAATGGCGCCGAGTGCAGGGGCCATTTCTACCCTGGTGGAAAACGTGCCCCCTGGGACTTTCTGAACTGAAGTTGGCTTTGCTCTCGTCCGAAGTGTAAAGGCAGGGGGTGTTATAATGTATGAGCTAGGAGGGAAGACAAAGCCAGACGCGTAGCTACCAGTAGTGCAGCAGGAGCGGTGGCACCGGGTCCCAGGGTTGCGAGGTTGCGACTGCACCACAGTCAGTGGCTGTTTCTTTTTTACCAACAAACCACGGGATGAGGGCCCGATTCCGTTCTAGCATTGGGGCCCATGACACCCTTGGTGCACCACTGGACAAAGCCACTAAAGCATTTTGGCTTTTGTCAAATGAAATGATGTTGGCAAACCTCTGGAATGTTCACAGCAATCAGTCCGTGTACATCATATGCAGCTGCTTTTGGTGCGTCAACAACAGATACAACAGGTAAAGCGTAGGTAACAGTAGCCGTGCAAGCTTTACTCACATACACAGAAGCGGTAGAAGTTGTGCAGCCAGGGAAAGACTAACATACCCTGAGTAAAACCAGATATTTAGGTTATTACCTGTTATGGTTTATGGGGAGCGCTCCAGGAAGCAAAATCCTATTTTGCCTGGACAGTTCCTATGTTAAGCAGCACATCCTAAAATATACAAAACATGATCAGCAGCTGTTGAAGCTTTCCTCCTAAAACCAGACTCCTAATAGTCCACACGCTCCTGTTCTCAGACATATTCAAGTTATCATATCAGTCCGGGCCCCTCAATCAGCATGGGGTGGGGGTCCACTGGTGGTTGTGGAAGGCGCCTATGGATAAAGAGGAGCCACTTGGCTGTGGCTGCAGAGTTCGATGCAAGGAATCACAGCACAAGGCAACACACATGCAACACTTTTGTCTCCGCAGCCAGTGGGTCAAGAAGACAAGTTAAAACGCAAACCTCACACACACGTTTATGCTGTCCTGTCTGTCGTGTAACTGATACAGATTTTTGTAGGATTTCCCCATTATTTAATTCCCCTGTACTTGGTTTCTGACTGAATATCACCCAGATTTTACTCACAGCTTAGATTGTTGGCTCCCCATGCAAGGTTTTTGTGATTAGCGATACATTTCTGATCTCTTGTCCCTTTACACAACGCTGGTGCGCATTCATAGTATCTGGCTACAGACAGCTGTTGCTGTCTTCTGCGAGTGTTGTCATCAGTTCAAGGGCACACATACCACAGATGGTTACACACTGCACAAGCAGATCCCACAGCAATGTTCTATTTCACATGCGTGGAACAATGGTGCCAGCTTGCACACGCTTGTGATTGTTATAGGTATACATTACAGTGCAAGCCAGACACGCTGGCAGTGCCAATGTTTACTTCCACTAAAGATATTAAATAACATCTCTTACTGTAACTGAGGATTGACAGATCATATTCTGTGTCGGCTGAACATAGTTACAGCTAAAGTCAGGAACACACCAGTGCACGTCTGCTCCAAAACGTCTTAGATAGCTCTAGAACTAATAATAAATGTTCACAATATAAAATACAGACTATAGATAGCCCTGCTTGGAGTTTCAAAGTATACAGACCGGTCATAGTCACGTGAATGCACATGATGGGATGGATGCGGTTAGGGTTGAGCAAGCAAAGCAAAAGCAAGCAATCACTTTTTGTGGCGTTATAGCTTGTCACACAGTTTGTGGAGTTTCCAGCTCTCCTTTCGCCTATGCCTTCCTGTCGTTAGAGCGTGTTAATATTCGGCACTCTAAACGGCTGAAACTGCTTCTTGTTCATCCCAGATGTGCAACCGTTTCCCTTGCCTTTGCAGGGTGGGCTTTTTCACAAAGACCTGTGAATGCATAATATTTTCTTGCCAGTCTTAGTTGCTATACCAACCAGATGTACGAGAAAAATGTTTTGTGAGTTTATTGTAATACTGCAAGGGAAAAGCACAACAAAGTTCAGGCTCATAAAAAATGGCGAAAATGAGGGTTATTAAAAACATTGCAAAAGTCAAGAGTTTCAAGATTTTCATGCAAAAGCCCAGTCGCATCGAACTTTCCACTAATTTTAAATGGTATTTTAGTTTCTGAAAGAAATATGCAAAGGTGGTGAGAAAACAAGTTTTCAAATTCACATCCTCCAAGTGGAAGGAAGAAGAACTGAGCTTGGTGGTTGTAGGAGGATGTGAGACTCTGAGCCACCTCTCCACAGCCTGGACTCTATAAGTGAACAGTGAACTGGCACTAAGTTAATTTCACTTTACGATTCCTGCGGTTCCTGGTGTCTTCACGACTAGTGTGAGCAGGGAGTAACGCGGCGCTCGGTCACCGTCCTGTCGTGGCACTGAAGCTGTCTCCCCTGTTGTGGGTGGAATGCCGTTCAGCTTGTGATATTCACAATTTAGCTGAGACTCAATGTAAGTGAGAAGAAATAGATAAATACGTGAAAAGGGATGCATATTCTGAATATTAGCAGCATGTACAAAGAAAAGAAAAGAGTGAATTGTGTTGAAACGTTTTGCGGCTTTTCTAAAATATAGTTTTAAAATGTTTTCATTTTCACTCCATTATTGCAGCTTTTCTATTTACATGTCTCTGTCAAAATGCGCATGAGCCATACATCCCTTCCATGTACTCTGGTTTATTACAATCACAGCCCGGGGGAGAGCTTCAAAGCCCCGAATGTCTCATCACTCAACACTATCGCTTCTTCCCCTTCACCTCCTCTCAGGAATTACGCAGCCTATTTATTGAACATATTTGTGACGGGCTAGTTCATGCTGCCTTCATTCCCCAGGCGAGAGACATGAAAACAGTTTCTCAGACTAAAATTGTGATTCCACTGATTTTAGGGGAGGACTTGATTTATGCTTATATTTGAGGGAGTGCAGTGCATGTTGGGGGCGGTGAAGTGACAGATGTGAGGAAGGGCATTCAGGGAAGAGTGAAAAGAGGATGCTGAAGAGGAAAGAGAGGGGGTTGAAGATGTGCAGATGGACAAGATATGCAGAGAAAAAGAGGCTACATATCTAACATAAAGCACACATAATTGAAGGCCAAAACTCCTTCCACAGGCCTCAATGCTATTTAATTCACAGACTCACTATTTCAGAATTTAAACATTTTCGATGTTAATTATTTATAAGAAATCATTGTTGTTACGCATTTATCTTAAACAGCTAACACCCAGTGACAAAGCCAATCATACTGACAGGCTTTAGGCGTGTGTCAGTTGCTGTGCCATTTATCTGGATAAAATTACATCTCAGAGAGAAACCAAAATACCGGTCTGATGGCACACTATGGGAATCACAGAAATGTATTTGGCATGTTCCTTTATAGGGAGCACCCATTTTTTTCATCTCACTTAAAGACCTGTCTGCACATATTTCTATATGACTGGTTACAGCCAGCAGCTGTGGGTGCTTCCCGAAGTCTGGTTAGAGCATATTTTTCCAAAGTTAATGCGGCATGCAGTGCAAGACACTGGGCAAGCATACATTTTAAAGGGCTAAAGTTGTCATGCAGAACAATTTACATATTACAGTAACTGTTGAACAAATGAATGCAAGAAGATACTGGGCAGTTTTTAATGTGTTTAATATTTCAAGACTATACCTTCCCACTGCTTAATAAGCCTGGCTTTCTCGCTGCATTGATTTGCTTTAAAATGCACCATTTGCCAATCTTTTTTAAATTGCTTATTCAGGAGAGGGACTCTCCCTAGACCCCAGATTTTTCAATTGAACTTGTTCACATCGCTAACTAGTGTTTTGTATTGGAAAGGGTAGAGCCAAAGCAGTCTTGCTTAGTACCCTAGCCCTCTTCAGAAGTCAGACTTGCTTGGCAACCCAGAAATTCTCTGAAATAATGTATGAGTTTTCTTTTATGAATGCCTAGAAGAACTGAATTTTTAGTCCATTTATCACAGAAATAGTGCTGAAAATCGCACCAAAAAGATGCCAATTTTTAAAAAATTTCTTCACGGGGGGAGAACCCCCCCGAACCCCCCTTATTGCCGTCCAGCTCGCTCGCTGCGCTCGCTCGCATACGTTGAATCGTTCTGTTACGCCCACCAGTTTCAAATTCCACCAGCCGCCACTGCCCCACACTCCTACAACACAGACAAATACACACCACGGTACTTCACACTAACACCATCAAGCTCACTTATAACCCATTCTCCTACAGACATACACACTTCCAGGCAACATTCTCCTACAAAGACAGAAGCAGCAACACAGAATAAGTACCCACATCTGACTCCACACACTGTCCCACACTGTTATCTCAATTATAGAGACCACAGCCTATGTCATCTTTAAAATAGCGGAAATATCAACTTGTGGCTTCTGAATCAATCCGCTTACATCCATTTCAGGATCCATTTTTAGGTCTCGGGCCTAGCTTTGCAGTGCGCAGCACTGCTCGCGCAGCCCAAAACCTCTTGTATGGGCTTTTGAAAGCAGACCACACGCTCGTGCGTGTGGTTTTGCTTTCGCCGGCTGCCATTGGCTTTAGCGTGTTTTTAAAAAAAAAGTAATGCACGCAATTGGGCAAAGGCGGGCGCATGTCCCGCCTTTGCTCTGCCCATTCCCATCGGTGGCTAGCACGCGCAGCAGCGCGCGTTCGCCTCGCTGCCACGCTCCCTTTCCCCCCGCTCCTCTGTGGTGCGTGCGCACCACTGGTTTCGATTCCCGCGTTGGTTTCGATTCCGTGCTTGTTTGAGGCAGAGAGTACCGTGGAAGACGTGCTTTTATCCCCAAAGGCCTAGTTACTTTAGTTGCTTTCTCATTTAGCAACCATGCGCCTTTATTTCGTTTTGTACAGCGCAGCACTTCTGCACGCGCTATGCTGCTTCACTGCCAGTGCCGCTTGATACTTGTAAATTACTTTGTTTACGGGAGCCTGATATGGACGCTGTGCCTGGTACCAGCCCTCCTTCTCGGACTCGCTCTCTGATGCCGAGACGAGGTGCCAGTGCCTGGAGTCTGCATGTTGTTTCAGCCTATAAGCCATATGGTGTGGGCTTCGGGCGGTACAATGCTGTCAGTTTATCCAATCTGGGGACACGAACACTCTTGCACTCTATTCCTCTCTGCCAAGAGAGAATGGAGGAAGCAGGAGAATGCAGCCATGCACAAAGTTGACTTTGGTGCCAGAACTGCTGTAATTACTAAAACAACTAAAATTATTGCTGTCACTCTCCAGAAAACAGGCGGCAAGTGAGAGGGAGGGTGGTCAAAAGGAGGCAGCAACAGTCGGATAGCAGTGGAAGTGGCCGCACAGCCATATATAACTGACAGACTGGAGGTTAGGTAGTTAGGCCGTTAGTTAGATAGGCAAACCGAGCAGACACAGTACCCGCATGGGTGTCCAGACTCCTGCGAGGCACAAGCTGTGTCGGTCACCTCCACGTAAAGAGCACGTGGCCTAGAGCCCTTACGGATACGCCGCTAGAGAGACCGCTATATGCTTCCCTGATCCCACCTTGGTACCGTCGCTCTCGGCTGTCCCAAATGCTTTCCCTAGCCTTCCTTTGAGGGGGAGGGCAACGCCGCTTGCTAGCGGCCGGTAGCAGGGCAATTCTGCCGCGTCTCCTCCTGCCGAGCCGCGGTGCACTCTCCACTTCGCCACACCCAATTACATTTGCGAAAGTCTCTGCTAGTCAGTCTGGCTCCTTACCCTCTACTCCAGAGGTCTTCAAACTTTTTTGCTCTGAGCCCCCCTAAGCAAAATGTTTTGAATTTGGGCCCCCCCAAAACTATATGGCAAGGATTTGGAAAGGGGTAGAGATGATCGCAGGGGGGATCATGAGATCATGTTAGGTGTGCTCTTCTGTAGCTTGTACTGTACACTAAATGTGGGGCTTACAAAAAAAGCAACAGCATGCAAGCAAGAACAGAATTGACCAACACACTACTCTCCATAATAGGGGTGCTGTGGGCCCCAATGCAACTCCACCTGCTGCACTCATGATGGCAGTAGCCCTGAGAAGCTGGCTATTTCCTCTTCTTTCACTCATTCCCCACCATGTCTGACCATCACTTCAATCTCAAAACAAGCTCAGTCTCTTTCTGAAAAAAAATGAGCTACTGCATGCTGCCCCCTTTTTGCACAAAGGGTGCCATCTGCCCTGATGCTAGCAAGGAAAATGAGCCCTCATGCCCATTTTATATAGTAAAACATTCATAATTGTGATGCAATGGGCCCCTGGGCAAAAGCATCACTACTCCTGCTTCACTAATGATAGCCACTAACTTGTTGTCGCCTCTGACCTTTGTTAACAACATGGGCTCCCATCTCACCTCATCTCTCTCCCTCTGATCTCTCATCATCCACCCCCATCTCTCTGATGCCCAAATCAAGTTGTCTCCTGCGCTTCAATTTTCCCTTCCCTTGGTCCATTGCTCTGAGGACCAAGGCAACACCGGCACAGCAAGTAGGCCCTGGGTCTCTAAAGGAGCTGTGACACCAACGATACATACAGTCCTACAAAGCAAACTGTCTACTTTGCCAACTGAACAGGGCCATCACTTAAAGGCCAGATGCCCAAATCATGTTTTCTGCTGCTTTGTGTAAAAGAACAACAAAAAAGTACATTTAGCCCCCTCCCTCCCTCTGTTGTTTGGGCCCTGTTCCATGTTCAGAAATGGTGAAGTGGGCCCGAATGTTAACCCCCCACGTTCTTTTTCATCGTAAGACTGACATAACTGGGGTCCAGTTATGTGCCCCATAACATAGTGGTTAGGACCACTCACAGAACATGCATGCGGTGGGAGGGGTGCTCCTGTGAAGCAGATAGAAGAGTAGAGAACTGTTAAAAAACAATATGCCTTCTCACCAGGATGCCCCCTACCTGAAAGAAATCTAAATGTGTGCAATTGATTAATCACCAAATATAAAGGCTGCTTTGGAGCCAGTGTAGGTTTTAGTTAATAGTCACTTGGAGCTTCACAGTGACAAATACTTATTTATTTTGAGAGCTAATATATGTGTCCATTAAAAAGAGTGCACCCTTTTAATGGACACATATCAAATATTTCCTATAGATATAGTCTGAATGTTTCTCACTAAACTATGTATTTTTATAATATAAAGCACTTGTTTTATCTTAAACAGTATTTTGCAGCAGCCTGTTTTACACTGTGTAATTCTACTTTAAAATAATGACATTCACAGTGCTTTCCGTCACACACTTCGTCCCCATAGCACTGTAAATAAACAATCCACTATTCCTCACTGCACCATTAAGGATTTAATTCTGTGACTTTCTGGTCACACACAAAGAAATTAGCAGTGATCACATTAGCTAACCGAGATTTCAAAAGGTAAAAGAGTGTATTTCCCTTTGATTAGTTTAACTTGCATTTATTTTTATTTTGAGGTGTGTGCGTGTTTTTATTATGCAGTTACCTGAAGGTGAAAAAAATGCAGATTTTTTTCTTTTTTGCTATGTCTTTAACCCAGTCTCCACACTCCCTGAACCTGCCCCATGCCACTCAGTACTACGGTCCTCACACTTTGTTATGGACCTTAAATGCTGCATGTAAATAAAGATAGCCTAGAAACGAGCCTTTCCCGCTTCCAGGCTATCTTCATTTGCATGTAATTGCAGACCCATTGGCGCCCCCCTAGGAACAGATCCACGGCCCCCCAGGGGGGCGCGCCCCACAGTTTGAAGACCGCTGCTCTACTCAGTGGTGCTGGTTCCTTTCTCCTGTCAACGGCATCCCGAGCTGCAGAGACTATTTGAAACGTGAGTTACTTCTGTTTTTTTCCTTATTCTAAATAGTTAAAATGTCTGAGTTGTTCTCTGTTCAGGACAGAACGTTTGCAGTAACCGAGTTTCGTGAGAATTGCTTGTCGTTTATCTCTGCTTTGTGAAGAAAACATCATTTGCAACTGATAATTTAATCTTTTGTCTCAATTAAAAAAAAACACTGATAACGTTCTAGGGGCTATGTTTCTTGTGCAGTTTTTCACTGCGGAATTAGCATTTTCCACTGCACATACCAGTGGATGGAATATGGTGGCTTTGCTACGCTTTTACTCTTTACGTGAAATATTCACTCAGTGCAGTTAACAGACACAGGAGACCCAGCAGATGGGAAGTTTATAGGAACGCCTGCAGGGCAAGGCTGCTGTCCGCCGCTTCCGTTTCGCCATCAGGATTGTTTTTACAGGGGGCGTTGGGGCATCCCTTTTGAATCCGACAGAATTTTTTGTTAAAATGCTACAGGTGTGTTTTTTTACCCTTGTAACACACCCTACTTTTCCCCGTCCTACTGGAAACTACGATAAGATTCTAAATTAACATTTGAGTAAGCCAAGAGGAACAGCTTGTGCCATAAATGTTTGCCCCCGATTTTTTGTATTTACCGTTATAAGTATGTAGTTAAAAATCCAATCATGCGTTGTTCTGTTGGATAAAACGTCAGGACTGGCTTAAGGTGTCACATTTGGCATCGGCATGGTAACGGCACCAAACAATTGCTTTGCATATTATCTGTAAAGCGCTTTAACGCCTTGTACGGGGTAGTACTAGTAAGCGCTATCTCAGTGCATTTACAGTACAAAACATCACACCCACTTCAAATCATGGCATCCTCTGCGAGACACTGGTTGTGGAATAATTTTGTCAAGACGCCCGATATCTCTCAAGACGGGGCTCTTCGTCAGTAAGGCCCCTGGAGCGTGTATGGCCGGCAGAGAACAGGTATTCGGAAATGGAGGAAATCGCAAGGTGTGAAATGTCGCATCTACATAATACTAAGGGTCCCTCAGCTCAACTTGTACTAAAAGACCTCACCAGCAGTCTTGCTGCTGTTACACTGCGCCATGTCGGAGACTGTGGAGCTGGCGAACTGCACTTGTCTTGTACCCTCTGCTGTGGGTGTTTTTCGGCTGCGTGGATCGTGGTTCTCGTAGACTCGGTTTCCTTAGTCCCACTGGTGCATCCTCATATATTATACAACCAGGGCTTTAAGTGGGCCGGGTCTGTCTGGGTCTGAGCACTGGCAGTTATTTTCAGGGGGCCTCGAAACGGGTCTCTATCGGGCTCTATTTTCAGGCCTAGCAAAGGTAGTCCGTTTTCTTTTTTTAGGTCTCGGCTTTAAGAAGCGAAGTGCATACCTAGCTCATGCCTCTTCCAGTTTTTAGCCCTGCTCAAGCGACCGCCCCGACTATACGTAGAGGTAATTGAATACATGGTTTTGGGACTACTTTTTTTTAAATCTAGAGCCCGCAGTGACCTCTACAACTGACCCCCACCCGGCTAAGCCAGCCGCATTCTTAATATCCTCCCAAAATCGGAGCGTCCCTTCAGAAATACTGCACATTCCGAACACAAAACATCTCGCTACATCAGAGAAGCGGGAGCTACGCAATGGGAGTCGGAAATGTGGTAGGAGAGGTGGGCGAGCCTGAGAAATAATTTGAAGAGCGGAGCCTGGCTTGGCTCTAAGAGCCAAAGCACGAGCCGAGGCAGCAAAAATCATCACTTAATCTCTCAGCGAGCTCTCATTCCGCCGTATGTCCTATCTGCCTGGTCTTTCTTGCTCTTTTCTTCTCTTGCTATCTTTGTCTTCCTCTGTTTCTCTCTCTCTCACTCACTCCTCTCCGTCCCCAATATTCCTATTTGCTCATAACTAGATGCGCAAGGTGACCGGTCTCAGCCAGAGAAATAACTGAGCAGGCTGAGCGCCTGCTGCTGTGCCTGTCTGAAGGTGCATGGCCCGAATCTCTGCACGCCGAGCCTTTCATTCATGTGACGCTCGTAACAAGTAATGGAGCCATGGGGTCTCTCCTGATCCTTACACCAACGATACCCAACTGCAGAATGGAGTGTTGGGGAGCAGGGCAGTTAGACCAGCGCGCTGGAAGTCTCACGGTGCGTCATTTCCCGTGTGCCCAAGATCAGATTAATAACACTGCCTTCCGAAAGTAACGACCCTCTTTCCTGATCCAATATTTTAATCGTAAAATATAATGTCTTGACAGCCTCGTGTAGGGGGCTCAGCCTCTATTTCAAGCCATGCTTGTTGTTTGCATACATAGCACCTTCGCTGCCCTTATTCTGCCTCGCAGCGCTCGGCAGACACATGAGGGAGTGGAGAGAAGGCCATCAGAGTAACAGAGAAAACAAGCATTTGCAATGCAATAGGTCTCGCATTATTAAAGTTTGAGCTATTGGCATTGCTAAATAATGCAACACCAATAGCTCAAACTTTAATAATGCGAGACCTATTGAATTGCAAATGCTTGTTTATATATTATCATGCCTCATTCCTCAATCCCTCATTTCTCTCCAGTCACAACTCATTGTTGAGGTCTGATCCCTATTTACTTACTACCTCGTCTATTATCACTGCTCACTCCTCCTAGCCATCAGTCCTTTGAGGGATGAGGAAATGAGGATGTTCTAAAATGGATACTGCACCAATGCTAAAATGTGCCAATGTGTCTGTGGTATGAGAGTTGTATATGAAAGTATTTGCAACTGAATTTATTATTTTCCTTAAAATAATTCCTCTACCTCCCTGCTTTTCCCATGCTGTTCTGGGTGACACTCAGGACCCTGAACAAGGAATGACAAACAGTTCAGCCTGGAGGTTCTCTGTAATCCTCATTTTAAATATTTTTGAGAAGAGCATTGTGAGTCATCAATGTCTATGGAAACGCCAGGAGCATGCAGTCTCGGTTGTCTTGGTTTCAGAACCCAAATAAAAAATAAAACGTGAATGGGATGCGAGTTTTACACACAATGTTCCTTCCGTACACATTGGGTTGTTTCACGATGAAGCATCACATTTTAGTGGTGACATATCTGTGACACTAGACACACGATAATACCGAAAGCGCCTTTCCACAGCTAAATATGATTTTTTTTTTAAATTGTGATTATCTTTTTACTATTGGTTTTCTAAGCAGTTATTTACAGCAGGGATTACTGAAGGCTAGTCAACAAGGACGAACCACCAATAAGATATACATTGTAATGTTATGCACGTTTTTAAACTTTTTCTTTGGCGGAAAACCTTGTTTCCATCATATCACTAGCTCTGTTTCTTACTATCTTTTTGATGGGAGGTTGCACGGCCAAAGTGCTCTAAGGATTGTTAATAAAGACAAATTGCCTGAAAATGTGGTCTATTGGCTGCGACATGTTTAATCACATGGGTACCATTAGGAGTGCTGGCCCGTGAAGCGAGTGTGCCTTGTGATCTTGTACATTTATTCACCAACAGAAGGCAGAATCAATGCAAAGCCAGATCGATAGAGAGCTCTGTGCATGACGCTTGATGGCTGCTAATGAGAACCGCGTGTTATGATGGGTGAGTGTGTGCTAGCTGCGTAATGTACGGCCATGAAGGCAGTGGCACACAAACGGGCCCTAGAAGAGAGAGCCGAGGGCAGCAAATCAGGGAAGGGAACTTTGGGATGTTCTCAATTTAGTCAGAGGATTACAAATAACAAGCGGTAAATGAACATATAGGCCCTAGAAGCGCGAGCCGAGCCCAACAAACCCGGGAAGGGAACTGTAGAATGTTCTTTATATAGTTAGAAGAGATACAAATAACAAGCATTGGCAAAGCTAATAGGTTTCGCTTTTGGGACCTATTTAGGGTGACCAACTGGCATGGGTGCAATTTCAGGATGATGTGTGTAAAATTTCAGAACAAAGGGTCAAAATTCGGGACAGAAATTCAGGACAGAAAGTCAAAATTCAGGACAAAACTGCGGGACAAATGGTATGTTTTACAGACACATCAGAGAAGGTCGCGCAATAGTATATAAGTAAGTAAATAGACAACCACATAAGTACAAGTCAAAATAAGTTTATATTAGGTTGAGGCAATGGTGCACTTCACGTTTTTTTGGTTTGCTTGAAGCTTTGAGCAACTGTGCAGGTCATTTTGTGATATTTCATATGATTATAATTTATTTATATGGTTACTGCACTGGGTTGTCCAGTCTGATATTTTGTTTACAGTTCATGGTTCTGAGCAGGCATTTTTGGTGAGAGAAGTGGTCAGGAAGATCTGCTTGGATAAACTTTGTTACTAGCGTGCCCCGGTACAGTACTGAGTGATGGATAAGACCCATAGCGGACAGGTCTTGTGTGAGGGTAAGAGCATCCAGGAAAAGGGAGTTATTAACTAGACTGCATGAGCTATAATTGGCTGCACACTGTTGAGTGTTATGGTATTATTGTGGGTCAGAACGGTTAGATAGGAGTTGACATTACTATATAATGCCCTGGCTAGCCATATATCAGCCCTCCTTATTTTACCTGTATATTGGAAATAGTATACTGATTGGGCTGTTTCATTTCTGTGAATGGTAAACTGCAGATTCTCATTGATGCACAAAAGTGTGCTACAGACTTGAAAGGGTATACGCTGTTGAGGCATTATTGTAGGGCAGAAGGAGGCACTGTCTTTTACATACAGAACATTTTCTATTGAAATGGAAGCAAAATGCCAACGTGCGGTTTTACTGATAAAACTATATAGCGCACAAATACTAATGTGTGGAAATGTGGTTTCAGCAAATAAGTATCATTTGAACATCACCAAGTAAAATGTCTTAATTGTTTTGATCCAATTAAAACTCTGTTTCCAGCGCACTTCTGAATTACAAAAAAGTGGTCCATTTGTGGTTTCCTAACTGCTATGTTTTGAAACATTTACACAGTTCATTTGCAGTTATTTAAAAGTTGGTGTGTGTTACAAACAAACTGACAGCTAACAGCCTTAGTTTTCACACCCCCAAGAAAATTTGGGAAAACATGGTGCATTCTCCAACACATTTTTCATTATATATTCAATTGCATTAGCTTCTAAAGCATAGTAAATGATGACCTTACTGTGCACCAGGATGCGACAATCTTTGTTGGTGCTCTTCAATGATTCCCTCACTATCACCAACAGGGCTTCTCATCTCTCCATAGCCCCTCTCTCACATGTATTTCATTTGTTTCATAGCCCTTCTCGTACTAGTATAAGATGCCGGAGCACTTTACATTACACACACATAGAGAGACAATGAATCATATGTGTGTAAATCAGTGTATAGAAAATGTAACATAAGGCAAAGGGGACTACAAGGTGTAGGATGCAAATGTCACCCATACTGGTAGGCATTTTTTAAGAGTGCTTGGTCTGAAGAAGCACAAACTCAGGATTTAGCACATAACACCGTGGTTGGGGTTGGCTTTAATGATAAGAATGTATTTCTACCCAAACAAACCTTTTTAGCAACATCAGGATAATGAAAGACTGGGAAGAAAACATAACTTGCTAACCTGTACCATGCAGCTTGCATGCAGCTTGTTGATGGCAGTTCATAGCTCACTGTGATAGACTATGAATGTAACTTATGAACTGCACAGTAACAAAAGAATCTCTGTGACAACAGCAGTAATCCACTGGCTCTGCACATAAAATACTGTTCTTTGATATGCATGGTACACATTCTTTGCAGCAGGCATATTAACCCTCTTTGCTACCTTAGATCAATCAAAACTGCCACGAGACAAAACTCCCATTTCTCTCCAGCAGGTACATTAGTCACCAGAGTTATTGTGACACTTTTATGTTGCTTGAAAACTGCTGGATATACAAGGAACTTTGCAGTGCTTTTAAAACTGCTGACTGCTACAAAACTGGCCACAGTAACAACACCACCCCCCCCCCCACCCATCTAGCCTCCCAGAGAAACGCCTGATGCCCGGTACGGCCAGTCTGGCCTTAAGACCACCCTCCAATGGTGCCCCTCATCTTCACATGGACCCTCTCTCATGTGTATTTAATTTCTTTTATAGTGGTACTCATCCCAAGTATGTAGGGCAGGGTGTTGGAGTGCGTTACATCACACACATATTATATAGAGACAATGACTCAAATAAATGTGAAAGTCAATGTATAGGACATGTTACTTAAGACAATGAGGGCTACAAGGTGTAAGAATCAGATGTCATCCATACTGGTAGGCAGTGGCGTAGCGTGGGCGGGGCCACAGGGGAAGTTGCCCTGGACGCAATATTCTTAGGGGTGCAAAATGTTAAAAGAAAAAACATTTGGGGTGGAAGGGACTCAGGAATCTCATCGGTGCTGTTGACTGCAAGTGCGGATTATGTTGTCTCGTCCGCCCTTCCCCGCAGATGGGCTACACGGAGCTGTGCCCTCATGCATCTCTCGTGGCCTCTGGGCAGGCGAAGGGCTGCTCGCGCCGCCTCCTGGCGCATCGGGATCAGCCCTGCCCAGCATCAAAACAGCAGAACCTCTCTTGTGGTACCACAGCGCCATACAAGGAATTCGTTTTCTGCTTTTTGGTAGGCAGAAGGAGCATTTCGAGCCCGAGTTCCGCGCTTGCTGCCTGACGTCATGTGTCGATTTCGGACAGCGGGTTGAGTCACCCGGGGGTGAGACGCCCGGAGTGGGGAGGCTGCAATGCGCCACTGCACGCCGGGAGGCAGCTGCTCCGGCTCCCATGGAGCTCTTAATTTTCCACCCCCTCGCCAGCAGTACTTCCCCTAAGAGAAACTGTTGCTTGTCATCCTGTGGAGTCTGTTTCACATGAAAGCTGTTTGTTTCCAGGAGATTGAAATTTGGAGTCTCAGGTCATGGTGAGAGCAGAGGAAGCGAGAGGGCAGCGAGGGCAGCCTCCGTGTGCAACTTTACTGTGTGAATACAGTCCCAGCATTACACTCTGTGGGCAATGGGCATGCTGGGCTGGTGGACACCACAGTCCTGGCTGTACACTCTGCCTTACACCCCCTGGCTATGGGATCGTAGGGCTGGCAGACACAGTCTACCGTCCTGGCCTTACATTCTCGGTCTGTGGTCACACGGGCTGGTGGACACTGTCTACAGTCCTGGCCATGTACTCTGCCAGTCTATGGGCACGCGGGCAGCAAACACACGGTCTAATGGGTTCTGGCAGTTGTCATCATCTCAAATGTCATTGGTGTTGCTGAGGTTTTCCCACATCTGTCCCCAGGCTGCAACTGCTGCTGGCAGGCACACGCCTGCTGTTGCTGTCTGTAAGGTGTTCTAGTTATTGCTGTCAGAGAGTTGAAGTGCAAGTACCTTTAAGGTGCAGTAAATACCACACTTTGTGGTTATTGTGCAGTAACCAACTAATGCACAGATCCCTATGACGTGCATTGTATTGTATTGTAATTGTACTTATATAGCAGGTTAGGGGGCGCAATACTTGGCCCTGGTAACCAACACTATGCCGCTGCTGGTAGGTATTAAATGTTAAGAGTGTGTGGCCTGGAGAAATATAGAAACTCAGGATTTAAAACATAACAGGGTTGTTGGGGTTGCTTGTACTAATAAGTATTTATTATTATCCAAAAGAACCCTATTTAGCAACCTTGGAATAATGAATGTTTGTGGAAAAACAAAGTCAGGTAGCAAAAGGAATTATGTGACAACAGCAGTTACCCACTGAGCTATTCACATAAAAACTATTAGTTTATCTGCATGTTACATCTTGTGCTTTACAAGAGGCACGTTGTCCATCTGCGCTACTTTGAGTCAAACTGGGACTATATATTTATTTTAGCAATTTTTCTTTGTAGAAAATCGAGAAGATCATTGTAACTATCCGCAGCTTGCTGCTGTGCTCTGAGGAAACTTGCTTTCTTTTGAGCCACAGGATCTTTTTCCTGATCCTGAGACATTTTTGCACGACTCCACCTCTTCTTTTTAACTTCTTTCGCCAGCTTCTTTTCACGAACTGGATTCTCACGTATAGCTGCATGGGATTTTTTGTACATTTCTTCCATCTGGTCAGGTGCAACATTGTTCTTTTTGTACTGTGAGAACAGTTTTTTCCTGCATAAAAACAGAATGCCCTGCTTTAAACCGAGGCATGAGGAGGCCCACCAAATGCTGTAAAAGCCCAGACTGGTCCATTGTCATTCTGTATGTGACAATCAGCCGGCATACAGAATGACAATGGGTCCATCACAGTCTGTGCTAAGCTGGGGTTGGGCTGCTCTTGTGCTCAGAGGAGGAGTGCGAGACGGCCCCATCAGGGAGCTGAAGTTTCTTGCAGGGAAACAGTGCTGCTCCCTGCAATCCCCAAAATTACGGACAAAAGGCGTCTGTAAAAGGGGTCGTCATGGACAATGGACGTGATATCCAAATCACGGAAGGTCCGTGAAATTTACGGATGGTTGGTCACCCTAGACCTATTGACTTTGCCAATGCCTCTTGGCAAAAAGCTAAAAAAAAAATTTGCGATGACGCAGCCGCGTCATTTTGTAGGCGCATGCATGCTCTTTTAGATCTGCACACCTACAAAATTATGTGGACGCTATGTTTTTTTAGTTACCAATCTGAGATGTATCGTATATTTTAAAAAAACAGAAATAAAAGTAGGGCAAAAGCACTTTTAAGGAGGATGGGCTGACATCAATTTGCTGCCTTTTCCTCTGCAATACATAAATAAGTAAATGGTGGTGGGAGGGAGTGAGGACAGATACCAAGGAGGAGCGTGGGGGAGAGGAGGTAGAAGCACATGATAGAGAAAGCAATGTGTTGGGGAGAAGCACACGGGCAGAGAGAACAACCCTGAGTACGGCAGAGTAGGGAAGAGAAATACACAACGGAGACAACTGGAAAACAAATATACTTTTATGGCATGATTGACCAAAAAGAAAAAAGTAGTGGAAAGATAATGAGGCCATTGATCAGGGTAGAGACAAACACAAGAAGAGACAGGAAAGTATGCACAGGCTCGCCAATAGCAAGCATTGGCAAAGCCAATAGGTCGCGTCTATGCATGAGCTATTTGCTTTGCCAATGTGTTTTAGCCATATTGTAAACCGGCTTGGCTGATGTTCAGCATGGCTAAAAGTTAGTGGTGTAGAGGAGAGTGGCATGGAGTGTATAGTCGTAGAGTGGAGTGGTATAGGGTGGACAAGAGTGTCTTAGAGTGGAGTGTCATAGAGTGGAGTGGTGTAGAATGGAGCGAAGGGTTGTGGAGTGGCATAGAGTGGAGAGGAGTGTCATGCAGTGTTGTGGAGTTTCGTAGAGTGGTGCAGGGTGGAGTGGTATGGAGTAGAGTGGAGTTGTGTAGAGTAGAGCAGAGTGGAGGGGTGTGGAGTCGTGTAGAGTGGCGGCATAGAGTGGAGGGGATTAGAGTGCAGTAGCATAGAGTGTTATAGACTGGGGTGGCATAGAGTGGAGTAGTGTAGAGTAGAGTAGTGTGTTGTAGGGTGGAGCAGAGTGGCATGGAGTGGCATAGAGTGGAGTGGCATGGAGTGGAGTGGAATAGAGTGCCATAGAATGGAATGGCATAAATTGAAGTAGAGTGTCGTCGAGTGGAGGGCATAGCGTAGAGTGGAGTGGAGTGGCATTGAGTGGAGTAGTGTGTCATAAGAGTGGAGTGGCATAGAGTGGAGTAGAGTGTCGTAGAGTAGAGGGGCATAGAGTGGAGGTGCATATAGTTGAGTAGAGTAGTGTGTCAGAGTAGAGTGGCATGGAGTGGAGTAGAGTGCTGTAGTGGGGAGTGTTGTAGAGAGGAGTGTTGTGTCATAGAGGGAAGGGTCATAGAGTTGAGTGTCATACAGTTGAGTGTTGGAGAGTAGAGGGTCGTAGAGTGGAGGGTCATAGAGTGGCATGGACTAGAATGACATTGAGTGGCGTAGAGTGGAGTGGAATAGAGTGGAGGGGTGTATAGTGGAGGGGCGAAGAGTGTCCTGGCGTAGAGTGGAGTAGAGTAGAGTGTCATAGAGTGGAGTGGAGTACAGTGTCGTGGATTGGAGTGGCGTGGAGTGAGATGGAGTAGAGTGGCTTGTCACAGAGTGGAGTGTCGCAGAGTGGAGTGTCGCAGAGTGGAGTGGTGCAGAGTGGAGTGGTGTAGCGTAGAGTGGAGTAAAGTGTAGCAGAGCAGAGTGGCATAGAGTGGGTAAAGTGAAGTGGCAGAGTTTCAAGGAGTGTCAGAGTGGCGCAGAGTGAATTGGCATAGAGTGGAGGGTCATGGAGGGGAATAGAGTGGAGGGGCATAGATTGGAGTAAAGTGGAGTATCTTAGAGTAGAGGAGAGTGAAGTATTCTAGAGTGGAGAGGAGGGACATAGAGTGGAGTAGGTACAGTGGCGTAGAGTGGAGTAGAGTGGCTTTGAGTGGAATAGAGTAACGTGGAGTGATGTAGAGTGGCGTGGAGTGATGTAGAGTGGCGTTGAGTGTTGTAGAGTGGCGTGGAGTGTTGTAGAGTGGCGTGGAGTGTTGTAGAGTGGCGTGGAGTGTTGTAGAGTGGCGTGGAGTGTTGTAGAGTGGTGTGGTGTGTCGTATCATTATTATTATACTTATATAGCGCATAGCTACTCGTAGGGTTTCCCAGTGCTTAGGTGGAAGACTAAACCGCTTCAGGAGTGATTCTGGAATTGGCCAGGTTTGGGTCATCGGCATGAAGTGGAGGATTAAAATAACTAGGTTTTTAGCTCTCTGCAGAAGGCCAGTAGAGAGGTACAGCATCGTAGGGATTCTGGGAGAGCGTTCCACATTCTGATACCGTGTGCCGAGAAGGAGCGGCCACCCATCCGGACTCGACTAACTCTGGGAACTGTCAAAAGAGAACTATCGCTTGAACTCAGGGTACAGGAAGGGTGGTAGGGGGTGACAATATTTTGCAGATACTGAGGCCCTGAGCTCGAGTGGAATTTATACATATAGCACAGTGCCTTAAACTCAATGCGCTTGTCCACTGTAAGCCAATGGAGGTCATGAAATAAGCCAGACACGGAGGAGTGTTTGGGGAGCCGGAACAAGAGTCTGGCGGCGGAATTCTGAACCACCTGAAGACGTCTGTTCAGTCTTATCTGCTCCCAGATATATCTAGCCTAGACATAATCATGGCCCGGATGACGGTTTTCTGGGCCGAGAAGGGAAGTACCCATAGGATCTTTTTAAGCCACCTCATGGTGGCAAAGCATGAGGAGGCAACCTTGATTACTTGGGGCTTCATGGATAGGTTTGAATCTAACCAAAAACCAAGGTTATTCACCTTGTGAGTGGGTACAGGAAGAGTCCCAAGTGAAGAAGGCCAGTGTTGGGGCCCCCAAAGCTGGGGATACCTGCCCAGTACCATTACATCAGTCTAGTCACAATTCAACTTTTGGGAGTTCGAGTGTATCCAAGTAGAGACAAGACCGAGGCAAGAGTTGAGATCTTCCGAGGAGGTGTAGAGTGGAGGAGCGGGGAGGGGAGTGGAGTAAAATGGCATTGAGTGGAGGGGTGTAGAGTGTGGAATAGAGTGTCGTAAAGTAGAGGGGCATAGAATGGAGGGGCATAGAATGGAGGGGCATAGAGTGGAGGAGCGTAGAGTGTAGTAGAGTGGAGTTGCATAGCATAGAGTGGAGTGGCATAGAGGAGCATAGAAAGGAGTGTCAGAGTGGAGTGTTGTAGACTGGAGTGAGTAGAGTGGCCTACAGTTAAGTGGCATGGATTGGTGTAGATTGGGATAGAGTGACGTAGAGTGGTGTGGAGTGGAGTGTCATAGATTGGAGGGGCATAGATTGTTGGGGCGTAGAGTGGAGTAAAGTATTGTAGAGTGGAGTGACATAGAGTGGAATGCCATTGAGTAGAGTGGAGTAGAGTAAAGTTTCAAAGAGTGGATTGTCGTAGAGTGGAGTAAAGAAGTGTGAAGTGTAGTAGAGTGGAGTGGCTGTCATGGGTATCCAGTAACTCAAGCGCAAGACCCTAGCTTTGGACCCCACCTATTGTAGCACATGATCAGGTAGGGTGCATGAATGGCGCTTTAGGCACGGACATAGGATTCTACACTCACATATAACTCCATGGTATGGACGTCAGATTTCTTGGAAGCATGTATGCGTGGTTTAACACCTGTCTTTCTGTATTGATCTCTGTGTTCTTGAGCAGTGTCAGTATGGGGCTATCTTAAACGTCAAGACTACGGTTTCCACCATGCCCCCAGTCAGCGCCGGAAGTATTGTGTGAGCAGGTGACCACCGTCCATCTTTGGTGAAAAAGGTTTATAGGCTACGCCCAGCAACCGCGCCCCTGCGTGGCAATCTAGCCATGAGGGAAGATGGTTCCATGAGACTCAGCTCATCATTCCAGGTCAAGCCGATGGTATGAAAACCCTTCAAGAGATCATCCCATACAGCACAGGAGAGAGACCAGGATGATGATGGCAATCAAGGCGTGGCCCAGTTGCATCGTACAGCTAAGCAACCAGGGACATTCAGCGTGTGCGCATGCTTGATATGCTATGCACATTAAGACTGCCTTCTTTCGCTCACGATTGCCCACTGGTGCCAGCGCACTGCAAGCACCTGTTCTAATGTGAGCGCGCCTACGAGACATTACGCTGGGAGCCTCAATACCTGTCAGCATTTAAATGAGCTCACACCACTGTTGAGCATTTGAGGGACTGTACGCCTTATGCTTATACTTGTCAGCAGACTCGTGCTATCAGCGCTATCTAGCATTGAGTGAGATTATGCTCGGGCCTCATACTGGCCAGTCACATAGAATGTGCGCTTCCGAGACGTTATCATTGGGCATGACCGAATGCAGGTTGCACTACTCATGACTGAATGTACGTTTGCATCTGCGCACAGCTAGTGAGATACATGCGAGTCAAAGGGGCTGGGAGTTGAGCAAGACTGATGTACTTTGCGCATGACTGACTGAAAGCTGTGGCAGTGAATAGGTGCAATCTCTGCCTCCATTGTAATCACCAAATAACCTGGCACCGTAAGGGTTCCATTCCAGTGGTGATCTATTAACCAGATGTGGAAGGAGTGATTATCCGAACTCCTCCACTACATCCAGCGATACAACCAAAGACTAATAGTGAGTGCAATCATACGCATAACATAGTGAGTTACTGGAGAGAATAAATGGAGGAATGAGGAAAGGCTGTGAAGGTCACATGGTCACTCATACTGTTCCACTATCTCTTCCATACAGATCCCTGGGTCTTGCAATACCAACCTGAATATACGTAGCCTCCAGAGACGCGTCAGGCGACACACCATGAGGGATTCCCGATTGCTGACCTCATTAGTTTAATGTCTTTATTATTTTATCCACACCCTCATTCCTTTGGGTGCACTACTAGGTGAACAGTACAATCTATTTCCCTTGCAGAACACTAAAGGGAGTGGGCAGACTGTCTTCTTGCCATTGCCCCCACACCCCCAGGATAGCAGGTTAGTGCGCGCTGTGTGTGTGCAGGCACCTGACTGTGGCATAGAATGTTGTAGAGGGGCATAGAGTGTCATAGATTGAAGTGTCATAGAGTGGAGTGGCATAGAGTGCAGTAGAGCATCGTAGAGTGACGTAGAGTGGAGCAGAATAGTCTGGCGTGTAGTGGAGTAGAGTGGCATAAAGTGGAGTAGAGTAGTGTAGAGTGGGATGGAGTGGTGTAGAATGACGAAGAGCAGCGTAGAGTGTAGTAGAGCGGAGTACAGTGGCGTAGAGTGGAGTAGAGCGGCATAGATTGGAGTAGTGTGGCGTACAGTGGAACAGAGCAGAGTGGTGTAGAGTAGAGTGGCGTAGAGTGGAGTAGAGTGGTCTGGCGTTGAGAGGAGCGAATGTCAGAGAGTGGAGTGGCATAGAGTGGAGTGGCATAGAGTGGAGTATGCATAAAAAATGACCATTACATTTGCACAGACATACAGTATTACTGATAAAACTAAACAGCCCACAAATGATAATGTGTGGAAATGGCATCACCTAGTGTATTGATTCTTTTTTATCGTATTCAAATATTTGTTTCCATCACACTTCAGAATTACAAAAAAAGTGTTTCCTTTTTGCTTTCCTAATTCTGATACATACTGAAAGATTTGCACAGTTCGTTTACAGATATTTACATTTTGCTGTGTGCTAGAAAAAAAAGTGTTTAGTAAGTAAGTAAAATACATTTAAAGGGCGCACAGTACCCAAAGGTGTCATAGCACAAGCAAAACCCAGAAGCTGCGACAGAGGCAGAAAACCCTACACAGATAAATCGCAAAAAGCGATGTCATATCCCTCTCACATCAGTGACAAGGTGAGGGACCTTGGGAAAAATTGCTTTTGGATAGTATGGGGCCTTTTGTTACACTGGGTTCAGGAGCCATGTTTGCATTAGTGGCTATTGATTTGTTTTTACGTTAACCAGAAGTTATGTTTGTCAAACATATTGAGACCAAGAGCATTACTGAGTTTTTAGAAGTGGTTTTTGTTAGGGAAGGTAACCCGATGAAAATTGTTACGGACGTTGAGTTTGGAAAAACTCGATATTCCTCACAGAAGGACATCTGTTTATGATTCTCTGGGAATTGCCGTGGCGGAGAGATGGAACAAGGTTTTGAAGGAAGGTTTGCAGTTAGCACTAGGTGAGGGTGGTGATTGGAAAAGGGCTGTGAAGAGAATAGTGTGGGCTTACAGACACCTAACAGTGTCACTGGAAATACACCATACAACTTAATGAGAATTTTTGTTCTAAATTAATGTCGGGATGGATGCAAAAATTGAAATGTAGTAAAGATAAGGGTGAAGTGGGTGTGAAGTGTAAAACGTCAGTTGAACATGGTTTGCAGGAAGAAGATTGGGTTAGGGTCAAGTTGGGATATTTTGTGAGGAAGGGGATGTCACAGTTTTCGAGTCCTTTGCAATTAAAGAGAATTGGGAGACTTTGTAGTTGAATTGTCAGATGGTAATGTGTGGAATTTGACAAAAATGTGAATTTACTCGGGGTGGTTGCTGGTGGCAAGAGTTGGTAAATAGTGTGGTAAAAATAAATATGAAATAAACCTTGGAACAGGGACATCCACATACTCTTCTTGGCAATCCGATGGACAGCTTGTGAATGATAGGTTATCTAGGAGAGTGAAAATAAGTCTAGAGTGGATGAAGAACTTTAAACTAAACTGACATAGTTAATAGTTTTGTTTAGTTTGTTTCCTTACAACAATAAGCTTGTGAATGTATTGTTCCATTTATGGTTTCCCAACTATTGTGGTTCTATTTCGCTTCATGTTTTTGTTTTTGTTTTGTTAAAGGGGGAAGATCTCGCATGGAATGTAGAACGAAGCGGGGCGGAGGCGAGAGCCAACAGAGGACAGGCAGTTGGTGGCTGACTGTGCGGAGAGATTCCAATTCTCAGTGCGTGACTTCTGAAAATAAAATAAAGGATTTTATATTAAAATCACCATGTCTTTTACTGTACCTTTGAGTAGCATGAGTACACACTATACATCAACAGACATTAAAAGCATCTTGTTGTCCTCAGGAGAATCTGTTTTGTGTAAAACACGCTTTTAGAGACATCTTTCTAAGAACTCAAAAGGCTATCTAGAGGGGTTTCCATTTTCCGATCTATGAGCCCGATGTACAAATATCTGGTCGCAAAAGACTGGTTGCAAATTGCGATCAGAATATTTGTGACCAGCAAAGACTTTTAGGAACCAACCTATGTGTTCATAGGGCTATTCTTTAAAATACGAATTATATAGGGTCACAATCTGCCCTGCCTCATAAATACTAATGAAGTAGGGCTCAGTTTGTGACTCACTACAATTGGAGGCCATCAGAGGCATGGTGGGCTGAGGCGGCCGCAGACCATCATGTCTGTGATTGCCTTTCAATAAAGTAAAAACATTTTTAATTGAGCCCATTTTACTCAAACAAAACGAGACTGAGTTTAAAAAGAAAACGTCACTGTTTTTTGTTTGTTTAAGAGTTGACAGTGGTCCTGTGGACCACTTTTCGGTGTCAGGAAAATATCAATGTTTTGCAACTTGATTTTGGTCAGAAAATATTGATACATTAGATATCGATTAGTTTTTTTAGAAGAGATGGCTACAACATGCCCCTTCTAGATACCGAATTGGTATCCATTTGCAATCCCATTTTAGGAGTCAGAAAAGCTTTTCAGACTCCTAAAGAGGGATAGTACATAAGAAAAAGCTTTTTAAAGGACGTAAATACCAAGTTGGAGCTTTTGTGGCCTTTGAAATGCTTAGTTCATTTGGCCCTAAATTTTTGTCTGGATAAATGAAGCATGCACAGGCTTTTGCCATGTAATGTCACGGAATGGATTGGTTTCTTTTAGTTTCAATAAGATTTGAATCTACGAGTTTAGGAGTTGGGATTAAAAATTGGTTAATATCTGAGAAAAATGTAGTTGCATTTTGAAACATGGGTTTGAATTGGAATTTTTACTTTCTCTGCTGCTAGAACGTCACCAAAATTTAAAAAATGCATTTTTTACTTCCGTGCCAATGTCAGATCCGACAGCAGCAATAGTAGAACTCCCCTTGTGGACTGAATTTTATCATTTTTTGTGTACCAGGCCCAAGAGGGCGATAGAGGCCTATATATAAGATTGAAGGAAATTCATCATATAAACCTACAGGGTACAAACTTTAGCAAACCATCTAAAATTAACCGCACACATACCATTGCATAAGAAACATAACAGCACATGGAAGAAATGTAATATCCTGCAGGTAATATTACACTTCAATGAATTTTGGTATCCAGATATATTCACAAATCTATCGACTTCAATGTACCATAAATCAGGATTTTCTCTTAGTTTAGGAAGTTGATTTGTAAATATGAAAAGATCACTGCGACTCCAAGGTACATGCACATATAGCCCTCCATGTACTACTCTCAATGGATCTGCTCTAACTTCTGAGTCACTCTTGCTAGCTTCATTCTCCGGTCCTACCACATCACTATCCTTTCTCTTCTTTCTCACCTTATTTGCCCACCTCTCTTTGATCCTTTGGATATCAATGCATTTCTGAATGCTGCCAACTAAATCTCTTAAGTGGAATTTCAAACCAGTTGTTCGCATATTTTAAAGGGTCTCTTCAGTCATGAAAATTCTAAAGTTCTTTTGGAAAGTCTGACTTTGACACATCAACCCCATATTCTGCAGCGGTTCCCTCCAAGACTTCATGAGCCTCACATGCACGTCTAGCGGCCTCTCTACACAAAAACAGAAGATTTTCCTTGTTGTATCCATTGATAAATTCTAACTTCAATGTGCCCTTCAAGATCTCTTCAAACTCTACCTTAGTTTTCACTACATCCAATGCTCCTAATGGAGTCTTCTCATCTTCTGGGGTATCTGGACCTGAACTTACGTCGGCCTCTACCACAGGCATACTCACAATGGAAGTTGCCATAATTAGAGGTCTAGCTCCTAGATCTACAGTAGTTCTGGTACTTGTAGTGTCAGGAATAGATATGACTGGGAAACAACTGGGGCTGCAGCACCAGCAATAGTACTCGGGCTGTACGTGGGGGAATTGGAGCAAAAATGGGAAAACCTGTAGTATTGGAAAAGCCTCCTTCAATTAGGCTCTGCTCAGTGAGCGCACAAGCACCTGCATTGACTGTTGGTTATTGCAATGTTTTCAACTAAAACAAACACTGAAATTCAACAGTTATAGTTATTTCAAGTAACGATACCTCTCCCCCGCCATGCACAGTGTTGTCTTCAATATCAGTTAAATTGTAATCAGTATTGTTATCAATGATGCCACAGAACATGTTGTGAATGTTGTAATATGTGAGGTCATAAGCAGTGCATGGCGAGGGTGCGAGTTATAGTTAGTTGAAATAACTATACCTGTTTAATTTCAGGTTTGTTTTACATTTAAAACCTTGCGTTTAAACTGACATTTTCACCTAACTATAATGTAATTTTAACCTTTGTTTTTTCAGCGAATATCTGATGTTTGTTATAATGCAAATTAAGATATTATTACCATACCTAACTATAACGTCACTTTAACCTTTGTTTTTTTCAGTGAATTTCTAGGGTTTTCCGCGTAAAGTAATATTTTATTACCATTCGTAACACCAACAGGGTTTGGCCGCGGGGTCTGGCCTGCTGCCAGGCCCTGCATCAACCACCTCTGGGCAGCCAACCCCACGCTGCGCATGGTCTTCAGCTATGCGCAGCGTGGGGTTGGCCACAGGGACTGGCCTGCACCCAGGCCCTGTGTCCAAATCCCTGTGGGCAGCCAACCCCCAAACCAGGCTGGAAAAACCATTGATGAGGGACAAAGATTGGAATAGTCAGATACACTTCTTTTAAAACTAACCTGACCATCCAATCTTTAGCCTGAAGTGTGCTTAGACTATAAAGTGATTGAACTGCCAAAGGTTTAAAACCAAACAATAACCTCCGCATTTCTTTTGCACAAGGAAAAAGGTGCTGCAAAACTCTCTGGGGTGAGGAAGAGATGGAGATATAGCCTCCTTTCTCAGAATTTCTGCATCTATGAAGCTTTGCTCTGCTGGGTTTGGGAAAAAGTGAGAGGGCGAGGTTTGTACCTTTGTATTGGGGTACTGCAAATCTCCGACTTGAACCTGTGTATTGTATCTAAAACCCATGCGTCTTGAGAAAATAGCTAAGGATTTTTTTCTGCTTGTTTTTGTGTCTTCATGTATGTCTTCTAAGAAAGTTCCGTTGCATTCATAGGGCTTATGTAGGGCACTGGATTTAGATACTGTATTTGATCCACTATTGCCCAGCATTATTCTTAGGCTGGTGTTCCTCTTTCTCATGGGCTTCGGCTAGTCCACTCAATGTCTGGCTGCCTCTTGTACTGAAATGGAGGGGGTCCCTCTAGCTGATGTGTGATGTACGGTTACTTGGGCTTCTTCTCACTCTTTTGTTCCCCATTACCTTTTACAGGGTTTGGGGGCTGAGGTATGTTTTTGAGTGTGGGGGTGCCATGTTATATCGTGCCTTGAGCCTGTTGTTCACTATTAAAGTCCCTGGTGTCTGCAACATTAGTGGGCTGAAGTGTCTTTTGGCTATAAAACCCTGTATGCAGCTTTGGTTTGCAGTGGCGGCTGGCAGGGAATGGGAGTGGCGGGGCAAGGGGGGTTTGAAAATAGAAGAAAAAAAAACACCTTTTAAAAGGCCGCCGTTTCCCCGTCGCATTGCTGCTCTTCTTGTTGAGGTCGAACCAGGAAGCACCCAGGCTCCCCATAGCCAATCACAATGCTGCAATGCGGCGCTGTGATTGGTCTGAGCGCCGTGGTTCGGTGCTCAAACTGGGACAGGGAGCCTGTGCATGTTCCTCACCAGACTGTGCACTACAGGCTGGTGGGGAACATGTAAAGTGGCCAAACAGTCATGATGGCCGGCCAAACAGTCATGCCCACTTGGAGTGTGCAAACCACTCCTCCCCCTGTGACCTGAGCCCCGCCCCGCCCAAGCAAAGAAAAATAACATGATAATAACAAGGTTATCATTTTATTTTTTATTTTTTTCTGCTCTGCGAGCAGTGGGGCGACGCTCCTCTGCCTTAGCGGAGGAGCTGCCCCTGTTGGTTTGCCTCTTGAATAATGAATAATTGGATGTACCTGGGGTAATGTCCCAATTAAATACCAATAAACGTTTGTGACTCTTAGTCCTACTTGTCCTAGTCCTCATCTTCTAGCTATCCTCCCTGAGTGTCCAAATTTCGGGTTGACTTGATATGTCACGAGGAATAAAGGGAATTCAGCCAGATGCAGCGCCTAGAAGAGTGGGTGGAGCGTTTCTTTTCAGTGTACTTCTTAGTTTTCCTGTCTCAAGGTGGTAATCACCTCTTGAGTATTGACTGAGACAAGGAAAAGTAGAAGGGTGAAGATCACTTGTAATTAATCAAACTATTCTAGTGTAGTGTTTATGAATACCCAAGAAGAACCCATGCTGGAGAAGAAAAAGCTATTTACCTGCAACCCGGGCCCTCCAGCTTGGCTATATTCGTCATATCCGTAAACAACCCACCTCATCCCTGACACAGGTCATCATGGGTTTGGGGTATTCCTATTTCCTTCATTAGACAATCAAAATGAACTGAGGGAATGAAAGGCCACTGTAAGGCATGCAAGGATTGTGTTGGCCTTTGACTACTTTAAAGAGACAGGAGAACATAGAAAAGATTGGAGACGACATGCAGTTCCATGTAATTTTATGTCCATTTCTATTTTACAACGATATTTAATAAAAATGTGTGTATTTTTCTGAGAAATTAAAATAAATTGTTGCTTTCACATAAGCCTTGTTACTTTTATTTTGAGAGATTGAGTTCTCTCTAGGAAAAAAAGTGTTCCTGATCCTGCACATGCAGAGATATTCTAATGTGAAATCCCATTAATGAATATCCGATGAAGGGGGGCATGGCCAAGCAGGCTGCCATGGCGGACGTGTTCTGCTGAGGCTCCAGCTTGGGCTGACATATCGCCTGCTTCATCGCGTCGAATCTGGCCAATAAACCGACAATCAGATACCGGACCATGAGGAGCACCAAGCGGTGAACGTTACATTCAGCCATCGCGTGGATTTTTATAGGAAAATGTGACATTATTGACCCCAGCACTCAGCAACAAGATGTCGCCCACCCGTACCTGATCCCAACGAGCCCGTACCGGAGGACTGGCTCCGGCGGCGTGCTCTGTGGGGCGAGTCAACGAGACTGGCGGAGTGTGAAGGCGACCACCCAACGATAGACGCGGTCGACCAGCAGTGCAGGATCGAGGAAGGTGCCGGAGACCGGGGCAGCGACCGGAAGGTGCCCGCGACTCACGCCGCTGTGATCCCGATCTGAATGCAGGTCCGACCACGGCGTACCCGCGGACAACATTGAGGAGACTCAATCCGGCATCTGTGGCCTGGCGGAGGTGTGGTGGCCCGCTTCCCCTCTCCCCCCCTGCCTTCGCTGCGGGTTTACACACCACGTTTCACCGGGGCTGCCTGGTTTCAAAATGGCGCCCGAGGAGTGCCGCGACTGTCATTAACGGCGAGGGGAGGTGGACTCCGACGACGGAATACATCGGCGGACGGGAGGAGGTAGGCGGCTGACTCCTTCGAACCACCCGGTATTACTCATGCGGCCCGCCCCCCATTGCTACTCGGGCTGGCCAGACATGGCATAGACAGTCGCTGCCTGACCCTAACATGGTGGACTGAATGTACGCACTGCAATAACGCTGAGGATCCCACCTTCCTCCTCTTTAACACCAGTGGCGCGCACCTGAGGTCTCCCGACGCCCGTCCTGGGGGCTACGCCCCGGAGAGGATGCTCAGCACCAGCAACCGGACCAGCCACCACACAAACTGGGGACTCCTCCTGGCAGAGCTCACTGCCGACTGTGCCCCCCTGACAACAGCTGCCCGAGTGGCCCTGCAAAGGAACTGGGTGCGAACACAAGACGACCGTGAACAAGACCGGGACACTTCTTCGGCGGAGGCTCTACCACACGCGTCCCAGACGCAGGCAACACTCGGCACGCAAAGAGCCACTCCAGCCAGCGCAATGGGGAAACCCAAAGTCCCGCAGAACATGACTGTCCCTGAGACGGCGCCGGAGAATCAGCCGAGTACCCGTATATTGACCAAGACAACCATGACACAGTCGGATCAATCCATATCGGATAAACTTGACCAAGTACTTGCCGCTATTGAACTCTCTAGGATGTCCATGGAGGAACGCCTCGGCACTCTAACGACGGACATAAGTCTCCTCCGAGATGACCATCGCAAACTGGCCGACAGAGTAAAAGATGGAGAGAAGATCATGACAGATATGCAACCAACCATCAACGCCCATCAAAAAGCCTTCCAGACCATCCTGGGCCGTTTAACCACCATGGAGGAGCGCTTGGACGATCTCGAAGGGAACTCGAGGCGCTGCAACATTCGTTTGCTGGGACTTCCGGAGGGAATTGAGGATACGAATCCAGTAGAGCACATGGAAACATGGGTGAAATCCTTCACTCCAAAGATAGAACGCATGGCCTATTTCTCTATTGAATGCGCCCACCGGGTCCCAGCCCGTAAACCTCCGCCTGGAGCACCACCCTGACCGATGCTGGTGAACTTTCTACACTTCCGAGATCGCGATGCGGTGCTGAGGGCCGCCAGACAATCAGGCCCCATTCGGGTTGAAAACTAACAGATCATGATTTTCCCTGACTATGCACGAGCAGTGCAAAAGCAAAGATCATCGTTCCTAGCAGTAAAATGACGGTTACAGGCTAACAATATACAATACTCCCTGCTGTTTCCAGCCCGACTCAAAATTATACATGACGGCTCCACCATCTTCTTTGAAGACGCTGAAGAGGCACATGATTGGGCTGATCAGCACTGCGCACAACTCTCCAGAGACGAGACCACACGAGATCGTAGATCGGGAGCACCACGGCCCAGGAGGCGTAGATCGAAGCAGCGACGCAGCAGGGGGGACACGACAGCAGCGATTCACACCCTCGAATCCCCTGATCTGGAACTAATCATGCAGGAGCGACGTAAGGCCTTGCAGGCGGTGGCAGACCTGCAGGCCTCCCCACCCACAGAAGACATAGACCGAGCCCCGCGCCTCTTCTCTTCGGATGGGGACGACGACAGCGAAGGGACTCCTTCACGGGCGGACTCAATCACCCTGCCCCTGGTTACCCCCCAGACCGCCGACACCATGATTTGATGAACTGAAGAAGGCACTAGTAACCTCTCGGAATGAAGCTGCCCTGCCGGCAACCCCGTGCAGCCCTGCACTGTCCAACTTACTCACACTATACACATAGTATGTACCTGATTGTTCACAGCCCAGACGACGAACACTGATCCTGCAAAAGCCCCTGCGTGGACCCACCTCGCAGACATGCACCACCACCCCCACGTAACGTATTAGCACTCTCCTCTGTTATGGGAGTCAGTTTGGACGTATCGCCCCCAGCGATAGGTCCTTGGTATTGGCACCGTTTCCCTACCCCTGTTACTTGTTCACCTTCCTCGTTGAATCTAATCCCCTCCCCACATGGACATATACACAACAGGGTAACCACACCACACGGACAGGCGACACAGAGCTATACCTATGACTGCTACACTGCTGGGCACTCCACGGGCACTCTGCTCCAGTCGGGATTCATTATATCAGTTTGCATAGACAACACAAAATGGCCGTCAGAACACAGCACACAGACGTCAGTATTTTAACATTAAACGTGAGAGGCCTTCATACACCGAGCAAACGTTACGCTGTATATTCCTACACAAAACGCCAGGACGCACGAATCGTACTCTTACAGGAGACGCACCTAACCACACCGGAAATAGATAAACTGCGGGCCAAATGGCGTGGAACCATATGTGCCACGTCCTACTCCGCCTATGCCCGTGGAGCGCTGATCTGGATTAGGCCAGGAACCCCATTCCAAGAGATCAGGAGAATGATAGACAAGGAGGGAAGGTATGCCCTAGTGGAGGGGCTTCTAGATGGGCAACCAATACTCTTAGGTAGCATATACGCCCCAAACGTCGAGCAGGACAGGTTCTGGGACTGCCTTACAGGAATTTTGGCCCAATTCGCATCCATACCATGGATATTAGGGGGCGACTATAACTGTACACTAAATCTCGCCCTAGACCGATCCCACCCCCCGCCTCCACATTCTCCTGCCCGTAAGCAAACGGAACGCTTTCAAAACTGGGTCGCACAATGGGCACTCATAGATGCATGGAGAGCACACCACCCACAAGCCCGGCTATACTCGTTTCACTCCATCCCACACAATTTACTGGTCAGACTGGATAGATTCCTCTGCACAGCATCGCTAATACCCACAATTCAGCATGTGGATTACCTCGGCCGGGTCATTTCCGACCAGGATGCTCACATAATACGCCTACACTGGAGACCCCCTCCATCCCCCCGTTCCCACATGGAGACTACCATGCCACTGCCTGACAGATCACGTTTTTAAACACGAGCAAGAGCTAAGTATACAGGAATACTTCTCTCATAACACGGGCACAGCGACATCTAAATTAGTAGAGTGGGACGCATTTAAAGTAGTGGCCAGGGGAGAATGTATAAAACAAATAGTAGGGGTGAAGCGGACACTGGAACGAGCACTAACACTAGCTGAAACGACATTAGCCACACTCACCAAACAAGAAGACGCAAATGAGGCAACTGTTGCTCAAGTAGCACAGGCAAAGACAGACCATCTGGCGGCCATCACAGACTTGCGCAGGTACAACTTTAAGGCTTACGCAACCCGGGTGCACAAGGAGAGGGATAAAACAGGCACACTACTCGCATGGCTGGCTAAACAGGACACAGAAGTAAAACCCATCACCGAAGTGCTAGATCCCCTCGGAAATATACTGCGCTCACAAACAGAAATCCTGTTGGCATTCCAACAATATTACACTAAGGTATACCGCAATCCAGAACAGACTGGACTAGAAGCGATTAATCACTTCCTTGACCCACTGACAATGCCGCAAATTACGGAGGCAGAGCAAACTGCGCTAGATACAGAGATACAATCTATTGACATCACCCAAGCAATCCGCGCACTGGCGCGCAACAAAGCGCCAGGATTGGATGGCTTCCCCTTGGAATACTATACAACCTTCTCCCCCCTGTTGGTTCCCCGCCTTGTAGAAATGTTTGCGGCCACGCTAGAGACGGGAGAACTGCCAGGATCCCTTCGAGAATCAGTTATCGTAACCTTCCCCAAGCCCAACCGTGACCCACGCCAGATGGCCTCCTACCGCCCCATCACGCTGCTGTCAGCCGATTGTAAGGTGCTAGGGAAGATACTGGCAGACCGCTACACGCAAATTCTACGACCCCTGGTCCACCCAGACCAATGTGGTTTTGTTCTGGGCAGAAACACGTCTCAAAATATACGCCGAGTATTTCACATTCAAGATCAAGTGAGCGCCACGTTCCCTAGAGCGGCCTGTCTCATCTTAGACCTTAAGAAGGCCTTTGACACTCTCACAAGGCCATACCTATTCTCAGTTCTAAATCGGACGGGGATAGGTCCCATCCTCCTGGCATATACACGACTCCTGTACACCAAGCTCACCTCACGCATCCGCATGGGATGATACATATCATCACCTTTTGCGGTGGAGAGGGGCACGAGGCAGGGCTGCCCACTCTCGCCCCTGCTATTTGCCCTTGCGGTAGAGCCCCTCGCCATACGACTGCGCCGTGAAGGGGAAAATTGGGGCATTCCCATAGCGGACACCGTGCACAGTGTCTCCATGTACGCGGATGACCTATTATTATATATCCGGGACATCACCGCGGACCCGACATCCATATGGACAACAAATGGCGGAATTTGCAGAGGCATCCGGCCTTAGAGTAAACTGGGACAAGTCCACAGTCTATCCACTGCACCCCGACCTCGCCCCTCCGGACGTTCGGATGTGCGAGCAGGGCCTACACTGGAGTGTAGGCGCCCCCTGCTACCTCGGGGTACGCCTGTACCATTCCCCATCTGACATATTCGAGGGCAATCACCGCAGGGCGTTGGCCAGAATCAGATCGGCGGTCGGGTTCTGGAAGAACCTCCCGCTGGCCCCGATCGGCCGAATGGCCTTAGCCAAGATGATAATAGTTCCACGGCTATTGTATCACTTCACGAATCTGCCGGTAATCCCACCCAGAGCATTCTTCCGTGATTTAGACTCGCTCCTCAGTACACTAATATGGGGAGCAGGCAGACACAGGATAGCACTCGCCAAGTTACAATTGCCCACCACACAGGGAGGACTAGGCGCATCCTCTTTTGAATCGTACTTCCTGGCGGCGCACCTGCAGTGGTTGTCCTACTGGACGGCAGGCAGATACATGGGTGCGACGCATACGGCGACCGGTCGGACTCCCATCCCAGAACTCCGTTGTCTACTACTACCAGGTACCAAACCGCGGCGCACATACCCGATACAAGTGTCGGTAGCCCGCAGGGGTATGAAGAGGATACATCGGATGTCGGCGGGGGCACCACTATACTCCCCTCTACTACCGCTTGTTGGCTGGCCCAGACGAGAAATGTACTATACACCAGGCATGCTCCACCTCTGGACAGAACACTCTCTGACTGAGATAGAGTCCCTGTTCGAGGACGGACAGCTGAGACCATTTCGTCAAATAATGGACGAATATGACCTCCCCCCCCGGCCAATTTTTACTTCATAGACAGCTCATAGAAAGCTTTCGGCTATATCACGATCTGTCGGCAGGAGAGCCAGCCACCCATCCGGTCGTTCACACGATCATGCACATGGGGATGGGACGACACCTAATCACCTGGCTGTATAAAGCCATACGGGAACTCATACACAAACCCCTAGAAGCCCTGCGGGTCACATGGGAGGAAGAGTTGGGGCGTCAATTGCACGACAAAGAATGGGAAATGGCCCTTGAATACCCATAAAAGGTATCCAGAAATGCACGTTTAAAAAATATCCAATTCTATATCCTACATAGAGCATACCAAACACCCGCGCGTCTCCAACGGTTTTACCCGTACACCCAATTCCTATGCCCCAGATGTCGGTCACCGGATGCCGACTTCCGCCACATGTTCTGGAGCTGCCCTACACTACAATCATACTGGCAAACGATCCACGAGACACTCAGAGATCTTACGGGTCTACCACACATGAACACTTGGGAGGCCTGCGCACTAGGAGTCTTCCGGACACGGAAACAGCACAAGGTGTCCACCGCTTCATATCACTAGCAACGCTCCTAGCAAAAAGAGGCATAGAAATGTACTGGCGGTCCCCTTTGGGTCCCCCGATAGCGGCATGGGTGGGAGCAGTAAACAAATGGGCAGCAGCGGAGGTGGAAACACTTAGGGAGGAGGAGGTAAAAGGGATGCGCAAACACCCCATAACCATGGAGTGGACCCTACTGTTGCATCAATTCAAACAGCATCCCACACGTGACGAGTCAGACAACTCCACGCAAGCCCCAGTTGACTTACAATCATAAGCCCAGACGGAAAGCGCACACATCGCCACTTAAACAGCAATAGACACGTAACGAAGCACGACACAGCAATCACGTACCACGCAAGACAGTTAGACGGATAACGACGGCTGGAAGGATCCCCCGTAGCAGAACTCTGTCACACCTACCAACAGGATTACAATAGCCCCGGCACCCTGTCTGTCCCATATGCCCAAGGTCCAAAGAATACTACCCCAGTTTCACCCCCCAGTTCAATGTTGACATTGGTTACCGAAACAAATGTATTGAGTGCAAGATAGATGTCAATCCAGAGAAGGGATTGTAGTGCCCAATGTCGATTATCACATGAAATGAAGCCAATTTCACATGTAATGTAATGAGTTTCTATTACAGAAATGTTAATAAAAATATTTCAACAAATGAATATCCGATGAAGGAGAAGTCTGGATTCATCAAGACAAACTGATGAAATGACATGAAGTGACTGGAGAAGAGAAACATACCTGTCATGTGATGGTGTCCGGATGGAGGAAAGAGCAGAGCTTTCAGCACCGAAACACTCATCATACATTTTTGAAGAATGTGTTTTGACAGATTAGAGATAAAGATGGCAAGAGGACATCGGGACTGCATTGTTAATCTGGTTTACAACTGAAGTGAGACTGTTGGCCTCTCCTTGCTGCATTCTGACAGTGTCAAATTTAATTTGTGGTGCCTTCACTTTGCCCCCTTATGTTTCTGCTTCTCCCTGACTCTTGATTACACTATAGAATATATGGTGTTATTTTATGTCTTTGTGTGATTGGCGTTTTCCAATATTTTTTCAGTTGTTTTGTGCTGTAGACCAGCTGGACTGTCTTTTTTACCAGCCCAGTTGCTACATGTTTCCTTCTCTTTTAGCCACCTCTATGGTACTGCAAAGTGACTCTCCTTTTTGGGCTCCATCAAGGGGTGTGGGGTGTGCTTACTCCATAGAGGTTGTGTTATCAGTCTAGCTGCTGACAGTTTTGCAACATGTTTTGGATAGCTCAAACACCACATTGAATATGAATAAAGTAACTACTTGAGCTGAGATCTTGTGGATATCCATCTTTCCTCTGAATTCAGGTCTCAGCAAGTCAGCAGTGCCTAAGCCTATAAGCAGGGTCGGACAGGGAACCGAAAGCAGCTCTGGCAATTTTCTCGGACCAGCCCCTGGGAAAGCACAGCCTGGCCCGGGAGGCTGGAAACACTTGCTTGCTGCTTTTGTTACTGAGGCCGATATTGCAGCATCACTGCAAAAATGATCCCCTGTAACAAAAGCAGCCCCCAACACTGCAAAAACCAGCCCCAACTCTTCCAGCCTTCTGGGGAAACGCCTGATGCCTGGTATTGCCTGTCCGGCCCTGCCTATGACAACATTGACCAATACTTCTAATAGTGAAGCATGGTGTCTTCCTAAAACACATGAGTATGGTAGTCAGTGCCACAGATTCAACCACATGGATCAGTTAATGTGTAAGCCATGGGGCAGGAGCTATGCTCACTGGCATGTTCCTAAACTACAGTTCTCTGCCTAGATACCAGAGGGATGTGTATTGTTACCTAAGACATTTCTGTAGCATTCTTCATAGTCTGATCTTGTTAATTACACCCCTAAACGATATGCAATTTTCACTCTAAAGAGGGAATGTCATCAGTATTGGGGTGTTACTATTGACTAAAGGAAGGGTTACCATTTCAGATCATTCTGTAGGGTTCATTCTTACGGTGCAAATCTGTCAAGTTCCAATCTCTCCAGGATCCTGTTAAATTAATGATTGTCTATTGGCCACCCAGTGCAACCAGTGAGGTTACCAGTGTGTTTATCAATCTAAGCAGCAAGAGATTCTTGACCCTCGGCAAACTAGTGATGGCAGGGGACTTTAATACATATTTGAATAATTCCTTCGCTAATAAAGCAACTGAATTTAAGCGATCCGCTTGAATCCCATGGGCTAAGCTTGCTGGCCCTAGATGCTATGCGTTGCGGCTGACATACTGTAGGTTTACTACATACTCTATTTCTATATATCCTTGAAGTCCACAAGAATCAGGAATAATTTTCTTGTGTCCTAGACTGATCACTGCATATTACAAACTGAAGTCAAAACACCTCTGCATAAAATCCTTACTTCTATTATCCACTTGCACGGTTCCTTAAACCTGGAGGCTGTAGTGGCAAAACTACCTTGCATCAAGGAACTATGGCTAATCAGATTGATCCGAATTTGATGCTTGAAGACTTTTGAAGATCAGTGAAAAAATCCTCTGAGTGCCATGGACTGCAAATCTGTGTTTCTTGGCTGCTTTGCAGGAGGTTAAGCTTCATGCAAGACAAGCAGAAAACTGATGGATAAAGTTGTATGATTCTGAGAAGTAAGCATATTTATTCCAACTTAGGAGATAATAGAATGCTTTCATTCAGGCCTAAGCTGCCAGTTCTCCAACTAAACTTTAGAAGCGCAGAACAGAGATAAACACATATTTGCCACCATACCATGATTCTCACATCCGTATCTGAACTCATTCCCAAGACTTTTTTTTACCTTCTCTTCTCTTATTTTCCACCTTAATCAAAAGTATTTAAATAACATCAGGTCCCTAAGGATATTGTTGAATACTTTGACCTCAGATGTACCCTAGGAGAGTCCTTTCTGGGAGCACTTTTGCCCCATCCAATTGAAGGATACTCTAGATCACCTTTGCAGGGCTAGTTTGGCTGCTCAATTAATATCGGCCTTGCCTAGGGAATTGTAATTCATGCCTGGAAAGTTAAGTGGAACCCCCCTCTTGAAAAAAAGACAGTCTTGACCATGCAGATCCAGTGAAGTATTATCTATTATACTTTGCCAGCTTTAAGTATGGTGCTAGAAATTTGTGGGCAAACAGCTCTTAATGTTCTTAGACCACTCGAGTGCTCATGATCCCTGGCAGCAGGGTTTATGCTCAGGCCATGGGACTGCAACTACATTTCTCCGAGCCCTAGTCAAAGAATGGTCTATTCAAGATGACAGTGTCACTGAAGCAGTAAACCTGCTACATCTCTCTGCCATATTTTGACACCATGGAGCATGAAATTCTGATCTGCCGCCTGACGGATATCACTATCTGGGGCACTGTATTTGCAATGTTCAAGTTATTTCTATTGAACTGTGCTCATATTCTGTCTCACCCTCCCTTTAGATCTGATCCAGTACGTGGGTGTCACATGGTTCCCAGGAATTTAGTCGGACTGCACTGCAGCAACAAAACTTCATAATACAGGGACTGAGACTTCTTATATTATCAGTAAATGTTGTTCCGGCTAACTCACAGTACTGCATCTAAACTCCTAAACCTCCAGAATTATAGATGCTGTTAGCAATCTCGAACATGGCCACTCTTATTCTCAAGGAATTTGTGGAAACGGATCTAACCCTTTCGTGTGTCACTTCTGGATGCCCAAGATTTCACAAAGAGAGGAGACAATAATACATTTTCAAATGTTTATTTAAAAGATCTAATCCTTGTAATTAAAACATGAACTGCAATTATTAGAGAGGTGAGACACATCATTGTTATGAGCATTATTAGAATGGTGCAAAATGCGAATAATTTGACCAAGATGATTATTTCTATTATTACTCCTATCTATCACTAATACCCTGTACACTAGTGAGAGCATTGTGCAGTATCCTTCTGCCAGACCTAGTTGGAATGATCTAACCCCATGTCTTGGTGTAATGTCTCCGGAAGCCGGCTTCAGTGTTTTAACGAATGCACTCTGTCTCAGTGCCTGCACAGCTATCTTCCTTCTTAGAATGTATGTCAGGGCCTGCAAAGCTGCATCTCATTTGCAGCTCTCCGCAACTTCCATGATAACTCTGGCGTGAAGTGGCACTCGCCTGGATTCAAAATGAATGCTGTTTAAATAATAAAACACTGGCCTTATCTCATTATGTTCAGCAGTCCAATTTTTATCAGACAATTTATGACGAATTAAATCATAAAGTAGTCTAACCCGTTGTGCATAAACTGGTATGCATGTTCTACCAACATTCAGAAATCCCAAAAGCGATTGAAGCTTTTTAATAGAGCACATTTCTCTAAGAAATCTGGTGCCAGACTTTTGCTTTCATTCGATAACCCATATCCTAAAAATAGGACACTGAGAAAGGCAATTTTAGATTGTTGATAATTACATATATAGCCATATTCAGCATAATTCGATCCACTCCGGCCAAATGCATGTTTGAATTATCATACGTGACCACCCCAGCCAATTCATCTTTTGGAACGACATGTGCCTTCATATCCTAAATGGCAAAATAATTCCCTACCACATTAAATAACTCTGACCTTGACCAGGCGAAATCCTCCTTTGTATAATTAATACAGTTCGTTCTCCACCCCTGCTTATGCACACTTATCAGACTGCTTCTCTTTTCCTTACCTATTCCACTAAAGCCCATCGATCATGCTAACTTCTTATAAGTTCTCTCCCATGCTACCATATGTCCTTTCTCTTCTTGTTTTCCAAATTCCTGGGAGGCTAGTCTTTGACCATGATCTTTCAACATTTCCCAAGGCCACATACTGGCCCCCATCTATTCTCTTTGTATACCACTGCTTTCATCAACATCATTACTTCACATTCCCAAACCATCTTTTCACCAACTATACTGAAATCATTCACCTAACCGTCCCCTTGCTTCAAATGCCAGTTGTTGTCTCCCTGGCTTTCACCTCTAGATAGCATTGCTTTGCTTTATGCTGACCATTACCAAAAGGCAATTAAATACTCCCTGTCTCTACCAAGAGGATACTGTTTTCAGATGACCTAGGAAGAATGTAGACATCTCTTCTTGGCCCTGTGACACATTCCGCAAGGGCAAGGTACCCTAGCAAAGAAAAAATTAACATCCTTACATTGTGTTGAAGATGGTAATATGTCTAGGAGCGCTAACATGGAGGAGTCCCATTTTAAAACAGTGGATGCTACGGGTAACTGTAATCAGCCCAAAAATACCACTGTGGATCAAGAGGCACTTGTCCAAGAGGGAAGGTATTATGCTCGCCCTGTGATGTGAAGAAAGAAATATGTTGATATTTGCTATACTATCCATACAGAAAGTACTCTCAGTATCTAGCCATGGAAAAAACTTGTCACATTATAGGCCCCTTTGAAGAGACATTTAAAGTGCTGGGTTATGAAGAAAGTGGGCGAAAGCAACAGACCCACTGTGGCAAAGAAAGTTCCTGTCAATTATTGCCTTATACTATGGAGGTAGCAGGCGACATTCTCAACAATCACTATGGATCTAGAGCGAAGGCTTCTGGGTAAAATTACCTAGTGAGATCTATTCAAGTCACGCACCCCTGGGCTTTCCTAATTATAAAAAATGTGCAGGTTTGCAAGGTTTCCCTAGGTGCGGCTGAGGTGAGGGACCAAAATCCACAGCTACCCACTTAAAGGGTCAGTTTTGAGTGTAAAAATGTGATGTATCTATGTTGCATTATGGGCTTGCTTTCTTGTGGGCACTAGGCCTACCCTCACAACTGAGGTACAATTTGTATTGGGAGACATAGGGGAATGCTGGGTGGAAGGAAATGTGTGGCTCTCTGCAGATTCCAGAACTTTCCACAACAGAAATGTGAGGAAAAGTTTTTTATTGGTCAAGGTTTGAGGTTTGCAAGGGATTCTGGGTAAAAAAAACACCTGGTGAGAGCCATGCAAGTCACTCCACCCTGGATTCCCCCAGGTGTCTAGTTTAAAAAAATGTGCAAGTTTGCTAGGTTTCCCTAGGAGTCGGCTGGATTAGGGCCCAAAATCCACAGCTACCCACATCGGAAGAAAGGGTCAGTATTCAGTGGAACAATGTTATGCATCCATGGTGTGTTTTGGCCCATTTCCTGCTGCTGGAACTAGGCTTACCCACACAATTGAGGTACCATTTTTATCGGAAGACATGTGGGACCATAGAATAGTAGAACATTTGTTATTATCAATTGGATTTTGCTGCATTTGTGCCTTCCAATTGTAAGCCAGTGTGTAAGAACAAAAGCATTTTGAAAGATACCCTCTAAATCATAAACTGGTACAGGTGCCCACAAATTCAGAAATGTACAAATAACCACTGCTCCTAAACTCCATGTCGTATGCGCATTACAGTAATCCGTAGGTTTCCTTGGTACCCCACTCTACATATTTCACCACATGAATTGGTCTATACTCGGTACACAATGAATAAACATTGTAGGTGCAGCTCAGTTGTTGACTCTGGGTACCTTGGGTTCTTGGAGAACCTACAAACCCTATCTATACCCGCAACCAGAAAGGTCTAGCGGACCTAATGGCATATTGGTTTTGTAAATCAGCCATCGTGACAAAATGTTACAGATGAAAACATTGTCACAAATGGCTGTTTTTTTCCTACTCATGTTCAATATTTCTTTAATTCAACAGTTGGTTTCTTTGTGAAAACCTTGAGGGATAGGCACGTATGACTCCTTGCTGAATTTGGAATTGTATCTACTTTTCAGAAATCTATAGCTTTCCTGGATTACCCATGGGTTGTACACTGGTTTCCACCATAAACAAGTACATTGGGAGCACACACAATAGGAAAAATGGGCTACCTCTTTGAAAAATGCCAAAACTGTGGTAAAAAAAAAAAATCTTATTCAGCTCTGCATGTTCCTGAAAGCTGGGAAGATGGTGACTTTAGCAGAGTGCATTGATTGTTGATGCCATTTTAGGAGAAAAAGCAGAGACTTTTATCCAGAGCACTTTTTTCCTATTTCTCCCCAAAAATTCAAAATTTAGCAATATTTTGTCTATTTCCTCAGTCCCCTCCTGGGAAATCCACAACCCCTGGGTATCTTTAGAATCCCCAGGACACTGGTAAAAAATGTTGCAAATTTGGCATGGATACCTTATGTGCAGCATTATGAAGCCCTAAGCGCTAACTACCCCAAATAGCCAAAAAAGGGCTCAGAACTGGAGGGGGAAAAGCCCAGCAGTTAAGGGGTTAAAACACTGGCAATTCTTCTTGTACTCTTGTAGCATTTCAACCCATTGTTTTTCACAACCTCAGACTTGTTTCCCTTGCAATCTGTGCCACAGGATCTACCAGATCTAAGCTATACCTTATAGTATTGAGAATAGACCATTCCCATGAAGAGCAGGTCTATACTGATGTGCATAAGGCTGGCCTCTCTCTAGAGTCAAACAGTGGGAGAAAAATTATGGGTTGGCATGCTATTCTAGGGCAATTTAGACTATTTGCAAGCATTCGTCCCATCGTCTTCAGTTTGTTTAATCGATGTAACGCCGTAAGTGGTCAAGAGTATGTGCAGATGCGTGTCCCTTGCTCGCTGTGCCACAGGCTCCCAGCTATAACTTATTGGAGTGGCCCAACAAGGCCGAAACTGGTTTGAGGTAGCTTTCATTCTCTTCTGGAAAGGGTCTCATCTGACATTTTGAGATTGTTCTCATAAGGAGCAGGGTTCTAGGCCTCTGTCCAGGGTGGGTGGCATCAGGAAGGCTGGTTCTGGTTACAGAAACTGTTCCGGTCAGAGATGTGAGGAAGGGAATATGCAGTACAAGGGCATGGTTTGGTTGGTGCAACAAAAGGGGTAATGGAAAAGAAGAGCTTTATGCATGGGATACCTGAGGGCCGTCATGGGATAGTGTGGTGGGACAAAACTCAGGACTTTGCTTGTGGTAGACGTCTGAAAAAGGGGAAGGTGGACTGACTCAGAGTGGTGCCCACCCAATTCACTGCAGTGAGGACAGTTTCCCGGTGCGGCAAAGGGCCACTCAAACTGTGTTGTTCTTCTGTTTTAAATGTACATGATTTTGAAAATCGTCTGACTTTGCAACCTTTCACACTCTCACTTCAAAGTACTACATTAGCTTTCCTAGAACCCAAAACTTGATTTCTGGCCTGATGTAGAATTTGATTGCAAGATTTTCCAACCACCATTTTGGTGGCTTTAGGACCTTCACCTACTCGGCGTAGTAAAACCTGCCATAATTAGGGCTGTACGACTGGTTGACTGAGGTTTTCTTACTTAAGTGGCTGTCTCTCCCACAAAAGGAGCTATTTTGGTAGGGAAACATTTGGTTGTTAATCTATCAGTGATGACTGAATGTCCTTCTGACGGAGGGTATCCCACAGTGTTAGGGTCACATTTATCTTTTCCTAAATATTTGTCCGAATTTCCATTGTGATCTTTCATGGAATTGAATTCGCCAGACAAAGTGGTGGATAAATCACCCTACATTAAGTGCCTGATACAACAGTGTGTCTGGAGATATTAACTCAGGATTCTGCTTGTATATGTAATAAAAGAAGAAACAATTATTTTGAACTATAATCTGCAATGTAATAAATGTATTTTTGCATTCAAGATGATTCATAATGTGTCCTAATTACAGTGGGTCTAGCAAACCTTATGGAATGTATGTAGCAAGTTGTTAAATTGAGCACCTGGGATTCAGGGCCACTAGATTCTAATTCTGACTTCCTTGCATGTCCAAATTAGGCAAATAACATAATCCCGTAGTTCATGAGCTTACTTGGGGCCTGATTATGAGTTTGGCCGATGGGATACTCTGTCACAAACGTAATGGCTCTCCACTGGTTAATTTGTAAAACAAATAAGTGCCGGCTCTCGTCAGGAGGAAGCTTGCACCAGCCCATTTCTCCTGTTAGTGCTGCCTAAAACAGAACCAACTACTAACCATGAAAGTGGTGAGAGTATGTGGTGTAAGGGCCAGAGCTGCCGACTTCGGAGCTGGAGAACGAGGTTCGAGTCGCTGTGTCGGCTCAACATCCTATGATTCTGGGCAAATCACATAATTTCCCTATAAATGAATGTGTCCTTAACTGGTGCTCATGAAAAGCACCAGTGTTGATCATTAAGTGCCGGTGCTGAGCACCGGAAACCACCGGCTCAAATTAAGCACTGCGGATATACAGTCTGCCGTTTTACAAGTTCCATAGGATATAATGGAATTGTAATACGGCGGACGGGATATCCGTTACGTTTGTGATGGAGTAACCCTGTCCGCCAAACTCGTAATCAGGCCCCAAGTTCTCAAAACTGGAAGCATTTAGACACAGACTATTTATTGAAGTAATATTTACATATGTGGGATGGACAGACTTTAAAACGGCAATGTAAAAAATCTGTGACTGTTGCATGACTGTAGTGGTTTTAGCACACTTTCAGATAGGAGGTGGAGCACTATTAGTAACTTGTAAAGTGTGGTTTGAGGAAACCTGTTTCCCTTCATTTCCCAAGTTTTGTGTTACTGTTAATGTTTCTGTGTTTTATTTACAAATCTTGTCAAAATTAGAACTATTACGAGCAAAATACAATTCCTCAATGACCCACTGTATGAACAACTGGATTTTTAGTGGGTTTTAACAATAGGAGCAAATAGCAGCCCAAATTATCCGGCACACGGAAGCCATTGTCCACCCCGATGAGTATCTGTCTGTCTGTGACAATCTACACTTAACCCCTTGCATGCGTCGGACCCTGGCCGTCCGACGTCACGGTGGGCGTGTGCATCGGACGGCCGGGAGCCGTCCGATCTGCGCACGCGTGGAATTTTCCCTCACCGCGGGGAAATTCCGGCCACGCCCAAAGGGTTAAAGACAAATGAGTAGCTGTGGCTTTCTTCTGTCTTAGATGTAAAGTACCTCAAAATCTAGGCAGGATTCACAAACTAGTTTTTGTGGGGAATGTAAAGGAGAAAGATATGGTTACTCATTGAAACCGTAAGCAAGCATGTCCCACTACAGGAAATTGACGAGTAAAGCAAAATTAAATCTGGAGTAACACACCGACTCATACAAAATGCTTTGTGAATCAGGGTTGGAAATTCAGGTGTAACCCACATTCACGCCTGGAGGAGAATACAAGCATTCACCTGAACAGAAATTCGAACCAGGCTGACGGAATGGATTGTTTCAGGTTTACGCAAGCAAAGATTTACCTTAATAAGGCCAAATTCCCTCTCCAGCGGCAGACATGCCTGCAGATCCAACACTTCCTGGAACACCCTGGGCAATTACCTTGCCAGCTCATCTGGAGTAAGCAAGCTTGCCATGGGACTCAAAGTAAGCAGCACCTGCTCACGTATCTATGAAAGTTAGCATAGAAGAGATCACACCCTTCACCCTTAGGGCAGATGTTTGTGCAAGCCAAGAATCACTTGATTTGACTGTGTGATAAACTGTCACGTGGTGTGGGTACAAGTATATATATAATCTTTCTTATTTGGGGAGGCATACATCATACTCAGAAGAATAATAGTGCATTTGAGAGATTCAGGAGTGGGTAAAGACTTTGCGATTTAAAACTCATCTTGTGCTCCTCACAACTATTGTTGTTGGGGGCATGCAGGTAGGCCCTACAGACTGCATAGGCCCTAAGGTAGCATGGGAGGCCTACCTCCGGGTTCTTTGCAAAGGTCAAAGTAAATCTTTCTAAAGCTGCAGATAAAATGCAAATATGTTTTGCACAGTTGTACGACTCTGCCATCTTGTCATCACCCCCCTTGCCCAGTATGCAGCAGGTTGCACTAACCACAATCTGTCGTCAGTGCAATAGTTTGTTATCACCTGGCTCCATTCCTTACATCGTGTGGAACATTGACTCATTTTTATGCAGAATAATTCAAGGACAAAACAATTGTCACAAGACCACTTAGGTTTCAATTAGAAGTATTGCAATAGTAGAACCAGCTCCGCAGTGGCGGAGGAGTGTCACCCAAATGCCTGGATGGTCTAGCATCGTTTTATTTTTCATTTGCCGGCTCTGAGCCAGCTTGTGCAGGGAGGGGGGGGGGGGGAGGGAGTGCTCTGTGAATTTCCTTAAGTGCCCATATGTGTCTGGCTCCCTGGTCTGAGCGGAGCGTCTTTTCAGCCCACTCAAGCCAATCCCCTGCTGCTCTCATAGCATGAGAGCAGCAAGGGGATTGGATGGGAGTCTATCCCAGGGGCTGCTGGGACCGGGAAGAGGACAGGAGGCACAACGCGGGAGGCGACCAGCGGCTTCAGGTAAGTTATTAAAAAAAATATCATTACTAACACCCCCCGAATGCTTCCCCCCCGGGCTCCCCCTCCTGCATTCCCTCCACCCGTCTCACCACCCTTTGTTTGTGGTGGTCGCCACTGAGAAGAACCCCGATTGTCCCCTGAGAAATGGAAAATCACTGTGGGATCAAGACTGAGACGCCTGATTCCCATAGTAATTCCCCAATTCCCCATTTTCAGCCATTTTCCAACCTGGAATATTACGTGGGGAAATATCAGAGAAGAGTGAAAGGAAATTGGGTGTCTGCAGTTGTCATATCTCCTGTAATTTCAAATTCAGTCATAACCCTGTTTTCCAGTTGAACCAGCAATCAATCATTATAAGTAATGGAGGCTACAATATTTTTAAGTTCTGCAGAAAACATGAGTAAGATGAGCATTATACAATTTAAACTCTGTCGGGATGAAACGTAGCTGAATTACTTTTATGAGTATTTAGAATTCCTTATAGGGTGGAACTTTCTAAGTCTCTCAGCCTGTCTTCAACAATTTTTACACATTTGACAGATTAAATCACTTACCTGGCTGAACCACAGGCGGTGAGAGTAATAACTCGCCTTTTTCATGACTGATGTAAATGTTTCCAGGATTATTCTCTGCGTCATCTTCAGATTATTCTCTGCGAGAGGGAACAAAGGGACATAACTGGAGAAAGACAGTATACAGTGGTGTATTTTGAGAGTGGTGGGGCAGAAGTGTCGGCCCCAAATTTGTCAAAGGGAGCAAATCAGGAGCTTGCAATGTCCTGCAACTGTGTCCGGGGGTTCCACATAACAAAACTGTTTAAAAAATCAGAGCAAAACATCCACTTTACAGCACTAGTTTAATATAATTGGGCTAAAATTCCAGAGCTTCTTAAGTATCAATAATGAAATATTGCAACACCCCCATGGCGTGGCATGGAAATGTTATCCTCACTGGGACGTTGGGGCTCACCATCCTCAAGAAAAAAAAAATGTTTTTTCAGTGACATTACCCTAGACCAGTGCTTAATTTGAGACGGTGGTTTCCGGTGCTTGGCACGGCATTTAATTGTCAGCACCAGCGCTTGTGACAGTCTGCCACAAGGTGGCGCTGTCTGGCTAATTTAGAAATGACCACAACCACAGTTAATTATTAATTCAATATACGTTAAAATGACTATTACCTGCTGCCCACACCATTCTTACAGCTTTGGGGGGCCTGAAATAGTCCGAATTGTCACACTTGTAGGAGTGTGATGGGTAGTAGTTGTGTTGTTACTGTCATTGGTAGCGCTGGCAGGGACAATGTGTGATGCAAGCTGCAGTGGCCTCCTGACAGAGCCCTGGCACTTATTTTATTTTTTTACAAATTAAGCACTGTCCTAGACATTCGCTAAAGAGCTATAGGTATTAACAGAAATTCAAAAATATATTTCTTCACTTCTACATAACACTTCTTTTAATTTATCTAACTTGCCCCCTTTTTTTTTTGTTTACATTTCTTTTATTGATTTTACAAAAAGAAGAAACGGATGAGCCATTGTGCTCAACAGTCATCAGGATACAACCCGGCAATTCGCTGCTGCGTTCGACAGGCATAAACAGATAATAAAGAAGAAAACAACCCCCCGCCCTCCCCCCTCCTCCTCCCTGAAAAGAAATACACCCCAATAAGATAAAGAAATGCACAGCATACCAGAGGGGAACCTCCCAATGCATGCTAAGTGGTGGGCATGGTGGGGGCAGACGATGTAGGAGGATCTGCGAGTCTCAAAAGTCTGAGATATTTGGGGCAGGTGAGCTCCATAAATTCGGATGTCAATAGTGCCAGGAAGGGCGCCCACAAATCGTGGAAAGAAGCCCCCGGATTAGTCAAGGAAAGAGAAATCTTCTCCATCCCCAAAATGGTCCATAGCCTATGGAGCCAGCCTAGTCGTGTAGGGACTGTCTTGGTACCCCAGTGCGCCAGGACATTTTGGACCGCTGCACCTAAGGCCAATGCCATCTGTCTACCCCTCCTGGACATAAGAGGAAAGGTGATGGCGTTGGGAAGGCCCAGAAGGACGTAGACCGGGAATCTAGGAATCTGGGTATCAAAGTGAGAGTCTACGTCATCTAGGATTTGTTGCCAGTATGTCCCCAGAGAGGGGCACTCCCATAGCAGGGGGGTAAGGGTGCCCAGTGAACCGCAGGCCCGCCAGCACAGTGGGCTACGTGAAGGATTACCCCTGTGAAGCCTCACCGGGGTTAAGTACCAATAGGTAGCCAACTTAGTGGCAGTTTCGATAGAATCGACGTTGCGTGCTGTGCGGCGGGCCCGGTAATAAATATCCTTCCATTCCTTCTGTGTGAGTGCCCTGCCCAGCTCCCCTTCCCAGCGTAGTTGCCCGGGGGACTTCCCAGTGTCTGAGGTGCATTGAGTAAATTTATATAAGTCCGATGTCAGTCGTGCCTTGCTGTGTCGTGTTAGTAACCATTTCTCAAACGGAGTGAGAAGTCTCTCCGCACCCTCCCTCACATCCCTGTGGAGCACCCAGTGTCTTATCTGTAAGTATCGATATTGTTCCGTTTCGGGAATGCCATGATCGGTACGGAACACAGAGAGAGGACGCAGTCCCGAGAGATCAAAGAAATGGCCTATGGAGCGGCAGGCCTCTGTCGTCCAGTGGTGGAATTCCCGGGGGTCGAGGCCGGGAGTAAAGTCAGGGTTCTGTGCGATAGGCGTGATAGGGGATGGGAACGTCGTGAGCCCCCTAGAGGTCGCAGTCTTATCCCATGCTAACAGTGTGGGAAGGGTCACCTCCGAGAGATACAGATTGCGAGGGCGTCCCGCGCGCGAGAGAAAGGGAACCCCCCCATAAAGGCTGGCCAGCAAGGGACCTATCCATAAACAACCAGTGCTTCTCAGATTCGGGGCGCGACCACTCCACTAGCGCCCTCATCTGAGCCGCCCGCCAGTAAGCCAGGAGGTCGGGGATACCCAATCCCCCCTCCACCGGGTCCCTATAGGTGAGTTCTCGGCGCATCCGAGCCCTTTGTTCTCGCCAGACAAAGCGCTCGATGTCACGCTGCAGTGCCCGTATGACTCCAGTTGGTGGCGTCAGCGGAAGGGTATGGAATAGGTAGAGAATCTGGGGTAGTGGCACCATTTTCACCGCCGCTATACGACCCAGCCATGAAAGAGAGTGGGGCCTCCATTTCCGGAGGGAATCACGGACACGCTTCAGAAGCGCCGTATAATTCAACTGTCTGGCGGCAGTGATGGTAGCGGCCACCTGTAGCCCTAAGTAGGAGATAGAATCATGGGCCCACTGAAGTGGGAAAGTGCGCTGTAGGAGCTCCAGCGTCTCAGGCCCCAATGACAAATTAAGGGCTGTGACTTGTGCACATTGATCTGGAAGCCCGAGGCAAGTGCGAACCGATCTAATTCATCCAGAAAAGCTGGTAGAGATTCCCTAGGGTGTTCCAATGTCGCCACCACGTCATCCGCGTACAAGCAAAGTTTATGCTCCGAGCCTCCGAAGCGAGCTCCTTTAATGTCAGGGTCATCTCGGAACCTTTGAGCCAGAGGCTCCATATAGAGAGCGTATAGGAGCGGCGACAACGGGCACCCCTGTCTAGTCCCCCTACAGATGGGGAAGGCTGATGAAGCCACACCATTCACACGCACTGTAGACGTAGGGTTCGAGTAGCTCCGAAAGATCCAATCGATGAAGCGATCCGGTAGGCCAAAATGAACCAAGGTCGCTCGGAGATACGGCCAGTGGACCCGATCGAACGCCTTTTCGGCGTCAACCGAGAGAATCATGCGCTCCGCCGGGATACGTTCTGAGCGATCTACCAGGTGGAGGAGCCGTTTGGTGTTGTCGGAGCGTTGTCTTCCGGGGACAAATCCAGACTGGTCCGGATCTATCAACCCGGGGAGATGGCAAGAGAGTCTGGCCGCCAGGATTCCCGTGAAGATCTTTAGGTCTACATTGAGAAGGGATATAGGGCGGTAAGAGCTGCAAAGGCGTTTATCCTTGCCTGGTTTGGGAATCACCGTTATTAAAGCCTCCAACATAGAGGGTGGGAAGGAGGAGGTTGCAGTCGACCCGATCAAATTAAAAACGCGCACCAGAAGCGGGGCCAGCACCGCGCAGAATTTCTTATAAAAAACAGAGGTGAACCCATCCGGGCTGGGCGACTTGTTAAGTTTCAAGCGGGAGATCGCCGAAATGACCTCCTCTAGCCGAATGGGGGCCTCTAGCTCAGCTGCCTGGTGTGGTAATAATTTAGCCGTGGCCACATCCCGGAGATATTGAGTTGGTTCTTTCTCGGGCAGGGATTGGGCCGCATATAATGTCTCGTAGAATTGTCTGAAAGCCTCCACAATCTCTGGGTCATCTCCACAGTCTCTCCCTCGAGGATCCCATACCTCAGTGACTCTATGGGCTTGCCGTTGCGCCCGAAGTCGATTTGCAAGAAGGCGCCCGCATCGATCTCCCCCCACATAAAAAGCATGTTTCAGGCGAAAAGCTGCGTATTCAGCCCGATCAACATCTAACCCCGCGAGCTGCGCACGGGCGGCTTTGAGAAGTTTCCAGACCCTGGGTGCCCCGGTTCTCTGGTGTATACGCTCCAGCTCGGTTACCTCCCCTATCAAACGTTCCCGTTTCTCTCGTCTATCTTTGTTATCGGCCGCTGCTATGCCTAGGAATTCCCCCCGGACCACCGCTTTCATCGCCTCCCATAAGGTCGTCATGGGGGTATTAGGTGAGTCGTTGATGTCTAAGTAATCCGTTATGCACTTCTGAATTTGTTGTACCACCGAGGGGCATTGGAGCATGGTCTCGCGAAGGCGCCAGAAGCGGCGTGTGGAGTGCCGGGGGTGTAAGGACATAGATATCCTTATCGCTGAGTGGTCAGACAGGGGGCAGGGCAGGATCTCTACGTCCCGTGTCTGTCGCGTTAGGGGGTCAGAAGTAAGGGCATAATCAATTCTGGCATAAGTCTTGTGAGGGTGTGAATAGAAGGTGTATGCCCTAGCACTTGGGTGTCGAAGCCTCCAAATATCTGTAAGTCCTGCCTCAGCTAGCAAGTGTTTCCCTGCACTAGAGAGGGCCCCTGACTGCCCCCATCGCTGTCCCGAGCGATCCATATCTCCATCAAACGCCAGATTGAAATCTCCCCCCAGTAGTATCGTTCTGTCTGGAAGGCCTGTGAGCTCCTGTATTACGACCTTAATAAAGCTCTCTTGCCCACTATTGGGAACATATACCGTAGCAATCGTGAACATGTGTGAGTCTAAGGTGAAGGTGTGCGCCAGGAGCCTCCCTCTGATCTCGGCCTGCTTGCTGCCGATATGGCCGGGGAACCTGGAGGAAACCAGAATAGCTACCCCCGCTGTCTTGGAGGTAGCGGAGGAGAACATTTGATGGGGGAACACCCTGGATCGCAATCTGTATGTGTCAGTGGATAGCAAGTGTGTCTCCTTAAGTAGACAAATATGAGCGTCCGACCGCTCCAGATAGGACAGGAGGGCTCGCCGTTTGGTGGGGTTATTCAGCCCCTTCACATTAAGGGACACAATGTTAATGTCGGGAGACATAAGAAGGAGACCCCATGTGTGCCACAGAGAAGCGCCCCCGGTCCCGTTGGAGTAGGAAGGGAGGTGGAGTAGCAAATAGCATTCCGCTGTCAGAATTCGAAGGAGGAGGAGAGAACCCCAAAACCCAAAACTGAGAACAAAGAATAATAAACATTAACGTGTGTAGTCCACAAATGTCCCGGGCAGTCTGCCCTGTGGTGAGGCGTAGGATGGATATCAGGAACTCACGCCGCCCCCCCGCACCAGGCCCAGCCTAGGAAGCATAGTATGACCCATTAAGAGAGCAAAGAGTGGCACCTCAATCAATGCGTATCAGTCTGTGGCATTCGAGTCTTCTGATAAAGATTGAAGGACTGCCGAGCGTTCTTTAGCAATAGTGTCTGGGTCCGGGCGTAGACTCAGTGGTGAATTCCCCACTCGCTGGCATCGTTTGGTGTCAGCTCTGCGACCGGTGGTGGTAGGTTTCTCCGGCCTGACGCAATCCACCTCTGGAAGACGGAGAAGAGACGCTGCCTCCTCGAGAGAACGAATCTGGCGGAGCTTGCCCTCCCATTTGAAGATAAGTCTAAACGGGTGTCCCCAGGAGTATGTGACATCCTTGGAGCGTAGGAAGGCTGTGATAGGGCGGAAATCACGCCGATTCTGCAGCGTAGAGGCTGCCAGAACTTGAAAGAGAAGGGGCCCGCAGGAGCGGAACTCGATGGGGTGATTGGCCCGTGCCTCTCGTAGTATGCGCTCCTTAAGTTTAAAGTCATGGACACACGTCAAAATATCAGGCGGTGGGGCCGTCGGCGATCTCTTGAGACCCGCGCGGTGTGTCCGGTCGAGCCTGATCTCCTGGTCTGGGGAGCCTCCCAGAATGTGACGGAACAAATCCACGACAAAGGCCTCAATGTCCTGTTCCTCAGCTCCCTGAGGCACCGCTCGGATCCGTATGTTGTTTCGGCGGGAACGGTTCTCAAGATCTTCCGCGTGGGCTTGGAGATCTAAGTGCTGGTCCCGAAGTCGTAGGACCTCCTGCTGGAGCTGGGATACTTCCTCATCCCTGACGGCTGTCTGATTCTCCAAGTCGTCCACTCGCTCCCCTACTGAGTCAATGTCTTTACGCATCTCTCGAATTTCTGCCGTGAGGTCCTTCTTCATGTTATGAAATTCTCTTGTAAGGTCCGCGAAGAGGGACTCCAGGACGCTGCGTGTGACAGGTCCCTCCGGGTCCCCTGATCCTCGCCGGTCCGTCGCACTGCCCTGTTGTGGCATCGCTTCAGCGCCTCCGGTCCCGGCCTTGAGTAGTAAGTCCTTGACGGACCTATCCTTCCGTGACTTGGCAGTGGCCATCAGGGAAAGCCGCTACTCCATGCTAACAGTCAGTAAGCGGTACTTCGTGTGAGAAGGCAGTACGCCAAGCCAACCGGGGCCCCGCTGCAGGGCTGGCCTCCAACCTCCCACCAACAGGAGGACCCCGCCGTTTCCGGGGCTGCGTCAGGAAGGATGAGTGAGGTGCAGGTCCACGAACCCCGGGCCTAGGCGATCCGTCCTATAGTTCCTCAGCCGGCCACCACGACCAGGCCCTTCAGTGTAGCCCTTGGTAGACCGCCGCGGGGCTCGGCCACACCGTGTGTGGTGTAGCGTGGAGCAAGGAGCAACACCCCTCCCGGAGTCCGCCGCCGGATCCCAGCACCCAGAATGGGCTCACCTCTCTGCGGTCTCCGCGGTGCTCCGTTCGCCGCCCTCAAGGAGGGGAAAGCCAGGGCGCCTCTCCACGAAATTGCATGGGCCATGTGACAGGCCGAATCACAGGCCAACGGACCGCTGTCTCCCCGGGCCGGCTCACAGGGCCTGGCCTGATGTCGATATTGCTAGCGGTCTGGTGGCTGTCTCTCCTCGTGGGGGTGGGCTCTCCTCGGTCGAATGCTCGGGCCAGCCTCGTGGTCGCATCCCGCTGTGTGCTAGGTCGGCTCACGTCGGCCGCTAGTCCCAAGGCCCCTCAGGCCTGTCTCCTCCAGGGCAATGTGGTGTGGGGGGGAGCTGCCTCCAGGTCCGCCTTAGGGCCGTCCAACCCCCGCTCCCGCTCAACTGGCCGTGTGGTAGGCTGCAGGGTGCGCAACACAGCGGGGGTCCCCGCCCCCGGGCACCCAGAGATCACACCAGGTCGGAGTGCGGCGCCAGGGGCCCAGCGCCCGCAGCTGTACAAGATTAAGGCAGCGCTACAGGGCAGCCGCTCCAGCGGCCGGATCGCGTCGCAGGCAGGTTCACCTCCACTCTCGACACAGGCGATGGTCAGCGGGTTCAGGCTAGCGCCGCCATCTTGCCTCCTCACCAAACTTGCTCAGGTGATGTCGGATCGCCCGCTTCCAGGCTCACACCTTCTCCCCACTCTCCGCTGTCAGGCCCGGCCTCTGCTGCAGGTCTCGGCCCCAGTGCTCGCAGTCCGGCCCCCACTCACGCCAACACGCCAGTCGGGCCGCGGGGTGCGACCGTCCCAACGCGCTCTGACTCCGGCGTCGGCTGGCAGGGTCCCCGCCGCACCAAAAGCAGGTCAGAGGTGCCGGGGCAAAAGCTAGACCCAGATAAGGTCCGGGTCTACAGCCAGGGTCACTCAGGGTGCAGCTATACAGGCAGGGCCATCTTGGCCACGCCCCCCTAACTTGCCCCTTTTAATTGGATTGTGAGCTATGTTATCAGTGAGAATCTACATAGCAGAATTACAGTTGAAAAATAAATTACTGATTTCTCACAATCACAGGACAGACAGGAGAGCTAAACAAATATAGCAGGCTCATATAGCAGTGCTACAGTTCACTTGACAGACAGTTCACTTGCATGCCAGACAGCACAAGGATTACACTAGTCCTACAAGCATGTGCCTAGACAGATAATATCATCAAAAGCTTTTTCAGTGTAGACGATCAAAATGTCTATACGACAGTCATGAAAAAAACCAAATTTGGTAATAAGTGTCCTCGGCTACTAATTTGCTAAGATCAACAATTAGCCTCACAAACCCAGTATAACTTATCACTTAAATAATAGCTTTACGTATATTTTGGAAACATAATAATGATTATGGCCTCTAATATCAGCCTCTAAGTTTCTGAAAATACAGATATTTTGTTACCACATATGAACTTTTCAATTTGCAATAATACGCTAAATTCCTCCAACTAAATTTTTTTTAATTAAAAGAGCCCCTTTTGTGGTTCCACAACATATTTAAATTTCAAATAAACATGTTGTTTTCTTTAAGCACTTACATGTAATACTACTGCCACACATGGACAGGCTCAGCCGTTCATACCTGTTTGACATCATCAGCATCTAAAACCAGGAATGACACTTCTGGGGACCGGATTTTCACCACCATTATGGCCAAGAATATCCAATAATACTTCAAGAACACTACCAACATCTAATGGATAGGCACCATTATGTTAGTCTCACCATTGTTCCATGGAGAGCCACAGTCGAATCAAGAATAGCCATCATCTGTCAAGGTTGACCAGTATTATGATACCGTTAACATTATTTCAGGGATAGACACAATCAAGACTTTCCACAATATATCAAGGATGGACGCCCATATGCTATGGCCACAACTATGATATATTTAGGTCAATTCGTCATATTTTCTTTCTTTCTTTCTTTCCTTCTTTCTTTCTTTCTTATTCTTTTTATTTAAATAATAATACAAATAATAATCATAGTAATCATAATGCATGACACAGCTGTCCCCGGCGTACCAGTGCCCACCCTTGACATATTGTGAACATTTGTTACATAATTGTGGCTATCCATGGCATACTGGCGACTCTGGCCTATGGATTCCATCCTTGACCTATTGTGGGAATCATTGACATAATTATGGCATAGCTAATAATAATTTCTTCTTCTCCTTAAATCATTATTATTATATTTTTTAGCATTATTATCATCATTATTATTATTTACAAATGTATAATAAGAAACAATAGAGGGTGTGTGCCCCATCTTGAACACTCTAGCCCTTTGAGCCAAATTATCACAAAGTTGCAGATCAGACATGGCTACTTCCGTACCTACATTGTTCCAGCATGCCAGAGGCTGTACACCGTGTAGACCTGCTGCGTATATTGGTAAGGCCCAGCTTGAGATCAGCAAATCCATTTTCGGGGATTAAAACCCAACTCTTTTGATCAGTCAAGGGCAAAGAAGGCTATCACCCATCCCTTCTGATCAGCGCTTGCCCATCTCTTAGGACAGACTGACCCATGTTCAACTGCTGTTCACATGGAACTTCAAAGTTCTTGTTTGAATATTTACTACTACTACCAAGATCTGCATCTGCAGTGGCACCACCCAGGTCCTCTCCTTGGGCTTCTATGTACACGACGATGGCCCTTCTACTCGTCGCAGCTTTGCCCCGTGAGTTACAGTGCTGGTGAAGGTCATGTATTAGTCTGATCTTCTAGCGCCCTCCATTTTTACTCTCATTAGCGGATTCCGACTTCCATGACCACTGTCCAACTATCTGTATCGATTTTAACCTTTCTGGGGTCCGATGAGCATCAGCATTAGGCATGTTTACAAAGTTCATCTGCAGCACTAGTTCTGCTTACCTATAGTGGTCCTCTAACCACTCGCATTTGATACCCCACTCCATGCCAGCAAACCGGGCATCTTACTCATTTAAAGTTTGAGAAAAGGCTGAGATAATTTTGGCAACAAGACCACTAATAATTTGCTTTACCAAATAAAACTGGGGTTTCTGTATGGCAGCTATCCTGAGGGAAACTTTGGAGGGAACCAGATACTAGATGTTTCGTTTAGTCTTTCTCCCCTCTAACCAGGCTGTACGACTAATTTGCATTTCAGGACCATTACAGACCTCCACCAGAGTTTCCTCTGCCGTTGCCCTGCCCAGGCATAGTTCACTGCTATTCGGGCCCTATCACACACACTTATGCACCACCTCCCCAACAGAATAGGCCAGACAGGCCAGTGGTGCACCCGCCTTGAGGCTTCAGTGGGATTCCATTTCAGCCGGACCACTAGCCTTCACTTTCATTACATCACAGGTTTTCAATCAGCACTTTGACTCTTGTGCATGTTAGACTCCTTGGTCAATTTTTCAAGACAGGTCAGGTGGCTAAATAATCGCAGACCCCTAGTCCTGCTGTTGCATCGCCGCCCGACAGCACAGCGCTATTAGGGAGCATTGACCGCAGTCAGTCCCAGGTTGACAGTTGCACCAGGATCAGGGGGATCCGAGAGGGGCGGCTCAGTTACCAGAGGAGGTCGCAGAGGCAGTCAATCTCCCTCAGCCCCATGGACACGGTAAAGTTGCTGCCAGGTGGCTGTAACTCTTTCTGCCATAACAGAGTGGCTGCCACTATAAAGCCTTCCTAGTGGACCACCACACTGCTGCACAGGATATGTGCCCTGTGGGAGCTGGGTGTGCCCACTTTGGGCAACCAAGGTCCGAGAAGACTTGACCTGGCATGCTGAGGGACACTACTGACCTAACACTGTCCACAGGATGAGCCTCAATTACACGTACTTGGGCTCCCTGATATGCTGGAGAGTCGGTCTTATGTACGCCACATTCTTCGTGCCTTCTTTCTTCTTAACCTGCTGTTTCTGAGGGAATTCTGGTTAATTTCTTGTCCCTTAGTAATATGTTTCAATTTAGCAGTTCACCACATCTGATCTGAGGTTGTAGTTGGATGCCAGAGCACGATTAAGGAAGAATGATGCCAGAGTGAAAGAGGTTCCCCACAGAGGAGGGGCCTCTTTTGTGCAAGAAGTCACTGTAGCACGCCCTTTCCCAGCTTGCAGACCAACCCTTGTGGGCCTGAGTTGAAAACTGGTGCTAGTCACAGAAGTGAGCACCCAAGAAGGTATGTGCAGGCAGTAATTGGACACTAATACAGGGGTGGGTGAAAGGAGCCCAGGTCGGGGGGGCCATGCCCCCAGGACTGCTGGAGCTCTGACGTGGGTCCCAATCAGACGTTTCCCCCCAGCGAAGCAGGGAGGCCCTCCTGGGCCCTCTGGAGCCATGTCCTGGACACTTTGTGACCTGGAGGATTTACCACGGGCCCAGGGGATTGCACCACTCGGCCTATGAAGCAGAGTAGCCTTGTACTGGCCTGAGGAGCCCCGTCCCAGGCACTTTGTGACACAGCTGCCCAGCCCATCCCCTGCAGTACATTAGAAAAATGGTCCCAGTACACAATTGTATAAAAGAACCACAAAATTACATTGAGTTAAACACAAATTAACCCTTTAACCGCGGCGCGAATTCCGCCGCGGTGCGGCAGTTTAAAAGAGTGGGCGGGGCCGCGTCGGCCAACGGACGTGCGCAGCACTAGCGAGGTAGTGCTCGCGACGGCCGTTGGCCGACGGAAGCACGGAAGGGGTTAAACAAACTATCTTGTTCTTGATGTACAGTGTTATTTAATCACACTGAACATACAGTAGTTCATTATATTCGCTGACACTTATAAAGCAGTGCCCCAAGGAGGAAGGGTGAGGGTATAGTGAATGAAGTGAGGATAGGGAAGTGAGTGAAACAGTGTACAATTCACATAATCAATTGTTATAAAACACAAAAGCGGCTCATACAAGAGCCAGATACTTCTCATTGGGTACAAATGTTAGATAGCCATGGTTGTAGACAGGGTCACAGTGATGAATCGCTGATGGTCAAACTGGCTAGTGTGGTAGATGTCGACGTTTCGACCCCTTGATAGTAGCAGGTAAGTGTGTCCCTTACGTCGGGGTCTTCCTCAGGACAGGAGTGTAGGTGGGTGAGTGGGGGCATGTTATCATCAGTGGCCCATTCGTTGGGCCTGAGGGGCAAGAGGGCGCGAGGGCTCCAAACTGTAGTAGGCGAGAACAATCACTTCTGCGAGTACTCAAAAATGCCTGAATTGGGGGTGGGCCACACAGGGTTAATCTGCTGGGCCTGGAAAAATTACTTGTGAGGTCAATGCGGAGGGCCAGATTGCTCCGTACTCAGTCGCTCCGTAACTCCAGGAAACGTCTCGGTCCGGCAGAGGGAGGCTTGCTTGGGCTCTGACCTGTGTCCTGGTCAAAGTGTTGCACATGCAGGGATGCCATACCTGGGCCTGCAGAACCCTGTCCAGGACACTTTGTGACACAGTGACATGGTGAATGGAGTCCATGTCGGGGAACCCTGCCTCGGACCTGCTGGAGCTCTGTTCTGGGTCTCGATCAGAGCTTTCTGCCCTCAGGAAGCAGGGGAGCTGTGCCTGTGCCATGCCATTGGAACCTTATCCTGAGCACTTCTTGACACTGGGGCCAGCAGATGGAGCCAAGACCAAAGTTACCAAGCCTGCTACAGCATCAGAGGTTTCCACCCCGCCGGAAAAAGAGATTGGCCATCTTGCTGCTTGCTTCCCCAAAGCTTTTACACCATCCAGGGTGAACAAGATGAAAAGCATCACACACATATCCTGTGTGTTCTAATCCGGATGAAGGCCACTAGCCTTTGTTGTACTTCGTGCACAGTGGGTGACAGAGGTGAACGTACGAGTGAATGTATCTGACCTCATGGAGCCCTGGCGAGGTTTGATTCTTCAAAAGAGCCTTCAACAGGACTTCCAGGGCAGTTCAGAATCCTAAACACTAAGTCACGTGTGTCATGTTTGTTTATTTACTTGCATGCTGTTTGATAGTGTCTCTTTTTTCCTGTGTTTCCATGCAAAACGTCACCAGTGCTTTGACGTGACAAATTTCGTGCACATTTGAGCATGATAAATGTAGCACCGGCCTAATTTCGTAATCGCACAAACCTAATTTCCCACACCCCTATTCCTTACCCAATCTTGCTTTCCAGTGCTCTGCAGGTGGTCCTCCTTCACTTCAAGATTAGGTCCTAGACATGTGGGTGCAGCGGAAGTGGCAAGCAGAGCTGTCCTGATGACAGCTTACACCTTTTCTGACTTGGACTCTGTCTCAACATGTCTGAGGCTGACAGGAAGACTCAGCCAAGGAGAGCGGGGAGGGATCTGGAGGTTGGAAGTTGTTCGGTACAAGGTGTGGTGCATGCACTACCTTTAATACAGATAAAGCTGCAGTTTGTTTTTATACATGCACTCTTCATAAAGAGGTAGCGCTCAAGTATGCCAGAGGTAGTCACTAGCTAAGCAAAGGTCTTGGTTCTGGCCTTCAGCTGCTTAGCTAGTGACTGCATGAGTTGTAGTGGCTGGAGAGTGGCTGGGCCTAACTCACTAATCCCTAATAAACTAGCCACCTTTGACAGCCCAAAGGGCTGACCAGAGCCCACTGGATCTATGGTGGAATGAAACTACGTTTATAAATAAATACCATTTAGACAGATTGACTATGAATAATTAACAACAGCAATGACAATTAAAATGAAATGAACTAGAATAACAAAACATGTAAGACAATTAGATATATAGCATTTCAAATCACCATAATCGTAATAACTCTAAGTCTAAACGTTTCCCTACCTTTAATACTAATTCTTAACACTTCTCTAACACCCAACCTAACCCTAAATACAAAAATGTATTTAACTAACACTTGAACCCAGACTCCCCAGCGCAATCCCTATCTGTAACCCTTAGCCTTTCTAACATTTATACTAATTTTTCATATTTTCAAAGTTAGATTTATTTTAATTCTAGAAATCTATAAATGACATTTGTTATAACAACTTTTCTTATTCAGGGGCCAGTTCAGAGTCTGGGTCTCATTCCCTTGCAGCCTTTTTTCATTGAAATAAATTTCACGGTTATATATTTTTTTCATTCTAGTGACCTATAAATTAGTTAGGGACTGATTCCGAGTCGGAAGGCAATCCCAATTTGGTCTGCAACAAGAGTTGTCTGTAGTTCATGAGGGGGTCCATGGGGTCTTGGAGTGCGCTTGGTTTAAAAAATACAATACAACATAATACATATGGCTTATCTCTCCCCCAAGAAACTACATGCCATCTACCCCAATAGGGACCATAGATGTCCCCGGTGTGGAGCGATGGCTGCAGATTTCCTACATATGGTATGACACTGCCCCATCATTACATCATATTGGTTGGAGGTGTTGCCCCAACTTCGCCGTGCATCAGGGTGGGAAGTATAGCCTATGATGAATCAATGTTTATTGGGGATTCTACCCCACAACCCTAGATTGAAATGCTGAGGAGACGAGTCACAATGCTAGGGCTCATCGTGTATGGGGAAAACTGGCCAATATTGTGGAAAAACTTGCTGAAATCTGTACGGAAACACCAATGGTTAAAGTTATTCCCGATGTATAAGTCTGAACCTCGTAATCGCCTGGTAGTCCCACATTACAGATGTATCGATCATCACAGAACCGCGAGGACCTCTATTATCAGGTGCAGGTATACTCTTGCAGAATTACAGAAAACCTTCTAATCCAGCCCTAAGTGGTTTCTTCCTCATATTATTTCTTCCAATATGTTTTGTCAGTGTCAGGATGCCATTTCATTTACCTTCTACATATTGCCTAGTCCCTGTGGTGTATGTCTAATTTGTGACCACTTCTGGTTACTTCGTGCTCCAAATGGTATTTTATCTGAACTTCCTAAACAATATCCTCCAAACACCTGTCATCCTGCCTGGTTGCTTCCTACAGGTGCTGAAATCATGGTCTCAGAGTTTTCTGCGCTTCTTTTCCAGTTGTTATCCTGCACCGCTTTGGGTAATGGTTGAGTAATCGGAGTCGACGATTTGAGGATGTACAACACATGATACTGGTCTCTTCCTCAGGTTTTCAAAAAGACACTGTTTTATTTCTTGAATGTCTAACTGTATAGATATTTGTCCTTTTATGGACAACAATGTTCATTTTTATTTCATAAAAACGTGTGAGATTCCGACAGATATGTCTCCCATTATAAAAGGGTGAACTTCAACGCTAGTCCTCAAAATGTCTCACTCAATAGTTTGAAATTAAAAAGGTAGAAATAATCAAGAGACTCCATTAAGAAAATGATTCATATCATTAAACATTATGTTTATTTGAGAGCAAGGTGTTTAAGAGATTTTAGCGTTCAGCCCCTTACTCTAAGGGTGTCAATACAAGTGGCTGGTAACTGGGATACCTGATCTAACACCTAGTTGTCTAGTGAGAACAATTATAAGTGGTGTGAAGTCTAATGCACCTGCTAATTACTGGGTCTGACGAAGTCAGCACTCCCATTAAGTTTTGGCAGGTCAAACCTGTCAATATTTACCCGAGGAAAAAGGTCTGTTACATGTGGATTTTAGCGTGGAAGGCTTCAAAATCTGCTTGTTCTGTCCAAAATAAAGGGCAAAATAATTGTTGGGTAACATCTGTCATACCTGATAAATTCCCTACTAAGGAGTATTGAATTTTATCTCGTGTGAAAAATTGCGTAACCCCAGACGAGACCCGGCCTATGCTGTGGAGCGCTGGCTGATGGGAGACACCACTCTCCACACCCACCTATACTCAGGACCGCTACTCCGGACCCTGCCATCATCAACAAGAGTGGTATTTAACATATGGAAGCAGTCCCCAGGTAAAATGGGATGGTCGGGTACATTGACGGGGGAGACCCCCTTATGGAACAATGGTTGTATGCGCCAGTTGGCTTCCCTAGGTGGTTTACGGGGCTGGGATAACATAGGTATCTATACACTAGGGGTGGTCATGCGGGGGCAGACACTTAAATCGTTTCAAGACCTTCAACGAGAATACAATATGCCACACACACAGTTCTATAAATACCTTCAATTTTGACATGCCATCTCCCCATACATTTCACATATTGAAGCCCTACCTGAATTCAATCCGATCGAAGCCAAGGTGTTCATGAGAGATCTAGCAGACCACAAAATAACTAAAATGTATCAGTCCCTTGTAACTAACAGCTCCACTACACTAGAGGCACTAATAGAAGCATGGACATCAGATCTTGGCCAGATTATTGGAGATGACTGGATGGAGGCTTTGGCGTCCCCACGCGGCGCGGCAATAGCCTATCGACTACGCCTTATCCAGTTTAAATACCTACTACACTAGGCAGAGGTTGTGGAGGGCGGGACTAGTGGCATCCCCCGTGTGTCTGCGGTGTGGACATGCAGATAGCACCCTTCTACATACTATATGGCATTGTCCGACACTTAATAAATTCTGGAGGGGAGTCTCGTCGTGCCTCTCAGAGGTGTTAGGGTGGGACATTCCTTTGTCACCACGCTTGGCAATTCTACACATCACAGAGGAGATCGGAGGTAACAGCTACAAGCGCCACTTACTGTTCTTAGATCTCACTCCAGCCAAAAGGGATATCGCATGATTGTGGAAGGCCACCTCCTGGCCATCACTGACTGTCTAGAATAAAGGGGCTAGATCATTGCATGGGTATGGAACTACCAGTGTTTAGGGCCAGGGGATGCCCACAGAAGCACCCCAAAATCTGGAAGAGATGGGCGGATTACTGGGGCCTCTATAGAGAGCCCACCACCCCGATTAGAATAGATACATAATGGCTGGGATTGTGGGAAGACGGACAATAGTGGAGATAAGTGATTCAATAATACCTAAGATACTGAGGCTATGGGATACAAATGCGAGCGACAGTAACACAGGGGCAGCACATTTGGTTATGTTTCGAAATGTTCATGATGTATTGTGCTATGTAATTTCCTTATGTTGGGTAGATAAATTTGATGTCAACAGCAACGATATATGGTATAATGTATTGAGATCGCCTCACAACTTTGGTCGATCTGAATTGTATTTGGCTGCTGGCACAATAAAATTTGTTCTTATAAAAAAAAAATTGCGGAACCCTCAGAGAAACTTATATTCATGGCCTAAGTTGTAAAACTCCAACAAAATGCTCATTCCTGGATTTGCAACTGAGCTCTGTCCAGGCACAGGGATCAAAACAGTCAGGGCATTGGACCAGTAAGAAAGTGCCATGGCAACAAATCCTGACTTTGAACTTTAGGCAGCATAGTAGAGCACCAGCAAGAAGCGGCCAGTTTTTCACAACACTTTCTCTCTAGTTGTAGTGCATATTTTGGGACTCTGCCCTGAAACAGAGTAGCTTAGGGATCAAAATGAGCCCTTTTCTGGAGTGAGTACCCATTTGCTCGAGTTTTGCACCAAATATCTCAAAGTAATTGGCATGTTTTCCTAGCACCACTTTGAAGGTGAAAACCTAGAAAAATTGTGTTGCTAACTGGAATCCTTACTGTTTATGACACAAATAATCCAGGTGCTTGATCTATGAGAGCAGGGGATGCTCCCAAAAATGATCTAAAATCTGGGGAAATTGGAACAATAGTAGGGGTATGTTCTGCCCACCCGTACAAGGAACCACCCCACTGGAAGAGGACTGACAGCTTACAAGGGCTATATGACCCCCACGATCTGACAAAAATTGTATTGCATTTCTAGAAAATGTATGAAGGGTGATCCTTGCTTGTATATGCAGCGCCGCACTTTTCCGATTGTAAGAATTATGCTAATGGAATCATGTTTTTCTGTTTGCAATAAAAAGATATTTAAAAAATAAATAAATAATCCAGATGCTGAGCCATAGTATTTTCTAGTGACAGAGTAACAGCTTGTGGTTGACAAATGTAGAGGAGCCAAGAGCCACATGTTTTATGCATTTTACTGGTCGCAAACGGCCCGATTTGCAAAATCAGGCAGTTTACGACCGGCAAAATGCATTTGGTATGTATGAATTCCAATTTGCGATTCGGTAACATGTTACCGAATCGCAATTTGGAATTGCGAATACATATCGATTCGGTATTAGGAAGGGGCGTTTTTAGGGCGTCCCTTCCTAATACCGAATCGTAGCAGTATGTAACAATGTTTTTGTGACCGAAATGCGGTTACAAAACATTCGCATTTTACCACCTACTTAAAAGTAGGTGTTAACCCATTCGCAAATAGGAAGGGGTCCCCGAGGGACCACTTCACTTTTGAGAATGGTAGCGAAAACGTTTTTTCAGAGCCGGTAGTGGTCACACAGACCACTGCCTGCTCTTAAAAAATGAAAAGAAAACTTTTAATTTTTCTTTTGTAAATGCAACCAATTTTCCTTTAAGGAAAATTGGCTGCATTTAAAAAAAAAAAAAGATTGCTTTCTTTAAATGCAATCACAGACATGGTGGTCTGCTGACCCGTGATTTTAGCAATTCACAATGGGTCGCGAATTGCTACCTACCTCATTAATAGTCATGCGGTAGGTCTATTTGCGACCTACTAGGAATTGCTAAATGAAACTCATGGTGTTTCATACATTAGGAATAGCGATTACCTAATTGCGATTTGCAGAATATCGCAATTAGGCAATCGCTATTTTCACTATTGATACACGTGGCCCTTAATGTCCTGCTTTAATAATATTCTCGCCAGTGCTTAATTTGTAAACCAATAAGTGCCGGGGTTCTCGTCGGGAGGCAACTGCAGCTTGCAACACACATTGCCCCTGCCAGCTACTAACCATCACACACAGCTGTTGTTGTGCTAATACCTAAATTAGCCAGACAGCGCTACCATGTGGCAGACTGCATTAGCCCCGGTGCTGGCAATTAGGTGCCGGTGCTGAGCACCGGAAACCACTGGCTCAAAATAAGCACTGATTCTCGCAAAAAGAACAATTGATGGACATAATGCTGCACAATGTCAAACATTCACCCCAGTACAGAGATCTGGGCCTAAAGTTGGCCTAGTGAACACCCGGTGGAAATGGCGACATGTGGAAAATAAAAAAGTAAAACAAACTTCTTGAACTTTTATTTTTACACCGAGTTCATATTTGCATAAAGAGAGATGAAGCTGTGTGAGAGACACGTGAAAAGACAGTAGAACACATACTCCCTGCTGGCCTACTGACAATACTCCAATGCCCTTAAAATTACCTCTGCCTCTCCTCTAACTAGTCTTCTCTCTGTCTTTTGACTCTATCTCTCTACCTCATCTCCATTCCTCGTCCCCTCACTCACTTCAGTATACGTCCATTGCAGCCTTCTCATTCTCTGTGTTTTAATCACGCTCTTTTCTTATCTCTGTCCCCATCTTATTCACCCTCTCTTCCGCTTTATCCTATCGGCTCTATCTCTCCCTTCCCTTCTGCCACCCGCCACCTATTGTAAAATTGCCCTGCTTCTTTTGCACAACTTCTTTCCTGCCCTCTTGCTCTCTCACCCCCACTTCCATCTTTTGTTCTCTCATTTCCCTTCTCTTGCTTTCTTGGTCTCTTCTCTGCCCCTCACCCTGGCTCTCCTACTCTGTACTGTCCTGCCCCTCCCCTTTGTTCCCTCTATCCAGAATCTTAGAAAGGTTAATACATTCCTCCCTATGGTTGAAATGGAAATCATCTATACATAAGTAGCATATACTAATACTGTTGAATCTGGAGCTCAGCACAAGAGATGGATGGATTCAAGGTTGAGAAGCCATCCTCAGTGCCAGGACCCTTTTAGAGGGATATCTGAACAGCCAGAAAAACTCTTGCCCGTGATTGGACGACTCGCCCCAATTTCCCTGCAAAGCACTTCCAATGACAGGTTGCAGAAAAAAAAATTGAGAAGTGGAAAGAGCAGAGACATCCCTGCCTTACGTGTATGGTCCCCGAATAATGAGGCCTAAATATCATCTATCAAAATACTGTATTCTAAGTATAATTTACAAAAATATTGCCCCACCTGAGATTATAATAGAAGATATACGTTCAATGGAACAATATTTTACATAAATTGTATTGAGGATATGGTATTTATGGCAGACACTATTATGTTATTGCTATTCCGACATACAACTGTAATTTTGTTAAGTTTCTAGACCACAGGGAAAGTTGCCCCACTTCCAAAATGTGGGCTCATTTATACATTAAAGCAAGGGTATGACTTCCCAGGATCAGGTTGTTTCAGCGCTAAGATCTGATGTTCTGAAGGTGTTGGAAGGACCACATGAAACAAAACATCTGCCTGCCAGGATCCAGTTGATCACTTGGATAGGATTCTGATGTCTAAACACAGACTAGCCTCAACGATCAGTCATTTGGATTGTGTTCACATAATCATTGTCATCAGTAAATCTAGACCAACTTCTAGAGAATGAGGATATTGCCTCTCACAAAAGAAGGCTTGTCAAGGCAGAACTCAGGAAAAAACTAATATAGCCTTATAGCCCGCCGTAGCGGGCTATACCGGCTATTAGAACATTGGAATGTTGGAGCTCCATTGAAAACAATGGAGTTGCTCTGGGCTTATAATGGCTGGTATAAGCCCAGCGCTCCAACATTCCAATGTTTGTCTTTTTGTTTCTCCATTTTTAATTTATGACATTCTACCCTTAGCGGGTGGAATGTTCTAATAGCCTTATAGCCCTTCTGCCTCAGGCTATACCGGTTGTTAAAGGCCCTCTCCCTCGTTATAGGCCCTCGCCTGCGGCTCGGGCCTATAACTCGGGATCAGGGCCTTTAACAGCTGGTATAGCCCTCGGCAGCGGGCTATAAGGCTATATTAGAATCCATAGAAGAAAGTCTTCAATTATTGAAGGTTACACATCTAATTACAAAGGTTATAAATACTGATGCGCAACAATGACAACAATGTCAACTGCCACTGTTGTGTCGAGGTAAGTGTATAACGGAAGTATAGATTTACTATTTTTAACTTCACATATGTGTAGTTTGCTCATATAGTCATAGTTCATAATGTGGATTCAATGTTGTTGCAGGTTGATATTTAAACCATGATATTTATAATCGTCTCTGAAATCAATGTTTCCTACTGACCAGATAAACTCAGAAAAATCGCCTAACGTCTCCCTCTTTGAGGGACAAATGACCACTGACCTGAGGTCTGCCACCATAGGGAGGCCAGTTGTTATGAGATGGCTGATGAGGTCAATGGCAATGTCTTTGTCACTTCAGCAATAAGGATTACATAATTCAATTGACTGTGTAATTCAATCAGCAACAATTTCCTCTAATTTCCAATTTCTAAATGTTCTTCATTTTTCAAAATGAAACGTTTTCAGTGCTGTGTGCACTTTCCTCTGTTTGCTTTCTGTAGAGTCCAGCATTTACTTTTAATGCCAGCATTTTGTGTTTCCCCTATTTCATTATGTTATATTCTTTCCTATGTGTAAGATAGTGTAGGGAATATCATTCTTGAAGGCAGCCTGTTTTGTTTACATGCATGATTAAGATAGGAGTGGTGCTCCTTCTCTGACATCATAAAAGGGGAGAAGAGAGGGTATTTTCAACACATACGTTTTAGAAACGTGGTCTCTAGTTGGCAGTAGTTTGCACCCTGTCCAAGTAGGGATCCTCACTCTAGTCAGGGTAAGGGAGTCACACAGCTAAGATAACCCCTGCTCAACCCCTTGGTAGCTTGGCACGAGCAGTCAGGCTTATCTCAGAGGCAATGTGCAAAGCATTTGTACATACACACACAGTAAAACAGTAAAAACACTGCAAAATTAGTCCACACCAGTTTGGAAAAATATCCAATATTTATCTGAATATGAATCAACATACACAAATCGCAATATCACTTTAAAAAAGATTACTATAAAAATATAGCTCCTACAAAACGTATAGCTCCAACCAGGGCTATCTTGACATCGGGACAGGTACTAATCCAACAGTTTGGCGCCGACCAAGTGACGCATAGGCCGGCTACGGAGTCACACGGACCCCCAGTAACAGTACCTTGAAAATGATGAAAAGAAAGACGTTGCACAGTGTCGGGGAGGTGAGGCATCTGCATGGCGTCGGGCAGGTGAGGCGTCGCTGGGCCGGTGTGGCGTTGGTTCCTTACTGCTAGGCAGGGGAGTTGAGGCGGCGTCGGCAGCCATGTAGCGGTTCCTTACGACAGTGCGGTATCAATGAGTTCGGGAGGTCACCCACATCGGTTATCGACTCCACGATGATGCGGTTGAGGCGCTGGTGTCAACAGGCATCAGGGTTGTGGTGTAAGTCAGGTCAATGCATCACGTTCTTCACGAGCGGTGCCCTCGGCTTCGGTGCAGGCAGTGGCATGGTGTCGGTGCGAAGCACTGTCGTTGGAGAGGTTGGGGCTGCGGTGCAAGTTGGGCGGTGCGTTGTGCACTTTATGATCAGTGCCCTTGGCTCAGGTGGAGGCAGTGGCCTTGATGAAGTCAGCATCGATAAGTTGCGGTCGACGGCAACACCAGGGCTGTGATGTAAGTAGGGCGGTGCGCCGTGCTCTTCATGAGCGGTGTCCTCGGCTCTGGTGCAGGCAGCAGCGTCGCAGACAGCGTCAATGTTGCTTTTTTTTTAGTTGCAGCACCAGCCACATGATTCCAAGGGCACAGAAACTGGAGTTGGCACCTGATAGAGCAGAGAAAATAACATTTTTTAACCCCTAACAAATTTTATAAATAATTAATAAAATGTTCGTTTAAATGTATTAATCAACACTGTACGTGGGGAAGGGTAATACGCAAGTGTATGTGCTGAATAATCTATTAACGAATGTCTGTGTGTCTAATTATAACATAAAAATAAATGCGTACTAATTTATAATAAATGCATGATTTGTGCTTCATAGAAAATAAACGTGTAGTTGCAAAAACAATAGTGATGGTAAGTAAGGAACAGCTTAAATGTTGCTTTCTGCTAGGTAATAACTAATTGGGGTACGTAGATGACGGGAGGGAAACGAAAAGGCTATGTTTCTCTATTTTAATTATGTTTTGTTTATTTCAAAATAGTGCTTCTAAGTATAAACGAGTGGCGATATAAAATGGCTGCCAGTTAATGAAGTGCGCAAGTGCGGGGAAACACGTGACAAGGGAGAAAAGTTGGAGAAAAGCTAACCTCGTGATGTTGCTGAGAGGCTAGGATGCGAGAATGGTCAAGGCTGATGTGACCTAATTGAACTGATAGTGTGTCGTGGTGATCAGCAAGGAACCGTGGGAAACCATTTTAAGAGAAAGGACAATGCCTGCAGAGTTCTCGAATGTATCGAAAGAAGTTACAAATGTACTGATCGAAGCGGATGGAAACATGTCTTGAACTGTGAGAAAGGAAATGATCCAAGGACCCGTTGGATCCAAGAGAACTTGATTAAAGAATGAATAGATGAAATGTATGAACCAATGAAAGAAAAGCGTGTTATTAATGTTGCAACAATTAGTTAGCAAAATTAGAATTAGGGTATAAGAGGGCCTACTCTTAGTGGGAGGGGGTCACAGTCACGATCGGAGTTGGAGAGTCGTGTTGGTGTTGGTGGCTTCCAGTGCTTGGTGGTCCTGATCGATCCATTACTGAGCGGGAGATGCTGAAAGACTGTTAGATGAGACGGGTTGCAGGTAGCTGATGCTGACGAGCTGAAGTTTCTGTTGCTGTCTTAATTTTCCAGTTGAGTATGAGAATCAGGTTATTTTTAATTCTTAAACTTAGGTTAGAAATCATTAGGCTAAATTAGGAAGGTAGGCAGGTAATTAGGGTTTTGCTTCATGACAAAAATTTCCTTTCTGCAATAAAATTGATTATGCTTAATAAATATTTGAATTAATAATGAATGAATAATTGAATAAAAAGTTTAAATTCTTTCTCATGCTTTTAAAATTATATAAAATTTAAGATTCTTTAAATCAAACGACTCAGTGGTTATTTTACTAAATGATTGTGACACCAGTAATTGGTTATTGTGATTTAGCTGGTCTTAATCACTATGAACTAATTTCTTACATGAATGATTCATCGACAAAACAATGAGCAGGAATATCTTAAGAAATAACTGAAAAGAAAACGATAGTTTTAGGTAATAAGATATCCCGGCTCCTTCCAGCGGTACATAAATGGTGTTTTCCATTTAGTTCTCATGCTTCTCCTAGGAGTACAGATTTTCGTAAAAGTGTAAAGGAAATCCAGGTGTGTGCGTGTGTGATAGGCGATGTTTATGGGCCCCATCGTCATGTGGATGTGAGAAAATATAGTTTGCCCCTGGATTGACCAATAAGTGACCTAGGAGGAGAATAGTTTTATTGTATGCGCTGCATCAGATTTCTTGGTAGCAGAGTTATGGTTTTCTATAGATTAGTTTAGTGATTATTGTTTATTGATTATTGATTATTTTTTTTATTTTTTTGACTAATACTATATGTTGAGTCGTGTTATGTTATATGTGAGTTTTCACGCTTCTGGGATGTAGGAAGTGGAACACGTGTGGCAAGAGAAGTCACATGGAATTTGGTACATGGTCTGAATTCATTTTGGTAATAACACAGGTTGTGTTATGTTAGGGATTTTCTGTACGAAAGGTGTGTAACTGAAATAGCAAATCACGTTTTCTTGTGAAACTTTGGCCTTAATTCTCAGGAGCCTAGTCTCCACATGTGTCTTATCCCCAGAGAAACGAGTAAATTGTTTGCTTGAAAGAAGGGTAAGGTAGAGGGAAGTGCTACTTTATCGGCGAGAGTTAATAATTCTGTGGTAGGGTAGAGGTAAGCGCTGCCTACTGGAAATACAGGATTCTTGTGTAAAAGGACAAAGCTGTCACTTTTGTTTAGCGAATCAGACTATGGAATTGTTTTAATTGTTGTAACTAACGGAGAAAACAGTGAAAAGAAAAATTGCCGATAAATTTTGTAAAGGAGGGGTAAAAGAGCAGGAGTGACGTAGAACAGTGCCGCGTTAGGATTGGATAGTGCGCTAGTCACGTGAACACAGAGTCAGGAGTGACGTAGAAAAGTGCCGCGCTAGGATTGGTTGGTTCGCGGACGAAGGGAATTGTTCTGATTGGTGCGTTAGTGTGAGTCGCGCTGTAATTGGTTGAAGTTCCGTACACAGAACAGTGCTAGTGTGAAGAGAAAAACAAATCGAAAATATGCCGTATTACGAGTATGAAAGGGAGAGAACGTCATGGACGACAAAAATAAAGAATTTCTTTAAGAAAGACAAAAAGGTTGTGACTAGAGAGGGACAAGTAATTCCTCCACCGAAATCAGCAGCTTCACATATGATGCTGAAATATGGATATCATACATGCATATGGTTGGAAAATTGGGCAAAGTATACGAAGAATGATGGTGCTTTAGCTTTCCCTGAGAATGGTTCATTTAGTGTAGCGGTTTTGCGAAATTTGCGAGAAAAAATGACAAATCTAGAACCTAGACCTAGACCGACACAGTTTGAAGCGTTGACAGAATGGGAGGATGAGATGTATGAGCGAGAGAGATTCAGAGGTTTAAGAGATCATGAGTTTATGCCTGGAAGAATGTGGGGAATAAATCATGAAGATAGAATAAAACGATGGAGATGTGCTAACATGACAGGAGGTTTGTTTCCAGCTTTTACAGTTGAGGAAGAGACTAAGAGAAAACGGACTGAGAAAAAGAAACATATGGAGAGGGAGAAATATATGCATGAGAGCGAAACGGATGATGAATTGCTGGAAGATATTTTAAATAGAAATCCACCTCCGTATCAGCAGAGTTCTACAGTGGTGACACCAAATGCGCCGCTAATAGAGACTATGCGAAATAAAAGTCCGGAAAAAAGAATTGAAATAAATAGGTCACAAGATCAAATGAGAACTTCACAAAATGAAGGAATAGAAAGCGACAATGCAAGCGAATTAGCAAGGACAACAAAAGAACTAACTGAGAAGATTAGAGAATTAACGAAAAATATGGAAGCAGTGACTGTGCCTGTAACAATAGGTCCAGTAATACCAGTTTTTGAGAATCAGAAAATTGATGAACGATCTTTAGTGATTCCCATGAGTTCACAATTTCAGAGAGAAAAAGAAAGGATGGAACAAAGTGCAAGTACAAGTAATTTGGCTAGTACTTACAGACCAAGTCCACCTACAAATTTGACTGTGAATGAGTGCAATGGTAGGAAAATGCATATGGTAACAGAATCTGCAACAGAGACTCCTGAAAAGAGTGGTAATTGGGTAGAACTAAATAATACACCCATAGGTCCGACTCCTGATGAGTTAAATGAGTGGATGAAGGCATTTAAAATAAAAGAACCAGAAGAAAAACCATTAGATGTAATTAGGTTAAAAATTGACATGGAAGAATTAATTCTAGGAACGATTGGTACAGAAAAGATAAAAAATTACCAGGATGATGAAATAATGTTTCTGTGCAAAAGTATTACATGGAGAGCAAAGAATTTACATGACAAACTAGAAGAAGTAGCCAGTGAAATTGGAATAGACTTTGCGAAAGTGAAAACGTTGCAGAAACCATATAGAGTAGACTTTTGTGAAAAAGATATTGAAAATTTGAACACGGCAGGAAGGCTGACACAAATAAAAGAGTTAATTGTGTTATTGAGAAAATGGGGTGATGTGGACAGATGGAAGGTTAGATGGACAAAGAAGAATGAGAAAACTACAGACAAAGCTTCTTTGGCTTTTATGATAACTGAAAAGGAACCTGTTGCCAGAGAATACCCTATGAGAGAAACTCCAGGTGGTAGTTATGTGCATGTTCCCTGGACTAGGCAGGATATACTGTCATTTACAAATGACTTTCCGAAGCTAAGAGAGAAACCAGTTGAATGGTACCGACAAGTAGAGAGATTTGTAAAGGTTTCAAAGGTGTTGTGGATAGATTTAGATGGATTATTTGACATAGTGGTACCAACTGATTTGTGGTCAGAATGTAAGATTACAGTTGACTGGCCAACTACAGAATATCCAAGAGATCCTAAGACAGGAGCTCCAGGTCCTGAGGTGATGAAGAAGTATGATAAGGTGATTACCTTTTTGAAGAATAAGATTCCTCCTAAAGAGACAGATTGGGTAAAAATCGATAGAACTACACAGGAAAGTAAGGAGTCTGTACACGCCTATTATGAGAGGTTGTTGTTGGTTTTCAAGCAGTATAGTGGATATGAGGAATTAAGTGAAAAAGATATGAGTCATTTTGTGTACAGATTTGTGTTTGGATTGAAGCCAGAGATTAGTGAAATGATTAAACAGCATATGATTAATTGGCAGAATGGCACAGTCGATGATGTGCTAAGGTATGCTAAGTATTGCAGTGATGATATTGAGAGTAGACAGCGTAAATTGAAAGAGAAGGCAATGTGGGCACAGGTGAAAGTGGCAGAAAAACAAGAAGCTCAATTGGATAGTAATAGTGGGAATGAAACAGGACAGAATAAAATGCGACCTAACATAGGTAAAGGGAAAGGTCAAGTGAGTCTAGAGGAGGCAAAGAAGAAATGGCCCTGTCATAATTGCGGAAAATTAGGGCATTGGAGAAACGAGTGTAAGTTCCCACCTAAACCTAATCCGGAAAATCAATCACATTAACTCCACAGGTGCAGAATGAGGTAGTTGTTCAACAAAGTCAGGTGCCGCAACCACCACTTCCCAACACTGTTAACCAGCAAAGATACAGTACAGAAACAGGATTCTACGGAGGAGAGCAGGTAACACAGTTGCCGCGAGCAGCTAACATTTCTCAGTATTGGTTGCGTCAGAGTGAGGATGAGCCGGATGAAAGTTTCTGACGGTGCCCAGGAGAGGGGAAAGAGTGCGTACTTGGCGCAACTCTAGAGGTAGATCAGTCTGGTCCCTTTGTGGATGGAGAAGTGAATGGTGCAAATGTAACATTCCTTGTCGATACTGGAGCTACCCGTTCTACTGTTAGATCAGTGGAAATTCCAAACCTTCCTCTCTCAGGTGAATGCATCCAAGTGGTAGGAGTAGCAAATCAGCAGATTAAAACACCACTTACTGAATTAGTGGAAGTAAAAATTGGTTCTTTTAGCAAAATGCATAAATTTGTAGTGTGCGATTGTAGTCCTGTAAATCTTTTAGGTCGTGACCTCTTGTGCAAGATGAATTGCACAATTTATTGTACACCAGATGGAATTGGATTTCAGACCTCAGATGAAGATGTATTGTATAAAGTAACTTTGATGAATCAGGAACCTGAAATGAATGGGTTGTTTCCTGCATTTGATGCAGAAAAACTTCCAGAAGAACTAAAAATTGCAGTGAAAGAAAGTGTGTGGGATTTTACAGGAGAAGATATTGGATTAATGAAAGAAGTTGATCCCGTAAAAGTAACAGTAAAAGAAGGAACAACTTACCCGAATACGCCACAGTACAAATTAACTCCAGAAATAATTGAAGGAATAACTCCTGTAATAAATAAAATGATTGAACAGGGAATTCTAAAAGAAATAATGAGCAGTCCATGTAATTCACCTATTATGGGACTGAAAAAGCCAAACGGAACATATAGAATAGTACAGGATTTGAGAAAGATCAACAAAATAGTTGTGCCCTGTTGTCCAATAGTGCCAAACCCTGCAGTAATTCTATATCAAATTCCACACGAAGCTGAGTGGTACACAGTGATAGATTTGTGTCACGCATTTTTCTCTATTCCTTTGCATCCAGATAGCCAGCCATTATTTGCGTTCCGGTTCGGAGAGCGTATTTTGGCATGGTGCCGAATTCCTCAGGGGTATACAGAAAGCCCCTCAATCTTTAATCAGATTCTAAAGAAATCTCTGGAAGATTTGAAAATGCCAGAAAAGTCAGTGATGGTGCAGTATATCGATGACCTATTGGTGGCATCGAAAACAAAAGAAGCATGTGTAAGTGATACAATTGCTTTACTGAACCATCTAGAGAAAAGAGGACATAAAGTGTCCCCTTCAAAATTGCAATTTTGCCAAAAAGAAGTTCAATATTTAGGGCATAAAATTGAGAAAGGAGTGCGAAAGATAGCGACAGAAAGAGTAAGAATGATTCAAGGAATGAGAGCACCAATGACGCAAAGAGAGGTAAGAATGTTTCTGGGAATGGTTGGATATTGCCGACAATGGATAAGTGGTTTCTCTTTGATTGCAAAACCATTACAAAAGTTGACCAAGAAAGATGTAAGAGACCCTTTTGAGTTAAATAACGAAGAAATGAAATCTTTCAAAGAGTTGAAAAAGAAATTGTGTGAGGCCCCTGCTTTAGGCATGCCTGATTATGAGAAGGATTTTGAATTGTACTGCAGTGAAAGAGATGGATGTGCGTTTTCAGTACTGGTACAAAAACATGGAACAATGAAAAGACCAATTGCTTATTTTTCAGCTGTTTTAGATCCTATAGCAAAAGCATTGCCCGGATGTCTGAAAGCAGTTGCTGCTACTTGTGTAAGTCTGGAACAAAGTGAAGGTATAGTGATGGGGTATCCACTGAGAGTATATGTTCCCCATTCAGTAGAAATTCTTTTGACAAGAACAAAAACACAGTACATGACACATAGTCGGCTGACTAAGTACGAAAAAGTAATCTTGAGTGCTGAAAATGTGACCATAGATAGATGCATGAATGTGAATCCTTCAACATCATTGCCAGATGAAGAGAGTATAATTGAACAAGACGAAGTAGATCATGATTGTCTGAATGTGCTGGAATATTGCACAAAACCAAGAGCTGACATAAAAGATGAACCGTTAAAGGAATCAGATTATGTCATGTTTGTAGATGGCTCATGTTTGAGAACGAAAGAAGGAGTTTTAAGCGCAGCTTACGCAGTGTGCACAGTGGCAACTGTGATGGAAGCGTCTTGTCTGAAAGGAATAAGGTCTGCACAAGTTGCGGAACTGATTGCTTTGATTCAAGCATGTAAATTAGGAAGAAATGTGCGAGTCACGATTGTGACCGATAGCCAATATGGTTTCGGTATCGTACACGACTTCGGTCAGATTTGGTCACAAAGAGGTTTCTTGACGTCTGCAGGAACACCTATCAGAAATGGAGATTTTGTTAAAAAGCTGCTTGAGGCGATACAGCTGCCTAAACAAATAGCTGTAGTGAAGTGCAAGGCACATAAGAAAAACGAAGATTACATAGCTGTTGGCAATAACTATGCTGATGAGATCGCCAAATATTGTGCAGAGAACATGGTGTCCCTGAATAAAAACAGAGAAAGGGAGCATATCTCTTCTCCTTTGCTTTTTACTAACACTGTCGAGACATGGGATGAAGTAAGACAGTTACAGGAAGCTGCAAATGATGAGGAAAAAGATTACTGGATAAAAGCAGGATGTAGAAGACAGGAAAATAATGGTGTGTGGGTGTACAGAGATGAAAGACCAGTTATGCCTGATAGCATGATTGCAGACATGGCACGGATGTACCATGGACAAGCTCATATTGGGAGAGATGCAATGATCAGACTTTTCAGACAAACTTGGTATAACCCAAAATTCAGAGCGATAGCTGAAAGCCTTTGTCAAAGATGTCTTATTTGTCAGCAGTTTAACCCAGGAAGAAAGACGGTAGTGAGTCTAGGAACAATAGGACGAGAAGGAGGTCCGTTCACTAGAATGCAATTGGACTTTATCGAAATGCCCCCTTGTAACAGACTAAAATATGTTCTAGTGGTCGTCTGTTTGTTTTCTCGTTGGGTGGAGGCATACCCCACTAGAAGGAATGATGGAACAACGGTGGCAAAACTTATGCTGCGAGAGTTCATTCCAAGGTATGGTTTTCCAGTCACGGTTGAGACAGATAGAGGAACACATTTTCAAAATGAGTTGATCCAATTGATTTGCGAAGCATTGAGTATTAAACAAAAACTACATTGTGCTTACAGACCAGAGGCTTCTGGGGTAGTAGAGCAAATTAATGGAACAATTAAGAACAGATTAGGAAAAATGTGTCAAGCTACAGGACTCAAATGGCCAGATGCACTGCCCCTTGTTCTGATGACCATCAGAAGCATCCCTGAAAAGAAAACTGGACTTAGTCCTCATGAGATGATCATGGGACGAGCAATGAGACAAGCACAAGTACCTGTCAACAAGTTATTGACTATAACTGATGATCTAGTACTGGATTATTGCAAGGGACTGGCTGATGTGGTGCGTTCTGTGTTTCATCAGGTTGGACCGGATGCGACCACTCTTGAAAGAAAACCAGCCCACGACTTGAATCCAGGAGACTGGGTCCGTATAAAAATCCACAGGAGAAGAAACTGTCTAGTTCCTCGCTGGGACGAACCACGACAGGTAATCCTAGTGACAACGACTGCAGTCAAGTGTGCAGGAGTGAAGAACTGGGTCCATGCCAGCCACACAATCAGAGTTCAAGAACCTACTGATCGACATGTGAGTCGACGTCTGGAAGTGTGGGATAAAAGTTTAACGGCTGGGACAACAAGAATAAGAGAAAGGGTGCCAGAACTTGAAGATCGACCTGAAAGTCGACATCTGGAAACCCCAACTGCGAGCACCTCTAGAGAAGAAGAGGAAGAAGAAGAAGAAAGAAATTCAGAAATTCCAGAACCTGAAGATCGACCTGTAAGTCGACATCTGGAAATATCTGACACAAGTTCAGGATCTGATGATTCAGTTGCAAACTGTGAAGAATTTCGAAGGAGAACTTGGGGTTATAAACCAATTAGAGAAGAAAATGAGCAAGAAAATGATCTAGATGAGCAACCAAGTACAAGTTATGGTGGAAATCCTTCAGAAATAATATTAATAGACGAAGTAGGGAAAGAAGTACACAAAAAGCTAGAGAATCGAGAAGAACCCCGAGGAGCAATAGGGACAGATAGAGAAACAAAAGAACAGGGAAATTTAGAAGTAGAAAGTGAGGAAAACACCAAATCGGAAGAACACCGAGGAGGGACAGTAATAAGGGAACACAAGAAGGAGAAGACAGATCCACCAGTAAGAGACGACGAGATCATAAGCTTCAAAATAAGAGACAATAGTGAAACAGTTGAAACCGAATCTGAAGAGAGTGGAGAAGAGGAGAAAGCAAAAACTGAATCAAGAAAAAGAAATTGGAAATCAGAAAGAGAAGAAAAAGAAGGTGAAGCCAAAAGGCCAAGAAAAGGAGATAATTGGCCCAGCAACTATATAAGAAAATTGAGATATAGAATAATAAGAGCTGGAGAAGAAAGTGCTGAACAAGTGAATGAAATAACAAGTCAAAAGGGACAAGAAAAGCCAAGTGGAAAACGACTACAAAAGTCTAAAAGAACGAAGAAAGTGAATGCAAAGTATAAGTCACCTGAGTGGCTATATATCGCACTGACGGATTACAAAGAAGAAGGAAACACTCACGAGAACCAGAGACTAAGAAGTCGAATGGGTAAAGGTGAGATGCAACAAACCTGAAGTGAAGACTTATAGTGCTTCTGCCGGACATGACAATTTTACTGGATATGACAAATCACCGGATGTGACAACGAAAGAATTCTGGAGAGAATTAAAAGAAAGTACCGAGCAAAGACTTTTGGAAAGCGGAGTGGCATCTGAGTCATTTCTGAGGTGTAGTGACACAATTTTCTGAAACTTAAACAAAAAGATAAAAGCAAAATGGAAAATACTAGGGATAGAAGAGATAAATGTGAGTTTGTAAAAAGATGGTGTAAAATGTGCTGCTTTTGTACAGGTTTATTAATGACCATATGGATAGTTTTAGCAATCACAATTCCTATTAGTTTAGCTGTAATAGAAGCGAAGAATGATACTAAACCAGAAAAAGAAACTAATATTAAAGAACCAGTTATTTTAAGAAGTAGTGCAGAATTACATAAGGATAAGTCAGTAACAGACTTTTCTAAAAATGTTTTTACAAAATTGTTGTATGAATATGTAGAGACAATGGATGTGAGAGATTGTTATGTTTGTATGCAGTTGCCTGCATCAGTGTCAGAAGGTGTGACTTATCATCACCTACCTCTAACTTATGGAATAACCTGTAGTGTAATAGCAAGTTTATTTTATAAAACAGGTAGATTAGAGTCTTATTATACTGATATAGATAAGATTTTTGCAAACGTTCCAGTAGTACCAGAACTTAACAAAGTAAAACCAGCAAAAGTTTTAGGAGAATTCTTTCTAGAACATAGAAAATTAACCTTAGAAGAAATAGTTAATAACAACCTTACCTGTGAGTTAAAGAAAGAAGAAAAGGTATTTTTAGAAATGGTTGAAGAAAGAAGAATGAAATTTCAAAAAGAAGCAATAAAAGAGGAAGGAACACATCTATGGACGTTTGAGGAAGGAAATCATGAAGGGAAAAAGATAAATGCAGCAATGACATTAGATTGGCCGCAAACAGGAAAGTTGTGTATTAGGAGAAATAAGACAGTCTATGACAATTACTTTGTAGGTTCCAGTATCTGCCATGACAATTATCAAATTTTGGGAGGTTGGGGATTCAAAGGTGGAAAAGATCCAATATTTCCAGGTATCTATTATATTTGTGGGAATAGAGCTTATTACAGGTTACCGGACCATTGGTATGGAACTTGCTATGTAGGCCTGGTCTTTCCAAAAATCTTTCATATGGACAGAGAAGAAAAAGGAACATACAAGATGATTAATAGCTTTACACGTAGAAAGAGGGAAAGTTTTTCAGAAATTGTAGGTGATATTTTTGGAGCATTAATACCAGCAGTGGGAATATCTTTGAATGCATTTAAAATTCGGAAGTTATCCACAGTAGTAGATCGTTTGTCTACAGATACTGCGGGAGGGTTCTTAATGGTAAATACCGAAATGGTTGCCATGAGAGCTATGGTGATGCAAAATCGGCTTGCCCTTGATATTCTTTTGGCAAAAGAGGGTGGAGTCTGTGGAATGCTGAAAGTCCAACATTGTTGCACTTACATTCCTGATAAAAGTGAAAATATACAGAAGTATATTACAAATATTACAAATTTGCACAAAGAACTAGTTCCACTGGAGGTTGAAAGTGTCTTGGGAAAACTTGGTAGAGGGTTTTCTTCCGTAGCAAATTGGTTGACCAGAATGAGTAGACTAATGATAGGGAAAATTATAATAATAGCAACTGTAGTAATATTGTTAGCCATGGTGTTGAAAATTGTAATAACGTGTATAAAAAGAAAAGTAAGACAAAATAAGATAAAAAGAAATAACAGAATAATGAAAGAGAGAGAGAGAGAAATGGGTGAAATTGAGTTAGAGAAAATGAAAGAAAGCATGTATAAGGAGACAAGAAGACAAGATGAAAGGGAAACAGATGTGTAACTAACAAAAAGCAAAAGGATGAAAGACATATGCTGCCTGAAAAAGAAGTATAACTTGGGTTTTATGTGGTGATTTAAAAATCACCAAAGGGGGAGTTGATGGAGCAGAGAAAATAAATTTTTTTAACCCCTAACAAATTTTATAAATAATTAATAAAATGTTCGTTTAAATGTATTAATCAACACTGTACGTGGGGAAGGGTAATACGCAAGTGTATGTGCTGAATAATCTATTAACGAATGTCTGTGTGTCTAATTATAACATAAAAATAAATGCGTACTAATTTATAATAAATGCATGATTTGTGCTTCATAGAAAATAAACGTGTCGTTGCAAAAACAATAGTGATGGTAAGTAAGGAACAGCTTAAATGTTGCTTTCTGCTAGGTAATAACTAATTGGGGTACGTAGATGACGGGAGGGAAACGAAAAGGCTATGTTTCTCTATTTTAATTATGTTTTGTTTATTTCAAAATAGTGCTTCTAAGTATAAACGAGTGGCGATATAAAATGGCTGCCAGTTAATGAAGTGCGCAAGTGCGGGGAAACACGTGACAAGGGAGAAAAGTTGGAGAAAAGCTAACCTCGTGATGTTGCTGAGAGGCTAGGATGCGAGAATGGTCAAGGCTGATGTGACCTAATTGAACTGATAGTGTGTCGTGGTGATCAGCAAGGAACCGTGGGAAACCATTTTAAGAGAAAGGACAATGCCTGCAGAGTTCTCGAATGTATCGAAAGAAGTTACAAATGTACTGATCGAAGCGGATGGAAACATGTCTTGAACTGTGAGAAAGGAAATGATCCAAGGACCCGTTGGATCCAAGAGAACTTGATTAAAGAATGAATAGATGAAATGTATGAACCAATGAAAGAAAAGCGTGTTATTAATGTTGCAACAATTAGTTAGCAAAGTTAGAATTAGGGTATAAGAGGGCCTACTCTTAGTGGGAGGGGGTCACAGTCACGATCGGAGTTGGAGAGTCGTGTTGGTGTTGGTGGCTTCCAGTGCTTGGTGGTCCTGATCGATCCATTACTGAGCGGGAGATGCTGAAAGACTGTTAGATGAGACGGGTTGCAGGTAGCTGATGCTGACGAGCTGAAGTTTCTGTTGCTGTCTTAATTTTCCAGTTGAGTATGAGAATCAGGTTATTTTTAATTCTTAAACTTAGGTTAGAAATCATTAGGCTAAATTAGGAAGGTAGGCAGGTAATTAGGGTTTTGCTTCATGACAAAAATTTCCTTTCTGCAATAAAATTGATTATGCTTAATAAATATTTGAATTAATAATGAATGAATAATTGAATAAAAAGTTTAAATTCTTTCTCATGCTTTTAAAATTATATAAAATTTAAGATTCTTTAAATCAAACGACTCAGTGGTTATTTTACTAAATGATTGTGACACCAGTAATTGGTTATTGTGATTTAGCTGGTCTTAATCACTATGAACTAATTTCTTACATGAATGATTCATCGACAAAACAATGAGCAGGAATATCTTAAGAAATAACTGAAAAGAAAACGATAGTTTTAGGTAATAAGATATCCCGGCTCCTTCCAGCGGTACATAAATGGTGTTTTCCATTTAGTTCTCATGCTTCTCCTAGGAGTACAGATTTTCGTAAAAGTGTAAAGGAAATCCAGGTGTGTGCGTGTGTGATAGGCGATGTTTATGGGCCCCATCGTCATGTGGATGTGAGAAAATATAGTTTGCCCCTGGATTGACCAATAAGTGACCTAGGAGGAGAATAGTTTTATTGTACGCGCTGCATCAGATTTCTTGGTAGCAGAGTTATGGTTTTCTATAGATTAGTTTAGTGATTATTGTTTATTGATTATTGATTTTTTTTTTATGACTAATACTATATGTTGAGTCGTGTTATGTTATATGTGAGTTTTCACGCTTCTGGGATGTAGGAAGTGGAACACGTGTGGCAAGAGAAGTCACATGGAATTTGGTACATGGTCTGAATTCATTTTGGTAATAACACAGGTTGTGTTATGTTAGGGATTTTCTGTACGAAAGGTGTGTAACTGAAATAGCAAATCACGTTTTCTTGTGAAACTTTGGCCTTAATTCTCAGGAGCCTAGTCTCCACATGTGTCTTATCCCCAGAGAAACGAGTAAATTGTTTGCTTGAAAGAAGGGTAAGGTAGAGGGAAGTGCTACTTTATCGGCGAGAGTTAATAATTCTGTGGTAGGGTAGAGGTAAGCGCTGCCTACTGGAAATACAGGATTCTTGTGTAAAAGGACAAAGCTGTCACTTTTGTTTAGCGAATCAGACTATGGAATTGTTTTAATTGTTGTAACTAACGGAGAAAACAGTGAAAAGAAAAATTGCCGATAAATTTTGTAAAGGAGGGGTAAAAGAGCAGGAGTGACGTAGAACAGTGCCGCGCTAGGATTGGATAGTGCGCTAGTCACGTGAACACAGAGTCAGGAGTGACGTAGAAAAGTGCCGCGCTAGGATTGGTTGGTTCGCGGACGAAGGGAATTGTTCTGATTGGTGCGTTAGTGTGAGTCGCGCTGTAATTGGTTGAAGTTCCGTACACAGAACAGTGCTAGTGTGAAGAGAAAAACAAATCGAAAATATGCCGTATTACGAGTATGAAAGGGAGAGAACGTCATGGACGACAAAAATAAAGAATTTCTTTAAGAAAGACAAAAAGGTTGTGACTAGAGAGGGACAAGTAATTCCTCCACCGAAATCAGCAGCTTCACATATGATGCTGAAATATGGATATCATACATGCATATGGTTGGAAAATTGGGCAAAGTATACGAAGAATGATGGTGCTTTAGCTTTCCCTGAGAATGGTTCATTTAGTGTAGCGGTTTTGCGAAATTTGCGAGAAAAAATGACAAATCTAGAACCTAGACCTAGACCGACACAGTTTGAAGCGTTGACAGAATGGGAGGATGAGATGTATGAGCGAGAGAGATTCAGAGGTTTAAGAGATCATGAGTTTATGCCTGGAAGAATGTGGGGAATAAATCATGAAGATAGAATAAAACGATGGAGATGTGCTAACATGACAGGAGGTTTGTTTCCAGCTTTTACAGTTGAGGAAGAGACTAAGAGAAAACGGACTGAGAAAAAGAAACATATGGAGAGGGAGAAATATATGCATGAGAGCGAAACGGATGATGAATTGCTGGAAGATATTTTAAATAGAAATCCACCTCCGTATCAGCAGAGTTCTACAGTGGTGACACCAAATGCGCCGCTAATAGAGACTATGCGAAATAAAAGTCCGGAAAAAAGAATTGAAATAAATAGGTCACAAGATCAAATGAGAACTTCACAAAATGAAGGAATAGAAAGCGACAATGCAAGCGAATTAGCAAGGACAACAAAAGAACTAACTGAGAAGATTAGAGAATTAACGAAAAATATGGAAGCAGTGACTGTGCCTGTAACAATAGGTCCAGTAATACCAGTTTTTGAGAATCAGAAAATTGATGAACGATCTTTAGTGATTCCCATGAGTTCACAATTTCAGAGAGAAAAAGAAAGGATGGAACAAAGTGCAAGTACAAGTAATTTGGCTAGTACTTACAGACCAAGTCCACCTACAAATTTGACTGTGAATGAGTGCAATGGTAGGAAAATGCATATGGTAACAGAATCTGCAACAGAGACTCCTGAAAAGAGTGGTAATTGGGTAGAACTAAATAATACACCCATAGGTCCGACTCCTGATGAGTTAAATGAGTGGATGAAGGCATTTAAAATAAAAGAACCAGAAGAAAAACCATTAGATGTAATTAGGTTAAAAATTGACATGGAAGAATTAATTCTAGGAACGATTGGTACAGAAAAGATAAAAAATTACCAGGATGATGAAATAATGTTTCTGTGCAAAAGTATTACATGGAGAGCAAAGAATTTACATGACAAACTAGAAGAAGTAGCCAGTGAAATTGGAATAGACTTTGCGAAAGTGAAAACGTTGCAGAAACCATATAGAGTAGACTTTTGTGAAAAAGATATTGAAAATTTGAACACGGCAGGAAGGCTGACACAAATAAAAGAGTTAATTGTGTTATTGAGAAAATGGGGTGATGTGGACAGATGGAAGGTTAGATGGACAAAGAAGAATGAGAAAACTACAGACAAAGCTTCTTTGGCTTTTATGATAACTGAAAAGGAACCTGTTGCCAGAGAATACCCTATGAGAGAAACTCCAGGTGGTAGTTATGTGCATGTTCCCTGGACTAGGCAGGATATACTGTCATTTACAAATGACTTTCCGAAGCTAAGAGAGAAACCAGTTGAATGGTACCGACAAGTAGAGAGATTTGTAAAGGTTTCAAAGGTGTTGTGGATAGATTTAGATGGATTATTTGACATAGTGGTACCAACTGATTTGTGGTCAGAATGTAAGATTACAGTTGACTGGCCAACTACAGAATATCCAAGAGATCCTAAGACAGGAGCTCCAGGTCCTGAGGTGATGAAGAAGTATGATAAGGTGATTACCTTTTTGAAGAATAAGATTCCTCCTAAAGAGACAGATTGGGTAAAAATCGATAGAACTACACAGGAAAGTAAGGAGTCTGTACACGCCTATTATGAGAGGTTGTTGTTGGTTTTCAAGCAGTATAGTGGATATGAGGAATTAAGTGAAAAAGATATGAGTCATTTTGTGTACAGATTTGTGTTTGGATTGAAGCCAGAGATTAGTGAAATGATTAAACAGCATATGATTAATTGGCAGAATGGCACAGTCGATGATGTGCTAAGGTATGCTAAGTATTGCAGTGATGATATTGAGAGTAGACAGCGTAAATTGAAAGAGAAGGCAATGTGGGCACAGGTGAAAGTGGCAGAAAAACAAGAAGCTCAATTGGATAGTAATAGTGGGAATGAAACAGGACAGAATAAAATGCGACCTAACATAGGTAAAGGGAAAGGTCAAGTGAGTCTAGAGGAGGCAAAGAAGAAATGGCCCTGTCATAATTGCGGAAAATTAGGGCATTGGAGAAACGAGTGTAAGTTCCCACCTAAACCTAATCCGGAAAATCAATCACATTAACTCCACAGGTGCAGAATGAGGTAGTTGTTCAACAAAGTCAGGTGCCGCAACCACCACTTCCCAACACTGTTAACCAGCAAAGATACAGTACAGAAACAGGATTCTACGGAGGAGAGCAGGTAACACAGTTGCCGCGAGCAGCTAACATTTCTCAGTATTGGTTGCGTCAGAGTGAGGATGAGCCGGATGAAAGTTTCTGACGGTGCCCAGGAGAGGGGAAAGAGTGCGTACTTGGCGCAACTCTAGAGGTAGATCAGTCTGGTCCCTTTGTGGATGGAGAAGTGAATGGTGCAAATGTAACATTCCTTGTCGATACTGGAGCTACCCGTTCTACTGTTAGATCAGTGGAAATTCCAAACCTTCCTCTCTCAGGTGAATGCATCCAAGTGGTAGGAGTAGCAAATCAGCAGATTAAAACACCACTTACTGAATTAGTGGAAGTAAAAATTGGCTCTTTTAGCAAAATGCATAAATTTGTAGTGTGCGACTGTAGTCCTGTAAATCTTTTAGGTCGTGACCTCTTGTGCAAGATGAATTGCACAATTTATTGTACACCAGATGGAATTGGATTTCAGACCTCAGATGAAGATGTATTGTATAAAGTAACTTTGATGAATCAGGAACCTGAAATGAATGGGTTGTTTCCTGCATTTGATGCAGAAAAACTTCCAGAAGAACTAAAAATTGCAGTGAAAGAAAGTGTGTGGGATTTTACAGGAGAAGATATTGGATTAATGAAAGAAGTTGATCCCGTAAAAGTAACAGTAAAAGAAGGAACAACTTACCCGAATACGCCACAGTACAAATTAACTCCAGAAATAATTGAAGGAATAACTCCTGTAATAAATAAAATGATTGAACAGGGAATTCTAAAAGAAATAATGAGCAGTCCATGTAATTCACCTATTATGGGACTGAAAAAGCCAAACGGAACATATAGAATAGTACAGGATTTGAGAAAGATCAACAAAATAGTTGTGCCCTGTTGTCCAATAGTGCCAAACCCTGCAGTAATTCTATATCAAATTCCACACGAAGCTGAGTGGTACACAGTGATAGATTTGTGTCACGCATTTTCTCTATTCCTTTGCATCCAGATAGCCAGCCATTATTTGCGTTCCGGTTCGGAGAGCGTATTTTGGCATGGTGCCGAATTCCTCAGGGGTATACAGAAAGCCCCTCAATCTTTAATCAGATTCTAAAGAAATCTCTGGAAGATTTGAAAATGCCAGAAAAGTCAGTGATGGTGCAGTATATCGATGACCTATTGGTGGCATCGAAAACAAAAGAAGCATGTGTAAGTGATACAATTGCTTTACTGAACCATCTAGAGAAAAGAGGACATAAAGTGTCCCCTTCAAAATTGCAATTTTGCCAAAAAGAAGTTCAATATTTAGGGCATAAAATTGAGAAAGGAGTGCGAAAGATAGCGACAGAAAGAGTAAGAATGATTCAAGGAATGAGAGCACCAATGACGCAAAGAGAGGTAAGAATGTTTCTGGGAATGGTTGGATATTGCCGACAATGGATAAGTGGTTTCTCTTTGATTGCAAAACCATTACAAAAGTTGACCAAGAAAGATGTAAGAGACCCTTTTGAGTTAAATAACGAAGAAATGAAATCTTTCAAAGAGTTGAAAAAGAAATTGTGTGAGGCCCCTGCTTTAGGCATGCCTGATTATGAGAAGGATTTTGAATTGTACTGCAGTGAAAGAGATGGATGTGCGTTTTCAGTACTGGTACAAAAACATGGAACAATGAAAAGACCAATTGCTTATTTTTCAGCTGTTTTAGATCCTATAGCAAAAGCATTGCCCGGATGTCTGAAAGCAGTTGCTGCTACTTGTGTAAGTCTGGAACAAAGTGAAGGTATAGTGATGGGGTATCCACTGAGAGTATATGTTCCCCATTCAGTAGAAATTCTTTTGACAAGAACAAAAACACAGTACATGACACATAGTCGGCTGACTAAGTACGAAAAAGTAATCTTGAGTGCTGAAAATGTGACCATAGATAGATGCATGAATGTGAATCCTTCAACATCATTGCCAGATGAAGAGAGTATAATTGAACAAGACGAAGTAGATCATGATTGTCTGAATGTGCTGGAATATTGCACAAAACCAAGAGCTGACATAAAAGATGAACCGTTAAAGGAATCAGATTATGTCATGTTTGTAGATGGCTCATGTTTGAGAACGAAAGAAGGAGTTTTAAGCGCAGCTTACGCAGTGTGCACAGTGGCAACTGTGATGGAAGCGTCTTGTCTGAAAGGAATAAGGTCTGCACAAGTTGCGGAACTGATTGCTTTGATTCAAGCATGTAAATTAGGAAGAAATGTGCGAGTCACGATTGTGACCGATAGCCAATATGGTTTCGGTATCGTACACGACTTCGGTCAGATTTGGTCGCAAAGAGGTTTCTTGACGTCTGCAGGAACACCTATCAGAAATGGAGATTTTGTTAAAAAGCTGCTTGAGGTGATACAGCTGCCTAAACAAATAGCTGTAGTGAAGTGCAAGGCACATAAGAAAAACGAAGATTACATAGCTGTTGGCAATAACTATGCTGATGAGATCGCCAAATATTGTGCAGAGAACATGGTGTCCCTGAATAAAAACAGAGAAAGGGAGCATATCTCTTCTCCTTTGCTTTTTACTAACACTGTCGAGACATGGGATGAAGTAAGACAGTTACAGGAAGCTGCAAATGATGAGGAAAAAGATTACTGGATAAAAGCAGGATGTAGAAGACAGGAAAATAATGGTGTGTGGGTGTACAGAGATGAAAGACCAGTTATGCCTGATAGCATGATTGCAGACATGGCACGGATGTACCATGGACAAGCTCATATTGGGAGAGATGCAATGATCAGACTTTTCAGACAAACTTGGTATAACCCAAAATTCAGAGCGATAGCTGAAAGCCTTTGTCAAAGATGTCTTATTTGTCAGCAGTTTAACCCAGGAAGAAAGACGGTAGTGAGTCTAGGAACAATAGGACGAGAAGGAGGTCCGTTCACTAGAATGCAATTGGACTTTATCGAAATGCCCCCTTGTAACAGACTAAAATATGTTCTAGTGGTCGTCTGTTTGTTTTCTCGTTGGGTGGAGGCATACCCCACTAGAAGGAATGATGGAACAACGGTGGCAAAACTTATGCTGCGAGAGTTCATTCCAAGGTATGGTTTTCCAGTCACAGTTGAGACAGATAGAGGAACACATTTTCAAAATGAGTTGATCCAATTGATTTGCGAAGCATTGAGTATTAAACAAAAACTACATTGTGCTTACAGACCAGAGGCTTCTGGGGTAGTAGAGCAAATTAATGGAACAATTAAGAACAGATTAGGAAAAATGTGTCAAGCTACAGGACTCAAATGGCCAGATGCACTGCCCCTTGTTCTGATGACCATCAGAAGCATCCCTGAAAAGAAAACTGGACTTAGTCCTCATGAGATGATCATGGGACGAGCAATGAGACAAGCACAAGTACCTGTCAACAAGTTATTGACTATAACTGATGATCTAGTACTGGATTATTGCAAGGGACTGGCTGATGTGGTGCGTTCTGTGTTTCATCAGGTTGGACCGGATGCGACCACTCTTGAAAGAAAACCAGCCCACGACTTGAATCCAGGAGACTGGGTCCGTATAAAAATCCACAGGAGAAGAAACTGTCTAGTTCCTCGCTGGGACGAACCACGACAGGTAATCCTAGTGACAACGACTGCAGTCAAGTGTGCAGGAGTGAAGAACTGGGTCCATGCCAGCCACACAATCAGAGTTCAAGAACCTACTGATCGACATGTGAGTCGACGTCTGGAAGTATGGGATAAAAGTTTAACGGCTGGGACAACAAGAATAAGAGAAAGGGTGCCAGAACTTGAAGATCGACCTGAAAGTCGACATCTGGAAACCCCAACTGCGAGCACCTCTAGAGAAGAAGAGGAAGAAGAAGAAGAAAGAAATTCAGAAATTCCAGAACCTGAAGATCGACCTGTAAGTCGACATCTGGAAATATCTGACACAAGTTCAGGATCTGATGATTCAGTTGCAAACTGTGAAGAATTTCGAAGGAGAACTTGGGGTTATAAACCAATTAGAGAAGAAAATGAGCAAGAAAATGATCTAGATGAGCAACCAAGTACAAGTTATGGTGGAAATCCTTCAGAAATAATATTAATAGACGAAGTAGGGAAAGAAGTACACAAAAAGCTAGAGAATCGAGAAGAACCCCGAGGAGCAATAGGGACAGATAGAGAAACAAAAGAACAGGGAAATTTAGAAGTAGAAAGTGAGGAAAACACCAAATCGGAAGAACACCGAGGAGGGACAGTAATAAGGGAACACAAGAAGGAGAAGACAGATCCACCAGTAAGAGACGACGAGATCATAAGCTTCAAAATAAGAGACAATAGTGAAACAGTTGAAACCGAATCTGAAGAGAGTGGAGAAGAGGAGAAAGCAAAAACTGAATCAAGAAAAAGAAATTGGAAATCAGAAAGAGAAGAAAAAGAAGGTGAAGCCAAAAGGCCAAGAAAAGGAGATAATTGGCCCAGCAACTATATAAGAAAATTGAGATATAGAATAATAAGAGCTGGAGAAGAAAGTGCTGAACAAGTGAATGAAATAACAAGTCAAAAGGGACAAGAAAAGCCAAGTGGAAAACGACTACAAAAGTCTAAAAGAACGAAGAAAGTGAATGCAAAGTATAAGTCACCTGAGTGGCTATATATCGCACTGACGGATTACAAAGAAGAAGGAAACACTCACGAGAACCAGAGACTAAGAAGTCGAATGGGTAAAGGTGAGATGCAACAAACCTGAAGTGAAGACTTATAGTGCTTCTGCCGGACATGACAATTTTACTGGATATGACAAATCACCGGATGTGACCACGAAAGAATTCTGGAGAGAATTAAAAGAAAGTACCGAGCAAAGGTTTTTGGAAGGCGGAGTGGCATCTGAGTCATTTCTGAGGTGTAGTGACACAATTTTCTGAAACTTAAACAAAAAGATAAAAGCAAAATGGAAAATACTAGGGATAGAAGAGATAAATGTGAGTTTGTAAAAAGATGGTGTAAAATGTGCTGCTTTTGTACAGGTTTATTAATGACCATATGGATAGTTTTAGCAATCACAATTCCTATTAGTTTGGCTGTAATAGAAGCGAAAAATGATACTAAACCAGAAAAAGAAACTAATATTAAAGAACCAGTTATTTTAAGAAGTAGTGCAGAATTACATAAGGATAAGTCAGTAACAGACTTTTCTAAAAATGTTTTTACAAAATTGTTGTATGAATATGTAGAGACAATGGATGTGAGAGATTGTTATGTTTGTATGCAGTTGCCTGCATCAGTGTCAGAAGGTGTGACTCATCACCTACCTCTAACTTATGGAATAACCTGTAGTGTAATAGCAAGTTTATTTTATAAAACATGTAGATTAGAGTCTTATTATACTGATATAGATAAGATTTTTGCAAACGTTCCAGTAGTACCAGAACTTAACAAAGTAAAACCAGCAAAAGTTTTAGGAGAATTCTTTCTAGAACATAGAAAATTAACCTTAGAAGAAATAGTTAATAACAACCTTACCTGTGAGTTAAAGAAAGAAGAAAAGGTATTTTTAGAAATGGTTGAAGAAAGAAGAATGAAATTTCAAAAAGAAGCAATAAAAGAGGAAGGAACACATCTATGGACGTTTGAGGAAGGAAATCATGAAGGGAAAAGATAAATGCAGCAATGACATTAGATTGGCCGCAAACAGGAAAGTTGTGTATTAGGAGAAATAAGACAGTCTATGACAATTACTTTGTAGGTTCCAGTATCTGCCATGACAATTATCAAATTTTGGGAGGTTGGGGATTCAAAGGTGGAAAAGATCCAATATTTCCAGGTATCTATTATATTTGTGGGAATAGAGCTTATTACAGGTTACCGGACCATTGGTATGGAACTTGCTATGTAGGCCTGGTCTTTCCAAAAATCTTTCATATGGACAGAGAAGAAAAAGGAACATACAAGATGATTAATAGCTTTACACGTAGAAAGAGGGAAAGTTTTTCAGAAATTGTAGGTGATATTTTTGGAGCATTAATACCAGCAGTGGGAATATCTTTGAATGCATTTAAAATTCGGAAGTTATCCACAGTAGTAGATCGTTTGTCTACAGATACTGCGGGAGGGTTCTTAATGGTAAATACCGAAATGGTTGCCATGAGAGCTATGGTGATGCAAAATCGGCTTGCCCTTGATATTCTTTTGGCAAAAGAGGGTGGAGTCTGTGGAATGCTGAAAGTCCAACATTGTTGCACTTACATTCCTGATAAAAGTGAAAATATACAGAAGTATATTACAAATATTACAAATTTGCACAAAGAACTAGTTCCACTGGAGGTTGAAAGGGTTTTGGGAAAACTTGGTAGAGGGTTTTCTTCCGTAGCAAATTGGTTGACCAGAATGAGTAGACTAATGATAGGGAAAATTATAATAATAGCAACTGTAGTAATATTGTTAGCCATGGTGTTGAAAATTGTAATAACGTGTATAAAAAGAAAAGTAAGACAAAATAAGATAAAAAGAAATAACAGAATAATGAAAGAGAGAGAAATGGGTGAAATTGAGTTAGAGAAAATGAAAGAAAGCATGTATAAGGAGACAAGAAGACAAGATGAAAGGGAAACAGATGTGTAACTAACAAAAAGCAAAAGGATGAAAGACATATGCTGCCTGAAAAAGAAGTATAACTTGGGTTTTATGTGGTGATTTAAAAATCACCAAAGGGGGAGTTGATGGAGCAAAGAAAATATTTTTTTTTAACCCCTAACAAATTTTATAAATAATTAATAAAATGTTCGTTTAAATGTATTAATCAACACTGTACGTGGGGAAGGGTAATACGCAAGTGTATGTGCTGAATAATCTATTAACGAATGTCTGTGTCTAATTATAACATAAAAATAAATGCGTACTAATTTATAATAAATGCATGATTTGTGCTTCATAGAAAATAAACGTGTCGTTGCAAAAACAATAGTGATGGTAAGTAAGGAACAGCTTAAATGTTGCTTTCTGCTAGGTAATAACTAATTGGGGTACGTAGATGACGGGAGGGAAACGAAAAGGCTATGTTTCTCTATTTTAATTATGTTTTGTTTATTTCAAAATAGTGCTTCTAAGTATAAACGAGTGGCGATATAAAATGGCTGCCAGTTAATGAAGTGCGCAGGTGCGGGGAAACACGTGACAAGGGAGAAAAGTTGGAGAAAAGCTAACCTCGTGATGTTGCTGAGAGGCTAGGATGCGAGAATGGTCAAGGCTGATGTGACCTAATTGAACTGATAGTGTGTCGTGGTGATCAGCAAGGAACCGTGGGAAACCATTTTAAGAGAAAGGACAATGCCTGCAGAGTTCTCGAATGTATCGAAAGAAGTTACAAATGTACTGATCGAAGCGGATAGAAACATGTCTTGAACTGTGAGAAAGGAAATGATCCAAGGACCCGTTGGATCCAAGAGAACTTGATTAAAGAATGAATAGATGAAATGTATGAACCAATGAAAGAAAAGCGTGTTATTAATGTTGCAACAATTAGTTAGCAAAATTAGAATTAGGGTATAAGAGGGCCTACTCTTAGTGGGAGGGGGTCACGATCGGAGTTGGAGAGTCGTGTTGGTGTTGGTGGCTTCCAGTGCTTGGTGGTCCTGATCGATCCATTACTGAGCGGGAGATGCTGAAAGACTGTTAGATGAGACGGGTTGCAGGTAGCTGATGCGGACGAGCTGAAGTTTCTGTTGCTGTCTTAATTTTCCAGTTGAGTATGAGAATCAGGTTATTTTTAATTCTTAAACTTAGGTTAGAAATCATTTGGCTAAATTAGGAAGGTAGGCAGGTAATTAGGGTTTTGCTTCATGACAAAAATTTCCTTTCTGCAATAAAATTGATTATGCTTAATAAATATTTTTTTATAAAACATTTTATTGATTTTACAAAACTGGTACATGTGACATTTCATCAATAACTTTACGGTACATTTGCAATCAATCAATAACAGGGGGGTATTTGTGTAATTTATCGGTGGCGGCAGTCTGCTACGGACTACCTAGCAGTGACGTGGGCTGTCGGCCAGTCAGTGTCGTATGGCTTGGCCTGTGTACTCCCCGTGACAGAGCTTCATCATTCACTGAGATCGGACAGTGTGTTCTCCCGTGGGGGCTCACATATGCCACCCCGGTATGCATTCCACCCCCCAGATCAGTGTCCATTTTTTGGGGCACCCTCTATGTATGTACACTGCTTTCTCTATAATCATGGTGCTGTCCATGTCTTTGCACCATTGCTGTAGTGTGGGCAGCTGTCGAGTTCCCCAGTGCTGTGCGATATTTCTTTTCGCTAGAGTCATTCCCAGTGTCACCCAATCTCGGGCCCTATGAGTGAGGTCTGTGGGTTTCCATATATTAAGCAGACACATCCGTGGTTCTGGGAGGATCGTGATGGTCGTTACCTGCGAGAGTGTCTGCATAACTGCCCTCCAGTATCGCATTATCGCATGACATGTCCAAAGCGTGTGAAAAAAGGTTCCTAATTCGTCGCAGTCTCGAAGGCATAGTGGTGTGTCTGCTCGGGCAATTCTGTGCATAAGGGTCCGGGTGTAGTAAGTACGGTGTATTATTTTTAATTGTACTAGCTTGAGCCTAGATGGTATTGCTACTTCCTTAGGGGACGATAGGGCCTCCTGCCACTCTGTGTCGTCTAATTCACCTACGTCCGCTTCCCATTTTTCTCTAAGGGCTACTGTTCGATCAGGCTGGTTATTTATTATTTTGCGGTAGATTTGTGAGATGGCTTTTTGACTAGGTGCACAGTTAGGAGTCTGTCCTCCAACGGCGAGGACTCCGGAAGCTGCGTACCCGGTGGTATAGCTGCCCTTAATGCGTGTCGTATCTGGTGGTATCGAAACTCCTCCGACTGCGCCAGGCCATATGTGTCTTGCAGTAGGGCGAACGTGACCACTTCCCCTTTTTCCATAGGTCTCCCACCGTCGAAATCCCGATTAGGTCCCACCGCTGGAAGCCCCTGGAGTTGCGCAAAGCACCCAATTGTTTAGAATCCCAGAGCGGCATGGCCTGCGTTATTACCCCTTTCCATCCCAATGCCCTCCGCGCCTCAACCCAGACATGAATGGTATGGGCCGTCGGGCCAGTAAGCGCCCTCTTCTAGTCTTATTGTATAGCGCCCCCATAACTCCGGGCGGTGCCAAGGAGATGCCTGTCCAATCGATACGCCGGGTCGGCCTGGGACACGTGGAGCCATTGGTTTACTACCGCCAATTGTGCAGCCCAATAATAAACTTTTATGTCAGGGAGGGCGATGCCTCCGTCGTACCAACAGCGCGCCAGCTTCTGTCTCGCTATGCGGGGTGTCTTCCCATCCCATAGTAGAGTGGACACTTCGGAGTCAATAGCTGCGAAATATGCAGGGGTCACGGAAACGGTGTATTCTGCAACGCATACAGGAACCTGGGGAGCGCCATCATTTTAAAGAGGGCTGCCCTCCCCAGTAATGTTAGTGGCAGCGAGCGCCAATGCTTGACGTCTCGTCGGAATTTCATCAAAGGTTGTGTGAGATTTTCGGCCATGAATTGCGTGGTGTTATGCGTGATGTATATTCCCAGATATTTAAATCCGATGTGCGTTATCTGGAGGTCACATCCCTGGGGAGCTGTAGGGGGCACCATGCAGTACATACAGCATGGATTTTGCCCAATTTATAGTATATCCGGAGGCCCGGCCGTAGGACGCACAGATGTCCATTAGACAGTTGATGGAGCGCGCCGGAGATGCCAAATAGAGCAGGATATCATCCGCATAAAGCGAGATGCGGTCTTCCCATCCCGCGGCCCACTTCAGTCCCCCGGATCACCGGGCTCTGGCGCACCCATGCGGCCAACGGCTCCAGTACTATCGCAAAAGGAGTGGCGACAGCGGGCACCCCTGCCGTGTCCCTCTGCCCAGCGAGAACTCTTCTGAAATGCAGCCATTCACTGTGACCTGCGCCAGCGGTCGGGTGTATAGGAGCTGGATCCAATCACAGAATTTAGGACCGAATCCCAGGTGGCGGAGCACCGCGAAAAGGAAAGGCCACTCGACGAGGTCGAATGCCATTCGGGCGTCAAGAGAAAGGATGACCGCGTCTTCTTCTATAGTAGATCTACGTGCTATGACCCCGTGCAGTCGCCGCAGATTTAGGGCGGTGTTTCGATTTGGCATGAAACCAGACTGATCTGGATGGATTATAATGGGTAAATGCTGTTGTAGTCTCATGGCCAATGTCTTTGCGAGAATTTTAGCTTCTGCGTTGAGCAAGGATATGGGACGGTATGATGTGCACTCCTGCGGGGTTTGCCAGGTTTGTGGATCGCGACTATAGTGGCTATGCGCTGGTCTCTGGGCAAGACACCCTTCTCCAGGCTATCTGTATACATGTGTAGCAGCTGCGGCACTAAGTGAGGCGCCGCCCTTTATAAAATTCAATCGGGATTCCGTTAGGCCCAAGGGCTTTCCCTACGTGCAGCTCGCCAATCGCCCGCGTAAGTTCTTCCGGGGCTAGATCTGCCTCAAGAGCCTCTACTGCTTCAGGGGTCAATGTAGGCATCTCGATATCCTTGAGGAATCTAATATTGTCCTCCATTGTGGCTGTCGCCACCGGGTATAGACCATCTCATAATGTCTCGCCAGCTCCTCAGCGATCCGCTGCGGCTCCGCCGCACATGTCCCATTCGGCAACTGTATCTGCGCTACCCATTTGCTGGCTCTCTCCTTTTATCCAGCCATGCCAGAAGTTTACCCGCTTTGTCACCTATTTCATATAGGGCCTGTTGTGTTCTGGTATGCTTAGCTTTTGCCTCTTCCCACATATATGCCTTGTATTCCTGGTGTGCTAAATGCACCCTATGGGTCGTGTCGTCATTAAGACTAGCTGCTAACTCAGTCTCCGCCAGTGTTGCCTCCCTCTCCAGATTACGGATCTGCTGCTGCTGCGCCCGATTATGGCCTGTTATTAAAGAGATTGCCTGGCCGCGTAGCACTGTTTTATAGGCCTCCCATAAAGTTGTAGGGGACTCTACAGACTGCAGATTTTCTGCAAAATAGTTTGTTGTTGTTTTAATAAGGCCTTTGCTTATCTCGCTGGTCTTAAGATAACTAGGGTGGAGGGGAAAGATCCTACGCCTACCCGGTGTTGAGGCCCTATACATGATTTGTACCGGTGAGTGGTCTGATATGCCTCTAGCTAGATGCGTGATATCAACTACCCCCGTTTTCCCGGATGCTAGCGTGAAGATGTAATCTAATCGGGAGAGGCTGTCATGCACCCCGGAGTGGAACGTGTACTGTAACTCTGTCGGGTACCTGTCCCTCCATATATCTATTAGGCCCAGGGCCTCCGTGAAGTCTACTAATTTCTGGTTTGCACTGTTGGAGTCTCTGGGGGTTTCCTGTCTTTGTGGTATCCATCGTCGCGTTAAAGTCTCCCCTATTATCAGTTCTCCCTGAGGGAGTGTCAGCAAGAATTTCCCAAGGGCCGGGAATGCCATATTGTGTAGCGCCGGCGGGATGTATACCGTCACTAGGTTGTAAACCCTGCCGTCCCACCTGCAAGTCACCGCCGCAAATTGACCCTGGTCGTCTTTCCGGGTTCCCAGGACCATTAATGGGTAACGTTTATTAATGAGGACTCCCACCCTCGGGAACCTGAGGTAAACTCGGAATGTACTGCCATTTCATACCCCCATCGGTTCAGTGCTCTCCATGCCGTCCCTATCATATGTGTTTCTTGGAGGAGTGTGACCGCGGGCCCCTTGCGCTTAATGTATTGAAGAACCAGCCCCCGCTTGATTTTATCCCCTAGTCCGTTAACGTTCCAGGATAACACCGCAAAGGGCTGATGGGCTGGGCTGGAGGTCTGTCCCTGCTGATCAGGGTCTATAGTCATCGCTCGTGCCGGCATCATGTGTATGTCCCGTTGGTGTGAGATGTAGGAGTGTTATGTATCCTCTGTGATGAGTTCGTTGTGTGTGTTCCCCGACACTGTACCTTATGTCATCATGTACATTAGAACAATAAAAACAAAAAGAAATCCCAAACATTCCCCAACCCCCGCCCACCTCCCTGCCCCCTGCACCGCGGATTTAAAACTACCCGCCTCCCCAACTCAGCAGAGTGCTTTATCCCCATAACGTTGTACTTGCGTAAGGGGGTTGAGTCACCCCGGTCTCTCCGCACTGTCCCCAAGTATTCTTGATCTTTGCGCTCAGTTTACGTTCCTGGAGCAGGCAGGGCCTATGCCCAGGCAGGACCCCAAGATCCCACAGGGGATTTGTACACACGTCGCCTAAGTCTATCGCACTTGCGAGTGTCCCCGTTGTCTCAATGTTCTGTGTCGTCTTGCTGGGAGATTCCTTCTGTTTCGGGGTTCGTGCTGCCGCTCCGCTTCTCGCCTGGGTCTCTGTCGTCCGGGGCCTCCCGCTGGTCGCCATCCTTCCAACCACCCGGCGGCCTCCTCCGGTGTGTCGAAAAACCATGTTTTTCCCTCCGCCTCCACTCTCAACTTTGCCGGAAATAACATGGCATATTTGAGTTCGCGAGTGCGAAATTCCTTCTTCACCTCTGTGAAGCTACGGCGCCGCCTGGTCACCTCCGCCGTATAGTCCGGATACAGGGTTACCGTACAGTTCTCTACTTGTAATGGGGGGCCACACGTGCCGCCTGCAGAATAATGTCCCGGTCGCGATAGTTAAAGATGCGCGCCAAAATTGGTCTCGGGGAGCCCCCGGCCGAGGCCTCCCCTGGTACTCGGTGCGCTCTTTCCACCGAGAAAAATTTGATAGTCCCCGAGGCTTTAGCTGGTTGCTGACAAGATCTTCGACGAAAAGATCCAGGGCGGGGCCCCTGACACTCTCCGGCACCCCCACCAGGCGTACGTTATTCCTTCTGGACCTGCCTTCCTGGTCATCGAGCTTGGCGGTCAGTTGCTTGTGTGCCAGTTCCAGCGTTTGAACTTTCTTTTTCAATGTCGCCGTAGTCTGTGGAGAGATTCACCGTAGTGGTTTCCACCTCGTGAATCCTGGCATTCATTTTGGAGACATCGGCGCGCAGTAGTGTGATGTCTGTCGATATTGTCCCAATGGACGTTTGCATCTGGCCAAGAGCTGCCATCACATCCAGGAGAGTGACTTCTTTTGATGCCGCCGGTACTGCGTCCGCACCACTGGGTGCGGCTGTGGACTGCAGGTCCTTACTGTCCCTGTGGAGGACATATTTGTCCATTTTATTGCTTGCTGTCACGCGTGGACCCCTGCCACCCATTTTCTCCAGGGCGAGGTATGTGGGGAGCCAGTAATCGCCGCTATCTGCCAGAGGTATGTCGTCTCCGCGTGGTCTTTCGGTTGTCTTGGCTCCCGCAGGGTGTCCTCCCTCTCTGATCTAGCTCCCCGAGGTGAAATGCTGCCACTAATACAAATCCACCATCGCTGCCGGGTTGTAGCCTCCTTTACTGTGCCGTGGCGGAGCGCCGGAACCCGGGCCGCCCTGGATGTCCCCTCGTCACCATCAGGCCCACCGGGGCGCCACGCCGTGTTCGCGTGTCCGCCGGAGCTCCTGCAGAGGGGTCCACACTGTCCTCTGTTCTTTACTACGCCCCTCCGGCCCCCGGCTATCCGCCGCGTATGGCTTTACTTGTTATGCCGGAGGAGGTCTGTGCAGGGTGCGTGCTAGTAGGGCCTTCCGGGGTCCCAGTGACCACCGTGCACCCGCGACGCCAGGCGGCCGGCTGCCTTATCTTAGTGCCAGAAGCCTCGCCCTGTACCTGCACCGGATCTCCTTTGTTTCTCTCCCGCACCTCTCCGGCCCCTGGAGGCTGCGAAGGCTTCGTTGTTATGCCGGTATTTTTGTATGGGTCCGGCCGAGGTTGACGTTGCCCTCTCTGGCCGCAGTTTCACGCGAGGCCCCTGCTTCACGTCCGGAGCCGGGCCTCACACACGCCGGCCTTGCCTCTGTCGCACCGGCGGCACCTGCCGCTCCGAGACTTTCGGCGAGTGTTCCTCCGGTATTCCGGAGCTGCCCCTCACCGTTAGTGCGCTGATTTGCGCCGGATTATGTACAGGAGAGACTGGGGTTAGTGCGTCAGGCCCGGAGTCACTCTAAGCCGCGGCCATCTTCGTCGGCTGCAAGCCACGCCCCCCGCTTAATAAATATTTGAATTAATAATGAATGAATAATTGAATAAAAAGTTTAAATTCTTTCTCATGCTTTTAAAATTATATAAAATTTAAGATTCTTTAAATCAAACGACTCAGTGGTTATTTTACTAAATGATTGTGACACCAGTAATTGGTTATTGTGATTTAGCTGGTCTTAATCACTATGAACTAATTTCTTACATGAATGATTCATCGACAAAACAATGAGCAGGAATATCTTAAGAAATAACTGAAAAGAAAACAATAGTTTTAGGTAATAAGATATCCCGGCTCCTTCCAGCGGTACATAAATGGTGTTTTCCATTTAGTTCTCATGCTTCTCCTAGGAGTACAGATTTTCGTCAAAGTGTAAAGGAAATCCAGGTGTGTGCGTGTGTGATAGGCGATGTTTATGGGCCCCATCGTCATGTGGATGTGAGAAAATATAGTTTGCCCCTGGATTGACCAATAAGTGACCTAGGAGGAGAATAGTTTTATTGTACGCGCTGCATCACACCCCTTGGCAATCAGGACTCGCAGCAGAGAAGTCCAGGTGCTGTTAAGATGCAGATGAAGTCTTTGATGGCCCTGAGACTTCTTAACAGGAGGCAAGCACGCACAAGCTCTTGGAGAACCTTGGAAGCAGGATGTAGAAAGCAAAAATCCAGTCCTTTCACTCCCAAAAAAGAAGCAGCAGGCCAGCACAGCAAAGCGCCCAGCAAAGTGGCAGTATCTTTTGACAGCAATTCAGCTCTTCTTCCTGGTAGAATGTCCTCAGTCCAGAAGTGTTCTGATTTTGGGGTGGCAGAGATCCAATACTTATACCCCTTTCTGCCTTTGAAGTAGGCAAACTTCAAAGGAAAGTCTTTGTAGTGCACAAGACCCTACCTTTCCCCGACCTGGCTCCAGACACACTACAGGGGGGGGGGGGGGGGTGGAGACAGCTTTGTGTGAGAACAGGCACAGTCCTATTCAGGTGTCAGTGACAACTCCTCCCACCACTCTAGCTCAGGAAGGCCCATCAGCCTGGTGATGGTCCATTAGGATATGCAAGGCACACCTCATCTCCGTTTGTATGACTGTCTAGAGTGAATACACAAGAACCCAACTGTCATCCTAACCGAGACATGGATTCTACAGACAGGCAGAGGAATAGAATGGTTAAGCAAGAAAATGCCCACTTCTAAAAGTGGCATGTTCAAACACGCATTTTAAAAACAACTTCACCAGATATGTACTTTTAAATTGTGAGTTCAGAGACCCCAAACTCCAAATCTCTACCTGCTCCCAATGGAAAATTACACTTAAAAGATATTTCAAGGCAATTCCCATGTTAACCTATGGGAGAGACAGGCCTTGACATAGTGAAAAACGAAATTAACAGTATTTCACTATCAAGACATGTAAAACACACAAGTACAGGTCCTACCTTTTAAATGCACTGCATGTAAGCCCATGGGACTGCCATGGGCTTACCTAAGGGGTGACTTACATGTAATAAAAGGGAAGGTTTGGGCCTGGCAAGTGGGTGCACTTGCCAGGTCGAAATGGCAGTTTAAGGCCTGAGACATGTTTGCAAGGCTACTCAGGTGGGTGGCACAATCAGCGCTGCAGGCCCACTAGTAGTATTTGATTTACATATTAAAATGGGACATCTGTGCCACTATTAAGTTCTTTTGAGAGAAAAAGATCACCAACATCCATCCTCAGCCAAAGTCATAAGGAAAATTGTATTAAGGTTCAAGTTCAACTGCTAGGCAAGTGCTTACACCCACGTTCTTACCTGGTTCCTATCTTGCATTTTAAAATTGGTATCTTTTTTGTATTTTAAATTTGCACCGTATTTTGTTTGGGAATATTTCATGGCACTCCAGAACTCTTCAGTCCGCCTAGGCTATTGCAGTTTGAGCGAAGAGAGGTCTCGAGGCTGCCCAATTCCTGGTTGCTGCACCTACCACTGCCATTTTGCTAAGTCAGCGGTCTAGGCGATGTTACTGGTGATGCCTACTTAAGCCTTCACAGGGCGCAGACGCGCAACAACTCCTAAACAAGTGCTTACACCCATGTTCTTGCCTGGAATCTATTTTGTATTTTAAATTTGGTATCTGGTTTATATTTTAAAAATTGCGACGTATTTTGTTTGGGGGTATTTCATAGAGAACTCTTCGGTCAGCCGCAGCTATTTCTGTTTGAGCGGACAGAAGTCTTGAGGCTACCCACTTCCTGGTTGCTCCACCTACTGTCGACATTTTGCTAGGTCAGCGGTCTAAGCCCTGCTCCTGGTGATGCCAACTTAAGCCTTCATAGGGCATGGACATGCCGCGCCAAAGGCAAGCCCGTCTGCGCCTGTCTGCACCTGGACGACACCAGACGCCAAACCCCTTGCCCCTTTGACTAGAGACCACTATCATTATTGGAGGCTACCCAATTCAGCAGGACACAGCACTGGAATAGTATCAAATCTGCAGCGATCTCAGCTCGCTATAACATCTTCCTCTTTGTTGTCGACAGTGGCTACCCTTCTAGAGGGCCCTTCATCATGCCTGAATTGCAGGTTCTCTGGTTTGGATATTCCATTGGTAGGCGGATCTGGGAAACCACGAACTTCCCTGACTATACCACCTAATATTACACAGGCTGAAAGACAGATAGCTACAACCTCCAAGGCACCTCTGGTGCTTAAGCACCTATACTGCAACATCAGATCCAGGGCCAAACACTCCACTGAAATATGGGATATAATTACTCTTCCATCCCCTAACATCTGTTTCTTCACGGAAACATAGCTAAACTCAGAAGCCCTTTCGTGCATTCCTCTGGCCATTCCAGAGAACTACACCATGACTAAACTAGATAGAGAGCAGACCTGGGGCGGGATGGCGATCGTCTTTCAAGACTCACTGAAAGTGGAAATTATCAATACCCTACATGCAAACTGGGTGGAACTATGCATATTTAAAATCACATTCTCCTCCACCATGTATTGGAAAGGGATGCTTGTATACCGCCAACCAGGGCAAAAAAATATTTTTGCCTTGCCGTCATGGATTACATTGCACCAAAGGTCTTATTGTCGAATAATTTTCTTCTCCAGGGTGATTTTAACTTTCATGGGAAAACGTGGAGAACGCTAGTGTAACCCAACTCCTAACAGATATGGAATTGTTGGGGCTCCTTCAAACCTCACACCTAGCAGCCCACACATTAGATGTTATTTTTTCAAACTCACTTGAAGTGAGAACATAGACAGACCACTACCTAATCAAGCTATATATTCCCTGTGACCAAGAGACTAGGATACTTAGTTCAGGGATTGGCAGAATGAGAAGGAACTGGAAGGCAATCTCTCCTGGCTCTATTGCTGACATCCTCTCGTCTCCCCCCCCCCGCCCCCCCCGCCCCCCCGCCCCCCCTTACGCTGACATTAAAAAAGCCTTAATGGCGTACAATGGTTCTCTGACTCAGGCCTTTGACAGAATCGCTACACTTAGACGGGCATCTCTGACCTCATCTAGAGGCCACGCTTCTTGGTACTCTAATGAACTGCACCTGGAAAAATCGGAGTGCAAACATCTACAACACAGATGGCGCAGGACTAAATGTCCTTCAAACAAAGACATTTACAAAACGTCGCTCATAAGCTACCATATACATATTAAAGCGCCTGTAAAAACGATATCATAGAAAAAATTGATCTAGCAGGGAACTCTTCTAGAAAGATTTTTAAAACATTGAATGAATTTGTGAAGCTGCGTGCTTGTAATCCCTCTATCCCTGCTTCCCAACCATTGTGCGATTCTCTGGCAAACTTCTTTGAAGATAAGATTACGGCCATCTAGGCCAGCTTTCTTACTGCCCAGAGCCAACCAGATACGGCTATCAATGTGCCTTTCCCTAACAACACCTCCACATTAGAGAAATTTGAGCCTTGCTCACTGGAGCACATTCAAACGATACTGGCTGGCGCCAAATCTCTTCCAGATGAGTGGAAGTCAGCTCAAGTAACTCCTATACAAAAAAAATCTAATGCCAACCCTGATATTCTCGCCAGTTTTCATCCAATTTCTCTACTTCCTCTGTTAGGAAAGTGCCTCGAATTCCACATAAACAAACAACTGGCCGCAGATCTGGAAGACCACAAGATCCTAGACCCCTCACAATCGGGTTTCAGAGCAATGCACACAGCACGAAAACAGCACTAGTGGCAGTCACAGATACCATTAGACTCTCATTGGATGAAGGGATTCTGGTAATGCTGGTTCTGCTGGATATGTCAGCAGCGTTCGACACAGTCTCACATTCCATTCTAATCCGCAGGCTGCACGATGTGGGTATACATGGCAGAGCACTACGCTGGCTCAGGGACTTTCTTAGCAATCATACCCAAACCATCACGTTAGAATCCTTCAGTTCCCGCTCTATGAGGGTTAACAGAGGAGTCCCACAGGGTTCTTCCCTGAGCCCGACATTATTCAATGTCTACATGTCCTGCTCAAGCAGATTGTCAGATCCTATGGTTATTTTAATGGGTTTCCTGCACTTGCTGTTTCTGGTTGCTAGCAGCGAGATACACCTCCGGGTCTTAGTAGTTTAGCGCTATATTAATTGCCTCTAACATAACAAGGTGAGAAAATGGTACATTAATTTTCAGTGCCACCTGGCACTTGCAAAGAAATATTGTCAGCTTGCAGGTGTAGCAAAGTCTTGCATCTCCTTTTTTTAAACCCTGTTTTTGTCTGACATTGGAACTCTGTGCACTGTAATGCTGCTATTCAGTGCCACAGTGCATGTGCTATGACTCTAAAATGGTATTAGTAAAGGTTGGTTTTATCCAATTGGTCTATGTAACTTTCCACTAAGGGCACGGTTGTTGAAGCAGAAATTGCACCAGTGTTGTGGAATATAAACATCATAGGGGGCTGCAGTCTGTGTTTACACCACTCCCAGATATGACTAAATCTGATAAAATATAGGGGTGCCAAGAGCAGCACTGTGCTCTGGCTATCGGAAATCAGGAGTATTTGTCCATGATAACGAGGGTGTACTTCCCCAACTGCAGAGGCCCCAAAAAAGAGTACAGCAACCTGGCACCAGATTTCTTTCATTCCGTTAGTGTGTTCTCGACCATCTGGGCCATGGAGAGGAGCCAGACATGCTCCCTTTAAAGCCCGCTTGGCTGCCACTATACTCCTGTGACCTTCACGTGCCAGGTTCACTATTGCCTGACGCAACTTCATGGGGATAGCAATGCACTTATTTCTTACTACCAGCCCATATTCTGCCACTGATAGCTCATCCATGATGTGCCGAAAAGAGACAAGTTCCTTTGAGTCCACCCCAGCTGGGGAGGTGTTCTCTTCCATGTGTCTTCACTCGTCTTTTATTAAGCACCTCTTCACCTCCCGGAGTGTGGCATCTTCTTTGGTGGTGCCTGTGATGGTGCACAGTGGCACAGCAGGAGGTCGGGCCTGGTCTATTTCACAGGATAGGTATTCCTCGGCTGCTGATTACCTTTCCTTGAGTGAGGCAGTGGGATGCTTTGACATGTAGCTAGAATGATTTTCTGCCTTCCCTGGCTTGTGGATGATTGTGTATGGGTATACTTGAAGGCGCAGCCCACAGTGTTCAATCTGGGGTAATTTTTGCTCTGGGTGTCTGAAATTCGTCAGAAAAGCTTGATGATTTGTTACTATTGTGAAATTGTTGCCATATAAGATGTGAAAATGTTCACATGCCCATAGCACCTGCAGGCTCTTTTTCACGTTGGAAGTATGCACTTTCCGTGTCAATCAGACTATGACGTGCATATGTCATTGCTCATCTTCCTTGTGACGGTATGCTAGTATTGTTCCCAGTCTTATAGGGCTGGCATCCACAGTGATCTCTGTGCAGAGTTTAGAATTTAAATATGCCAGTTTGGTTGGGTTACCTACTTTGTGTTTAATTGCTTTGATAGGCTTTTCTCACTCCATGCTCCACCTGAACATCCGGCCTTGTTTCATCAGTTCCCGGAGGGGGTAACTAATCGTGATGTAGTGCTTTATACAGCAAGAACAGTAGCTTGCCATCCCCAGGATTGGCCCATTTTCACTTATGTCTCCTGGGCTGGGTGTCTTGTTCAGTGCTTTCTCTGAGTCTAGTCTCATGTCCTCCCTAGTAAACGTGTCTATAGAAACGTAGATTAGGCTTGTGAAACTCACTTTTTTTCATTGAGTGTTAACTTGCCATTTTGGAAAGCCTGGCACATGCTACCCAGAGCCTTGTTGTGGCCCTCCATTATGGCTCCAAAACCTAACATGTCATCACTATAGTTTAAGGTATTTTTTTATAGGCCGAATGACTTTCCTGGTGGCTTACTGGAAAATGTCTGCAGCTGACGCTATGCCAAAGCTTTGCTGCTTCGATCTGAATAAGCCCTGCTAAGTCATGGATGTGGTAATATATCCGGAGTCTTCGAGTAGCTCTAGTTGGTGGAACTCTTTGTTAACGTCTAGTTTTGAGAAACTTTTGGCACCATTTAATAGTGCGATCATGTCACTGATGTGTGGCCTCTGATATCTCTCCCTCTCTCAATGGTCGTGTTGGATAGTCTCATGTCTACACACAGGCATACATTTCCCTCTGTATTCCACTTTGGTACCATGACCAACAGGGATATCCACAGTGTTGGCCCAGTGGCTCGTTCACTAATGTCTGCATCCAGCATTTACTTTGTCCTCTACCTCTCTGTGTAGGTGGAATGGCACTTTTCAATGGTGCTGTGCTACTGGTTTCACTTGCACATCGGATTTGCGCATTTGGACTTGCCATTGGATATTTGGCCATCCACATGTACACTCTAACGTCGGCTCGCCGTAGCTTAAGGTGACATTTCATTGTGCCATATTATGTGGCGTAGATGTGGTTTGAGCAACGCTCCACTGCTAAAGATGAATTGAAATGAAGGTCCCCCATTCGGATGTGCAGACGGGGATATATCTTTTTCTTTTTTCTAGGTCCAACACCATGAAGGCATATTTGACACTGAGATCGGTGAAAGGGATCTCAGGCATGACTCTTGTGATGGTGAGTTATACTGTGCACAACCTTAAGGAGCTTGTGGATTGCTTACTCTTGGCTCTCACCACCCTTGTGTGGTGTTCGGATTTCAAATCTTCCTCTCTGCGCTAGGTCTTGTAATGACACCTTGCATATCTTGTCATAGGGGTTCTCCTTCCCACAGCATCTGCACACTTGGTCTACGGCTGAGCAGCTCCTGGAGTGTCGGTATGCTTGTCCACATCAATAGCATTCTCATTTGATTTCCTGATTTTTCTCAGGGTGTCACCTTTTTCTATGACCTTGACATTCTCCTCTGATTTTGATGGCATTTGTTGAATATCTGTGTTTGTAGTCACAAATCTTGCTCACGTTTCTCGTCTTTTCCTGTTTCTATTTTCTTATCTTGCAATTCGGCCTGGTCATTGATTCATGTCAGCTCCTCAGTATCATCCAGTGAGTAGCTCTTCATCAGCAGTTGTCGAAAAAGAACATCGGATTGACACCATTCGATGATTCAGAGCCGTAGGGCGACTTCAGACGTAAAGTTGTCAAAATCACAGTGTCGTATTAGGTGTTTTAGGCTGGTGATGAAGCCCCCATTGGCCTCTTCTTTTTTCTTTTGTGAGGCCAGAATGATAGTGTACCCTTCGTAGTCAATGTTACACTTGTCAACAACTCTGATGGTGACTTTTTAATTATCCAGCCAATGTTTTTGGCTAGTAGGAAATTTAATGCAGATAGTATTTGTTCTACATCGGCTTCTCTTAACACTTTCCTGAAGTCTTCAAAATCATCCTCCCACTCTTGCCAGCCTGGTCCCATGTTGCTGCCTGTACTGAGGGTAGATGGTCTGGTGGTTGTAGATGCAAGGCTAAATACATATTGCGTTTTTGCTCTATGCTCTACGTCATTCCAGCAGTTGTTGACATGCTGTTGCTACTTCTAGTAGCTTATTCATGCCCTCTGTTCCTTTGTGCATTTTCCTTTTAGCTTCTCTTTCCCATGTGATTAATCATCTCTTCTGGTGGTTAACTTGTGTCAGTTGTGCAGTTTTTCTTTTTGTTTAGTTATCCACAAGTGCCTCACTCTTCAAAATGGCCACCGCTCTAGTTCCAATAGGAAAGCCTGGCCCGAAGATGGCATCTTCCTATTTTCTTGGATCTGCCTGATCCTTCAAGATGGACACCCCAATGACTTCTATGGAGCACTGCCTGCAGATAACCAAGGTTGGGTTCAAGAGATCCCTTCTTTTACCATTCCATGACGATGTTTTCTCTGTTGCTTCTCTGCGCACATTATATGGTGATCCTGGCAACTGAGAATGAGATTTCAAAGCTGTTTATCTTTGTGGGATTCCGACTTCTTCACCAAATGTCGAATAGGTGAGCCAATTGAGACGCCATACACCTTGACCTTTTGATCTGTTACAATATAAAATCCTCCTGACTCCATCATGGCCCAGATGACGACAGTGGACTGGACTCTGCAGGAACGCTAGCTGGAGAGAGACCTGGTGCCTGGAAGCATGCCCTGAACACCTGGGTGTAGCAGGAATGACCAGAAATAAATTTCCCAGCATCCGGAGATCATGACAAGGTGCTAAGGTTTTCCTAGAGAGATCATGTCCTAGGAAGGCAAGAAAATCAGGTCTGTACCACTGGGAGCTTTTTGCTGCAGCGAAAATGTGTTTAGCAAGACCCCATGGAATGGGTATCTGTCTCATGGAACCCTGCCTGCCTACAGCTTCCATCCTTTACCCACTGGAGGATTTTGAAAACTAAAAAAAGTGACTAAGGCTAAAGGCAAATCTTTATACCGGGGTGAGGTGGCAAACCCATTCCCAGAGATGGAGTGACCTACTCAGCTACAAAATCCAGGTTTGTCCTTTTAACACATTTTGGTGCCTAAACCAGTGGCTTCAGCAGGAGCTTGACAACAATATAAACGACTTTGAGGGATCATCTCTGGTTTCTGTCTTGGACCTTGTCCCACTGGAGAACTTTGATTTCCAACAAAACAACTAAGTCAGAGGGTAAAAACTTTGATCGGGGCAACTTGCCTTTTATATCCAATATTTATTCCACTGCAGTCAGAATGAAAGTACACCTACGTACTGGTCAACCTCGAACTACTTCTGTTTGGCGCGTTACTTTTTCATGGCGCTTTATGAACTACATTGTTTTTAAAATTCATATCTCCGCTTCTTCTTATCCAATTTTAATGATTTTGATGCCTTTTTGTTAATTACAGTTTTCTCTGCTTTTCTAATTTGCTAATTTGGTTTGGGAATTTTATTCTGTTGGTTTGTTGGTTTAAACATTATTGGTACTGCTTAGATGTCAATCAATCAATCAGAATTTATATAAAGCGCAGCTCATCATCCATGAGGGTATCCAGGCACTGAGAGCCTTGCTGCTTCGGGAGGAATCACTTGAATAGCCAGGTCTTGAGTCCTTTCTGGAATTCAAGAAGAGAGGTAGAGGTCCGGAGGCGAAGGGGGAGGTCATTCCAGGATTTTGCAGCAAGGTATGAGAAAGAGCGTCCTCACTGTTGCTTCGGCAGATGTTGGGGGTGTATGTGAGGGAGAAGGAGGCCTAGCGCAGGTATCTCAATGGTTGGTGGAAGTTCAGGCGGTGGTTGATGTATGCTGGTCCTTGGTTGTGTAGGGCTTTGTATGTGTGGATCAGCAGCTTGAATTGACATCTCTTCTGGGTGGGGAGCCAGTAGAGTTTCTTGAGGTGATGTGAGTCCGTTTGGGGAGGTCGAGGATGAGTCTGGCGGCTGAGTTCTGTATGGTTAGCAGTCTCTTCAGGAGGTGAGCAGTGTTTCCTTAGTAGAGTGCGGTGCTGTAGTCCAAGTGGCTGGTGACTAGGGCTTGAGTGATGGTTTGTCTGTTGTTGACGGGAAACCATTTGAAAATTTTCTGGAGCATGCGAAGAGTGAGGAAGCAAGCGAATGAGACTGCATTGATCTGGCTTTTCATGGTATGTTTGCTGTCTAAGATGATGCTGAGGTAGTGGGCATGGTCTGTGGGTGTGGGTGATGGTCCTAGTTTGGAGGGCCATCAGGAGTCGTTCCACGGGTAGGTGTTGTTCCCGAAGATCAGCACTTCAGTTTTTTCTGTGATGAGTTTCAGACAGTGTTTCAGGCAATTTAACCCCTTCCGTGCTTCCGTCGGCCAACGGCCGTCGCGAGCACTACCTCGCTAGTGCTGCGCACGTCCGTTGGCCGACGCGGCCCCGCCCACTCTTTTAAACTGCCGCACCGCGGCGGAATTCGCGCCGCGGTTAAAGGGTTAACCTGCATTTCTGTGGATATACTATGCTGCTGGTGCCTAAGCTACATAGGGTTGAGTAGACATATCTGCTGCCTTTGCCGTTGAGAAACAGGCAGCAGCAGCCCTTACACTGGATGAGAAAAGAAACACTTTTGTAGGAGTGGAAGGCCATACTGACCCATGATTAATGCAATAGGCTGCTTCTCTGATCAACATCTCAAACAGATGTCAGAGGAGGCGGTGTATGGGAATCAATTAATCATGGTTGCACAGTTCTTGAAATGTATCAACGGCACAGTTGCCTAATGCATTCGCTGCATGAGTCTGTGTTTGACCTCATGGTCATATGCTTTAGTCCTGGCGGGTTCACTCAGCCTTTCATCTTTTCAAGGTTGATCCATTGAGTTGGGTAACAAACATTTGTTTATTGTTACCCAAGTCAAACCAAGCCAAGTGCAACCAAGATTATTTAAATTCTTTTGCTGTGGCTGGCATGGTGGTACATTTTGGTTTCCCTGTGTCTGGTGCAATGGCAACAGAGAATAATAAATATCTTGGATTTATTCTGTGGACTGGCTCAAAATGTCACCAAGAAATGCTCTGTATGGAGACCGGTATGGGTCACGTTTCTATCATGCGAAAGTGAAATAAATAACATTGTCACAGCTCCCTAAATTGCCTTTTCTTGTTTCATAATTTAGTTGACCTTGCCACATGAATTGTTCTTCCATTGCCACATAATTCCAATCGCCCTGCTAATAGGTTAACTATGTAAACACACAGTATTCTACACTTGGCAAAACTAGTATATTTCATACACTGTTTACAATTATTGGAGACAGATGGATCAGTACGAATGAAATTGGAATAGTCCACAGTTTTTGTGACGACAAGACTAGTCTGGTGGAGAGACGCCACACAAATTCATGCAGATCTCCATGTTTTTATGTTTTATTTACTGATGAAGCAATGGAAGTGCCAACAGTCTTCCATGTACGTATTGTGGGTACGATTCACAAAGAGCCTCCGCATTAGTGGCGGAGGCTCTGCAGTCGTGTCGCGATCTCCGCAGTCATGGCGGGATCTCTGCAATGAGAAACTGCAGTGAGGAGATCCCGCCACGACTTTGTGAATCGGGCCCTCAGACTCCTCTCCTGTCCCTTTTCTAACTCATTTTCATCATATTAGTATACTTATTTGATCCATTCAAATGTCCATTCCGCTCAAAGCGTGCCGATTCAGAAATAGGTACGTTATTTATTACAACCCAAAATGTACCTCTTCGCAGTAGCTCCTGTTGGAGGCATGTTTTCCTGTTAAACAGTTGGGAGGACTTTACAGATGGACGGGGAGGCTTGAGGGGCTCATTAATTACCCACATGTTACTGCCTCTCCTATTCAGAAAGTTAAAAAGGCCATTTAGGTGAGACATACTCACCATAATATGTTGCACAAAGCATTGAAAGGCGGAACTACTCAATACATTTAATAGTGACTGTTTGCTGCCTGACTCAAAGGTACTCATTTTTCCCAGAGTAAAAAGGATGAAAGTTTGAGTTGACCATGCAGAGTTTTGAATCTGTGATCTGACCATTATTCACATATTTCAACAGTAGACATGCTAACCATCAAAGCTAGCTAAATAGAATTGCAAACTGTGATCTGATGGTGAACTCATGTCTCTGCAACTGCAAATGTAAGATGGGATTGGAAGATATGAACTGCAACTTACACACATAGCTCTGAGTGAGATATTGCAACTGCAGCCTGCCTCCTGCAGGTTTCACAATGATCTCTACAGCAGGCAGAGTACCTCTCTTACCTATCATATTGGGGATAAAAAACACAACTTACACATTACACCTGCTTGCTGCTGCAGGCTCATGCACCCAATGAACTATCTTACTGTGAATGAACCCTGTGATCAGCAGGTTACAAGAGATTGCTGCAATAGGAGTTCAATTTCCTATGCTAACTTGAACCTGTAATCCATAGGATACATACAAATCACTGGAGCATGTGCTCAACTCCTTTGACTAGCTGATCAGGTATGCTAGTCTCATACTGAGCACCCCATGTAGGACTTATAGCTTTTTTAACCGCGAGCTGCACCTAGCTTCATATAATTACTTGTGGCTGGATTACATGGACTGCCCAGATCATGGTAATTGGCAATTAGGTGCTAGTTTTAATTATAAGTGTAAGCTCTTTTACTGCACTTCCTTTTGCATAAGTCAGCCTTCGTCAGTCATCACCAAAATTTAAAAATGTTTTTTTGCAGCTACAGAACTGAGAATAAACTGAAAAATTTATTTTTGCTGCCACAGAATGGCACTGATCACCAGAAAATGAAGAAGAGAAATAAAGCATGCACACCTTTCCAATACGTAATGTGATGCTATATTGTACCTTAGATAAGCATCTCCTGGATAATGTATTTCAGCCCCCGGGGTGTGCCATTGAAATAGTTAAATTTACATTTGCCATGCAAATTCTGTCTATGTTAAAAGGTCTTATTATTTCCCAAATCAATTGTTGACATTTTATGAAACTAAGAATTGGACCATTAAGAATGTGAACTTGTGAACATTATATTTGTATAGATCTCAGGTGTACAAATGCGGTGATATGTGATGTATTGCTGGAGGCAAGGGGGATGCTTCAAATCACTACGTAATGAGTGTCTCAATCGTAGAGTGCATTACAAGTCAGGCTAGAGGTGTATTATGAGAGCTCTGAGAACATCTTAGCATTCAGGCTTTAGGACACACTGCATTGTGGAAGCTCTGTGAAAGGGTCTGTTCTGGGATAGTGGTGAAGGCATAGATCAGGGAAAAAAACTAGAAGCGCTCTTGGATTTCAGTACTGGGATATTGGTGCGTGGTGTAGGTGCACATAGAAATGCCCTTTGAAAGATCACTTTTATCTTAGCAGAGGGACTCACGTGCCTACGGCTAATGAGGATAGAGATGCATTGTGAGAGCTCTGTGGGTGGCTCTGTGATGGAATGGCAGACTGCAGTTCAGCCTAGTAGTTTCTTGAGAGAGGGGTGTAGATGGCTCAGTATTTTGGAACTGGTGTGTGGCAGATGGTGATAGAGGTGCATTGTGAGAGCATTGAGGATGCACTGGCATGGTACTAGAGTATTGGTACAGACTGGGTGCATTCTGGAAGCTCTGTGAAAGAGTCTGTGCTGGGATAGTGGACAGAGTGCTGGTTAGGTGAGAAGTTAATTGTAAGAGCTCTTACGACATGCCAGTGTTTGGATATTAATGCATGGTGTAGGTAACCAAGGAAGTGTATTTTGAGAAGTTATCTGTATCTCAGCAATGGGACATCTGAGGAGCACTGGGAGAGCTCCCTGGATATTGCAATATTGGGATGAGAGTGTATACTGTAGTTCATGATAGTAATGCATTGTTAGAGGGCGGTAGATATCTCAGTACTGGGATAGCAGTGCATGGCAGGTCAGGGTAAAGGGACATTGTGAGAGCTCTGTGAATATTGTAGGCAGGGTGACACACTTGCATGCTGCAGGTCTGGATAGAGATGCATTCTGCTCGCGCGGCAGCGGCACTCACATACTTTCTGGAGACACAACGAGAAGGCTAGGTCGGCGCTCGCGCTCGGAGAACATCTTGAACATTCTGAGCGTGTGCAGACGCTTGGATCTCTCAATCAGCCCCTCGGGCGTCTGAGCGTGCTCCTGTGATGGAACAGTGCTCAGCTTGCGCTGTTGTAGATCGTCATCAGTTGTCTGAAGGAAAAGCAGTATTCGTATTGTCTTTTCTGGAGCACCGGAGAGCCACTTTAAAGAGTTCTGGTGAGCAGACATGCGAGTCAGGCTTGAAGGATGTGCATTTTGAAGGGCTGGTGGGGTTCTGTTTCTGATCGTATTTTTGTTTGTTTAAATTTTTTTTTAAAGAAAACTCGTAAGGTGACTGTATGTTGTTTCTTATCTTGGGGCAAGAATAATGGCAACTCCTCAACAAATCACACAACCTCCTCCATTTTTGGGGAAACCTGGTAAACCTGCCATGTTGTGGTCTGAATGGTTCAGGTTATTCGAAAATCATCTGGTGGCCATTGATGCTACAGAGTATGCCCCCGCTCGTAAATTTGCCTTATTGTTTGGAAGCTTGGGTCAAGCTGCGCAGCGCATTTTCTATAGTTTGCCTCCAATACCTCCTTCTCAGGGGCAGTCTGGGGGCAGACAGTGGAATGTTTACTTGGAGGCGATAGCCAGGTTAAAGAAACAATTTTCTGACACACCAAATATAATGATAGAAAGGCATACCTTTTATAAACGTAAACAAATGGAGGAAGAAAAAGTGGAAGAGTACATATCAGCTCTGAGGGTGTTGGCGACCTCCTGTGGATTTGGGCCATTATTGGATGACTACATCAGAGACCAATTCGTATTTAACTGTGCCTCGCACAAAATTAAGGAAAGGATACTAAGTTGTAAAAAACCCTTCACTGTCTGAGGTAATCGACTTAGCGCTCAGTATAAAGAGGTATGTCATCTCAACAAAGGCAACGCAAGCAGGATCAACACCTAAAGTTAACCTGGTTTCTTCACAGGAGGAGTTCTGTGAGGATGGGTTGTATGCTATTGGCGCGAAGGATAAAACGCAGAAACCTTTACAAAAAAAGGTCTACATTTTTGCTATAGGTGTGGGTCTAAATTTCACTTCAGTAACTCCTCAGGGTGCCCTGCTTTAGGTAAACTCTGTTCCATTTGCAAGAAGATTGGGCATTTCCAAAAAGTGTGCAGAAGTCAGAAGAAACCGTTGAAGGTGGGCAGTGTGGATGTGGAAATGGATCTATGTGCCGAGTCTCTCAACAATATATTGTTAAATCTGGATTATAAGGCAGAACCTGTGGAGATAAAAGGTCCATTTTGCGAAGCCACTATTGGCAGAATTGAGATCAAGTTTATGACGGATTTTGGATCGCCCATAACGATTCTTCGAGACTCTATTTTCTATGAAAAGTGGGGTGAAAACGTTACTTTATCCAAAACGGATGTGAACCCAAAGGCCTTTGGGGAAAAGGATTTTGACATGGTGGGGTTCTTCATGGCCAAAGTGCAGGTTATGGGTTGGGAAACTTGCACTAAAGTGTATGGGGCCATCAAGGGAAAGAACATAGTAGGATGGAACGATCTAGCACAAATGGGTCTGTACTTGGTGCCTGGGGATGACAATCCTATAAGGGTGAGGGAGATGTCAGTGTGTAATGTGAATGAGACTAGGATTGATTCTAAGTAGCTGTTGGCTGAATTCCCATCTGTGTTCAGTGATCGGGTGGGTCTGGTGAAAGGAGTGGAACATATAATTAAGCTGTTACCTGGTGCCCAGCCGGTAGTGCATAAGGTACGGCCAGTGCCTTTGAGCGTGAGAGAGGAGTTAAGGTCTACGCTGGAGGGGTTATGTACGCAAGGCATTATACAACCTACGGAGTCATCACAATGGGTCGCACCCATTGTGGTAGCACGAAAAAAAACAGGTGAGATTAGGTTGTGTGCGGACCTCAGGGGTCTAGACAAGAATATTATGATGGACTGTCACCCCCTCCCTAGGATCCAGGAGCTTTTGGCGAATTTGGGAGGAGTCAAGTGGTTCTCCTTGATCAACCTGAAATCAGCCTACCATCAGGTGCCGTTGTCTAGGGAGTCTCAGGAACGGACTACTTTCGTAACCCTTTTGGGGCATACAAGTTCCTTAGACTTCCCTTTGGCCTGACTTCGGCAGCCAGCGTTTTTCAGAGGCTGTTTCGGAGCATGAAGGGAGTGCAGGTTTACTTGGACGATATTTTGATTTTTGCGAAAAGTTTGGAGGAACATAAGTTGTTGAAAAATGTGTTGTCCATTCTGGGGGAGCATGACAGTAAGAGAGGATAAATGCAAGTTTGGGGTGAGAGAGTTGGAGTACTTGGGGCACATGGTGTCAGAATAAGGCATCAAACCAAAGTTCTCAGTAATCAGAGCAATGAAGGATGTTAGGGCTCCCTGACAAAGATATGCTCCGCTCTTTTTTGGGGCTGGCAGAGTATTACGCCAGATTTGTGGTCAATTATGCTCAAACAGTGGGGCCTCTTCGTGCACTGCTCAAAAGGGTCAAAAGTTTATCTGGTCGGAGGAGCTTGATGGGGTATTTGCAAGAGTGAAGGAGTTGATTGTTTTGGCTCAAGCCCTCAATGCTTTTTGTGACAATTGTAGCTCAATCATAATGGTGGATGCAAGTACGAGAGATTTGGGGGCAGTGCTCAGCCAGCGGGTGGAAGGCAGGGAACAGACCGTAGCATTTGCCTCTAGGTCTCTTAAACAGTTCAAGCGTCACTACAGTACCATCGAGCGAGAAGCTTTGGCTTGTGTCTGGGCGGCCCTAAAATATTAAATGTATATTTGGGGTCGCAAATTCGAAATCTTCACAGATCACAAGCCTCTAACCTTCATCTTTAGCAAAGTTAATGGCAACAACATGTCAGCCAGATTGACCAGGCTGGTATCAAAACTACAGGAGTATAATTTCGAAATGAAACACATTTTGGGAGGAAACAATTTCATGGCGGATTGTTTATCTAGAATGTTGATGGAGAAAGATGATGAGGAGGATCTGGTTGAGGAGTATATGGAGTGTGTGGCTGTGGTGGATGCGATTGAAGAATGGGGTTCGTTCATTTCAGAAAGTGAATGGAAGAATGCTAGTGTGAATGATGCTATCTTATCCAAGGTGCTGGAATATTCCTCACAAAAATGGCCTGAGGGGAGAAGTTTGACTGAGGACTTTAGGAATTTTGCTCAGGTGGTGGATGGGCTATCAGTGAAGGATAACATAGTGATGAGAGGGGACAAGTTCATTCCTCCAGCTGGCTTGCGGGATTCCATAATAAGGGTAGCTCACAAGGGTCACTGGAAGACAGCGCGCACACCATTGCATCTGACTCAGTCCCCCGGGCAGTTTGGGAAAAAGTTGGTTTGGACTTCTCTGGGCCTTATAATGTGTTGCAAAATGAAATGAGGTATCTAATTTTGCCTATAGACTATTATTCGAAGTGGATGTATTATCAATTTGTGGAATCTCCAGATACAGATAATACTATTGGATTTTTGTTGGAAGGGGCTCCTAGAGCATTAGTTACAGATAATGGGACACATTTTGTGCCTGAAAAAATGTGCAAGTTTTTGGATATGCAGGATATCAAGCACATCAAGGTGGCATTGTATTCGCCTGCTTCAAATGGGCTTGTGGAGCTGGGTAATAAGGTACTGAAGGAAGGAATTCAGTCAGCAATCACATCTGGCTTAGGTGTAGGAAAGTTTCTGGAGGAGAAAGTGTGGAATTATAACACATCACGCACTGTACCACTGAAGTTACTCCTTTCGAGCTACTAAGGGGCAGAAAGGCACACACAACCTTATTTCCTTCATGACTAAAGGGGAAATGATCAGAGAAAGTAGAGGAAAGTTTTAGTGCAGGTGGGGTTGCAGACAAGGTTAGGGAAAAGCAGTTGCGAATGAAAGAAAATTTCGATAAGAAAGGCCATCCCGTGGGAAAGGAAATATCTGTTGGTGATTGGGCAATGATAAAAAAAAACCATCAAGGTAAGGAAGGGGGACTCTGTGCAAGCTAGCAAGGTAAGCAAGGGGGCAGCTTTCTTGGATGGTAAAGGATGGTGGAACAAAAGGCAGTTGGTGAAGGTGACGCAAGATCAAGCTAAGATCATTAGACGTAGGAAGGACACATTGAAAGAGCAGGATCATGGGTGGACTCATTGGCTGCAGACAGATGCTGGGGACGGATCAGCAGTGGAGAGAGCAGGGACGGTAATTAGTGGGCCTGTACGGAGTTCTTCGACTTTGAACTTGTCAATCGCTGAGCCCAGTGGCTGGGTAAGGAGGGCTCCGGCTAGGTTCAAGGATTTTGTTAGATATTAATTTGCATTTTTTTTTTTTGTAACAATTTTATTGATTGGAAAGTTGTCGCTTTCAGAATTACATTTGTACATTATTGATTACAAAGAAAACACACATAAATCAACATTTAACGTGCACAGTGTTTTAGTCCATCATTTCATGCCTGTGGTCCCCCTTTTTGACATTTCCACCGTTGGTGAGATACATAGTTCTCCTCTATATGCATTCCACCCGCCCCATTTTTTGTCTCACTTTTTAGGACAGCCTCTGGATTTATAGACATCTTTTTCAGCGATCATACATTTGTCAATTTCTACCACCCAGCCTATTATCAATGGTCGATCTGCTGCCCCCCATTTCATAGCAATTGCCCTTTTCACCAATGTGTATCCTAGGGTTGCCAATTGCTGCTCTACCTCCGTTAGGTCGGTGGCTTCCCAAATATTTAGAATCCCTAATAGTGGTGTCAAAACGATTTGTTTCCCTAGTGCATCTTTCAGTTTCCCTGTGGCCCTCTCCCATAGGGGTCGTACCTGGGGGCACTCCCATAGATTAATTTGCATTTTTGTTCATTCTGAGGGTTTGCTGTTGTTTTGTTTTATGATAAGGGGGGAGGTGATGTAGTGGGTTTGTATTAGAATGTAGAATGGTTTTACAGAATATTATTGTTTAACAATGATGACCCGTGCATGGAGTGTGCACTGGTAGTAGGTTTGATGTGCAATGACAGTTGCGGATCGACCTTCATGCCAGAGACACGCTCCATGCTGTGGGTGAAGTCTCAACTAAATAAATTCACTTCTTAACTGAAGAACGACTCCAGTGTGGTACTTCAACATTAACCACAGGGTATGTCTCCTATTTTTGTTTTTACTCTGTGTTTACTCATTGTTTACTTTTGGTAAAGTGTAAAAACCACCTTTGATAATGACGTTTCTTAAAATTGCCCTTCGATGACATGGAGAGACATTTAGTTTCCACATTACAATAACACAACACCACATTGACACAGCAGCAAAACAACAACACACAATACAGCTGTGCAACAAAGCCACAATACATCAAATTACAGAACAAAATCGAACACATAATATACAACACCATAAAACAATGGCAACATATGAATACATCATAGCAGTACAACAACAGACACACCAGCAAAAGAGAATGCAACATACAAATACACTAGACATCAATACAATATGTACACAACAATACAACACAACTTTACAACAAAACACCAACACAAAAACAATGCATCAGCAGCATCCTAACAGAGGTACTACAACACAATACAGTAGCACAGCTACAAATATACTAATAAACAGTTTACCAATGAAGTCATTTTGTTTTTTGTTTGCATATTGCTCTTTTATGTTCCTATGTTCTGGTTGAATGTATTTCTTACCATTACGCAGTAACCTTTAATTGCTGCCCTAACATGGAGCCCTTTAAAGAAAATAAACAGCATCTTAAATAAAACATTCCATCTTAGAATATTCAAAACAACATATAACTCCATGTCACTATGTATCTTCCGCTTTTATTCGCTTCCTCTTTTATTCGCTGTTCCTGCACAGTTAAGTACTTGGCTTTGTTATTTCGTCTAACTTCTATTGTTTATTTATAATTTCCTATTTTAACTTTGTAGAACAGATTGTACTTACTCAGGTAAGTGATGTATTGTTTCTTCCCTTCCAATTTATGGCTGGGTTATTGCTAGTTTTTCTAAATTTGTTAACTTTCTTTTTTATTATCCCATTTGTTAGCGGTGGCTCTAAATACGGGCTCCGCATCTCTGGCAGCTTATTTAAGATTTGTTGCCTTTCTGCCGGGAGCCTGGCATGATACCCGCTCCTCCCATTAATCTGTTTCCTACTGCGCATCTTTCAAAGGTGGGGCCTCTGTTTTTCTAAAGTACGAGTAGGGAAGCAGTTGAGGCGCTCTCAGAAACATGACTCCTAAAACGACGGCCATGTGCCCTTGGGAATAGGCCCTTTGTTTCAGACGCTTGGCGTGTGCAGCACGTTGTCATGGCAACGCGAAAAACATGAGCTGCCGCGGTCCTGATCGACAACTGAGCCGGTAGAAAGCATTAGGGTTACCTGAATTTTGGGTTTTGTTACGCTCCTGACTTAAAGATTTATCTAAGTGGAACAACGTCTGACAATCTTTAACAAGGAAGGGGGACTGATAGGGCTTGTTAACGGGGTCCAGCACACGTGCCCAGTCAGTACGTTACACGAAGAGTATGCTGTTCCCCAAAAAAACGGTGTGGACAACGTGTTACAGGGGTAGGAGGAGGGAAATCCTCCTTTTCGGAACTAGAGTCCCCACACACCCAGCAAGCTAGGTGTCATGCTTCATCATATGGACTTGCTCCTCGTCGGGTCGGCGCTGCAATACCCGACGGGCACCCATAAAGGGGCTCTTTGGCGGAGATCTTTAGTTCCTTGCCGTATGGTGCTGTGGGTGTGAGGGCCCTAGAGAACAGTGTAGATGTGATGTGAGTGGGTGACGTTAAAAAAGGTTGGATAATCCAAATGAACTTTTTATTAGGGTGGCTATCCACCTTATTAAAAGAGAAGTGGAGTGGCTGCTCTCTGGCTCAATGGTCCAGCGGAGCGGAGCTCAACTCTTACGATGTGGTCAACATGTTTCATGCATTGCGGTCAATACTGATCCATTGCATTTCATCAGGACCTATGTGTAAAACTATCTACACGTGGTGGTGGGTGGAGGGGTTCCTACCTACCACTCTTCATGGATGCGAGCACGAGGTCCCGCCAGTCCTAGTTGTAACCTAAAGGGGGGTGACATGAAGCAGTATAAAGTTACTAGATACATAGATCTAGTCAACAGGTCATATCATCCCAACAGCCTCATAACAGTTGTCCATCTAGTAAGTGCGCAGGGGTTGTATAGTGCACCCCTTATCTAAAAAAACATAAAATAATTCAAAAGAGTGACTGGATTAAAACAACGGCTAAAAAGAGAGAGACTAGTAGTGCATTAGAAGAACAAACCCTAGATAGGGAGTCAGTAGTCCACAATGCAACTCACCTATCTGAAGGGTAACACTCACTCCATTCGGTCTTATCAGCTCCCGACACCAATGTGGTGGTGTCCTGCAAAGTTAAAGGTAAGAGTAATGACAAAAGGGATGACAAAAAAAGAAAGAAGAAATAGCCCTCATTAGCTATTCCAACAGTGATATGGAACGCGGCCCGGATATGTAGCCCAATGTGGGGGAGTAGGAGACCCAATCGAGCACCCCTCCCCTCTAGTACAGAAGTCGTATGAACCGGCTGACCCCCCGTGAAGCAAGTCCGGTTCGTGGCAACACCGGCGGGTCTACCTGTCGCCCGGGGAAGGGGTAGCCCGTTCGGTTCTCCCTCCGTCCGTGAGTGCGTCCACAGGAGTCATTCCTAACCCGGGCCACACAAGTATCCGCGGCCGGGGGCTGGGTGAAGCCAAGGAAACCCAATCACCAACCAAACAGGACCCACTCGGTCCGAAAGCCAATGCCGTCAGTTGCACAGCCGCACAAAACTGCCAGCTCACTCACCTTTCCTAGGAGGACGTGTGCCGGTGATCTACCCAACGCCGAGCTGAAAAGCCGGATACTGTAAAGGCTGACACCGGGGTAGCACTTTTAAATCTACCTCGCTTCCTACGGCCCATTGCGTAGTGGGCCGGCGTCACGTCACGTCATGTCACGTGGTACAGAGAGCGTCTCAGTAGTCTGAGCTGAGCCGGCACTGAGAACAAGGCGGACATCTTAGAGGGTAGGGAAGTTATATGGATTGAAGTAAATATTGCCAATTACTAAAAACTGCTCATGTCCTGGCTGCTCATTAAGTAGGTATAGTCTAAGCAGCCTAAACGCAGTCATACACCCGTACAGAGAGCGTCTCAATAGTCTGAGCTGAGCTGGCACTGAGAACAAGGCGGCCATCTTAGAGGGTAGGGAAGTTATATGGATTGAAGTAAATATTGCCAATTACTAAAAACTGCTCATGTCCTGGCTGCTCATTAAGTAGGTATAGTCTAAGCAGCCAAAACGCAGTCATACACCGTTATACTTATTGGGGGCAATATTGCCATTTGCTAGCCACTGCCCATGTCCTAGCTGCTCAATATGTAGGTATAGTTAAGGCAGCCAAAATGCAGTCGTACACCGTGTCAGGACTCGGGAGCCGTAGAATCACACACAAATATAAATAAGTCCCCACCTCACGTGTGGTACCCATTCAGCGCATGCATCCAAGCGCTTGTTTGGTACAGCATGCGTGTAAATGTCAGAGGCGGGACCCATGAATTCCACAGGGTGTATATCAGGTATGTGTACCTACAAATGTCTACTGATAGTGGCCACCACCAAGGCTTCGGGGACGGGGCAGGTAAAAGGCCCCTGAGAAAGGTATTGAGTTGATAAGTAGCTATCTCCCAGCCAGCGCGGCCCAAGGTATGTCATCGTTGAGACCGAGCGTGTTGGTAGACAGGCGGTGCACCCATCTCTGTTCAATTCTGAAGAGGGCATGTTGTGTAATTCTGGGGTGTGCCTCAAGGACCACCCATTTGAGAGATTCCGCAGAGTGGTTAACGTCTTTGCAATGTGTATACATTTTGGTGGTTACTCTCATACACCTCACATTGCTCTTATGCTCAGTGATGCGTACCTTTACCGGCCTCATCGTCATCCCTACATATTTTCTGTCACAAGGACATGTAATCAGGTATATGCACTTAGATGTATTGCAATTAGTGTGCCGCTTGAGCCTCCATGTGAACGTGTCATTCAGCGTGATCTCTTTGACAGTGCTAGTTTGTTCACATACTGAGCACGTACCACAAGGGTGGTGCCCGATCACAGGTGGTAGGTCCCAAAGTGTCCTCTGGACCCCCGATTCCTTGGTCTTCGGCCTGGTGTGTACTAAGATGTCTTTCAGATTTTGTGTATGCTTGAAAGCAAACCTAGGTCTAGGGAGGTTCAGATCCCCTGTGTTTACTATTCCCCAGTGTTTGTTAATGATCCTCTTGATCAGTTTGGAGTGAGACGTGAAAGAAGTGACACACGTTAATACTTCGGCCTGTTCTTTGGTGGTGACATGGAGTAGTGATTCACGTGGATTGTTCATAGCCCTCTTATAAGAGTTCCTGACCTGGCGTGCCGGGTAGCCTCTTTCCCTAAGGTTCTGTTGTAGGTGTTGGGCCTCTGTTTTGTAGTCAGTCAAGAAGCTACAGTTCCTCCTAATGCGGAGGAACTGTCAAAACGGTAGATTGTTCCTAAGGGCCATTGGATGAGGGCTATTATAAAGAAGCAGACTATTCCTGTCTGTAGCTTTTGTATACAGTGTCGTACTCAATCCATCATTGGTAAGTCTTATCCTTAAATCTAGAAAGGGGATACTCGTGTCTGATATGGTGTGTGAGAATTTGAGGAACGTATTTTGTGCGTTAACTCATTGGCAGAATGCCTCACAAGTTGTTAAGTCTCCCCTCCACAGGATGAGGATATCGTCTATGAACCTCTTCCATAGTGTCAAGTTCGCTCTGTAGGGGTTGTTCGGGTTCATGATAACCTCCTCCTCAAACATTGCCATGTAGAGGCAGGCCACACTAGGGGCGAAGGTACTCCCCATGGAAGTCCCCTGGGTCTGATGAAATAGTTGTTTCTCATACTCGAAGAAGTTTTCAGTAAGTGCTAAAGTAGCACACCCCATAATGAAGGAGACCGGAGTAGGTGAATCCCATTCTTCCTTCAATAGACTACCCTCCACAGCTTCCAAGGTTGCCCGTTGTGGAATATTCGTATATAACGCTTCCACATCCAATGTCACTAGGAGATTGACCCCATTGAGGCTCTCAGTGTTGTCAATGATGCGAAGAACGTCAGTCGTGTCCTGCACGTAGGAGGGTATCTTCCTCACCAAGGGCTGGAGGAAGTGGTCGCAGAACCTAGACAATGGTTCCAACAGGGACCCTATCCCAGACACTATAGGTCTCCCTGGGACCGGTGTAATATTTTTGTGGACCTTGGGGAGGGTATAGAAGTACGGTGTCTTGGGTTTTTGGTTACGAGGAAGTCAGCCTCCTTCTTTGTGATCCAGCCATTGTTCTCAGCCTCGAAGACCATAGTCGCTATCTCTGAGGCGAGTCTAGGAGTAGGGTCTATCGATAGAGGTGTGTAGTGTCTGGTGTTCCCAAGCTGGCGTCTACACTCTCTATCGTAGTCTGTAGTAGACTGAATTACAGTGGCCCCACCCTTGTCAGCCTGTTTGATGGTGATGCTGGTATCGTTGGCCAATTTCATGGCCGCATTTCTCTCATCGTTACTGAGGTTGTGGAATGGGTAGGTTGTGGGGGAAGCGGATAACTCTTTGAGTACTGCCCCCTCAAAAGTCAAAATCTCAGGTGGCACCATACTGTTGTTCGGGGTAAATCTTGAAGGATTGCGCAGGCCGGTGTCGCCGAGATCGGGCGAGATCCTATCTTGACAAAAGGCCCTGAGGCGCACCTTCCTGAAGAATTCCTGGACTTCACACATCTCACTAAATTTGTCAGGTTTAGGAGTGGGGACAAATCCAAGGCCTTTCTCAAGGACTGTCTTCTCCATGTTAGTTAAGTTCCTATTCGAGAGGTTGACTACTAGGCCCTCTTTCCCCTGCTCATGCTCCTGGTCTCTACTGAGTGCGGGGTCTGATCTTGCAACTGCACTCCCATCTGAGCTCCTCTTCTTCTCCCTCTTCCTCTGCCCCAACCTCTGCCTAAAAAAGGAGGGTTACTCATAGGGAAGTATTGTGGTGGGCCCTGAGGGTACATCGGGTACTGCCACGGGGGTGGAATCGGTCCTGGAAAAACCGGACCATTATTATAGTTGGGGTAAGGCTGATAGTTGGGTCTACGTGGGTTATGGTTACCCCAGCTACCAGTGCTTGAATCGCTGTTTGAGGATCCCCTCCTGCTGGTGTCCGAGCTTTCATCAGAGGAGTAGCTGCTCCTGGGTGCAGCAAAGTCATCCTTAAGATAAGGATAAACTTTCTCCTTGTCGAACTTGGCTACATCCTTTTGCAATTTGGTAACCTTCTGTTTAAGGAGGTACTCCCGGTTTTCAGCGATTTCATTGTTTATCTCCGTTAGCTTGGAGGAAAAGGTCGTTTTAGGAATAGAGGACTTTAATGCGGCTTCGGCTACCTGTATTCTGGCAAGAAGTGCCTCCGCCAGCCTTTTGGAGGTGTTGATGATTAGGACTAGTAGATCTTTGGTGCATTTCCAAGATACTTGGCACCAGTCCTTTTGAAGGGCCCATCTTCCAGAAAAATTCTGGGCAAGATGTTGACTATGAAGCCATGGGGTGCAATGTTGGCTCTTAAATACTCTGTCATGAGAGCTCCATGTAGAGTGACTTTAAGCCATTCTCTCTTCATCGCCGCTATCGACGTCCAGTCATCTGACTGTGACCCAGAGGCCACAGCCCCTCCTGACCCAAGCAGGGAGGGTGCTGTTCTTAAGATATCAGCTATAGCTTCCTCATCGAAGCTAAGTCCCGGGTATCCTCCATCACTGATAGGGGAACCCCAGCTATCCACACAATATATATGAGGTGGTATAGCGAACTAAAAGATGGGCCAGTATGTGTATTATACACTATATGGTAACCTAGTTGCTGCTGTCCCACGGGGGTCGCCCGTGCAAATAATCTTTAACAAGGAAGGGGGACTGATAGGGCTTGTTAACGGGGTCCAGCACACGTGCCCAGTCAGTACGTTACACGAAGAGTATGCTGTTCCCCCAAAAAACGGTGTGGACAACGTGTTACAGGGGTAGGAGGAGGGAAATCCTCCTTTTCGGAACTAGAGTCCTCACACACCCAGCAAGCTAGGTGTCATGCTTCATCATATGGACTTGCTCCTCGTCGGGTCGGCGCTGCAATACCCGTCCAGTTTACCAAGAATATTAGGATGTGAAACTGTTTAGTTTATCTGTTGGATTCCCCTCCTTTATATCTGTCCTACTTCACGAGCACTTTCTTTTTCCACACTCCCTCTGGAGCAATCTTTCTCTAATGGAATATTGAATATGGTGATCTGTGATAAATATAAAAAATAATTGATAAATAAAACAGACACCGTCTAGAACTATATCTTGTGCCTTTGTGTCTTTTGAGGATATACAATTTGAAGTGTGAAGGAATTGGTGGTACATAGAAGATAGAATATGAATTCTACATGTACCTGATATATTTTGACTTAATGAATGCTTCTTACAATCTAATGTGTAATCTGTAGTAGTCTAGGACCACTGATTTCTATACCAAACGTTACCCAGGTCCTTGGACTTTTGTGGGTTACCCCATTATATCATAATGTCTATGGTGTCCATAGCGGCACAATTAGTATTAGCAGCCATGTTGGCGCAATTAGCATGGGTGTCCCCCGCGGCACAAAAAGAATGAGTGGCCTCGATGGCACAAGAGACCGTAGTTTTGATAGTGATGTTGAATACCCATTTGGAATGGAGATAGAGAAAGAGGCGGACAAATATATATTCGATCCTCTAGAGACATCGGATAATGATTTCCTTGATGAGGACTTACATCAGCCTTCTAGTGCAAAGGCTATTAAAGACCCTTTGGGTGTGGAAAAGTTCAATCCTGAGAAGGTCAGATTGGTGGCCTATGGACCACGTGACGTCCTTTATTAAATATTGGATCCGCACATCCCTCGAAAAATAGATGTGAAATCTAATGAGAGCTGAGTGATCCAGGCAGTTTCTGGATAACAAGTCAGGAATGATACCTAATCTGGACCCAGAGTTGTTGACTTTCCTTTTTAAGAGTGGGAAAGATCCTGGGAAAGGTCTTGAGCGCTACCTTAAGCAGGGTCAAGACAGATTGTTAGACACTCTGGGTCTACTGTCCAGAATATTGGCTATGGCTGAGAAGGCCTCCTTTAAGGGCATGCCTGTGGACGTGGAACTTCTCTGTGGCTGGAGCCAGTGGGCTTTATGCCTGCTCGGCAGTGCCAATGCAGCTAAGGAGTGCTATTTTAATGAAAATCAACCCAAAGTTAGTAGACCTTGCCAATAAGGAGATGCTAGGGGACCCAAATGGCCTACTCTTCGGGGAGAGTTTTATTAAGACCCTAGGGAAGTATGTCTCTTCGTTCACTACCTTCAGTAGGGCACACAATAATATGAGACGCATGTTCAGCAATAGAATTTTTGGAAGGGCTGACAGGAGGGGACTTGGGCAACAAATGTCCCAAAATTACCATCAGGACCAGCGGGGTTACGGAAGGAGTTTCTGTGCGAACAACAGTTTCTTCCCGCAAAGAGGACGCGCCTCTCGCTCACGAGGCAACAGGGGTAGATTCCAGGGAGCTGGAGATCAAGGTAAGAGTCCCCCTTCCAATTGGTTCTTCCCATTCAAAGGTAGGGGGAAGGTTACATTTTTTCACCAAAACGATAACAAAGGATTCCTGGGTGTTACAGACCTTGAAAGGTTTCAAAATAGAGTTTTGCCAGGTTTTTTACCCAAAGAGTCGGCCAAGGGAGTTGTCCTTAGATCAGGAACAATCAGCTCTGGTAGATTCAGAGGAGGCAAAAATGTTGCTCAAGTCAGCAATTTGCAAAATGATGGAGTCAAGAAAGGGTTGAGTAAGTACAGTTTTTCTAGTAAAGAAGAAGGACAAGGGCTGGCGCCCAGTAATAAAATTAAAGGATTTGAATAGGTTTCTGGTTTTCAGACACTTCAAGATGGAAGGAATCCATCTTTTGGGGACATTTTACAAGAAAAAGACTGGCTTGTGAAGTTGGATCTCAAAGATACCTACTTCACAATTCCTATGGATCAAAATTCTCCAAAGTATTTATGGTTCAGCTGGACAGGTATACTATACCAGTGTTGTTGTCTTCCCTGTGGCCTCTTATCAGCTCATTGGTGTGACACCAAAGTCATGCGGCCAGTAGTTGCCTTCTTGAGAAGGAAAGGAGTATGCTTATTGATTTACCTAGTACGTTTGAGAGGTCTGGCAAGAGTGGTAGGACTTTTGTCATCCTCCATTCAGGCGGTTTCCCCAGGACTGTTGCATTACAGGGCTCTTCAGTGGCTGAAATCTGTGGCTTTGAGGAAATGTCTGTGGAATGCAGATACAGTTACCCTGTCCCAGGAGTCTTGAGAGTACCTTCAATGGTGATTGAGCAAACTGGACAGCTGGAATGGCAAACCAATTTTTGGGAATGTCCCGGAGTTTACAGTAGAGTTGGATGCAAGCAACCTTGGTTGCGGTGCGAAATTATGAAAGATGGAAACTGGGAGAAGTGGTCCTGGGAGGCACTCTCCTTACATATAAATTGCCATGGCATTGGCAGGTCTGAATGCTTTGATGAGTTTCAGGTCCTCTCTAAAGAACAGTGTTATATTGATCCAAATGAACAATTTCACAGCAGTTGCCTATATCAATCGTCTAGGGCATAGGTCTTCAAACTGTGGGGCGCGCCCCCCTGGGGGGGCGCAGCATCCCCTCAGGGGGGGCGCGAACTCCACCCCACCTATTAACCTTCCATTGTTTCTTCCAGGCCCATTAGGCTTCGTGTGTCTCAGTCCGAGCTGCTGCTGCAGATCGGGCTGCTGGGGACTCGTCTGGGCAGTGTCTGGAGTCTTATCTCCGGCACGCCCGAGTTTTTCACAGGTCTTTAAAGACCATGGGCAACCCATGTATATCTTGTAAACAGAACACAAAGAGCCAAACAAGAGCTCAAAGCGAGCACAAACTAGTACAAAAAGCTCAAAGAAGGGTACAAATAACACAAAAGGGCACAAAAAAGCAGAAAATAGCAAAAAGGAAAAAGAAAGGAGCACAAAATGCACATCCCGATTGAGACCCCTTTTATGCTGCCTCGATAGGGAATTTCAGAATGGTTAATGGCTGCTAAACTGTTCAGTTTTTTTTAAATATGCTTGGGGTAATCTGAACCGAAAACTGACCTATTGATAGCGAACCATTTAAACTTTCCTGTTACATTTGAATGGCATTCATAACTTCCTAAGCTCCGGTCATAAAAGGCATGATTGTAGGCTTAACATAAGAGGAATCCCTTTAGAGAAAACCGAAAATAATGTAACTTTTTTTTCTTTTTATGTAGTGTTTTTTTGTTCAGGCTTTTGTTTGACCTTTACTACTGTTTCGATGTTGCAGGTAAAGGGGCAGGGCTACATGTTTAGCGCTTTACCCAGGCTTCATTACCTCAGTGAACGGACTTGACCCAGCTTCAAAGCTGAGGTGAGCCTGGTGCTTCCTTAAATTAACTCTGAACATTCGTGTCCATATGTCACCCATGTTCCTATGTGTAGCCAGCTATACACCTTGTGTAATTGACCTGCCAGACACGAGTTGAGCACTGCTTAACTTGATCATTTTTTTGGGGTGGGTTACATATATCCACCACTCAAATTACTTTCATATTTCACTATACTAATTCACCACTAATCCTTTATGGGTTTCCCGAGTAGCGTGCTACTCGCCCCCCCAAAAAAAGCGCTTCAACACCCCATCAGGGGTAACAAGCGCTATATAAATGCAAACCTTTTTCCCTCTTCTATCCTTCAGCTATCCTTCTGAATCCAAATAATTGACTAACCCATCCACCACATAAATCACTTTCATATTTTACTATACTAATTCAACACTAAACCTTTATGGGTTCCGGAGCAGAGTGCTACTCGCCGAAAAAGCGCTTCGACGCCTCGTCAGGGGTTGTAAGCGCTATATAAATGCAATTACAATATTTACATACCTTTGTAAACTGGTTACAGAGGCTGTTTGTTTTCTGGTTCCAGTACCCCCTGGGCCCCCACTCTGACTATTTCTTACATTTGGATTTTACTTTTAACTGCCTTAGTGTGAAAATGCATTTCATTAAAAGGAATATAAAGTAGGGTTACCAAAAGAAAAATGCCAGCCATCTGTTTAAAGAGCCTGCAAAGGCCTTGTCTTGACACTAAATAGGGTTATAAATAAAATAGTATGTATTCATTTGTAATGTGACTTTTCAATCTTTGTTCCCTTTAATTATCAGTCATGGATCATTCAGGCCGCCCTAAAACACAATTAAAAATGCTTTCTGTTCAAAGTATGCACAGATAAGTGCTGAAAATAGGCTTTAGGGGACTGCTTATTTTTGTACTGTCTGGGACATCAATATAATGAGCTGGCAACCCTAATCATAAGACTGGAAGTTTGTTGCAGGATCAGCACAATATTTATTTCCTCCACCCTCGATCCCTGGACCCTGAATAATGCCATAAAAGCAATAGTGTAACTTATATCTGAAACCCTATGCCAGCCCTCAAAAACATGCTGAATAACTTCAACTGTGTCTGGGAATGCACCCTGCATTCAGACAACTCACTCCTCATTCTCGCCCTTCACTTTCACACTCACCCTGCACTCACAGGGATCACAATGTACTCACACTGATCACCATGCACTCACACCACCCGCTCATCTCGCACTCAGTGACCACACTGCACTTATGCCATTCACCATGAGCTCACATCGTTCTCCCTCCACTTACCCTGCGGTCACATGAGCACACCGTTCACTCTGCACTCACAGTGATCACTCTGCACTCACACTGATCACCATGCACTCACACCATTCACCCACTCACTCTGCACTCACACTGATCACTCTGCACTCAATGCTCTTGCGCTGTTCACCCTGTACCTCACCCTGCAGTCACACGAGCACACTACTCACCCTGCTCATGTGACACTTCACTCACCTGTCCCCCTCACTGCTCACTCTGCAATCTCACTCAAACAAGCCCATCACTAACCATACATTCATTTGTCCCACTCTGCACTTACATCTGCACCCAAATGGTCACCTCACTCACCCTGCGGCCACTCCTCTCACCCTACTCTCACACTGTCGCATCATTCACCGTGCACTCACATGGGCACTCCTGTCACCCACACAGCGCAGAGGGCTAATATGCCTGCTACAAAAAACGTGTACCATGCAGATCACAGAACTGAGTGTTAGTGAACTACGGTAGCCCTATAAAAAAGTGAAATGTTGGTCAGAAAGGGGCTATAGAGAGATGAGGTGCATTGTTGGCGAGTGGTAGTGAGGGAATTCATGGAGAAGGAAGAAATGGGAAAGGGGGCGCTCAAAAAGACTGTTCACCATGGGCGACCAGTGTTAGGGCCAGCCCTGGCTGGGAGTCTTAGCCCCCCCCCCCCGAAGTTCGGGTCTAGTTGCAGCCCTGGTTGCTTCCCATGTCAGAAGTACATTTGCTTCCTGTTTTTCATACCCCCCTCTCGAGTTAGGGCTCTCTGATTGGAGTAGTCATCCAGAACCGCCAATCAGCATGTAGTTCCTGCAGCAGAGCACTGCTTTGACGTCGGCACCGACGTTCCTCCAATGAACGGGACAGCAGAACGGGTGCCTGGGAATGCCGCAAATTTTGTATACATAAAGTTGCAAAATACTTCAACTTTGCTAATGAAACAGCACTTCTTCACTGTTGCCTTTTGCCTCGTGGTTGCTGAATTTGACATCTGGTTGCTGCCGTTCGCCTCGCTCTTGAATCCTTCCCCCTCAAGGTTATCCTGGTTTGTACCCTGGCAGCTACTGCATTTTACTGCAAGGAATTTACAATGGTTGTATCCTTCCTGAAGATTCCATTCTCTGGCAGGTAAGAGTGAAGAGCTTTTTGTTTTATTTTTTTAAAGCTTCAGCTCCTTTCCCCTTCGTCCCACTACTAGTGGGAACGTTGGAGGCTTCAAGGAGGAGCGGATTTGGAGATAATGCCATAGGTGCTGACTTTGGTTCTGGGGACCCAGGTTCGAGTCCTGGCTTCAGCTCAACATCATGTGATCCTGGGCAAAATCACTTAATTTACCAGTGACTTACGAAAAATGAATTTGACCTTGATTAAAGTCGCTGGTGCTTGTTTAACATGGTCCAGTCCCTAGAGCGGAGTACACAAGCCTAATATAACAAATATTGTGAAGTATGCCTACCATCTGTCCTCACTTCTTTCGTAGACCAAATTTAAATGCTTTCTTGTGCAGTTATTTCTGAAGCTTTCGAAGGCGATCTTCTTTCTAAGCCAACTATACTAACAAATTGACTCTTGATGCTGCTAGAGAATAAAGATGTATATATCCTCTTGAATCACTTATATCACATGTGTATGATGTAAATGTCCCCTAGGCCTTCTTGGAAAACTGTGGCTGGGCTCCTACTGGCACGGCAACACCTGGCCATACTCCACATAATCACAGATTTTTGAATTGTGTCAGAAAGCATGTTTTGTGGAACCTCTTTTTCTGATACCTTGTATAGGGGCAAGGATGTGGCGCATCAGCCAGAGCTGAAGACTGTGGAGCTGGGGAGCCAGGTTCAATTCTTGGTGTCTGCTCAACATCCTGTGATTCTGGGCAAATCACTTAATCTCCCTGTGCTTACAAAAAATGAATGTGTGCTTGTGTAATGTAAAAGATGCTCCTGTAAGGCGCTCCAATACCTTTGGGTCATATTCGCGCTATATAAAACAGCAAAAAATATATTACAAAATTTTGTGAGCACTCCCGTTTCCGGGTACTGCTCAAGACTGGAAGTGGAGCACAACCTAAGGATGGCAGAAGCAAGAATCCGTCCACACATTGACTGTCTCTGTGGAGAAAAACAAGCACACCCCTCACCTGTGTTTTGGGAGTGTTTTTACTAATCTATCCTAAATTTTGTGTTTTATGTGAAAAATAAAGCACCAATGTAATTTTTGGGCTAATGTTTTCTTGGAGACTTTTCATTTGAACTTTATAATAAGCACAAACACTACAAAAACTTCAGGTTACTAAACACTCTTACTTTATTTAATATTATGTGCCCTATACGACGTGGGCTCTGCAGGAGGGAATGGCCATCAATGATTCAGAGTACCAGCTTCCAGAACTTTTTTGTCAGGTGGTGGGGGGGCTCGACGTGTAAAAAGGTTTAGATGGGGGGGCTCAGCCGACAAAAGTTTGAAGACCTCTGGTCTAGGGGGATCAAGATCAAAACAACTTGCATATCTAGCCAAGGAAATTTGTCAATTTTGCTGGAGTCAGAAGATCCTGTTGAAAGCAGAGTTTATCCCGGGTCATCAGAACAAGAGAGTAGATTGGAACTCGAGATTTCTAAGGGATTCCAGGGACTGGAAGCTGAATCCAGTGTTTTTCAAAAAGATTCAAAATCTGTGGGGACCTTTTCAGATAGATTTGTTTGCCAGCTGACTGACTTTTCAGTTAGACCGGTATTACAGCTCACGCCAGACCCCAAGACTTTGGCGGTGTATGCTTTGCTTTAAATTTGAAACAGAGGAAATTGTTATGCATTCCCTACTTTTGCACTGATTCAGAGTGTGTTACTAAAAGGTATGGAGGGAACGATGTAGCATCATTCCGGTAACTCTGTTTTGGAACACACAAGTGTGGTTCCCTGGAGTAATGGAGTTAGCAGTAGAAGTTCCACGTTAGATACCAGGGATTCCAGGACTTTTAGAAGGACATGAAGGGGAAGAGCATCCTTTTTGTGCTAGAAGGAAACATGAACCTTCTTGTCTGGAGGATTTCAGGAGATCTGATAGATTCTCTGGCCTTTCAGGAGAGGCTAAGAACTTATTGTATAAGTCATGGGCACCAGGTACCAGGAAAAGATACACAGGATTCTGGAGAAAGTGGTGTTGTTGGTGCTTGGAAAGGGATTTGGATCCTGTGGAGGCTCCTGCAGTAGAAGTAGCGAATTTCCTTGCAGGGATGTTCAAGTCAGGCCTGTCTTATAGCACTGTTAACTGATACAGATCTGGTGCTTCAGCAGGGCATTCAATGGTGAATTACTTTGCTATTGGTAGTGATCCTTTGATCAGCAGAGTGATGAAGGGAATAAGGCTTAGGCGTCCACCTAGGGCTAACCTCCTTATGGGATGTTAATCTTATTTTTGACCCGTTTGTTTCTTGGCCTGAAAATTCCTGTCTTTCAAGAAGACAGATATTGCAGAAGTTAGCAACTTTTCTCGGTCTAATATGTTTTCGAAGAGTCTCAGTTATTAAGGCGTAATAGGTATTAGTTCCCGGATGAGGCTCACTTTGAGATCTGGAAGTAGAACCAAGACAGTGCCTGAAAACATCTTTTACCCCTCTTTCGATGACTGCAAAAAGTTGTGTGTAGTGAGTTGCATGAAAGCTTACGAACGAAATATGCTAAAATTTAGACCAGATGGTGAGGATCAGTTGATAATTTCTTATTTTAGACCCTATAGGGCATTTTCTGCAGCTACTTTTTCACGATGGGCGAGGGAATAGATTTGTCTATTTGTCTGAGGCAGGAATAGATTTGCCCAAGTTTGGAGCTCACTCTTCTAGGGGTGCAATGACTAGTAAAATGTTTTGAGCAGGAGGTACACTTGTAGACATACTGAAAGCAGAAGACTGGTGAAGTGCTAACACTTTTACAAGCTTTTATCTTAAGCCAGTGGAGCATGTTAGCAGTGTGGCACTGGGGAGCTCTAAACATGCATAATGGTAGCCTGGGGTCTTGTAATGAAATGGCGATTCTTCAACTAACATACAGAGAGAATCTTTATTTCATTAAAGACAACGGAGGCTAACGTTATCCCAACCACCACTTCCTTTTGTTTATCTGACATTGGTGAATTTGAAATAGTTTTCTACTATGATTTATTGTGAATAATCATTACTTGGCTGTTTTTCCCTACAGAGGTAAATGATTATTTACTTTGGAATTAATTTCTTGGTGGTATCACTTGATTTCTTCTTTTTCAGATATTTCTTTACAGTAAGAACTTTCCAAAATCAAGCCGAATAGGAATTGTTGGGTTTGTCACAGCTTCAAGAGGAAGATATATAGTGACGTGGAGCTATATGTTGTTTTGAATATTCTAAGATGGAATTTTGTATTTATGATGTCGTTTATGTTCTTTAAAGGGCTGCATGTTGGGGCAGCAGTAAAAGGTTATTGCATAATGTTAGCCTCCGTTGTCTTTAATGAAATCAACATTCTCTCTGTATGTTAGTTGGAGAATGGCCATTGCATTTTACTGTGGTTTTTTTTGTGTTTTGTTGGTAAAAGTGTTAAAGTTTTTTAAAGTGCTAATTTGGGTGACAAATTATTTGCAAAGTTGTGATTTCAATGATGTATATGGTTGTAACAGATGAACTAATGAAAATGTACTTGAAATGACTGAATAAGGTGGGTTAGAAGTGTGATTAATAATGTAATATAGTTGTGGCACATTTTCGTGCAAGAGTCCATTTTAATAGAATGGATGAAGTTTCCGATATTTTGCTCCTACTCATTCCCCTCTCCCAATCAGAGACCCGCTGCGAGTCTTCTCTCCTGACATTTTCAGCGGAGCACCCTGTGATATGACATAAAGCTGATTTATTAGAAAGTGTGTATTGTGAATAAAACTTTCCACTGTGTACCTGATGTATCATTTTGAAGGATTTTCACTGGAAGTTCCAATGTAGACGAGTGTGCCCCTTTGTGTGCATCCCCTTGAGCACCTGTCTGTCGAACTTCTGTTCATGGCAAATAACCACATTTTGGTAAAGTATGCCCTTTGGAGTATTTTGGGCTGGATTAATCGGAAGTTGGCCCTTATCGCCACCTCCCTAGGGTATCGACATGCCTCCCCCATTTATCGTTCTCCAATCTGCTGAAGTCTCTCTCCCATCTGCCCGTAGTTTTGCAAGGGATTGGGGGGTGCTGTTGGTGAGTAGGGTATTATATATAACTGAGATGTTGTGTCTCTGTAGTGGGATGCCAAGCACTCTATATTCCAGGGGGCTCTCCTCCGGGAATCTCAGCGGTTGGGTCTATGCAGCCAAGTAGGAGGTGCCTAATTTGTATACATCTTAAGTATTGACTCCCCTTAAGCTCGTGTTGCGGCTGAAGCACATCAAAGGTTATTGGGCCCTCTGCCGTCCACACATCCCCCAGCTTAGATATCCCCAGGAGGTCCAGCTTTATACCTCTCTCAACTCCTAGTAGTGGCGCCAGTGCTTCTCTCTCCCACAGGGGTGTTTCTAGGGTAAGCTTGCCCTGCCATCCAATGCGCTTTGTAGCTTCCCGCCAGGCCTTGATTACCTTCGCACTGGGGGGTGGCAGTGCCGTCAACTTCCATTTGCCGTAAATACATGTGTATTTGTAAAGCGCACGCTCACCCAAGGGTATCTTGGCACTGAATAACAGATGTTTATTGTTACCCAACTCAATGGTACTCATTTTATCGACCTCAGAAGGATGAAAGGCAGAGTGGACCCGCTGGGATTTTCACCTGTGACCATGATGATACACAGGTCCCATAAAGTGGACGCATGAGTCCACTAAGTCACCAGACCCGTATATCAGCCCATTATAGCCACCTGGGCCAAGAGATCTCCTGTCTGCAGCCATCGAGGGCTCCCTTTGGTGCATGAACGACCAGTCATTAAGGACTACCAGCTGAGTCACCCAGTAAGATAGACGAAGGTGCGGCAGTGCAATACCCCCGTCAAATGCTGATATCGCTATCCACGGGGCTCCGCCATCCCAAAGACATAGTGGAGTTGTGGCCTCAATCTGTTTTTAAAAACTATCTGGAATCGAAGCGGGAGTTCTGCAGGGCATATAGGAATTTGGGAGGGTATATTATTTAATAGAGCACCGCACGGCTGAGTAGAGATAAAGGTAGTCTGCGCCCCGTCCCACTTCTCTGCTATAGCTGACTAAAAGGCTGCCCAGGTTTTTCTCAAAGAATAACTAACTGTCTGTCACTTGTCACATATAAGCCCAAGTGCTGGAACCAACCCCCTCTGCAGTGGGAATTGGATTTTGCTGTTTAGTCCTGGGTGTCCATCCCACTAGTGGATGGAGACATGATTTATCCCAATTTATATGCAACCCAGAGAATGTCCCAAATATTAATAGGATCTCCAATACTCTATTTATGGAGTGCACTGGGTCTGCCAGATATAGCAGAACATCGTCTGCATATAACAAAACATCATCCCACTCGAGGTACCCGCACAGGCCGCGTACCAGGGCATCGGTGTGTATCCAGTTTACAAGTGGTTCCACCGAGATCACGAAGAGGAGTAGAGACAGGGTGCAGCCCTGTCTTGTCGCTCTCCTCAGGTCAAATTCCGCTAATACTGTACCGTTCACCCAGACATGGGCCATGAGCGGGTGTACAACAGACGGGTCCACGCCCGGAAGGATGGGCCAAAGCCCATTCGCTCCATTAAAGCCATTAGGTAGGACCACTCCAAGGAGTTGAAGGCCTTGGCCACGTCAAGGGCCAACAGTGTCGCTGGCTCCCGTAATCGATTTTCCCATATCAGATAGCCAAAGAGGCATCTCAGATTATGTCCTGTTGATCTGGGGCCACAATGGTATAGATCACTTGCATCGGGTGATTTGCCAACACCTTCGCTAAGACTTTCATCTCAACGTTGAGTAAGGAGATTGGTCTGTAGGATGAACAGAGTTCAGGGGCTTACCTGGCTTGGATGAGGACTATTTGCACTTGCCAGAGATCTGCTGGCAATTCTCCCTGTGACTTAGCTTCTAGGAGCATCGTTTGGATAGGTGTGATATTGTGTCATTTCACACACCTAAAGAACTTCACTGATACGCCATTGGGGCCTGGTGTTGCCCCCACCCACCCATTTTGAGTTGTGGTAGGGCCTCTGTTATCTCTCCTTCTTGTAGGTCTCCCTCAAGTGATCTCGATGCCTCCCTCCTCAATTTCGTTACTGGGATGTCTCTGAGAAAGTCATTGAGCTCTCCAGAACGGCTTTCGTCCCATCGTTGGTTGGATGTAGAGCCCCTGTAGATATTCCAAAAAGGCTTGTGATATCTTGGGGGCCATCTCTACTGTGTCTCCCCCTTCTGTTATTATTCTCGGCACCCACCTTTGGCCCTACTCTCTCTTTGCAAAAAGAACAATTGATGGACAGAATGCAGAACAATGTCATACTTTCACCCCAGTACAGAGATCTGGGCCTAAATCCATCGTTGTTTTGCACCCCATGACATTCCAGTTTGAACCCAGCCATATGCAAATCAGTTTTGACGCGGCACCCAATGGGAACAGTGCAGCCTGAACTGCCAGGCCAGGTCCTCCCTGGACTGGAAACAAACATCCTAGGACCGGTTTCGGGGTTTCACCCCGTATCAGCTAGGATGGCTTGACTCCAGTGACATGGAGAGCACAGGACCCACGTCTGGGCATACCCGTCCCACTCGGGGTGACAAATGCAAAAAGAACAATTGATGGACAGAATGCAGAACAGTGTCATACATTCACCCCAGTACAGAGATCTGGGCCTAAATCCATCGTTGTTTTGCTCCCCATGCCATTCCAGTTTGAACCCAGCCATATGCAAATCAGTTTTGACCCTGCACCCAATGGGAACAGTCCAGCCTGAACTGCCAGGCCAGGTCCTCCCTGGACTGGAAACAAACATCCTAGGACCGGTTTCGGGGTTTCACCCCATATCAGCCAGGATAACTTTACTCCAGTGACATGGAGAGCACAGGACCCACGTCTGGGCATACCCGTCCCACTCGGGGTGACAAATGCAAAAAGAACAAATGATGGACAGAATGCAGAACAATGCCATACACTGTCACTGTGCCACTGGATTCAAGCTAGCCTGACTGATGAGGGGTGATGCCCCGAAACCGGTCCCAGGATGCTTGTTTCCGGTCCAGGGAGGACCTGGCTTGGCAGTTCGGTCTGGACTGTTCCCATGAGGCACAAGGTCAAGACTGATTTGCATATGGCTGGGTCTAAACTGGGGTGGTATGGTGAGCAAAACAACAATGGATTTAACCCAGATCTCTTGACTGGGGGTGAATGCTTGATTTGCTCTGCATTCCATCCATCATCTGTGTGTCTTTTGCTTTCTTGCTGTAAGTGCGCCGGGTATGCCCAGACGTGGGTCCCGGGCTCACTGTGCCACTGGATTCAAGCTAGCCTGGCTGTTGAGGGGTGATGCCCCGAAACCGGTCCCAGGATGCTTGTTTCCATTCCAGAGAGGACCTGGCTTGGCAGTTCGGTCTGGACTGTTCCCATGAGGCACAGGGTCAAGACTGATTTGCATATGGCTGGGTCTAAACTGGGGTGGCATGGTGAGCAAAAGAACGATGGATTTTATCCAGATCTCTTGACTGGGAGTGAATGCTTGATTTGCTCTGCATTCCGTCCATCATCTGTGTGTCTTTTGCTTTCTCGTCGTTAGTGCACCGGGTATGCCCAGACGTGGGTCCCGGGCTCACTGTGCCACTGGATTCAAGCTAGCCTGGCTGATGAGGGGTGATGCCCCGAAACCGGTCCCAGGATGCTTGTTTCCGGTCAAGCGAGGATCTGGTTTGGCAGTTCGGCTGGACTGTTCCCATAAGGGGCAGGGTCAAGACTGTTTTGCATATGGCTTGGGTCTAAACTGGGGTGGCACGATGAGCAAAAGAACAATGGATTTAACCCAGATCTCTTGACTGGGGTGAATGCTTGATTTGCTCTGCATTCCGTCCATCATCTGTGTGTCTTTTGCCTACTCTCTCTTTGCCAGCCATGCTAGCAGCTTAGCTGCCTTATTACTCACTTCATATAGTTTGTGCTGTTTGGCTCTAAATATTGACCTGGCTCCTGGTGTGCCAGTCTATGGTATTCCTCTCTCAGGGTGGCTAACCTCTCATTTTGGTGAGCCATGTATTGTGCCTCCCACTCAGACAGCTTTTCCTCTAGCTCCCTACAGGCCCATTCTCTCTCCTTTTATTCCTTACGGTGTGTGCAGTAAGGTGGCTGTGTATCATTGTCTTAAATGCTTCCCACAGGGTGACCCCTGAGGTACCAAGCCCTCATTCTCCTTAAAGTATGCCTCCGTGGCCTTCTGGGTGAAACATTTGGACGACCAATCCATTAAGACCCATGTATCTAGTCGCCATCTGGGGGTCGCGTGCAGTATGGATGTGTCAGCTGCATAACCAGTGGTGAATGGTCCGAAAATCCACGTGGCAGATATCGTATGTTTTTACACCCCCCAGTCTGCCCAGCCGGGACCAAAAAAAAGTTTCAAGTGATTGCATTGCGTTTGCCATGTAGAAGTATTGTTTCTCACCTGGGTGTGTGACCTGCTAGGGGTCTTCCGGCCCCAGAGCTACCAGGAAGCTACTCAATCTGACATCTTCCTTGGGTTGCCCCCCCGCCTGCGCCATCCTGTCTAGCTCCCAATTCAGGGTTAGGTAAAGGTCTTTCCCCACCACTAACAGTGCATCAGGGATTGCTATGATCCAGTTCAACATCTTCTTGAGGTCCATTGACTGGAGCCCTTGTGGGAGGTACCATGATGCCACATATAATGCCTCACCCTGCCAGGTACCCCCGTGGGCGCCAAGCCCCCCTGGGGTCCACCAATGATTCCTGGTATGGGAGGGATTTCCGGGCCAATATGCATGTACCCCGTACTACTGTGAATCCGGAGTATGCCTGTAAAGTGTACCTGCCCCTAGCCACAGTTATTTCCCAGTAGATGGGTCTCCTGCAGTAGGACAAGGTTGGGTGTGTCTGGCCAGGAATTTCAACACCATTACCCTTTTCAGTTTGTTGCCCATCCATTCTTGCTAGTGAAGTCTTGTGTATCAAGTGTATTCGGCCTCAGCATCACTGTGTCTCAGAGTGTCTTTAGGATACATTATGTGGTTGCTGCTGTGTCTCCCCCCTACCGCAGTTTTCCCCAACTCCCTAGCGCTCCCTGCCACCTCATGCGGTAGTTTCACAACTACCCACCTCCCCAGATGCCCAGATGCCCAAGGTACATGTTGCCGACTCACACACAAGTTATATATACATCAACCAACTAGAGTTGCAGTCCCGTGGCTCTGTGAGGTGTGTCATGGCCCTGCAGAATGTAGTCCATCGTCCGCTCTGGTCTGCTGAGGTTTGTTTTCCAAGGCCTCCCGATGCCACTCTCCTGGGGTAAGCTGTCCCCTTGTCTAAGGCCCCTAGACAATTTTGCCTGCCATCATGGATGTAACCACTGGCGGTGCTCTGTCCTCAACACCATCACCTAGGACACCGTCACTGTTGCTCGATTCAGGGGATTCCGTCGCTAGTGTTGATCATTTGTTCTCCGTCACTCTGGACTTCCTGCACCACTTTCAACCTTTCCTTCTGGGCTTGATTTTTGGTGGGGATCACCTTGTTTGTCTGCCTCGCAGAGCATTTAGCTTTCCTCTCCTGCCCGCCAGACTGGCGGTCGCAGTCTGCCGTCTCTGGCATAGAGTAGCCTTTGCGCTCCAGTCGCTTTCAGACCCCGGTTGCCTCAGTGAAGAAATTTGACACTCCTGATGTAGATATTCACAGTTTTGCCAGGAATATCAAAGCACATTTTAGGTTCAGATTTCGCAGGTGCCTTTTCACTGGTAAGAAAGTCTCTCTAAACCAATGGACTGCTGTTGTATAGTCAGGGTATATACTAACTTGGCTGCCCTTTGCTCGTGCCTCTTGTAAAATGTGGTCTTGGGCCCTCAAGTTCAGCAGTCTGGCAGCCCAGGTACCTTGTAGACGCGTTCAACTGTGTACATAGTGAAGGCCCAGCCTCAAGCATAGTCTCCATCAGCCATTGTTCCACATACAGTTCAGTGCTAGGAACTTCCGTGTTTTTGGGGATCCCAATCACATGCACGTTGTTACGCCTGGATCAGCCCTCTACATCATCTAGGTGGGTCGTCAGCTTTTTAATTTCCAATTGGAGATGTCGTACTTGGGTGTCATGGTCGGTGATTGCTAGGGTAACCACATTCAGAGTATGTTCTGTGTCCACCACCTTGGCGGTCAGGTTTTTATGATCTGCTCGTTACAGGCCGACGTCTAAGGCCACAGTCTCAATGTTGTGCTCCACAGATGTTTTTGTGTGCCATATTGCCTCCAGGCTCTGTTCCGTGTAGGCCTTTATTGACTTTCCACTTTCCGTCAGAGCTCTCACTTCCTGTGTTATGGCTCTTGATCTAGCCCCCACTGTCTCCAATTGCATTGTAATTGATGGGGGCAGCTCCTTTGGCCCCAGGCCGTGTGCCCAGTAGGACACTGTCGACCACGCGTGTGTCGGGGGGGGGGGGGCGAATTTCCACAGTCCGCAGTTGTCTCCCAGGCCCCTTCGAGGGCACGCGGCCCACACCAGGCCCAGGCCGGGGATCTCATGGCCCACTTGGTCAGTGCCCCCAAACGTTATCTCGGTCTTAGGTTTCTCAGTGCCACCCCAGGTGCCTTATAGTTTCAACGTAGAATGGGGCCTACAACCTTTTCTTTGCACCCCCTACACTGCTGCACCTTCCCCCTTTGGGTCGTGGAGCCAGACCCTGTCGCCGCCCAGGGCCCTCGTCTCACCTTGGGGCCAGCTGTGGCTTCGCCTCCTTGTCATCCAGGCTCCGAGGCCCGCACCTGTGCCTTAGGCCTTCCCTTTGTCGTCACTTCCCTGGAACCTCCAATGTGTGGGGCGCTGCACCGTCTCCATTGGTGCCTCGGATGATAGAGTGAGCAGGTTTGGCCAGTCACCTCTGGGCTTAATGCTGGCCTCTGTCGGCCCTGGCACTAGCTATGGGGCCCCGGATCTCCCAGTTCCGGAACCCTTTTCACCTCTGCGCTGGCCAGCTGCATCCCACTGGGCAGTCTCTCCTCATGGTGTCGGGTGGGGGGGAATTTTACTGTCCTCACAGTCCCCCGTGTTGCGGGGGTGCGGCTACTTTTCCAAGGCAGACGGAAGCAGGATGTCGTCTCTGCGGGACCTGCAGCAGTGAGCGGCCTCTGCCATAGCTGTCTAGGCCACACACCCCCCCCCAGTTTTGCCAATTGTTTATGCATACAATGTGCATAAAATCAACTAGTTTTGAGACGCTGTCCTATTATTTTGAGACTTTCTCCTTCTCCCTTAAGATGCTGTCAGTACTCTTTATGAGTTTAACACTTAGAATCTGGATAGAATTAATTGCCTATTTAGAGATTTTACTATGATTTTATGATTGTGTTCTGTATCTGAGCCTTCATGGCATACTAAGCATTTTTTTGTATCGTTTATATTAACAATTCTGTAATAAACCTTTTAAACTTAATTTTGATCTGTAACTCAGTTATTGAGAGGTCCCAGTTTCTATTTGAAATCTACTCTGCTAATTATAGGGCTTAATGTTGGGGAGGGTGGTCTCTTGCCGCTTGATCAATGAGAAATCACTGAGCTAAACTACCCGAGTTTAAAAAAATCAGGGTGCATAAAATATTGGGGTTCAGTAAATTATTGGGGTTTGGCTCCCACAAAAGCACAGGTGTATTGCTTTTCTGATGAATTATTGTGTTGTGTGCAACATCAAAACATCATAAGAACTCAACAGTACAACAATGAAAGGTTGAAGTTTGTTTTCTCTTTGTGTGTTGTATTATGTTCATGTGCTTTGGTTATGTTGTGCCTTACTATATTTTGTTGGTGTATCATGTTAGTAAATGCACTTTCTTGTTGCTTTTGTGATGCATTATTGTTTTGAGTGATTATGGTGTGTAGGTAATTGTTATTGTGTCGTACTGAGTTTGTGTTGTAATATTTTGTTATTATGTTCTGTAGTTCTTTTCCACGTTAGAACAAATGTTGCCAGTTTACAGCCTAAATCAGCACGTTCCGCTAAAATTCCAGTTATCGTTTACCACAACCAAAGGGATAACACACAGGGCCTACAGTTCTTCCAACATGAAGAACCATTAGGTTATAGGCTGATGTTTATGAAGATTGGGTACTATGCATCTTTACTGTGATATGACATATTCTGGTGCTATGTAGGAGATGCCTCGCATCTCTGTCATCGTCTTATATGTTAAGTGCTCTGACACCTTTTTCCCTGGTAGAGTAGCTCTCCATAAATATGCAACATAAGTATGACACAAATAAGTCTAGATCATGGAGTACACTGTGCCCTGGATTACACTCACTTTATGTGACCCAGCCCTGTCTCTCACCTCATAGAATGATCAAGGAATATTATTGTTAACTTTGAATGACGTTTGTAAAGGCGCTTGATGGTGCCTCCCAGTGCTCCTACAAAGGAAGGATGGAATACTCCACTTACTCCAACTAGAGGTCCCTAATAGGCGAACTCAGCAGATGTGCAATGCTGAAGTAGCTTCCGCTTTGTAGATCATCTTCTCTGGCACAACTTAAACTTTATAACTTTACTGGGGAGGAGCTGAGCATTCCTGGAAGCTGCGAGTTATGCAGTCTGTTACCCCGGAAAGACTTGGGGTCTGGATTCCTTTTTTTTTTATGTTTAAGAAGCTTTATTAAAATATTTTTCATCATACAACATAGGGCAAAATATAACAATATGTAATAATATACATATGTGATCAAAAACATGCAAAAAAAACATATCCGAAAGCGGTTTTCAATTTTAGGAATTACAAGGGAAAGGAAAGGGGGGAGGAAGGGAAAGGAGAAAGATAAAATATGCTTTACAATTAAAGATAAAACTAGCAAAAAAATACTCATTAGAATAAAGGAAAATACAATTAACCTATTTTCCATAAAAATTTACAATATAAATGGTAATAAACAGAAGAAAGAAGGCAAAGAAATAAAGAAAGAAACTCATGGAGGTTGAAAGTTTTCTGACCGGTTATGAGAAATCTGAGAGATAGAGATATTATTTAAATAAACAGTCAGGGGTAACCAAAATAGATCTCTATTTATCTGAGGGTTACAACAGTAGGCAAAAGCAATGTCCAATCTATGATAATGGCATACAGTATTCCACCAAGATTTGACTGTGAGCTTATTTGGGCATTTCCAATAAAGGGCCCGATTCTGATGCGGGTTGGAAAAGCTTCCCGACCGAGGGCCTGATTCTGATGCGGTTAGGAAGGCCTCCTAACGGCATTTGCTCCTTCCAAATCGGATCGGGAACGTGTCTTCCCGACCGAGGGCCCAATTCTGATGCGGTTAGGAACAAATGTTCCCATTGAAGTCAATGGGAGTTCAACCAAATCGTATCTGGAAGCATCCGGATGCATCCTACTCCGCCGGTCGGACTTTCCCGATCCGAGTGGGTCGGACACCATTTCCCAACCGATTCGGTCAGGAAGCTTTTCCAACCCGCATCAGAATCGGCCCCTAAGTGTGATTTGTTGAAAAGCTAAAGCTAACATAAGGTCAAACAACCCACGTTCATGAGATGATAAACCAAGTGACTCTGATAAACTTCCCATGAACAAGAGGGCATTCGATAGGGGAATGTTTAAATTTAAATAAAAAAAATCCGAGGCCAAATTTGTGACCAAAAAGAAGCTACGGGGGGGACATGAAAAAAGAAGGTGGTAAAGGTTTGCCAAGGGATGATCACAGGACCAACAAGATTTGTTATTAGAGTTTGTAAAATTGGCAATGGAAATGGGAGTGAAATAAAGTCTGTGATAGAGAAAGAACATGGATTGAGTGGTAGACGCAGATCTAGATATTTTCAACGATCGAGACCATATCTTGCTCCAAAAGTCAGTGCTCCAATCACAACCGAAATCTGTTTCCCAGGCAAGTTCTATTTTAGTCTTAGATCGTTCTGGTACAGTAGAATTGAGATATTTGTAGATGAGGGAGGCCTTTGGGGATACTGATAAAATTCTAAGAAGCGGCTCTTGAATAAATAAAATATTTTCAGAAGGAAGGGAATAAAAAGCTTCCAAAATTGCTTCCATAAGTAATGAGAACTTATGTAGAAACGAACAGGTACAATTGAAATTGGTTTGGAAAAGGAGAAGTACCATCAAAGATATCCTGAATCCAGATGATACCTTTAGATCTCCAGGAACTCCAAAATAAAGGTCTATTATTAATGGTAAGAAGACGATTATGCCAAAGAGGAAAACGCAAGAACGTATTCCTAGAAAGTCTCTTGGGTTGACAGTAAGGCCTTAGCAATGAACAAGTGTGTTTGAATAATGGAAGAGAAGTGAGACTAGTTTTGGCCGTAAAAGCCAGAACCTCGAGGAAAGAAAAAGGGGAACAAAGACGGCGCTCGATACTTACCCATAAAGGAGTGAAAGAGCAAAAGTTTGCTTGAAGCCAGTAAGAAGCTTGTCTAAGACAAAAGGCTTTATGATATAATCTAAAATTTGGAAAATTTACCCCACCTATGGGTTTTGGTTGTCTAAGGTGAGATAAAGAAATTCTGGATTTTTTATTGTTTCACAGAAATTTGGAAAGAAGAGAGTCAAGTTTTTTTAAATAGATAGAGGGAATGTGGACAGGAATGATTGAAAGAATATATAACATAATAGGAGTAATCATCATCTTAATAGAGTCTAGACGTCCCCACCAAGAAAGAAAAAGAGGATTCCAGGAGGAGAGAAGTTTGGAGATCCGTTCGAGAACTTCTTTCATATTTGTTTTAATCGAATCCGAGATAGAATTGGTAAACCATAACCCTAGATATTTAATTTTGGAACTGTTCCAATGGAAACCAGTTTGGTCAAAGTGATGTTTAGAACAAAATTTAGTTATGGGGAGAATCTCTGTTTTATCCGAGTTGATTTTATAACCCGATACTGCCGAGAAATCTGAGAATTCTTGTAATAATGGGGGGATAGAAATTTCTGGATTAGATATAAAGAGTAAAATATCATCTGCGTAAGCAGACAGCTTCAAATGTTGATCGCCATATAAGAAACCAGAGATAGAAGTGTTATAGCGAATGCGAGCTAGAAAGGGTTCAAGAGAAAGAATAAAAAGAAGAGGAGATAAAGGGCAACCCTGTCTAACACCCCGATGAAGTGAGAAACGATTTGAAACTAGACCGTTGACTATAGTGGAAGTAGTAGGTGCCGTATAAAGTAAAGAAACCAGAGAAATGAATTTAGGCCCGAAACCATGCCAACAAAGTGATTTAAATAAAAAAAGACCATTCAACTCTATCGAAAGCTTTTTCTGCATCGATGGATATCGCAGCCAGAGAATCGGATAAGGTAGATGCTTTATTTAAAACATTAAAGAATAACCGAGAGTTATCAGAAGTTAATCTGCCTTTGACAAATCCACATTGTTCTGTACCAATTAAGTGGGGTAACAAAGATTCGAGACGCAACGCCAATATTTTAGCAAAGATTTTATAGTCCACATTTATCAAGGATATAGGGCGATAATTTTTGCTAAGTTTGGGATCCTTACCATCCTTATGAATGAGACAAATAGAGGCTTCTAAGAAAGTGCCACTCGCCTTACCAGTAGTACAAAAGTATTGAAAGAGATTAAAGATTTTGGGTAGTAAACAATTTGAAAAATGTAAATAAAATTCTACTGAAAAACCATCCGGACCAGGGGACTTATTTTTCTTTAATGAGTTAAGAGAATTAGTAATTTCTTGGAGTGAAACGTCGGAGTCTAAGGAATTGAAATCAAGATCAGTGGAGGTAGGAGATGGAATAGTACTTAAATAAGAGTCAATAAGAGAATTCGATGCGGGCGCTTCTGAAGTGTTCAAATTATTATAAAAAGTTGTAAATTCATCTAGGATTTCTTGATCTTTGAAAAGATGCTTCCCATCTGCTGATTGAATAGAATCTATCAGTGTTCTCTCCTTCCTAGATTTGAGGCAGTTAGCTAAAAGTGAACCAACCTTATTACGACCTCCATAATATCGGGCACTACTGCGAAGAAGAATAGATGAAGCATTGTCAGTAGAATACTTATTAAACTCTAGTTTAGCACGAACAAGCTCCTGCAAGATGGAGTTAGATGAGGAAGTGTAAAATTGATGCTCTAGGCGCTTAATATTAGTTATTAGTACCTTATGCTGAGTGAGATTGCGGTTCTTTTCTTAGCCACGAAATCAATAATAAATCCTCGGGCAGTGGCTTTAAAGGTATCCCATAGCAAAGCAGGAGATATAGATGGATCTTCATTCAGAGAAAGAATTCTTCCGCGAAGGAGGTGAAAGAAGATGAAAATACTGGATCCTGTAAAAGAAAATTGTTAAACCTCCATCTAGAAGATTTGGGTCAGGAGCGGAGCAAATCAAAATCAACAATCACCGGAGCATGGTCTGAAATTAAAATGTGTTCGATCGAAGATGAAATAAGATTTTGAGCTAAAGGTTTAGATAGGAAGATATAATCTAATCGGGATAGGGAGCCATGTGGAGGAGAGAAAAAGGAAAACTGTTTGGTCTGGGTGACAAAGTCTCCAAGCATCTACAAGATGAGTCTGTGTAATTGTGCTATGAAACGGTTTATGGGATTTATGTGAAATGAAGCGTACATGAGATTTGCAATCAATAAAAGGGTCTATAACCTGGTTACAGTCACCTCCAAGGATAAAAAGTTCATCTTTGTGTTGCATACATTTATTATTATTTTCAATCCAAGGTCAATTCCATCTTTCAGGCATTCTCTCAGCAGCCTCCCAGTGGCGGCCTCATGTGCAACTCGAAAGAGGCTTTGGTCCCAAACTCAGGTATTGGTCAGGAAGTCTCCCCACTTTTGAGAAAGTTTTCTCTCCTTACGCATGACAAAACTATTAGCCTTATGAACTCCATCAAGTCTGGGGCTCCCTCCAATCCATGCCCCCCTGGGATCATCAATAAGCTGGCTAATCAGGTGGCGGGACCACTTAATGATCTCCTGAACCAAGTACGGAGTTCTGGGCTATATCCAGGCATCTGGAAGAAGGCCTCGATTCTTCAGCTTGTGAAAAAACCCTCTCTAAGTCGGTGGGCAGCTATAGACCTATCTCTCATCTCCCGTTCCCGGCTAAGGTCCTAGAGAAGGCCATGAACGCAGAGCTGCTGTCCTTTCTGGATGCACATCGATTGTTGGATCCGGCTCAGCATGGGTTCAGAGCCAATCATTGCACCGAGTCCACACTGGTGGCGGCATCGGAGGAAATCAGAGGGAGGGTGGACAAGGGCGGCAGAGCGGCACTAATTCTACTCGATCTCTCTGCCGCCTTTGATACGGTCCACCATGTGCTCCTTAGGAAACGTCTGCATGCGCTGGGCTTTAGGAGCACGGCACTTTCGCTGCTGAGCTCCTTTCTTGAAAACAGGCAACAGTGGGTTGAGATGGGAGGGGTAAAATCCCGTCCCTTCTCTCTCCCATGTGGGGTGCCACAGGGCTCGGCGCTTAGTCCTACGCTTTTTAATGTATATGTCACCCCTTTGGTACAGCTTATTGTGAGTTTTGGCTTGTCCGTGCTCTCTTACGCTGAGACACAGATTGTGGTGTCGGTATCATCCCAGGTCGAAAATGATGCCAACAATTTCCGCAGCTGCATGACCGCAGTTGCAGGTTAGATGGAGGAGAACTGTCTAAAGCTAAACTCCGGGAAAACGGAGGTACTACTTTTTGGGAATGATACCTCCTTCTGGAACATATCTTGGTGGCCCCAGGAGTTGGGGGATCTACCAAAGCCAGTTCTGAAGGCTAAAAATCTGGGAGTCATTTTTGACACCAAGCTAAGCTTCAGTGCTCAGATTAATGCAGTGACCTCCGAGGGCTATTTTCTGTTACGGATTCTAAAAAAAATACTCCCGTTTATTCCAACCGAACTTCAAAAGACCGTAATGTTGGCCCTCGTCGGGTCGAAGCTAGACTACTGAAATGTACTCTATCTAGGTATCCCGAAGTATTTGATAAAAAAAATTGCAGTCTCTCCAAAATGCGGTGGCCAGAACACTCTTGTACATCCCCAAGTTTAAACCGGTGTCGCATTTACTGCATGGCCTTCATTGGCTACCAGTGGAGAGGAGAATTTCTTTCAAAACATTGTGCCTAATGCATAAGGCACTTCATGGAACAGGCCCCCTCTATTTTCAAGAGCTATTCACATGGTATACACCCAGTAGAACGCACAGATCCAGCACGGAGCACAAGGTTCAGATTCCGAGAATTAAGCGAGTAAAATGGGGCGGGAGGACTTTGACAGTCCAGGGGGGAAAGTTATGGAACTCCCTCCCTTTGGCCCTCCGCTCCCAACACAGCCTGCAGCTGTTTAGAAAGCAGCTAAAGACCTGGCTGTTTCCACCGACCGAGCGTTAGTGTTTGTTGACTTATTTCCTTGGTCTCCGCCCCTTTTTCCCGTCTTTGATCCGCTCAGCGCTAAGACACCTTTGGGTATTGCGCGCTTTATAAAATCAACTCAACTCAATTAGTAATAGCAGGCCAGAAAGTGTAATCTGGTTGGGTCGGACCATAGACATTAAAAACAGTTAAAGAAATATTATCGATAAGTAATTTAACTAAAATCCATCTGCCTTCAGCATCTATTTCTTGTGAAATAACAGAACATTTCAATTTTTTATGAACTAAAATAATAACACCATTTTTCTTTGTAGTTGAAGGAGAAACGAGAACAGAACCGACCCAATTACGTTTAAGCTTAAGAGCCTCAGCTTCTGATAGATGAGATTCTTGTAGCAAAACTAAATCAAGATTGTAAGAGGCTAAGTGTGAAAGAATTCTCTGCCTCTTTATAGGATTAATAAAACCTTTTACATTCCATGTAACAACTCTGAATGTAAAACGATAACCATACACATAAAACAATGGAACTAATAGCAATGGAGGAGTATAGAGAAAGTAATAGGCAAAGCCAAAGTATAGAAAAAGATTACTTTAAGAGGGAAGAGGGAAAGGAAAAAAGTATGAGTAAGAAGAGACAGTACATGTCAAATGACTACTGTAATACGTACCTTCATGGGGAAACACAAAGGAAAAGATGAGAAGCGTGAACGGACAACAGGGATGGCACACCGAACAAAGGGCAGCGAACCACACCAGGACGTCAATAAAGACAGATAATGGGACAGGAACATGAGGTAGGTACAAAATTAGGATCCAAAAAACCTGAAAAAGAATCAGAAAGTTATGCAAACAAAAAGAAAAAGAAAGGCTATGTAACCTGTTACAATAAAAGCAGATTCAATATAAACTATACATTATATAAACATTACAGAGGAATCATTAAAGTCAGGTATGAGGAGGAGATCCAGCAATCTCCATCGAGGAGGGAGAATGAGAATCTGCCGGGTCCTCGAAAGTAGAAGTTTTATTCAAAAAGGTGACTTTAAATAGGCACGGATGGAATAAACCATATCGGGCCCCCAAGGAACGGAGAGCGGGATGGAGATCCAAAAATTCCTTTCGACGCTTGGCGGTAGCTGAAGAGACGTCTTGAGAAATAAATAATTTTGTGCCCTGCCAATTTAGTTGCTTCTTGGATTTAGCTGCATTCAGAACTTGTAGTAAATCTGTGAATTGCAGAAACAAGAAGATTACACCACGAGGTTTAGATGGAGCAGATGAGGAAGACAAGCGTGGACCAAGTCTATGTGCTCTTTGAATATTTAATTTAGTTGAAGTAGAAAGGCCCAAAAGCTGTGGGAGAAAAGCAGTGAAGAACGTAACCGGATCATCCCCCTCAAGGCCTTCAGGAAGACCATACAAGCAAAGGTTGTTGCGGCGATTTCTATTTTCAAGATCTTCAGCCGATTTCTTTAGTTGTAGAACCTCTTTTTCCAACGAAGAAATTCTGGAGGATGAGTCCTGTACATCGCTAATTTGTTGTTCAACCACCAAAAGGCGGGAGTCCATGGATGACCATTTGTCATTTAAAATCTGCAGACAAGAGTTTGTTTCTTCAACAAATGGTCTTAAAGCGCAAATTTCCTCCAGAAACATTTCCAGAGAAACTGGAGATACAGATTTTGGAGGAGAAGGAGGATCATGTTTGATTCTCTTGACGGTGGTTGAAGGCGGTTGTGGTTTGGACGCCATGGTCGACACAGCTGGAGGGCGAGAGTACGCCTTTTGTGGTAATTCCTCAGAAGGCTGAGAGGAATTATAGGAGGTTGCAGAGTGAGCAGGACAAGACAACAATTCGCTGGATTTAAGATTTTTGGAGGAGTGCAATAACTTCTTGCTCCTACCCATGAGATGAATATCCAGGAATCAAGAAAACAGGCTTTTCAAATAGCGCAGCAATGAATTACTAAAAATACTCCACAGAAGAACAATATTTGTAGTGCGTGTCTGGACCTCCCAGCATAGAAATAAGCATTAGGCAAAAATATTTTGACGTAATAAGCAAAAAAGGACAGAAATTGGCATTTCCAGGGGCATTATAGTAAAAATGTGAGAATAGTGAAGGACAAAATACAAAATGGCGGCCACCAAGAAGTAAAAAGAGTCACCTGAATGAAATAAGGATTATTTCTGAAGCATGGCGAATAAAAAAAGGTAGTCTCCTGTGGAGAAGATGATCCGGTTCAAGAGAATGCCCACATTATGTTAAACACGGCAAAATTACCGCCGTAATTACAGCCGCGATGTCCGGCGCGGAGACCCGAGCTCAGGCGGCCATCTTAGGTCACGGTGCGCCCTGGATTCCTTTTGTTTCTGTTCAGAAAGGCATAGCCTTGCAGTTCGGGTTCAACTGTTCTTATTGAAGCAGGGATAAGACTAATTTGTAAAAGGTTGATCACTGTCTGGAATGGAGCAGTGAGCAACAACATGATGGAGGGGAATGCCCCACCAGTTATTGCCAGTGCCTGAGATGCCATGTCTACCACAGCATCAGTCAGTCGTGCAAGGTCGGCCCTCATCATTTCTCTCTCTGCCTTTGAGACATCATAGTGACTTTGGAGACTTTCAGCATGTCTACCCATGGGTGCATTTTAGTGTTCAGGAACTGAACTATTGTTCTCTAAGTGCTCCTTTCGGCTCACTACAAAGGACATGATTTGTTTTGGGCCAGGTAGTATTTCTGCAACAGTTTATGGCACCTGCGCAAACACATCCTCCTCACACACCTCAGCTGTAACCACATGTCTAGTAACAGGGGCTCTTGCTGGGCTTGTCGAACGGATGTTCATTTTGGAAGGCTTTGTCGTGACGAGACTCTGCTCAGTGTGGGTTACTGGAGCTGACCCAGCATGTAAATCTCAGGTTCACACCACGGGTGGTGGTGGTGGGGGTGGTGATGGCTCACAGGAGGCTTATCTGGGTTGGGCATTGCGACTCAACCAGCTGACGTGAGTGCAAAGAAGGGAGGAGTGTAATGATGAAACCTTGTCAAGACCTCCTGGCATGGCAACTAAAGCTCACATGCTCAGACACTCTAAAGACCTTCCTCACAAAGGCAGAATGGGTTTAAAGGCATTCACAACAGGTCTGGGGCAGTGATTTACTCTGCCTCAGACCTATTGGTCTGGGGCAGAGTAAATCACTGCAGTGACGAGTTAGCCTTTCCAGAGAGTTTGTCTGGAAAAGAGACAGAATCGGCTATCCCGACCGTTTAGGTGCTTCGCGGTATATAGAACATCCGCTTCAGTCACCTGGGCCTTAATAACCTCTGAACTGTGATTTGAGGTCCCTGGCATGGTACAGACACTGTGGAGCATATTTGAGAGCCTTGCTTCACGTTTGCACCACGCAAAGTGGTACATGTGTGACGCAAGGCTCCGAGTCAGATTTATGAAGCCACGTAAAGCCACATTGCATGGCTTTGAGTGGCCTCATAAATCTTGAGTAAGCCAACACATCGAAAATCGCTGCGTTGCCTTACTCTGCGCAAGGGAGGCGTTCTATTGGCGTTGCGGTGGGTGTTTCCCATGGAACTCCAATGGTTTTTGACGCATTCCCAGATTTACAAGGACTTGTAAACCTGGGAATGAATCAATCCCCATGGCAGGCGTAACAAGGAGAACTATCTTTATTTCTCCTCGTTTTTTCCTCTATGTGTGCTACATTCTGCAGCACACATAGGAGGAAAACGCGTCTAAGGATTGTTTTGGTGCAGGAAGGTGTCCTTTCCTGCACAAACATAATCCTGCCAACAACACAGACACCCTTGCACCAAGGTGCAAGGGTGCCTGTGTTGGCGCTAGGCTGCGAAAACTGTGCTAAGCAGGGGGAAAGGACAGGAATGCGCCATTTTGGATAAATACAGTGCATTTCTGCCCCCAAGGTGACTTGCTGCACTGCCCTACACCAAATCCCAATAAATGAGGGCCTGTATCTCATATCCCTTTCCCAAGTTCAGTCTTTGAAAGCCTATGATTTTCGTATTGATTTCTGCTCTGTATTTACTCTAGTAGATAGTGCCATCTGCTGGCGCATGAATGTACAATCCTAAACAGATACACATGGTTGTTTCTAACGTATTAGAAGTCTATTTTCTTGCTCATTTTTTTTACGAGCAATAACCTAATGTTTCATGGATGATAAATTTGCTCTTCTTCAGGGTTGTCCAGTTAGTTCAAACATCAAAATGTGTGATATTTTGAATGAACCAGAAAATAAATGTATAGGATTTGTAATCATTTTATTGATATGATAAATTTATGTAATTCACGATCAGTTTCAGTCTGATTTAATTACATATCTCTATTCCATTGTCAACATCAAACAGGATTTATGAAGCGCGGCTAATCACCCACGAGGATATCCAGGCGCTGAGCATCTTGCTGCTTCGAGAGTGCTCCGTTGGACAGCCAGGTCTTGAGCCTTTTCCGAAATTCTAGAAGTGAGGACGAGGTCCGGAGGGGAAGGGAGAGGTCGTTCCAGGATTTTGCCACAAGGTAGGAGAAGGAAAGTCCTCCACTGTTGCTTTTGCTTAATGTGTGCGAGGAAGGCGGAGCACAGAAGTCTGAAGGGTAGGTAGAAGTTCAGGCGGTGGTGGATGTAAGCCGGTCCCTGGTTGTATAGTGCTTTGTAGGTATGGATGATCATCTTGAATTGGCTCCTCTTCTGAATGGGGAGCCAGTGGAGTTTCTTGAGGTAAGGAGTGATGTGGGTTCGATTGGGGAGGTCGAAGAGGAATCTGGCCGCTGAGTTCTGTACGGTCTGCAGTCTCTTCAGGAGGTGAGTGGTGATTCTGATGTAGAGTGCGTTGCCGTAGTCCAGCTGGCTGATGACTAGGGCTTGAGTGACGGTTTGTCTGGTGTTGATGGGTAGCCATTTGAAGATTTTCCGGAGCATGCAGAGAGTGAGGAAGCAGGCGGATGAGACTGCATTGATCTGGCTTTTCATGGTGAGCTTGCTGTCCAGGATAATACAGAGGTTGCAGGCCTGGTCTGTCGGAGTGGGTGAGGATCCTTGTTCAAAGGGCCACCAGGAGTCGTTCCACGGGTAGGTTTTGTTTTCGAAGATCTGCACTTGAGTTTTGTATTTATTGAGTATTAGGCAGTTGTTTTTCATCCAGATCGCGATGCTAGTCATGCACCTGTGGAAGTTGGCCCTTGTTGTGGAGGGGTCTTCTGATAGTGAGAGGATGAGCTGGGTGTGGTCTACGTAGGATATGATGCTTAGACCATGGGTTCTTAAGATGTTGGTCAAAGGGGTCATGTAGTTGTTGAACAGAGTGGGGCTGAGGGTTGAGCCTTGGGGGACACCGCAGATGTTGTTCATGGATTGCAAGGTGAACAGTGGTAGGCGGATTCTCTGGGTTCTTCTGGTGAGGACGGAGGCAATCCATTTGAGGGCGTGTCCTCTGATTCCGATATGATGAAGCCTCTTGATAAGGGTGTGGTGGGATACAGTGTCAAACACTGCTGAGGGGGATCAGGACGGCCATTTCTCCCAGATGCAGGAGGGTTCTAATGTCATCGGTGGCAGCAATCAGGACGTTTTCAGTGCTGTGGTTGGTGCGGGATCCAGATTGGAAGGTGTCCAGAGGATTGTTGTTCTCCAGGTGTTGAGTGAGTTGGTAGTTGATGGCTTTTTTGAGGACTTTAGTGGGAAAGGGGAGCAGAGAGATGGGACCATAGTTCTTGAGTTCGCTGCAGTCGGCGGATGGTTTCTTGAGACGATGTTTGACTTCTGCTTGTTTCCATTCTTCAGGGAAAGTGGACGTGGTGATGGATGCATTGAAAATGGCAGTGAGAACACTGCTGATCTTCTTGCTTCCAAGGTTGAAGATGTGGTGGGGCAGGTGTCCATGGGTGCTCCGAAGTGGATGAAGTTCATGATGGCAGTTGTGTTGTGTATGGTGAGCTGGTCTCAGCAGGTGAGTAGGTGGTCGGGTTTCGCACCTGTGGGAGCGAAGAGGCCATAGATGTCGGAGGAGGTGGGTTGGGGTTTGAAGTTTTTGTAGATGGTGGAGATCTTGTCATGGAAGAAGTCTGCCAGGATGTCGCAAAGTTCCTGGGAGGGGGTGATGTTTTCAGTGGCGGAGGGGTTAGAGAACTCTCTGACACTGTTGAAAAGTTTTTTGCTGTGGTTGGAACTGGTTTTGATACAGTCGGCCAGTGCGCTCCTTTTCGTTTCTTTCAGGAGTTGATGGTGTTGGTTGCAGGATCGTTGCTGGTGCCCCATTTCCTTTCTGGTTGCTTGCAGTTGCATTTTGTGGTTCTTAGTTCCATGGTGTACCAACTGACCTGTTTGGTGGATCTCTTGAGTTTGGTGGGTTTGATTGGGGCAACTGTCTGCACAGTCAGTGATACAGGCGCAAAAGTTCTTCACAGCCTGCTCTAGGTTGGTTGCGGTGGGAGGTGTTCAGGGCATCGGTCCACTGGCTCTCTGACACTTTGTTCCTGCTGCAGTGGGAGGTGTTGGGCGCGTTGGTGGCAGTGCCGGGGGGATCCTGTGATGATGAAATGGATGATGGCGTGGTCTGTCCAGGTGAGCTCGGTGACGTGACTGAACTTGACTCTGTCGCTGGCCGTGAAAAGGGGGTCAAGCCGGTGTTCAGTATTGTGGGTAAGGCTGGTGACCAGTTGGGTGAGGCCGATGTTGTTCATATGTTCGAGGAGGTTGGCTGTATTGGTGTCATTGGGGTCCAAATTGAGGTCTTCAAGGAAGATAGAGTTTTTGGAGTCAATGGCGAGCCGGGTGATGAAATTAGGATTGGCGTTGCATAAACTGGGGCGTGGTCCTGGAGGTCTGTAGACAAGGGTGCCTCTGAAGGTGGTCTTGCCGTTGGTTTGGTGCTGGAAGTTGAGGTATTCCATGATCGGGGTGGTGTTGTCTGTGGTGGTGGCGCAGTGGATGTTTTCTTTGTGGAAGATGGTGATTCCACCTCTGTGTTTTTTAGGTGCAGTCCCTGTGTGGCATCTTGTAGCCGTCAGGAGTTGCTGAGTTGATGTCGGGAGTGAATGTGGGATTGAGCAAGGACACGGTGAGGAAAGGGATGTCAGGGGTGAGGGCTGTTATGGTGTCCCAGGTTTTGGTGGTGTGCTTGCAGAGTGATCGTACATTGAGCAGGAGGCAGTGGGGTTGTTCCGAGGCAGTCGTGGTCGTAGTGGTTGGCTTGGTGGTGGTGCTTGTGGGTGCTTTGGTGTTGCAGGAGAAGAGTTAGTGCCGGCAGATAAAAGGTCCTGCCATAGATCGAGGCTAGGTGTGGCAGCAGTCGTGTAGTCTGGGGTCCAGGGCTCGGAGCTCGTGCAGGTATATCTTCGTGTGTCAGGAGAGCCAGGGTCCTGGCACTGATGGCGGTCAAGGTGTGGACGCCTTCAGCACGCCGGTGGAGAGTCTGTTGCACAGCCTCACTGTGGCCTCCATTAAGTAGGTCCTGGGAGGGAGGGGTGCTGGGTGATGGTGGGCAGGGCTGGCATGAGGCAGGAAATGGGAGGGAAATACAGCAGCAAAAAACTGCGGGAAAAGCGAGCTGGGGCAATCCTGCGGAATAACAACAGGAGGAACACAACAGGAAAAACAAGGAAACATGCGGCTTATAATATAAAATTAAACTAAACTAAATAGTGGAAGAGTCTGAGGAAGATAAATAAAAAAAGGACTAAACAGTAGGCAACAATACACTACAAAATTATAACACAGACAGTAAACGAAGTGAATGAGGACTAAACAAAGGGGAGCAGTACAAATTTGAAGAAAATTGAGCAAAATAAACTAAACTAACCAATTTAACAAATCTAAACCAGAGAGACCGCAAACCAGCAAGGGGGAGCTGGCACGAAGGAGCTGCATGTCTAGCATGTTGCCCTATACAAATCTCTCCAGTAGAGTAATATTTAAAATAAGTCATCATTATGCAGAATTACTTATGCAGGGATAACATATTTAGTTGTCAGTATAATTGCGGTTAGAAATTGGGTTACTGTTTGACTGAGGTGTGAGCCCTGGTCAAGAAACAATCATAATCCTAGTTAGGGTAAGGCACAAGCAAACTCCAAATAAACCTGTGCTCACCCCCCCTGGTAACTTGGTACAGAGCAATGCAACACTTCAAACAGTAAAACAGTAAAAACACTGCACAAAAAGATCCCACACCAGGTTAGAAAAATTGAGCTTAATTTAATAAATAAAACACCACCAAATCGACAAAAAACCAATTGGTAGAACCAGAGATCTTGACTTTTTAAGTTTTAGGTAAAAATAGTGGCAAAAAGCACAAAGTGTCAACAGTGGATATCTGGTCGCACTGGACCGGGGCAGAGTCACAAGTTCAGGCCGACTGCAACCCGAACCCAGTTAGGCCTGCTGAACAAAGTACCTTAATTCCTGGTTTGCGATATGTCGGTTCTGAGAAGCAACGAGGCTGCGATGTGAGGGCCTCCATCATCGAAGAACCCGTTGACGGGGCTTGCAATGCAAAGTCCAGTCTCGAGGATGCAGCATGCAGTCGGGGCAGTGAGTCAGTTCTGAGGAACTGCGAGGCTGCGATGCGGAGTCCGGCGTCGTCATCAAGGCTGCCGTCGAGGGATCCGAGCACCTACACTGAGGATGCATCACGCAGTGGTGGTTCAGGAGGCGTTGCGGGTCACAGTGGCGATGCAGGTCTTTGCGACGGGTCCAGTCCACACAGCAGCACAGATGCATAGGTTCTGCTCGGGGTTGCGCCACGCAGCAGAGGAGATGCGTCAGTTTCGCTGAATCCACATGAGGCTGGTAAATGGTAAAGCACATTAAGCCCACTTCCAAGGGTCCAGGACTGGGGTGGCATCATTTGGCAGGGTAGACTCACAGATGGCAAGGTCCAGGTGCACATGCAAGGTTGTTGGAAGCCTGTTATGTCCCTGAGGCTTGAGATCATCAGGAGGCCAGCCAACTAGCCCTTGGAGTCACTCTGGGTTCTGGGTTCAACAGATACAGGTCCAGTCCTTCTCACCCAGGAAAGAGGGAAACAGGTCAGCACAGCAAAGCAGGAGTTCTTCAGAGTGCAGTCCAGCAGAGTGGCAATCCTTCAGCAGCACAGCAGTCCTTCTTCCTGGCAGAGTATACACAGGTCCAGAAGTATACTGAACTGGTGGTGTCGGAGGTCCTTCTTTTATACACAGTTGTGCCTTTGAAGTGGGAAGACGCTTCTAGAGGCATGCCTTTGAATTGTACAGATGCCCTGATTTCCCTGCCCTGGCTCCAGACTAACTACAGGGGGCATGCAGCCCTTTGTGTGGGGACAGGACAGCCTATTCAGATGAAAGTGAGGTTGGGCCCAGATCCTCCCACCCATCTTGCCAGTGATGGCCCATCCAGTCACACCTGAGCTCCCATTGTGTGCGACTGTCAAGGAGAAACACACAAAGCCAAACTGACAACTACACCCAGTCACGTGACCAGAGACAGGCTGCAGGCACCAAATGACTACAGCAACAAAATGCCAACTTTCTTTCTTTCTAAAAGTGGTATATAGGTGTCTTTTTATATGATATATCAAAATGAGATCTATCGTTCAAAGAGTCCAGGGATTCCCTTATAAGCAGACAGGGGCTTGCTCTACCAATCGGAAGGTGCTCTTCTAAGGGGTAGTGTAGTCAGGAAGCCTTAGGCTTATCAGAGAGTAGTTCAAGCCACCTGCAAATACACACAATAGTCAATAAATGATACACAGTTCAATAAGGAGATCTACACCAATTCATGAAAATAACAGGTATCTTTATATATGTTTAGGTACCAGAATCAATTCGTTTAGGTAAGTTCTTTTTTCAATAGAATTACTTTCGTATTTAAAAAGTCGATACTTAGAGCAATTTTCAAAAGCTGCAATGTTATCCTAGGGGAGGAAAAGCAAGTGCGGCATTCAGGTACAGTACAGCGACTTACGGGACCAGTCTCCAGGAGTTAAGGTAAGTGGTGGGCAAGGTCCAAGGCAGCACCAGGAGAACACCACCAGCGGCACTTGGGCAACCGGGTGCAGGGGTGCAAAACAGCGTTGGATGACTAATGTTACTCTATGGGGATCGGTCTTTGCCTAAAGTGGCTGCAGGCTTTGACTGGTGGGCAAGTCGGGCTGAACCAACAGGGGGGGCCAGGCCTTGTGATGCTCAGGAATGTAGGGACACCTTTGGTCCTCTTCTCCACGGCGCAGGGGCAATGGGTGCAGAGGTGTCCTTAGGCGTCGGATTTTTCTTACCGGGAGCAGTCGAAGTAGCGGTAGCCTGCGCGCAGAGGCAGCGGGCAACGTCGGAGAGTTCACTAGGGGTGAAACCACGATGGACTCGGTCTCTGGAGGGCTGGGGGTCCACGATAGCACTGTTGGCCTACTTCAGCTCAGGCTTGGAGCAACGGGTGCTGTGGTGTCCTTAGGCGTCGGGTTTGTGTGGTCACGAAGTCCTCTCAGGAGTCTTGGGGTGCCTGCAGGGAAGCAAGTCTGCTACTTCATGGGAGGTCTTAGTTCCTGGATGAAGTGCTGGTAGGTCTCCAGGGCTTTGGGGACTCAGCAGCTGCAGGACAAGGCATCCTTTGGCACAACTGTCGAATTCAGCAGGCAGTCCAGCAGGGTTGGCATCAAGTCAGCTGCTGGGTCTTCTTTTCTTGCAGTTGCGACTCTTCACATCCATCTTCTTCTTTCAGGTCAGCAAGATATTATTTTCTGGTGCCAGGGGCTCCCCTAAATACTAAATTTAGGGGTATTAGGGGAGTGTAGGGTGGTAGCCAATGGGCTACTGACCCTTGGGGTCACTTCACCCCCCATATGACCACTTCCTGTGGGAAGTTGGCTAAACACTGTCCCAGTATTCCTAAGTTTGCCATCACAAAGATGGCCACTTCTGAAAAGCTGTGTCCAGCTCAGGTTAGGCCACCTTAGGGGTGGTACTAGCCTTGGGGTGGCACGCCTACCTGACTAGCTTATTTTCCTGCCAGACCAGGTGCCCAAGGGATCTGGGCAAAGTGGGGCAGCTTCCTCTCCTGTGAGGGGACCCAGATTTGCAAATCAAAGGCTGCAACTTCTTTGAAGCTTGCCGGCCTTGGAAGGCTAATTGTGAGAAGCTGGCTTGGTATATGGTGTACACTTATGCAAGTGGGCACCTTGCACCAATCCAGACAACCCTTATGGTGATTTTAGTGGTCTTAGACAACCTTAGAAAGCTCTCTAAGTGGTTGCTGTGGAGAGAAGCCTTCAGGCTTAGTCCAGAAGGAGTGCAAAGCAGCTTGTTTTTACCAGATCATATTCTTATAAGTATAGATTAAGTGAGAAAGAACCACAAAGTGTATTTATAAAAATAGGTATTTATTATAAGACACTCACTAACATATACAGATATCTCCTACCCGGAGATATACACAATGCACACAATACTTTACGATAGAAACAGGTAAGTAGCACTTAATACACAGCGGTCATTAGGGGGGGACCAAACCATATACTAAATAAGTGGAATGCTAACCACGACTTGAGTCAAGACTGTACCCAGAAGGCGTAGAAGTGTTGGGGACCCAAGGAACCACCAGAGGTAAGTAACTAGGAGCCCCACAGAGGTTGTGTGCTAAGTGGGAACACGACCGCGTGATCAATACAAGTCAATGGGTAAGTCGCGGTTGCAATTTTAAAGAAGGACCCTTTCCAACAGACCCAGAAGAAACCCAGTGGAAGACCGAAGGTTGGAGAGCCACCCCACCCGTGGATACCTTAGGAACCAGGATACCTGCCCCAGGGAAGCCGGGTGCATTGGTGTGAAGTGGCTCCAGAAACCGCCGTCGAACCCAATGGAGGACTTCAGAAAGATGCTGCTGCCGGAGAAGGTGAAAGTGTCCGGTGGAACCCAAAGGTGGATTCAAGATGTGAAGAACCTGCAAGCAGAGGGGACCGAGTCTATCCCACTCAGGAGTGACCAAGAGGCACGGAAGACGAATGCCCACCGATGTCGGGTGTTGCAGGAAAGCTGACCGTGTCCTTGCAACTGCAGCTGTGCGGACCAGGCGATGCTGAGGATGACCAGGAGCTGTATACGAGCTGTCCCACGTCAGATGTTGAGGGGTTGGAGTCCGGCGGGAACACTAACAAGCCTTGGCAACTGCAACCAACGTAGAAGTGGGTAAAGGTGCAATGTCGGGACCAGCAAGGTCCAGGGGACTCACCACAAGCAGGGGAGTCAGGGCAAGCCCCAAGCAATCAGAGGAGCCCAAAGAATACGAAGATGACCCTCAAGAGGACCCACAGGCCGGAGGCATTGGAGTCGCAAGAGGACCTCGAGCAGCTCACCAAAGATGCAAGAAGATGCAGGGAGGGTGAAGATTTTGGTCACTGGAGATTCTTGAGGTTGGGGCTACTCGGAGCCCAAAGATCTTGGTGGAAGGAAGCCGACAAGCCTTTGCAACTGTAAGTCGACACGGTACACAGGAGTTCAGTTCCTGTGGCTCCGACGAGGGATACTGGCCTCAAACTTAGTGAGAGGACAGGGCAGGCCTCGAGGGATGTGAAGAACCACCACCTGTGTTTCTGAGCCTTTCAGAGTCCGTGGGAGCTCAGGATCAGCAAACCAGTCAGCTTAGTTGCGGTGCCTGCAGATGCAGGGAATTGACTCCTTCACTTCAAGGAAGATTCCTTCAGGTGTCTTGGATGCCCACAGGCCTTGGAAGGTTACTGTATGGTGCACAGACGTTGCAGCAGACGAGCAGGGCGACGAGATCAGGAGCAGCAGGAGTCTACCCGGTTGCAGCATTGATGCCCTGAGCGAAGTCCAGTGAAGTCCAGAGTGCCCAGACGGTTGAAGAAGTGGTGTCAGAAATGTATCTTGTCCCACGACGAATCTAGGGACCCACCCTCAGGTAAGCCCTTAAGTACCCTAAGGAAAGGGTTGGGACGATATAGGGGTCCATCCCTAAGGAGGGGCTGGACAAGGGGGAGGATACTCCCCTGTCCTTTGTAAAGGTTCGCGCCAGAGCGGGAGCCAACGGCTCCCTGTACTGGTTTGAACTGGACTATGCATGGAGGGCACCAAGTGTGCCCTGCACGCAAACTATGTGGTGCTGGCAAGCGCTCTCACCCTGCCCCAATACACTAAATCCTGTCTGGGAGGTGGTCACACCTCCCTGTGGCAGGATACCTATTGTTCTGCCTTCCTCTGTCCGAGCTTGGCCCAGCAGCAGGTGGGCAGAAACGTGTCTCTGGCTGGCAGCAGCCCTAGCTTGCTGTTCGGGTCTGGAAGATTGGTACTGGGAGCACCGAGGGCCTCCCAGAGGAGCTTTACAGTGCATGGAATCATACCTCGTGTGGGGGTTATGATTCCAACATGTTTGATACCAAACATGATATGGTTTGTTACAGCCAGTTTCGAGATGGTCATCACGTAAAGACGCAGTGCCCCTCTATATGTCATATGGCTGTCTCACAACCCGGGATAATGGACTCCAGGGGCTGTAGGGGTGTCCTGCTCATGCAGGGTCACCCTCCCGCTTCGAACCAAGCACTTTGCCTTCAGGATTGTAAGGCCTGCCTTAGGGGTGACATAGGTTTTAAGTGTAGCGACCCTAAATATAGGGAAACCTATATCTTTCGTAAGTGGTGCTAGCACCAGCTTACACAGGCTGAAATGGCAGGTCTGTAGTTGTAAATTGAGTGGTCTCCCATGGGTGGCATAATGCATGCTTCAGCCCATGGGGTACCTCTGGTGTACCTATGCCCTGGGTACCTTAGTACCATATACTAGGGACTGATAAGTGTACACCAGTGCCCAATCTGTGATGTACCCAAGTACTTACCAAACAAATTTAGGGGAGAAAGCACAGAAACTGGGGTCCTGCTTAGCAGGATCCCAGTCAGACTAGTCAGAAACCATCACAGCACCAGGCAAAAAGTGGGGGTAACCATGCAGAAGGATCCTACCTTCCTACACTAATCAGCAGGTCATCCTGTGGAAGGGAGTGTGACACCCTCTTCCTGGCAGGCTCTTGTCCCTGAGAGCAAAAGGCTCTCACCCTAGGAGGTCAAACTTATCTTGGGTGGCAGGCTGGCAGAAACCAGTCATCCAAAACACTAGAGGCTGGTAGGTTTTCAGGGGGCACCTCTAATGTGCCCTCTGGGTGCATGATTTAATAAATCCAACACATGTATCAGTGTGAGTTTATTAATACGAGATGTTTGATACCAAACATCCCTATCTTCAGTGAAGCCATCATGTATCTGGGGAACTCGTTCCCACCTGTGTCCAGCACATGTTCTAAAATGGCTTCCCTGTTCACTTGCACTGGCAGTAATGGAACTGACCAGCACAAGGGCATATCTGTTCATGCAGGTATGCCCTCACATGTAGTATTAAGGATCCTGCCATGGGGCTTTAAGGCCTGCTTAGTGGTGACTTACAAATACTACATGGAGTGTCAGGGGACATGGCACACAGGGATGTGTGTCATGTTGTGTTTTCACTTTTATCTGCACCAAAACACACAGCCTGCAGTGACAGTCTTGCATGTGTTTGGTGAGGGGTCCCTTAGGGTGGCACAATTCGTGCTGCAGCCCTGAGAGACCATTCTTTAGTACCTAATGCCCTACGTACCAGGGGTACCATTTACTAGGGACTAACAGAGAGCGCAAAAAGTATTGCCAATTGGGGGAAACAATTGTACAGTTTTGGGAAAGAGATCTGGCACTAGGGACGTGGTTAACAGGGACCCAGTGCACTTCCAGTTGAAATCACATCAAATACCAGGCAAAACGTTGGGGTGACCATGTCAAAAAGGGGCATTTTCCTACATAAAGCCCTCTCAACCCCAAACGAAGGAGAGTGAGACTAACCTTTACCAAGAGTCTTTATCTTCTAAGTGGAAGAACGTGGAAAGGCCATCTGCATTGGCTTGGTCAGTCCCAGGTCTGTGTTCTACTGTAAATTCCATCCCCTGTAGGGAAATGGACCACCTCAACAGTTCAGGGGTTTTACCTTTCATTTGCATCAGCCATCCAAGAGGCCTGTGATCAGTTTGAACAAGGAAGTGAGAGCCAAACAAGTATGGCCTCAACTTCTTCAGCAACCAAACCACAGCAAAGGATTCCCTCTTAATGGCACTCCAACACTTCCTCTGGGGAGTGACCTACTGCTAATGAATGCAACAGGTTGGTCATGGCCATCATCATTGGTTTAGAATAGGACTGCTCCTATCCCATGTTCAGGGGATTCTGTGTGCACTATGAACTGATTGGCATAATCTGTAGCTTTTAGAATGGGTGCTGAACACATTGCTTCCTTCAGAGTGTCAAAAGCCTTTTGACAGCTCACTGTCCTGTTCACTTTCTTTGGCATCTTTTTGGAGGTCAGTTCTGTGAGGGGTGCCACAATAGTACCATACCCCTTCACAAACCTCCTGTAATACCCAGTCAAGCCAAAGAATGCCCTGACTTGAGTCTGGGAGGTTGGCGCTACCCAGTCCACAATTGTCTGGATCTTGGGTTGAACTTGGCTTCTACCTACAAGGTGGCCCAAGTATACAACAGAGCCCTGCCCTATCTGGCACTTGCTTGCCTTGATAGTGAGGCCTGCACTCTGCAGACCCTCAAGGACCTTTCCAAGGTGGATCAGGTGATCCTGCTCATTGGAACTATAGACAGCTATAGCCTCAAGATAAGCTGCACTAAAAGGTTCCAGCCCAGCAAGGACTTTGTTCACCAACATTTGGAAGGTGGCAGGGGCATTCTTTAGTCCAAAGGGCATTCCAGTGAACTAAAAATGCCCATCTGGGGTTGAGAAAGCAGACTTTTCTTTTGCTTCTCGGGTCAGACCAGTTTGCCAGTACCCTGTTGTTTGATGTCAAATCAAAGATACTGAGGAATTTGGCTGTTCCTAGCTTGTCAATTAATTCATCTGCCCTTGGGATAGGGTGTGCATCTGTCTTTGTGACAGCATCCAGGCGCCATTAGTCCACTTAAAACCTCAATTATTTCTTTCCACCCGGGGGGTGAGTTTTGGGGGCTAAGACCATTAGGCTGGCCCAGGTACTTTTAGTGGGCTTAATTTCCCCTAACTCCAGCGTCTTGCTGACTTCAGCTCTGATGCTTTCTCTAACTTAGTCAGACTGTCTATACAGTTTACTTTTGACAGACAGACTTTCCCCAGTGTCCACATAATGGACACACCAGTTAGTCTGACCAGGGGTAAGGGAAAAGAGCTCAGCATACTGATCCAGGACATGCCTGCAGTCAGATTGCTGTTGGGTTGAGAGGGTGTCTGACAAGATCACTCCATCAACTGACCCATCTCTGGGGCTGTTGGAGAGAAGGTGAGGGAGAAGCTAGCGCTCTTATTCCTGACCCTCATCAGTGACCATTAGCATGGGTACATCAGCCCTGTCATGATAGGGTTTGAGGTGGTTTACATGGATGACACTCTTGGGGTTCCTGCAAGAGCCAAGGCCCACCAGATAGGTGACCCCCCCTTTTCTTTCTAGGATAGGTTAGGGTCCGCTCCATTTGTCCTGGAGGGCCCTCTGAGCCACAGGCTTCAAAACCCATACCTTCTGCCTGGTTGGAACTCCACCAGTGCAGCCTTTGTCATACCAGAGCTTCTGGAGTTCTTGGCTGACCTCAAGGTGTTTGGATGCTTTTTCCATGTACTCCGCCATCCTGGAACGAAGGCCAAACACATACTCCACAATGTCGTTTGGGTTCTCTGAGTGGTCTCTCCCAGTCTTCCTTCACTAGACACAATGCCCCCTGACACGATGACCAAAAAGAAGTTCAAAGGGGGAAAACCCTACTCCCTTCTGTGGCACTTCACTGTAGGCGAAAAGGAAGCATGGTAGTAAGACATCCCATCTCCTTCTGAGTTTTTCAGGGGGTCCATCAATAATACCTTTCTTGGTCTTGTTGAATCCCTCAACATGACCATTTTTTTGTGGTTGGTATGGGGTAGTGAACTTAGAGGTCGCTCCACATTCTGCCCACATGTGTTTCAGGTAGCCGGACATGAAGTTTGTACCTTGATCTGACACCACCTTCTTAGGTAAGCCCACTCTGGTAAAGATAAGAATGAGGGCCCTAGCCACTGCAGGAGCAGTGGTAGTCCTTAGGGGAATTGCTTTAGGGTACCTGGTAGCATGATCCACTACTACCAGTATGAATCTGTTCCCGGATGCAGTTGGATGGTCTAGGGGACTAACAATGCCAATCCTTACCCTTTCAAAGGGAGCCCCAACCACTGGGAGTGGAATTGAGGGGGCCTTTGGATGGCCACCTTTCTGGCCATTGGCTTGCCAGGTGGCATAGGAGTTAGAAAACTCCTTCGCCTTCTGGGACATGCCTGGCCAGTAGCAGTGGATGACTAACCTACTCCAAGTTTTGGCCTTGCCAAGATGCCCAGTGAGGGTGATGTCATGAGCCAAGGTGAGGAGAAACTCTATACTTCTGAAGTCCTACCACTCTCCTAGTGGCACCAGGTTTAGGGTCTCTGGCCTCAGTGTAAAAGAGTCCCTCCTCCCAATAAGGTCAGTGGCTCTCACGTAAATCTCCCTTTTCCTGATCAGCAGCTTGCTGTCTCAGGCTTTAAAGTATGGGGCAGGTCCTCTGTCCCTGGCACAGATATTCCCTAGAGGCTCCCTCTGGGCCCACGGCTCTGCCATGTAAGGCAGGTACCTTGGGCTCAGTTCCCTCTGGGACTGACAGGTCTTCTCCCTGAGGAAAGGGGACCCGAGCTGGTGTCTGTTTAGATGCTGGTTTCCCAGTCTTCTTGCCTTTTCTCTTGGAAAGTTGGGCCATTATTCCAGGATCCAACTTTTCTTTTTCGCCCTGGGCTTTGCATTGTGCTCTTGTGCTTACACACACCCATTGAGGTATACCCAGCACGTCTGCATGGGTCTTTCTTTCTTTCGACCTGATGGAGCAGGGTAAATAAAATAATTTGTACCCCCTTGGAAAATTAATGAGTTTTAATAAATTAACGATACTAATTGTTTGATGGAGCATGAAGTAATCAACAAATGCACTTTTAGTAAACACTACATAAGGGTAACCCGCAATTTGTGCAAAATCTAATTTATTTACAATTGTGAAGTTGATTAACGCTAATATTGTGATTTGCGTACTAATTAGAGTAAAATCGCATGATTTATGCTATGTAGTAGATTTGTATTGTGGCAAAGAATGCAGATGGTAAGTAAAATGGCTTTAAATGTCGCTTCTGCTAGGTAACACCTAACATGGGTCTTTAGAATGGCGGGTGGTAAACAGAAAGGCTTATTTTCTTCGTTTTAATTTTGGTTGTGTTTGTTCTTATTATAGTTTGTTCGGGCCTGTTAGGCCATGCTGCGAAAATGGCTGCCGAGACAGATGAGGTCACGTGAAAAGCCAAAGATGGCCTCTAGGCGGAAGAAATAGAGGAAGCAGATCACGTGGGTGCAGCCTGAGCACGGAGTGAGAGATGTCAAGGTCGTATTGACCTGCCATAAGGAGGGTGCCAAGAAAGACTCAGCACGTATTTGTGGGAATAGAAGAGAAAAGTACTGAGCAACAATGGACTAACTAAATTGTGACCATCGGGATTGCAACAAAATGAATGAGCAAATTGGACTGCTTTTACCCAAAGGTCATGAGACTCATTGAACGCTTAACTGTCCCCAAAACCAGTTTGAACAAGGAGGGCGATGAGGTGACCATCACCACCCCTCGAATGGACCAATTAGCGTGATTCTTGCCCCTAAGGATTGCAGCTTTTTGTGTAGTAAGCTAGAAAGTAGGGTATAAGAGGGTCTACTTTTATGTGGGAGGGGTTGCTTCTCCGTGTTGCTTCTGTGGGTGGCTTCTTTTGGGTTGCTCCTTTTTGCTGCTGCTGTGGCCGCTGCTATTGATGATACTGCTGCCGTTGATGTCCTATTTCCATTTTTCCACCTAAATATTACGAAAAGACTGTCATTTTTGGACTTTGAACTTGACTGGGGACGGAACGAGATCGATGCGGGAAATCTGTATGGGAGGTCCGGTCGAGGAGGCCTTTAGCGGGACAGTCAGTCAGTTTGGGAGTTCTATTCTGTGATCTACGGTTTATCTTCCTTTTGGTGAACCATTCCTATCTGCATCCAAATGGGTAATGCATAATTTTCAATTCTTTATTAGAGCTTTTAATATAAATGTTATTAATGTATTAAAAGTGATTGATAAACTAAGAATCTCACCCGTGCAATTAAGAAATTAGATAAAAATTCATTCTAAACTTAAAATGAGTTTGTGGTTCTTTAGTTCATTAATAAGTTTAAAGTTTAATAAGTTTCAGAGTGATTGAGCTGGTCTTAATCACCATCAACTTATTCTACTAGTTGGTCCATCGACCAAAGAGCGGAATACCTTGATGTTTGGAACCGACCGGATCAAAGTTGATGTATATAATGTCTGAGGTGTTATTCTGTCAGATTTAACAAGGTATCCCGTTCCTCCAGCAACACATTTTCTCCTTGGTGTGTAATCCAGTGGACGAATGTATGATATGCGGTGTTATGGGCCCCACCGTCTCATGGTTTAATTGACGTGAATGTTTGATCTGGATTCGTGTCCTAAGGAGAAATTTATATTAGCCGCGCTGGATCAGATTTCTTGGTAGCAGAGTTATGGTTACTATAGATTAATTTGGTGATTATTGATTTTTCATGTCTAACACTTTGTGTTGAATTGTATTATGTTAAATGTAAGTCAAAATTTTGAAGCTTCCAGGAAGTAGGAAGTGGACACGTGTGGCAAGAGAAGTCACATGGAATTGTGCATTGTCTGATTTTCAAATTGGTGATAACACAGGATTGTGTTATGATAGGGACATTTCATGTATGAAAACGCGTCTGAGTGAAATAGCAACAGGTTTACTTGTGAAACTCTGGCCTTAATTCTCAGGAGCAGTGTAGTCTCCACATGTGTTTTATCCCCAGAGAAACGGGTTTTCCCCTTGCTTGAAAGAAGGGTAAGGTAGAGAGAAGTGCTACACTTATCGAACGAAAGGGTATTCTTGCAAGATAGAGCAAACTATTTCTTTTGTTTAGCGAAACAGACAATGGTAATGTGTTTTACGTTGTAACTAATAAAATTTTGTCGAGAAGAAAAGGTAAGAAAAACTGCCGATAATTTCTGTAAAGGAGGGGTCAGAAAAGACAGGAGTAGAACTGACGTCAATAAAGACCGCGCTGGTATTGGCCAGTTGTGGGAAAACGAAGAGCTTCTTGATTGGTGCGTTAGTGTGAAGACGCGCTGATATTGGCCAGTTGAGAGTGACGTAGAGCTTTTGGATTGGTGCGTTAGTGTGAGACGCGCTGGGATAGGTCCGAATAGCCAAACAGTAGAAAGAACAGAGTAGCGAAGAATTCTCGTGTGTTTGTTTGAGAGAAAGAATCGTGCGATTTGGCTTATTACGAGTATGGTAGAGAGAAACCGTCATGGGTGGCGAAGATTAAAAACTTTTTCAAGAAGGACAAAAAGGTAGTGACTCGGGAAGGAGAAATACTTCCTCCGCCGAAAACGCCAGCTGCTCATATGATGCTGAAATATGGCTATCATACTTGCATTTGGTTGGAAAATTGGGCAAAATGTACCCAGAACGATAGAGTATTGGCGTTTCCAGAAAATGGTTCGTTTAGCACAGCTGTACTTCGAAATTTGAGAGAGAAAATGATGAAACTTGAACCTAGACCAACACAGTTTGAAGAGTTAGGTGAATGGGAAGATGAGATGTATGAAAGAGAAAGACAGAGGTGCAAAGAATTATAGTTTAGTTCATGGAAGAGTATGGGGAGTGAATCATGAAGACAGGTTGAGACGATGGAGGTATGCTAATATGACGGATGGTTTGTTTCCAGTCAGAACAGTTGAAGAAGTTACAGGGAGAAAGTGTACGGAGAAAAAGAAACATGCAGTAACAGAAAGGTATGGGTATGGAGGTAGCAAAACAGAGGATGAGTTTCTGGAAGACATTTTAAATAGAAAACCCCCTCCATATCAACAGAATTCTGCGGTGGCGACTCCAAATGCACCACCAATGGAAACTGTAAGGAATCAAAGCCCTGAACGAAATTATGAAATAAATAGGTCTTATGAAAAATTAGAAACTCCACAGAATGCGAAGCCTGATAGTGGTAATACAGCTGAGTTAGCAAGAACCACAAGAGAATTGACAGAGAAAATAAGAGAATTAACCATGAACATGGAAGCCGTGACTGTGCCAGTGACAATAGGACCAGTAATACCGGTATTTGAAAACCAAAGAATAGATGAGCATTCCTTGACAATTCCAATGAACTCGAATATGCAAAGAGTGAGAGAAGGGATAATTCCAGAAACTAGAGAGACAAGAGATTTGGTTGGCTCATATAGATCGAGTCCACCTACAAATTTGACGATTAATGAGTCAGATAAATAGGATTCCTATGGGAACCGAGTCAGCAACTGAGACCCCAGAGAGAAGTACAAATTGGGTAGAGATGAATAATACCCCTGTGGGTCCGACTCCAGAAGAATTAAATGAGTGGATGAGGAATTTACAGAAGAAAGATACTGAAACGCAACCATTGGATGTAATCAGACTGAAAATAGACATGGAAGAGTTGATTTTAGGGACTATTGGTACAGATAGATTGAAATCCTACCAAGATGATGAACTCATGTTCATTTGCAAGCAGCGGCGTCACTAGGGCTGGTGTCACCCAGTGCGGTAACTCATGGTGTCACCATCACATGGGGTGACACCTTTCCAAATGAGACTATTTACTAAATAGTCTCATTTGGGAAAGGTGTCACCCCATGTGATGGTGTCACCGGACACCATCACATGGGGTGACACCTTTCCCAAATGAGACTATTTAGTAAATAGTCTCATTTGGGAAAGGTGTCACCCCATGTGATGGTGTCACCCGGTGCGGTCCGCACCCCCCTAGTGACGCCACTGTGTGCAAGAGTGTTACTTGGAGAGCTAGGAATTTGCATGAGAAATTGGAAGAAACAGCGAATGAACTAGGAGTAGAATTTGGAAAAATCAGAGGATTGCAGAAACCGTACAGGGTTGACTTTAGTGAAAAGGATATAGAAAATCTGAACACATCAGGACGATTAACCCAGATAAAGGAACTGATTGTGTTATTGAGAAAAAGGGGAGATGTGGACAGATGGAGGAGCAGGTGGATAAGAAGAAAGGAGGGAACGACCGATAAAGCATCGTTGGCTTTTCCGGAGAAGGAAAAGGAACCAATAGTACTGGAATATCCAATGAGGGAAACTCCAGGAGGTAGCTATGTGCATGTTCCATGGTCCAGACAAGATATATTGTCATTTACAAATGACTTCCCAAGATTGAGAGAGAAACCCGTAGAATGGTATAGACAGGTAGAAAGATTTGTAAAGGTTTCAAAAGTATTGTGGGAAGATCTGGATGGATTGTTTGAAATTGTAGTACCAGCAGATTTATGGACAAAATGCAAGATTACAATTGATTGGCCGAAGGAAGAATATCCTAGAGATGCAAAAACTGGAGCCCCAGGTCCAGAAGTAATGAGAAAGTATGAACAAGCCGTCACGTTTTTGAAAAATAAGATTCCACCGAAAGAGACAGATTGGGTAAAGATTGATAGAACAACTCCGGAAAGTAAGGAACCTGTACACGCCTATTATGAAAGATTGCTTTTGGTTTTAAAAAAGTATAGTGGCTATGAGACTTTGAGTGAAAAGGACATGAGTCATTTTGTATATAGATTTGTATATGGATTGAAACCTGAAATAAGTGAAATGATTAAGCAGCATATGTTGTGTTGGCAGAATAATAAAGGTTGCAGAAAAACAGGAGGCTCAAATGAATAATCAGTCTAGTGATGCAGGACAGACTAAATCCAAACCGAATATAGGTAAAGGAAAAGGTCAAATGAGTATAGAAGAGGCTAAAAAGAAATGGCCATGCCATAATTGCGGAAAGTTAGGGCATTGGAGAAACGAGTGTAAATTTCCTCCAAAAGCTAATACGGAAAATCAACCATTAAATCCACAGGTGCAGAATGAGGTGAGTTACCAACAGCTGCAACAACCGCAGGTAGTTACTCAACAGAGTCAGGTGCCACAACCACCTCTTCCCAAGAGTGTAAATCCCCAGAGATACAGTGCAGAGGCAGGATTCTACAGAGGAGAGCAGGTAACAAAATTGCTGCGCACAGCTGCAGTGTCGCAGTATTGGTTACGGCAGGATGGAAATGAATCGGATGAAAGTTTATGACGGTGCCTAGGAGAGTAGGAAGAGTGCGTGCTTGGTGCAACTCTAGAGGTAGATCAGTCAGATCCATTTGTGGATGGAGAAGTGAATGGTGTAAATGTTACATTCCTTGTGGACACTGGAGCTACCCGTTCTACTGTTAGATCAGTGGAAATTCCAAACCTTCCTCTCTCAGGAGAATATATCCAAGTTGTGGGTGTTTCAAACCAACAGATTAAAGCGTCACTTACCAAACCAGTAGAGGTGAAAGTTGGACCATTCAAAGAAATGCATCGGTTTGTGGTATGTGTTTGCAGTCCTGTACACAGACACAAGAAGAACAGTCACCCAGGCCCTCGTCAGTAGCAGACTGGACTATGGGAACGCCCTCTACGCGGGAGCCCCGGCCAAGCTCATCAAGCGACTGCAACGCATACAAAACGCCTCCGCACGCCTGATCCTCGACGTACCACGCCACAGCCACATCACCCCCACTTGAGGAACCTGCACTGGCTCCCCGTCGACAGGAGGATCACCTTCAAACTCCTCATCCACGCACACAAGGCACTCCACAAAACTGGCCCAGCCTACCTCAACAGACGACTCTTCTTCTACGTCCCCAACCGCCAGCTCCGCTCCGCCGACCTCTCCTCGCCACCGTCCCTCGCATTCGAAGAACAACCACCGGCGGCAGATCCTTCTCACACCTCGCCGCCAAGACCTGGAACACCCTTCCACTAAGCCTACGACAGACCCAAGACCTGCTGACCTTCAGGAGGCTACTCAAGACCTGGCTGTTCGACCAGTAGCAGCATCCCCCCCCCTTCCCTCTCCCCAGCGCCTTGAGACCCTCGCGGGTAAGTAGTGCGCTCTACAAATTCTGTGATTGATTGATTGATTGTAAATTTGTTAGGACGCGATCTGCTTTGTAAAATGAATTGCACCATCTATTGTACCCCAGATGGTATTGCTTTCCAGACACCAGATGAAGATGTCCTGTATAAAATGACAATGGCAGAACTAGAACCAGGAGTAAATGACATGTTTCCTGTGTTTGATGCAGAGAAAATCCCAATTGATTTGAAAGGAATAGTCAGATCTGATGTATGGGATTTCACAGGCGAAGACATTGGGCTAATGAGAGGAGTAGACCCTGTAAAAATTACTGTAAGGGAAGGAACAAATTACCCGAATACTCCACAGTACAAATTAACATCAGAAATTATTGAAGGAATAACACCTGTAGTTAATAAGATGATTGAACAAGGAATTTTGAAAGAATTAATGAGTAGCCCATGTAATTCACCTATAATGGGATTGAAAAAGCTGAATGGGACATATAGGATAGTGCAGGATTTGAGAAAGGTGAATAAAATCGTTATCCCTTGTTGTCCAATTGTGCCAAACCCCGCTGCAATACTTTATCAGATTCCACATGATGCAGAATGGTACACAGTTATTGATTTGTGCCATGCATTCTTTTCTGTTCCATTCCACCCAGACAGCCAGCCATTATTTGCGTTCCGGTTCGGAGAGCGTATTTTGGCATGGTGCCGAATTCCTCAAGGGTATACAGAAAGTCCCTCAATCTTTAAACAGATCCTAAAGAAATCACTGGAAGATTTAAAAATGCCTGAAAAATCTGTAATGGTCCAATATATTGATGACCTATTAGTGGCATCAAAGAATAAATGTGTTACAGACACAATTGCTTTACTGAATCATTTAGCAGAAGGAGGGCACAAAGTGTCCCCGTCAAAACTGCAATTTTGTCAACAGGAAGTACAGTACCTAGGTCATAAGATTGCGAAAGGTGACGACAGAAAGGATAAGGATTATCCAAGGAATGAGAGCCCCGATGACACAGAGAGAGGTGAGAATATTCCTTGGAATGGTTGGTTATTGTCAACAGTGGATAAGTGGATTCTCGTTAATTGCAAAACCTTTACAGCGATTGAGTAAAAGGGATGTCAGAGATCCGATTGAGTTGAATGAGGAGGAAATGAAGGCTTTCAAAGAACTGAAAACAAGGTTGTGTGAGGCACCAGCATTGGGAATGCCTGATTATGAAAAAGAATTTGAGCTGTATTGTAGTGAGAGAGATGGATGTGCACTTTCAGTATTAGTGCAAAGGCATGGAAAAATGAAAAGACCCATTGCTTATTTTTCAGCTGTTTTAGACCCAGTAGCAAAGGCATTGCCTGGATGTCTGAAAGCAGTAGCTGCTACTTGTGTGAGTCTGGAACAGAGTGAAGGCATTGTGATGGGGTATCCACTGAGAGTATATGTTCCACACTCTGTTGAAATCCTTCTGACTAGAACCAAAACCCAATTCGACACATAGTCGGCTGACTAGGTACGAAAAAGTGATTTTGAGGGCAGATAATGTAACCATTGATAGATGCACAAGTGTGAATCCTTCAACTTCACTGCCAGATTAAGTAGATGTAGGAGTCAAAGATGATGTTGATCATAAGTGTTTGGATGTGCTTGAATTTTGCACAGAGCCACACCCAGATATTAAGGATGAGCCCTTAAAAGAATCAGATTATATGATGTTTGTGGACGGGTCATGCCTGAGAACAAGTGAAGGAGTTGTAAGTGCTGCGTATGCGGTGTGTACAGTGCAGCCATAATGGAAGCATCTTGTTTGAGAGGGATACTTTCAGCCCAAGTGGCTGAGCTGATTGCTTTGATTCAAGCGTGCAAACTGGGAAAGAACTTCCGAATTACGGTGATCACAGATAGCCAGTATGGCTTCGGAGTGGTCCACGACTTTGGACAGATCTGGTCTCAGAGAGGTTTCTTGACGTCTGCAGGAACTCCTATTAGGAACGGTGAGTTTGTGAAGAAATTGCTTGAGGCGATACAGCTGCCTAAATAGATTGCAGTGGTGAAATGCGCTGCACACAAAAATGGAACAGATTATATTACAGTGGGAAATCAATTTGCAGATGAAATAGCTCAATACTGTGCCAGAAATGTGGTCTCACTGAATAGGAGAAGAGAAAAAGAGAATGTTTCATGTCCCTTGCTGTTTACGAACACAGTTGAAACCTGGGATGAGGTAAGGCAATTGCAGGAAGAAGCAGATGAAGAGAAAGATGGTTGGATAAAAGCAGGTTGCAGACAAAGAGAGGAAGATGAAGTTTGGGTTTATAGAGATGAAAGATCAGTTATGCCTGATAGCATGATCTCTAATATGGCACGGATGTACCATGGACAAGCTCACATTGGTAGGGATGCCATGATCAGACTTTTCAGACAGACTTGGTACAACCCGAAATTTAGAGCTATAGCTGAAAGTCTCTGTCAAAGATGTCTTACATGCCAACAGATAAATCCTGGAAGGAAAACAGTAGTGAGTTTGGGAACAATAGGACGTGAAGGAGGTCCTTTTACCAGAATGCAACTAGATTTTATTGAAATGCCCCGAGCAATAGATTGAAATATGTCCTTGTGGTCGTTTGTTTGTTTTCTCGTTGGGTGGAAGCCTATCCGACAAGAAGGAATGATGAAGTTACAGTGGCTAAACTCCTACTGAGAGAATTCATTCCACGATATGGCTTTCCAGTAACGATCGAAACAGATAGAGGAACACATTTCCAAAATGAATTAATCCAATTGATATGTGAAGCGCTTGACATTCAACAAAAATTGCACTGTGCCTACAGACCAGAGGCTTCTGGAGTGGTAGAGCAAGTAAATGGAACAATAAAGAATAGGTTAGGGAAAATGTGTCAAGCCACAGGACTCAAATGGCCAGATGCCCTGCCATTGGTGCTGATGACCATCAGAAGCATACCTGACAGAAAAACAGGTCTGAGTCCCCATGAAATAATCATGGGACGAGCAATGAGACAAGCATATGTACCTGTCAACAAACTGCTGACTATAACTGATGATCTCGTATTGGACTATTGCAAAGGATTGGCTGATGTGGTACATTCTGTGTTTCATCAGGTTGGACTGGATGCGACCACTCTTGAAAGAAAACCAGCTCATGATTTGAGTCCAGGAGACTTGGTCCGCATAACAGTCCACAGAAGAAGAAACTGTTTGGTTCCTCGCTGGGATAAGCCACGTCAAGTGATCCTGGTGACAACTGCTGTGAAATGTGCAGGTGTGAAAAATTGGGTTCATGCCAGTCATACCATCAGAGTTCCAGATCCTGTAGCTCGACCTGTAAGTCGACATCTGGAAGAATTAGGTACCAGTTTGACAACTGAAGAAGAAACTGAAATGATCAGAGTTCCAGATTTTGAAGCTCGACCTGTAAGTTGACATCTGGAAATATCGGATACCAGTTCGGCATCTGAAACAGACCAACCTGAATCTGGTGAAAGACAAAAGAGAAAAACAAGAAATAAAAGAACTGATATTATAAACGAAGAAACTGAACAAAGAGACAGTGACAGCGAACAGCCAAGTACAAGTTATGGAAGAATTCCCCCAGAGATAGTGGAGTTAACTGAAGGAGACTTAGATTCAGACAGAGAGATAGGTGAAGAAACGGAAGAAACCCGAGGAGTAATAGGGACAGATCAACAAATAGAAGAAACACAGGGAAATTTAGACTCAGATAGAAAGATTAATATAAATGCGGAACACAATCGAGGAGGGATAGAATCAAATGTCCAAACAGAAGAGTCAGAAGAAGGTTCAGATTCAGACAAAGAAACTGAGATCATAAGGTTCAAGGTTAGAGGAAGTGAAGTAAGGTCTGAGACAGAATCAGAAGAAAGTGAAGAAGAAAGGAAACAAAGAATTGGACTAAGAAAGAGAACATGGAGAGCTGAACGAGAGGAAAAGGAGAACGAACTAAAAAGGCCAAGAAAAGGAGACAATTGGCCCCACGAAGTTAAAAGACTGAGATACAAGATAATAAATTTGAACAAAGATAATGCGGAACAAGTAAATGAAATAACTAGTCAAAAAGGACAAGGAAAACAAAGTGAAAGACAATTACAGAAATCAAAGAGAGTGAAGAGACCTAACTTGAAATATAAGTCACCTGAGTGGCTATACATCGCATTGACCGACATTTAAGAAGAGGATAACAGTCACGAAAGCCCAGACGAAAGCTGTAAACAAATGGGTGAAAGTGAATTGCACCAAATCTGAAAAGACAAAGAAAGAAACCTGGACTGGACACCAAAACCGAACAAGACGAGAAAGAGTTCTGAAAAGAGCTGAAGAAAGCCCCGAATCGAGAAAGTAAAGGGTAGAGTGGCTGAAAGGTCATTCTGAGGTGTGGTGACACATTTTCTATATATATATATATATATATATATATATATATATATATATATATATATATATATATATATATATATATATATATATATATAGCTAGATTAGTACAACATGGTAGACACTGAGAATAGAAGATCTAGATGCGAGTTTCTACGTAGGTGGTGTAGAATGTGTTTTTATTGTACAGGTTTGCTAATGTTTATCTGGCTTATTTTAGCAATAATAATTCCGCTTAGGTTAGTTGTAGAAAAAACATCCGTAATAGGGAATAACACGAATAAGGACAAAGAAGCTATCATACAAAACACTGCAGCATTAGTAGATAGTACTGATTTACATAGGGATAAGTCCATGACTGATTTCTCCAAGAATGTCTTCACTAAACTATTGTATGAATATGTGGAGGCAATGGATGTGAGAGATTGTTATGTCTGGATGCATTTACCTGGGTCTGTCACAGAAGGTGTGACCTATCATCACCTTCCTTTGACGTATGGGATAACTTGAGGCGTTCTAGCTAGTTTATTTTACAAAACAGGTAGATTAGAATATTATTACACTGACAGACACTGTTTTTGCGAAAGTTCCCGTAATCCCTGAACTAAATAAGGTGAAAGATGCAAAAATGTTTGGAGAATTTTTCTTAGAAAATAAAGATTTAACGTTAGAGTATATAGTTAGACACAATCTTACCTGTGAACTAAAGAAAGAGGAAAAGATTTTCTTGGATATGGTAGAAATCAGAAGAGTTAAGTTTCAGAGAAAGGTAGCAGAAGAAGAGACAAAAACACCACTTTGGGCGTTTGAAGAGAAAAATCATGACAAAGGAGAAACGAATGCAGCTATGGTTCTGGATTGGCCCCAACAGGGAAAATTGTGTATTAGTAGAAGTAAGACTATGTATGATAACTATTTCGTGGGTTCCAGTGAATGCCGAGATACATATAAAATTTTAGGGGGATGGGGATTTAAAGGAGGAAAAGATCCAGTATTTCCAGGGATCTATTATATATTTGCGGAAATAGAGCTTATTATAGGTTGCCGGACCATTGGTATGGGACATGTTACCTAGGCCTGGTCTTTCCAAAGATTTTTCACGTAGAGAGAGGAACGAAAGGAATACACAAGATAGGTAAAACATTAACACGTAGGAGAAGAGAAAGCTTCTCAGAAATAGTAGGTGACATTTTTGGAGCATTGATCCCAGCAGTGGGTATATCTTTGAATGCATACAAGATTCGGAAATTGTCTACAGTAGTAGATCGTTTATCAACTAATACTGCTGGAGGGTTCTTGATGGTAAATACCGAAATGGTTGCCATGAGAGCTATGGTAATGCAAAATCGACTTGCCCTTGACATTCTTTTGGCAAAAGAGGGTGGAGTCTGTGGAATGCTGAAAGTCCAACATTGTTGCACTTACATTCCAGACAAAAGTGAGAATATACAGAAGTATATAAAGAATATTACCGATTTGCACAAAGAAATTGCTCCACTGGAGGTTGAAGGTGTTTGGGAGAGACTTGGTAAGAGTTTTTCCACAATGCAAAAATGGTTCACAGAAATAGGTAGTTCTCTTATTGGGAAGATACTAATATCAGTAACAGTGATAATATTAATAATGTTATTAGTGAGATTAGCATACGTGTGTATCAAAAGAAGAAAAAGACAAAATAGAGTAAAAAGACAAAATGAGAAAAATAAAGAAAGAACGGGAGATGGGAGAAATAGAATTAGAAGAGTTAAAAGAGAACATGTACAAGAGGTCTAAAAGACAAGATGAGAAAGACACCGTTGTATGAACAAACAAGAAAGCAAGTGGACAAGAAACATTTTATCTGATAAATTGTAGAATAGGCTTTTTGTGGTGATATTAAAAATCACCAAAGGGGGGAATTGATGGAGCAGGGTAAATAAAATAATTTGTACCCCCCCCTTGGAAAATTAATGAGTTTTAATAAATTAACGATACTAATTGTTTGATGGAGCATGAAGTAATGAACAAATGCACTTTTAGTAAACACTACATAAGGGTAACCCGCAATTTGTGCAAAATCTAATTTATTTACAATTGTGAAGTTGATTAATGCTAATATTGTGATTTGCGTACTAATTAGAGTAAAATCGCATGATTTATGCTATGTAGTAGATTTGTATTGTGGCAAAGAATGCAGATGGTAAGTAAAATGGCTTTAAATGTCGCTTCTGCTAGGTAACACCTAACATGGGTCTTTAGAATGCGGGTGGTAAACAGAAAGGCTTATTTTCTTTGTTTTAATCTTGGTTGTGTTTGTTCTTATGATAGTTCGTTCAGGCCTGTTAGGCCATGCTGCGAAAACGGGACAGATGAGGTCACGTGAAAAGCCAAAGATGGCCTCTAGGCGGAAGAAATAGAGGAAGCAAATCACGTGGGTGCAGCCTGAGCACGGAGTGAGAGATGTCAAGGTCGTACTGACCTGCCATAAGGAGGGTGCCAAGAAAGACTCAGCACGTATTCGTGGGAATAGAAGAGAAAAGTACTGAGCAACAATGGACTAACTAAATTGTGACCATCGGGATTGCAACAAAATGAATGAGCAAATTGGACTGCTTTTACCCAAAGGTCATGAGACTCATTGAACGCTTAACTGTCCCCAAAACCAGTTTGAACAAGGAGGGCGATGAGGTGACCATCACCACCCCTCGAATGGACCAATTAGCGTGATTCTTGCCCCTAAGGATTGCAACTTTTTGTGTAGTAAGCTAGAAAGTAGGTTATAAGAGGGTCTACTTTTATGTGGGAGGGGTTGCTTCTCCGGGTTGCTTCTTCGTGTTGCTTCTGTGGGTGGCTTCTTTTGCGTTGCTCCTTTTTGCTGCTGCTGTGGCCGCTGCTATTGATGATACTGCTGCCATTGATGTCCTATTTCCATTTTTCCACCTAAATATTACGAAAAGACTGTCATTTTTGGACTTCGAACTTGACTGGGGAAGGAACGAGATCGATGCGTGAAATCTGTATGGGAGGTCCGGTCGAGGAGGCCTTTAGCGGGACAGTCAGTCAGTTTGGGAGTTCTATTCTGTGATCTACGGTTTATCTTCCTTTTGGTGAACCATTCCTATCTGCATCCAAATGGGTAATGCATAATTTTCAATTCTTTATTAGAGCTTTTAATATAAATGTTATTAATGTATTAAAAGTGATTGATAAACTAAGAATCTCACCCGTGCAATTAAGAAATTAGATAAAAATTCATTCTAAACTTAAAATGAGTTTGTGGTTCTTTAGTTCATTAATAAGTTTAAAGTTTAATAAGTTTCAGAGTGATTGAGCTGGTCTTAATCACCATCAACTTATTCTACTAGTTGGTCCATCGACCAAAGAGCGGAATACCTTGATGTTTGGAACTGACAGGATCAAAGTTGATGTATATAATGTCTAAGGTGTTATTCTGTCAGATTTAACAAGGTATCCCGTTCCTCCAGCAACACATTTTCTCCTTGGTGTGTAATCCAGTGGACGAATGAATGTATGATATGCGGTGTTATGGGCCCCACCGTCATATGGTTTAATTGACGTGAATGTTTGATCTGGATTCGTGTCCTAAGGAGAAATTTATATTAGCCGCGCTGGATCAGACCTCAGCCCATGCTGAGGACTCCAGATCATTGCCTAGCAGACATTCTACAGGTATTGAAGAGGATACCACCATCTTCTTTTGGCTAGTAACCACTCCCCATTGTAAGGACACTATAGCTATGGGATGTACCTCAGCCTGATTATCAGCGTTGAGGACTGTGAATGTCTCACCAGTCACATATTGTACTGGGAATATCAGTTTCTCAGTCACCATAGTGACACTTGCACCTGTATCCCTCAGTGCTTCAACTCTAACCCCATTTATATGTGGCTGTTGTCTGTATTTCTCCAGGTTACTGGGCCTGACAGCCAGGGCAGCTACATCGTCCCCACCCTCTGAAACTAGAGTTGCTTCAGTGAGCTCTCTGACATGGGCAGGACTTACCTGCGATCCCATCTGGAGGCTTACCATTGCATTTACTGCAGCTGCACTAGAGGAATTATTTTTGTTGGGACAGCTAAGGTCTCCAGTTCTTACAATCAAAGCACCAAGCCTTCTTGGGATCCATTTCTTAACCTGGTACCCACCCTTAGACTGTGTATTGTTTCGGGGGCCCACCCTCCTGAACAGGTTTTTGGGGGTCATTAGAAGACTCTTTGTTTTTATCTTTTGCCTGATCAACCATATATCCCTTGGGGGGGCTTAGCAACCCTTTTCTTTTGGTCACCCCCACCAGTGGTAGTTTTGGTCACTCTGGTCTTGACCCAGTGGTCTGCCTATTTCCCCAACTCTTGAAGAGAAAGTGAACCTAGGTCTATCAGGTACTGATGTAATTTCTCAGGAACACAATTACTTAACATATACTCATTCCTAATTAAAATATAAAGCCCATCATAGCCGTGCATATTGCTACCTGTCAACCAGCCACCTAGTGTCTTCACTGAAAAGTCTACAAAATCTACCCAGGTTTGACTCTGGATTTTTCGGGTCTACCTGAACCTCCGAGTCCAAAGCCCTCAATCAGGATGTCCTTCATGAGGTCATAGGACTCAGCATCTGCCTCATTCAGTGTCAGGAACATATCCCTACACTTTCCTGAGAACAGCTCCCAGAGAAGAGAGCCTCAATACTTCTTATTGAGCTGCCTCAATTTACAAGCCCTCTCAAAGGCTGTAAACCATTTGGTGATGTGATATCACCCTCTGTGTATTTGGGGACAATCCTTTTGGGGATTTTAGGTTTGAAAACTTAATCATTCTCCCTATTTATGATTTTGCTGCCACCAGAGATGGGTCCTGGGTCCATCTCAGCTCTTTCCATTTCTATAGCCAGGAGTTTAGCCTCTAGTGCTATCCTCTTGGCTAGTTTCTGAAGATCTGCATCTCCACTATCTATATCTTCTGGGGCACTACTAGTAGCGCTCCCAGGGGGGTTGCTTTCTGAAGGACTATAGCTGGAATCATCATCAACTTCATCCACTTCAGGGTCCTCTTAATCTTCCCGGGGGGGACTTCTTTATCTGCCATGGTTCTATCATTTTCTGCAAGCAACTGCTGCAGCTGGGCTTTTGTGGGTCTAGATCCCATGGCACATTTCCATGCTTTGCAGAGCTCCTTAAGTTGGGGCAACCTAAGGTTCTCATAGTGTGCCAGGTGGAGCTCCTGGGAAGGCCCTGCATCAGACATGGTTTTAAAGTAGTTGGGACCTTCTTAGAAAACTTATAAAAAATGCTAAGTACTTTTTAAAGGCCTAACTTACTTTTAATACTTTTTAAATTCTAAATGGTTTTACTGAGGAACTTAAAGCAAGGCCCTAACAGCTAGTTAAAAACAATTTAAAAAAAACTCAAAAATCGACAAAAAATATTTTTAACTAATGACAATTTTGTATTCCTTAGTGGAATCGCATATTAACCAAGCGGCACAGCAGATGTCAAGTCTTGTATCCCACCGCTGCACCACCAATGTAGGAAGCTGGCTCTTTATATGATATATCGAAATGAGATATATCGTGCAAAGAGTGCAGGGGTTCCCTTATGAGTGAACAGGGGCTTGCTCTAACAATCCAAAGGTTCTCTTCTAGTAAGTAGTGTGGTCGAGCAGCCTTAGGCTCATCAGAGAGGAGTGCAAGACATCTGCAAATACACACAATAGTCAATAATTGTAATTGTATTTATATAGCGCTTGCTGCCCCTGACAAGGCGTCAAATCGCTTTTACGGCGAGTAGCACGCTACTCTGGAACTCAAAAAGGACTAGTGGTGAATTAGTATAGGGAAATGTGAAATTAATTTGAGCGGTGGACATGTTAGTCTGTTATTTGGATTGGAGAGATAGAAGAGGGAAGGATTTGCATTTATATAGCGCTTGCTACCCCTGATGGGGCATTAAAGCATTTTTTGACAAGTAGTACGCTTCTCCGGAACCCAAGCAGGATTAGTGGGGAAATTAGTATAGGGGAATATCAAATTTGAGTGGTGCACATGCGAGTTTATTTGTATTGAAAAAGGATAGCGGAGGGAGGGTTTGCATTTACATAGCGCTTGCTACCCGATGAGGTGCTGGAGCACTTTTCGATGGATAGCAATCTACTCCGGAACCCAAAAAGGATTAGTGGTGAATTAGTATAGGGAAATATGAAATTAATTTGAGCGGTGGACATGTTAGTCTGTTATTTCGATTGAAAAGGATAGTGGAGGGGTAGAAGAGGAAAGATTTTGCATTTATATAAATATAGCGCTTGCTACCCCTGATGAGGTGTTGAAGCTCTTTTAGGTGGGTAGCACGCTATTCCGGAACCTAAACAGGAATAGTGGGGAATTAGTATAGGGAAATATGAAATTAATTTGAGTGGTGGACATGTTAGTCTGTTACTAGGATTGAAAAGGATAGTGGAGGGAAGGATTTAGATTTTTTTTTTTTTAGCTCATAGCAGTAGGAGGAGGTTTGGGATGAGTAAAGGTGAGGTGGAGGGGGAGAAGAGTCAGAGGGAGGTGTTTAGAAAGGCTTGTTTGGGAGATCTGAATAGTAAGAGGTATGAGATGATGCAAGGAGGGGTGGTGGAAGAAATAGTCTAAAAAGGGTTATTTTGGGGATCGTAGTAGTAGAATGGGCTTTTGGATGAGTGAAAGAGTGGAGGACGAGGATATATTGAGAGAGAGGTATAGGGTGAGAAAGAGGGTAGTGCATTGAAGAGAGTAGAAGAATGAGGTTTGAGATGAGCCAGAGTGGAGGCAGAGGGTACACTGCGAGAGGCACAGGGTAAGACATAGAATATGCTGAATTAGAAGCAAAGTTATAAATATATACAAGTCCATGGAAGGTATATATGTATAGGGAAGGTAATATATATAGATTTAAGTTGCATTTAATAAACTCAGACTTTCAAATGTTGCTGTATTTAAAGTTAATTTATTTGTTGTTGTAATTCAATAGTGAATCAATTGTAGATAAAGTTATATGATAAAAAGATGTATTTATTTATGCAGTCACTTATATACATGTTAAACATAGAATAATATAACCATCAGAAATATGTGCATTTGTTAAGCAGAACTAACGAATATCTATATATTTAAAAACATATTTGTTATAAACGTTTATACAAAGCAATACTTGTGTAGGTAAACTTCTATAGTCCAAATAAATGCTTATATACAGAGAGATATGCTGTATATTTATGTTTGAATATGGTGGTTATGTGAGGAAGAGCCAGCTCTTGAGTAGCCTTCTGAAGATAAGGTAGTCATCCGTGGATCTTATGTTTGGGGGTAAAGAGATCCGTATTTTGGCTGCTTCAACAGAGAAGGATGTGCCACACCTATGTTTTTTTTCTTGTATGGTGCAATTTTGAGGCGAGGTACCAATCTAGAGCGGAGGTTCCTTTGTTGAATGTATTTGCTGATTTTATTCCTGATGAAGAGCGGTTCTGTTCCATGTATCGCTTTGTGGGTGATACAAAGCAGCTTGAATGTGGATCTTTTGGCAACCGTTAACCAACGTTTGGCTTTCAAGGCTGGAGAGATGTGGGCTTGTGGCTTTATATGTAAGATTAGTCTGGCAGCAGAGTTCTGAATCCTTTGTAGTCTTTTCATTGTTGTTAAAGATGATCCGTGGTATAGGCTGTTGGCGTAATCAAGCTTAGACAGAACAAGAGAAATAGTAGCCTGGACAGTGTGTGGAAATCCCAGGTGGGGGAAGATGCGTTGCAGAGTTTATATAGTAACGAAACTTAATCTTGCTAGTTTGTCCACTTGGGCATTCATTGATAGCTTGGAGTCCACAGAAATTCCGAGGTTTCTTACTTCTTTTGATACTTTAGGCAGTGTTCTCAGGTCATCAGCCAGGCAGCGAGTGGGTCATAATTTTTCCAATCTCCGCACGTGAGTAATTCTGCTTTTGAAGTATTCAATTTGAGATGGCTCCATGTCATTCACTGATCCACGGCTCTGAGACAACTGAAAATTTTTGAGTGTCCAATGTCTTTGGGGCTTTCCAGTTTAAGGATTATTTGTGTTTCATTTGCAGAGTTATAGCATGTGAGGTGAATTTGATTGATCAGTGCTGGTGATGACTTCATGTGAATGTTGAAAAGCATGGTTTGAGATGATTGAGCCTTGAGGGACCCCTGCTTTTGTGAAGTACGTTTGGATGAGAAAGGGGGGGTATGAATGACATTAGTTCTGTCGTGAAAGTAGAATGTGATCCAGTCTAAAGCAGTCCCCTCTATGTCGGCTTTGTAGAGTCTTTCTATTAGAGTGCCAAGGTCAACCATGTCAAAGGCAGCTGAGAGGTCCAAGAGAAGTAGTGCAGCAACCCCGTTCCAGTCAACTGTGTTCTTAAGGTCATCCCAGATGGCAACAAGGGCAGATTCGGTGCCTCTTCCTGGACAGAATCTTGTTTGGAAGTCGGAAAGTATGGAATTATCTTCAATGAATTGTGACATCTGGGTGAATGCTGCTCTTTCTATCAGTTTGCCCAGGAAAGGTCCATTTGAAATTGGTCTGCAGTTGTCAGGGTTAAGCAGGTACAGGCTCGTTTTCTTTAGTAATGGGCGTATGTATGACTTTTTGAGATCTTCTGGAAATTTTCCGGTAGTTAAGGAAAGGATGATTCTTCTTACTGGTGTGGCAGCAGAGGTAGTTAGAAGAATTGTCTTGAAGGTTTGTGGTGGACAAGGGTCAGAAGGGCTGCCAGCAGGCCTGCTTGCTTTGACCAGGTCCATATATTAATTGTGTGAAATTTGTTGGAAGGAATGGAGAGGCTGGGTTGGCGAACTCTTGGATTGTTGTTTTGGAAAAGGGTTGGTGCTGGTGGTTTTTCTTTATTTTAAATAGGAGTTCAACGTGTCTACTTTGGTCATGTAATGATTTGCCAGTTTGTCTGCGAATTCTTGAGTACTGGAATGAGCTCCTTCTAGGCAATTTGGTTTAATAAATTGTGAGAATTTTACAGAATTCTTTATTTGCAAATTTAGCATTTAGAATTCTGTCTGAATAGTATCTTTTTTTAAACTTTTTTTATTGCCGATTTGTATAATCTGTTAAGTTTCTGTACGTGAAGTTTGTCTTGATTGGTATTTGTTTTGAGCCAGGTGCATGGTAACTTTCTAATTTGCTGTTTTATCTCTTATCTCTGTATTTCTCGAAGGTGCCTGTTTTCTTTTGTTCTGTTGTGTCGATCTTAGTGGTATTAGGATATCAAACGCTTCGTGCAGCCACTCATATGGTTTTTTAACAGAATTTATTGTGTCTAGATCTGTACTGGATGTTAGTTGTGTTTCTAAGTGTTCAAAATTGAGTTTATTCCACGGTCAACAGGTGGATGCATGTAAGGTGGTTTTAGGTGTGTTGCTTTGTGTTGTTTTATGTTGGTAAGAAAGCAAATGGTGGTCTGACCATGCGACTGGAGTCATCGTTTGAAAGGTAACTAGTTCTGTATCTGCAAAAATGAGATCTAGATGTGTCCAGCGATGTATGTGGGTTTGTGAACGATCTGATGTACCAGTGATGATTATTTTTGGATGGGGCATATTGGGTTTGTCAAACCAAATGTTTAGGTCATCCAGAATGCATAGGTTGGAGCGTAGTGTTATAAGGTTTGAAACTGTTTCTAGAAGTGTGTCTGGGAATGTTGCATTACTAGGTGGAGGTCTGTAAAGGTGCAGGAAGTTACAGGAGGAAGATGGTGTAGGGTTGCATCTGGTGAAGAGGGCCTCACAACCTTGTACGGAGATGTAGTCAGCTTTAGTGATATTTAATGTTTGCTTGAACACAACAGCTAGGCCACCTCCTCTTTTGCCTACACAATTTTGCATGATTGTTTGATAGCCTAGAGGAACGGCTTCTTGCAAGACTGGAGCCATGTCATCTCCCAACCATGAGTCAGTTATAAAGAGTAAGTCAGGTTGTGCGTCAGTGAGAAGGTCGTAGATGCGTGTGTTTTTGATAGTGATCGAGCATTTATTAGTAGGCAGTTTAGAGAACGTGTTTTGGTGATGGTGTGACTTTGTTTTGTAGAAGAGTGAGCAGTATTTGTAGCCGGTGTGTCATCAGTGCTGGTATTAGCTGTATGAGGATAGCAATAGTGTAGCTGTTCTGTATCATGTTCCTTGTCCAGCAGGCTAAGGAGGCATTTTGATGGGTCTGCATGTGTAGGTGATGGAGATGGTGGTTGAGAGTGATTTGTTGAGCTGTGTTGTTTTTGTAGAGTACCCTTGCTGTGCATTAGACATGGAGATGCAAAGTTGTGAAGAGTGGCATGTTGCTTATTTTGTTTGCGTCTGTTTAGGGAGGAATGTGTATGAGTTTGGGGTGGTGGTGTAGTATGTGGGTCATGTTGTAAGGTTCTAAATTGTCCAATGGATGAAAGGCGGTTAAAAGAAAGTTACTGTGTTGCTGTATATTTCTTAGGTGTGGGGGAAGAGAGAAAGTTTGGAATTGGAGTTCATTTATGGTGTGTATTATTTGTGTAGTAAGGAAGGTAGGAGTGGGTGTATGGTTTTAGTTTGTGACAGAAAGTATTATGAGGTGTGTGTGAGAGATTTTGTTGTGCTGGTGGGTGTCTTATATTTTGTTTTTGAGGTGTAGTGAAAGAAGGTGATGTAGTTGTTTTCTGAGAGAACGTTGTATGTAAAGTATTGTTGGTGAGCGGAAGCTGCAAGGTAAAGGGGTGGTGATGTGTTTTGGAAAAGAGTGTAAGTGGTGTGTAAGTGGGGATGATACACACGACTCAATAAGGAGATCCACACCAATTCATGAAAATAACAGGTATCTTTATATATGTTTAGGCACCAGAATCAATTCGTTCAGATAAGTACGTTTTTCAATGAGTGTGGCACTCGGCAAGGATGCCCCCTTTCGCCTCTATTTGCCCTGGCCAATGAGCCAATGGCGGTGTAGGCCAGACGAGATCTTGTCCAATGGGGAATACGGGTGGGTGATGGTACTCATCTAGTATCGCTATATGCAGACAATGCATTGTTCTATGTTGCTACCCCCCGAATAGCGGTTCCTAAACTCCTGCAGCTATTGTATGAATTTGCCGAGTATTCAGGGTTATGCCCTAACAGACATAAGGCTTTGATTTTTCCATTGGCAGGGCTGGCTGCGCGAACACCTGAAGACCTGCCGAAGCTTGGCTTGCGCTGGGAGACCGGTCACTTCCGATAGCTAGGTATACAAGTGGCACACGGAGACACACAAATATTACACTTGAATGTGGCTAGAGTGCTTGAATCCCTAAAGCATTTCACTGTCCCTTATGGGTTGAATTGCTGTGGACAAAAAGGTTGTCCTGACCCATTGCCTATCCGTACTTCAAAACTTGCTATGTCCATGGTGGTATTCAGACAGCTGAACTCAGTGCTGGGGTCCTTATACTGGGTGGGTAAGCGCAGTAGGGTAGCAATGCAGGTATTAACGAGGCAATATGAGGGGGGCTTGGAAGCACCCAGACTACACTTATACTATTTCGCGGTGCAGCTCCAACATGCAGCCGGGTGGCTGAAAGAGGGAGACAACTGGGAGAGCGTCTGCTTAGAGGTCGAATTCAGCTGGACAACCTACAGTCAATTTTGATGGAGGGGGCTGGTGCTCCCAAAGGCTTGCCGTACCTGGTTAAGCAGACAGCATATCTCTGGCAAAAGTTTGTGGAGCAAATACTCAAGCATGCACCATTCCCCCGGGATTTAAATGTCTGGATCCTAGCCCCAGTATGTAAAATGATGGAAGATAGGACATTTCAGGAATGGAGAGAGGGTGGCTGCCGTGTATTGGCGGATCTGTACTCCAACGAGACCTTCATCACATATGAACTGGCTTGTGAGGGGTTTGGCTTTGGGCAGGGGCAGTATCTGCAGTATGCGGGCCTCACTGACCTGGTCAGAACAACATGGGCTGCATATCCGAATGCCCCTCAAACAACTGGAACGCTTGATGTATTACTCACATGTGGGAGTGGGCGCCGATTCGTCTCATTGCTGTACAAGGCTATGAGTGCGGATTCAAAGGCTCTTTCCCCCATGGCACGTACCGCCTGGGATTGAGATTTGCAGGCCCACATGGGAGATAAAACATGGAAAACAGTATGCACTCTAACATGCACATTATTCTGTAATGCTCGCCTAAAGCTAATACACTTTAACTTTCAGCATCAGGATTTTCTGCATTTGGCATGGAGATGTGCGGAGGTACACCAATACTGGCTACGAGTGATTGAGCAAGTGAGGGTGGGAACTGGCCTTCGATTGGAGGCTACCCCCATGTATTGCCTGGTGGGACAAGTACAGAGACCCAAGAAATGTAAGATGGCATATAAGTTGCAATTAACTCTGGTACTAGCAAGACGAAGGATAGCCATAGTATGGATGAGCAAACGCTCCCCCTCAGTAGACAATTTGTTGAAGGATGTGGGAGAGTGGTCGCTTGGGAGGAGATTCACATGAAGGAATGCAGGAAAGACGAGAAAATGGAAGGGGATATTATCATGTGGAGAGACTTATGGAGGGAGATACTAACTGCAGATGTGAATGCAAATGATCAAAGTGATTAAAATGCTAGCGAGAGAGGGTCAAACAATGAGGGGAGTGATGATTCATAATTCTGCTATGTGTAGGCCTCCCTGACAGCCATATGTATTTGTAAATTTATGATCTGAAAGAGACTGTAGTTATAGATTCCTTACCTTAGAATTACCCCCAGGCGTCAGACTGGATCCGGAGAAATTTTTTCTTAGCAGTACCCCTGTGCGTCGGTAGGTGGCGGCGGTCAACTCCGCGTCCGTCGTCGGCATCGTGGTCGCCGGAATGACGTTGCGGTGTCTACTTAGACACCCCCCTGCGCGCTGACGTCAGTTCTTCCTTTTCCGCACCAGGCAGCGCAGATCCGGAGAGAGCGTGCCCCTTAGTCAGTTTTTGACTAACTCTATTTTGACTTTTGTCGACTTCTTTTTTGAGTCTTACGACTCCTGGTGCACGAGGGATTTCAAATAATCGGCCCGGTTTCAAGCTCTGTGACTCCTGTCAGAAGTTGATGTCGGTCACCGATCCGCACCTCGTGTGCCTTTGGTGCCTGGAGCGCGACCACGACCCGAAGTTATGCTCAGACTGCTGGGCCCTGAACTCGAAGTCTTTGCAGGAGCGGTTCAGAAAGCTTTTGGAGGCCCGGCAGTCCGCTCCGCGCCGTTCGAGGTCCCGGTTGAGGGGAAGGTCGCGGGACTGGTCACGGAGCCATCACCATTCGTCATCGAAGTCTTCGCACTCATCAGGTAAGTAAGCACAAAAAGAAGGTGAAGAAGCATCGTCACTCTTCGCCTTCTCCCCGTCCATCGGCCAACGCGACGCGAGACCTGGAGCGTCGCCGCTCTCCGGCTCCGTCTTCGAAACCCGCTGGGACGGCTTCGCGCTTTCCTCCCTTTCCGGGTGCCAGAGCGTTCCCTGCCTAGCTTCATGTATTTTACGAAGCCCTCCACTCCATCTTTGGGCAACCCGACTCCGCTGGCACGCCTTCGGGCACCGCGGACATGGCGGGGGGCTCTAGGCCTTCGATGCCGGCGGCACCGGTGCCGCGGGGCCCCCATGGATCCAGGCCAGGATCTGCGCAGGTCGACCTCACGGTACCTTACCCGGCGCTGATTCCAGTGGTGACGCCCCCAACACCGGCTATGCCCCCAACCAGCATCGACCCCAGCCTCACCCTCGAAGTGGACACGGAGCAGTACAGACGTCGCCCGGCACCAGAGGGTACTTTTGTACCGCTGTTCTTCCCTGGCATTCCCTACCGTCCTGACTGGCAGCCAGAGGAGGGTGAGGAGGTCTGGGAGGTGTCTGTTGACCCTCTAGCAGACCATATTGAAGAGCCGGACTGGAGAGAGGAGTTGGGTGATGCCAGTGGTCTGGATACCTCCGCAGACCTTGGTATGCTTTCTTCCCCTACCATGGCTACGAAGGAGGGAGCTTCCTATGCTGTGGTGTTGCATAGGGCGGCTGAGGGCTTGGGCCTTGAACTTCCTATGGCGGCAGTCAGGACTAACCTCCTGACTGAGGTGCTTCAGCCGGCAGTAGCCTCTTCGGAGCCCCTGCTGCCTTTCAATGAGGCCTCACTGACATCCTTCTGGGCACTTGGTCCAAGCCCAGCACAGGGGCTCCTGTGGACAGAATTATTGCCCAACACCACCGACCGGCCCCGGGCGACCCACTTTTCCTCTCCCAACACCCTACCCCTGAGAGCTTGGTGGTCCAAGCCTGCACTCCCAGATAGGGAATCCAAGAAACTGGACCACCTTGGGAAGAAGATGTTCTCTTCCGCCAGCTTAGGACTGCGGTTGGTGAACGCCGCATGTCTCTTGGGCCATTACACACACTCGGTGTGGGAAACGGTTGCGCAAGTGCTGCCACAGTGCCTGGAGGAGGCCAGGGCCGTGCTCATCCGCGCTGTCGCCAAGGGTAGAGATGCAGCAAAGTTCACCATCCGGTGTGGGCTGGATACCGCCAACTCGCTGGGTAGAACGATTTCAACGTCAGTAGCCCTGGGGCGCTATGCCTGGCTGAGGTGCACTGGCTTCTCTGGGGATGTCCAATCGACCCTTTTGGACATGCCTTTTGATGGCTGTCGCCTGTTTGGTGACAAGGCGGACAGCGCGCTTGAGCGTTTCAAGGACTCTAGGGCTATGGCCAGATCCTTGGGCCTCGCTACCACCTCTCGCCCCATGCAGTCTGCCTTTCGCCCCTTTCGTGGCTACGGAAGGGGTCACCCACCACGTTCCACCCAGAGCCACAGGCCTGCGCAAGCTACCCAGCCTCTGCGTGGCTGGGGATGTGGGACCCAGCGTCGTGGGTCTGGGGACCAGCGGACAGGCCAGTCCACCAATGCCCCCCTTCATGCAGCCTCCAAACCTTCCTAGTCTGAATTTTGAGGGCCACCAGTTGCCAATGGGCGGCAGGATCCGCCATCACCTCCCCCACTGGCGTAACATCACGTCGAGCAGGTGGGTTTTGCAAATAGTCCGAAGGGGCTACTCCCTACCCTTCGAGACTACCCCTCCCTGCATGCCACCAACACTCCATTGCATGTCGGAGGATCATCTGGCCCTTCTCCGCCAGGAAGTTACGGCTCTCTTGGCCAAGCGAGCCAACGAACGCGTCCCTGTGCCAGAAGTAGGTCATGGTTGCTACTCCCACTACTTCCTGGTACCCAAGAAGGACAAAGGCCTGCGTCCTATCTTAGACCCCCTGGGACGTCAACCGCTTCCTCCAGAAGGAGAAGTTCAAAATGCTAACCTTAGCTCAGGTCTTGTCTACCCTCGACCCTGGAGACTGGTTGGTAGCGTTGGACTTGCAGGGGCTTATTTTCACAACCCCGTCCTACCTGCCCACTGGTGTTACCTACGGTTCATGGTAGGCCACGAGCATTGTTAGTTTACCATGCTCCCTTTTGGCCTTACCAGTGCCCCTCGGGTGTTCACCAAAGCGGTGGTCGCAGCTCATCTGCGCAGATCAGGGATTCCAGTCTTCCCTTATCTCGACAATTGGCTGTTGAAGGCGGGCTCGCCCCAGGCTGTCGTCTCTCACCTCCAGACTACAGCGGACCTCCTGCATTCGCTGGGGTTCACTATCAACGTGCCGAAGTTGCACCTGACTACCTCTCAGAAGCTCCTTTTCATCAGAACAGTTCTGAATACAGTGCAGTTTCGAGCTTATCCTCCCGAGCAGCAAGTCCGGGATATTCGGGCTATGATACCGAGGTTTCAGCCTCTATCCCGGATTACAGTGATATTGACTCGGAGGCTGCTAGGCCTCCTGCATCCTGCTGGTGGATCATGCGAGATGGCATATGCGGGCTCTGCAGTGGGACCTTAAGTTCCAGTGGGCGCAGCATCAGGGGAATCTTTCCGATGTCATCCAGTTCTCGGAGGGGACTGCACGTCAGCTGCAGTGGTGGTTCCAGAACCAGGATTGGGTCAGCGGCTATTCCCTCTCCCTTCCCCAACCAGAGTTAACAGTGGTGACAGATGCGTCACTCCTGGGATGGGGTGGCCACATGGGAGTGGAGGAGATCAGAGGCCTCTGGTCTCCAGCGGAGTCCGGGCTCCACATCAACCTTCTGGAGCTTCGGGCGATTCGTCTTGCACTGAAAGCATTCCTTCCTTCTGTCAAAGGAAGAGTAGTGCAGGTGTTCACGGACACCACCACCACCATGTGGTACTGCAACAAACAGGGCGGGGTGGGGTCGTGGATCCTGTGTCAAGAGGCTCTTCGCCTTTGGACATGGCTGGAACATCAGGGCATATCTCTGGTGGTTCAACACCTGACAGGTTCACTGAATGCCAGGGCGGACAAACTCAGCCGCAGGTGCAGGATGGATCACGAATGGCGTCTTCACTCGGAGGTGGTGCAAGGTCTCTTTCAGCTGTGGGGAGAGCCTTGGTTAGATCTATTTGCCACCGAAGAGAACCGCAATGACAGCAGTTCTGCACGTTGGAATTTCCAAGGCGGCACTCGCTCTGTGACGCTTTTCGTCATGTGTGGAATTACAGCCTCCTGTACACCTTTCCGCCTGTTGAAAAAGAGGGGCACCCCTTAGAGAAAGGATTTTTAGGTCAGGGAGAAAAGGGGAAAAACCAACAATCAAAAAATAATATGTCTCCCTCTTGACCTATATTTCTTTACCTAAAGGAAATAAATCTCAATGGGTTACATATCAGACTCAAAAGCAATCACATTTTCAGATCATTTTTATGGTATTTATTCATTTTTCTTATTTCTTAAATAATTTCACAAGCATTTTTTCTGGATTTCTCATAAAATCACAAAATTGAATCATACAAAATTATTTATAACATTTTTATACAATTTTTTCGAATTTTTCCTTTAAAATAGACAATTATTTCCTTTTCCTTCAATAATTCATCACTTGACCCCTACAAACAAGACTAACAAATAACTAAAGAAATACCACAAAATCATGTATCCATTCACTCACACCAATCATACTAACAAACAACCCCAAATATCACACAAATGTCCTGATTCGAAGGGGAGTCAATTATTAACAAAACTCCATGACCGAGTAGTGGGTTGGGAGCATGTGATATGGTCGACGCGCGTTTCGGTGGAACGTGTAGACCACCTTCTTCAGGACCGTAAATACACAAAACAGACCTTCATATATTGGTAGGGGTACAACATAAGAGTTCCGGCATAGACTAATATGAAGTCAAATATTTTCAAGGAGACTCCTCTCACCGTTCCATTCTATGAGACCTACATATACCAAGAAAGCCTCTCTAAATATCAACCTTTTCTGGTGCTCTTTATCTAAGGTAAATAAAAATTCTGTCCCTTCTGGGCAGGCATGGTGTCCTATTATTCCAAGAGGTACTCAAATATTATAAAACGTTCCCGTTGTTTGGATAAGATGGTAATTTCCTGAATCTGTGTCTCGTCAAGTTGTATCCGAAGTTTGTATGTAATAATTCTAACTTCGTCTCAACATTCACTTGTCTTCTATCCACACGACCTGCTACGCGGCAAAACAGCCTGTACCACTTCTGCCCAGAGTGCTGAAGAAGATCAAACTCGACCGGGCCCAAGTTATTCTTGTGGCTCCAGACTCGGCACAAAGAGTCCGGTACCCAGAGCTCTTGAGCATGGCCATCGATCCTCCGATCAGACTACCCCTTCGGGAGGATCTTCTGTTGCAGCAGCAGGGGATGGTCCTCTACCCGAACCGGTCCAGCCTCCACCTCCTTGCGTGGAGATTGAGCCGCGACAGTTGACAGCTTTCGACCTTTCTCCCGAAGTCTGTAATGTCATCTTGGCAGCCAGCCGTCCCTCAACTAAAACGGTATACGCCTGTAGATGGAACAAATTTGTGGCATGGTGCACAGCAAAGGCTGTGGATCCCCTTTCTGCCCCTCTTTCAGAGGTTCTCCTCTTCATTCTTTATTTGGCACAGCAGGGCTCTGCTCTGGGCACTCTTAAAGGCTATCTTTCGGCCATTTCAGCCTTTCTTCGCCTTCCTGATCTGCCTTCTCCTTTCAAGTCCCCGATTGTTGATAGATTTCTGAAGGGCATTATCATCTCTTTCCTCCTTCTCCTTTTGTAATGCCCCAGTGGGACTTGAACCTTGTCCTCACTTATCTTATGTGTGCTCTCTTTGAGCCACTACATAATTGTCCTCTTCGTCTCCTTACTTTGACGACTGCTTTCTTGCTTGCCATCACCTCTGCTCGCAGGGTGAGTGAGCTTCAGGCCTTATCTTCCAAACCTCCCTTTCTTGCTGTCCATATGGACAAAGTAGTCCTCCGTACTAAGCCCTCTTTTCTGCCCAAAGTGTTTACCTCTTTCCTCATAGGTCAGACCATCACATTGCCCACCTTCTTCCTGCTTCTGCATCCTTCCAAAGAGGAGGAGGGACTCCACCGCCTGGACCCGAAACGTGCGCTGTCTTTCTACCTGGACCGCACAAAAGACTTCCGGGTGGACGGTCAACTCTTTGTGGGTTATGTGGGCGCTAAGAAAGGTCAGGCAGTGCACAAAGAACCATCTCTCGGTGGATTGTTCTATGCATTAAGATCTGCTATTCTTTGGCTAAAAAGGAACCTCCAGTGGGACTGCGTGCCCACTCTACCAGGGGACGTGGAGTTCCCTTACTTGACATCTGTTAGGCAGCCATGTGGGCATCCTTGCACACGTTTACCAAGCATTTCTGCCTGGACAGCCAAGTCCGGAGAGACAGCTTTTTCAGCCGTTCTGTTCTCCAGGACTTCCTGGTGTGAACTTAGTTCGCAGACCCACCTCTAGGGTTGGCATTGCTGGGGTATCTATTCTAAGGTAAGGAATCTATAACTACAGTCTCTTTCAGATGAACAAGTTACTTACCTTCGGTAACGATGTATCTGTAAGAGACATATGTAGTTATAGATCCCTTACTGCCCCACCCATCCTCCCCGTTCTACGAACTGACTTCTAGGGAAAGGGACTCTCTGGCAGGCCCCTAGTTTTGTGCACTAGTGGTCAGTGTCCAGCATGGCTCTGCGCTTCTGGCGTGGAAAGTCGTGTCAGAACCGACGTCAGCGTGCAGGGGCGCCGTATAAGTAGGCACCGCGACGTCATCCCGGCGACCACGAGGCCGACGACGGACGCGGAGTCGACCAACGCCACCTACCGACACGCAGGGGTACTGCTAAGAAAAACTTTCTCCGGATCCAGTCTGACGCCTGGGGGTAATTCTAAGGTAAGGAATTTATAACTACATATGTCTCTCACAGATACATCGTTACCGAAGGTAAGTATCTTGTTCATCATGATTATTGGTTATTCAGATGTTTGAATCTCAGGTGTCACTGGTACCTACGGTGTATTGAACATATGCTGATATGAGATCGCTGTTCACACATGTCCACCCACTCTGTCGTTATCACAAAATGAAAAATAGTTTAAAAAAAAAAGAAAAAAGTACGTTTTTCAATAGAATTGCTTTTGTATTTAAAAAGTCAGGAGCTGCAATGTCATCCTATGGGAGGAAAAGCAAGTGCGGCATTCAGGTACAGTACAGCGACTTACGGGACCAGTCTCCAGGAGTTAAGGTGAGTGGTGGGCAAGGTCCAAGGCAGCACCAGGAGAACACCACCAGCAGCACTAGGGCGGCTGGGTGCAAAACTGCGTTGGGTGCCCAATGTTACTCTATGGGGGTCGGTCTTTGCGTAAAGTGGCTGCAGGCTTTGACTGTGGGACCAGTCGAGCTGAACCATCAGTGGGGCTCAGGCCTCATGATGCTCGGGGACTTAGGGACACATTTGGTCCTCTTCTTCACCGCCTTGGGGCGAAGGGTGCAGAGGTGTCCTTGGGCATCGGGTTTTTCTTACCGGGAGGAGTCACGGTAGTGGAGGCCAGCGTGCAGAGGCTGCGGGCGACGTGGGAGAACTCACTAGGGGTGAAACCACAGTGGTCTCGGTCTCTGGAGGGCTGGGGTACCACGATGGCGCCGTTGGCCCACTTCAACTCGGGCTTGGAGTGACGGGTGCAGTGGTGTGCTTAGGCATCTGGTTTGTGCAGTCACGAAGTCCTCTCAGGAGTCTAGGGGTGCCTGCAGGGAATCAAGTTTGCTACTTCACGGGAGATCTTGGTTCTTAGATGAAGTGCTGGCAGGTCTCCCAGGCTTTGGGGACTCAGTAGCTGCAGGACAAGTCTTTTTTGGGCACAACTGTTGAATTCAGCAGGGAGGCCGGCAGGGTTGGCACCAAGTCAGTTGCTGGATCTTCTTTTCTTGCAGTTGTGACTCTTCACGTCCATCTTTTTCTTTCAGATCGGCAGAATTTGATTTTCTGGTGCCAGGGGCTCTCCTACATACTGAATTTAGGGGTATTACAGGAGTGTAGGGTAGTAGCCCTTCGGGTCACATTGCCCACTTATGACCACTTTTTGTGAGAAGTGGGCATAACTCTGTCCCAGAATTACTAAGTTTGCCATCACAAATATGGCCACTTCTGAAAAGTCGAGTCCACCTCAGATTAGGCCACCTTAGGTGTTGTACTAGCCTGGGGGTGGCATGCCTACCAGACTACCTAATTTGCCCACCTGACCTGGTGTCCAATGGATCTGTACAAATGGGGTTGGCTTCCTCTCCTGTGTGGGGAGCCGATTCGCATTTGAAAGGTGGCAACTTCTTTGAAGGTTGCCAGCCTAGGAAGGCTAATCAGAAGGTCATCCTGTGGGAGGGAGTGGGAAACCCTCTTCCCTGGCAGGCTTTTGTTCCTGACCTCCTGAGAGCAGAAGGCTCTCACCCTAGGAGGTCAGAAACTTGTCTCGGGCGGCAGGCTGGCAGAAACCAGTCAGCCAACACACCAAAGGCTGGTAGCTTTTCAGGGGGCACCTCTAAGGTGCCCTCTGGGTGCATGTATTAATAAATCCAACACTGAAATCAGTGTGGGTTTATTATTATGAGATGTTTGATACTAAACATCCCTATCTTCAGTGAAGCCATCATGTTGGTGGGGAAATCATTCTCACCAGTGTCCAGCACATGTTCTGAAATGGCTTCCCAGTTCACTTGCGCTGGCAGTAATGGAACTGACCAGCACAGGGGCATATCTGCTCATGCAAGTATGCCCTCACATGTAATATTAAGCATCCTGCCTTAGGGCTGTAAGGCCTGCTGTAGGGGTGACTTATGAATACTACATGTAGTGTAAGCGGACATGGCACATGGGATGTGGGTCATGTCTGGTTTTCACTTTTGTATGCACAAAACACGCAGCCTGCAGTGCTTGTGCATGTGTTTGGTGAGGGATCCCTTAGGGTGGCACAATTTGTGCTGCAGCCCTGAGAGACCCATCTTTCGTACCTCATGCCCTAGGTACCAGGGATACCATTCACCAAGGACTTACAGAGAATGTGAAAGGTATTGCCAATTGGGGATAACAATTGTACAGTTTTGGGCAAGAGATCTGGCACTGTGGACGCGGTTAGCAGAGACCCAATGCACTTCCAGTCGAAATTGCATCAAATACCAGTCAAAAAGTGGGAGTGACCATGTCAAAAAGGGGCCCTTTCCTATATGGCATGTTCAGAATTGCAATTTAAAATCTGACTTCATCATAAGTTAGGATTTTAAATTGTGATTCCAGAGACACCAAACATTAACTAGTTATCTCTTCCCATTTGGAAATTACACTTCTAAAATGTAAGATGGCAACTCCAATGTTATCCTATGGGAGAGTTAGGCCTTGCAGTATTGAAAAATGAATTTAAGAGTTTTTCACTACTAGGACATGTAAAACTTAAAAGTACATGCCCTACTTTTTTAAATACATTGCATCCTGCCCTCTGGGCTGTCTAGGGTCTACCCTAGGGATGACATATGTATTAAAAAGGAAGGTTTGTGCCTGGCAAAAGGTTTATTTTGCCAGGTCAACATGGCAGTTTAAACTGCACAAGCAGGCTCTGCATTGGCAGGCCTGAGACATGTTTAAAGGGCTATTTAAGTGGGTGGCACAATCAGTGCTGCCGGCCCAATAGCAGCATTTAATTTACAGGCCCTCGGCACATGAAAGTCCCACCTTACTAGGGACTTATAAGTCAATTAAATTTGCCAGTTGGGTATAAGCCAATTCTACCAGGTTTTAAAGAGAGAGCACAAGCACCTTAGCACTGGTTAGCAGTGGTAGAGTGCACAGAGTCCCAAGGCCAACAAACCAAATTCTGTAAAAAAAAAAGTGGAGGGTGACCCTGCAAAAAGGGCCAGATCCAACTACTGCTTTCAACTCTTGTTAGCTTCTCCCTGTTGTTGAACTCTACAATATTAACTGGTATGTTTGCCTGTTTACATGTGGTTGGCACGCCGTTGGAGAATAAGGTGGTTCTTTAATACTTCTTTGCACAAGTAATTGGAGCATGGCCTGTGTTTTCACACCGGGTTTGTTGGGTTTGGTGTTATTGTTCAGAGAGAATATTTGATGAAAACTGTTGGCTTATTGCTACGTGTTACTTACATTGCTAGGAATCAGCAATACTATGGTTCCAAGCACTCTGGAAAAACACGAACATTTAAATCGGTAAAAATATGATTTATGTGATTGATGTGAATTATGAGAATGTTTAATAAAAAAAAAAGCAGGTTGATGTCTGGTGATCATATGCTATAGAAGGGCACTGAACAATAGACAAAATGAATATGAATGAATGAGAACAGCTCCCAGCCGCTCACTTGGTGTTATTATTAAGGGTGGGCGTAGTTCGCGGAGTTGCGCTACGCGAAGAGGTAAAACAACTCCGCTACGCGGAGCTACACGAGCAGCTTAGTGAGATAGGAAAATGCTGTTCGCGGTGATTGCACAGTGCCGGATGCTTGTCCGCACTGTGCAATCATTGCAAACGACATCATGCACAGTGCAAGCGGTCGTTTTCTGCCGCTCGAGTAGAGTTTTACTCGAGCGGCAGCTTTCTCAACGCGAACGGGCAGTTTCTCATCGCGAGCGGTCGCGAGCATACTCGACCACTCGCAATGAGAAACCTGACCCCCCCGCAATGAGAAATCTCGCCGGGAGGTTTATTTTCCACGCTCGCGAACTTGATGTTGCCGATCGCGAACGAGGAAAAATCTCGCCGGGATGTTGATTTTGCTCGCTCGCGGTCACCAACTTGACATTGAAGAACGTGAGCGAGCAAAAATGTCCGCTACGCGTAGCGGATTTTCTCTCCACTCCGCGAGATCCGCGTAACGCGGAGTGCAGAAAACTCCGTGAGCGGAGCGTAGTTCACCGCACAGGGTTAGTTATTATGCCTTAAATGGCATATGCAAAGTAAGGAGGAAAATATATTTTAGAAGCAATTTAAGAGTTTGCCACAATTGGTGGAGGTCAGTCAAATGGTTCAAAACGGTCTCAAACTAGCTTTTCTCTTGCTCACAAAAGCAGATTTCCCATAGGAGGATTTTCCTGCTTTCATAGCACTGAAACCTCTCAACTGATGTTCATCAAATTTTATGGTATTGGGGCTATTCTGTGCATTTTCTTTGTTTGCTGAAAAGTTGGCCTTCCATTTTGGAGATAAAAGACAAAATACAAGGGTCTAACTGTGTGCATGTCAAGATATTGGTATATTGCTGAAAGTTCACAAACAATGAACAGAAATTTGCGCATTTGCAGTATAATAAGAGATGGTGTATGTTCATGAATAATCTGAATTAGTGCCCGCCAGACAAATCAAGAAACCTTGCGAGCATTTCATGTCCCAGACACAAACACTCGAGACGACATGTCTCACACGTTCAGATTATCAACTTCAAATATTCTGGACTTTAAACACACAATTCCATGTGTACATTACAGATACAGTCTGCATCCTGCCGAGATCAAAAACAGTGCCAACTACACCCACTGCCAACTAACTTTTCACCCAGACACACTCCTGACTACATACACACACTGAAACGCACTTCCTGTACACATAGCACTCATTCCAGATTACACACCGACCAAACTTACGCGTCCATACACACACTCATGACTACACAGATGTATGACTGACTACACACTCTTGACTCCACACACCTTTTTCAGTTTGCACCGCTTCAAGTTTACAAACAGTGCAACCTACACAACCACGCACACACCCTCTCCTGAATACAGACTCATGACTACATATACACACTCTTACAGTTCCAATACAGTCAACCCCCTCCTTTGTTGGCGAACGTCCTAACTTAACACATACTCCCAATACACACCTCCCACACTCCATCCCGGGTACACCCTCCAAATTCACTTGTCATCCTTAATTCACAATTGGACCTAAAGTTGTTTAGCTAATGTTTGTGAACATTGAAAATCCAAAAACTATTGATGCATACAAACAAGTATACAGGGCACAGTGAACATTTTTTTCTATAAAACATCTTCATAAGTTCCAAAAACATTACTCACAGGACAATTTAAAAAAATAAAACCAATTTGAATACATTATTTCAAATCTAGAGAATGAAGCTATCTTTAAAGAATAACCAGGAAATGGATTAAAAATGTAGCTCCATTCTCGGTTTCAGTTAGTCTTACTGACTGAGTTGCACACTTTTCACTCTTTCTTACCAACTTTTCTAAAAGTGTGAATAACATTTTCACGTCTTCTGCCCTTTAAGGTATTGATAGCATACTCATTTAAGGTAAGTTAATGCCAATTAAATGTTTCCTCTACTAACATAATTAGGAAGTACATTACATAATGACACTGTAAAACCACATGCACAAACGCACTCAAACAACCACTGCCCTCAACATTTACACACAACAGCATGTAAACCTACATATCACCACATCCATATACGTCCACTCCTTTCTCTGTACCTAAAGTAAACCCTCCTCAGTATTCCATAGCTGTCCACACAAGGGGTAGAAAAGTGGTCCACACTCCTTTGTCGTGTCACCAGTAGACATCCCGAATGCTGGCCCACAAACTGTATTCTGCCCCATGCTGCATTTAGTATAACAAGGCTCAATAAGAAATGTTTATTACCTACTTTTTAAACTTATTTGATTTTGTGCCTGCTCATCAGACGTGCCAAACAAAGCTTCATTAGAGTTACAATTGTCACCGGTTGGGCACAGTTTGCTTACTATAGCATGGCTTTATCCACACTATTTAAGGTCGTGAAGCAGGAGCATTTAAAATATGCTATTCCATAATGCATAGGTTACAACCAAGAACTTGAATATATATGAGGCTGGGTACCTTGGTCCTCAGAGGACATTTGCAGATTCATGTTTATTGAACAATTTGATTTCCACACATTTTTCATGTAAAAATGATTTTAAAATGCACTTAGATTTAATAACCACGGAACAGATGATCAACATTTCACACCTTAAATAATAGTGAAACTAATTTCACCTGCAAAAACAGAACAATGGTCCCAGACTACCAGTCCTCACCAACAGCAGGGCAATCAAGGCTACCCTTTGATCACGATTCCTATTTATCGATCGAGTGGACCGCCATTCTTGTGCAGTGAAGACGCATCCCTTTGCTGAATGTTAGAGGCGGAAAGAGACCTCTAGGATCCATCTTGTTACTAGGTTGCTCTCATGATGTCCCGTGTCAGTTATGAGCAGATCTCCCAATATATATATATATATATATATATATATATATACACACACATATATATATATATACACACACACTTATTTATATATATACACACACACTTATTTATATCTGGTACCTGTGGTTTTGATTCTTCCATTAGAAATGCAAGAAGACATTTACATCAGAAAGAAAAACAAAAAAGTAGGGCTACATGAGCTGCAGAGGGGACTGTTCAAGATGTCCGACCTAGTCTTCCCCTGGGTTCACTTTCCCTAACAGAGCAGACCCTGCTGATCGTCCACTAACCAATCAGGATTCGGTCATCTCTGCATGGTTTTGCCCACTTACTATGTATGGAACGATTACCGCTCCGATATGGTGCCATTGTTGTCTTGTGAAAATGAGACTGACCAGGTGATAGGAAACAACACAAAAGGGAGCATTATCAATGTCTTCCACTTAAGTAAGATTTGCAGTTTTTATGGAATGTTTGAGATGCCGTCCTGGCTCACGTTCATCATTCTGGTCGAGTGCAAACTCATTTTTCTTCAAGTGCCTGCGAAATTCCCTTAGCTGACCAGTTCCTTATTTTCCAGTACAAGTTGCACTCAGATCTTTAAAATTAGGCATCTCTTTTCCTCTTTTTCATTCTTTGAGAAACGTTGTGAAACTTTCCCCCACACTGAGATTCCTATATCAAGTTCAGCAACTGCATTAAATGCATCCACATATCTTAACTTTATTAGACTGACTCATAACCCCCCGCCCACCTCCAGAAAACTGCTTAAAATAAACAGATGGTATGCAAACTAAATATACTGCAGACAATACACACAAAAAGACTATTTCTTTGAATGTCTCCGTTTCCGTACTCCATTAGTGTGCAATGCTGTGAGCTAAACACCAATAACTGAAACTTAGGGCTTTTTTGTAAAGTGCATTTTTGCCAAATTAAGAGAGGAAAAACACACTTCAACATACACAGATAGGAAATGACATGGAAAACAAACATACCCTAGAAGAAACTGTTAGGGAAAACTGATTTACAAAACTTGTTTAAAAACCGAAAAAATAGAAAATTCAGCTTGACAGACATCGAGTATCACAGGCAACAAACAGTACAATTATTCATGGACAGGAACTAATGTTCTAGCACCCCAGAAGACGAGTCAATTTATTAGCATCCATGAAAAGGAGCCATTGGACAGCATCCAGAAAGGGCAAGGTACCAACATCCAGGAAAAGAGACCAGTTTATCCGCATCTAGCTAAGAGAGGCCAATTTATAATTGCCCAGTAACAGCAACCACTATAGCAGCATAGAAAAGGAAGTACCAATATACCAGTTTAGAAAAAGAGGGACCAATTTATCAGCATCCCAGAAGAGAGGCCAATTTACCAGTCTCCAAGAAACTGAACCAATTTAGCCGCATCCAGGAAGTGGGACCAGTTTACCGTCACAGAAGGAGAAGCTAACTGATTTGCTGACTCTGAAAAGGGACCCAAAAAAGCACCTGCTTATGAAGTTGCAGTAGTGTCCTAAATGCAGGAGAAAGCTTCCACCCACTTCCACTTGCATGCTTAGCAGGGGGGCATTGGGCCTCAAGAACTTCCAGAAGGACCTCCAAGGTTCCACCAGTCAGTTATCGAGAGTGGAGAATCGTGCACATCTTGAGGCACTTCCTAGGTAAGGGGGTGGGTACCACCAAGGCTAAAGAGATGCTTTTGCAGTTTCTTTCAGGTGGTCAGAGCAGATAACGTGTCCAATGCACCACGGTCTGGGTCACTTCAAAGTGAAGTGGCATCCATTCTTTGACCAATAGCTTTTCATGAATATACTGTGGAGATTCCTATTAATGACGTAGATGGAGTGCTTTGCTTACAGTGCAATTTCCTTTACTGAGGATTTTAGGGATAAATACTCAGGTGGCCAAGTGCTGATGTGCAATTCTAATGCTTCTGTTGCCGCAGGATGGATATCTGTTCATCGCCGGTGATGAAACTTCAACTCCAACGATGCCTGTCAAGGAAAGAAAACACAATCTGCTGAGTTGTGCACATTTAGGAAGATAACACACTTAAAAATGCTGTGGTGAGGCTCTCTCTACTTAAGCATGTATTGGAGTAGTCATTCGGACAATTGTAGACATGGTGCCTTTACTAACAGGTCCTAACATAGTGTACAATCCTCGACATCTGTTTCATATTTATTACAGTGTCAGGATGGAAAGGATGAGGGATATTCATTACAAAATTATACAACTGCCATTCACGGCATGACAAAGTATGAAAAAAGGTGGTGAGGTACTCTGTGTTTCTGGTTGTAGGAAGCGAAGTATTACGGTGTAGGAGCTCCTCACCACAGCTTCTCGTCACAGTAATAATCTAGCTCCTAATCAAGCAATATCACTTTCTCTGAGATAACCTGGTCAGCCCACTGGTAGCTCTTTGGCATAAGAAGATAGGCTTGCTTCAGAGTGAGTTGAAGGTGCAGTCAGCACCAAAACAACACGTGACCCGAGTAAAGAAATCGCTCCATAATATCCCCAGGCCACTTATAAGAAATATGTGGGAAACCACGTAAAGAAGGTTCGTTTTTCTTCCTCCAGGTATGGGCATTTCCCAAATATGCATCGCCTGCTTCTTGCTCCTTAGAAGGGGTCTTCTAGGTGACCATTCAAAGATGCTTTGGACATCACCATGGCCAGTATTGTCCTAGGTCACATTGAGATAAGGCCAGGCAGTATCCGACCTCCTGGTAGTGAGAGGTGGTAGCAGCCAGCAGTATGTAGAATTGCTAATCTGCCATGTAAGGTGGGCCACCTGGAAAAGATTTGCATCTGTGGCGCCATCCTCCTCGCATGCTGGACACAGGGCCATTTCAATGCATACTCGAGTTTGGCAGCCACATATGGTGCCACCCGTTAGGTGTGGTGCTGCCAATGCTCACAGAAAAGTCGCTTGCAAGGAGTTAAGCGCAGCAGAGTTAGGAGTGTGTATACATTGGTGTGCGCATGTGTTTGAGTGAGAAAGACAGGTCACAAGAGTTCCTCCAGTCTGGCAGTTTACCTTGTGACAGCAAATAATGATGGTTGGAAATGCCTGAATGTTTTTTCTGACCCACGACTATTTACTATGGACACACTGTATACAATTGTTTTAACTCATCTGTGCAACTACAGATAGGCACCAACCACGTGCAAATCCTTCATGGCCCTGCCCCAAAAGGGGCAGCGCATTCTCAGCTGAGAGGGGCGGTCACCTCAGAATGGCAACCCAAATAACCCAAGACCAGTCTCAAGGCCAGCGAGCCTCATTGGTAAAGTGCAGCGTGAGTCATATGGCACAACGATCTGGGGTCAGGCATAGGCATTGCATTTAATGATGGTTACTTTAAATCTGAAAGGTGATGAATGTAAATTGTTGAACTGACCTGACTCATTCATGTTCCTCATATCCTCTGATAGACCCAAAACACAGGGGCCTTTTCTGCCATAATAAAGGCAAATATGTGCTTATTTTGTGAACCCGCTGGTGCCCACTCTCAATAATGCTAGACCTGGCATAATAGTGTCCATCAAGATAGGCATTGTGTGGAGATCCATTGCATCTGGAAGGTCATCCCTAGCTTGAAGGTTGCCCTGGCACAGTGGTGGTTATTGGCATAATGGTGCCCATCCCTCCCATGGTGTGGTACCTTGAGATATAGAACCCTTCTTTGGCATAATAGTTTAATTCTTGGCATACTTCCCTGCATAATGCTGGTTGGGTGCAAGGCTGCCTCTCCATTCGATGATGGAGCCCATTGTTTATGGTAATCCGTGACTGTACATTGTGGGAAACCTAGGCATATGTTGTCTATCAGTGACATGTTATTTGTATTCTTAACTGTAGCCATGGCTGATTAAATGGATGGAAGTTTTTGGCACATAATGGTCATCTGTAACCCTTCAAGCCATGTCCAACAATACAATTTAGCTTTGCTGTCTTGGGCAGCCTTAAAGGGCTTGTGGGCTGTCTGATAGCCAACAACATTTCTGCCAGACTGATGCACTACAGTAAATACACTTGCTCTTGTCCTTAGATAGCCAGCATTACAAGTGCACCAGAAGCAATGGACCCTTCAAAACTTTGGTCCTTGGAGTCACTGCTTGGGCTGTATCTATAACAGCTACTATGCTCCTGTCTCAGGGAACCAGTTAATTTACAGATGGTCTGTAAGAAACTGGGTTATTAGTCAAGGAGGTGACTACCCACCTTGAAAAATAATCCAAATCTCGGTCAGGGTGAATCCTCAAAGTCACTCAATTAACCTCATCTCAACCTCCTGGTAGGTATGGCACAGAGCAGGCAGGCATAACTTAGGGTAATGTGTAAAGTATTTATGCCATACCAACCCAGTAATAAAGTCAAAACACAATAAAAATAACAAATCAAATTAGAAAAATAGTTAATTTTATTAAATAAAAGGACAAAAATCCAATAAGAGGAACCAGCTATATGAATTTTTAAAGTTTTAACTAAAAATAGCACCAAACAGCATTAAGAGCCAACTGTGGTAGACCAAGATCTAGATGGGATTTCTGGCCGACCACGATGGACCGTGGTTCGTATACAGAAACCAGGTTCAACTCAGTCAGAGGTTTTACCTTCAGACTTAGTCTCAAAAATGGAAGTCAAAAATCTTCAGCGGAGTAAGGCAGCAGGCAAAGAGGGCTCCACGAGGTCAGATAGCCGATGGACACAATGGTCTCTGTGAAGCCATTGGTTTTGACGGGACAAGCTCAAAGCGGGAGAAATCTGAATGTCATGCCCAGGTAACTCCTCTCACCAGCCAGATACTCTTGGCGTTCGCTAGGTCATGAGTTCTACATTTATACTTAGTCATTTTTTCAGAGCGTGGTATCCTTTAGCAGGGAAAGGTCCACGAGGCCAAATACCTTTTTCCGCGAGGTCTCACTGAATCAGAATTGCTGCTGCAGAGATGCTCCGGGCGGGAGAAACTTGAATCTTATGCTCAGCAGCAATGCACCTTGGGAGGATCTGCTTGGCAGGTTGAGCACGGCCCTCCGGAGGCCTTGAAGTTGTGAGAGTTTCTACATCACAGGTTTTCAGAGGTGTAGGAGAAGGAAATCTGAACATTTTAGCTGTCTCTACATTATCTTCAACTGGATGCAGAGCAGCATGAATGGCAGCACAGCATGAATAGGGAAGTTGGAAGCTCTGGGACTCCCAGCTGACGGTTGTACGGTGGCAGTCATCCCCACAATTCTGGAGAAGTTCTGTACTGCCAAGGAAAGCTTTGACCTGATACATATGAGATCCCCAGGCAATCTGTCTTCCATTGAGGCCTAGTGCATGGCTGTGCAATCCTTGTGCTCCCTGGGGTCTAGTCATTCATGTCAAACTGTGGGCCCTAGCTTAAAAGTGTCTCTGACCTTCATAGATGATCGGAGGGCACTGCTTGCAAACCTTCCTTCAGAAACAAGTTTTCACACAACTGATGCCTACTTGAAAGTTCCATTCCTACTCCGCCAATCAGATGACAGCTCCACCGTAGGTCATTCAGCAACCGATTACATCATCAACGTTTGCATCATCCTTCCTTCTTGCAGGAGGTATTTATGGGCTACCTTCCATGATCCAAATACATTCCGTACCTGGAGTTTTGCTACCTGTGCTTCTGTTGCAGTACTCAAGTTCTGGTATCCACACTCACACATAACTATAGAGAAGTTGGCCCTACAATGATGAAGTGATGTAAAAAGAAAGTAAACCACCTTAACATTCTATGGTTTTACATATTAAAAAATATTTGACTTTCACACAGCCCTCACCAAGTCTAAACAGGAGATAAATCTAATGAGATGTAACAAATAAAACACAAATTTCACTATGTCATCATTTATTAAATAAAAAATAAAAAATCAGCCAACATTTGGTTGGCTTATGAGGAAAAAGTGCATCCTGTGATTTAGTACCAAATGGAACCTCCTTTAGCTACAATACCCTGCGGTAAGCATATCATGTGTTGTCATTGCAATATCCCATGGGAGGAATTCTGTCCCTCTTCTTCGTACAAAGCTGCTTGAACTCAGTATTGTTTGACAGCCTTAGTTTAGCCATTGCTCTCTTAGGTCCTGCCACAACATCTCAATGAAGCGGATGTCTTGACTTTGACTTGGTTGTTTCAAAAGTAAGATTCTATTCTTTTTCAGCCATATATGTACTTATGTGTTTATGTCCTATTACACGATCCACTTTTAGCTAAGCTGTAGCTATTGGGCATATTGTCTTACATTTTCTTACACAATGTGCTAATATGTATAGCAATTCATCATGCACTCCATTAACTGTGAGATATCTGGGTCCTATGGCTGCAAAGCTGGTCCATTTCATCAACCCCTCCACCACCATCTTTATAGCAGGCATGAAGTTCTTGTGGAGATACGCAGTGTTTGGTTTTTACCAAACATATCATGCATTATAGTCAACAAACTCCATGTTTGTCTTATCTGTCCAGATGGCATTTTTCTAGAAGTCAAGCGATTCGTTTGGAAACCTAAGCCATGCAGTAATTTCTTTCTGGCAAAAGGAGTTTTTCCTTTGCACACCCTTCAAAAAAGCTTTACTTTTCCAGTCTTTTCCTAATGAACAAATCATGAACTCTAACAGTTACCATAATGACAGATCTGTAGATCCCTGAATGTAGCTTTGCATTTTTGTGATCTCTAGGAGCAGCATACAGTCTTGGCCTGGGGAGAATTTAGTGGTACGCCCACTCCTAAATATGTTGGAACTTTCTCATTTTGGAATAATTGACTCATTCTTTTGATATGGCTTTTTAGCCCTTCTCAAACTGATGCGCAGCATCGATTCTTTCTGTAGGACCATTACTAATATGTTAGCCCTAAGAATTATGTGTTACCACAAACAAAACTGACACAGTTTCTGATTTTAGATAAAGGCAGTAGCACTTCGTGATCCAGTAATAATGTGCACTTGTTTAGCAGCACCTGACTCTACTTACCTTCTTAACTTTTAAGGAAGCAGAAAGAGTGCACTTAAATTTTTCAAACACTGCTTCTGACTGGCAGCTATATGTATTAATATATACATCCACTGCCTTTTGGCTAGGCTCGAGCTATAGAAATAGCATATTATATATATATATATATATATATGTATATATACATATATACAAACACATATATATACACATATATATATGAATTAGTATTTAAAAAACCATAGAAATTCACTGAAAAAAACAAAGGTTACAGACACGTTATAGCTAGGCAGACATTTCACTCATACAAAACCAGAGAAATTCAGCAGTCATAGTTAGCTCAACTAACTATAACTCGCGCCCCGCAATGCACTGCTTAGGACCTCACATATTACATCACTCATGAAATGGTCAGTAACATCACTGATTACATCTCAAATGACATCACTAATGACATCACTAATGACATCAAGTGAGTGTAGGTGTTTTTAAGAGTTTATGGGTGTTAAACATATATACGAAGGTACTACAAAAGTTAAAGTAGTATACTAGGTGTACTACTACTAATATATATTATGTGAGTGGCTGTGTGACTATGTATCCTTGTGTGTATGGGTGTGTGAGTTGCTGTATGGGTGCATAAGTGGGTGTGTGAGTAGCTGTGTTGGTGAGTGGGTGTGTCAGTGGCTGTAGGGGGGAGTGAGTGGCTCTATTGGTGGGTAACTGGGTGCGTAGTGACTGTATGGGTGAGTGGGTGGGAGTCTGGATGGCTGTATGAGTGAGTGACTGGGTGTGTAAGTGGCTGTATGGGTGAGTGGCTGTCTGAGTGGGTGTTTAGTTAAGTGAATCGGTGTGCGAGTGGCTGTGTTGGAGAGAGTGGCTGTGAATGGGTGAGTGAGCAGATGTGTGAGTGCTTGTATGGATGTGTGAATGGGTAAGTGATTGTGAGTGCTTGTATGGGTGAGTGAGTGGCTATGTAGAGAGGCTGTATGGGTAAGTGGGTGTGTGAGTGACTAGGTGAATAAGTGGGTGTGTGAGTAGCTATATGGCTGAGTGAGTGGCTGTATGGGTGAGTGACTGGTTGTATGAGTAGCTTTATGGGTGAGTGAATGGTTGTGTAAGTGGCTGTATGAGTGAGTGGGTGTGTGAGTGGCTCTATGGAGGAGTGAGTGGGTGTGTGAGTACTAGTATGCATAAGTGAGTAGTTGTGTGGATGTGTGAGTGGGCATACGAAAAATTGTATGGGGTGTGAGTGGATGTGTGAGTGGATGTGTGAGTGGTTCTGTGGATGATGTCATCAGTGATGTCGCTGACCATGTCATGAGTGATGTATTATGTGAGGTCATAAGCAGTGCATTGCGGGGGCGTAAGTTATAGTTAGCTCAGTGTAGTGATCAGGTCCACGCAGGTAGGTGTGGTACAGAGAGGTTTATTCAAGATAATTACAAGATCAGAATAAGGACCCCACCAGGAGCAGCCAGCATGCTGCTCAGCCCAGCCAACTGTGTGTATTTGACTCCCAACATTCCATGTTATGTCATTACAGCAAGATTCCATTGGCAGTGCAAGAATAACATTAGAGTCAAGATACAACATATCCCCCTTTCTTCTATATATAAAAAAGAACACTGAGAGAACAAGAAAGAAGAACGAGGATGAGCAGAAACGGAGGAAATCCGAAACATGAAACCATTGAAAGAAAAGAACAGAAAAGGATGAGAGAAGCAAAGAAAGAGGAAAACCAAGATATAAGAACCATCTCCCATTTATACACAAAAGCAAAGGAAATAAATAAATCGTCAGAGAAAAAGAGAGAAGGAACCACGAACAACTGCCCCAAAACATACCCACTGGCCAGAACAGGAATGTAAAAAGGCAGAAGAGGAAAGAACCAACAAAACTCCGGACTACAGGATGTGGAAAACACAGAGAAAGAAAACTCGGCAGAAAAGCAGAGGAAAGCTCAGAATCCACACAAGGCACCAGGAGAACACATCACAAAAAGAACAGAAATGAAGAAAGAAAACAAGGAAGATGAGGAAAAGTAAAAGGATAATCCTCACCCAAGTCAAACACCATCATCAATACATAATAACAAAATATAATATAAAGACAACAGTGTATATTAATAATAGAAAGTTCAATAAAATAAATACATACCTATATGTGAGGTTCGGGAGGACTATAACCCAAAAGCAAACCCTTCATAGATAAGGGATTAAATCAGTAACAGATGGGACTAAGATCCATAGAAACCATAGTCCTTGTAATATTGACATCGTGAAAACTAAGAGGTTGAGCGAATGTCAACAAACAGATATGGGTAGGAACCCATATAATAATGCGAAAAGGACTGAAACCCTCGCATAGCTCCCAGGAGGAAGACCGACTATAGTTGTGCACATGTGAGAAGCGTACAAATGTACCATGAGCAGATGGGAGTAAAACCCACTGCAATTCCCGTGTAAGGAAACTTAAAACATGCATGAGACAGTAAGGAAACAATGGACTCTTGACGGCGTGTACCATAATAGCGTGTACCTACATGGTGTATACCTAGGGCCCATGAACAAATAAAGTACGATGGAATGGATTTCTTAGGAACAGCAAAACTTGGTGTGGCGGCAGATACCACACCGTAGAATGCATTTTGTAGGAACAGCTGAAATAAGTGTGTTGTAAAACACTACATGTAAACATGTAAAAACACAGGAACTGCAGAAATAATTATAAAAACTTTGCATAACATCATAAACGATAATTATCTCTGAAAAAGAATGATGAAAAATACACAACGAACGCAGCACTGAAATACTATGTGCAGAGCAAATGTATATAAGAGCAAGGCATGTACTCAGGTAAGTGAAAACTGCCAGAACATCATCCCTTACATAGAAATTTGAAATAATGAAACAAGAAAACAATGGAGGAGAATTACAGTTAATATAAATTGCAGGTTGACGGAGAGTTGACTCCTTGTAGGGCGTCAGACAAAGTTAATGTGCTGGATGGCACAAAAGAGAAATGAAAATCCAGTACTAGCGCACTCAAAGCGATACTTGAATTCCAGAGGAAACATTAAAAACAATGCACCCAACACAATGCTTAACTTTCCAGATGGAAGCAGCAGATCTTCGTGAAACCAAAAGTTGCCAAGGTTGTTTAGCAGAGAAGACTCGACTCAAAGACCAATGCAGGATGAGATTTAAGAAAACGAAAACAGTACCTGCATAGGAACACGAGTGTCCACTGGAATGATCCGATGTCCATAAAATAAAACACAACACACGTCTGGAGAAGAATGCTGATGCATACGAAGGCGCAGCAGGGAAAATATATGGGAAACTTCTTCAGCTTCGATGACCTTACTGAGGCAAACAAAAACGTGGTTGGCAGAAGAAACGTGGTTGGCAGTAGAAATGTCGTTGGCAGTGTGTTGGGACGATCCTAAGATGGCGGCACGTTTATAGACGTAGAGCAGGATGGCTCTCGGCAGGAGCAAGCTCAGATGATTGCCGAACAGCTGTGGTGACGCAGGGAGAAATCGTCACACAGGGGAAACCCTTGGAAACAGGAAGGCACAGTAAAAGGGAATCCACGCGACTACGGCTCGAGGTGAGGAGGTGCCTCGCGCCGTGTTTAAATGTCGCAATCCAGTAACGGTAACTGCCAGGGCTGAAATGGAAATGCTCGGTGAAACATTTTCTTAAATTAAACTGAAAATGCAGGCAAATAAAAATCCCACTGACCTCCAGTAGATGGCAGCAAATATCCATTCACTCCCGCCGGTAATATCAACAAAATTCGAGCGCCATTTAAGTTGAAGAAAAGTAAAATTAACACTTCTGCTCGGCTCTTGACCCCTTGACCTGTTAAAGCTTGTGAAACACTGACCGGATCTAGTTCTCATGCTCCGGTTCTTGGTCTCTTTCTCCGTTTTAGCTCTCCTTCGTTAGTTCTAAACTCTTAGATCCAGAACAAGGCTCACTAACCCAGTAGACATTGCCGAATTGTAGAAAGTGCAGGACACATTAAATGGGACTGGCATAGAGATAGTCTCCTTCACAGCTTGGCTAGCGCACACATGAAACAGCACACTTCTTCATCAGACAGTGTAGACGACGATGTGTGGCACTGAAGACAGTAATAGGCTTACCCTCACTGAAGCACAGCACAATACGCAGACGTTGCTGAAAGGCAGGCTTACCCTCACAGAAGGCACAGCAGAGACGTGTAGAGAAAATGGGGAGTAGACGCCCAAAACTGAAAGGGCAGCTCGTGAAGTACCACTTCCCCAGACGCACAGGAACAACTGGCAGACTGCTGTGAGCGACCGATGTGGAGGTCACTGGTGGGGTCAGGGATGCCAGTTGCTTTAGTTTAACTTGAGGTGATCTGTTGCTAGAGGATTGATGACTGTTGCTTGAGGTTTGATGAGTGTTGCTTGAGGTTTGAAGAGGTGACAAACGCAGGTTCTCTTGAAGATCATCGCCAAAAATTGTAGTGATCAGGTCCACGCAGGTAGGTGTGGTACAGAGAGGTTTATTCAAGATAATTACAAGATCAGAATAAGGACCCCACCAGGAGCAGCCAGCATGCTGCTCAGCCCAGCCAACTGTGTGTATTTGACTCCCAACATTCCATGTTATGTCATTACAGCAAGATTCCATTGGCAGTGCAAGAATAACATTAGAGTCAAGATACAACACTCAGGTAACTAGAACTGCTGAATTTCACTGGTTTTGTTCGCATGAAATCTGAGCCTCATTATAAAGTCCCTGTAACCTTTGTTTTTTTCTGTGAATTTCTAATTTTTTTTAATTCTATTTCCTAACTATAACAACACTGTAACCTTTGTTTTTTTAAGTAAATTGCTATGGTTTTTCAAAAACTATTTCCTAACTATAACGTCCCTGTAACCTTTGTTTTTTTAAAAGTTAATTTCAAAGGTTTTTTAACTAGTAGTTGCGTTTGCAGAGTATTGTAGAAAGGGGCGCGTCCTCCGACCAGCTTTCAGGAATCCTGCTGTGTTGGACTTACTGGAAGTAACAGGAGGGCTTCCGGGCCCCCCAAGACCCCTCAGTATCCAAGAGGACTTCATCCTCCAACCAACAGTGCATCAGGAGACGCATTTGCAGAGTGGTGGAGAAAGGGGGCGTGACCTCAGACGACCTCTCAGAAATCCTGCTGTGTGGGACTTACTGGAGGTAACAGGAGGGATTGTTCGCCCCAAGGACCCTCTAGAGCCAAGGGGACTTCATCCCCCCCAACCAGCACTGCACCAGGAGGCGCGTTTGCAGAGTGGTGGAGGAAGGGGGTGTGGCCTTCGGCGATTTGTCGAACTTAAAAAAAAAAAAAAAAAAGAAAATTATTCAGTGGGGGCGGCGTGGTCCCCTTCCCTGGGCCAATTTCGGCCACGTGGATCCCATCCCACGGGGCCAGCCTAATTTTAAATGGGAGAGGGGGTGTGTAGCCCCCCTCCCTCGGCTTATTTCGGCCCCGGGGTTCCAATCCCACGGGGCCCAGCCTTTTTAAAAAAAAAATTTAAACAAATTTTAAACTTAAAGGGAGGGTGGCCAAGTGGCCCCCCCTTCTGGGCTGATTTCAGCCCCGAAGACCCCATCCCACAGGGCCAGGACTCACTTGTGTGTGCCCTGGGTCCTACCCAGGGCACTTACTCTGATGGAGACCATGGCGGGAGCCGAAATTGCTTTGACAGAGGGAGCTGCTAACATGCAGCTCCCTCTCTGTCAGAGCAATTGTGCTCCGCTTTGAGCAAGCGAGAGAAAAATGCTATGGCTTGACAGGAACGGTAAAGCTCCAGCCATGCCATAGCAAACTGCTATGTCCCGGGGGTGGACATAGCAGGAGCCGGCCCAGTGGAGGGGGGGGTTGTTCCCCAGAGCCATGTATGGACTTCAATGTTGCCCCAGGAAGGTGGTGGTCCCCAGGGGTGCAGGGGGCGCATGACCCACGCATTACATTTTAGCAAAGCCCCGGGGAGGTGGCGGTCCCCGGTGCTAGGGTGGGTCAGAGAGGCCCCCATAGACAAAATAAAGAAGCCCCGGGGAGGTGGTGGCCCCTGGGCCATAATAAGCCCCAAGAGGGGTGGCCCGTGCCCCCACCACCTTTTTGCATAATGCCCCCGGGACCTGGCCCACCCTGGGGCCAATAATTAATAAAGCACGGGAGACCACGCTTGTTTTTTGTAAAAAAATAAATGCGGGATTCAAGGATCCAGCGCAGTTCCCGCTGAAATTCTTTAAAAAAAATTAAAAAAAAGCTTTTTGGGTCCTGTGGGGTCCATGTGGGACCCCCCCAAAAGGCCTAAGGGTCTGGGTGGTTCTACCCTGCCCCCTTTTCTTTAAAAAAGAAATAAAAAAAATTCTTGTGACTCGGTTCAACCGAGTCACAAGATGGCTGCCAACACTTCCTACTTTGAAGTGTTGGCAGCCAATCAGATCTCAGCATGAGATCTCAGGTGGGGGTCACAGATCCTCAGCGTCCCCAGTTATATATCTGAAAAACCTTTAAATAACTCTGCAACTACTAAATGGATTTGCACCATTTAACAAAAAGGGCACTTCCTGGACCAACACCTACCTTTCTGCCAAATTTCGTTCAGAAGTTCGGGCTGTAGCCGTGTCTAAAGTTTCCTATGGAATTTAACATGGGGAAAATGCGTTTTGGGACCCTCCCGTTTTTCCCCGAAATTTTCAAGACAGCTGCTGAAGTGAGTGGTAAACTAGTTTTGAAAATTTTGTAAGGATTCGTCAAACTAATTGGCAAATGAAAAAAACGCTCTTCCTATGGAAACTACATCCAACTATAGCTACCTACTGGAGACCGCCAGTAGGTAAAAGTGTGTGTATATATATATATATATATATATATATATATATATATATATATATATATATATATATATATATATATATATATATCAAAGCTCCAAGGTTCCCACCAGTTTGAGACGCACTCTGACATCCACTTGGCATAAAGGCCACACCTCCCACTTATGATATGAGCCCTCCAATGGGTGTTTCAGACAGCGGCACATAACTAAGGCACACACTACAAGACCCACAAACCAACGCAGACTCATTTGAGTCACCCATTGGAGGGCTCATATCATAAGTGGGAGGTGTGGCCTTTATGCCAAATTGACTGTCGCGCCTCTGAAGAGTGCAATGAGCACGAAACGCGTCAGGCGTGAATCGACAGGCATGCTGTAAACTGGATCCGCCCGCAGATCCGGCTTTTACCTCATGAAGGTTGCTGTAGTGGATGTCAGAGTGCGTCTCAAACTGGTGGGAACCTTGGAGCTTTGATATATATATATATATATTTTGATTCCAAACATTCCTTAACTTCCAGAGACGGCGATAAAGAACGAGCGAACTCCTCTTTGTGGCAATAAAGAATCTCTTTATTTCTCTCTTCTGCCTGCCATGACGCGTTTCGACCGATACAACGGTCTTGATCACATACCTGTGTATATATATATATATACACACACACACACACACACACACTTACAAACATAACTAGAGAATTTTGAGAAGGTTTAATTCCTTTTCAACAGCACTGTTATTGAAGAACATGGTAACAAAATCAAATCATATTATATAATTAAAATATCAAATATTTGTTCAAGGGCTTGTATGTGAATATGGAAAAACACTATCCCCCCACGGACCATGCACGAAACCTCAGCATCATGCTGGACTCCTCGCTCTCAATGAACCAAATCAACGCTGTCTCGTCCTCCTGCTTCCACACACTCCGACTGATTTGTAAGATCTTCAAGTGGATCCCCACCGAGTACAGGAAAACGGTTACCCATGCGCTCGTCAGCAGCAGGCTCTACTACGGCAACGCACTCTACACGGGCACCACCCAGAGACGCCTGAAGAAACTGCAGAACATCCAAAAGGCCTCCGCCAGACTCATCCTGAACATCCCACGCCGCAGCCACATCACCGGCCACCTGAGAGACCTTCATTGGCTACCCATCAACAAAAGGATTACCTTCAAGCTCCTCATGCGCACGTCTACAAAGCCCTCCACAATGCCAGACCCGCATACCTCAACCACTGCCTCTCCTTCTACACTCCCACCAGACAGCTCTGCTCCGCCCAACTGGCCCTGGGCACCGTCCCACGGACTCGCAAGTCGAAGACTGGAGGAAGATCCTTCTCCTACCTTGCTGCGAACTCCTTGCCTCTGCACCTCAGGTAATCACCATCGCTGCCGCAATTCAGGTAAGACCTCAAGACCTGGCTCTTCGACTGAACTGCAGATCCCCCCTCCCCTCTCAGCGCCTTAAGACCCTAATGGGTGAGTAGTCTCACTTTACAAGAAACTTGATTGATTAATTGATCGATTGATCCCTATTCTTCCCACTGCCCGACTTCCCTCATGTCTTGTTCGGGAGAGATTGGCCATGGGACATGCTCCGCCCACCAACTTTGGACTCTTTTCGCTCTTCATCCCTCTTACTATACCCTGGCAGGTGCCTCTCTTTATCCCTGTACCAGTCTTAATTTTTCATTCCTGTCCTCGAAGGATGCGTATAACTTGAAACTTCTAAATCTTATAGTTTATTACCTCTATTGCTACCTATGCCCTAGTCCTTCTACCTGTACCCATGTCCTATTACCTCTACGCTAACTATACCCTAACCCCTACACTATCACTACTACCCCAATTAGCACTCTGACATTTCTATCCTTGGCAATCCTCAGCAATACCTTTATCCTCCACCCATACCTTATCCTAGTGTCTCTATAGTACCTCTTCTCCCACCCACTCTCTATTACCCCCTGCAAGTTATTCCTTACATTTTTCCTTGTGCCATTTTGTTCTCCCCCTTTCACATTACCTTAGCAGAGTTTGTGGTCAGAATTCCTCAAACTTTTGGCGCAAAAAGGTTTTCTTCATTTTGGCAATCCATGTAGAAGCAGTTTTACCAGGATGGTGGTCTCCATTTTGCTTTTTCATTTAAAATGAGGTGAAGATGTTCACGGATAGAAATATAAAGAACATTCAAGCCTTACATTTGTACTTTACCCAGCTGTAATAACATGTGTGGTCCACTTCTGGTGTGTGTGGCTGAGATCCAAGTGGATGTTCAGCCCTAGATGGAGTGGATCCAATGAGGATGCATGCCACATGTTGTTGGGGAGGTCTTGCCGTCCTTGTATGTAAAGATACACCAGTATAAACACTCATGTTGAACAGACATACATTTCATTAATGAACCCTGGGACCTAGGCTCCATAACAGTGCCTAGAAGAAGAGCCCTTATTTTGAGTCACACAGGGGCTTGAGAGGGTGTGGTGCTTGCTTTTTACATGTTCCTTCTCAGACCCTCTACAGTTTGAAAAGTATGTGACTGGGAGCCTGGATATTCCGTATTTGTATCTGTTGGGTTTGGCAGAGGAGACATGGGGACTTAGCAAACACCTCTGCTCCAGGCGGGGTGTCTGCACATGATGTTACATCAGAAACTGAGTCTTAAAGTATTTTTAAGGCGGTTCTTCAGTGTCTGTACATTACGAACTTACAGATGATCCTTGTTACTTCCACTTTCTACGAAACTATCTCTACGCTTAATTTTACATTTTAGAAAGCTGTGATGATTAACCATAATATATCAAAGTAGTAAAAATTAATTTATCAAGGCAATTAATGATTGAAACGAAAATGTAATTTTAAGCCTCAGCTTTCCAATATTTCAAATTAAACTCAGTTCAGTTCGAAATTAAGATGATGGTGCAGCATAAGCACCAAACATTTTTTACATTTAAGCAGAAATAATCATTAAAAACATTAATTTACTGAAAATATAACTAAAATAACACCGTAGGGAGGAGTACAAAATGATTGCTAAAATCCCGGAAACTATGGAAGCAAAGAAATGGATTTCAAATAACACTGACAGATTTTTGATCTGATGATTCGAGTTTACACATAATCCTAAAATGAGAACTTTATTACAACTATAGCAAGGGCAACATATTTACCATCTCTTTTCTATAAACAAGCAGTGGCAAAACCAATTGGTCTTGTCTTTGAGACCTAATGGCTTTTCCAGTGCTTTGTTGGCAATCCTGAACAGTACTGGTAAAAAGCTAAATGTTTTTGCCAATGCGGTGCATCGCAAAAAAAAAAAAAAAAAAAAAAATAAAAGGCATGCTGGCTTGAGTGTTGGAGGTAGCATAATTTTTTAAGCATGTGCATATGTCACCACACGTGCGCGTCTACAGAATTATGTGGGCTCCATATTGTTTTGCTTTTTATTAAATGTTCTAATGTGGCGGGCACCACTGAGGTGGTTCAATAAAAAAAATTTTTAGTGTGGTAAAACACTCTTGTAGAAGGCAGACAGCAATTTATAACCAACAGTGAATGAGAGCCTGACATGTTATTAATAACATTGGCCATAACCAGTCTCTACACAAGTATAGAACATACAAAGGGACTGAAGGCAATCCAATTTTTCCTTGAAAAAAGAAACTTGAAATATTATGAACACAATTCAATGCTTATGGAATTAATATCTTTGTCTGATGAATAATATTTTTATTTTTTCAGGTGATATGTACCGGCAAGAACAAGGGCGGGCCATGGGCACGTGCTTCGCCCCTAGGTACGCAAATTTATTCGTGGGCTGGTGGGAGAAGCACATAGCCTGGGCGGGAAGAAATGAAATATGGCTGGACAAAGTTGCGTTGTGGGCTCGTTACATAGACTACCTCTTCATCATTTGGAAGGGATCATATGAGGAAGCCATTTGCTATGTGACAGCCCTCAACGACAACAATCTGAACTGGAGGTTCACAGAGTGCATCAGTAGTACACAGGTACCCTATTTGGATTTGTTAGTCTACATTGAAAATAACACCATACAAACAACACTATATAGAAAACCCACGGCTGGAAACAGCACAGTACATGCCAAGAGTTTTCATCCCCGAAGTGTTATCAGTAGTGTCCCCTATGGGGAGTTAGTTAGGATCAAACGAAATTGCTCCACAAGAAACGAGTTTGAGAAATCTAGAGAAGAAGCTTTTGAAAGATTCAGAGAGCGAGGATACACTGAGGGGGTATTGAATGAGGCAATGAGGAAATCAGGAAATCTACAAAGGGAAGATCTGCTATTAACGAAAACAGGAAACATAGATGAGCCCCAAGGGGATAATAGTGGAGTAAGAATGATCACTGAATACACCACCAGCTCATCTGAGGTGTTTCAGATTTTTCGTAGACATTGGAACATTCTGAAAGCAGATACCATCTTAGGACCACGTATCTCACAAAGTCCTCTAATTACGTATAGGAGAAGCCCAGCCCTTAAAGATCATCTGGTGAGGAGTCACTTTTCAAAAGCCCCCAAAAGAAAAGATTTAGTTGTTGGTTTTTATCCTTGCATGGGCTGCAAAGCATGCAAAAATAGCCAAAAAGTTAAATAATTTGAAATATCAGGCAGAAAGACCAAAAGAAGAATAAATAAATTGATGAACTGTAACTCAGATTACACGGTTTACAGCCTGATTTGCCCGTGCGATAAGCAATACATCGGCAGTACGATTCACCCAACCAAGAAGCGAATCTTGGAACATATGAGGGCGATAAAAAACCATGACGAAAAGTATGCAGTGGCACGCCACTTTCATGAAAAACATAAAAGCAACCAGAATTTATTAAAATTCTTCTGTCTAGATCAGGTCCCCAAAGAAGAACGAGGGGGATAGAACCAAGAAATTACGGAAACTTGAGTCCAAGTACATTATTGAACTACAAACGAAAACTCCACAAGGCTGAACAATGAGGAGGAATTATGGGTTCACATTCCATAATATCAGAACGTCATGTGTAAATACGATAGTGATGAATTAGGGATGAATAAGGTAGTCGAGGGAAATATGTTGAAGACACAATGTAGGACTGTTTTTAATTTAGTATGGCAGAATGTAATAATCCACAAGATTAGAATGTCTTTATGGATCATGTGCCCATTCAGGGCTAAAATTGCAAAAGGCAACTATAGAGTGGTACTAATGATTGATATGCCATATATGAAATTAGGGCCCATTCAGGGCATAATTTTCTGGTTTAATGAATTTATTGAATCAATGCGTTTCACAATTTCGAAAGAAATGATTGATGGTCATACAATATGTGGATGAACATATGATTGGAACCATGCATTAGAATTGTTCATGTTATAAATCATGTTTTATGTATTTATTGCACAACAGTATTGAGTATTATCACACCATTCCAAGATGGCTGAAATGAAATCCCTAGACTCCGCAACTAGAGGAGGACTTCCTCTATGTCAATGAATTGTTTTGGACTTGCTTCCTTCCTTTGTGTTTATGATGTAATTACTTTAAAAATGATTGTTTTTTGAAACCACACAGACATTGAGAAAGTCGTAAGCCGAAACGCGTCCGTCTGGTGTTGTGGTCGTGTGGTGAACAAATTAATTGAAGGAGACATAATTTCCCTAGTGTGCGCCTCATTCGTGACCGTGAAGGAAGGTCATTGTTTGGGAATATATATATATAATAATAATATTATATATATATAAAAATATAATTCCTTGCAGAAAAAGGTCTACTTTACAAATTGCAGGCATATATAATAACTATTGAACACTTCTTTACACAGCACTTCTGTGATGTTCTGCGCGTGAAGTGTTCATGCTGTGGTGTGGTTGCTGTGTTAAGCCGCTTTCATTCATACTGTGGAGTGTTCAGCTACCATGTAGGGGCCCTTGTGTGGCAACAGGAATAGTTGGGAAGATCTGGTCTGAGCAGAGTGGTGCTTTTGTATATTTCGTACTTATCGTTTTTAGTTTGAAGATATAACCTGTTTATTCCAATAAAGGTACTAGTGTGGCCTGGCCAGTCTGCTGCATCGTAGATACCACAGGACTGCCTTTTAGAAATTAATAATACTCAATTTACCGACTTCTTAGGTATGGAATGCCCAGTTAGCATTGCACCTGTGTCCTGCAGACCACATCAGAAGATGCCAATGGCGAGACAATAACCCACTGACCTATCCTGTCTCCTTTCACAGAGTCTGGTGATGCATGTACATACCAGACAATTCCTTTGCCCCACACACCACTAAAAAGACCCCTTCTGTTTTAGTCATTATTTTATACTTCATTAGGTCAGCGGTTTCCCTACATCTGCATTGCCGCACTTGGTGTACTGGAGCCCTGCTGGGGTGGGACTATGTCCCCCAGCATTCCCATGTTACAGGAGAGGCTTGGACTAATTGAATTGGAAAGCGCTTAAAAGTGCTGGTGGCTTACTGCAGCATGGGACGCGCGTGGGAGAAGACCGGGCCATTACCAGGCCTGTCTTCGCCCTTCATCAGCCAAAAGAGGCTGGGCAATGTCTTTTGGTTTTATCCACTAGAAGGTACTGTCTTTTATTGTTTATACCACCTCAAAACGCATACTAGTGACTTATTTGTACTCCACACCTAGCCTGGTCCTTTGGCCCTGGTGGCCTACCTAATCCTACTCGTTTAACCAACCAGTATGACATGGGCAAGGAGAAAATGTTGGCTGTGGCCCGCCCCTACGACCCCTGCTAAAGCCTCCTAGATTGATCATATGCTTGAGCATGCTGTGAATGTGGAACACAGAAATCACCCTCCCTGAGAGGAGACTCTCTTTAAATTTGGGCTGTGGTTCTGGGTCTGGATTTTTGAATTCGCCATCAGTAGATCTCACTCCAGCATCCACCATAATAGTACCCAACAATCCATCTAGTCAAGCTACTACGCCCACTGACATCATGAAGTCACCCTGTCTTATTCTCAGCAGTGGCGTGGCTAGACCTTTGGCCGCCAGTGGCGGTCACTGCATTTGCCGCCCCGGGGCGGCCGCAAGCGATTCCTCCGATTGCGGGCCTGCGACGACCGCATTGAAGAGCGGGGGTGGGGTGCGGACGATTGCCGCCCAAGATGGCAGGTAAGAGCGGCCCCCAAAACTTGTGCCGCCCGGGGCAGACCGCCCCCCCCCACCCCTTGCTACACCACTGATTCACAGGGGGAGTTGTGCCTCCACTCCCATACCTCTAAGGAAATCCAGAGGTGCCCGACATAAGCAGCCATGTAGGGGGGGGAACACCACCCCATGGGACAGCAGCTGCTGGCCCTCTCAGCTCAGACCCACCCCTACACCCACAGACCACACCCGCAACCTCTGCATAATCCTCGATACCAGACTCACCATGAAGCGCCAAATCAACACAGTCACCTCCTCGTACTTCCACACCCTTCAAATGAATCCCCGTCAACACCAGGAAAACCGTCACCCAAGCCCTCATCATCAGCCGTCTCGACTACGTGAACGCTCTCTACGCCAAAATCTCCATCCAACTCCTCAAGAGACTCCAGACCATACAGAACGCAGCAGCAAGACTCATTCTCAACCTCCCCAAACACACCCACATCACCACCACCTCAGGAACCTCCACTGGCTCCCTGTCCAGAGGAGATGCCAGTTCAAGCTCCTAACACATGCCTACCGAGCTCTACACAACCAGGGACCAGCCTACATCAACCACCGCATTAACTTCCCCCAACCGGCCTGACACCTGCGCTCCAGTTCCCAGATCCTCGTGTGTACCCCCGCATCTGCTGCAGCTGAGGCCGCACCTTCTCCTGCCTCGCCACGAAAGCCTGGAATGACTGCCCTTCCACCTACAAACATCTCCCTCCCTGGCGGAATTCAGAGGAGAACTCAAGACCTGGCTTTTCGACTGAGACCTCCCATACATCAGCAGCCTGATACCCTCTGGGGTGAGGAGCAGCGTTTTACAAGACTGATTGATTGATAGATAGCATTATCACTTTACCACAGGAGGCCCCTGTACAGGTCGCAGAGCTGGCTGCCTGCAACTCGCCTCGTTCTATGCCACCTTCAAGAAGAGAGGAGGAAACTTTGGACGTAACCCAGGACAGCTTGGAATGCCATATAGAGGGATACTTTGAGAGGTTTAGATCATTGTGGAGCTCTGAAATATCTCCTCTCGTTCAACGATTAGTCACCATCGAAGCCAAATCGGCAATGTTATAGTCCCGCGCTCTTCGCCCATCCCAACTGTCAGCAGCAGCGCCTTTCGGTCAGAGGGGCTTGTGTAGACTGTCCCTGACCAGCCTAACTCCTGAACTCATAGTACTGCTCCCATGAGCATGGCCCTGCCCAGACACACAACCAGCTGAGCAACTCCTTTTGGGTCAGCCACCTAGTTGCGCTCAAAGAACTCCCCCGACCCCCGAACCACTAACCGAGGAGAATGCCTCACTCTGCTGGGTCCGCGTAGGAAGGAGTCACACCCTCTGTGTCTGGAAAGGCAGTTGTCAATCTTCCCCCTGCCGCATGTCCTTACATGGCAGTTCTTATTGGCGTACCCCCTCTGCGAAAAGGGCAGAACAAATTTTATGAGGAACTGTCCTCAAAACCTTAGACTGGCTAGTGCAACACAAAGGGTTGCCTATCTATCATGACAAAGACATTGTGTTGGTTCGGAGATGCGCACTGATTGGATCATACTTAGTTGATCTCTTGGGTGACTGTGTAATAACGAAGTTCAGATTTCCTTTTGCGGCTCATAATCTACTGTTTGGCGCTAGCACTCACACTGCCCCGAGGACTGCTATCAATCATCCTTTGGGTCATCCAACCGCTCGACCTAACCAATCTCATGACCATCAGTATTTATTTATTTATTCGTAATTTTATATAGCGCGAACTTGACCCGAAGGTTTCAGGTATCGGGGCGCTTTACATGAGCACCAGTTGCATTACACAAGGACACATTCATTTTTGTTTGGCAAGGGGAGATTAAGTGATTTGCCCAGAATCACAGGATGTTGAGCGTTATTGCCGAGACTCAAACCTGGTTCCCCAGATTTGAAATCGACCGCCATAGCCGTTAGGCTACATCCTCTTCCCACGTGTCCATCACGCTTGTCTACGGTCTATTCTACAGGGATGCCGATCAGGGTGCCTGCTATAGGATCGGGAGCCTCCCTGCCACGTTTAGCTGCCCCCTTCTCTATTCCTTCTGCTACTAGATTTGACGCGCTTTCAAGCCCATACTGACTCCCTTTTGAGATGAATCCACCGCATCAACCAGAATTTCCCGGCCATTAAGGGCAAATTCTTCGGCTCCAGCCCTGACTGACCATTTACCTTACTCAGCTGGAATATTGTGGGCCTTAAGGGGAAAATAAATAATTCTGATTGGCGAGATTTTGTCATCAAGTATGATGATATAGCCCTACAGGGAACCTGGGCTACTACTCCGGTATCCTGCGACGGCTATCCATGCTGCTCTAGCCAAGCTATTCCCTCACTTCGAGTAAGAGCCATGGGGGACTCTTGATTTGGACCAGCCTGCCTTCACATGGAAGTAACGGTCATTGATTCTGGGTCCCGGGCTTTTTTAATTTTAAAGATACAGGACAAACTATTTCGATTTTCTTTTTATTTAATTTATTTCTACAATGATGATTTTGGCAATACAGTTTGTATCCATTTTACTAATTTGTTTTAATTATCTTTCTAAATTGCAGCCTACTGGGGGCAGCGCTAAATTTCAGCCTTACTACCTGTTGTGTGGAGATTTGAATGCTAAATTGGCAGGTCATACCTGGGACGTAGGGGCATTAGTGGAGGAATCTCATGGAGAGATTAGCAATGGCAGGGGGGCAGAGTTGTCCAGACACTTGGCTGCACACGACCTAGTGAACCCCGATGACACATTCAGAGGGGACGGGCCATTTTTACCATCCTGTACTGGACTTGGTCGCGCATCAACCATTGATTAAATGTTTGTGACCAATATTTTTTTACCCTGGTTCTCTAAAGGGGCGGTCGTGCAGACTGAGTGGGGATCATAATGCCCTTTTTGCCTTAGGACAACTGCCCTTAAGTAGACAAACACCCCACCAATACCCTCACTATCACACAACACTCCACAGACGGCCTCAGGCGTATTTGGCATCTTAAAGACCCAAACAATACCCTGACTTCACTACTAAAGCTGCTACAGGAGCGATTTCTTAATTATTTGGCAGAAGTAAGCGGGGGTACTATGTTAGCACATTTTGACAGTCTAAGTTAGAGTATTAAACAGTCCCTGCTTAAGCCCTCCAAGTCTGATAAGGGGGGGCACATCGATTTTTCGACGAGTACTGTTTGAGGGCTAATTGTAGACTGAGGAAGGCGTTGATTGCCACCCGAGAGTTTGGTCTCCAGTCCGGGCCGCCCACCTGCTTTATAAATCCACTCTTAAAACCAGGAAAGAGGCTTTGCGAACGAGAGATTGGGAACTTTTAGAGCACGCAGCAGTAGGGAATACAAGCAAGCTCTTCTGGGACACAGTTAAGACAATTAGACTTAGGAACGCCCCGGAAAGCCCTCTTCTTCAGGGCAACATGTTCGGGTCTTACTGGGTCTCGCATTTTACCGCTATATATCATATTGTGAATGCAGATATGGGCAATTCCCTAGAGAATAGATTACTGCAGTCGCCACTCCTCCTTGCATCCCTGCCGGAAATAGAGTTGGCAATAGGGCAGAGTTCAGGTGGGAAAGCCCTAGCACAGATGGGGTCCCATTCGACCTCATAAAATGCAAAATTATTTGTGGGGTCCTTTGATTACCAATGTTTTTAATCGCTCTCTGAATACAAATATCCCCCATTCCTGGAATTTGTCCACCATTGAGCCCATATTTAAAAAGGGAGATCACATGTCCCTAAAATGTTATAGACCTATTTCACTAATCAATAGTGTTGTCAAAATTATAGTAAGAGTGGTTTGCAACCACCTTGCTATATGGGCCCAAGTACACAACATTCACTCCCCCTTCCACTTTGGGTTCCGTCCTGGACTTGGTACAGTGGAACAATGCCTGAACTTGACTATGCTAGTGAATAAATATTTCTTTGTCAGGCATTCCCCACTGTACCTGGTCTTCATGGACCTATCCACGGCCTTTGATTCTGTGAATAGGATCAAGGTGTGGCTGATGCTATTGGATTTGGGGGTGGAGCAGTCTTGAATGAATTTCCTGCATACTATGCATACTGACTTAGCAGCAAAAGTATGCCTGGGCATTAAAGGGGACATGTCCCCTGAATTTTCTCTTAAGCGAGAAGTGCTCCAAGGCTGCATTTTGGCCCCTTTGCTCTTTATCATCTACATAAATGGTTTGTGCTCCCATCTGACTAACTCTGGTAGACACCCCTAGGATTGCTCCTTCCCAGGTGCCCGCGCTGCTTTAAGCAGACGACGCAGTCCTACTAAGGCGGTTGTATGACATTACCACACCTTCCTTCACCACGCACGTCTTTACATAGTAGATTTTATAACGCATACCACTACCACCCATTTACATTCACACACATTAGAAACACCTTCACCATGCATTCCACTACCACGCTTACTGTTTCTGAAAAATCCTGTCACAGTCTAACACTGCCACCTACTGTTCATAAATTATACATGGATTCTTAATACATTTTATATTGCATTTGTCGTTTGCAGGTTTGGTACAATTTGTAAATTTAATATTTTGGGGGGGGAGACTCCCCAAGCCCCCTTTTTTAATTACCCTCAAATGCGTGGTTTTGTCTTTCATTGAAAGACTTGCGTGCCAACAGTCTTTACAATGTAAAAAATGCATGGAAAATGTAATCCGCAGTAAAAACTTTGGAGTAAAGGCTGTTTCCCCCCCGTACCCCTAACGCCTTATGGATGCTGGTGGGCCAATTTGTTTCTTTTATGAACAGTCTTGACCTGGTCACCAACTATGGGAAGTCGCATAGTATAGTGTGTGGACCTGGTAAAATTAACATCCCCAGGCTCTCCATCAGGGGCCAGTCACTTAGTAGCATTAGCGACTTTAGTTATTTAGGAGTAACTTTCAACTCATCGGGGTCCTGGCACTCACAGCTAAACAACTCACACCTTAAACTTAGTAGAACGGCAGGGGCTATTTTTAACCTTTCAAAACCTATGGGGAAAGGGACTATTTCCCCTGTTGTAAATGTTTACAATGCCCAGTGTGTCCCGGCTGCCTCGTACACGGCAGGGATTTGGGGCTTTCATAACACCCGCCCTTTCCAAGTTGAGGAAAACCATATCTGTCACAGGTTTTTGCACCTCCTGGTGTCAAGCTCCAGCTTTATCACCCACTCGGAGCTAAACCTGTATTGTATCACAGATAAGGCTCATTTGCCCCCCCTGTTGTTATGGGTCAGTGTATGGGTTAACCCGGAGGCATCACTATGTAGACATCATCCTGGACTGCCTCAGTCTGGACAAGGGGCACACACTCCCATGGCTGAATTATATTTCTAAAACCTTCCATTCACTGGGATTGTCCTCTCTATTCAAGACTCCTTGGAGTAGTAACAAAGAAGATAAATTAATGGTTAAGCACCACTTGTTAGAATATAGCAAAGAACAAAGGTTGAAAACTGAATTAGTGAAACCCTCCGTGCTGACCATTTATAGGTCGTTTGCTTCCGCTGAAGCTGCCTTCTATTTATTCCTAGACCTTACTTACTGACTTACTGGATGACCACAACACCTCATCCCTACTGGAGAACCTCTCCACCATCGGACTCAAACAACTGGTCACCTCTCCATCCCACTTAGCAGGACACACGCTCGACCCAATCTTCTCTGCAAGCAACAACATCTCCATCAGCCACACCTCCGAGCTACAATGCAACAACCACCACTGCATCCACTTTTCCATCACCAAACCCACCGTACACCACCATGCTCACCGCTATCCTCGAAGATGCTGGAACAAGGTCACCGAAAACCAGCTCACTACCTCCCTCAGCAAAAGCCCACCACCGACATCCACAGATGCCAACGCCTCAGCACGCAACCTCCACCTATGGATCTCCAACTGTGCCAACACACTGACTCCCCTCAGGAAACCCTCAGGCAAGTAGCCCTCCATGAAAGCCAGCTGGTTCTCTCCCACCCTTCAAGAGTCTAGACGCAGCTGCAAACAGCTTTAGAAAAGATGGAGCAGCAAGATCTTGGCAGACCACGCAGCCTTCAAAACCGCCATCACCGCACACCACCACCTCATCAGAACAACAAAGAAAACCGCCATACAGGAACGCATCAATGCCAATGCACACAACATCAAAAAGATCTCTTCACTGTGGTCAAAGAATTCGCCAAACCCAGCACAGAGACAGCAGACATTGCCCCCTCCCGAGACCTCTGCGACAACCTCGCCACCTTCCACCGCAAGATCAAGGAGATCTACGACAGCTTCGCAACCCAAGACCCACCCACCCCACCTGCAACCACCGCACCCAATGGCTCCAGACCACAGCAGACTCTGCCCAACTGGACCACCCTCACCTCGGACGACACCCTCATGATCATGAGGCCATCCACTCCGGAGCCCCCTCAGATACCTGCGCTCACCACATCTTCAAAAGAGCCGGCACCTCCACCGCCTCCAAACTCTGCCGCACCATCAACTGCTTCATGTAGTCCACCACCTTCACTGAAGACTTGAAACACGCAGAGACCCCTGCTGAAGAAACCCTCTGCCGACCCGACAGACCTCAAGAACTACAGACCCATCTGCTCCCCTTCCCAGCCAAAGTCATCGAGAAGGCCATCAACGCCCAACTCTCCGAGTTCAACAAAACAAACCCCATCCTGGACCTCTCCTAATCAGGCTTCAGAAGCAACCACAGCACCGAGACAGCATTCCTCGCCGCCACAGACAACATCCGCACCCCCCCACCCCCCTTGGCTGAGGTGAAATGGCAGTCCTCATCCTCCTGGACCTCTCGCCCGCCTTCGACACCATCTCCCACCACACCCTGTGTTCAAGACTCACAAAGCCGGCATCCGCAACAAAGCCCTAGAATGGATCCACTCCTTCCTCACCGGCCGAACAGAGAGAGACAGACTTCCACCATTCTACTCAGAACCCACAGATATTAGCTACGGAGTGCCTCAGGGCTCCTCCCTGAGCCCTACCCTCTTCAACATCTACATGGCCCCGCTTGCAGCCATCGTCAGAAGCCACGGACTGAACATAGTCTTCTACGCTGACACACAGCTGATTCTCTCCCTCACTGACGAACCCATAGCCGCCAAGAGCAACTTCCACAATGGGATGAAGGCAGTCGCCACCTGGATGAAGATCAGCTGCCTCAAGCTCAACTCAGACAGGACGGAAGTCCTCATCATGGGATCCACTCCCTCCGCCTGGGACGACTCCTGGTGGCCCACAATGCCCGGGAACCCCCCCCCGAATGCACGAAACCTTGGCATCACCCTAGACTCCTCGCTCTCAATGAACCGTCAAATCAACTTCGTCTCATCCTCCTGCTTCCACACGCTCTGCCTGCTTTGGAAGATTTTCAAGTGGATCCCCCACCAAGTCTAGTAAAACGGTCACCAATGCACTCATCAACAGCAGACACGACTACGGCAAAGCACTCTATGCCGGCTCCACCCAGAAACTCCTAAAGAAACTTCAGAACATCCAGAATGCCTCCGCCAGACTCATCCTAAACATCCCTTGCCGCAGCCACATCACCTGTCACTTGAGACCTCCACTGGCTCCCGATCAACAAAAGAATCACCTTCAGGTCCTCTCACACACCTACAAAGCCCTCCACAACACCAGACCTGAATACCTCAACCACCGCCTCTCCTTCAACACACCCACCAGACATCTGCTCTCCGCCCAACTGAACCTGGCCACCATCCCACAGATCTGCAAGACCTCGGGTGGAGGAAGATCCTTCTACCTCGCTGCAAAACCTGGAACTCCCTGTCTCTACATCTCAGGCAATCACTGACAAAGCCTCATCGACTGAACCACAGACCTCCCCCCCCCCCCCACAGCGCCATGAGACCCTAACGGGTGAGTAGTTGCACTTTACAAGAAACCTGATTGATTGACTGGGAGAGGTCTCTCCTCTTCCGATTCAGAGCAGGGACGGTCAGGTGGCTCCTGTGCTTTGGAGGAGATTCCAGCCCTCTGGATCTGCAATCGCTGCTGCACTTCATGTTTCAGTTCAAACAGCAGCCATGGGGTCCATTTCCTTCCTTGCACTAGGGTCCATAACACTGGCTCACCACTCCTTACAGTAGGCTTAAAGACCACCCATTTCTCATCCCAGGTTGGATTTCTCATCACCCAGGGAGAGACCGCCTATAAACCAAACCTGTGATGTGAGGTATTATGGAGTCTGAAAGCTGCAGTTCGACAGAGCTCCCACGACGTGACTCACTCAGGGCATGCGTGCCTACACATACCTGCCTCTGTTAAAGGATGGGCTTGTTTTTTTTATATAGCCTGGGCAGTTATTCTGTGTCTTAGTGTTTCTTCATGACATGGCAGGGCCTGAAAAACAATGACCCACTTGCCAGCAGTCACCTCAGAGAGCCAATATTCCTGGGATTAACAATCAGATCTACAGGGACGGCTCCTCCATGTAGGCGGAGGAGCATCACCCCACTGCTTTCTCGCAGTGCGAGAAGCAGAAACATAAAATGGTATTATGAATACCATTGTATGTTTCTGCTTCTCGCACTGCGAGAAAGCCGAAGGGTTTGGTTGGGGGCAGGCGGTCCTGCTCCAGGCAGTGGAGGAGTGGCTTGCCCACTGTTGTGGGCGCTAACTGCTTGGTCGGCCCCAGGGCCGACCAAACCAGTCATGCGCACTCTCCAGTTTTCTCCATGTAGGCTGCATGCAGTCTGCATGGGGAAAACGGCCTCCCCATAGATGCCTGTGTGGTCGGCGTCCCAGCCAATCACAACACTGCCATTGCAGCATTGTGATTGGCTTAGGAGAGGAGAGGAAGGCTGCCTGCTTCCTGTGAGGAGCAGAGAGGAGACGCAGCAACGCGGGACTGGAGACGAGGGTTAAGTTAAAAAAAATTCTAAAAAAATTAACCCCCGCTCCCTGCGCAACCCCCCCACCCGCGAGTCATGCTCGCCGCGACTGCAGATCTGACAGAGGCACCCCACAAGTGGCATGCTCTGACGCATCGTTAACAGCCAGCCAGTAACTTCAGAACATATTGGAAAGTCGCCTGACTGACAGCAGCGCTACAAGGCCATACCAATAGCTGAAAGTGAACTATAATGGTTTTAATAACAGAACATTTGTCTCAAGTTTGCGGTAGGTCATTCGTCCCCATCACTGGTCTTAGTCAGTAGCGGCCCGTGGTGGGAGTGCTGCGGGGCGCTGACGTGGGATGGGGGAGGGGCAGGGTGGGGTGTAGTAAACCACGGATTACGGCTGATTAGAGGTAAGTAAACATATAAATAAATAAAACGAATTTCGTTGCGCGCGCTGCATCGCCAAATGCGATGCAGCGCGCGCAACGAAATTCGTTTTATTTATTTATATGTTTACTTACCTCTAATCGGCTGCAATCCGTAGTTTACTACCCCCGCCCCACGCCAGCGCCCGGCAGCACTCCCACCACGGGCCGCTACTGGTCTTAGTGCGCTCTACTTTCTTCAACAACTTTAGGAAAGTAGAACAAACAGCATAAATGAGGCTTGAGCAGTCCCTACACTGGGGGCTGTCTGGAGGCACAGTAACTCAAGGCTTACTAAAATGTAAAACTTGTTCATTTTGAACTGAACATGGTCGCCACTCATCTCTTGAAAGGCTTGCCCTCTGCATCACAAGTGGAAGGCTGCTATTGTTTATATCTGTGAGATTTGTGAAACGGGACTTGAGGCAATACTTTTTTTTTTCCCCTAGAAATATGTAATTGCATTTATATGGCGCTTACTACCCCCTGACGAGCATTGAAGTGCTTTTTTGGTGAGTGGCACGCTACTCCGGAACCCAAAGAGGATTAGTGATGAATTAGTATAGGGAGATATGAAATTAATTTGAGCGGTGGACATGCGAGTTTTGTTACTTGCGTTGAAAAAGGATAGTGGAGGGATAGAAGAGGGAAGGGCTTGTTGGATTGTTTGTATGACTTTAGGCTTGATCCTGGACACATGGGACTGTGCCCAGGCATTTAGAGATGTAACTGGGCACTTGAGGAGGTTCTAAAGCATATTGTTACTGTTCCTCCCTTCCCATAGTTATAACTTGTTAAATGACTGTTTTGTTACTGGCAACTCATCGCGGAGCCTTTGGCCTATTAAGACAACACTAAAATTAAAATACGAGCGCAAATTAAAATAGGTATGTATCGGAGTAAGTAAAGTTTGTTTTTATATTAATCCTAAAGTTATTTTTTGGTCTTACAGATTTGAAGGTTATTTGACTTAAGTGACATAACTTTCTGTGATTTTAAGAGTCGAAGGTCACAACAGCCTGCCTGTGATGCCATTGTGGTCCGACTTAATTTCTTATGATATCATCGGGAGTCAAAGAGCACGTGATGTCACTTCCTTTACCACTTGCATTTTCGCGAATCTACGCCCGTTTACTATGGGAGCAGTAGATACCACTTGTAATCTCTAATATTATCAACTCAAAGGCTTTCAAATAATACAAACGTTTTATCTGGCCAGCCTTCACTAAATTCTTACACCCCCTCCCCACCCCCTTCCCAAACTCTAATCTGAAAACTATAATGGAAAACAGTTACTAGCCAGTAACAATAGGTTCGCATCCTGTAAACACTATAGATTTGATACTTCTGCCATCTGGTGGTTGGCCCAAAAAGTGCATCTTATTTATTATAAATCCTTGTGGCCATAGACAAGAGCACGGCAGTAGAGGCATGCTTAGTGATCGATCAACATTCCACTAAGTTTAGGCTACTTTTTTGTATTGTTTTTTGTGCTCTAGTTGAATTGTGTGCGCGTCTGAGAGAACAAAAATGTGTAATGGCCGACTTCATGGGGAACGTAGCACAGGCCGAACGGGAATCTATGGCGTCTTCAAGCCGCAAATCTATTATTGCAAGTAACAACGATCATTTATTGTGACAACATGGCTTCTAGAGTCTTCACGCTTGGCAAAGAGCGCCCTTCCCTGCGTTTAACTGTACTCTCTGATTTAACTAGCATAAATAGGGCTGCCTCTCTTCTGTTGTCGGTGACAAAATATGGGCAATTCATATCTCTGATTAACAAGGAAAAGAGACTTCACCTTAAGTTTGCATCTGCGATTTGTACATTGCACTATCTTCTCTCGACCTGAAGGGATGGATGCATAAATTAATGCATGCATTGATATTTATATAGCACACACCTATCTAGGAAGCAATGCAGTGCTGCTGTACATTACACGAGGGGCTGGAGGGCTATTTACAAGATCGTGCACATCAGGTGGGCATTACAAGAATACATTTCACACATTTAACATTTTAAATCAGTTGCATTGAAACATTAATTATTACGACATGATCTCTCAATACGAATATTCAGTTCACCGCCAGCAATGTATTTAAACCCCAAAGCACTGGACTGGATTTCTTACTGTTGGTCTCATTCGCTTTATGCTTTCTAAGAATGCCTCAGTAACCAGGAAGCTATACAATGTTCCATTATATGAAGTTCTTCTCTAAGGCAACTGAACTAAACCTAATGGAACCATTTCTGTTGTGCCATGTTGTGGCACCAGATTCATTGGCATTCTATACGAATACATTTTCTGATTGACTTGTATGAGGGAATCTTGTAGAACAGAGTAAGTTGATGCTTTGGACATACAATAGCGTCCTGGAAGCCATTTCTTATTTTCTCTTGCTATAAATAAATCTATGTCCGGCGTACATCACCATCAGAAGACTTTGTCTAGTGTGTTCGATCTATTTCCAACTTGTGTGCATCCATACTGCTGTGACTTTAAGTCCTTCCACATACTTTTCTGCCCCGGAGAAATGTTTTAACACCAGGCTTTAAGTGGAAAGAAAAAAATAAGGGATTTCTCCAGGGGGCGTGGCCGCTGTAATTAAGGGTGTGGCTTAAAAAACACATAAGCCAAAAATCTGTGCTTAGCAAAGTGTGCCGCCCGACTGGTATTTTACGGCTGCCGTCATTGCATCCAGATATATAATACAACAAGTAACATTACAGCTACAAATAGTAGGCCATAGTGGCTGTGTCAATGGTTGTTAGCTGTGCAAGATAAATATACAGCAACTATGGCTTTGTTGTATATAACATTGAAAATGCTTCAGTTTTGAAATGATGAGACTGAAAGAACTACAACGAGTCTCTTTGAAGTTACCTCAAGGGCAGTGAAGGGATGTACTGCTGCAGAGTTAAGATTTGTTTTTTCACCGTGAGGGTAAATTGGAGAGCCAGTCTCAGCACCTGCTTTTTAGAACTGCAGTTGCGGAGCACCGGCAGGACCCGGCCCACTTAAAGCCCTGCTGTAACATCAGATTGACCCTTCTCGGCATTGCCAGACACCATACATCAGATTCTACCGTGAAAGCTGGGGGTAAACATGTTTGCCCACAGCTTCAGGATAAGTCAATCCATTATCGTATTGTCTGAGACAGAGCCGTGCACTCAGCCCACCAACATTGGGCCTCGCACCAGTGCAATACAGCCAGACCATGGCACACCAGTTCTCTTGTGACTCAGGCCATCCAACTGAGAGAGATGCTTTGTTGCAATTGTGCCCATGCGAAGGGCCCCCTACCCTGGGCCTCGCAGCCATGGTGCAGCGCAGTGACACCTACAGGCAGGGTGGCCTTCCTATTGTAGTGTAGCTCCTATTTCCCTAATAGGCTCTGCGCATTGGAATAATATCCCCTATAGGTTTGACATAGGACTAAGGTCAGTATGTCCCTATCGAGTATATTAAACTTAATTACTTGTGCCAGCTAGCTCAGAGACCACTAGAAACTCCTTGACAAACAAGAAGGGAGTAGTTTCTGGCAGCCGCAAAACAGGACAACTTTGTTTCCCTTTAGAATCAGAACGTGTCCCAGAGTCGTGGAAACAATAGATAACTATTTCACTCAGCTCAATCGTGCATGCTTAGTTTTCCTCAAAGTTGCACAGAAAGAATAGACGGGCGTTTCAATAAAAGGTTTATTGAACAGTCTTGTTTCTGGTGTAAGTAAAATGTGCTGTTACGATCACAAGACAGTATGCAAGATAAATAATGTACAGCGTAAGCAGTAGAAATAAATAATACTGCGCTAGCATGATCTTTAGCAGATATTCATTTACATAAATAACACAGACTAAAAATGCGAGTACTCATACGATGTGTCTCTAAGCTAGTTCTACCCCAATGTACCTAACCTAGGTGTAGGGAGAGGTATGAAGTAGGTGAAGTATTCCTCACTATGGTATACTAAGAGTGTGTTAAGTCTAGTATGCCTAGGATACCTAGTATGACTAGTATGCCAAGAGTCCCTCTAGGTTCTAGTCAGCTCCATACCTTAAGAATGAGAGAGGTGGGAATCTCTTGCCAGACTCGAGCTCCAACACCCCGCAAGGGAAGTCAGATCACTGGAAGCTGGACTCTCTGCGTGCAGGGATGACAGCGTCTTCTCAGTGCGTCAGGCCGGGAAACGGGCTCCTCTGAAGTCGAGGTCTCCTCTGATTTACAAGGGCTAGGGAAGGTATATTTATACCTGAGAGGTACCTCAGAATGTTAGCATTGATGTGAATCGGACAGCGGAAGACGTCATGAATGAACCCCTAAGGTATAACAGTTCATGCATAATAGATGAGTCCTTGAAGAAATCAATAGTCCTGTGATAGGGAAACTCCCGCAGCCTAAGGGTCTGTTCTTCAAGAACTCGTTGTGACGTTTGAGTGGACGGATGTCGGAGACCATGCCTGTATTTGGAGTGCACGGTTTAATGCCTAAATAAGGACTGGGATTTTATGCCTATATAAGGGCAGGGCGAATTGTGCCTATATAAGGACATGATACAGGAAAACCTATATACGGACACCCTAAGAGGAATACAACACCCACTCCACTTTCGTGTGTACGATAATACTACAATGCAAAATATTTAAAAGCTAAACATTAAATGGAGTACCGCATATCGCTAAAATATTTCATAAAACCATTTAAAAGGCATTTAAAAACTTATTAGAATGCAAAAGGTACTGTACATTTTAAGCATTGCTTTTCATTTCAGGCACATATTTAAATTAAAATGCAATATGAATGAAAATAAGCAGTAATATATACATGTGACAAAAAAATGATCGATAAGTTTTTCCAAAATCAAAGTCATTTCATGTCATGGAAATTAATGAACTTTTTTAGACAAACAAGATGACTAAGTGTCTGTGGAAGTACCGCGAAGTCTGTATTATAAGGCTAGTTCTACTTCAAGCAGATTGAATTGCCATTTAGTTCGAAAAATGTGAAAAAGTTCAAATTTGGGGAGAGTTCCAAATTTTGAAGTATGAAGTCCAAATTGTTACTGCTTCTCTGGAACACTGTAGGCCGAATCAGAGTCAGTTTACGGGTCTGGTGTAAACATGAGATCATCTATTTCTGTAGACAAAACATCGTCCACTGAAGTTGGTGTCAGTTGGAACACCTTGTGTAGTAGATTAATTGCACAGAGATGTGAAGCATCGCTCTCAGCATAGGATGCCACAGCAATGTTCGCGTCCATTGTTACCTGTAGATCTTTCTCGTACCTCAGCAGCAGCCGGAAGCGACTGAGATCTCAATGAATGCCGTCATCAGGATTGGCAGCCTCTGGGGACAACACAGAGCATGGGCCGTTATCGGGACCAGCAGAGTATCGATATCCGTTGGCGTTTCTGATGGAAATGTTAGACAGGTGTCCAACACGCATTCTTCACCGCATAGCAGGCATCGTAGAACAGGTAAGATGCAATCTTGCCAGATTGGTCTGAATGACAGGAACCACGTGGTATTCAGGTCCGTAGACGAGTCATGCCCAAGAGCTGTACTATTCGCTCACGGCACTTTCGTTCAAGGAGAGCTTTCTCCATTTCACTCGGAGGGATGTCTGCGAATAGGCTGGCCATAGCGTAATAGCAGGAAGAGAAATAGAATTCCGGCAACAAGTGCTAGAATTAATGGTATGCCACCAAACACCGAATGTGCAAAGTTCGGGAGGATTCCAAGTATTGCCTGGAAAGGTGCTAACAGACCGGAGCAGATGCTCTTAAATACATGTACAATTCCGGTTGTATCAGACATGTTAAAGATACGTCCTATCATTTCTACGAAATGTATAGGGCAGTTTGTACGTATTAAAGTCTATCTCAGCCGAAGTCCTTGCTACTTCTAGATCATAGGTTTCTTTGGCCGAGGTCAAAGGCACTGTTTGCTGTAAAAGCATGGCTTTCATTCTGCTCAAAGTATCAAATCTTATAAAAGAGACGTTCAGCGAAGGCCATAGAGGCGTCACCCCGACTGTCTATTGGGGCAAACAATACTTGCATACAGCAAGTGACCCTGGAGTTGACCGTTACTAGATATGGGATGCCTGGCACCATGCCGCATCAACTCTGATCGTTCAACATGAGGTAACTCCCATTAGAAAGTTGTCCAAACGTTGGATTAATCACAGCAGCTGGTGTACCCTGCTGATGGCAAGACAAATTTGCCACAGAACCATTGCAAGCCCCGTGTAAAGAAATGTCCGGACATATAAGTGAACCGCACAGTGCACTTTTACAGTGTGTACCGCTCAAAAACCCTTCACGATCCCCACTCCAACATCTATATGTATACGGTAAATCCCAAGATGTCTTAATGTATTCCTTACCCAACCTTTCATATTTGCCTGCTTGCATTTGTCTGAGGCAATACTGAAATTGAAAAAGTAGTCACAGGTAGTGTGATTTTGCCATGAATGAGCCATTCTGTAGCTGGTTTTTCTGCCACTGTGAATGGTAACTTTTCCAGTTTTTCAATGCTCAGCACTGTATACTTTGCTCCTCTTTGTGCCAGTTCGATCTGTTTATCAGTTAGATTGTATTCTGCAAACAGAGCTGACGTGTTGATGAAACGCCAAGGCACATAGCCCGCACGCAAAGATTGCAGCGTCCAGCTTAATAACACAATAGAACGTAATTGAGACTGGCCTTGTTGTAACATCGCCAAATCTTGTTCAAGTATGTCGATAGCAGAGGATACAATGCCATCCAATGAATATATTCTGGAGGACAAAGTTGTTAACCCATTGTCGACCACAGAGAGGGTTTTCTCTAAATTAATACGATCAAGTTCACGTATTCGTTCTGCGGCCTCCATCTGTGACACCTTCCATGCTTCATTATAGGCAGCATAAATGCCGGCATATATGAAACGTTTGACGCGTTTTCTTGGTCCAAGCAAGAATTCCCTAAGGTCTGCGTCTTCTTTAAGTAAGGATAAGTGTTGTTTCACATCCTGTAGTGTAGATTTCTGCAGCCAATCGAGGCATAATTTTCCTACACTGTATGTTGTTACTATCCCCGGATGCTGTCTTTGGACGTATCTTGGGTCTGGCCTGTAATTAGTAAAACCCTGAGTTTTATTCAGGAATCTTTCCTGACAGTTGTTCGTGTCTATGGGCCAGATCAACCATTTTTTCCAATCAGGATTAGATCTGTTGAATTGTAGTATTTGGTCAACTGTAACCGCTGCCTGTGTTTTGTTATCACCGGCAGGTGTAGGTACAGAAGGTGCTTTCATCTCTTTGATCTTGGCTAGTCCAAGACAAGATGTTTGTTGGACAGTTTCATTCAAAAACATTATTTGTTCAGGGATGATACAGGCTCTAAATAAGCTTCTATCCCCTGCACTTGCCAATCTTTAGTACCCCAGACAGTTTTTGTGTCTACTGTGTCTTTCCATAAGTCGAAACCCTGTCTAGACAGTTGGGCAATAAATGTTGCAGAGTAAATCTGTTTCGTATTGGTTAACATAATCTTCAGTCCTGTTTTGTTTACATTTTTATAGTAAAACCTTTCTGGATCAGATGTATTGTAACCTGAAAAATATGGAAACTTGTTAACAAATGTTTTTGAACTACCTTGTGGTGGTGTAGGACAATGCTCCCATTGGTTAAACAAATATTTCTAGGGTTTGCAGATTTATGCAAATAATGATGACCATAGTGGTTATAGCAATACAGTTGTTCATAGTCTGATGAACCCTCTAAATATTCATTTTTAGAAAACGCAGCAGATTTTTCTAGGTCAAACATTATGTCGTTAACAGTCTCAAAGTCCCAATCATCAGAATAGGTACTGGACGAGATAAGATCACTTAGTGAAATTTTAAACAAAAGTGGAATGTTCAATTTTTCCGTCGGGCCAAAGATATCAAAATCTGTTTTGTCCCACACTATACCATCCTGTATAGGAACGGCTGTGATGTTCACTGTTGACAAGTCTCTTGCTTCACAATGGGAAGATTTATGAGGTTTCAAAAGTACGTTCACATCTTTTCCTTCAGTGTTCACATGGATGTATCTGCCACTTATAAGCACGCTCACAGTTGTAACCAAAGCTAGCCAGAGCAGGAAAACAAATAGTCCAGATATAATCCAGAGTTCAATCCATGGAGAAACCAAATAAGTCTTTTTCAGAAAGCGAAGAAAGTCTTGTACTTGCTGCTTGAATGTTAATGATGCTGGCGTCGTTTCAGGTTCACTTGGATCTTCTGAGAACGTATCAAAGTCAATGAAATAGCCAGAAGCAGTTCTGTCAATTGTTGGAATTGCATCAGGATTTGTAGAAATCGCTGGAACCAGTTGATCACTTGCTACATTGGTGTAGACAGGTGTATTTGGACGAACTGTTACTTGATTTTCAAGAGGGATGAGTTCCATTGCATGGTTGCTTAGTCCTTCATCTGTTACTGCTGAATTCCCAATTATCAGTCTTTCAGTCTGAACCTCTTGGATAGTAGCGAGAGGAGTATGTCTGCTACTAGGTCGGAGTCCACGAGGCCTACTATTTAGTATCGGCCACATACTGTGGTTTGATGAGGTCGATGGACACAAATCTTTTCTCCTTTCTTCCAGCAAGGGGCAGAAGAAGTACTGTTCTTGTTCCTTGAACTGCTAGGACAGGTACTGGTTGTCTGTAAGAAGGTCCAAATTCCTTCTTGTCCGCAATCTTTTCTCTGACTAAATCCCCAACTTTTGAAATCCAGACAGGCCTTGCTGGGACCGCCGATTTTTCCCCAGTGGTGGTTGACTGTAGGAATACGTTGCTTTGTTTCGTTCTTAACTCATTCAGTTCCTGTAAAACAGCCAAACGATCTTTGATATCAAACGTTTTATTTTCCACCATTGTGCCTACGTCATCGAGATCTGATACCCACATTCTTGTCCCAAATAGGACCTCATATGGAGTGACCCCCCCAGAGAACTTTTTGGCAGGTTATTCAATGAGCGTTGGACCCCATAAAGGTGTTTGACCCACCCGTCACCCGAACCTAATACCCTAGCTGTTATAGACTGCTTTATGTCCCAGTTTTTCCTTTCCACAACCGAATTTCCCTCAGGATGGAATGGAGAGGAGTACCGCAATGCAACGCCCAGACTGGCCATGGCTTCTTTGTAAGCCCGAGAGCTAAACGCATGGCCCTGGTCAGAATGTAGCGTGCCTATTGCGTATGTGCCGATAAAGACTCGCAAATCTTTTATAACAGTTCGAGCATCAGCCGAGCGCTGAGGCCATATCCATAGGAACCTAGAGCATGAATCCACTGCAACCATGATATATTTATAGTTACCGTCCCTCTGCAAGGGACCGCAGTGGTCCAGGTAAACACAAGCTAATGGTTTGTCTGAAATTAACAGGGGTGTTTGCGCAGGGCGTTTCACTGTGGAGACTTTCATCTGTTGGCATATATCACATTCTAAAACATAGTTCTTTGTTTGTTTCCGAATGCCAGGCCACCAATATTTTTGCTTGAGTAAAGATACTGTAGCAGAAACACCTGCATGGGCAGAAGCTATCCCTTCGTGTGCTGCTAGGATTAGTCCTAATCTACGTTCCTTGTTTGGAATTACCCTATCCCCACTCCAGGGATTCGAGCAAAAGGAACGTTGTTCGCATCAATTACATAAGAGTACTTGAGTGGAAACTTTTTTGGTAACGCTGCACTGCTGCCCTTGCTTGAAGCATTGACAACCAACATTATCTCACCGTCTATTTTCGTTTTTGACCGAGTGATTGCAGCTACGGAAGCGGTCTGAACAGCCCCCTTTGCGGCTTCGTCAGCCAATGAATTCCCTGCAACGTGAACGCCATCACGTTGAGGACTCAGTGTGTGGATCACGTGAGCCTTTGGTAGTTCGTTTTTCAACTGAACTACTTGTTCCCAAAGCATTTTGTGCTTTATTGTGCCACCTTTCGCGTCTTTGAACCCATTTTCAAGCCAGTTTTGTATATATTCATTATACGACTGAACACAGTAAAAGGAACCGCACACTATTAGTGTGGGGAATTCTCGATCTGTACTTTCAAGTGCCAGTTTGAATGCTTGTAGCTCAGCTCGCTGAGCTGTACAATCTCCTAGAGACTGGGTTTTTGTGACCATAGGTCTGAAGATGCCATCTTGCATGCGACCTTTAACGATTGCACACGCTGCACTGTAAGCTTGCTTACTCCCTGTTGCGGGTTGTGCCGATCTGTCAGTGTAAATTATAAATTCGTACTGATCGAGAGGCAGAATTTCAGTGGGCAGAGGACATTCTTGTTCATATTGCAAGAATGCTTGTGTTTTTAAATCAGGATCAAAAACATATTCAACATCTGTTGCAGCAAGAGAATTAACCCATTGTATCCATCTTGGATGTAATGCTTTAGCATTTGGAATGCTTGCCTTTGTGACCGCTTCTAAAGCCGGTACTGGGGTTACGACAAAAATGCGTTTCCCTTGGGCTAGGGCTCTTTCTTTTGCTACAGCGGTTTGAACTGCTGTCAGAATTTTTTCAGTTGAACTGAAGCGCATTTCCGCTTGTGTGTACAAATGAGATTTGTATGCGATTGGTATTTTTTCACCCTCATTGAAGGTTAAGTAGGTGAATCCGCATTGACCCGAAATTATTCGGATCACCAGGTTACGTTGACTTACGCGTGTTTGTAAGTGATTTGTTGCTAACATGTTAGCCTGGAGTGAACGCAAAATTTCTGTGTGTTCCTGTGTCCAGTTTTTGATTGAAAAATCAGATTTGATTAATGCGTAGAGAGGTTTAACCCTTTCTAGTATACTAATTTAGTATGTATGTTCTTCCAAAATTTAGGAAACCCAGGATGGATTGTAAGCTTTTCAGCGTTTTTGGAGGTTGGAGCAGCGCACATTTCTCTAGAAAGTTAGCTGCCAAGCTCTTGCCTTCACTTGAAAGCTCATATCCTAGAAATAGGACATTGAACTTGTAGCCCTCAGAGGCGAAGCCCAGTATAATGGTGCTCACCCTGTTCAAGTGTTTATCCAGGTCATCGTCTGTCAGATAGAGGTCATCGACATATGACAATTCCTCATTGTCATAGATTTGTAGTAACTCCGTTACCCTCGCTGAGAATAAACCTGGGCTGTTCTTGAACCCTTGTGGGAGTCGACAAAATTGACGCTGGGTCCCCATTATTGAGAAAGCTGTTAAGTACCTGCTTTCAGGTGCTATATTTTGACAAAAGAAACCATTCGAGATGTCTAATGTGGTTTTGTATTTTTTACGCACAATGTTATTCATTAAAGCTGTGCTATGTGCATTTTGCACTGCAAAGGTTTTAGAACAAGTGTTTAGGTGTCTGTAATCCAAAACTAGACGATATGTATTGTCTGGTTTGGAGACAGGAAACAAAGGATTGTTCATTGAGGAGGTGCATGCTTCAATCACCCCTTGGTATTCAAGTTGATCTAAGATCTCCCTGACCTGTTTTTAGCTTCTTGCTTTATTGGATACTGTCTTTGTGCAGTTGGTTCATGTTTCAGATGTATTTTATGGTGAGGGAGTCCTCATCCCATCCTACATGATTTTTATATAATGCTGGGGCCTGGGCTACTGCCCATTTCCTGGCATATGTATATTTTAGGTGAATTGGAATATGGTTGGAGAAGGCAGGCATAATAATGTCCTCGCCGTGTGGGCACTCCCTGACAAATTGTGGTGGCCAGTCTTTTTCTGCTATTAGTATGTCATAGCCCCTTGATAGTCTTTCCCAAAAAAGTGCTTTCACCTGTCTAGGTATGTCTCCCTCTATCCGGAGTGTTATTTCATATAACTTTTGTGGAGTACTAACCCTGGTGTCTACAGTCTCAACTGTGATGTACTCATTCAAGTCCACTATCTCCAGAAGTTCCTTCAGGTTCTGGCGAGCTATTGTGACTTCTGCTGCACTGTCCAGCATTGTCTGAGCCCATTCTCCGTTCTTGAGTTGTGTTCTCAGTATCCTCGGCATGTCTGATCTTCAGACCTGCTACTTTCTTTTTGGAGAATTGAGGTTTTGCTTTATTTTTTGGTGCGTGTTTTTCTTCCTTGGATTTCACGCGTTCTTCTCTATGTTCTGATCGTCCTCTTTTTTCCGAAGTCTGTGATGAGATCTGAAAGGGACGAGAGGAACGTGTATCAGTATCTTGATACCTGTCAGGTTTTCTCAAATTATCCCTATTCCTGAGGTTATACCTCCTTTCAGAGGGCTCCTTTGAGGAGACCTACCTCGGGATTGAGAACGTTTCTCTTTTGAATTTTGTTTATTAGTCTCCCACTTCTTTTTAGAAGATGTAGGAGTTTGTTTAATAGAGTCCTTCTCAGGACTTTCAGATAGTTTCGGCTTCACTGGTCTTCCACCCAAACTATCTCTGTCTAATTCGGCATAAGATTGTTCAATTATTCTGGGTAGTTCAGTTTGGTGTTCTGTAACATCGAATTCCCTTAACTTTTGGCGGATCGCCACTGCTGCTGCCTCCCCTTTAATATTAGATAATATTATTGCTGAGACCTGGTCGAAATTTTTCAGTAATTTCATACCTAAATTCAGAGTAGGCTTTGCCCCGTATTCATTTTGAATTTGTTTCAGGACATCTGGTATTACCGCAATTGATGGAATACCATGTGTTTTAGTATAGATGGCAGCAAAGACTAAGCCCCAAGTGGTGCAGTCTTCCAGTTGTGGTGTGATCCCCATCGGTAAACAGATGGTTAGGATTCTGTGTTTCTCATACAGGCTAGTATTTGGAAATACTGCTTCGATTTGAGTAATTTTTTGAGCTATCCAAAATGGAATTTGCTCACGTTTTGTGGGCATTTTACCCATGACTGCGTATAGAGTCTGTGGTGTAATTTGTAGTGTATTCCCCTGTTGAGGAGTTTGATTTGGAAGTGCCAATGGTGGTTGGACTGTAAAAGTCCGCATGAGATATTGGACTAATTGTCTGTAGATTTTTATTAACTCTGTAAGTTGAGTAAGTAGTTCCTTGTCTGACATTATATCAAGTTCAGGATGAGGTGTGTAGCCGGCTAGAATCGGCCATGCTGCTCCTGGTCTACCTAGTGGACCGAGCCTGGTAATGTTTCTGTGATGTTTTAGGGCGCCTTTAAACCAGAGCTGATGCTCCTGGTATGTTATTGGAATTTCTATACCCTCGAAGGGAATGTTTTCCTCTGGTGGATCATCTTCTTTGTAGAAGTGAAACACGTGTGTTACTGGATTGGATTCAGGAAATATTACCCATGAATAGAATACCTCTGTCTGAAAGGATTCGTGTGCCTCTATCACAAAAACTGCTCTACCGCCTCTTGGTGGTAGGCCGTGTTTTATAAGTTTTAGAGTGATGGCTCTTCTTAAGTTTGGATGGATGTCTATAACACCCTCCTCGGTTTCATTTAAACCGGTAATGTTAAAAGCTGCTGCTTGGGCTGGATTTGCCGTAGCACCAGTGTCATTGTCGGAGTCAGGCATTTTGTTTTTTGAAAAATATAAACAAGTTTCAAGGAAACAAAGATAAGGTGCACAATATTTTGGAACACTGTTTCCTTCAACGTTGAACAAACCAAACAGCTAATATAGAGGGTGCTCCCCTATGTAGCCGTGGCGGATACTTAACCCTGCCCACTCCAGACGTTTTTTGGAGTATATGGGTAGGGGTCTCTGAGAGAAAAAAGCACGGCTGAGTTACTCAGTTTCTAGCGTTAAATTACCGCCTTACCAAACGTTGGGCGCCATGTAGTGTAGCTCCTATTTCCCTAATAGGCTCTGCGCATTGGAATAATATCCCCTATAGGTTTGACATAGGACTAAGGTCAGTATGTCCCTATCGAGTATATTAAACTTAATTACTTGTGCCAGATAGCTCAGAGGCCACTAGAAACTCCTTGACAAACAAGAAGGGAGTAGTTTCTGGCAGCCGCAAAACATGACAACTTTGTTTCCCTTTAGAATCAGAACGTGTCCCAGAGTCGCGGAAACAATAGATAACTATTTCACTCAGCTCAATCGTGCATGCTTAGTTTTCCTCAAAGTTGCACAGAAAGAATAGACGGGCGTTTCAATAAAAGGTTTATTGAACAGTCTTGTTTCTGATGTAAGTAAAATGTGCTGTTACGATCACAAGACAGTATGCAAGATAAATAATGTACAGCGTAAGCAGTAGAAATAAATATTACTGCGCTAGCATGATCTTTAGCAGATATTCATTTACACAAATAACAGACTAAAAATGCGAGTACTCATACGATGCGTCTCTAAGCTAGTTCTACCCCAATGTACCTAACCTAGGTGTAGGGAGAGGTATGAAGTAGGTGAAGTATTCCTCACTATGGTATACTAAGAGTATGTTAAGTCTAGTATGCCTAGTATGCCTAGGATACCTAGTATGCCTAGTATGCCAAGAGTCCCTTCTAGGTTCTAGTCAGCTCCATACCTTAAGAATGAGAGAGGTGGGAATCTCTTGCCAGACTCGAGCTCCAACACCCCGCAAGGGAAGTCAGATCACTGGAAGCTGGACTCTCTGCGTGCAGGGATGACAGCGTCTTCTCAGTGCGTCAGGCCGGAAAACGGGCTCCTCTGAAGTCGAGGTCTCCTCTGATTTACAAGGGCTAGGGAAGGTATATTTATACCTGAGAGGTACCTCAGAATGTTAGCATTGACGTGAATCGGACAGCGGAAGACGTCATGAATGAACCCCTAAGGTATAACGGTTCATGCATAATAGAGGAGTCCTTGAAGAAATCAATAGTCCTGTGCTAGGGAAACTCCCGCAGCCTAAGGGTCTGTTCTTCAAGAACTCGTTGTGACGTTTGAGTGGACGGATGTCGGAGACCATGCCTGTATTTGGAGTGCACGGTTTAATGCCTAAATAAGGACTGGGATTTTATGCCTGTATAAGGGCAGGGCGAATTGTGCCTATATAAGGACATGATACAGGAAAACCTATATACGGACACCCTAAGAGGAATACAACACTATGGGCCCAGTTGCAAGGAGACACATTCTGCAGGTTTGCCCTGCAATCAGGGCTTCTGCTTGCTACCCATAAAGAGGTACCACGGGATGCCCATTGCCCCACAGTTTAGTTCCCCACCAGCTTTAACCCTCTCATAGGATAAGCAACTCTCACACCTTCAGCCCTTTATGATCTGTAAAATAGGTGCTTGTAGGTGGCTGAGAGATAAGGCTGCAGCCCAGGGGAGGTCTCAACAAAGCAGCTTCAGGACCAGGGTCACCTTTTGAGATGCAAACAGCCCTGAATGTGTCAGGTTGTATGCAAATTAGAGAGGCCTCTCACATTCCCTTTCTGATCTGGGCACCAAAAATCCTAGAACTGTCCCTGGCCTGATCTTTAATTTCTTTTGAATGAAAAACTACCTCGCTGAAACCTTCCATTATCCTTGTGCAATCCCAGCATGCTCAACGGCAGCGACTCTGTCCCATGATGAAATCGCAGCCCTGCTCTACCATTCTACCCTCGACCACTATGCCTAACGTTTTTTTCAATCTTGTGCTTCTCTTCCCCTGATGGCTATTCTTTTTCGCGGGAAGAGCAGCTCTTCTGTTTAGAAGGCGGAATGGGCGGGCTATGACCAAGATGTAAAATTGTGACTGTTTTTTGCAGTCTGCCCCTTCAAGTGTTTTATTGTTTCCATACAAGCCAACATTTTAGAAGAAGAAAGAAGAAGATTTTAAAACAATAATCGGGAGAATGCATTTCCCCCATTGATTTCTATTGAAGGAGAGGCAATTTCAGACGGGAGACAACCAAAATAAAGCAAATTTCTGCTTGGAAAATCGGGAGTCGCCTGCCTGAATCGGGTCTATTGACATGTATGTGTTACATTTCCTGGGGTACTCATAATTATCGTTTTCCCTTTTTCTGGCCCACTTCTCTCCGAAATTTTCCTGCTCTTATTTATTCTCATGGCATACCCTTACCGTGCTCTGTAGTGCCACTGTCCATTATGGGTAGGTAGTGAAATGTCTGTTGTGTGTGATGTGTGTGGCAGGAAGCCTGCAGCTAAAAATTAAACAAACAGAATTTAATTAATGCAATCCATATGGAAGGAAAACAACATTTTCTTACAGTAAAATGATTGGTCTGAGTTGAATGTAAAGAGTTATTGAACTGGGAAACCTGCTTTAGCTCCCATGTTAGCGTTTTGGATACCTGGACGATGGTTACCTCCAGTGCTGGAATTGAGAAAAAAAGATTACTCCGGGAACCTATAAATTTGGGGTCAATGGTGTGGTAGAGGAAAGAGGGTGGAGTCATGAGGGGCAGAGCTTGAAAGTCTGGCAGTCAACTTATACATTTATTTAAACAAAACTGCTGCAAAGAAGTTGGCAACAAGGACATTTGTGGCAGTAAATCTGTTCTAGATTAGTTCATTGGTCACAAAGAGGCTACATTTTAAAATATCTTACAGGGTTACGTTATCTGCTGCAGAGATTGTGTGCCCAGCAATTTTGAGGGGATTAAAACAGTGGTAAGTAAAATCTAGTGGATAACAGAGTTCTGAGAGAGTTCTGAGGTTTGTCAAGTCACAGTTTTGACTCAAAATAGCACAGAGGGTTAACATGCCTGCTGCAAAGCACATGTTCAACATGTGTAACATGCATAGCAGCGGCCGCTCCTCTGCTATGGCGGAGGAGAGCCCCCCACCCCAAAACGGCAGGAAAGGAGAAAAAAAACCACTCATTTTATTTATCCATTCCTGCCGAGTCTTGGGGGCAGGGCCTGGGGGATGACGGCACTGAGGAGACTGGTAGTGCACTCCCTTCACTGCGCATGATGGTTTGGCCGGCCATCTCAGTCCGGCCAAACCATCATGCGCAGTGAACCGCTCTCCAACCCCAGCTGCATTACTGGGGTTGGAGAGAGGAAGCACAGACTCCCAGTTTGTCCTGGAGCGGTGATCGAGGGCGCTCAGGCCAATCCTGAAGCTGCTCTCATGTGAGAGCAGCTTCAGGATTGGCCGTAGGGCATTCTGGGAGCTTGTGCCTGAAGCAGAGGATCATGACCAGGGACGCGGCCAGCTGAAGGCAAGTTTTATTTTTTAAATAATTTATTCCCCCCTCCGTTAATGACCCCTATGCCCCCCTCAACCACCCCCTCGCCACCCGCCCGGCCACTCGTCCCAAACACGGGCCGCTACTGATGCAGATAGGTGACTGGGCTACTGCTTTTGGCACTGAAATCATTTTGTTGCTTCCAGCTCATAAGTTACAAGCCTAATATAGCACTGTGATCTATTTACCACAATCAAGGACCTGCGCGCAAACCATCAGCAATGAGTTTAGATCGGTATTGTTTTTTTCCAATTTGTTGTTCTAAGGGTGCTGTACACACTTACCCACACTATGGCAGGGAGGCATATACAACATTTTTTAATGGTTAAAATCCATACAACCTCTTCTCAGAGTAAGTAAAAAATTGCCAACATTTTCATGAATGGCCATTGTGAAAACCAATTATTGCAGTAAGGTGTGTTGGGGATAGGATTGTCCACTGCATGGTATACATGCATGTTGTGAGTGCCCAACTGCACGTATATTTGGGGCTGTATTATACATACCTACAGGAAGGTATATCAGTCTTATATGGTCTTTCATTCACCTGTCCTGCAAGTCACCTGACACAAGTCGATCGTGTGTGTCTCAATCTCTATCACAAACACACACAAAACAGAACTCTTTCCAATAGGAAAGGGGAAATCTAACATTACTTGTACTCTGTTAACATCCCTAACTGCAGAATGATGCTTATTGTAATCCACTGTGGGATACAGGCTAATAAAATGTGATGGGAGGAATGTTTGCAATAAGTCCAACCACTGCAATCAGTTTTGTAGCATTCAAACCAATGTTTTGTTTGTCCACCATGCCACTTCAGTTTGGACCCAGCCACATGCAAAATCGTCTTGGCCCTGCTCCATTGGATCAGTCCAGCCTGAAGAACTAGGCCCGGTCCTCCCTGAACCACAACTCAAGAACTCACTTTTTAAAATTATTTTTGTTGAAACAGTTGACCCCCCTGCTTTGATCCCATTAGGCAAGGTGATTTTCTGTACACAAGCAAATTAAGGATACACACCTTTGTGACTTCTTAGTGGCACATTGTCAGCTTGCTAAGTATGTTAACAAAAAAGCTGAGCATGTTCACAAGAGCTAGTTGAGTCCACTATCTTAAGAATCTATTAGGAGTTCTTGCTGGTGTCCACAAACTTGAATCCTACTTCCTAATCTTTGGTACTCAAGTCAAAGACTTATCTTTCCCCACACCAGTGCATATATTTCATCTATAAATTGATAACTACACAACTGTCACAGCAGCCCCCATGTTTCATTTGGGCTCATCTGGGGCTTAAAAGCCATATGAACATAAAACTAAATTTTGTGGGCTTTTTGTACAGGTAGTGATAAAACCGGTCCAGAGATCAAAGCAAATGTTTCAGGAAATTCATTAGGTTAACATTATTTACTCGCCATCCCATTTGGAGCTGGAGTTCTTGTAGGAGGCTGGCTTAGTATATGGTGCTCACTTATTATATAAGTGTAGCACCCTGCACTAATCCAGACAACCCTTATGGTGATTTTAGTGGTCTTAGACAACCTTAGAAAGCTCTCCAAGTGTTGGCTGTGGAGAGCAGCCTTCAGGCTTAGTGCAGGAGTGTAAAGCAGCTTGTTTTACCAGTACTTAATCTTATGGTATATAGGTTAAGTGAAAAAGAACCAAACAGTGCAGTTTCAAAAATAGGTATTTATTATAAACACTCAGTAACACATTGCAATATCTACTACCCGGAGATACAAACACAATACACACAATACTTTGGCAATAGAATACGTAAATAGCACAGAATACACAGTGGTCTCCAAGGGGAGACCAAACCATATACTAAAATAGTGGTATGCGAACCACGACTTAAGTCAAGAATGGACCCAGATGACGTAGAAGAGTCGGGGACCCAAGGAACCACCCAAGGGGAGTATCTAGGAACCCCACGGAGGCCGTGTGGAGAGTGGGAGCATGACTGCGTACTCAATGGAAGTCTATAGGTAAGTCGCAGTTGCAATTTTAAAGAAGGACCCTTCCCAGCGGACCCTGAAGAAACCCCATGGAAGATGGAAGGTTTGAGTGTCACCTAACCCGTAGATACCCCAGGAACCAAGATGCCTACACCAGGGAAGCCGGGTGCATAGGTGCGAAGTGACGTCGGAAACCGCCGGAGACCACAATGGAGGATTTCAGGAAGATGCCGCTGGCTAAGAAGGTGAAAGTGTCCAGTGGACCCAAAGGTGGATTCGAGATGAGAAGTACCTGTAAGCAGAGGGGACAGAGTCTATGCCACTCAGGAGTGACCAGGAGGGACGAAAGGCGAATGCCCACCGATGTCGGGAATGCAGGAGAGTTGACTGTGCCCTTAAAGTTGCAGCTGTACGGACCAGGCAACGCTGAGGAAGACCAGGAGTCGTCCACGAACTGTCCCACGTCGGATGTCGAAAGCCAAGGGGTCAGTGTCCGGCAGGGGCACCAACAAGCCTTGGCAGCAGCAAGAGACGTAGTTGTTGAAAAAGGTGCAGTGTCGGGAATAGCAAGGTCCAAGTGACTCACCACGAGCAGGTAAATCAGAGCAGGCCCGAGCACACAGGGGAGCCCACTGGAGTCAAAGAAGACCCTCAAGACGACTCACAGGCCAGAGGCACAGGAGTCGCAAGAGGACCTCGAGCAGCTCACCAAAGGATGAAGGCCCACGAAGCAAAGGTTGCTGTGCAGGCGAAGATTTTGGCTGCAGGAGATGCTTGAGGCTGAAGCTTCTTGGAGCCCAAAGCTCTCTGGAGGAGATAGTCAACAAGCCTTGGCAACGGCAAGTCGACGCGGGGCACTGGGGTACTGCTCCAGCAGTTCCGACGAGGGATACAGACCTCAAACTTGCTGTGAAGACAGGGCAGGCCTCAAGGGAGTTGCAGAACCACCACCCGTGTTGCTGGACCTTTTGAAGTCCGTAGGAGCTCAGGAACAGCAGACCGGTCAGCTTTGTTGCGGTGCCTGCAGATGCAGGGAAGTGACTCCTTCACTCCAAGGGAAATTCCTTCGGGTGTCTTGGATGCCCACAGGCCTTGTGAAGAACACAGGCACAGACGTTGCAGCAGACTTGCAGGACGACGAGACCAGGAGCAGCAGGAGCCTTCCGAGGTGCAGTCTCGGTTCCCAAAGCAAAGTCCAGCGATGTCCAGAGTGCCCAGATAGTCGAAGTTGAAGTGGTGTTGGATCTGAATCTTGTCCCATGAGGAATCGAAGGAACCACCCACAGGTAAGCCCTTAAGTACCATAAGGAAAGGGTTGGAACGATTCAGGGGCCCCTCCCAGAGGAGGGGCTGGACAGTGGGGAGGATACTCCCATGTCTTTTGTCCAGTTTCGAGCCAGAGCGGGAGCCAACGGCTCCCTGAACTGGTTTGAACTGGAGTATGCAAGGAGGGCACCAAATGTGCCCTTCAAGCAGTCTTAGTGGTGCTGGCAAGCGCCCCTACCCTGTCCCAATACACTAAGTCCTGTGTGGATACCTACTGTCCTGCAGAATCGAGTCTCTGGTCAGCAGCAGCCATAGTTTGCTGTCTGGGTCTAGAAGACTGGTACCGGGAGCACTGAGGGTGTCCTGGGGGAGCTTTACAGTGCATGGAATCATACCTCCCACACCGTTTATGGTGTGGGGGTATGATACCAAACACGACAGGGTTCGTTACAGCCAGTTTAGAGATGGTCATCGCGTAATGACACATGGCCACTCTATGTATCGTAATGGCTGATGCATTTACAACCCGGGAGAATGGACTCCAAAGGTTGTAGGGGTGTCCTGCTCAGGATGCTTGTGTCCGGTCTAGGGAGGACCTGGCCTGGCAGTTCGGTCTGGACTGTTCCCATGGGGCACAGGGTCAAGACTGATTTGCATATGGCTGGGTCCAAACTGGGGTGGCGTAGTGGGCAAAAGAACGATGGATTTAACCCAGATCTTTTGACTGGGGGAGAATGTTTGCATTGTCAGCATTCCGTCCATCATTTGTTTGCTGTAACACTGCTCATGCAGGGGCACCCTCACACTTATAACAGAGCACCCTGCCTTCAGCATTGAAAGGCCTGCCTTATGGGTGACATAAGTTTTAAGTGCAGTGACCTCAGATATAAGGAAACTTATATATGTCGTAAGTGGTGCTAGCACCAGCTTACACAGGCTGCAATGGCATGCCTGTAGTCACAATTTGAGTGGTCTCTCATGGGTGGCATAATACATGCTTCAGCCCATGGGAGACCCCTGGTGTACCTATGCCCTGGGTACCTTAGTGCCATATACTAGGGACTTACAAGGGTAACCAGTAGCCAATCTGGAGTGTACCCAAGTACTCACCATGTCCAATTTAGGGGAGAAGCACAGAGACTGGGGTCCTGATTAGCAGGATCCCAGTCAGACTAGTCAGTAAATCATAATGACACCAGCAAAAAGAGGGGGTAACCATGAAAAGCAGATCCTACTTTCCTACAGTTCTGCTATAAAGTTCTTCTATAATAAGGAAATTAATACATTATTGGACCAGCATCTGTGTCTTACCCGATAAGAAATGCATGTTCTGAATGCATATCTTGCACATGCTGTGAAATTCCTTGGGCTACTTCATAACAAAATATTAGACCATAATTATATAAATGATAGTGACACTAAAATTAGAAAAATACGAAAAAGTTTTTTTATTGGAGAAATGCATTTGACATATGTCAAATGATAAAGTCAGCATAAAAGCACAAAATTACGCAAATTATAAATTAAAAAGAAAAGAGGACAAAATGTAAATTAAAAATGCACCAAGAAAATGATGAATCTTGGATACCATTAGGAAATAGGATACACAGGAGAATTGGGGTGATTTGCCCCCCCCTTGTCTAACAGGATGATCATTCAACTCTCTAGAACACAGTTTCCTAAACTGTGGGGTACAAAAGTCCAAGCAAAAAATAAAGTATTTATCTTGTCACATTTGTTGTGCTTCAAAGACAGAGGTCTAATGTCAGGCTATGTATTCTGACAAATTGCTGCCTATATTTCAAGCACGGGGATTGGTGTTTACAAACTTCTCATTTTGCAGTCAGAGAAAGTATAGTGAATTATGTGACAATCTTGCTGGGGTACCGGGAAAGGAAAGGTTGGAGGATGTCATTTTTTGTAACACACCAAAATAAATCAACTGTACACATTCAGCAGTTAGGAAAGCAAAAATGAAGCACTTTTTTTGCAATTCTGACGAGTGATGGAAACAAAGATTTTAATAGGATCAAAAGAAATCAAGACACTTTACGTGTGATACACAAATGATAAAAAGTCACTGAAGCCCGATTTCCACACATTAACATTTGTAGGCAATATAGTTTTATCAGTAAAATTTAGTGGCCATTTTATTGGAAAATATGCTGTCAGTAAATGATAGTGTACTACCACACAGTGCTTTAGTTACATTAAAAAAAATCACCCGCCTCATGTCCATTAAAGCTAGGCGGGTCACGAAAGTGTGTCGTTCTAAAAATTGGGCGCTGGTTCTACAAAGTTTTGGAAGCAATGTTTGAGGAACTTGGTTGTGCAATGTAGGTCCATGAGGTCTGGATCCATACCATATTTTCATGTTAACCATAAACTATGTAAATTAGTACCATTTACACTATATTGGGAAAATGATACTTACCCTGTAAGCATCTGTTTGTGCCATGTAGCGCAGTAGATTCAAATGCTGTGCATACTCCTGCCATCTAGTGTTGGGCCCGGATGTGTGCAAGTTGTTTTTCTTCGAAGAAGTCTTCTCAAGCCACGAGGTAAAGTGACGCCACCTGCTGCTGGCAATGCACATGGGCATCAGCTCCATTGGCAAATTGTTTTCCACACAACGGGTGAAGATGAAAAAAGTGATATGGGAGAGAGATGATCATGCAGAAAGAAGTATAATATAAAGTACATCGACAACAATAAAAGTATTCCGGAGAGGAGTTTGGGAGCACAAAAATCCACACAATAGTGCTTAGTGAAAGGGAATGGTGGACCAGGAAGTTGCTTTGAAGATGTCAGCTATAGGAACGTTCCCTAGGAAGGCCATAGAGGTCCCTTTAAGACAGGTAGTATGGGCTATGGGAATGATAGACAAGAGTCTCTTGGCTTTTGCATAGCATGCTTGAATGCATTTAATCATCCATCTGGATATGTCTGGTTTGGAAATAGCCCCCCCCCGCCCCCCCCTTGTGCGGCTTTGAGAAGGCAACAAAGAGCTGTTGAGTCCTGCAGAAGGTTGCGCTCTATTCACATAGTACATAGGAGCTTGCTTATCATCTAGAGCAGAGGTCTTCAAACCTTTTTAGGTTGAGCCCCCCCAGCTGAATTTTTTTTAGATGTCGGGGCCCCCCCACCACCTGACAAAAAGTTCTGGAACCTGGTACACTACATAATCGACCATCGTCCGCATATCCCAGGCCATATCCGGCAAAATTTCTGGAACCTGATTCCCCAGTTATAAGTCAGCAGCCCTGGTGTATTTTGAGCAAACTTAACAAATACAATTGGAAATGTAATGACTTACTATTTATTTACATGGGCTCGGTTACCCTTCTCCCACCTGTGAAACTGCTAACAAACTCATGGTAAAAGTGATGGGGCAGAAAGCATCAATCCATGTACAGCACGCGAACGAGCACAGTGGATGAGCGCAAACTAAAACAGGGTTGGGTTTAATAAGTGTGATTATCTTATGAAAAAAATAGTTCAAACAATGCATCGTACCGCATACATTTAGAAAAAAACAATACATAATGAAAGAGAATGGTTTTAAATGGTGCATTGTACTGCCAAAGTATTCCTCAGGTATAATCCCCAATTTGCCTTTTTCCGAAAAATCCTACAACCCTAAAGTCAAGCCCAGGGATATTTTAACCCAGGTGCTACCTAAAAGACCTGCTCATTGATAACAGGATCCCTAAAATATGGGGGCCAGGGGAGTACAGTGTGTAGGGGAGTACAGCTGCAAAAGCAGGTGATGCGGTTGCCTATGTGGCACCAGAAGTCACGAAAACTGGAAAAAAACAGTTCTTTATAGAATATAATACAGGCAACATGGACATAAAAAACTAATTAAACATGAGACAGGGGGCACTACAAACCTTTCAATCTACGGATACAAGATTATTTATGTGTTAAGACTTACCACCTTTCTGTTACTCATGAGCTGCAATCTGTGCATAGATGTCCTACCAAGCTGTTCTCAGGATCCGTCTGTGCAAGGCTCAGAACCTGGGGTACTGTCAATAAGGCTGGATAAATATCCACAGCCCTTCCTGTACCTTCAGGCATGTCCAGTGCAGAGAAGATACTCCCTGTGCTTTCTGCACTCCCAGGCTCTATGAGCATGAATACCCACTGCACTGCAACTGGTGGCACTATCCAGCCAGATTCGGTCTATGCTGAAATATTTACTTGGTTTCTAGTCTCCCATAGAACTCTTTTCTCCATCCTCTGTAATGTGCTCGATTTCCCGAACAAAAAGTGCAGAAGTCTAGAGGAGGATTGTGCAGGGGTTCTGGAATGGCCAACATCCTGTTCCCGTTTTTCATTTTGTCACAAATACATCAAAGACGATTGCAGCAAGGAAGCGGTTATATCCGGGTTCCTGGTCTGTTAATGTATAATTGCGGAGGTTGGCTTCCATGAAATCACTGAGTGGACTGCCCCAGACAACGACATAGGAATTTCAGGTATTGCAATGACTGAGTTTATTGTTATCATTATGAAAAAGTAGCAATGATTGTTTGGAATTTTACATAGACTAACATTCAGCCCATTGCAATCCATTATAAAATATTGCATGAGATTTTAAAATCTTGGTGGCCGTTTTGAAGGTAAACGCTATATAATCTAAAGCCAGTGTTTCCTAAACTGTGGGTGGTTATGCACTGGTGGGCCGAAAGTTCAAGCAATATATAAAGATGCCTTAAAAAAATCTGTATTTATCTTGTTTCATTTGCTGCGCTTCAAAGACAGAGACCAAATGTCAGGCTGTGTCGAATGTCAACTTTCTGTTTTTTTTGTTTTTAACATTGGAATTGGTATTTACAAACTCCTCTCACTTTGCAGTCAATCTATTTTGGGTACAGTGAGTGTCAAATGAAAGGCAGGAGGATGTCATTTTTGAAACGCACAACAAATTGTCCATTACATAATGTACATCTTCAGCAGTTAGGAAAACAAAAATGAAGCACATTTGTTAGTAATTCTGAAGCCAAGGCATTTGGAAAGACATCAGTTGTGCGACTGGGAAAGCACTGGATATGCAGACATGCAACCAGTGATTGGTACAAGTTTGGTCTCTTGTTTGTTGTTTTATAAATCCCCTTACACTAACACCGAGCAGACAAACTGGAGAGTGGAAGACGCTTTCTCCGATTCAGGGCAGGCAGCAGGAAGACATATACAGTGGGTTTCCAGATTGGGAAAGAGCCAGGAAAGGGAATGCAATTCTTGATGCTGACGAAGAGGCATTTGAACCTTCAATTCTGAAGGATCAGAGAACTTAAAGGTTCCATCTTATTAAAGAAAATCCAGAGGAACACAGAGCCTGCTAGCAGGTTGGCAAGCAGCTTCAGTAGTCGTCTTCACACTGCTTGGCAGTATAAAAAATGTGAGTATGGAAGACAAGACCTGAAGCATAGTGCAGCAGCTGTCCTCAACAGACTGACCCAGCTCTGTACACACAACTCGAGGAGGGCAGCGCCTGCCTTCAACAGCCCACACCAGCTCTGTGCACACAACTCCAGGAGTGCAGCGCCCGCCCTCAACAGCCCACACCAGCTCTGTGCACACAACTCCAGGAGTGCAGCGCCTGTCCTCAACAGCCTGCACCACCCAAGAGCTTAGGGAGCTGCCCTCAGCTCTCTACACACGACTGCAGGGGTGCAGCGCCTGCCCTCAACAGCCCGCACCAGCTCTGTGCACACAACTCCAGGAGTGCAGCGCCCGCCCTCAACAGCCCACACCAGCTCTGTGCACACAACTCCAGGAGTGCAGCGCCTGTCCTCAACAGCCCGCACCAGCTCTGTGCACACAACTCCAGGAGTGCAGCGCCTGCCCTCAACAGCCCGCACCAGCTCTGTGCACACAACTCCAGGAGTGCAGCGCCTGTCCTCAACAGCCTGCACCACCCAAGAGCTTAGGGAGCTGCCCTCAGCTCTCTACACACGACTCCAGGGGTGCAGCGCCTGCCTTCAACAGCCCGCACCAGCACTGTGCACACAACTCCAGGAGTGCAGCACCTGCCCTCAAGAGCCCGCACCAGCTCTCTACGCACAACTCCAGGAGGGCAGCACCTGTCCTCAACAGCCCGCACCAGCTCTGTGCACACAACTCCAGGAGTGCAGCGCCTGCCCTCAACAGCCCGCACCAGCTCTCTACGCACAACTCCAGGAGGGCAGCACCTGCCCTCAACAGCCCGCACCAGCTCTGTGCACACAACTCCAGGAGTGCAGCGCCTGCCTTCAACAGCCCACACCAGCTCTGTGCACACAACTCCAGGAGTGCAGCGCCTGCCCTCAACAGCCTGCGTCACCCGAGAGCAGTCCTTGGCTCTCCGCACATAGCTCAGGATCTGTACGAGTTCCCCTTTGTACTGTGCCCCATCTGAGAGCTATTTTCAGTAGTGCATTTATTATATATTATTGTCAGGTCCAATTAACTTCTAGGACTGTCGGGGCCAGTCCCTGAAACAAATAGTGGGGAGGCTAAATAGTATCAGCAAAACCCCGTGATGTCACAGGATCTAATGTGTGCTTTGTGGGCAGACAATGTACACATCCAAAAAGTAGTTTAAATAAGATACTCGCAGCTGACTTTTAATAAAGTTAATTGTATTAGCTACATTCCCCCTCCCACCCCCGAAAGGCCTCAGCTGCAGTGGAAGGCACGGAGTCTCCTGTGCTGTCAAACCGAAAGTGAACAGACTTATTTTAGGCAAGCAGACGCCCTGGGAAGGACTGTCTGTTTGCTTTCACTTACCTGTTGGTGATGTAAAATGTTCCGAGGCACGATCCTTCACAGCGAGGCAGCAGGCAAAGGACAGCAACCAAAGAAGAAAAGGCAGCAAGCACGGGGCAAACGGCAGGAGTGAAGAAGCGCCACACAACCAAAAGGTAGTAGTATGCAGGAGTTTATGCACGCAAAATTTCACGCACTTCCTCCCATCTATAATGCTGTTTCCCTCATTGGTGGAACGTCAGTGGTGACGTTCTATGTGCTGATTGGCTGCTGTTCTCCAATCCAAAGGCCCCATTTGAAATGGGTGAAGAAATACCAGAAGATAATGTACTTGCGACGTTGACCACTGGTAAACAAAGGTGAGATTTTAGGGTGGAGTGCGCGCCCCCCCTGAGATGGTGTCGCGCCCCCCCTGAGATGGTGTCGCGTCCCACAGATTGAAGAACACTGATCTAGAGTATGGAGAGTCTGTTCTGCAACTGAAGCTAGTTAGGGAAAGAAAACTGGGAGATCTATGGACTGGTTAAGGTGGAAAGGAGAAACCACCGTAGGAAGGTACTTCGGGTTAGTACAGAGGACAACCCTATCTCTGAACCTGAAAGAAAGGTTCTTCTAATGTTAAAGCCTGGAGAGAAACTGAAGGGGGCAAGACTGGTAATACCCATGAGTCTAGTGAGAACAGTATTTACATTTCAGACAGGGGCAGAGGGGATCTGTGGAGGAATGACTCTTCAGACCTTCCAAAAAAGCTTTGATTAGAGAAACCCTGAAAAGGGGCCTGTGTTCTCTATTCTGAAGGTAGGCAGCTGAGTAGATATGTAGGCCAGGCCACAGGTCTGTAAGTGGAGAAGGTAGCAGACAATGTTCTGGACAGTTACTGCCAATGGGTCAATATGTTGTGATAGGCAGTAGTGGACAAATGGTTCCCCCTTATCCGCATGGCAGGCGTGGGTAGTGGGCCTGCGTGCTTCCTAAAGAATGACCATGCATTCTGGAGGAAGGTTAAGATAACAAAGTCAAAGACCTCAGGAGCCAAATCGCAAGGTTGAGCATCTTGGGGTTCGGGAGCCTGATTTCACCATGGCTCTGCGTGAGAAGGTCCAGCCTGCTGAGGGGCCACTCGTGCGGCACGACCAAGAGTTCGAGGAGGGTGGTGAACAAGGTTGTCTGGCTCATGTGGGAGCTACCAGGTTGAGGATGAGGGACGTTTGCGGAAGCCTCCGAACCATGAATGGAAGAAGTGGGAGAGGCGGACAAGCATAGGCAAATATCCCTGACGAGGTCATCCATAGTGTGTTGCGAATGGACTGTGAGTACCTTGAGGCAACGTTTGGGCATTTTGCGTTTTCGGTGGTGGTGAGGGGGTGCATGTCAAGGAACCCCCGCCGTGAAAGTACTGAAGGAGCACTTGCGGGTGGATTTCCCACTTGTGGACCTGTTGCCGCATCCTGCTGAAGAGGTCTTCAAAATTGTTGTCCAATCCCGGCAGGTACTCTGCAAGTAGATGGGCTCTGTGGTAGAGCGCCCACCGCTAAAAGCTCTGGGCTAACATGGATAGGTGGAGAGTGAGTGCTGCCATACTTTTGTAGACAGTACATGGAGGTCATGTTGTCCATGCGAGACACTCCTGAAGAGCTGCGCCCTTGATCAGTCAGTTGTCCAGGTAAGGGAACACAGATGCACTTGCGCTGCAGGTGTGCAGCTACAGCTGCTAAACATTTTGCAAACACTTTGGGGGTGGCGGTGACCCTGAACGGCAACATGTTTAACTGATAATGTTTGCCACTTACCATAAACCAGAGGTAGCGCCGGTGGGCTGGATAAATTGGGATGTGAAAGGCAGCATCTTTGAGGTCAAGGGCAGTCATGAAATCACCTTGTTGTGGAAGAGGAATGACATTCTGCAGAATGACCATGTGGAAATGTTCTGACATGATGTAGTCATTAGGGGTCTGAGGCCTAGGATAGGCCTAAGGGACCTGTCCTTGGTAATGAGAAAGTAGAGGGAGTACACCCCTGTGCCTTGTAGGAGTGGTGGCACTGGCTCTATGGCACCCATGACTAGGTGGGCATTTCCCTCTTCCTGAAGCAGATCGTTGGTGTTGTGGTGAGAGGATGTGTCCATGGTGTATGATGTCTAGGACCCACTGGTCGGAGGTGATCAGCTGCCATGTGGGGAAGAACCCTTCAAGTCGATCCCAAACAGGTGTTTTGACATTGGGGGTAAGGAGGGGCAAGTCCCTGCTTGGCAGGGGCAGGTTCCTTGGGGGAGCTCCCCTTACCTCTTACCTTGGAATTGTTGCTTCTGTAGTAACCTCAAAAATAACCCCTTGTGGAAGGTTGTTGATGCTGCGGAAGTTGGTAAGAGCTGGAGGCACCTGGGGGAGTGAACTTAGAGGGCACCCTGTAGGCAGACCGCACAAAGGATCCCTAAGGCGGATGCGTTTGGAGTGCGCCGATAGTCTTGTCTGTCTCAGTGTCATTCTTGATCTTCTCCAGCAACTATCTCATCAACCTGTGGCCCAAAGAGGTGTTCCCCGTCGAAGGGTAGGTTGACGAGATCCTGTTGAACGTCTGGCTTATAGACAGAGGCATGGAGCCAGGCATGTCTGTGGATGAGTACGCTAGAATTTATTCTGTGAGGCGCAGTGTCAGTAGCAACAAGAGCACATCGTATGGTGGTATTCAAGATGAGTTTGCCTTCAGAGACTAACTCTTGGTCCCTTTTGCGGGACTTATCTGGGAGATGCTGAAGGAGCTCCTTCATTTCATCCCAGTGAGCCCTGTCATACTCTGAAAGTAAACCGACTGAATTAGAAATGCGCCAATGGTTGGCAGATTGTGCAGTAATGCATATACTAGTTGCATCAATCTTTTTACTTTCTTCGGCCGGTGTCTTGCGCATTGGCCCACTTGCGGTCAGTGTGGACCACCAACGAGCCAGAGGTTGGGGGGTGGGGGGGGTGTTGACCTTTAATGTAGACCAGGTCTGACAGGAAGGACTTCTATTTTTTGTACCGGATAAGTACTATATCCTGCAGGCCAACCGCCCTCCAGGAAAAACTGGCAGAGGGGTGGCAGCTATAATCCACCATGATTATCAGTTTACCTCCTTAGCGATAATGGGCCCACCTTTAGTTGACAGCTTAGTCTTAACATTTGAATCTCCCCAATTTCCTTTCATCTGTGCCCTCTTTTATAGACCACCCCAACATATGCCTACATTTCCCCAGGCACTGGGCGAAATGATATCTCACCTTGCCATCAATAATGCCAGAATCCTGATAATAGGAGACTTTAATTACTGGCCTAATGATGCGAGAGAGGGCCTTAGCTCGAAAGAATTAACTGATCTTTTAACTGGGATGAATTGTACCCAGCACGTCAAGACTGCAACACACATAAAGGGTCATGTCCTTGACCAAATATGGACATCCAATCGGGAGATCTCTACTCTATCGATTTCCCCCTGTATTTGGTCTGATCATTTTTTAATAACCTTCTCTCTTATTAATGCCTTCCCCTTGAAATCTCAATATTCAAGGAACGTGTTGTCAAGAAATTGGCGACGTATGAATACTGATCAATTTAGATCTTTACTAATTAACACAGCTCCATCCGCACAGGAGGCATTTCAAACCCAAGCAGAGAGCATTAAGACTTGGCTCGAGCGGGTCAGTGATTGCATTGCTCCTCTTAAGAAAATCACTATTTTAAGACCTCATGACGCTCAACGCTGGTTTTCTGATGATTTAAAAAACAAGAAACTCATTTTAAGACAGGCCGAACGCAGTTGGAGACATCATTATCTCCCTGATAAGAGGGCTATATATCTAGCTCTCCAGAAAGAATACAAAAAGGAGATCCTCCGAACTAAGGAAGATTATTTTTCAAATAAAATTCTGAATTCATCCAATAAACCCAAAAGAAATTTTCTCTATTGTGAATGAGCTCTCAAAACCAGACAGGATCATGCCAAAACCAGTTCCTACACAAAGCCTCTGTGACTCCCTTAACTCCTTTTCTCTTGAGAAAATCGCAGTCATTAAAGCTAGCATTCCCTCATCTAGTCTCCTTTATCTGACTCAAACATCTGTCAGAATGAACATCAGTTGGATCAAATTCCTTTGATCTCGAAGGAGACCTTTCTTGATTTACTTAAAAGGTTGACTCTGGTTCCCCACTGACTGTTGCCCCCTTATATTCTTCGAGAAGCTTTCTCTATTTGCCCTGACCCCCCTCTTTCGTTCCTTAACAATTCACTTAAACACGGTGTGGTCCCTGACATATTCAAAAGTGCGGAAATCGTCCCTATCTTGAAGAAACCTGGTGCGGATCCGTCAGTTCCAAGTAATTACCGCCCCTTTTGCCTTATTTAGGCAAAGTCCTCGAGGCATATGTCGCCAACTATCTTAGTTCATTTATTGAACACCACCAGATTTTGGATTCTCATCAGGCAGGATTTAGACCTGTCCATTCCACTGAATCAGTTATACTCACTGTTATGGATGAACTAAGAAGAGGAGCCGATAAAAGCATCCCCAGGCCCTGGTTCTCCTGGATTTGTCAGCAGCCTTTGACACGGTCGATCACAATATCTTGGTTGACCGTGTCAGAAGTGCTGGGATCCAGGGTCTGGCGTTGAGATGGCTCTCCTCTTTCCTTAGTAACCGCTGTCAGGCAGTTTGGTTGGCTAATTTTCGTCCAACAAGAGGGAACTAACCTGTGGGGTCCCTCAGGGCTCCTCTCTCTCCCCCCTCCTTTTTAATCTGTATCTTCTCCCTCTAATTCGATCTTTAAGAGAAAAAAGGGTTGGGACATTCAACTATGCTGACGATCTCCAATTGGTGTTCGAAATCGATTCGTCATTATCGTCAGTTACTCACTTTCAATCTACTATGATCTTTATTAGTGATTGGATGAATCTCAACCAACTCAAGTTGAATCCCGATAAAACTGAGCTGATTCTCACAGCTGGTCCCTCCAATCCATGGCATTCCAATTTTTGGCCATCTTCTCTAGGTAACCCCCCCAAAGCCTGCGGACTCGGCCAAAAGCCTAGGCATCGTGATTTCCAGCGATCTATCATTGAATGCCCAAATAAGCCCAGTAGTTTCCGCAAGTTTCTTCCAATTACGGAGAATAAGGAAGATCAGCAGATTTCGATCCAGGGAAGCCCTGACCTTGGTCATCTTAGCTCTGGTGATCTCCCGTTTGGACTATGCCAACTCTTTATACTGTGGCATTCCCTCTTATCAACTAAGACGTCTTCAGCTGGTTCAAAACCAAGCTTCCAGACTCATCTTTCATCAACCCAAATGGCAGCGTGTGACTCCCATAATGAAAAATTTACACTGCTTCCCGTGGCCAAAAGGTGTGCTTTCAAGCTGGGTTGCACCATTTTTAATGCTCTTCACGGTTGCAGCCCTGCTTTTATCTCGTCCAGGATTTTAAGATATATCCCCTCCCGGGATTTGCGTTCTTCTCACCAAAACTTGTTGACCATACCCTCTTTTAAACGTAAAAAGCTTGGAGGCCTTAGATTTGCTGTCCTAGGCCCACAGTTTTGGAACTCTCTCCCCGCGGAGATTAGACTGACCCCTTCCTACGCACAGTTCAGAAAAATGCTTAAAACCCGTTTGTTTGTTCAATCATTTAACACCTAACCTCAGTTTTCTGCAACCTTCTTTCTGCCTTCCAGCGCCATGAAACCGCATGGTGTACGTGCGCTATACAAGAACTTTTAACATAACATAACATTTGTCCACCCTAGGGGTGACCACCTGGGCTTTAACTGGCTCTTTAAAATATCTGAAGGCGGTTTGAGCATACCCTTCAACACTGGCGCACAAGTTACTTACCTTCGGTAACGATATATCTGTAAGAGACATTAGTTAGTGATAGATTCCTTACCTTAGAATTACCCCAGGCGTCAGTCTGTATCCGGAAAGTTTTCATCAGCCGTATCGGAAGGTGGCGTTGTGCGGCTCCGCGTCCGTCGTAGGCGTCGTGATCGCCGGGATGACGTCACGGCAGCTACATAGACGCCGCCCTTGCGCGCTGACGTCAGTTCTGTACACGACTTTCCGCGCCAGGAACGCAGAGCCATGCAAGATACTGACCACTGGTGCATTAAAACTAGGGCCCTGAAAGGGATGACCTTAACCCTAGAAATCAGTTCGCAGAACGGGGAGGATGAGTGGGGCGGGAAGGAATCTATCACTAACTAATGTCTCTTACAGTTATATCGTTACCGAAGGTAAGTAACTTGTGCATCTGAAAGAGACACGTTAGTGATAGATTCCTTACCTTAGAATAGATACCCCAGCAATACCAACCCCGGTGGTGGGTCTGCGAACCAAGAGCACAACAGAAAGTCACGGAGAACAGAACGGCCAAAGAAGCCGTCTCTCCGGACTTGGCTGTCAAGGCAATAATGCTTAGTAAAAGTGTGCAGCGAGGCCCACGTGGCTGCCTGACAGATGTCTTGCAAGGGGACACCACGCCCCAATGCAGTGGTAGCTGCCGTCGCCCTGGTAGAATGGGCGCGCAGCCCAAACGGAGGTTCCTTTTTAGCCAGAGAATAACAGGCTTTTATACACAAGATGACCCAGCGGGAGATAGTCCTCTTGTGTACTGCCCGGCCTTTCTTGGCGCCTACGTAGCCAACAAAGAGCTGGTCATCCACCCGGAACTGTTGTGTGCGATTCAGGTAAAATGAGAGCGCACGTTTTGGGTCCAGACGGTGGAGCCTCTCTTCCTCTCTGGAAGGGTGCGGAGGCGGAAAGAAAGTGGGCAAGGTGATAGTTTGCCCGATGTGGAAGGCAGTAACAACCTTTGGCAAGAAGGAAGGACGAGTGCGGAGCACAACCTTGTCCGGATGGACAGAAAAGGAGGTTTACAGGAAAGAGCCTGGAGCTCACTCACGCGCCTAGCGGAGGTGATGGCCACCAGGAAAGCAGTCTTTAAAGTCAGTAAACGAAGAGGACAATTGTGAAGCGGCTCAAAAGGAGCGCACATCAAATAAGTAAGAACCAGATTCAAGTCCCACTGCGGCATGACAAACGGAATAGGAGGGAAAAGGTGAGTAATGCCTTTGAGAAATCTACTTACGGCAGGGGACTTGAAAAGAGAGGGCTGATCAGGGAGCCTGAGAAAGGCAGAAATTGCTGAAAGGTAGCCCTTAATAGTGCCCAGAGCAGAGCCCTGCCGGGCCAAAGAAAGAAGGAACAAAAGGACTTCTGAAAGAGGGATCTACAGCCTTTGCTGTGCACCATGCCACAAATTTGTTCCGCCTGCAGGCGTATACCGATTTAGTGGAGGGACGCCTGGCTGCCAGAATGATATCACAGACTTCAGGAGGCAAGTCAAATGGAATCAACTGTCGCCGCTCAACCTCCACGCAAGGAGGTGGAGGATGGACAGGTTCGGGTGGAGTACCGTCCCCTGCTACTGCGACAGAAGATCCTCCCGAAGAGGGAGTCGGATTGGGGGATCCACACTCATACTGAGTAGCTTGGGATACTAAACTATTCGAGCCCAGTCCGGAGCCATAAGAATGACTTGGGCCTGGTCGCGCCTGATCTTCTTCAGCACTCTGGGTAGAAGTGGTATAGGCGGAAAGGCGTACAATAGACCGCAACTCCACTCATGACGAAAAGCGTCGCTGAGCGAGTGCCGCCTTGGATATTCCAACGCGCAGAACTGACGACATTGCGCGTTCTCTTCGGTGGCGAATAGATCCAACCAAGGCTCTCCCCACTGTTGAAAGAGACCTTGCGCCACCTCCGAGTGAAGACGCCATTCATGATCCATCATGCACCTGCGGCTGAGTTCGTCCGCCCTGGCGTTCAAAGAACCTGCCAAGTGTTGAACCACCAAGGATATGCCTTGATGTTCCAGCCATGTCCAGAGACGCAGAGCCTCCTGACATAGGGTCCACGACCCCACCCCGCCTTGCTTGTTGCAGTACCACATGGCGGTGGTGTTGTCCGTGAACACCTTCACTACTCTTCCCTTGACAGAGGGAAGGAATGCCTTCAGTGCAAGTAGGATCGCCCGGAGATCCAGAAGGGTGATATGGAGCCTGGACTCCGCCGGAGACCAGAGGCCTCTGATCTCCGCCTCTCCCATGTGGCCGCCCCATCCCAGGAGGGACGCATCCGTCACCACTGTGTGCTCCGGATGGGGAAGGGAGAGTGATCTGCCGCTGACCCAATGCTGGTTCTTGAGCCACCACTGCAACTGTTGTGCAGTGCCCTCTGAGATCTGGACGTACTCAGACAGGTCCCCTTGATGCTGTGCCCACTGGAACTTCAGGTCCTACTGCAGAGCCCGCATATGCCATCTGGCATGATTGGTCAGCAGGATACAGGAAGCCATGAGGCCCAGCAGCCTCAAGGTCATCCTGACCGAAACCCAGGACAAGGGCCGAAAGATCGGAATCATAGCCCGAATGTCCCGGACTCACTGTTCGGGAGGATAAACCCGAAACTGCGCCGTGTCCAGAACCGCTCCGATGAAGAGGAGCTTCTGAGAGGGAATCAGGTGCGACTTCGGCACGTTGATGGAGAACCCCAGCAAATGCAGGAGGCTGGCCGTAGTCTGGAGGTGGGAGACGACTGCCTGGGGCGAGCCCGCCTTCAACAACCAGTCGTCAAGATAGGGGAAGACTGAAACCCCTGATCTGCAACCATCGCCATCACTTTTGTGAACACCCGAGGGGCGCTGGTAAGGCCAAAAGGGAGCACGGTGAACTGAAAGTGCTCATGGCCTACCGTGAACCGCAGGTAACGCCGGTGGGCCGGCAGGACGGGGATATGAAAATAAGCGTCCTGCAAGTCCAACGCTACCATCCAGTCTTGCGGGTCTAGGGCAGACAAGACCTGAGCAAGTGTGAGCATCTTGAACTTCTTCCGGAGGAAGCGATTGACGTTCCGAAGGTCTAAAATAGGACGCAGGCCCTTGTCCTTCTTTGGAACCAAGAAGTAGTGGGAGTAACAACCACGACCTACTTCTGGCATCGGAACGCGCTCGATGGCCCCCTTGGCCAAGAGGGCCGCAACTTCCTGCTGGAGAAGTGCCAAGTGATCCTCCGACATGCGGTTGTACTGGGGTGGCATGGCTGGAGGGGTAGTCTCGAAGGGGAGGGATTAGCCCCTTCGGACAATCTGTAAAACCCACCTGTCCGAAGTGATGGTGCGCCAGTGGGGGAGGTGAAGGCGAATCTTGCCGCCCACTGGCGTTTGGTGGGCCTGAAACATCGGACTAGGAAGGTTTGGAGGCAGTGGTCGCAGGGGAGGTGGTGGACTGACCCGCCCGCTGGCCCCGTGACCCACCTCGGCGGGTCCCACGTCCGCAGCTGCGCTGAGACTGTTGCTGAGCAGGCCTGTGGCTTTGAAACGAACATGTTTGGATGCCCCTTCCTTGGCCACGAAAGGAGCGAAAAGCAGAAGCCGAAGGAGTGCGTATGGCCGAAAGGCCCAAGGACTTGGCCGTAGCCCGTGAGTCCTTAAAACGCTCCAACGCACCGTCTGCCTTGTCGCCAAAAAGGCGAGTGCCATCAAAAGGCATGTCCATCAGAGTGTTCTGGACATCCCCAGAAAAGCCAGTTGTCCTCAGCCAGGCGTTATGGCGTAGCACCACTGTCCTGGAAATCGCTCTGCCCAGCGAGTCGGCGGTGTCAAGGCCACAACGAATCGTGAACTTGGCTGCATTTCTTGGCTCAGCAATAGCTTGGGAGAGCACCGTCCGGGCCTCCTCCGGACACTGAGGAAGCACTTGCGCCACCGTATCCCACACAGAGTGGGAATAACGGCCCAAGAGGCATGCAGTGTTCACAGACCGCAACCCTGAACTGGCGGAAGAGAAAATCTTCTTCCCAAACTGCTCCAGTTTCTTGGATTCCCTGTCCGGAGGTGCGGAAGGGAATGCGCTCGGGGACGCAGAGGCTTGGACAACCAAGCTCTCAGGGGTATGGTGTTGGGAGAGGAAAATGGGGTCATCCGGGGCCGGGCGATGGCATCGGGCCACGTTCCTATCCACAGGAGCCCCTGTGTTGGGCCTGGACCAGGTGCCCAAAAGAACGTCCGAAAGCGCATCATTAAAGGGCAGCAGCGGCTCCGCTGCAGAAGCCGCCGGCCGAAGCACTTCTGTCAGGTTAGTCCTGACAGCCACTGTAGGGAGCTTGAGGTGGAGAGCCTCTGCCACCCTACGCAACACCATTGAAAAAGTACCACCCTCCTCCGTAGCCACGGTAGAAGGAGACAGTGCGCCAGGTTCTGGAGAGAATTCCAGATCAACTGCGTCCTCCAATTCCTCTGCCCAGTCCGGGTCTAACTCGCATTGGGCTGCGAGAGGGTCTTCAGACCCCTCCCAGTCCTCTCCGTCCTCCGTAACCTGCTGGGAAGGTGGGAAAGAAGGATGGAGAAAGGGATAGAAACTCCCCATCAGCGTCGGAATCGGCGTCGATCGACACCGGTCCGGCGCCATCTCCATGTCTGGGTGGAAGCCGGGGATGACGTCGGCCGGAGGACCGGCCGACGCCGGTGGCCGTGCCGTAGATGTCGGTGGAGGTCGTACGAGGTCAACCGACATCGGCTGGGATCCATGCATGGATCCATGGGGGTCTCGCGGCGCCGAGGGCCGGAGCCGTCGACGTAGGGGCTGGAGCCGTCGACGAAGAAGGGCGAGGACCCCCAGACGGACCCGCGGGAGCCGAAGGCGCGCCAGCGGGGCCCGACGGGCCAAAAAGACAGAAATTCCTGCAGCTGGGCCGGAGTCGCCGACGGACCCGGAAAGGGTGGGTAGGCCGTCGGCAACTGCGTAGGCTCCGCCGGAGCCGCGGGGGTGGCACCACCCGCACCCTGAGCCGTGTCGCACGACAGGGAAGGCGAAGAGCGATGTCGCTTCTTCGACTTCTTGTGCTTCGTCTTACCTGACCCCGAGTGCGAAGACTTCGTTGAACGATGGTGGCGGCTCCGCGACCGGTCCCTCGAACTCCCACGGGACCGGGACCTTGAACGGCGCGGAGCCGACTCCCGGTCCTCAAGCAACTTTCGGGACCGCTCCCGCAAAGTTTTGGGAGCCATGGCCCGGCAGTCGGGGCACGACGTGGGGTCGTGGTCGCGCCCCAGGCAGTAGAGACACTCGCGGTGCGGGTCCGTCACCGACATCATGCGGGGACAAGCCTCGCAAGACTTGAAACCGGGCATCCCTATGCACCAGGAGTCAAAGACTCAAAAGAACAGAGACAAAAAGTCCCCAAAAACTCAGTCAAAAATTACTGGGGGTACCGCTCTCTCCGGATCTGCGCTTGCTGGCGCGGAAAAAGAAAGAACTGACGTCAGCGCGCGAGGGCGGCGTCTAAGTAGCTGCCGCGACGTCATCCCGGCGATCACGACGCCTACGACGGACGCGGAGCCGCACGACGTCACCTTCCAACGCGCAGGGGTACTGCTGACGAAAACTTTCCGGATCCAGTCTGACGCCTGGGGTAATTCTAAGGTAAGGAATCTATCACTAACGTGTCTCTTTCAGATAAGTATTGCATGGAACGCTGAGAGACAGAAAGGGTTTCCAACAGGAAATCCTTGTCAATGTCATCCTTATGCATCTCCACGTTATGGAAAGAAGCCACCCTGCCGAGGACCTCATGGTAGGAGGTGGTGTCATCTGGCTGGGAGGGACAAGCGGGACAAAAGGTCAGGGTCCGCATATCATAAATGTCCCAGAGATCATCCTGTGGGTGCAGGTTATAAGGGTCCTTTGGACTATGCTCCCCAAACCCCGAGTTTGGTGACCCCTGAGGAGTGAAGGAAAGGGGGTCAGCAGGCAGAGGGGGCAGGGGAGGGCTTGGTATAAGGAAGAGGGGGAGGAGGGGAAGGGGTTGGTGGGTGAGGCAATGGCAGAGTGCTAGTTGCCTTATATCTCTTCCTGCTCTTCAGTGGCAGGCAGAGTGCTTCCTCGAAGCCGAGCTTGCGCTTGGACCCATTCTTAGTCGGTGCCGGTGGCTGGGCGAGGATGCGTCTAGTGTGAGGATGAATGAGGATCTGATGCCAACGGGCTACGAGTTCATCCTGCAGCTGCTGGAGAACCGGTTCGACAGAACTGGCCTGAGGCTTCAGTGCTGGTGTGTGGGTCGTTGATGCAGAACAAGGCTTAGATGTCAAGGGTTTTGGCTCTGAAGAATGGTTCAAAGCAGTGGTCAGAGCCGAGTGTGTCGGTTTCAGGATCTTCTTTGATACCGAACCAAGGCTGGGTGTGGTGTCCGAAGTGTGCACTCGGTACCGACCATGGGCGAGATGCAGTGGCTGACCGGAAGCCTGTTGGTGGGTTAAAGGCTGGATGCCTGACCCCTTGCAGGGGCTGCTCGGTGTGCGAGCAGTGGCGAGGGGGAAGGGGTGGGGGGGTTCGTACTCACGGCCTGCTGGGGGAGAGGCAAGTCCTCGATTTCCAAGTCAGAACCAGAGAAGGCCTTTTCCTCAGTGGCACTGTTCTGGCTGGGGCTCGCCCTAGAGGTCCTGGGCCCTGAAGATGTCCGGGGTGTCATTGCTCCACAGCATTTCGAGACATCGAGCCCAACGGTACCTAAGAGTTTTCTTTGAGCCAAAGAAGCAGCAGGCATCACAGGATGGCTCGTCATGCTGGGAAGGCAGAGGTTGAAGACCTGGTGGAGATCAGCCCAGGGTATTTGGCAGGACACCGAGGACATTAGCAGAACGATGTCCGTTCTATCACAGGTGAGACATTCTTGCAGTGGAAAAACAACGGGGGAGGCCCTGGACGGCAGGGACCCTATTGGGGTGTCGAAGTGGTACCAATCCCCGACCCAGACGAGTCAACCCGTGTCGGGTCGATGCAAAAAAGGGTACCGCGATGGAGAACAATAGACAGAAGGGAGAGGAACTGAGAAGGCCCGAAGAGATCACTGCAACGGCATCGATCTGGCACTCGATAACACACGTCCGAACCCAACAGTTGAAAGAAAACAATCTAACAATGGTGCTGATGCCCATGCTCATTACCAGCAATAGTTAGAGTCACTATACCTTGTGACTCGAGAAGACTTCTACGAAAAACAACTGGGTCCAACACTAGATGGCAGGATTATGCACAGCATGTGTATCTACAGCCACACATGCCTCGAACATTTATTTTACATGGATTTCGTGAAAATCTGGCTTGCATTTGGCCTTCGTAGACCTAGGCTTAGACACCCCTATTGTAGTACTATTGCAATGCTGCTTTGCAACTTGTTGTGAAAGGAGCTGAGATGTCCTACAAGTGTGTAATCCATTTAGAGATCTTTGAAAAAAACTGCCCTAAATTCTTGGCACTGCAAGGCCAAAGTAGAATTCCAACCTGATTGTAATGAAATAATAGCTAGTTCTCAGATCCACAACTTCTCGAAAGACTTTATGCCTCAGTGTGGTTTGCAAATGTGTGTCAAAACAGTACCTGCCCTACGACACTGCAGTTGTGAGAAGGTAGGACTTGTTAATCAAATCCTTCTAGCTCTCTGTCCATAAATGACTAAAAGCACACACCAACTCTGGGAAAAGACAAAGGTGCTTTGCCCTCTGGCAAGCCTGCATCTCAAAAGCCTTACAAAGTCTCCTCCCATATATTCTAAAGCATGCCCATCCTAGGTCCATAGTTATGTCATTTAGGAAGGTTCCTTAAAATGGTGATGCACTGAAAAGGTTATGGAGCTTTTGTTAAATACACTGTAGCCAATGTAGGCTTTCAGAAATCAAATATAAAATACTTCACTGTGCTGGATTAAAATGAAACTGGGGGCAGATGGGTCCCTTTTAACCAACTGCAACTGTATTAATCTTGAATGTCAACTGTTGTATATACTGCTATTAATAAAGCTGGGTACAGAACAGCATACGAGAAACTCCACATGACATTAACCATTCCTTGAGCTTTCCTCACTCCTTAAAATCAGCTCTTCTCCCCAGACCAGGCTACCAGTGTGGAGACCAGCGCCATTGCAAATATCAATAAACTGAAACAACTATTAATTTATATCACAATTTATTAAAAACAATCGAGCACTTTCCCACAACGTGATTGCGACATAATTTACAATAAAGAATACATTTTTTTTTTTTTTTTAACTCAGCAGGATTGGGTTGACGGTAACTGATTTATCTCTTCTAACTACATTAACCTGAACCATATTTACTTGAGAAATGTAACAGCCAAAGCACCCCTCACAGTCGTGGAAACACAAATACAGATGGACTCATCCCCCTAAAATATGTACACGTGAGCAGCTGGCGAAATATCTGGCCAGAGTTAGGAAGAGATACTTTAATAATTAAACATAAGAGACGAAAAAGTTCATTTTTTAATGATGTAGTCTAGACTATTGCAAGGCTTTGCTTTCTACATAAAAGTTCTTTGAGACATAATAAAAATGATTTGACATTACTTCCAAGTGGCAAGTCTGCCACATTGCAAAATGCATGCACAAGTGTGCAATCTTGAACATGCATTCGCTCTATACTACTATTTATACAGCGTGTAGCGCACACACACAAATGGTACACAGCCTTATTTACAATTATTTACACATCTTCTCCACCATAGCTAGATCGTTCAGTGTCCTTTGTGTGATGTAGCAATGGACAGAAGATGTTGGTTCCAGTGTTTCAAAAACAGAATTAAACAGGTAGAAAAACAACACTGACATTCGTGATTTGCTGCAAAAGAAAGAAGGGTAACATTTAAAAGAGACTAGAAAGTCAAGCAGGAGGAAAAGACAGTCAGTTTTATCTCATAAGGGACAAACCAACTCTGTTCAACAGAAAGGCCACATGTCTCTAAGAAGACTCAAGAAGCTAATGCAAATAGTATCACAATAGAAAAGATGACAGCAAGGTTTGCCTGAGAGCAAGCGTGCTTAATGAGACGCGACATATTGATTATTTTGAATGGCCCAAATACTAGGTCTTGGAATAGGGAGGAAAAAACAACATGGCAGCTTGAGGCACGGTATTTTTTAAGGCGAGGGAAACACAGGTCACTGCTGACACTGTATTCTATGAAGCCCAACTTGATTTTCCTTTCAAGAGGACGCAGCTGAGCCACCCTTTCCCTTGTTGAGTGAGCTCGAGTCAACTTGCAAGTGCAAAGGCTAGGAAAATGTTGAGGAAATGAGTTTCTTCTTCAAATGGCAGGAATCACCAACCTGCTCAGATGAGGGGTTTGAATGTTATGCACCCTGCTCGTCAAGCGTTTTTAATCGTCATTGCTATAACAGTGCCCAGATGATTCCTCAGAGAACACACAACACACACAGATACATATCTCATGTCATCAGCAGAACAGTCAAGTTTACAACCTGTGCGCAAACGTATTAAAGCCCCTAGAAAAAGAGAAAGTGTAAACCAAAAATCATAGTTTAATATGTCTTGGCTTCAAAGGGAAAAAGAATGATGGAATAATTTTGAATGTATTAAAGACCATTTCAAGAGACTTTAAACATTTTTAAAAATCCATTACCTTTTTTTTTTTTTTTTTAAAAAGGGAAAAGGAGTACAAAACGAGAACATTAGAAAATACTGATTAAAAAAGAAGTATAACAGTGTTCCAAACGTATATCTTATATAGATAAAATCTTAAAGTCACACACAGCCATACTCGTACCAGACTGACTGTGGGTCCCCACTGGAATCGGGGGATGCAGGGGTGCTTTTAGGGTTGCCCCCTCTGTTTGATTCTTCAGTGCTGGCCACAGTAGTGTTGCAGTCTGGCGACCTGCTCAAGGGTCTGGGAATTGCAGTGTCACTTGGGCTTTTCCCTGGGGTGCTTTCGACCTCACCAGGAGGGGCAGCAGCACGGACTGGAGTCACTAGAGCCACATCCCCCAACCGCGGAGTCGGCCTTAGTTTTGTTCTTGCTGCAGAAAGCTGTGCTGAAGAATAGGACGGCTGTGTAGGCGTAGCATTTAACCGTTCATGCTGACTGTTCCCCAGACTGCAGGCGGAATTTGTTGCAGAAACAGGCTGTAGAGACATCGACCTCTCATCCTTTGGCATGGCTAACGAAACCCGCCTAAAATCAAGCGAACAGCGGAGGTCACTACCTTGAAAAGTCCCCGCAGCCTTAGCGGACTGAGGTCTTTCTCTCAAGATAACCTGAGACGGTGCAGAAGAGGGGAGGATCTGACTACCAAAGTCCTTTCCCTCTTGGTTGTCCGATCCGGGCTTGTGTAAGCTCCCAGGGCTAGTAGTTCGAAGAAGGTCTGAAGAAGCCAAGCTGAAAGCTCTACCCAAAGAGCTGCTCTTGTTGCTGATACCACCCAGTTGCTGCGACTGCGTCAGAGGTCGAGGCACCGTGAGTGAAAGGCTTTGCTGTATAGGTCGAAGGGATCCTGTTGAGCTGGACTGAGGCTCCACTTGCCTGAGGCTTGGCTTGACAGAGTGCCCTGGTTTACCCAATCTGCCCTCTGCCACATCAAAAGTCTGCTTTACTGTCGGTGTAACATAGCTAGTAGGCATCTTGAGAGTTTCTTTTCTAAGTGGTTGATTCAAGTGGTTTCCAATGGCGGGAGGATCATTAAGTTTTCTAAAATAATCACTCAGCAGATCATCTCGAGATGTTGCTCTATCCTGAAATACAGAAAAACGGAAACACAATAAGCAATGAGCACTCTAACATCATAAACTCATCAGTATACATTGATCAATAGTCCACACATGACTTCCACAAGATCCTTTGAGAGAACATGCATCAAACAGGTACCAGAACTAAATTGCTAGGAATTCTACTAACCCACAATGTGGGAAAAAATAACTTCTGAAAAGATGCCCTAATCGATTACGAAAACAGCCAAGTATCATTGTCACTCACAGGCAAAGAGGATAATGGGGAAATTGATGGCAGAAGAAAGTATTATATGAGCGCTTGGGGAGTTAAGGAGCTCGCATGGGTGTAACCACTCTCAGCTTCATCAGTTAGACCATTTTGGATTAGGAGGATCAAGTACAGAGTGGTTAGTGAGAATACAAGTGTTTGACATAATGTTTTAGACAGTGTACCTCCATTTTACAGACAAAGACCCTCCGTATAGAGGGACATGATGGAGCCCATTTCTTCCATCCTAAGATTGCTGAATGACAATCTATACAAACTAAAGAAATACTGATAGACCATGAATTTCTAAAACACTATGTGTCATAACAGTGCTTGCATCTGAAGACCATCAGGTGCAAGCCCATCGCAGACTGTGAAAGCTATTTTCAAAATGGGATTTATTGAGAAAAGGAATTCAAACAAACATGTGCCCTATATTAAGGTTCCTAAATTCTAGGACTTCAGGAGCCAGATCACAAAGTTGAGTGACCTGGGGTCTGGGTGCCGGATTTCTCCCTGGTTCTGCGTGAGAAGGTCCAGGAGCCTCTTGTTCAGAACCACTGAGATTTTGAGCAGGGTGGTGAACTAGGGATGGCAGGCTCAGGTCGGAGCCAACAGGATGAGGGAGAGAGCCATCTATCTGCCTACGCCTCCGAACCACGAACGGCCTACCAAGGGCTGCTGACTGGCTAAGAGGTCTACACAATAGTGCTTTTTACAGCTGTGTAGTGCTGACCAGGTGGCTGCCTTAAAAATATCTGCTAGTGGAATGTTCAAGAGAAACGCCCTGGTAGCAACTTTTTTGCAGGTAGAGTGCGCCTTGGGTGGAGCAAATAAAACCCTCTTTGCTTTGTGATAGCAGGTCTGAATACCCTTGAATATCCACTCATCTATGACTGCCCTGGAGATGGCATGGCCTCTCTGAGGCTTTACAGATGACAGACAGAGCTGATCTAGAACTGAAAGGCTTGGTTCTGTCAATGTAGTACATGAGAGCTCTCTCTACAGCTAACATGTGCAGTGCTCTCTCCACAAAAGAGTGTGGATGGCGAAACAATATTTGGAGTTCTATGGTCTGGTTAAAGTGGAAGGAAGATACCATCTTAGGGTGGAACTCAGGGTTTGTTCTAAGAAGAGCCCTGCCCTTTCATACCTGGATAAAGGCTTTTTGCAAGGCGAGTGTTTGGAGTTCGCTAATACACCTAAGTTAAGTAATGGCCACTAGAAAGGCCACATTACAGGAGAGGAAATGAAGAGGGGAGGAATGCAAAGTTCCAAATGGTGGTCCCATGACCCTGGTGTGGACTATATTGAGATTTCCCAGAAGAGCAGGAAGCACTTTAGGGGTGGCTTTAAAAAACAGGCTTCATGAAAGCCCTAACAACTGGAATTCTGAAGAGGGAGGAGTGTTGCCTGTTCGACATGTATAGTGCAATTACAACTAAGCATAGGCGTACAGAGGTGTAGGCAAAGCTTGATTTCTGCAAGTGCAAAAGGTAGGCAATAATATTCTGAATGGTAGGCTTTTATGGGTTCTAGGTTCTGGGAAATGCAGTGGTGAACCTTTTCCAGACTGCAGTGTAGCAAGCCCATGTTGTGGGACGTCGGGCTTCTTATAAGATGGACATATATTCCTGAGGTAGATTGAGGTAACTGTATTCTAGGACCTCAGGTGCCAAATTGCGAAGTTGAGTTGTCCAGGATCCGGATGTCTCATCTGGAAGAAAGGCCGCTCCTACAATAGGTTGTTGGTGTTCCACCACTGCAGAGATCGACAAGTGCTGCAGCCAATCAACGCTAGATCGTCCCAACAACCGTCCTCTTGGGTCCATTGGCCCACCAAGCACTCCTGCAACTGACGCATGAGTAACCTGGCATGGGGCACTATGACAATACAGGAGGCCTTCAGGCTGAGGAGGCGCATGACTGTCCTGATCATGACTAGGTGGTCTGGTTGAAGGTGAGGGATTAATGCTAGAAGGACTATTTTAGCAACGGTTGGATAAGCCATGGCAACTTCTGAGTTGAGGATTACCACCAGGTAGGGCTGTATCTGAAGGGGATGGAGTATGGATTTTATAGCATTGATGGTAAACCCTAGCTCATGAAGGAAGTTTATCGTGACCTGCGTGTGTTCAAGGTAGCTTTGCCAGGTGGCATTCTTGATGAGCCAGTCGTCCAGATTGGTTTTAAGACATGGACGCCCTGTCAGTGCAGATGAGCAGCCACCACAGCAAGGTACTTAGTGAACACCCTTGGTGTAGTGGAAACCCAGAAGGAAAGCACCTTGAACTGGTAATGCTTTCCACTGACTACAAACTGGAGATACCGGCGATGTGCTTGGTGAATTCGTATGTGGAAATAAGTGTCCTTCAGGTCGAGAGCAGTCACGAAGGCGCATTGTTGCAGTAGCGGGACGACATACTGAAGAGTAACCATGTGGAAGTGCTCTGAGAGAATGTATTCATTTAGGGGTCGGAGGTTCAGAATGGGTCATAGGGAACCGTGTTTTTTAGGGATCAGGAAGTACAGAGAGTATACTCCCATGTCTTGTTGGTGATGGGTGACGTGTACTATCGCCCCTTCGAAAAGGAGCACTTGGACCTCTTCCTTCAGTAGCCTTTAGTGTTCTAGGGAGTGTTTGTGTTTACCAGGTCCAATGGTGAGAGATGGGGAAATGACTTTCAGACAATAACCATGTCGGATAATGTCCAATACCCACTGGTCGGAGGTGACGTTCCGCCAAGCGGGAAAGAACCTTTGGAGGCACCCTTGAGAGATGTTGTGTGATCGGTGGGAAGGAGAGGCAAGTCAGGTCTTAATGGTGGTGGTAGCTCCTTTGGGGGAGCCATCTTTACACCTGCCTTTTGAGTTGTTGCCTCTGTAGGACTCTAATGTACAGGGAATCAGTAGGGGAAGCTTCGTATTTCTTGTCCATCCTGGATGTGATGACCCTGGTGCGGACTCGGTATTGGAAGATGTCGGGGTGTGACGCAGCATGCCCCTGAGAATATGGAGTGCTGGGTGGAGCGGTAGGTGGAGGAAAGGGTCTCAAAAATGAAGGACTCCCTAAAGCTTTCCCAACTGACTCCCTGTACATTCGTGGCCAGCTCCCACCTGACTCTCTAGTGGTCACTACTGCACGTAAGAGTGCTAACTCACAGGCTACTGCTGATTCCGCTCCATCAGATAAAGAGAGCAAACAGATAGATGCTGCGGGTAAGAGGGTAGCTGGGCAATCGGCCAACCAGTGGCAGATCACCAGTTCTTTTGGGCTGCTCTCCCAACAGGACTGTGACCATTGGGAGAAGATGGAGGAGCTCCTCCAACATCTCCCAGAGCAGCACAGGAAAAGAGGCTATGAGATAGTCTCTGAGGGAAAGCAGATGTCAGACACCACCATTCGCTGTGCATTGGATGTTGTAGTCACCACTGCTAGGAGATCAATTCCAGTGTCATCCTCTGTAGGCATGACTGGCTCCGTATCTCCGGCTTCAAGCTCGAAGCCGAGCAAAACTTGCTCAACCTGCCGTGCAATGGGCAACATCTGTTTGAGCCACAGGTTGACCAGATGTTGGAAGAAATAAAAAAGGATACAGAGATGGCAAAAGCTATAGCCTCCCTTCAGACCGCTGCTTCTCATGGCTCCTTTCACCACACGCCCTACCATGGTGGCTCAAAGACCATCTCCCCTGAGGCCTCTATGTCTTACCAGCATCCACAGACCCAGCAGTCCTCTCCTAGAGGCTACTTTAGAGAGTCCTACAGAGACAACAACTCAAAGGGCAGGTGTAAGGATGGCTCCCCAAAGGAGCTACCACCACCATTAAGACCTGACTTGCCTCTAATTCCCACCGATCACACAACATCTCTCAAGGGTGCCTCCGAAAGGTTCTTTCCCGCTTGGCGGAACGTCACCTCTGACCAGTGGGTATTGGACATTATCATGGTTAATGTCTGAAGCTCATTTCCCCATCTCTCACCATTCCATCTGGTAAACACAAACACTCCCTAGAACACAAAGCCACACAATTTTTTTTTTTTTTATCTATTGTATTGTTTTTCGACCACTAAATTATCTGCTGCTATTTATGATATAACCATCATTGTTTATCACTGTGGTATTATGCTAATTTAGGAATGGGTGTGTGACTGAACGAATGAGGATACAACAGTATCAAACTAGTGCTGTAACTTCAAAATCTTTATGCCGAACGCTTTGGTCCAATAATGAATTGAAATTAAAAAGTTTTATTTTTGACACACCATTCCTGTTATTATTTTATGTGCCCTCTGTCTTTGTTCAATGCGTTTTTATAAATGAGTGTTCATGATGTACATTATTTGAGTTGCCTAGGGTTTATGTACATTGATTTTCATTTCCCTGCATTAGAAACTCATATTATTAGCAGGGGGTCCCCTTTGTCTTTACACTTGTTGCATCCTAAGGTATCATGGGTCGAAGGTAATGGCAGCCCAGCGGCCTGTCACTGGTGCTCCAGATATCTGGACTACCCTTGGAAAGGGGTTGCTTAGCTTGCAAGCGGTGTCGAGGGGGAAGGAGTACCATACTCATGGCTGGCTGTGCTGGTGGAAGATCCTCAATCTCCAGTTTGGAACCAGAGCTGTCATTGAAGAGAAAGCTTCCTCATCTGCAGCCGACGGTTGTGGGTAAATTGTAATAGTAAGTAAGTCCGTTTTTATATAGCGCAGCTACTCACCCTTACGGGTCTCAAGGCGCTGGGGGCCGTCGTGGAAATTAAGTGAGCTATTGCCCAGAGTCACATGGTGCTGAGCTGCCGCCGGAGCCAGGGATCGAACCGTGAACCCTGTGCTCCGAAGTCAGCTGCCCTGGCCGCTGCACCACACCCTCGATATCCTCAAGGACGAAGAGGTATGGTGTGTCATCTCTGCTCCTACTGACATCTCGAGGCGACTAGTCCGGCAGTCGCAGGTGGTTTTATTAGAGTGAAAGGAGCACAGGCATCGCAGGCAGACTCGTTGTGTTCGGAAGACAGACACAAATTACAGTTCAGAAGGAGATCGGTCCAAGGGTATTTCGCGTGGCAGCGCGGACAGTAGCGGAATGGCGTCCGTTCCATAACTATGATGGCATGGTTGGGGCCCGAAGGGTGAAGGCCCATGAGGGGTCGAGGTCGCCAGAGAATCGCCTGGTCGAAGCTGCAGTTGTGGACCCAAAACCAAGGGAAACGCGATCAAGAAACAATACAGATGGAGGGAAGGAACCCGTGTAGACTGAAAAAAGCACTGAAACGGTGTCAAACCGGAGCAAGGGAGCAAATGTCTGAACCAGACGGTAGAAAGAAAAAATCTAACAATGGAGTTGATGACCATGCACATTACCAACAAAAGGCGGAGTCACAGTACCTCGTGACTTAAAAGACTTCTTTGACGAAAAGCAACTTGCACACATCCGGACCAAACACTAGATGGCAGAGGTATGCACAGTATGCCTCGAACAAAATTTGTTTCTCAAACCCTTTATGTAAGGGGAAAACACCAGCTAACTTCTTAGATAAATGCTGCAATTTTGCCTTTTCTTAGAACTGTCACTAATTGGTGTTAATATTACCCAATTTAATGGTTACCAATTTATCCACCCAAAATGTATCCAGGAAAGCATTGCCCACAGTACTCTGCCAAATGGCAGTAACACGCATTTAACTTACTAAACTATCCAGTCAGAAATGTAAAATGGCATCATTCGGGCCTCTTAGTTGTCTGACACTTTTTACAACAAAATACATCTATCTATTCCTCAACTATACAGACACGTGGTGATCTTTGAATAGGAGGCTGAAATATTTTCTGCTAAATGTAGAATGAACTGATGCTATGGCAGTGAAAATTAAAATAAATGATTCTTTTCTAATTACCACAACTGGACGATTTTTAAATATATGTTAAGATTTAAAACTCTTTAATAATGTAAATGTTAACTTTTATACCTTTTAATGTTAATTTATACAACTCCTAACCGGTGCAAAATTTATCGAAACCAACTTAAAAAACTTGTCATGATTTTTTAGGATGGTTAATCCCACTGTTTTTATAAATAAGCACATTTCCAGCAAAGAAAAAAATCCCAGTTTTTCACATATTTTAAAAATGGATCCTTTGCTTTCACTTATATTGGGCACCTAATCCGAGTGTACCAAGTTAATTTTCACAACATTTTAACTAAAAATTCCACCTTTTTATACATGCCTATTACCAAGAACACACTTTTCAACACGTTTAAATTGTCATAGAAATTACTTTAGCCATTAAAAATGAAGAGCAACAAGTTCCCTTTTTGAGACGTGCATTTTTAACCCAATATATTTTCCTTTTCAAAAACAAATTACAAAAAACACTCCCAGAAAGAGAACATTTTGTTTTGTTTGCATCTTTTGAAACTGGGTTGAACAGTTCTCTTACTGCTAATGTGCCACTTCTGCTTTAAAGATTAACAAGCATAACATTTGTCTGATAAAGACCATAGTGCATACAGACAATGTACAAATGGAACAGAAAACAATTGTGCTGAAAAAGATAATGACAGTTACTTTGATAATGGTGCTTGGTGCTAACCGTGCAGTTAAATATAAGTGAACAATATTCAGAACTTCAGGTGAGGGTGCTTCCACTTCATGCAGCCATATGTGTGTATTGCATGCTGGACATGCCCACAACCCACTGTACCATAATAAGTGCCCTCATCATCCTTCACACTTCCCTGCATGACGGAGTTCAGCACATTCCCATATGAATCTTTGGCTATTCTGAGAGAAGCCCACATCGCCTCACCATGTGTGGAGTCAGATCTCACTAGTGAACTGGCAGAGTACCACGAGGGTGACACGTGAAGAGGCGCATGGATAGAACAATCTGGGGACGTCCCTGACAGGCCAGTACCTCTGCGAGGCTGGATGGGCTGCCCTTTATGATGAACCGGCCTGTCTGGAAATCGCCTGATTTCTTTATAGTTCATGCCTTCTCATGACGAGGCTCACAATGTGAGGTCATTAACAAGTGAAAAATGTTTCAATGGGGGAGAAAGTATTTCGAGTTGGCAGAAGGACAGATTCACCCATAAATGTGACCTTTCAGTATTTTCAGACTACATTCAACTGGGGAAGGTGCCACCTCCAACCCTGTGTGTGCTGTGCATCAGTGGCCGATAAAGAGGTGATCGCGACAGGTACCCTGGAGATATAGAGCGACGCTGCTCTTCTTTTGCCACGGCCCCCTCTCTCTGCGCTGCTTTCACGTGGGCAACAAGGCAATGGTGGCTCTGGCTCCTCATGCTGGAGGCTGGAAGATGGGGAAGGATGAGAAGAGGGGTGCAGAGCATTGGCTTCTAAGAGAAACTGGTGCAACGAGATGACTTCTTGCTCACCTAAGCTGCGCCGGCGCTGAAAGGAAACATGCATCATGAGAACAACATGAGTTGGCAGGACAGGAGTGAAGCAAAGGCCTTCAAAAGCTAAGAATGCCAACTTCCCTCTACACCAAGGCAGTCAACAGCACAAGAATCTAAAAGCAGCTGAGAAGTTCCTTGCAATGCTGTTTTGACAGACTGGCATCTTCGAGGTCTGAGGACAGACTGTTTACGATCAATAAGGCGTCATGAGTACGCATGTCATGTACATTTATAAAAGATACTTACCTCAGACCTTACTAGGTAAACAATATTCAGACGAGATGTTTGGCTGTGGAAGCCATTTTTATAAGAGTTAACATATGGCTAGGGAGTTGGATAGAAATCTTGATTCGATCATACCAGCATATAACAATTAAAGATGCCACACATAAAATACAGATATTAACATCATAGAGTTGGGTACATGTACAGCGGATTTTAAAAAGGATCCAAGAGCAAACAAATATTTTTATCACAAACTATTTATAAAAAAACAAAGCGCTGGTCTACATAAGTAAATGCATGTTTCCTAATGACAGGCAATAAAAAAAATGTTTGTATACTGACAAAATCTACAGAAGAATACAAAAAGTAAAAGCTATTGTGTAGACGCCACACCACAAGAGCACAAACTAATGGATGTAGTAGCAAATTGATCCAAAGGGAAACACAAGAGTTAACGAATGGCGCTGTATCGAACTCTGGACAAATGCGATCTTACCCAAGAGCTACAGGTAGACGGAACATCAGCTAAAATAAGAACATACGGGAAGACGGAGCTGTAAATGTGGAATTGGCGGCTGCTGGAGAACACGACCTGACAGAATACAGGGAGTCGAAGAGAGGTGAAAAGCATGACAAACCCAGTGACCTGCCATACTGGCGCGGCTCAAGAACAGCCCTACTTGAGGAGTTACTAGTACATGGTGCCGCTGAGACGAGACATGTGGAATTAAGCCTATGGCGTACCGTGGATATTTACCAAGAGGGAGTGTTATGTTCTTGTCCAGGGAAAGATCCCAAATTAAGGCTTTGTGAAGTGCTGGTTGAGCAGTGATGATAAGAGGACAGCACACAAAATGTTGTCAATTTGGGATAACATGGAGACAATTCGATCGAGTAACAGTTTTAACAAATCCTTAAAAATAAGAGCAAGCTTTTCACAAAGAGGCTTAATGTGGTTGCAAGTGGCCAAAGTAACATCAGTGACAGTAGGTACAGCATGGGGTGTTTGGCTGCCAGTTCAGCCAACATGGGAAAGATGTCCTAGGCAGCATAGATGCCTGGTTGTTGGCAATCAGGGATGGTCTCTACAATAGTAACATTGGGGGTCCATGGCTGTGGAACATGATGGGGAGACAGGGCAGGAAGAGGAAATTGACCCATTATACGAAAGGCAGAGTTCCGCAGGTTTGATTCCCTTAGGAATCGCTCCCACAGCACGCTTAGGAAAACATTTATGTTGACCACTTATGAACCGTTTGAAGCACAACTAGCATTTTTTTAGTTACCCATTTTGTTCGGAGATCAAAGAAATGTGGCTTGGTTAAGAGCCTGTGAACAATGTACTAATGTATGAAATCCTTTGTTCAGAATCCTATGTGTGTGTGATTTCTTGATGCAAGAGAGCCCTTTTCCCTTATTTTATAAGGCAAATCAATGCCAGATCTCTTCTCGATCTAGATTCTGTATTTGACTGATCGGAGCTCTACTGAGTACTTGATTTATTCTGTACCTTAACTTTGCACTCTGATTTATTGACTAATTGATTTTGACTCCATTCAATACATTTCTGTATGGTTGAAATTCTTAAAACCTTTAAGGTTGAAACTTGATTGTCAGTCGTTCTTGAAGGACGAAATATGCTCTGCATTTCTGTTAATTGAAATTGCCACTTTTAACTTCTTAGATTTATGTTTAAGTTTTCTTTATTCGTTTTCAGAGCAAACGCACAACATACAAAATTGAAAATCATTCTGTACTTTTCGCAGTGTGCCCCATCAGGTGGGCTGGCTAAGGTGGAGAAACAATGAACCAAAAAACACGAGAACAAAATAACTTCTTAAATTTAGACAGGTCCAACGAGGAGCACCAAAGACTGTCTAGGGACTACACTGTCCCGATCCATCAAGGTGCGCTTTCGGGCAGGATTGAATGGGTTTTGTGCGCCTTAACAAGCACTTAATTTTTGCCTTTCCAGATTGAGCCCATTGTAGAATTACATGCAAAGAATAGACTGTTATGGATTACCCTATCTTCCCTAAGTGGTGGAGTAAATAATGAATTAAGAACCATCAGATCAACTAAAATCACTCTTTGAGCATGTATTACAAAACAATGTTTTGTAAATGTTTGTATAGAAAACCATACAGTTACTTTGAAATATCAGCTACAGGGATTTTTTTCCCTAAAGATGAGTTTAATTCCTTCATTCATATGTGCAAACCGGAATTTGAAATGAAATGTGCTTGATGAGGGTATGAAAAGGTACAGACTTTTTTTTAACGGTCAATGTAATGCACAACAGACTTTCCAACATCCATAGTGTTAAAAGAATCTTCTGGCTTGTTTTGTTGGAAGTAGAAAAAGGTCATTCATTGCTTGACGACGTTTTGTAAGTATATTGGGCTTGCACACAATAGTGCTCTGTCCTGGTGTGCCTACATATGTAGTTCATTGATTGCAAGGGCCTCAACTCACTGTGTGTAAAAAAAAAAAAAACCTTACTGCCGCCAGAAATACCACCTTCTGAGAAAACTTAAAAACAATGCTTAATTCATAGCTTTTGTTACCGAACTAAGCGTTACTTACATCAACACAGCTCCTGAATGGAACATACTATGAGCTTGACCGTGAAAGAGGCAAACTTTACCATACTCAGAACCTTCCTTAAATAGATAAAGCTTACCAGCTTATTTGTTCAATGGCTCACAATGAAGAAACCACTCTTCTCCTCTATTTGCATGGCCACGACACGGTGCAAAGCATGTTGGATTACTTTTTAGTGGGAAGGAGTTTTTTAAAATTATTTTTTGCGGTTTTATATATAAAAACTTGGCCCAATGGCATTAGCGAGTCAGAACACCAGAATACATGGCACTTTTTTAAGGCATATGGAGATTAGTGATGTGCCATCAATACTGGAAGGTCTTATTTGGGGTCCAGGGGAGTCTAATCCTTCCTCATACCACTTATTCTTGACGTCATCCTCTTCTCCACCCTCTACATTCTCTAGATCTTGGCCCCCCGCCTTGTCCTGATCTTCTTGTGCTGACTGCACAAGATATGAGTCCTGGGCCACTCGCCTGCCCGTGTTCAGATAAAATGCCTCAATTTCCAAACATCCTCACTCTGAACTCTCTTTTACTCTTGGAAACGGAAAAAGCATGTAATTCGGGTGATATGGCTTCTTCAAATCTTAACTTTCTGTAAATGTTTCTCTGCAAGGATTTATAAGGCATCTTGGTAACAACAAAGCTGTTTTCACAATCAATGTTAATTGTTCTCTATTTGATCTCTGTAGGCTGGGCTGTGTCAGTTAAAGGCACAATTAGTGTGGCCTCAGAGTTGGGGTAACGATCATCAGGGCTAGCCTCATTTGGCATTTGATCCTCGTTTGAAGGTTGATTCCCTATTCAAAGGGTATACTCTTTGAATGTTGTCCTCTTTTCAAAGCTGGTCTTCTTTCCAAGGATTAACTAGCCATTTGAAGCCAAACCCTCTCTAGTTTGGCTATTGGAGCAATAATGTGCAACCTCTCAAGGCTGGTCTGGTGTTCGACATGTGCATGCAGTTTAAAGCAGATTGTGCCAAAATAGTAAGCAGCCTTGAGGCAAACGGATCAATATGGCTTTCAAGTTAAGCACATTAAGGGCCAATTCTAGGGTGTTGTCAAGCATTGGTGGCCTTCGTGGGGCAGCAGCAGCAACAGAGGTTGCACTTGTCGAACAGAGGTGCTACAGGTGCGCCATGCTGAGCTTCACACTGTAGCTTGGTAGGAGAAGTGTCATCACAAAGTTTTATTTTTGTGTCTCATGTTCAGTTGCTGGGGCTACATTCTAATAACAGGAAGGGAGGGGTTTGCAGGAGGTCTTGCTATGTCCACATACCCTGTCTGGTGTGTTGCTATGGGCAATAAGATACTTTTAGCAAACTCCTTTGGTTTTACAGGAATGTTAAAATTTGCCCATTGGCAGCACGATGCTCTCATCAGCATCTGAACGCCCTCTCCTCTACTGGGCTTTTTAACCCTTGACCTACCCAAGAAAAAAAGGCAAAAAACACAAACTGAATAGTATTTTCGTTTTAACAAGGATGTTACGTTGCTCGTCGACATGCAATACTAGAAGCCAGTCCCATCTTTTCAGTCAATAGCATTTTGCATTCTGGGGATTGTAGTTTTACTATTAACACTTATTATTGCCTTAAAAATCCCAAAATGCAACATGATGCTGGCTAAAAAGTGAATACAGGGGAAGATGCAACACAACAAGCAGCAGCTTTGCTTAAAAAATTTAGAAAGATTTAACACATTTTGAAAACTTCATTAGTTTCACATGAATATTCAATCATTAACTTAGATCACCTATTATGTGGGGGTTCCTTCTTTCATTTGCATAATGCATTAAAACAAACCATGGCAATACCAATTGTTTTTTTTTTTAACAGATCTTTTTATTGAATATAAAACTTATGCAGTGCACAGTACAGTGACCGCAGCAAATGGATGATAGAAACATCGTATAATACAGGTCCGTTTCACAAACAATTAGCTCATTAGATCACATGATTTACATCACGAACCACTTTCATGTGGGAATTCTTGCGCAATCCGGTGTCAGTCCCGCCCCCGCCTGCCCTCCCCTCCTCTGCTTTACAAACCCCTATAGGCGACCCATTGGTGCCACACTTTCTCCCATTTCTTAGGACAACCCCTGCCTTCGTACACTACTTCTTTTGCAGTACAACACCAGTCTAGGTCAATCTTCCATTGACTCACCCTCAGCGGCAGGGCAGCCCCCCATGCCCGAGCTATATTTCTTTTAGCCCCCATTGCAGCCACCATTAGCCAGAGTTTCTGGTATTTCGGCCATGTCTGTTCCCCCGTGGCACACAGTATATGCCACCTGGCGTCTAAGGGAATGTCTTGTCCCTGGACCTCTGACATCACCCGTGTTACCTTCTCCCAGTAGTGGTGTAGAAGAGGTCACTCCCAGAGGATATGGAAAAAGGTACTTTTACTGTCGCAGCCCCAAATACAGGTGTCTGTGTGTATACGTCCAAGTTTGTGCATGAGCGTGCTCGTGGAGTAGGACCTATGGAGGATCCGCAACTGTACTAATCTGAATCTTGCCCTAATTGCCACTTCTCTCAGGCTTTGTACGGCCTCTACCCAATCATCCTCTTCCAGTAAATACCAATTGTTTTGGCTTGGAATAGTGAAAACGTTTATAAGCAAGCTTCTCTAACGTAATCACTGCATGGGAAGCAGTAGTGCAAACTTTCCTAACACATTGAATAGGTACAGGACAAGAGGAAGCAATAAGAACAGCAGCACACAGTCATTTTGCAAAGAACAGGTACAATGTAGAGAGCAAAGTGTAAGCATCCCTTCCTCACAGAATTAGTACAGCTTGAGGTTCACAGGGTAAGGTACTCTCTGTAAGAAACTGGGTTTTGTTGCAGTAGTCCCCCCACTTTTTGCCTGATATTTGATACAACTCTGACTGAAGTGCAATGGGTTCCTGCTAACCAGATCCCCAGTGCCAGTGTTCTTTCCACAAATCAAGGTAACTGGTCAGTTGATCTCCAACTGGCCAGGCCTTTAGCACCTCTGTAAGTCCCTAGTAAGTGGTAACCCCTAACACTGCATGTAATATTTGTAAGTCACTCCTACAGCAGACCTTACAGCTGTAAGGCAAGGTGCATTATATTACATGTGAAGACATATCTGCACGAGCATATATGCCCCTGTGCTGGCCAGTTACATTACTGACAGTACCAGTGAACAGGGAAGCCATCTCAAGGTATGTACTGAGCACTAATCAAACCGTGTTTCCAAGCTACATAATGGCTTCACTGAAACCCATGGAATTTGGTATCAAACAACTCGTATTAAGAAACTCACACTGATGCCGGTGATGGATTTATAAATACATTCACCCAGAGGGTACCTAAGAGGTTCCCCCTGAAAACCTACTGACCTCTAGTGTATTGGCTGACTGGTCCTGTCCAGCCTGACACTACAGACATGTTTCTGACCCCCTGAGGTAAGAGCCCACGCTCTGAGGTCAGAAACAATGCCTACTCTGGCAGGAGGTGTTATCACCTTCTCCAAACAGGATGGTTAGTAAATTGACATATCAAGGTAGGAGGCTTCAAAGGCCTCCAGTGCCTTTGATATGAGACCCTGGCTTCCCCCAGACAGAGGAAAAGTCACACCCTGCCCATGGTCCATTTAGCACCAGGTGTGTTCACCTTCAAGTAGTGCCACCCCTAAGGTGGGCTACCTGAAGTGAACATGACTAAGACAATTCCACCATCTTGGTATTTGGTGGAATTCGGTCCTCTGGGTCAGGGTTATGCCCACTTCCCACAGGAAGTGGTCATATAGAGGGTGTAGTCACCCTACAGTTAGGCAGCCCATTGGCTATCTGACACTCCCTGTAATACACCTAAATACAGTGTTTAGGTGGCATCCCTGATGCCAGGACTTCAGATTCGACAGACACAAAGAAGGAGTGGACAGAGAAGATTGCTGACCCGAGAACAGAGGAGCAACGACTGACTTGGCGCCAACCCTGCCAGCCTGCTTGCTGCACCCGACCCTCGGGGAGAAATGGACTCGTCATGCCGCTGTGCAGACTTCAAGAAATCTGGAGGGCTCACAGTGCTTCACAAATAGCCAGAAAACTCCCTTGGAGTAGAGGAGCTGCTCCCTTGCAGCCGCAGGCACCAAAGAAGCAAGGTCTGGTTCACCGTCCTGCTGCTTACCAGGACTACTGACGCTGCAGCTCCCCAGGAAGAGGTCGCCATGTTCCCACACATCAGATCCATCCTCCCTCCAAGTGTAGGGACGCGAGGATCGACCGGAGCTGCAAAGTACCAATACCTGGGGTACCGGAACCCTTGCAACAACCAAGGCTTGCTGTGTACCTGTACAATGAGGGACTTCAGGGGCAGAGAGACCCACACAGAGTGGCCGACCTGTCCTCTTTGCCCCTGTAAGCAGATACAAAGACAAAGAGGAGCCTCGGACCGCCGCCACGCAACACCTCAAAGCACCTCTGCACCCACCCCCTGAGTCAGAGGGAGGTGACGGTGCCAACGGGGTCCTGAGACCCTCAAAGCTGAGTCCACACCTGGGTTTACCTAGACTGCACTCCCAGTCGTGGCCTGCAGCCTCTTTGTGCAAGCCCCCTCAACCAGGAGTGTCTCCTGCAGCATGGTCCCGATGCTAAAGACACCACTGCACCCGAACCCTACAGCTCGAGGAGAAGTGGACCAACGGTGTCCCTATGTGCCTGAGCATCCCAAGGACTGAGCCCCTCTGTGGGTTCACCCAGACTGGCCCCCCAGTCAGTGCTCGCAGCCTCTTTTCGACCGGACCGTTACCCATTGAAGTGAACGAGGCACCCACAGCTGAAACATGCCTCTGCACTCGACCGCTCCAATACCGCCAGAGGTGACTTGTTGGTGTGGCCATGGACCTTGCCCCCTACTCACCTTAAGTCCAGGAGAAGGGTGCCATAAGTCGCTGATGAGTGCCAGAATGCAGTACATGTTTTATTCTACACAGGTTAACATTATCGCTCCATAAATTGCACTGTGTGAACTTTTGAAACCTGTAAAAATTCATAACTCGAAAAGTACCTACCCGATTCTGATGATCTTGGTATGTAAAATCATATAAAATCTGTGTTATTTTTATAAATTGGTGTTAGATTTGTTTATTGAGTGTGTCTCTTACTTACTACCTTTGTGAGTGCAATAAATGATTAGCACTACCATCTGATATGCCTAACTGCTCACCCACACTACCACAAAAAAGAGCATTTGGGTTATCATCTGTACCTCTGTAAACCAACTGGGGTTCACCTGGACTCTTTACACAGTGTACCTTATTTTGGTCCACTATATAAAGAGCCAGCTTCCCACACACTCCATTTCAGAAGAGGTACAGATTGTATTGGTATTTACTTAACGTTTTCTATACTCCTTGCAAGGCCCAAAGCACTTTGGCGCAACAGCAGTGGGAACACCCTATCTAAATAATATAGGTACAGCAGAGCAGCAACAAAGCAAGCTTCACTCTCTCACAGAACAGGCAAAACATGGACAGCAGAGCAGGAGGCTTTCCTCCTTCACAAGACAGGTGTACATCTGGCAGCACCAATACAAGCTTCTCATTGTCACAGAAAAGGTATAGCTTGGCAACAGCAATAAAAATCCTCTCTTTCACAGAAAGCAGCTAATGTGCAAGATTTCTTTCCCGGCAGAAAAGATGCATCTCAGCAGCAGAAGTGCAAACTTCCATAGCTCACAGAAGATATGCAGGTAAGGCTTTGATAGCATGTAGACGAGATACAGATTGCTGGCGAAAGGTGTTTAATCCAGTGAGGAGAAAGCATTGGTGGATGAATGAGTGAAAGTGCAAGTGCTACTACCACTCATAAGTCATTCCCCTTCAGCACTCTTTGTTGTTCTTCCACTCACAATGATGTTACCGATTTTTCATCATATTCCTTGAAGTCCTGCTGCGGACACACAGAGTCCGGCTGTCATTTTACCCTCTTTTCTTGTCATATGCTACAGTCTTGCTGCTGTCACTTCCTTTAGATCCTGTTGCTGCCAATAACCGCTGATGCCTACTGCTACTTTTGCTGTCATAACATGCGCTCTTGCTGCTATTATATATCCTACCAGTCTTGCAGCAGTCACTTCCCTGAAGATCCAACTCCCGCTATTCACAAACTCTTGTCAATTAATCTACAATCTCACAGGATGAGGACTTTCCTAGATCTTCTCTATTCAAGGAGCCAGCAGTGGCTGCCATAAGCGAAGGATGTTAGGGCGTACGGGGTAGCAAAAGGGGGGGTGGAGGGGGATTGAATATATAGAAAGAAAACGTACCTTTTGCCGCCGGCCACTCCAGTGTAGCGTCTCCTCACACCGCCTCCCCTCTTCCTGTCTGCTGGTCTCAGCAGCCCCTGGGACAGACTCCCTGTCCAATCCCTATTGGTTTGAGCAGGCAGAATAGATGCCCTGCTCAGACCAGGGAGTGTGTGGGGTTTCTCCAGCACGGCTGCTCAATGCAGCTGGGCTTGAAAAAACCTAAGTGCGCATGTGTGTTTTGGTTAGCCTGAGACAGCTGGCCAAAACACAAGTGCACACTTAGGGAGTGGAGTGCACTAGCACGCCTCCTCTCCTTCCCATACCTCGGCCCGCCCCTCCCAACACCACTGGCTAAGAGCCGGCAAATGTAAATGAAAACGATGCAAGAACATCTTTTTAATTTACATTTGTTGGCTCTGAGCCAGGTAGTGGGGCAACGCCTATCCGCCATTGCGGAGGAGCCGCCACTGCGAGGAGCGCGATGCCGCTGCAACAGCTATTTAAAGACAAAATGTTTCAAAGGGCAATAAATGGATCTATATGTAGGGGTGAGCCATAAATTCCACTCTGCAGGCGGAGTTCGCAGAGTTTTGCACACTCCACGGTACACTTGTAAAGCAAAGTTCTGCAGAACTCCGCCAACTGCCCAGTGGCATAGTTTATTCTCACGCGCAGCTCGCCAACGTTAAGTCGGTGAGATTGAGCAAAAATGTACATCCTCTAGTATGATTTTTGGGCAGCAGAATGGCACCCAGCGAGATTTTCTGATTGCGGGCTACCGCGACAGTTCGCGGTGAGAAAGGTAAATGTTACTTACCCAGTATGCATCTGTTCTTGGCATGTAGAGCTGTAGAATCTCATGCTTGTGCATAGATCGCCATCTAGTGTTGGGCCCAGATGTTTGCACTTTGTTTTTCTTCGAAGAAGTCTTTCTAGTCACGAGGTAGGGGACTCCTCCTTTCGGTGATAGTGTGCATGGTCATCGACTCCATCTTCAGATTGTTTTCCCGCAGATGGTGAGAGAATGGAGTAGTAGTAAAGAATAGAGATGGCCATGTGTATGTATGAATAGTAACAGAAGAACTACAGCAGCTACAGCTACCCGGGGAGGTGGGTGGGCGCATGAGATTCTACAGCTCTACATGCCAATAACAGATGCATACTGGGTAAGTAGCATTTTCCGTTCGAGGCATGTGAGCTGTAGATCATATGCTTGTGCATAGACTATACAGCAGTCTCCCCTAAGCGGTGGCTATCCTGTAGCTGATGGAGTTGTCTGAAACAGCGTTCTAAGTACTGCTTGGCCCACATTAGCTTGTTGTCTGGCTAACACATCTACACAATAATGCTTGGTGAAAGTGTGTGGTGTGTACCATGTTGCAGCTTTGCAGATGTCAGTAATAGGGATGTTCTCTAAGAAAGCCATAGTAGCCCCTAGCTTACAAGTGGAATGTGCTCTAGGGGGTATCGTTAGAGTCCTTTTGGCTTTTGCATAGCAAATTTGAATGCATTTAACGATCCACCTAGTAATACCTGATTTGGATATAGGATTGCCCTTGTGAGGTGGTGCAAAAGCGACAGAGTTGTTTGGTCTTACGAAAAGATTTCGTTCTTTCAGTGTAATACAACAGTGCTCTCCTAACATCTAATGTGTGTAGAGCTCGTTCTGCAACAGAGTCAGGTTGAGGGAAAAAAACAGGTAACTCAACCAACTGATTTATGTGAAATGCAGATACTACCGTAGGTAGGAATTTGGGATTGGTACGAAGAACCACTTTATCTTTGTGTAGCTGGAAAAAAAGGTTCTTCTATGGTTAGTGCCTGAAGTTCACCCACTCTCCTTAATGAAGTGATTGCAATGAGGAAAGCCGTTTTCCAAGTAAGGAATTGTAGTTCACATTTGTGCATGGGTTCAAATGGTGGGCCCATTAACCTTGTGAGGACTATATTAAGATTCCAGACTGGGGCAGATGGAATTCTTGGTGGTATAACTCTTTTTAGTCCTTCCATAAATGCTTTAATTACAGGCACTCTAAAGAGGGATAAATGTTGTCTATTTTGAAGATAGGCTGCGATTGCAGCGAGATGCATTCTGATGGATGAATATGCCAATGATGACTGCTGCAAATGTAACAGGTAGAAGATAATGTTTTGTATGGAAGCATCAAGAGGGTTGATCTTCTTGTTAATGCAATAGATAACAAATCATTTCCATTTGGCTGCGTAACAGGCTCTTGTGGTAGGCCTTCTGGCCTCCTTAATAATGTTCATACAATCTGGTGGAAGGTTCAGATAACCAAACTCTATGACTTCGGGAGCCAGATCGCGAGGTTCAGTTGTTTGGGATCTGGGTGTTTGATTTCTCCATGGCTCTGTGTGAGGAGACTGGGAGTTAAATGTAATTTTTGATGTGGTACTAGAGAGAGTTCCAATAGGGTTGTGAACCAGGGTTGACGTGCCCATGTTGGAGCTACTAGGATTAGTGTGAGAGATGTTTGCCTGAGTTTCCGAACCACTAATGGAATGAGTGGGAGAGGCGGAAAAGCGTAAGCAAATATCCCTGATCAGTTCATCCACAGAGCATTGCCTTTGGATAACGGATGTGGATACCTGAAGGCGAAGCTTTGGCATTTTGCGTTTTGAGGTGTTGCAAACAGGTCTATGTGAGGGACTCCCCAAGCTTGAAAGTAGGGGTGGAGAACTTGAGGGTGAAGTTCCCATTCGTGTATTTGATATCTCTGCCTGCTGAGGAGGTCCGCAATCTGGTTGTTGACTCCTGGGAGGTGTTCCGCTAGGAGATAGATATTGTGGTGAATAGCCCACTTCCAGATGTTTTGAGCTAAACAGGACAGTTGGAGAGAGTGTGTCCTCCCCTGTTTCTGTATGTAATAAATAGCTGTCATGTTGTCAGTTCGAACCAAGACAGCTTTGCCAGACAGGTGATCTTGAATGGCTTTGAGAGCTAGAATGATTGTCATTAGCTCTAAATGATTGATGTAGAGCAACCTTTGCTGTTGGGTCCACAGACCTTGTACTGTGTGTTGTTGGAGATGAGCTCCCCAGCCAGTTAGAGACGCGTCCGCTGTTAATATTGTCTGTGGAACCGGGTCTATGAACGGCCGTCCTTTTGACAAGTTTTGTGTGTTCCACCACTGCAGAGAGCGATGAGTACGGCCGCTTACCAACACTAGATCGGTTAATAGACCTTGTGACTGGTTCCACTTACTGGCTAAGCATTCTTGAAGTGGACACATGTGCAGCCTGGCATGGGGAACGATTATGATGCAAGACGCCATCATTCCCAGCAGCTGCATAAAGACTGGAGCTGGAAGTGACTGATTGGCTTGAAACTGGAGAATTAACGCCTGCATGTTTCGAATTCTGGCTGCGTTGGGAAACGCCAGAGCCCTTTGAGTATCTAAGGTGGCTCCTAGGTAGTTCTGAGTTTTGGCTGGCTGAAGATGTGATTTTAACACATTGACTGTAAACCCCAGTTGGTGAAGTAACTGAATGGTTACGGAAGTGTGCTTGCGGCATTGTTGATACGTGCCGGCTTTGATGAGCCAATCGTCCAGATATGGAAAGACATGAATGCTTTGTCTTCTTAGATGAGCAGCTACTACCGCCAGACACTTTGTGAAGACTCTGGGGGCAGTGGCGACTCCGAATGGGAGTGCCTTGAATTGGTAATGTTGACCTGCTACCACAAACCTGAGAAATTTACGGTGAGCTGGGTGGATTGGAATATGAAAGTAGGCGTCCTTTAAGTCTAGAGTAGACAGCAAGTCCTCCTTTTGCAAAAGAGGTAGTACCTGTTGAAGTGTTACCATGTGGAAATGGTCTGACTGTATGTAAATATTTAGTTCTCTGAGATCTAATATTGGTCTGAGAGAGCCGTCCTTTTTGGGAATTAAGAAGTAAAAGGAATACACGCCCAACCCTTGATGTTTTGGAGGTACGGGCTCTATGGCTCCTTTTCCCAGAAGGGATTGTACCTCTTGTTTGAGGAGGTTTAGGTGATCCGGTGAAAGTTTGTGTGACTTTGGAGGAGTGTTGATGAACTCCAGGCAGTAACCAGAATGGATAATTTGGAGAACCCACTTGTCTGTTATTGACTGCCACTTTGGTAGAAATTGTGACAGTCTTCCCCCCACAGGTGTTACGTGGTCGGGAGGAACTGTGGGCAAGTTACTGTTTTGTATTAGAGGGGGAGGTACGTGTGCTGGAACCTCTACCTCTGCCCTTGCCGTTGTTTCCTCTATAACCACCCCTGAAGTAAGTCTTGGAACCTGAGGGTTGGTTATTGCCCTTATATGTGGATGCAGTGTCCGAGGACATGGTTTTGGACTCTGCTCGATAAAATGAGCGTCGAAAGGAACCACGGCCTTGTTGAGACTGAAGGGCTCCCTTTGATTTAGCCACTTCTGTATCTTTCTTCATCTTCTCATGTGAAGAATCTACCGCCAGCCCAAATAGGTGTTCTTTATCGAATGGTGTGTTTAATATTGAGGTCTGAACCTCCGGTTTGAATCCGGATATACGTAGCCAGGCGTGCCTTCTTAAAAGGACACTAGTGTTCACCGCTCTGGCCGATGTATCAGCTGCATCTAGGGAGCACCTAATTTGATTGTTGGAAATTAGTTGCCTCTCACGTACCAGGTCTTGGGCATTAGATTTATGTTATTGGGGTAAAAATTGGATAAGTTGTACCATTTCATCCCAATGCGCACGGTCATATATGGCTAGCAGCGCTTGTGTGTTAGATATGCGCCAGAACTTAGCTGCCTGGGAGGATATTCTTTTCCCTGAAGCGTCAAGGAGCTTTGACTCTTTATCTGGGGGTGGTGCGTCTCCAGTAGTCTGGGAGTTTGCCCTTTTGCGTGCATTAGAAACAACTAAGGAGTCTAGGGGTAATTGTCCTCTTATGTAGACTGGATCAGATGGTGCAGGTTTGTATTTTTTATCCACCCTGGGGGTAAGGATACGTGCCCTGACGGGATCCTTAAATATATTGTCTACATGTCTGGTCATTCCTTTAAGCATGGGCAACATATGTGTGGATTTTTGTGTGTTTAATGTTTCAAAGAGGAAATCCTCTTCAAGGGATTCTTTATGCAGCTGGACCCCATGATAATTAGCAGCCCTGCCTAGCAATTCAATATATCCTACACGGTCATCTGGTGGAGAGGGCCTGGTAGGATATAGGTCAGGGTCATTGTCTGTGGGTCAGTGTTATAGTCATCCCACTCATCTGTAGGTGCAGGTTGATTGTCATCATTAGTATCATCCCCATCACCCTGATCGTCAGGTATATATGGTGGTGAGTGCTCAGGTGAAGTGGGCACAGACAGAGGCGAAGAGGAAGAGGAGGAGGGGAAGGATTTGTCCCAACAGTTCTCTTCTTTAATGGAATATGGTATTCCTCTTCAGTAGTAGCCACTCTTTTTAAAGTCACTTTGGTAGTAATGTGGCCAGTTTTTGGATGTATGACCAAAATCTTCTGTTTTGGGTCCGTTTTTCGAGCGGATCACCGAAACTATGCTTCTTAGGTGACTTTGGTGTATCAGTCTGTCTCGGCGCCGAAATTTTCGGTGCCAATGGTTTTGGGGCTGGTGTTTTCGGATCAGATTTGGTTTTCGGTGCCGAGTGGTGATGATCAAAGCCGGACTTGGTCTTCGATCCCGAAGGCTTTGGCTCGGTGCCCGACTTGGAATGGGGCTTTTCGGAGCCGGAGGGCTTTTGGGTAGGCTTCGGTGCCAAGCCAGGAGGCGGGGCGTCGGAAGCGTGGTCTCGGTGCCGACCGGGGCCCGAGGGCACGGGTTGGTCCGGAGCCTTCTTTTTAACAGGTTGGCTTGGGAGTCGGGGCGAAGAGGGGACTGTACTTACAGTACGTTGTCCATGCGGGATGTCGTCATCCTGGTCGCAGCCCTCCTCCGAAACGGAAATGGGATCCTGCTCTTCCTCGGCCCCGATTGTGTCGCCGGCTTCTTCTTCAGATTCAGGTCCGAAGAGGTCCGGAATGGAGTCTGTGCGTTGGCTCTGCATGTCGTGTCGTCGAGCCCGACGGTCGCAAAGCGTCTTCTTGGAACGGAAAGCCTTACACGCGTCGCAGTCCTGTTCTTTGTGTTCTGGTGACAAACACAGGTTGCACACTTCGTGTGAGTTGGTGCACGGGTATTTCGCTTGGCACCGAGGGCAGTATTTAAAGGGAGTACGTTCCATCGACTGCAAGTCGGATGGAGGCGGTTAGGCCCGACGGCCTACCACGAGCTTTCCGATCGAAAGAGGGTTTTTTCGAAACAGACACGATACGCGAAGAATGGAGTACTCGATCGGAAACAATACCGTCGAGGGCGAGTTGTCTACGCACCGAGGGAAACCGAAGGATCAGTGTCGAACCGGAGCGAGTAACATCCGAACCCGATGGCGGAAAAAAACAATCTGAAGATGGAGTCGATGACCATGTGCACTATCACCGAAAGGAGGAGTCACCTACCTTGTGACTAGAAAGACTTCTTCGAAGAAAAACAAAGTGCAAACATCCGGGCCCAACACTAGATGGCGATCTATGCACAAGCATGTGATCTACAGCTCACATGCCTCGAACACTGACGCTTGAGTAAAAAATTCTACCAGAGAGGCACCCTCTGGTGCGCCGACGTCGTGCAGTACGTGCTGCTTTTGCAGCGCAGAACATGCTCCCGGAGCTAAAAATCAGTGCGAGCAACGCAATGTACTGATTTCTGCCTGCTTGCGGATCTCTGCGGAATCTCGGAGTTATTATATAACTCCACGGAATTCCGGAGTGAAACCTTACGAGTTCCAGCCACCCCTACCTATATGCCACATTATGTTCTACACTTTAACCCTTCTGAGATGTGTGTGTGGTATGTGTTTGTGTGTTATACACATTCCTTTTGCTCGTTCAAATTGTCTCCCTTCTTTATTTCAATCCATTCCCTTCCCCATTCCCTTATTACTCTTCCTCTTTTGCCCTGGAGTTCACTGCTTTTCTTTCATTTCTCTCATCTTCCTCTAGTTTCGGTGACATTTCTCTTTTCACCCTTTACTCTTAGTCCGACATCCTGCAATATCTTCATTATATCTGCCGCTCTCTATCTCTCACCCTACTGTTACACTGTCGCACACTTCTTATTAGCCCTACTCTCACCCCTCTCTCACTCACCTTCCTCTCTTACTTACGTCCTTCCATCTCTTACTTTTATCTCCATCTTCACCAGCTCAGGCCAGTGAAACAATTTTTGCCACCCAAGGTGAAGGCACATTTTTCAGTAACACCAGCTCTAATAATTGTGCCCCACGCACTTTCACAGTTGCCCACTCAAATATGCCAAAGATGACTATCTTTTTCTGATCATTTTGCAAACTTAAGTTAGTAACACTGAAACTTGGTGCCACACTTAAGCAATACTGACTTAGAAGTTCTGCTGTTGGTCTATGTAGAGAAAATCCAATACAGAATTCTAGACTTAATTCGAAGCAGTTGATTGTTTCAAAAATGAAACCTGGATATTTAGTTGTGAATATGAAACAAAAAAAGTTTTGGGCCATTTAAACCTCTATATTTTTTTCTTGATTCTTTGTTTTTCATGTATTGAAAAGTGACTGTTAGAGTCACAGGGAGCTTTGCTACCTCCTATGTAACTACACTGAAGTCAGACACACAGGTGCCAAACTAGTGGAAAGATCTGGAATGAACCCTAGTAGGAAAACTATTCTGTTCACCCGCATCAACTGATTATTCAGGCCCAAAAATAGGAGTCTAGTGATTGTGGCCTCTAGAACAGGAGACTCAAAAATGAGTACAATGCTGCCTCTTCCTCCTCACTTTTTGGGAGTGGAGTAGTAGATCAGACACGAACACTTTACTGCAGGTGAGTGGTTCACCCTTTACAAAGGGAACACCACTATTTACTTTGTTATACAAGGATACCCCCGCAAGTCTCAGTCCTTGACAGGTAATGAAAATCGAAGAAAGGCCAAGGATAGGCAAACTCAGAAGCAACTTGGTGAACATTTATTTCAGCATGTCGTACATCGACAAACATCCTTTTTCCCCCCAGCTAGGTGAAAATTTAATTCAGCAGGTTGTGCTTCAGCAAACACCCGACGTGTTTCGACGGAAACTGCCTTGTTCACAGGTGAAGATGGCATCTGATAACCCAATTAAAAAGCCCACACACAGTGTAAACAGATGACAGGCTAACCTGCAAGTTGGCTTATCATCAAAATACCCATCAATGCAACCATTTTTTAATATACACAGTACTACCAAAAATACACACAACTATTACTTATCTGCCCCCACACCCGAAACATCAAATACTTAAAAATGCATAGACCAATACTAATTTATATACTAATATATTCCATGGGGAGGACAAAATTTCTGTCGATGCAAGACATACTGAAATATATTTTCACCAAGCTGCTTCTAAATGCGCCTGTCATTGGAAATTTTTCCAGGTTGTGTCTGTCGGACATATCTGGGCTCTCACAGCCGTTGGCAAACCGCAGGGCTGAGAGGCTCTGTGCGGTTTCATATACATACATACATACAGCCGCGGCCCGTACAGGTAAGAGCGGAGGGGCTGGGTGGGGGAGGGCGGTTTCGACAGACGAGGGAAAATTGATTATTTAATTTTCCTTCATAGTCTTCTGTCGAATCCCCCCCAACTCAACCCCACTGCTCTTACCTACACAGGCCGCGGCTGCATACATATATACATATACACACACACACACACACACACACACACACACACACACACACACACACACACACACACACACACACACACACGTATATATCTTAAGGGTGATATTGTGTTTATAATTTGAGCAAAGTCTAGCAGTAAGTTTTCTAATGACTTCTTAGGATAGATTAAAAAAACACGCAAGCACTTAATGACCAAAAAAATGGAACCAGCAGTAACTATAAAAAGTTGTTTTATAATGCATTTCCAATCCATTAGAAAACGAAATGTTAGTTTTAAGCCATGAGAGTGTTAAGGGGGCTGGTTGTTTTTTACATAACAGTGTAGTGCAGGAGAGCTACACTAGTTCCTACTCTATGCTCTGGTGGTTTGCAACGCTGTCTCTCTCCCAGAACATGTTGGTCTTCACTATCTGACAGCAATACAGCCACTGGAGAGATGGCATAGCTATATCAGGAAACAAGCAAGCACCTTCACCAATTTCAAAACAATAAAATAGTTTGATTAAAATTTTTAGAATCAATCAAAGGGTACCATTTGGATTTCAGTACTTACGCTGGGAGGGGATAATCTGTTACTCTCTTCCAGGAACTCCTCCAAAGTCACCATCTCGCTATCCGGTGAGACAACTGGTGGCCGGGTCTTTGGTTTTTGCGGTGTATCATAGTCCATTAGCCCATTTCTGGGCAGGGAGGAGTCATGCCTCGCAGTGGGCTCCAGCATGGCAGAACTGGAGCGGTAAAGTAAGCTGTCTCTGGGCAAGGTACTCACTTCCCGACTCTGAGCCACGTCTTCGCTGCTGAGGCTCTCTGATCTGCCATGGAGGCGATCTGCTGAACCTGGGAAAATTCAAAGAAATGCGTATTTACAATACCCATTTGATATAAGCCTTTAAAAAAAAAAAAAAAAAAACTTGCACACATTCGAGCTCAACACTAAAAGCAGGAGTATGCATAGCATGTGTATCTACAGCCACACATGCCTCAAACATATTTTTCTCTAGAGAAGCCTCTTCCTCTACAACCATTGCAAATATGAAGCTAGTTGCACATTTTTTAAACCTCATTTCTACACTAACTTTAACCTTTATTGGTAGTCAAGTAAAGCGTGTAAATGGAGGGGAAATATATTGTAAATGTTTATCAATAGGCATGAAATATCTTCCTCTCCAGCAAGCAACTACATTTCTATCTTCATAGCTTAATTTGAGCTGGCGGTTGCCAGTGGAGCCCACCAACACTAATTTTTAGGGACCAGCACATATTTTTTATCAGCAAATATGGAACGCGAGCAAAGAGAGAAAAACACAAATGTGACAAAAGGAGGAAGAGAAAGGCAGATAGACACAAAAGGAGAAAGCAGGGACCGGCAAGAGTGAGATAAAGGGGCAGCAGTACCTGGTAGAGGATTAAAGAGGCCTGAGGGAAACTGAGAACTAAGCAGCCTTGGTATTCGGTACACCAGCTGCAAGCTCTTGAGCACAGCTTTGGGAACCGGCACACATTCTTGTACAAATTAAGCACTGCCTAACCTAGCACTAAACATATGATGGCCCCAAAATATTCCATTTTTGCATGTGTCCCACTGTCATAAGTGACATTTCCATTTGTAAAATAGCAATCATTCTGAGCCTGTGAATGAGGGGAGTGGTATTTACAAAACTAAATGTGTCTTTTGGGCAGCTAAGTGACGGTGAAATAATCAAACTGTTTGTTAGCAGTCCCGGAGTAACAAGTATTGACAGGATCGGACTGGCCTATAGGGCAGTCTTGTAGTGCCCCATGGGCTGGTCTCACAGAATAGTATGCAGGCTGTTTTTATTTTTTTTTGTGTGGTTTCCGGGCCTGTTTAATGGTCCGGTGGACCGGATTTTTCCTGCTGATTTCACCGATATTGCCAGAAGCATAGACTGCAGCAAACACAAAGGCATGCAGTTTCTCTAACCTTCAAAATACCCAAACAATGTGCCTTTACAAGTTCAAAACAGGCCCGATTTGCAAACGTGGGCCACTTTTTCAGCTATCTTAAACGCTAATGCGGGCCTCTGGGCTTATTTTTATCCCAGTCCAACCCTGTGGGCGGCAGGGAACTGGCAGAGCAGATGCCCACTGTAATTCACCCGGAGTGCACAAAGGCTGCCAATCAGGCTCAAGTCAGGTGAAAAGGACACGTTTATGTACCTTTCAAGTTGAGCGGGGAGCTGTTGTTGGACGCACTTCTGCTACTTTCCAAACTATTTGGCCTGGATGCTGAAAAAAAGAGAAAAATATACAAATTAGTATTTGCATATGTACATTGTCTTCAGGGTTGACCAAGCAGATATCTAGTATTAATCAAGTTCACATTATGGGCTGATATGTATGGTATATCCTTAGTAGTCAGAGATATATGGTTTGTTCTGACTTCTCAGAACTTACCCTCTTTTAAATCTTTATTTCTCTACAGGATTGGATCATTTTATCACAGATAAGTTTTTATCAAACAAAAAAAAACTTAACACATTTCCATTTAAAAAAAAAAAAAAAATGTATATTGCTGTTAAGTGTCATCATGCCATGCTTGGCTCCTAAAGCAATTCCTAGCTTTTAGCACTTCATATTCTAAAACTTGTACTTTCATTTTTACTATCACAAGCATCAACCTAAAATCCCAGCATGCAAATGCTATTGATTAAAAAAAGTCAGGAGTGTTTGAAGATGTGGGGGAATACATGAGTTCACTTGGAGCAACAGGGACACCCAATCATGTTAGAATAGATGCACAAGTTACTAACTTGTGTAACGATATATCTGTAAGAGACAGTAGTTAGTGACAGATTCCTTACCTTAGAATATCCCCAGGCGTCAGGCTGGATCCGGAAAGTTTTGCGTAGCAGTACCCTTGCGCGTCGGTAGGCGGCGTCGTGATCGCCGGGATGACGTCGCGGGCAGTACTTAGGCGCCGCCCCTGCGCGCTGACGTCAGTTCTGTACACGACTTTCCGCGCCAGGAACGCAGAGCCATGCAAGAAGCTGACACAGGTGTCTGAAAAATACTAGGGCCCTGAAAGGGATGTCCTTAACCCTAGAAATCAGTTCGCAGAACGGGGAGGATGGGTGGGCGGTAAGGAATCTGTCACTAACTACTGTCTCTTACAGATATATCGTTACACAAGTTAGTAACTTGTGCATCTGAAAGAGACACGTTAGTGACAGATTCCTTACCTTAGAATAGATACCCCAGCAATACCAACCCCGGTGGTGGGTCTGCGAACAAAGATCAGACAAGGAAGTCCTGGAGGACAGAACGGCCAAAGAAGCCGTCCCTCCGGACCGGACTGTCAAGGCAGTAATGCTTTGTAAACGTGTGCAGCGAGGCCCACGTAGCTGCCTGACAGATAACCGGCAGCGGAACACCGCGGCCCAAGGCCGTGGTAGCAGCCGTTGCCCTGGTGGAATGGGCACGCAGCCCAACAGGAGGCTCCTTCTTAGCCAAAGAATAGCAGGTCTTGATGCACAAGGTAACCCAGCGGGAGATGGTCCTCTTGTGCACCGCCCGACCTTTTGGCGCCCACGTAGCCAACAAAGAGCTGGTCATCCACCCGGAAGTGTTTTGTGCGGTCAATATAGAAAGAGAGCGCACGTTTTGGGTCCAGACGGTGGAGCCTCTCTTCCTCTCTGGAAGGATGCGGAGGCGGAAAGAAGGTGGGCAAAGTGATGGTCTGCCCAATGTGGAAAGCAGTAACCACCTTTGGCAAGAAGGGCGGACGCGTCCGAAGAACAACCTTGTCTGGATGAACAGACAGAAAGGGAGGTTTGCAAGATAGAGCCTGGAGCTCACTCACCCGCCGAGCGGAGGTGATGGCCACCAGAAAGGCTGCCTTCAGAGTCAGAAGACGAAGAGGACAGTTATGCAGAGGCTCAAAGGAGCGCACATTAAAAGGTAAGAACCAAGTTCAAGTCCCACTGAGGCATTACAAACGGAACAGGAGGGAAGAGGTGAGTAATGCCTGTTAAGAACCTGTTAACAACAGGGGACTTGAAAAGGGAGGGCTGATCAGGGAGCCTGAGGAAGGCCGAGATAGCACAAAGATAACCCTTGATGGTACCCAGGGCAGAACCCTGTTGGGCCAGAGAGAGAAGGAACAGAAGGACCTCAGAAAGAGGGGCAGAAAGGGGATCCACAGCCTTTGCTGTGCACCATGCCACAAATTTGTTCCACCTGCAGGCGTATACCACCTTAGTGGAGGGACGCCTGGCTGCCAGAATCACATCACAAACTTCGGGAGGCAAGTCGAAAGGAATCAACTGCCGCCGCTCAATCTCCACGCAAGCAGGTGTAGACTGGACAGGTTCGGGTGGAGGACCGTCCCCTGCTGCTGCGACAGAAGATCCTCCCGAAGAGGCAGACGGATCGGGGGATCTATGCTCATATTGAGTAGCTCGGGATACCAAACTCTTCGAGCCCAGTCCGGAGCCACAAGAATGACTTGGGCCCGGTCGTGCCGAATCTTCTTCAACACTCTGGGTAGAAGTGGTATAGGCGGAAAGGCGTACAACAGACCGCAACTCCACTCGCGACGAAAGCGTCGCCGAGCGAGTGCCGCCTTGGAAATTCCAACGCGCAGAACTGATGACATTGCGCGTTCTCTTCGGTGGCGAATAGATCTAACCAAGGCTCTCCCCACTGTAGAAAGAGTCCTTGCGCCACTTCCGAGTGAAGACGCCATTCGTGATCCATCATGCACCTGCGGCTGAGTTCGTCCGCCCTGGCGTTGAGAGAACCTGCCAGGTGTTGAACCATCAGGAACATGCCCTGATGTTCCAGCCATGTCCAGAGGCGCAGAGCCTCCTGACAAAGGGTCCAAGACCCCACCCCGCCCTGTTTGTTGCAGTACCACATGGCGGTGGTGTTGTCTGTGAACACCTGCACCACCTTCCCTTTGAGAGAGGGAAGGAATGCCTTGAGTGCAAGCCGGATCGCCCGGAGCTCCAGAAGGTTGATATGGAGCCGGGACTCCGCCGGAGACCAGAGGCCTCTGATCTCCGCCTCTCCCATGTGACCGCCCCATCCCAGAAGGGACGCGTCCGTCACAACTGTATGCTCTGGCTGGGGAAGGGAGAGGGATCTGCCCATGACCCATTGCCGGTTCGAGAGCCACCACTGCAACTGTTTTGCAGTCCCCTCCGAGATCTGGACGTGATCGGACAGGTTGCCCTGGTGCTGCGCCCACTGGAACTTCAGGTCCCACTGCAGAGCCCGCATATGCCATCTGGCATGAGTGACCAGCAGGATGCAGGAGGCCATGAGGCCCAGCAGCCTCAGGGTCATCCGTACCGAAACCCAGGATAAAGGCCGAAAGATCGGAATCATAGCCTGAATATCCCGGACTCGCCGTTCGGGAGGATAGGCCCGAAACTGCGTCGTGTCCAGAACTGCTCCGATGAAAAGGAGCTGTGGAGAAGGAATCAGATGCGACTTCGGCACATTGATGGAGAACCCCAGCGAGTGCAGGAGTTCGGCCGTAGTCTGGAGGTGGGAGACGACTGCCTGGGACGAGCCCGCCTTCAGCAGCCAGTCGTCGAGGTAGGGAAGACTGAAACCCCTGCCCGGCGCAGATGAGCTGCGACCACCGCCATCACTTTCGTGAACACCCGAGGGGCACTGGTAAGGCCAAAGGGAGCACGGTGAACTGAAAATGCTCGGGGCCTACCGTGAACCGAAGGTAACGCCGGTGGGCCGGCAGGACGGGGATGTGGAAATACGCGTCCTGCAAGTCCAACGCTACCAACCAGTCTCCAGGGTCGAGGGCAGTCAAGACCTGAGCTAGGGTGAGCATCTTGAACTTCTCCTTCCGGAGGAAGCGATTGACGTTCCGGAGGTCCAAGATAGGACGCATGTCCTCCTTGTCCTTTTGGGCACCAGAAAGTAGTGGGAGTAGCAACCACGCCCTACTTCTGGGGTCGGAACATGCTCGATGGCCCTCTTGGTCAAGAGGGCCGTGACTTCCTTCTGTAGAAGCACCAAGTGATCCCCTGACATGCGGTGGAATTGAGGTGGCATGGCTGGGGGGTGGTCTCGAAGGGGAGGGAGTAGCCCCTTCGGACAATGTCCAAGACCCACCTGTCCGAGGTGATGGTGCGCCAGTGGGGAAGGTGATGGCGGACCCTGCCCCCTACTGGCGTTCCGTGCACCTGAAAGGAGGGACTAGGAGGGCTTGGAGGCCGCGGACGGGTTGGAGGTGGTGGCCTGACCCGCACGCTGGTTGCCCGATCCGCCACGGCGGAATCCACGTCCTCGGCCACGCGAAGACGCCTGCTGCGCGGGCCGGTGGCTGGGCTGCTGACGTGAAGGGCGCCCCTACCGTGGCCACGATAGGGGCGAAAAGCAGAAGTCAGCGGAGGGCGTGTAGCAGAAAGGCCCAGGGACTTGGCAGTAGCCCGTGAGTCCTTAAAGCGCTCCAACGCATGGTCTGCTTTGGACCCAAAAGACCGACTCCATCAAAGGGCATGTCCATGAGAGTATTCTGGACATCCCCTGAAAACCAGTGGTTCTCAGCCAGGCGTGGCGTCGGAGCGCCACCGTCGTTGCAATCGACCTGCCCAGCGAGTCGGCGGTGTCAAGGCCACAACGGATAGTGTATTTGGCCGCATCCCTTCCTTCCGCAATGGCGCGGAAAGCAGTGCCTGGACCTCCTCAGGGCACTGGGGCAAAACATCCGCCACCGAATCCCACAGGGAGTGGGTATATCGGCCCAAAAGACAAGCGGTGTTAACGGACCGCAAGCCAGCACTGGAGGAAGAAAATCCTTTCTTCCCAAACTGATCCAGGCGTTTGGATTCCCTATCCGGAGGAGCGGTAGGGAAGGCGGTTTGGGAAGCGGAGGCTTGGACAACCAAGCTCTCAGGAGTGGGGTGGACAGAAAGAAACAGGGGTCGCCCGGAGCTGGGCGATGGCGTCGTGACACGTTCCGATCCACAGGAGCCCCTGTGTTGGGCTTGGACCAGGCGCCCAAAGAACGTCAGTGAGGGCGTCGTTAAACGGCAGCACAGTCTCCGCAGAGGAGGCTGCCGGCTGAAGCACCTCTGTCAAGATGTTAGGCTTGACCGTCAAAGTAGGGAGCTGAAGACGTAAGGCCCCAGCAGCCCTACGCAACACCGTACCAAAGTTGGCCCCCTCCTCCGTAGCCACGGGAGGAGACAGCATGCCAGTGTCAGGGAAGTATCCATACCACTGGCCTCCCCTAGACTCTCTGTCCAGTCCTCATCATACTGACAGTTGCGCGTCAGAGGGTCATCAGACCCCTCCCAGTCCTCCTGGTCCTCCTCTGGTTCAAAATAAGGAGGAGGAGGGACATTTGGGACCCAAGGTCCCATCGGCGCCGGAGCCGGCGTCGAGCGACGTCGCTCCCGGGTCCATGTCCGGAGCCGGAAGGAACTGGGGGCGACGCCGCCCGGAGCCCAGGGCGGCGTCGAGAACGGCACCGGAGACATCGGCGCCGGCGGAGGTGTCGTGAGGTCGACCGGCGTCGATGGGGGTTGTGGAGCCGGGATCGAGGCCGGGCCGAAGCCGGAGCCGGGATCGAGGCTGGAGGCACGGGCGACGCCGGGGCCGGAGCCGCCGGCGGCGCCGGAGCAACCCCATCAGGGCCCGAAGGCGCACCGGAGGGGCCTGAAGGCCCGAAGAGGCGGGCCATGGCCGACAGGAACTCCTGTACCTTGGCCGGATCCGCCCCGAACCCGGGAAGGGCGGGTATGGCGGGGGCGACTCCACAGGCAAGTCCGGGGCCGCGGGGCGGGGACGGTGCCGGGAGGGGCCTCAGCCGAGTCGCGAGACCGGCGAGGCGAAGTCCGAGAGCGACGATGCTTCTTGGACTTCTTGTGCTTAGACTTACCGGACGAAGAAGACTTCGACGCCGACGACCGGTGTGCACTCCGCGAGCGACCCCTGGACCTCTCACGCGACCGGGGCCTCCGTGGAGCAGAATGCCGGGCCTCGAGGAGCTTTCGAGACCGCTCTCGCAAAGCTTTCGGGTTGAGGGCCTGGCATTCGGGACAAGACTCGGTGTCGTGGCCTCGGCCGAGGCAGAAGAGACACTCCCAATGCGGGTCGGTGACGGACATCATCCGCGCACAGGCGCCGCATCGCTTGAAGCCGGGCATCCCTACGACACCTTCAAGTTGGAAAAAACAGTGAAAAAATCACCAAAAAGTATGGTCAAAAATTGACCAGGGCACTGCTCTTCCCGGATCTGCGCTTGCTGGCGCGGAAAAAGAAGAACTGACGTCAGCGCGCAGGGGCGGCGCCTAAGTACTGCCCGCGACGTCATCCCGGCGATCACGACGCCGACGACGGACGCGGAGCCGCACGACGCCGCCTACCGACGCGCAAGGGTACTGCTACGCAAAACTTTCCGGATCCAGCCTGACGCCTGGGGATATTCTAAGGTAAGGAATCTGTCACTAACGTGTCTCTTTCAGATACGAAAGGTATGTTGTTTCCTGCTATTTTTTCACATTATCTAATTCAAGTGAGTTTAAAAAAGTCCAATGACTTCTTAGTTACAGAAAATATTTCATTTGGAAAAAATATGTTGAAGGAGTTCTGGCAGAACAAGGTTTCGGAATAACAAGGAATGCTTTTGCTAGATCTTTCATAAGTCTTGCAGTAAGATGCTATTACTAGTTCACGTACATCACACAGTTTGATCATAAACAAGTTATTTGGAATCAATGATTAAACAAACGCTCCTGGATCGCGTTGAGCAAGCATATGGGAACGCCTTTACCAAGCAAGATGCGACAGCATTTTAGAAAAGTAATTTTACCACAGTGCACTTCGTGAGGCAGGCCCATTTTAGCTACCAGATACCAAAAATAATTGACAAACACCAAGGTTTTACCTGGTATATAAGGAAAACGTTTACCAAGTTCCACTAACATAAGCCCGACGGGTGCAAAGGAGGCGGCTGCAGTGGAAGTGGCACACGAACACAAAAAAATATACAATACAGGTGGCAGCTGTAGTGCAAGCATCCCTCACACGCATTAACAGATGAGTACACAAACACGTAAACTGGTAATGCAGAGGCTCAAGCACTGCACACTTTGTTCTCCTTAGGAACAGTTAAAGCCTGGACAACAGCAGTGCAAACATCATTCACTCACACAAGAGGCAAAGTACAGACAACAGCAGTAAACAATTCCATCTCCTTATGAACTCTTGATGGTCGGACAGCAAAAGTGCAAGTCACACACACACACACACACACAAGATATAGTACATGAAGTATCAACACACTTCTATCTCATAAGGAAGAGATAAAGCATGGACAATAGCAGACAATTCCCTCACGCAACACGTAAATCACAATGGAGGCACATAGGACTTCCTTGTCCATCTTCGAGTTCTCTTGTTAAATTATACCACAGTGTCTTCATAATATAGCAAAGCCATGGGGGAGCAAAGGAAGTGTTGGTAAACAGAGGGGAATATGAGAACACTACCAGAAATGAAGTCGAGTTACCAGTGTACAAATAACTGATAAAGCATCACATGGATAATTGTACTCCGTTCTGAAGAGGTTGATCTAGAATATAGCATCTAGTTCTTGATACCTTACCTGGTGCATGCTACTACTTTTAGAAACCATGTCTGGTGGGCTCATCTGGGAAGTTGTGCGAAGCCCGCCTGGAGTACTGCTACTACTTTTAGGAGCCACGTAAAGCATACGGTGCCCCAATCTGGAGGCCGGCCCTAAAAGCCTCATCTGAACTATTGTGCCTAGGTCGGAAGCCCACCTGTAATTTGTGCAGTCTGGAGGACAACGTATGGACTACCATGTGCAGTTTAGGAGGCCACCTCTAAGTACTGTGTCCAGTTCTGGGTACTACCTCCAACGTATGATCAGCTTTGGAGAATATCTCTAGCATATTTTCAGTTTCTGGGGGGAAACTCTCGGAGTGGGTTTAAAAAGACATGAATTAAGGGTAATACAAATGTGATACAGCCTTACACTGAATGCATACACAAGTCTTTTTGTACTGTTCATATTCTTTTGAGCACTGCAGCATACTGCCCTGCAGTTTAGCTGTTGCCTTCCAGTTGGTGCTTATGCAAACAGAACTTATATCAACTGCTACTGTTTCAAAATATTAAGTTTCTTAGCAGGTTTTACTCTTGCCATTCATTGGCCTAATAACACCTGCTGCTTAAGCCACTAGGTGCGATTCAGTCTTTGTTGTCCGCTATATGATGGCTGACAGTGACATCTCGGTATCCACCACATATAACAAAGACCACAGACGACTATTCATTTGGTTCTCTACAGGTAAACACTGTACAGCACAGTACAATGGGATTGGACAGTGGTTCTTAACCTGTGGTCCGGGGACCCCTGGGAGTCTGCAAAGCCTACTCAGAGGTCCGTTGAAATTTAATATTGTTAACAGATTAACAAAGTAACTATAAAATGTACAACTGAACGTTTTAAAACGTTCGGTAATTGTGAGGGAATTTGAAATTGGAGGCTAAAAATTAAGTTAATATCCTCAGATTGATTCATGGGAACAGTGTAAGTACATCAAACAGAATATAGTATAGACAATGAGTGGCCTCAATTGAATTGAGAAACGCTTGGCCTTCACATAATAACAAAAAAATATATATTTGTTTGTGAATTAAATAATATATTTATTTTTGCTGAATGCTTATTTCTGTATTTTTTGTGTGTTGTTTTGCGGTTCAAATAAAAGAAAAGGCTTAGGCCAGGGTCCCCTGCTCCAGTAATGACTCAGTGGGGGTCCCCAAATCCCAAAAATTATTCAGTGGAGGTCCCCGAGATCCAGTAGTGATTAAGTGGGGGTCCTCAGAAGTCAAAAGGTTAAAAATCTTACCGCGTTGTCCTTTGTTGGTAAATTCCGTTTCTGGGGCCAGTTCACAGAGGTTATCATCAGGATTTAAACCTGAAAAGACTGAAGATTAAGATTAATAAAATGGGACGATGGAAGCAGCAAGGTTATCATACATTATGTAACAACCACAGACTTCACAGGTTGCAGGTCTCTAATCCTTGTATAAGGCACTAATACTCCGATTCAATTCAGGCCAACAATTCAGATTCAGCCGCAAACAGGATCGATATTACTACCAATGCACAAAGGTTTTTTTCCTGCACAAATTTCACTAGGTAACATTTAAAGCAACTTGTGTAAATGGAAGAAAATGCATTTTTACATGAGTAGCATCTCTGAATAGGAAACACGTAGAGCATTACCCGATAATCAAGCTTTCAGAAGTGTGTTGTTGATAGTGTGAAGGTAAAACGACATCTAAAAAATATCATAGCCTGCCAACTCCCAACACGCAACACTTTTATAGTAGGTTTGTATCCAGGACATATTTTAATATTCTAAGAATAGTTACTACTCTTAGAAAAGCAATTCATTATTTTTGGCTCTCTTCCATTCTGCTTCACTTTCTCTCTTAAAAACCAGTCAAACTGCATGCACTGCCCTGTTTCAACAACAGTCCCTCTCATTCAAAATCTGCCCCCGATAGTCATGAAAAAAACAGCCAACATGGTAAACTTCTCACAGCAGAATATGTGTGCAGTTACCTTTGGATTGGCTTTGGTAGCGGGAGTTGGGGGTGGAACTGGAGTTGGTTAGGTGGATGGCTGATGTGGAATACGCCCGCGACCCCATCTTCATGCGCTGCTGCGGTTTTATAGAAACATTTTCTGGGCTCTCAACATTTTCATTGCTGCCCCCGAGATAGGACTGCCTGTTCTGCCGATGAGTAAGATCGACCGTGACTGGAAGGGCAGAAAATGCATTTAGCTGTGTGATAATTTGCTTTCGGTGGAAATGACAACACATGTCAAACTAGGTCAACCGGGACATATAAAAGCAAAACAAGCAAGCACACGGAACAAACAAGAAGCATACTGGGTGCAAACACACAGGGACAATTACTGTATAGGAAACCCAAAAATATAATTGGATTGGCACAATAACATATTTGTCCAGCATATATTTAGGAACATGGGACATAAATAATACTTCCAAGAAGCCCTTTGGTAAATGAGTAGTCAATAATGCACCCATCAAATTAAAATATTCGGATGAAACCACCTTCTGTCAGAAAGCAACCCCTGAAAACAGGACTCTTCAAACAACATTTTGTACCCTAGCGCCATATGCTTCCACCCTCTTGAAGAACTGGGGCCCATTCATCTAGTATATTCCTGCCAATCCCTCACCCACCAGGAAACTGCTCTCATCTGTACTCACTCAATACTTTTGCATAGGCACCAAAATGGGCACTTGCTTGCAATGGAACTACTACTCAAAGACCATACTAAAAGGGTCTTCTCCCATGCAGGTCTGTTCACAAGAATTGGACACTTATCACAACCTGAAGCACACCACAATGCTCAATAAGTTGGCCTTCCACAAAACACATAAATAAATAAGAAAGGTGTAACACTGAAGAGGCCTCGGTATCCAGATAGATTCAGGCAAGTAACACCTTTGAACTGCTCTTTAAGATTCCTACCTAGAACTCAGACACACCCTTGCCCCAGTGACAAAAACACATCTTCTGAATACCCTACTTCAACTTGCAACAGAAGGATTTGTGCTTAAATCAACACATCTGGAACTCAATAACAACATAGAATCGTTTCTCCAATATCTAGCAATAGGTGTATTGACATCAACTAGCATAGCCCAATGAAAAGAAGCAAATAACGCACAACAATCTTGTATCATAACGAAAATAGTTTTTAAAATCTTTTTTTAAGGTGCACGAGCCAAAAAGAATCAACGCTCACACTTCCCACTCAAGGGCAGTCAAAACCAACAGTCTTTATCAAATTAATTGTAACACTGTGCTGAGCACACTCCAGAATGTTAATATGCAAGGCCACAAATCAGGATGATTCGTAACCAGCAATACACATCAGTCCAAATGTGTTGTTGTAGAATATCCTTTATTGATTCCATACATACATACAAGCAATTGTATGAATAAAAGTATTGAATCAATAAAGGATGTTTTATAACAATATATTTGAACGGATGTACATTGCCTGTTATGAATCGGACAGGACCTATGGATTAACTTTGAGGAGTGTGCTCAGCACAATTGTGTGATTGATCCTTCATGATCAATAATTTCAGGATCTTTATAGGCCATCAAGGACCAGTTTAAATACCACATGGAAGTATTTGTGGTAACATTTCAGAACCAATACAAGTACCTTCCAATGACGACCACTTTAAGCATCGATAACCGTCTATATGCCTGTCACAGTAATGGACACAGAAAGGCCGAATGAGCAAAGAAGTGATGAAAAGACTGAATCTTACTCCTTGCCTAAAAACTTAAAAATAATCTGCAAAAACAATACTGCATACTGTCCCCAAAGTGCAACTTAAAGGATCAAATCAAATGATGAATATTTCAGAAATGTCAGGCTAGGATACTCTGCGGATACAAAAATATGTATGGATTTCATACTTTACTTAACAAGGAGTTAAATTACGTTTTTATACTTCAGGAGGTTTGAAACTAAACATGTTTTATATTCTATCCTATTTAGGAGCACTAGATTTAAAATGAGAAGAGGCACAATGTTTAATCCACTACTGAAATGTGCTGAACAAAAGAAGTGTTTGGGAGGGTCAATGCCACAAAGCAGCAAAAGTACAAAACTGTCAATTTTGAATTTTCAAAGTGGAGTGGGCGGTTGTAAGCTAGGAAAACTCCTCTAAATTCTTGTTTTGATGATTTTAAGACTGCCGATTCTTGTGCAACTGAGGACAAGAACAATGATAAGAAGCAAAACTGCAAACAGGATTGGATACATCACAAGTAGGGAAAACTCCACTTTGACAATAGCAGTACAGGGACAGCAAGCAGATTTACATTGTACATGGAGGAAAATTGAAGGTGAATTTGCAAAGATCTTCAGGAAGACAAGAGCAGGGTACCGACATGCGATACTATGTAAAGCTGTGTTTTTTCAGACAGTAAACGTGCAGTAGGCTTAAAAGCACCAACACCGTAGGATAATATACAAATAAGGTTAATTACATTTTTTTTTTTTTTTTTAAAGATGCTTCTTTAGCAGTAGCGTAGGGAAATGGGGATGCCCACGTCTCATTTGACGGGTTGTTTTAAAGCAAGCATCAGCCAAACAAGTACACACTTTGACTTTGGCACAGTGCAAACTGACATAATGGCAAAAACATGTTTTCGCATAGCGCAGCAGCTGAACTTACGTAGATTTAGCACAAAAGCCAGTCAAGCCATGTGCACACGGTATGCATGCTTGTGTGTGTAAAAGAAAGAGGAGGTCCTGAAATATCGGAGTACACTGAAGTGCAAAGTGGCAAGGGGTCGTCTCTTGGAATGGTTAAGTCGATGTTTGGTCGCCAGCGCCTGTATGCATATTTATTTCATTAAAAAACTTGACTATGTGGATAAATGTCTGTGGGAAGTTGCTGGAAGACTTGATATGAAGGATTTGAAAGATTTGCGGAAAGCTTGTGCTAAAAAACACCCGTTTCCGAAAGAGAGCCGTTAGGATAAGACGTTATGTCGTAGGACGACCAGAATCGCAGGCGTTTAGACAGAGAAGGCTGATTCGACGGTGACACTGGTGCCTTTTCTTTGTCCTGGCTTTTGCTTCTGGAAAATGGAAACTTTTTGCGTGATGGTGCTAATTGAGATCACCCAGGTATCCCAAAGAGAAGAAAATGAAAGAAACAAAAATAACTTTATAAATTAAAATGCATGGGGATTTAAAGCATCTAAAAACGAAAATAAATAATTTGTATCAGCATGAGAAACCTAATGTGAAATACAACTGTTGCTAAATTAAGGTAAGAAAGGGATGCTCAAACGATTTATCACCACAAAATAGCCCATCATCTTATAAACCTGAAAAAAGTGTTTTTTAAAAAGTTAAGGAAATTACATGATACCATGGTGATTAAGTGCAGAAGACAATTAACAGTGAATTAAATCTACAGATGCATTAACACACACACACATAGTTGACTGAGATGGTGGCAATAGTGCCAAACTTTCAAAAAATCGATCACATCTCGCCTTTGTGAAGTCTATAAGGAATGGTGAGGGCACCACAACAACAGCTAAGGATCAGAAACATAAAAGCAGAAAGGAAAGAAAATTTGTACGGACAAATGAAAGTGAAAAGGCTCAAAGATCTACTACCACTGTGGTGAATGTTACCTTGGCATGCCTTGTCTAATAATGAGGTTTATTTCCATCGCTGCACATACGCTAAAACAAATCACCCAATTTGGAGACACTACCCGTGGTAAACGTATAGTTTACTTGTCAGTGTAGTTTTGCATCTTGAAGAATTTTCTGGATTCACATGCTGTGCATTACTCTGCCATCTAGTGGTTGAAGCTAGAATTCTCCCTAAATAAGTTGTCATTCTATTCTTTTAAGGTCTCGTCTAGGCAGCACTTGCGCTGTCTCTTCGAGACATGCTGTATTCAGAATATGGACATAAAGCTCCGCCCATCTTTTTAATTGGTTCAAGTCACTGTTTTGTAAATGGTGGCTTTTCATTGGCCAATAAGTTTAGCAGCTTCTCTTAAGTATCGCCTTTTCTCTTCTTGTAACCTCCCATGAGGACATCCCCTGTTACATGTGTTGTTACTCAGTAACTTTCAATTGCAGCCTCAGCACTATTTTTTTCAGGGCTTTCTCCTGCCTGCTGTTGGACACGCTCTCCCGCGCGGCACGCCAAGCTTGATATTCATGGCGGCGTGCTTTTCTCCCCGATGCCTTGAACTTTAATAATGGCAGCCGCGAGACTTATATAGCGCAGCTCAACCAAATCCCTTTTTGATTTTTTTTTTATTACATTTTTTTGTAAAACGCCTATGGTGGCCGTGCGACTTTCTTATAGAGCGCACCGCCAAAATCCATTTTTTTTTTTATTGATATTTTTTTTATAAAGTGTGACACGCCAAGCTTCATATTCTTGGCGGCCGCACCCTTTCTCCCGCTGCAGCCCCAGCTCGGCTGCCCAAACAGCAGCTCCTTCACTTCTGCCTCGGCTGAGACAGAGGCGGGGGACAGCGAAAGAGTGAAGCCGCCAAAAGATACAAACTTGCCCAGCCTGGACCGCTGGCTGTTCAGATGAAAAAAAACATTAGCAATTGCCCCCCTAGCGACCCCATGATTCTCTCCCGGTAACCACGTGCTAATTGTTTATAATGTTGCTGGAGCTATGCCGCCGACAGTTTGCATTGGGTGTAATCATGAAGGGCAGCAGCGGGCATGAGCAGTGGCAAAGCGGGCTGTTAGGGGCAGCCGCGGGGTAGGGACGGCGCATGGGCACAGAGGCAGCGGCAGAGCCAGGCCAGGCCAGCTACAGGGTTCCAGTGGTTCACCTGACTTCTAGACTTTACCGAACCAGGCGCGCTGTGCCTCGCAGGCTGCTTCCCTCTTGCTGCCCTACTGATGTGGGATGGCTCCCTGGCAGCATGGCAGAATCGAATGAGCTATGCAGTGACCCACGGGCTGGAGGCTTGTGCAGTTGATGCTATGTATTTTTACTGCAGCTGCATAGAGTCAAGCAGTGCTTTGTGACTATTCAGCTACATCGCTAGGCTACAGGATGTCCTCCATCAGAACAGGAGTTGATATGATAAAAGCCAAAACCATGGGCTGAGGGACATTCAAGAAGCCCACATTGATGGACGCTACCAGACATAAGCTGCATCTCCCCACACTAACAGATTTATGCTTGCAGCACCCAGTGCGATGTCGAAACAGATTTTGCACTGGAATCCATGATTCTTGGACTCAAATGTGGCTAACAAAATTGCAAGTCATAAGAGGGACCCAACAGTCCAAGGCCGTTGTGGGCTTCTGAAGAGTACGATCTTCGAAATGAGTTGAAAGCAGCATCGGAGTGGGGGCTTTCATGTAGTACAACAGATGCTTTACAAAATCCTTAAACAGTCAGGGGCACAGAACATTAAGAGACTTGCATGGAATTCTCGCCTTATAAAATGCCATTACCACAAGATTTTGCTGCCGTAGGTTTCTTTGCATGACAGTGTTTCTACAGAATGAGCCAATGGTCAAGTAAAAAAGGTGATTGCTGAATACATTGAAATAAACTATATGAGAGTTTTGGGAATAAGATACTTTATACAATCAGCCCAGCATCGGACAGGAGTTTCCTTCCATGTACGGAGATGGTTCACTCTCTCAAGACTTTCTGTCCCTAAAAACCATGCTCTCATCCTCTTCTTAGGGTGTCTTCTGTATACCCAGGTCCTCCCTCTTTATGAGTCTGTGTCCTGCCCTCCTCTTCTCTTTCTCACACATTTTCTGCTCCTCTGTCTCGAGTTCATTCACCACTTCCTGCAAAAACCACCTATCCCTCTCTATCATACTTTCAATTAATTCTGTGCAGCTCTCACCACTATCTATTCACCATGCCACATAATTCCATTACACAAACATACTCCACACCACAAAATTCCACTCCACACAATTCCACAACAAACAATTCCAATACAACCCAAATTATTCCACTCCACATTCATCCACTACACTCCAAACCAAAACACATAGGTAAAATACATTGTCATTTACAATGTCAATAATTAACTCTCGCAAATGCCAGACCTACTGCATTGCAAATGCTTGTTGTTTTTTCTAGGAGTTGACGGACCTCCATTTGGTGTCCCCTTGTGATGTCGTTGTGCTTCTTCTGGAAGCTCCCACCTTCAATTGCCATCTTGGAATTTTTTTTTTTTTTGTATGCCGTTACTGTTACCTTCTTTCATCTTCTTGGGGGAGGTGGGTGGGTTTGCTTGTGAATCCAGTAAACTCTTCTAGTTGAAAACTACTCCGACAGGTAAGAAACCATATATTTTGCAACGTGAATCTTTTCTGGATTCACATGCTGTGCATAGATTTTGTAGCGGTTTGTTAGTACAGTGGTGATTGGGTTGAAGATGAGCATTGATTTGAAAACAGATTTAAGACCTTTTGTCCTACTTGTGCTTTCTTGACCATCTGAATATCTACACAATAGTGTCTTGTGAACATGTGCACTCATGACCATGTTGCTGTCATATAAATGTCTTGTAATTGAGTATCTGCTAGGAAAGCAAAGGTTGCTTTTTTCTTTCTTATTGAATGTGCACCAGGAATGTTTTGTAATGTCTCTCCTGAATTCTTGTGGCACAACTGAATAGTTTGTGCTATCCATTTTGCATCTTGTGTTATTGGTAACTGGTCTTCCTAGAAAACTATTTGCAAATGACACAAAGAGCGGTTTCGTCTTTCTGTCTGCCTTTGTTTTTTGATGTAATACATTACCGCATGTCTTGCGCCCAAAGTGTGTAAAGTTCTCTCTATGTGCATCTTTGGTTTCTGAAAGAAACTTGGTATCTGTATACTTTGATTCATGTGGATCTGCGAGATATCCTTTGACATGAAATGCGGGTTGGTTTTCATGACAATTTTGTCCTTGTGTACTTGGAAATAAGGCTCTTGTAAGGTGAGTGCTTGTAACTCACTAACTCTGCATAGTGATGTTATGGCCACTAAAACAACAGTCTTTATTGTGTGCATTTGTAATGTCTTGTGTAAAGGTTCAAATGGTGCCTTCAACAGTTGTGTGAGCACAATATTTTAATTTCATGTGGGTGCAGGTAGCTTTTTGGAGGTGCAATTGTATTTGCTCTTTCTAGGAACCACCTAATGACTGGTGCCGTGAAGAAACTTCTCCCAGTGTGGCCCATTGTGTACACCACTGTTGCTGCTAAATGAACCTTTAAAGATGCGCAAGTCAGCTTACAGTTTAGAAGATGTGTTAAGTACTTTACCACAGTCTTATCTCTTGTGTTATTCTTTAATAATTCTTCCTTAAAACACCAGAGTGAGTATCTTATCCTTTTAGCTATATAACACTTTTCAGCTGTTGGTTTCCTTGTCTCTCTTAAGACGGCCATTGTATTCTTTGGTAAATTTAGGTGTCCAAATTCTAAGTCTCAGGAACCATGCTGCCAGGCTTAATGACTCTGGTTCTAGGTGAATCACCCTTCCTTCTTGCATTGACAACAGATCTTGCCTGATTGGTAATTTGAGAATATTCCCCTGAGATAGTTTTATTAGTTCTGAGAACCATGTTTGTCTTGCCCACTGTGGCGAGATTAGTATCAGCGTTATGCCGCTGATCTTGCATTTGCTGATCACTTCGTGAAGTAGTGGTATCGGGGGGAAAAGTGTACACAAATTTCCCTAACCAATCTATCGACAGTGCATTCCCCCATGGACTGGTTATAATGTTGTCAAAAAGGCAAAGCTTTGGCATTTTGCATTCTGTGGTGTTGCAAACAGATCTATTTCTGGTGTTCCCCATTTCTGAAAGGTCCTCGAGTACTGCTTGGTTAAATTCCCATTTGTGTGGCAATGAAGCTTGTCTGCTCAGTCTGTCTGCCTCGAACTTGTCCTTTTCTGGTAGACGGACTGCTAAGATCTCCATCTTCCTTTGAATAGCCCAGATGCACAGTTCTTGTGCTAATTGTGACAGTGGTAAAGACTGTGTCCCACCCTGTTTGTTTATGTACAACTTGAGGGTTGTGTTGTCCATTTGGATCATTATTGTATTCCCCGAAAGCTCTTTTTGAAAGGCTTTAAAGGCTAGGAACAATGGCCTTAATTCCAGGTTGTTGTGTTGTACTGCATCTTGCTCTTTCCAGACTCCCCTTACCTTGAGAGTGTTCATGTGTGCTCCGCATCCTTTCTGTGAGGTGCATGTTGTTACGGTCAGAGTTGGAATTGGTTGGGTAAATGTTCCTCCATGTGTTATATGTGACCTGTCCCACCACGCTATCTCCTCCTCTATCCATAGCGTGACAACCACTAGATCTTCCCAACTCCCCGTTGTTTGTGACCATTGGTTTTGTAGCCATTCCTGAAATGGTATCATGTGGAGCCTTGTGTTTAGAATCAAAGGGATGCAGGAAGCCATCATTCCTAGTAGCTTCCCCATTGTCCTCCCTGTCAGAGCTTGCCCCTTCCGGGACAGCTGTATTTCCTTCAACAGAGCTACAGTTCTCTTCTTGCTGGGGAATTCCTTCCCTTGAATTTAATTTATCCTGGCCCCCCCAAAACCATTTTCTCTGGTTCGGGAGATGACTTCGCCATGTTTATTGATAATCCTAGCCAGCATACAGTTCTTATTACTTGCAGAATGGGAATCTTGCATTCTTGTGCGAGTTTGCCCTTACCAGCCAGTCGTCTAGGTAGGGTTAAATGTGTATGGCTGGGAAGGTGTGCTGCTACTGCTACTAGACACTTAGTGAATACTCTTGGTGTCGATTTGATTCCGTATGGCAACACCTTGTACTGGTAGTGTCTTATCTACCACAAATCAGGGGATTTTTTTGTGGCCTGTGCTCATGGGAATGTGTAAATAGGCATCCTTTAAGTCTATTGTTGCCATGCAAACCCCAACTTTCAATTGTGGTATTACCTCTTGCAGGGTTGTCATTTTGAAATTTTGCATTTTTATACACTTGTTCAAAAACCTCAAGTTCAGAATTGGTCGTAGTGTTCCATCTACCTTTGGAATTAGGAAATATGTTGAGTAGTTTCCTTTGTTTATTGCTATCTTTGGCACTAATTCTATAGCATCCTTTGCCAACATTTCCTCTATTTTTTGAGTAGATGGGATGTTTCCTCCTTGGAATGTACCTTTCTCCTTGGTCCCTTGTATGGAGGTGTCTTGTTTAATTCAATGCAATATCCATATTGTATTATGTTTAAAACCCATTTGTCTGAAGTGATCTTCCTCCACTCCTGGAGGAAGTTCTTGATTCTGCGTCCTTCTGGAGTCGAATGTAGAAGTTCTTGATGTTCTATTTCTGCACTCTTGTATATTTTTTGTTCTATTACTGCACTCCTGGGTGTTTGTAGAGTGTTCTTTGAGATCTTAATAAGTCACTTATATGCGGGGGTGCTCCTCCCCTTTGTGGTTGTCCTTTTCCACGTGGGCATCCACAAAAGGACAGTCTTCCCTGCTGGTACTGCCAATTTTGTTGTTGTTGGCTTGACTGACTACCTCCCTGAATAGTCAGTTGATATGTCTGATGGGATGTTCCAGGAAGGAAGGTGCCCCTTCCTGTGGGTCTTTGCGAGGGCACTGATCCCCTACGCATATTGTCTCTGAACTGCAGAGCCCCCATTGACTTCGCAGTTTCGTTATCTTTTTGCAACTGATTTAGAGTCTCATCGACCGTACTCCCGAAAAGTTGTTCCCCACTGAATGGTGCATTTAGTATGTTTGTACTTCAGGTTTAAAACCTGAAATTCTCAACCAGGCATGGCATCGCTCTGTAATGCCCATTATCATCTGCCTGTTTGATGTATCAGCTGCATCCAGTGCTGATTTTAAACAAGTATTGGTGACGTTTTTGCCATCCTCTACAAGGTGAGCTGTCCTCTTTTGCTACTGCTCAGGGAGAAGTCTTATCAGTTCTCCTATTTCCTCCCAATGTTGGTAGTCATGACGATTGAGTAGTGCATTGGAATTCGCAATACACCACTGATTTGCAGCACTTCTCTCAACCTTTCGACCCATGAGGTCCATCCTCTTACTCTCCTTGTGTGGAGGAGGTCCTGTTGGGCTTGGGACGTTAGCTCTCTTCCTAGCAGTTGATAGTATTGAATCTGTACCTTTTATGTAGCTTGGATCTTTGGAAGAGTGTTTATGCTTCTTCCCTGCCCTAGGAGCAACTGCTCTACATGTTGCAGGTTCTTTAAATGCTTCCTTGGGAGCATAGGCAAAAATTGATTAATTGATTATATGGGCAGGAGAGTCTGTAATAGAAAACATGATTGTGGTTTCTCCTCCTCTAACTGCACCCCATATTTTTCTGCTGCCTTCTTTATTACTTGATTGTAAGCCCCTATATCGTCAGGTGGTGATGACCTTGAAGGATAAGTGTCTATACCTTCTTCAGGTGAATATGTTTCAAGGTCATGCCATTGTGTCTCCTGGTATTCTAAAGCCTCAGAACCCTGGTAGATCTGTTCCTCCTCCTCTTCATAGAAGATTTCCTCTTCTGAATCTACTTGAGGTTCAGGAGTTAATGGCGGCTCTATTTCCTCGAGACTTTTGTCCCCTTGATCCTTCAATGTCGAAGACTTCATTGGGATTCAAAATAGTTTTAGACTTTCCTCAAAGTTTTTTTTCTTTCGTAGAAGAATCGCCATTTTGGCCTCGACCCGCGTCTTCTTTCTCTCTATCTTGGCCGCCTGTTGTTCGATGTCGAGATTGTCGGGCTTTCTCTTCGACGATGAAGAGTCCTTAGAAGACGTGTTCGGCTAACTGTCGTTCTGCTCTTGACCGCTCCTGTTTCGATGTCGATGAGTCTTTTCCTCGACCGTACTTCAACGTCTTGGATTTTTCGGGGGTCTTTACCGCTGGGGCGTCCTTTTTGAAGGATCCGGGGGTACTTTTATCTTTGGTTGCGCATGAGTTCATCAAGTTCTTCACCGCCGATGCTCCCTGCGAGGATCTAGAGTAGGATTTTCGCGACTCAGGTAAGTTCTTCAAGGACAATAGTTCTCTTACCTCGGTTCGAGATGTCTTCTTGCCCCCTTGAGTGTTGACGTCCACGATCTGGATGTCAGCCTCCTTATCTCCTTCTGAACCGACGGCGAAGTTCTCCTCTTTGTTGTTTGAGAGGCCCAAGTCTCGTAGAGACGGGTGGGGATGTTAGCCCTGCATGTTATGGTGAGCTCTTCTCTGCCACGCTTTTACCATCAAAGTCTTCGGGATGAACACTGAACAGGCGTTGCAGTCCTCACTTCGGTGAACTACTGGCAGGCAGAGGTTGCAGACCGGGTGCGGGTACTTTTGAGCAAACTTATCGTGACAGGTTTTGCAAAACTGGAATGGTATCTTCTTCATCACCATATACAGGGAGCCCCTTGCCCGTGCATTGTCCGGAACAGTCAAAGAGAAAAACCCTGTCCTTCTCAAGAAACTTCTCCGGTACCTTCTTCAGATGTTTCCTTCATTCCACTCGACTTTCGGTAAACTTCTCTTGATTTTCGGGAAAACTTTTTCTTCCAATTGTTGGAGAGCCTTCAGCATGCATCCAGATCCAACGGTGGAAAACAAGAATCTGAAGATTGTGACCAAAAGAGGGAGCTTCCGGAGGAAGCACGACAAGGCCACATGGGGACACCAAATGGAGGCCCGTCGACGCCCACCACCAACAACAACACACAAAACAAGCATTGGCATAGCCATTAGTTCTCGCCCTTGGGAACTTATATTTAGCCATGCAGCACATTATCCTGTTAATAATCCGGTCATTCCCATAATTTAAATGAAGAAATGTTAAACCCACTTAATTACTGGGCAAGTGGTGCATTATCTATGTATTAAAGTATTGCGTTTCCTTACTTACACTGGAGTCCTGCCTGTTCAAAACTAACAACAAAGGAAAAAAATGGCTAATACAAAAAGTAGGAAAATAAGTTTTGACTAAAGTAAACAAGCAAAAAGACACTCACTTTTATGCCATGGTAGCTTTTAAGCTTGGAATGGTGCTCGCATTTTTTTTAAAATAGCAAATAACGTGTGTTGTAAACTATGTTGCTAGGTAAAAATTAAAGTTCGAGCTGCTAGGTAGCGTGTTGCTTTTTGGTCTGAAAAAGTAATCTGTGTAGAACCGAAGGTTTCACAATAATGTTTTTGGGCGGAAAGGTAGAATAGCCTTTTCTAAGGACAATTCCTGTTTGCGTATAGGTCTCCTCGAAAAATACACCTCTACTCTGGTTTGTTTCTTCATCAAAAAGCCTCTCTCGCATTCTGTTTGCTCCCCTCCCACAAGGCCTTTCCCCACTGTCTCCATTCCGCCGACTTCAAATAAATACAACCCAAAAAGCCCGACTCGTTTTCATGTTGGATAATTGGAGGCGCCGTACCTAAGGTTCAGCTTCAGGGCATCACATCCTAATTAAATGAAGATGCTGTCGGAATGTGTGTGTGCGGGGAGGGGGTGGGGGCGGTAGGGAGGGCTGGAAGAGACAAACAACACCGAGTTGCGAGACTCGATTTGACTTCAAAGAGAATATCAATGGTGTAGAAAAGTAAAGAGCTCTCTAAAACAAGCAACGGCTACAGCAGCAGAGAGTCTCGCTTCAGCCCCCAGGGCGAGCAGGAGGAACACCGCTGGCAGCCACAGACCCTGCAGCGCCACGTAAAACAATCGAAAGCAAGGCGCATTATGTGGAAAGAGTAACCTGACCCACGAAGAATGCAGCTGCCACCCAAGGAGGCACTGCAGCTGTTGCCCTGCGCGCCGCTGCTCGCTCCCGCAAGCAAAACGCTGTGGGAGTGAACCTTTGCAAAAGAGGTGGGACATGCACCCACCTTTAGCCATTTGCAGGCTACGATGATAAAATGACACAGGCAACAACCAACCCAATGCGTGGGGGGAGTCAGACCCACACAGAGTAGTTTAGAGTGCTTACAAGAAGCCTCGCAGAGCAACGCATGCGCGCTGGCTCAGGCTCGACCTAAAAAGGAGCTATGTTGTAATGTCCTTGCTGATGTCACATGGCGATGGTTGGCATCTGACATCAGATAGAATGTACATTGTAGGTTCTGGGAGTGCCAGTTAGCGGTTATCTTGCCAGGGTTTGATGGCGTTTACATGTTTACAATAAAGTCTCCTCGTTACATCACTCAAAGCGTTGTCTTTAACAGGTATATACAGAGTCACATTGCTGGTAAAGAGAGTATATACAGGGTCACAGTGCAGGTAAAGAGAGTGTATACAGAGTCACAGTGCAGGTAAAGAGTGTGTATACAGAGTCACAGTGCAGGTAAAGAGAGGGTATACAGAGGCATAGTGCTGGTAAAGAGAGTGTACACAGAGTCACAGTGCTGGTCAAGAGAGTGTATACAGAGTTGCAGTGCTGACATAGAAGTGGATTACAGAGTCACAGTGCCGGTAACGAGGGGGTATACAGAGTCGCAGTGCCGGTAAAGAGGGGTATACAAAGACAAAGTGCTGGTACAGAGGGGTATACAGAGTCAGTTCTGATCCAGAGGCGACATACAGAGTCACAGGGCTGGTACTGATGTGAAATACTGAGCCCCAGTGCAGGTAAATTATAAATATACTAAGCATCCACCTCACAATGCAGATACAGAGTTGGAATATAGTAACTGTGCTAATACAGAGGAACACAGAGTCATGGTGTGGATACACATGGACCTAAAAGTATCTTAGTAGAGATACTGAGGTGGATAAAAAGCCACTGTTAACACAGGGGGAATATATATTCACACTACTGATAGTCACTGTACTGATACCAAAGTGAAATACAGAGTTCCAAAGCTAATATAGAGAGGGGGATACAGAGTTTCAGGACTGCTACAATTTGAAAATCTCTATTCCTAATGTTTGTACATATGGCCCTTAGAGTGAGCCACTGAAAGACCTAGAACACAAGGTCACCCACTGACAGAGGCAGATTACAAATTGGCACCACTGATACAGAGGTGGGATACAGGGTGTCACTACTGATACTATGGTGGAGTATAGAGTCACACTACTGACAGACTTAAAATACAGGGTGACTTCGCTGATCTAGAGTTCAAATTGACACTATTAATACAAAGGTGGAATCGAGAGCCACAGTATTGAGGCAGAGTTGGCATACAGGGTCAGTCTGCTGATACTTAGGGGGAGACAAGGGCCCGCTACTGATACGAGTGGTGGAGTACTGTCACAGAGTTGGAATACAGAGCCCCTGATACACAAGCAGTGTACAGGCTACACTAATGATACAGAGGTGGCTACAGGGTCAGTCTCCTGATACTTAAGGGGATACAAGGGCCCGCTACTGATATGAGTGATGGAGTACTGTCACAGAGTTGGAAAACAGAGCCACTCCCCTGATACAGAAGCACTGTACAGGCTACACTGATGATACAGAGGTGGATACAGGGTCAGTCTCCTGATACTTAGGGGAATACAAGTGCCCGCTACTGATACGAGTAGTGGAGTACTCTCAGAGTTAGAAAACAGAGCCACACCCCAGATACAGAAGCAGCGTACAGGCTGACACGAAATATACAGAGGTGAATTCACGGTCAGTCTGCTGAAACTAAGCAGGATACAGCGGCCCGCTACTGTTAAGAGTGGTGAAGTACTGTCACAGAGTTAGAATACAAAGCCGCGGCCTTGACGCAGAAGCAGCGTACAGGCTGACACTAATAATACAGAGGTGGATACAGGGTCAGTCTGCAGATACTAAGGGGGATACAGGGGCCTGCCACAGATACGAGTGGTGGAGTACTGTCACAGAGTTGGAATACAGAGCCACGTCCCTGATATAGAAGCAGTGTACATGCTGACACTAATAATACAGAGGTGGATACAGGGTCAGTCTGCAGATACTAAGGGGGATACAGGGGCCTGCTACTGATACGAGTGGTGGAGTACTGTCACAGAGTTGGAATACAGAGCCACGCCCCTGATATAGAAGCAGTGTACATGCTGACACTAATGATACAGAGGTGGATACAGGGTCCATCTGCTGATACTAAGGGGGGTATAGGGGCCCACTACTGATACGAGTGGTGGAGTACTGTCACAGAGTTGGAATACAGAGCCACGCCCCTGATATAGAAGCAGCGTACAGGCTGACACTAATAATACAGAGGTGGATACAGGGTCCATCTGCTGATACTAAGGGGGGTATAGGGGCCCGCTACTGATACGAGTGGTGGAGTACTGTCACAGAGTTGGAATACAGAGCCACGCCCCTGATATAGAAGCAGTGTACATGCTGACACTATTGATACAGAGGTGGATACAGGGTCCGTCTGCTGATACTAAGGGGGGTATAGGGGCCCGCTACTGATACGAGTTGTGGAGTACTGTCACAGAGTTAGAATACAGAGCCACGCCCCTGATACACAAGCAGTGTACAGGCTACACAAATGGTACAGAGGTAGATACAGGGTCCATCTGCTGATACTAAGGGGGATACAGGGGCCTGCAACAGATACGAGTGGTGGAGTACTGTCACAGAGTTGGAATACAGAGCCACGCCCCTGATACACAAGCAGTGTACAGGCTGACACTAATAATACAGAGGTGGATACAGGGTCCATCTGCTGATACTAAGGGGGGTATAGGGGCCCGCTACTGATGCGAGTGGTGGAGTATTGTCACAGAGTTAGAATACAGAGCCGCGCCCATGATACACAAGCAGTGTACAGGCTGACACTAATGATACAGAGGTGGCTACAGGGTCAGTCTCCTGATACTTAAGGGGATACAAGGGCCCGCTACTGATACGAGTGGTGGAGTACTGTTACAGAGACAGAATACAGAGCCGCGCCCCTGGTACAGAAGCAGTGTACAGGCTGGCACTAATGATACAGAGGTGGATACAGGGACATACCACAGATGCAGAGAGAGCATGAAAAGCCATATTTCTAACGCAGAGGACAGCTTAAGGAGGTGATAAGAAACGCCGAAAGATCCCAACAGCCACCATGGAATAGTGAACACTGCACTAAATGGCCCGTGTGATACCGGCCTTATCTATGGACCCTGTAGGCGGCCGCACTGTTGACGTCATGTTTGATTTACAATCGGAAAGTGTTTTCCTATCTGACCCGACGCAACATACGACTCTTTATAACGTGAATCTCACAAGTTGTCCCCGTGTGAACAATACACCGTTGTCACTCTAGCATGAGGGCCCGCACTTCAACAACAGACCGTGGAGCGCCGGACTCAGGGTGTGTTTACACCCACCTGAAGCTGACAAGGGGAAAGTGTGCGGTTTGAGGAAATGAAATGAAATTTGTACTTGTAAAGCGCACTTATACCCCCAAAGGGGTGTCCTGGCGCTGTACGCATACCGCTGTGGAACCCTTCCTGGCTTTTCCCTGTGAAATGTCCACTCCTGGGCACCCCCAAGGTGAAGCCAGGCATCCCAGCGCTGTTGGGGCCGTTGTGGAGATTAAGCAAGCTATTGCCCAGAGTTGCAGAGTGGGACCCATGATTAGAATAGGCACCGAGGCGAGAATTATCAGGTCCGAGGAAATTGAGCCCAAGACCCGCCGAGGCGGGAATTGAACCCTGGTCCCGGGCCAGATCTCTGCATCAGGGTCTGCCGCTCTAACCATTGAGCCACACTTCTCCAGGAGTAGACACGTGTATGGATAAGGATTTTTCCCACAGTCAAGCGGTGAGAAACAAGCATCCAAACAAGCGGTGATCCTTGCATTTTACCTCTGGAGGGTGGAAACTTCGAAGAAGGAAAACATCTCTCATTAGTCATTATGTTAGCTTCGTGCAGTTTTCAAGTATGCTGTGTCCGAGCGACTGATTGTTTGTATATCAATATGAAGAGATGAACTGGGCATAAGCAACGCCGATAGTTTGCTAAACAAATTAGAGTTGTTCTCATATCCTAAAGGAACTCCATTGATTTTTCTTGCAGTGCTCCTCGGCACAGTGGTATTCGGTACATCACCCCTCCGCGCGCTGCCCCTCGGTGTAGGGGGCGCAGTAAAAAGAGAGGGACCTTCTGGGTAAAGAGGCCTTGTGGCAGTAAAGCCTGTGTCAGTCCTCCATTGCAGTGCCCTCGACACTAGTGGAAAGAGACGTAATTAGCACAGATTCACTCATAACAAGCTTGAGTTCAGTCATGCGCCAAGCGCCGAGTCCCGGTGAAGTCCGAACCCGGGATAACATGTCACCGAGGTTTGTGCGCAACGAGAGGTGGAGGGGCAATAACATTTAAACTCTGTTCGCTTCTCGGAGCTTTAGGGCTTTAAGGTATAAATAACCAGGTACCTTCTTTTGGAGCCTCCGGGACCTCGAAATAGCCGCCGTTAATTTGCCCGAAGCTGATTAGGTGTCACAGTGAGCCTTGAGTAGTACGTGCACTTCCGTCACGCCGGGGCGGCTCAGCCTTTTACTGTTTATGAAGTCAGTAGGTGAGTACCGCGCGCCTTACTTTGTACAGTATGTCTGAAAGAAGTGCTTGCTTTAAAACAATTTGCCACTAATAATAATAAACAAGCCGACAAAGGCTGCAGACACTACAGAACTAGAAAGAGACGCGCAAAAGTGAAAGCAACTAAAAAAAAATAAATAAAAAAATAAAAAGGAGCGGGGGCGAGCGAGCGCGGCAGCCTGCTGAGCTGACCACACGCTCGTGCATCGTGCCTGAAACGTGCGGGTAACCGCACGGAAAAGGCCATTGTGCACGAGCGTGTGGTCAGCTTTCAAATGCCCACTACATAAAGTCTTCGCCAGAAGCAGCGCTTGCGCGCTACTCTAGGCTCGACCTAAAAAGTAGGACGACAACGTTTTTTAGGGAGAATTCCGGACCCAACCACTAGATGGTGGAATAATGCACAGTATGTGAATCCAGAAAAGATTCACACTGCAAAACCCAACCGTCTAATGTATTTTCTACTCAACACTTAATGGAAGTTTTTGTCCCCATTTCATATTTCATCTACTCATCATAGCATCCAAACATTTTATACACACATACAAATAAAGCAGGCTCCAGACAGAGTTAATAAGCTATTTTTTTACCACGAGTAATAAAAACAAAGTGTTTCCAAAGGCATGTTTGACAGCCCACATTTATTTTAACTGGCATGACCAAATTGCATTGGTGTATAACTGTCTGGTGGGGCTGGGAGTCAAGTCTGTGTCGCCACCTTAACCAGGTAATTTTAGGCTCTTTTAAAGTTTATGTTGAATACATTGTTGCTGCAAATACACAGCCCAATTGCCATCCTCATCAAACTTAACAAAGTTTATAGATTATTTTAACAACGATAGCTACAAAAAGGAGTTTGAAGTTATGACTGAAGTTGGAAAATTACATTTTTGATTTTCAAATAACTTTGACGATGTTGGATGAAACTGCATAACATTTGGAAGAAGCTTAGATTCTCTTTTTAAATTTTTCTACAGAACGGTCAAGGGGGACAAAGTTGGTTGCTGTGATTGTGATCTAAAATACCATTGCCAATGTTTATTCCCATTCGAATATTTGCTCTCTGGTACAAAAAAAACAACTTAACAAAATGATCCAAAACTTCGCTTTAAGACAAGTCTTTACTCAGAACTGGCTTTATTTGGTGGAAATCAGTTTAGTAGTTTGTAAGATACCTGTGTTACAGAAAACATTTGGGTGGGCTTTGAAGTATTAATCTTTTGTATTTTGGACAGTTAATTCCTGAATTATTTGTGGATTCCGATAGAAGGCAAGAAAACAATCCAGAAAATTCAAGGGAAATCTGACATTTTAGCATCCTCATATTTAAGACAAATCCAAGCAAATTGATGCGCTAGCTGTGACAAAGAATATATATTTATATATTGTATCCTCTATTGCATGATTAGTGGGATCTGTGACCTTTTCACCGCTAGAGTCCCGTGTGAAGGTGGGGGCTGTGGAGGTTAGGGCACTGAAGGGTGTGATACTAGAGGGTGTGGGGAGTAGGGCCAGGGGCACAGTTCTCAGGGCTCGTCGTTACTGGAGGTCACCTCGGTCTTTACTGAGAACAGAACATAACACTTGTTAAAGATAACGTGTTATGGAAAAACCAGACATTCATCTTAAACAATATCAGTTAAAGGGGCATTATCATAATGTAAAACTTAAAAATCAGTCAAATGTGCCTGTTAAGTTGAACTAGGCAACATAACTCCCACAATGCACTGCACATGACCTCCATTACGTCACTGAAGTGGTTCAATATCCTTTCACCCCCAGAGACCATTAGCCTTGACTTTTGTGCGGGCTCTGAGCGTAATCTCTGAGCTCATCAGCCCTTTCCTACAGACCCTCCTGGGCAGGGCATTCTTCTGAGCCCAGTGGTGTGTGGCTGCAGGGACTGGCCAATTTTAAGGGTGGTGTACTACTGTCGGTGTCTCAATGTCCTTTTTAAAACTATATAGAGAAGAAAAGCTCAAGAATTGGACTCACTAGCCAAACATAACCAAATAGAAATTGATGTAAATGGAAGGCTGCAGTATCTTTGACGTATGGAAATAGCACTGTTATTTCTACAGTCAAATAAATGTGGGAAATGGGATTAATCTGTCGCTTTTGCAAGGACATGGATGATGTCAATGATGTTGTCAGGGTCACCAGTCAAGACATCATTGTGATTTCTGATATCCTCACTTTGTATGCACTCAGTGCCGGATTTAGGGTACAACGCTGCATGGGAAAAAGCAGCATAGTGGCTAATGGCATGCGTTTTACATTTCAATACTTTTTCAGTCAGACGTAAAATGCAAGCAGAGTCCCTCATTTCCCAGGCCTTTGCTGTGCCACCCTGAGCCTTCGTAACGTATCCTGCAGTTGGGAACTACTGCACATGTGCCCGTAATTGAAAACAAGTACTTTCAATGAAAACAGCAGGGAATTGACACAGTCCCCGTCACAACAGCGCTCCTCCAGATTGCACTGCGGGGAGAAGGGGTGAGGTCTGCGAAGAAACAATTAGTGTGTGACTTGAATACAGGCACACCATCAGTTATTCCCCATGATTAGGTCAAGGCGGAATCACACTGTGCAGACAACATAACATTCTGTGCAGATACCCCTGCATTGCAGACATGGTGCTGTGGATGCACCCTTCTTCACAACGCAAATGCATTCCTGAAATGAGACCTTAGTAATAATAGATGCCCTTGTAGATAATATTTTTAATGGAATCCTGCAGTAATGCTTTTAACAAATGGAAGTCTCTTCAGAGGATACAAGTAGCAGCCGCTTTTTTAAATCCATGCACATCACATCACACTTTGGGACTTTTCCTATACATTTGGTTCCACCTTGATAATTTGCACACAACTTCCAAAAACTTAAAGACACCACTACTTACCCTGTAAGCATCTGTTCATAATGTATAGAGACGTAGATTCACATGCTTATCATACTCCTGGGGCCTGATTCACAGAACTAACTTACGTCAAAAACATAAAGTTAGTACTTTTTGGTATTCACAGAATACACTTACTCATTTTGGTATTCACAGAAGGCACTTACTCATTTCGGTATTCACAGAAGTTAGTAGTCCTAACTTTACTACTCCTAAACTGAGATAAATCCTAACTTTAAGACTTTCGGAATTCACAGAAGGCATTTAGGAGTCCTAAAGTTAGGACTACTAACTTCTGTGAATACCGAAATGAGTACGTGTATTCTGTGAATACCAAAAAGTACTAACTTTACGTTTTTGACGTAAGTTAGTTCTGTGAATCAGGCCCCAGGAGTATGATAAGCATGTGAATCTACATCTCTATACATTATGAACAGATGCTTACAGGGTAAGTAGTGGTGTCTTTAAGTTTTTGGAAGTTGTGTGCAAATTATCAAGGTGGAACCAAATGTATAGGAAAAGTCCCAAAGTGAAGCCTGGAGCTCCAATATTCCAATGTTTGTTCACAGCTGTCACTGTGAACAAAGGCTTCACGGAGCCCGAGTGGATTTCAATCCCCTTGGGCTCCGTGAGGCCTCTTAGGACAGAATGTTCGAATAGCCTTAGAGCCCTCCGTAGCGGTCTCTCCCAGCCATTAAAGGCCCAATCCCTTGTTAAAGGCCCTTGCCAGCCTTTAATGGCCGTAAAAGCCCGCTACGGCAGGCTCTAGTATTGGAGATGCACATAATCAGCATACACTGTAAATCACTGCCCTCCAGAAGCGGTGGCTAGTGTGTGGATGCTGCAGATGTCTGAAACAAAGCCCTCAACACCCTATGGCATACCAAGGCCTGCTGACAGGCTACGGAATCTACAAAAACATGCTCTTTCCAGGTGTATTGTGTTGATCAGGTGGCTGTCTTACAAATATCTGCTAGTGGGATGTTCCCTAGAAAGGCCATGGATGCTCCTTTTTTGCAGGTGGAGTGTGCCCTGTGTGAAGCAGATAGAACCCTCTTTGCGATAGTAGGTCTGAATACACTTGACTATCCACCCATCTATGCCTGCCTTGGAAATGGGAAGGCCTCTCGGAGGCTTTATAAATGAGACACAGAGCTGATCTGTAAAACAGAAAGGCTTGGTCCTGTCAATGTAGTACATGAGAGCTCTCTTGACAGTTACAATGTGCAGTGCTCTCTCCACAACAGAGTCTGGTTGGGGAAAGAAGACTTGAAGTTCTATGGTTTGGTGAAGGTGGAAGGGTGACATAATCTTAGGGTGGAACTTAGGGTTGTTCTAAGAATAGCCCTGACCTTGCGGACCTGGATGAAAGGTTTTGCAAGGAGCGTGTTTGGAGTTCACTAATACACCTAAGCAAAGTAAAGGCCAGTAGAAAGGCCACCTTAAAGGAAAGAAACTAAAGGGGGCAGGGATGCATAGGTTCAAATGGTGGTCCCATACGCCTATGCGGACTACATTGAAATTCCCCTCAGGAGCGGGAGGTAGTCTAGGAGAGGCCTTAACAACCGGGTTCCATGAAGGTCTTAACTGGGATTCTGAAGAGGCAGGAGTGTTCCCTGATCAGCATGTATGGTGCAACTGCAGCTAAGCGTACGTGTACGTGTACAGAGGTGTAGGCAAAACCTAACTTCTGCAAGTGCAAAAGGTAGTCACTAAAACTGAATGGTAGGCTTTTACAGGGACTAGGTTTCTGCAAACGCAGTGGTGAAGGATCCTTTTTCATTTTGCAGCACAACAGACCCATATTGAGGACAATTGGGCTATCTTAAAAATGGACATATATTCCTGAAGCAAGTTGAGGTACCCGAATATCAAGACCTCAGGCTCCAAATTGCAAGGCTGAGCTGTCTGGGATACGGATTGCTCGATTGCCTATGCGTAAGATGGTCTGGTCCGAGCGGGAGCCTGTTGCGAGGGCTGACAGACATCTGGCCCAGGTTGGTGCTTGGTGTTACCACAATGAGGATTTGAGATGTTTGCATGGGCATGCTCTCAAAGTAGGGGAAGCAATGGGAGCGGTGGAAAAGGATAGGCAAATGTTCCGGACCAATTCATCCATAGTGTATTGCCTATAGATTGTGGGTGAAGATACCTGGCGGCAAGGTTCGGGAATTTTTTCGTTTTCTGGGGTGGCCAACACATCCATCAGTGGTGTGCCCCAGAGTTAGAAGTAGCTGTGGAAGACTTTGGAGTGGAGTTTCTACTGATGGACTTGCTGATGCTTCCTGCAGTGCAATTTTGCAAATATGTTGTCCACCCGAGGGAGATGCTCCGCCATGAGGTGAATGCTGTGGTAGAGAGCCCAGTGCCAAATCCCCTGTGCCAGGTGAGAAAGCTGAGGGAGGGAGTGTGGCCCTGCTTCTTTATGTAATGCATGGGGGTCAATTTGTCAGTTTTGATGAGCACCACCTTACCCTGAATGAATGATAAGGCTTAGAGAGCAAGGTGAATGGCTAACGGCTCCAAGTAGTTGATGTGGCAACACTGTTTAGAGAGCCACATAGTACAGACAGTCATGTTGTTGATATGCGCACCCACATGTGAGAGGTGTCTGTAGTGATGGTCACTTGCAGAATTGGGTTGGCAAAAGACCGGCCTTGCAATAGTTTGTTATTTTTCCACCATTACAGAGAGGGGTGCGCCTATGCATGCACCGCACTAGATCTTCCGAGTCACCCTCTGCTTGTGACCATATGTGAAGCTTTGCATTGAAAACAAGGGCAACGTAAGAGGCAATCATCCCTAGAAGGTGCAAGTCAGTGTGCATTGTGAGCAGACAATTGGACTTAAATAAGGTAGCAGCTGCTGAAACGCTGCGACTCGGAGGATTGTGGTAGTCTTTGCCTTTGACGCAGGATGGTTTGAATTTGCATGGGTTGCAGGTGGGACGTGGTCACATATACGGTGAACCCTAAGCTGTGGAGCAGGGACACCTGCGTCTGAGTGTGTGCTAGACACTGTGTCTTGCTGCTACTCTATCAGCCAAGTGTCGAGGTAGGAAAGATGTAAATGCTCGCCCTTCGCAAATTTTTATTTATTTTACGGAGTTTTATATAGCGCGAACTTGACCCGAAGGTATCGGGTATCAGAGCGCTTTACATAGCACCAGTTGCGTTACATGAGGACACATTCATTTTTGTTAGACACGGGGAGATTAAGTGATGTGCCCGGAATCACAGGATGTTCAGCGTCATTGCCGAGACTCGAACCCAGTTCCCCAGATTCGAGGTCGACCGCCCTAGCCGTTAGGCCAACTCCTCTCCTCTCATCAAATATGCTGCCACCAATGCTAGCCACTTTATGGACACCCTTGGAGGCTTGGTGGCCCAGGAATGGAGTACCTTCAACTTGTAGTGTTACCCTTTCACCACAAAGTGAAGGTACAATAGATGAACAGGGTGGATGGGGATGTGAAAGGGCATCCTTGAGGTCGGGAGCAGTCGTGAAGTCGCCCATATCCTGGGTCATATTTATTAAGCGATCATGGTGTATACTATTTTTCATTGCTAGTACTGACCAGGCTTTTTTATGTTCAGGGATCAGTGTGGTGTCTACAGGCTCACCGCTTGTAAAAGTCTGCTTCAAAGTAATGCCCAGACCCTGCAGGGAAATCCATGTGTGCATATCCTGTGCAAATTGCATGACGAGAAGGACTCTAAACTGTTTCAGAGTGTGCAGTTGCAGAGTCCAATGGAATTCATTTGGGATACCCGTGGCAATATACATGACTAGATGGAGACTAATGGTCAGCCTCCACAGACTGTATAAGTACACCGCTTGTGTTCCTGATCTAAAGGGTGCAGCCTCAGACAGGGATGCCTTGGTTAATTGTGGCCTGTTAGCGAGGGTCTGAGGACTGTCTCTTCCTGAGCACTGCCAAATATCAACCCATTTCCCACTATCAAGTGGGAAAGGGGGGGGGGGGGATCGAGTCAGAGGATTCTGTTAAAAATGCATATTCTAGGCAAGACCTGCACCTTTTGTCTCTCCCCTGAATGCTACTCCAGAAAGCGAATGACAGCCAGGTGCAGTAGTCACAACTCATTGTGGTCAGGCTTTGGGTGCTTCAGATGCAACCAGCATCGTCACTACCTGCAGTGATCACCATTATCTTTAACATAGAACTTGTCTGCTCTGCAGAAGGAAAAATTAACTATGTATATGAACCACTAAAACCTAGCTTCTGGAGAGCTGTGGGTCTGCCTGTGGTCTGGTCTGCAAAGAGAGGGGTAGGAGCATCTGCCCCGGCAGGAAGAGACGGCCCTAGCCACTGTGCCCAGAATGCAGCAGCCTAGAAGAAGCAATCTGAAATTGTGGCTGGAGCCAGTGTAGGCTCCAGTCTGGAGAGGGTCTCTTGGCCTCACTACGAGATTCCACAAGCCAAGTGAGACGAATCTTTCTACAACCCAGTTTGTGTTGGCTTGCAGGACTATAACAGAGGTCAGGGAACTGGTGAGGACTCTGCTGTGACATCGAGCCTTACGATCAAAGATTCGAGACAGCTGAACTAGGAGTGACACTGCATTGCTACCAGACCGGTACTCCTCCTGTCTGGTGCCACTGTACTCAAGCACCAATGCCAAGAGTCGAAGAATGTGGAACTGCCGGTCTGCACTACTTGGCTCTGCAAGCAGGCCCACTCGCCCATGCTCCAGTTACCAGCTGCCGCGCACTTCTGTATTCCAAGTGTCAATCCCACCAGGTAACTTAAGCCTGATGAACTTGTATACGGACTGTGTCCCTCAACTAAAACTTCAGCAGGTTACTTCACCTTGTGGGACAGATTCGGCCTAAAGTACCTTATTAGAGAGACATATGGGTTGACTTAAGGTTCACAGAACTAGGGAAGCTGCTTGCACCAGATTAGAGTATGCTCGCACCTGTGCCAGATTTACACCTAAATTTGTGTGTCTAGAAACCCAGAGCATGCATTTGACACCTTAAAAGGCAGTCCATCAGCATTTCCAGGAGGATTCTTGGGCCAACGCCTATGCACACATTGGTACAGAGGGAAGTGATCAGCCGAGTGCTGTCCCTGAATCTCAAGCCTTTCTGCTACACTGGTGTGCAGCTACACACTGGATTGAGTAGGGTCCCTCTACGTACTGGTGAAGCTGATCAATATTCAGTCCCAGAGCTGGTCATTCAGATACTCTACATAGTTGGGTAGCTCCTTCAATCAAATACAACGTGGCCAATGCATCATCAGCTCATGCCAGTGCCAAGGACAACAGAAGCCCTTCCTGAGCTGACTCCAACCAACTCATGTGCAGATGTGGATTTAGGCCAGAGAACAGGCCATACTGTGACTGTAGATCGAGCAGGAAGAGGGAGTGGAGATGGAAGCATTCTGTCAGGGACACTAAAGGCAAGAAATAAACTGAGGAAGCGGACATTCCTCTTCCATTCACAAGACACTACAAACCTAATTAGCTAGTCACTAGAGATATAACGGTATCACAGATATAGGCTGCCGTGTTTCCAGAGACCATGGCAGCTGTTCACAAAGGCCTCCATCATTGTGTGTTGCTACACACAAGAAAGCCAGAGTGAATTCCCTTTTGCGCTCTGTGAGACATGCATTTAGGCACCACACGAATCCTGCCCCATGCAGTGTACAAACATTATTCATTACTTTCTTACGTAAATGGAAGTGAGAAACCATGGGTAATGGAGACTGTTAGAATCTTTTAGACAGGTGAGACCAGTAGGCATCTCTCCCTGAATGAGAAAGATAAAAGGCCTGTACTTTCACTACAAATGTTGCTGCCACCACTGTTAATCCCACAAAGCCAAAGTAAAGAGAGAATTAGCCAGTTTCTTAAAGATAGGCACTTTGGAAGCCCACATAACGAAGATGTTCCTCTGTGATTGTGCATGATTGTCAGTCTCACTGAGGGAAAACTAAAAACCCAATAACTGCCCACGCAGAGGGCAGAGGAGCACACTCTAAGGAGACATGAGGCAAAATGATGTCCCAATAGACAAAAAATATACATATTTAACTATTACTGCAATTCCCTTTAACTAAAATAATGTGTATCCTCCTCAAAAATAATGTTTTGTTACTAAAAGGCTATCGCACCCTTCACATGAAAAAAACGAACTAGATTTTGATCGATGTAACTACGTTCCAATGTTTGTCATGTTTGTTGTCTATGACTGCCACCAGCCAGACATGATGTAAGGTCAATCAGGAAAAAAGCCCAAATATTCAGTGATATGTTTGTTTAAGTATTAGGAAGATCAGATACTGGCATTCATAGACTATAGATCCTTCCTGGGGAAACTTATAATAGGAGATGGTAGAAGTTACAAACTCAGGCTCAATAAATCAATGTACAGTCAATGCTATAACTTCAATGGGGATGTTATGAGTATTTGTAAGGCGAGCATCTCACCCTGGAGGATATCCTGGCGCCTAAAGAATGGAGTTGCAAACCTTGCTTGGGGCCTACTGGAAAAGCCAAGTTTTCTGTTTCTTGGGGAATTTAATGACTGAGCTGGCTGTTCCGATGTGCAAGGGGGAGTGGGCGTCGTGCCAAGCTTTGGGTGCCAGGAACGAACGAGAAAGTCCTACCGCGGGCTCTAGCTCTTCGGATACAGGAGACGTGGGTAAGCAACAGGCCAACAGAGCTGAGGGTTCTGGTCTTTTGTGAACTGGGAGCCAGTGAAGGTCTTTGAGGCGTGTTAAGATGTGAGCGTGGGGAGGGAGCTTGAGAGCGAGTCTAGCAGTTTTGTCTTGAATGACCTGGAGTCTTTGGCGAGGTGTGAAAAGATCCCTACAGAGCATGTTCCCATAGAAAACTTTAATGTACATGTACACGTACACCGCTTGAAAACCAATAATGCATTCAGACGTCCCAGGAAAGCCATGGACAGGAAACTGTCTGTGTTGACAAGGCCACCCATTTAATTCTAACAAGTCCATGGTCAACATCAGAATAGTGTTACTTTTGGGGAAAAACAAGTTGCAATTTAAGAATTCAGCCACTAGATGGCGTCATATGCTTTGCATGTGAAACGAGCTACTCGATGCTGAAAAAACAAGGCAGCCGCCACAGAAGCTTTGCTTACAATAGTAATGCGACCCAGAGTGAATGTCAGTTGGTGAGATTAATTTAAGCATTCAACATATTACTTTATGTGCTGCTTCGTTCATGCTAGTCGGCATATATCTCTAGCGACGGCTTATGTGCAATTTCTGACAGACTGTGATGCGAGCTGACAACACCCTGTGGTATAGTGTTTTTATAAAATTAACTCCGTAAATATTCAGACTTTTCAACTTTGAACAAGCACTTTCAAAACCAATATGTTTTAGCCATGTTGTACACCAGCGTGCCTGCTGTTCAGCATGGCTAAAGGTTGGTGAAGCAAAGGAGAGTGGTGTGCAGTGTTGGAAAGGGGAGTAGAGTGGAGCGCTATGGAGTGTCATGGAGTTGTGTGGTATAAAGTGTTGTGGGTAGTGTCGTAGAGTGGAAGGGAGTAGAAGAGTGGCACTGATTGGAGTAGAGTGTTGTAGAGTGTTGTGGAGTAGAGTGGAGCAGACGGAGTGGCCTAGAGGGTGTTGTGTAGAGTAGAACAGTGCTTAATTTAAGCCAATGGACCGGCACGTCAGCACTGGCTCAAGTGACAATCCACCACATGGTGGCACTGTCTGAGATGTGCACAACAACTGTGTTTATTAGGTCAAATGGCATTGAAAATAAATAATACCAGCCTCTCACGCCATCATTATTGCTTTGCGTGGACTGAAGAGGTCTGAATTTTCAGACATGTAGGAGTGCGATGGTTAGGTGTTATGTTGGTACTGTCATTGGCAGTGCTGGCAGGGGCAATGCGTGGTGCAGGTTAGTCGCCTTCCGAGAAGGGCCCTGGCACTTAATTTTTTTACAAATGAAGCAATGGAGTAGAGTGTTGTGAAGTACAGTGGAGTAGAGTCGAGTGGCATAGAGTGGAGTTGCACAGAGTATCAGAGTGGAGTGGCAGAGAGTGAAGTGGAATGCAGTAGAGAAGAGTAGTGTGTCGTAGAATAGAGTGGAGTAAAGTGGCATGGAGTGGCATAGAGGGAGTTGCGTGGAGTGTCGTGGAGTAGTGTTGTAGAGTGGCATGGAGTAGAGTGTTGTAGAGTGAAGTAGAGTTTAATGGAGTAGAGCATCAGAGTGTTGTGTCGTAGAGTTGAGTGCCGTAAAGTGGCCTAGAGTTTAAGTGGCATAAAGTACAGTGGTGCAAAGCAGATTGACAGAGTGCAATGATGCAGACTTCATTGGTTTTGAGTAAAGTAGTGTAGAGTGCAATGGCATAGAGTGCAGTGACACAGAGTAGATTGTTTCAAAATGGAGTGGAGAGTGCTGAGGTGTAGAGGAGAGTGGTGTAGAGTGCATTGCGTGGAGTGGCGCAGGATAGATTAGAGTGGCGTGGAGCGATAGAGTGTAGTGACAGAGTTTAGTGGCAGAGTGCATTGGCATAGAGTGCAGTGGAGTGGTGCAGAGTGGAGTACAGTGGCGCAGAGTAGAGTGCAGTGCAGTGGCGCAGAGTAGGATGGCGCAGATTTCAGTGGGGCAAAGTTCAGTGGTGGAAAGTAGAATGGTGTAGAGTGCAGTGGCACAGAGTAGAGTGGTGCAGAGAGCAGTGGCCTAGAGTACAGTGGTGCAGAGTAGACTAGAGTGGCGTAGAGTGCAGTGATGTAGAGCGCAATAGTGTAGAGTGCCGTAGCGTACAGTGGCGTAGAGTAGTTGGTGTGGAGTGCAGTGGCATAGAGTGCATGTGTTTTAAGTAAAGTGGTGTTGAATGCATTGGCACAGAATGCAGTGGTTTACAGCAGAGTGGCGTAGAGTAGAGTGGTACCCAGTAGAGTGGCATTCAGTGGTGCAGTGGCATACAGTGGAGTGGCGCAGAGTAGAGTGATGTAGAGTGCAGTGGCGTAGAGTAAATTGTTTGAGTACAGTAAAGTGGCGTAAATTGGAGTGGGGCAGGGAAGAGTGGAGTGGTGCAGTGTAGAGTGCAGTGGCATTGAGTAGATTGTTTAAGAGTAGAGTGTAGTGTAATGGCGTGGAGTGGCACAGGGTGGAGCAGAGTGGCACCCAGTGGAGTGGCATAGAGTGGAGTGGTGCAGGGTAGAGTGGAGTGGCGCAGGGTAGAAGGCAGTGGCACAGAGTAGTGGTGTAGAGTGCAGTGGCGTAGAGTAGGGTAGCATAGAGTGAAGTAATGCAAAGTAGAGTGAAGTGGTGCACAGGTAGATTAGAGTGGCGTAGAGTGTAGTAGCATAGAGTGCAGTGGCGCAGAGTAGAATGCAGTGGCATAGAGTGCAGTGGCATAGAGTGGTGCACAGAAGAGTGCAGTGGCGCAGAGTAAAGTGGTGTATAGTAGAGTGGCATAGTGTTCAGTGGCAGAGAGTGCAGAGTACAGAGTAGAGTGAAGAGGTGTAGAGTGGCGTAGGGTGCCCTGGTGTAGAGTGGTGCAGAGTAAAGTGAAGTAGAGTGAAATGGTGTAGAGTAGAGTGGCAGATTGTTGCAGAGTATAGTGGAGTACAGTGCAGTGTTGTAGAGTAGACTGGCATCGAGTGCAGTGACGTAGAGTGTATTGATTTTGTGTAAAGTGGTGTAGATTGCATTGTGTTGAGTGCAGCAGAGTGGAATAGAGTGTCGTGGTGTGGCTCAGTGTAGAATGCAGTGGTACAGATTAGACTGCAGTGGTTTGGAGTGGTGCAGAGTAGAGTGTAGTGGTATAAAGTGAAGTATGCATAGTGTGGTAGCATACTGCCATTACAGACAACACATCTTCAATTGAAATAAGCATTACATCCGCACAGACACAGTTTTACTGATATAAGTATATAGCGCACAAACGATAATGTGTGGAACTGTCATCATCTAGTGTATTGATTTGCTCGGATTGTAATAAATATTTGTTTCCACCACACTTCAGAATTACCAAAAAATGTGCTTCATTTGTGCTTTTCTAATTCCGATATATTCTGAAATATCTGCACAGTTCAGTTAGACATTTAAATTTGGTTGTGTGCTAGAAAAGAAAACATCGTACAGCCTTCCTCAAGCACATCTCCAGTAGCCAGCATGATTGTCACATAAATCCTCTCACTTTGAAGTCAGAGAAAGACAAGTAAACACTATTCTCCTTAAAAGACAGAGCCTGACATTTGACCTCTGTCTTTGAATGCACAGCAAATGTGACAAGATAAGAACAAGATTTAAAGGACTGTTTACAGAAATTGAGCACTGGTGCAAGAATACAGTAAATAGGGTTTGGGCAACGGAAGACCCGAACTCAAGCTGGACATCTAAAAAAAATAGACCCAGCAAATAGAAAGCAAGAAAATGTGAATTACAAACCACAAAGCCAATGGTAAGCAACAGGTGGAATTATTTCACAGGGAAGCTTTTCGAATGTCACCAAGCTGTCGATAGCAAACCAGACAACTGCATTGTCTGGTAGGCTTCAACCTAAAAATGTCCACCGTGTGAGCCTACAGAAAGACAAAGAGCCTTGAAAGCTAAGGGGCGATGTAGAAGGGGAGGGCATGATTTTTAGCCTGTTGGTGGCTGAGCAGGTGTGAGGAGCTCTGGAGGGTACAATAATAGATTGACCATTCTGCTACTTTAGCACTTTTCCTTTCAGCTACAGGCTAGGGGCTACTTTCAGAGCAGAATGAGCTGCCATGCCCACAGTTGCCCCATTCTGTGTATGGTCACCTGGAGTGTAGGGCTGAATTGAGAATGTTTGCCACACCAATGGAAAGGGTCATGCACGGAGGGTTGGGGCTTTGAGTCCAGCACTGCCTGAACACCTATTCCTACCCTTGCCCCAAAACACAAACAAAGGCTTCTAACGCTACCTCCCATGTCCTGGGGAGGTTGCAAAACCAGTAATATGTAGACCCTCCACACAAGAGCTAGAAACCTGCTCAGTTCAGGGCTGTATCAACAACAATGGGATTGAAGCAGAAGTGCGTTCTTGCCCCTCTCTTACTTAATTTGTATATCTTCGACATTTCAGGTGTCCTTGATAAAGTGCCTTTGTACGCCCCAAGTCTGGGACGTCATCCCATATCGAACATTCTCTATGCGGATGATCTATTGTTGATGAGTCAAACTCGAGTGGGGCTGCAAAGATGAATCAACAAGTTCTAGAAGAAGTAACCTCCTATAAATATCTGGGAGTTAAACTACTCTCTCAGGCCTCCTTTGCCCCCCAGAAAGATATGATCAAGGAAAAAGCCACGTCTTTGAACTTTGCATTGATAGCTCTTTCCAAAAACTGTGGAGCCACTCTCTGATGCAACTTTTAACCATGATTAAAGCAACATTTTTACCAACATTAGCATATGGCAGTGAACTAATGCTTGGGCGTGATGCAGAAACCTCTGGATTCTCTTCAGATCAGAACGTACAAGTTTGTCTTCCACCCTCCGAGAGCAGCTTCTCTAGCTCAATTAAGGCTTGAGTTTGCCCTGGCAAAACAAACCTTGGCCAGGAGAGGCACTTTCTTGAAATTCTGTTATAAAGCCCGGTCTGCTGCAAGTGAATCCTTGGACTACTAAGTTTGGGCTGAGATAAATCTGCAGACAGGAGCGGTATGTTTTAAGAACTATTTAGAGGAATCCATTGAAATCCTGGAGCTTGGGGAGCTGTGGTAAATGTCAATAACTCAGGCTGTATTTAAAAAAACAGTAAATAAATGTATCCAGAAGATAAGTCGACTGGAGGACAAGAGCGACCTTGCAAAGCTGTCGCATGGGTGGCTGGTCCTAAATTCTTATACAAATATACTGGAGCAGCCGTATTTGAGGGCCAGCTACTCCATTCACATCAAGAAAAAGTGTATGACTTTGCGGCTAGGGTCCTCCCCGACCCTGGATTATACCCCAAAGTGGATGGTAGAAGGGACTGCAATGAGCAAAAAATGCACACTATGCAACTTGGCTGTTGAAACCTTGATACACGTTTTAAGCATTTGCCAATGCTTGCTGAAACACCAAAGGGCCAGCTACGCAAATACCTAAGGACTCTGGGGATTCAGAGTTGCAGGCAAGCACTTGTTGAACTGTTGCGCCCACAAATCCTCATGCTGAACATTCGCATAGTCCAATTCCTTGACATCTTTAAGAAGGAGGTAGTAGCCACTGCACAAACTAATGGGGTTGGATTACAGGGGATACTCTCAGGGAGCCGGCCGTTCCAGAACACTATTACCTTAATTAAGAGCCACACTGATGAATCTGCACAACCGCATAGCAAACACTACCTTTCTTGAGCCCTTGGCATCTTATAACTATTTTAAGACTTCTTTTAAAATGGAAAAATGGCATATAGGCACATAATGACTAGACTGCTTTGAAAAAGGATGTCGAATTGGTACAACTGTGTAATGAATTTAACTTTTTATGAATGCTTCACATTTTATTTCCATCTTAAGACTCTTAAAGACCACAAATATGAAATTGTTATATAAAGGACAAGACTATTCAAAATAATGTTGTAGTTATTGTTGATTAATTATGTGATTTTATTGGTAGTGTAATGGTTTCAATTAACTATGCACTTTATAAAATAATTAATAAATACTCAGTGCAGGAGTTTCTACCTCACCTTGTACACACTGTGAGATATCGGCTCTTCACAAGGTGGCCGTGTGTAAATCGCCAACATTGTGGGACATGCTGTGGCACTGTGTGAGTTGTCAGGTGTGAATACTGGGTGCAATACAGGGCCACCATCTTAGTTTGGCCAGATGACTACAGTGGCATAATTCTAAATGAAAGAAATAAAAAAGTGCCCATGTGGATTCATTCGATAGAAATGTATTTGAATATGTAGTCCTGCCAAGCTAAACAAACCTGTTTATTTTGGTAAAAGGTCCTGTTTTTTACCTGACAAGGAAAAGTGTCATTAACAAAGGCTCCACCAGAATACCAGTCACGGCTGAGGCTGTCTGTGTCCTTTCTGGTAGCCTCATTACATCTGAATTGAGAAGGAAGCCACTCGCAGGTCTTGAAAGCCAAGCTGTCATTCAACAAGAGGTAGCTTCTAAAGATGGCAACACTCGTTCTACTACATAAAACTGTTCTAGGGGTCAAAACAACAGAAGAACCCTAATCCTTTTGCGGCAAACTAGAACCTATCGACCATGCATAAAAAAAAATTAAAAATTATATGCACTGGGTTTACGGCTCCTACATACCGATATCAAACTTGAAAACCACCAACTGAGGTATTAAATATCATTGCAACAAGCGCTCCTCAATGACACAGAAACAAGCGCTTCAGCTTTTTCTTTTTTCAACTTCTAAATTTATGAAAGTGAAAAAGGATTAGTGGAAGGCTATCAAGTTTTTTTAAAGGCTATAGCCTGAAACACCTCCTTTTCAACAGTGGTTCAGCAGAATATGTCAAAGAAGTTTTCTGTGGAACCAATGAAGGACAACTTCACCCATTCAGATATGATATGTTACACAAACCAGTATGAACAACCCCATGCTTATTAGGTCTCGCCTGAGCCAGCGCATGCGCTGCTCTGGCGAGACATTTAGTGAGTGGGCTTTAAAAAGCCGACCACAGCTTTTTGGGTGGCATAGAGCGTGCGGTTACGCTCACATTTACGAGCAGAGGCGCCATCTGGCTTTCCTCTCGCTCTCCCAAGCGCGCGCGCCCGCGCTCTTCAATGCCCCTCCCCCACCACAGAGCGCGTCTCGCGGCCGCAGGTCTTGTCGCACCCCTCCCACTTGTTTCCTTCTTCAAGCCTCAAGCCCGCGTGCACTCCCCCCACCCCTCCCACTTGTTTACTTCTTCAAGCCTCGCGCGCACTCCCCCCACCCCTCCCATTTGTTATTGTATGTAATCTGAAAGTTAGAGTTGGTTTTCATTTAAATTGCTCTTTTCTTGTAAGTTCATTGCTTTATTAAGAATTGTCATGTGTTTACATTATTAATTTATTTTTTGGGAAGGCACAGTTTTACCGAGCCGGAGACTCGAACCCGGTTTCCCCATCTCCAAAATCGGCAGCTCTGGTATTACGACACATCCCCAGCCCTACCAAGTGCCACACAGAGCGGTTTAGTCCAACGCTTTTTTGAGCGTTTCCCCGCATCGCCGCACTACTATGAATTGTCCCGCATTATAGCTCCTCTGTCTGCAGGTCGACGTGCTCTGCTCTCAGTTCAGCATTGTGCACTGCTGGAGCTAATCAGAAGAACGAGATTTGGAGGTGAATCCTGCAGGACCGGTCGGAGCCCGACCAAGACCCAGCACCACCTGAACTGCGAGCTACTCACTGTAGTGATCAGAGCTCGTTCCTCCTGGTCAGAAGATTGCTTTCTTTGGCTGAGTCACAACGGCATCCGCGCCAGCATGCCACACTGTAGCAGAGGCAGGCGTGGGCTAGTGGATTATGTAAATCCTGTTCCATGACACTATTCCCCATTCTTCCTCGTTCCTCTTACTCCGTCTCTGAAATATCGAACTAAAAAGCACTAAGAAGTGGCTAGCACTGGCTGCTGTATAGCGCTTTTAAAAATCTTCCTGTGATCCACACCCACCAGCCCCTGCTTTGTTAGCACATTGGGAAGGTTCTGTACTGCTGATGCTCATAGCAGAGGGCGCCTGTTCCGTGACCCCACCCCCACTGCAGCTTACCCCCTCCTTGCTTCTTTTTGCAATTTTTACAGAACAAATATTGTTTTTGAAAGTGCCCCCTCCCCCCCCCCTTAGCTTTTAGAGACCGGCAATGAGTGAGGACTCGATTGACTGGTTGTGCCCCAGCCCTACTGCCGTATCGCGTAATCTCAGCATTTCATTTCAGCCCTGTCGTGCCTCTAGGTCATTGTTTGCTTTCTCCTAATCGTGTCGGGCAGTCTTTTTTTATGTGGAGTTCTTCAGATTTCATCGCACTGTTTTAAATTGCATCTTGTGTATCACCTTGGTACATTTTTCACTGCATCGCTAATTTCTGCTCACAAGTCGTTGCTGTGAATGAATATTCACACGGTCTTCAATTTCGGCCAGTGCTATTTGTCCGGTGTTATTTTTTTCCAGCTCTCCTTGAAGCAGTGTGGCGTCCCCTGCCCCACATTGTCTATAATGCTTATAAATAAACAGAAAACAGACAAGCGATTGAAGTCAGATTAAAAAAGCAACAACACCCTCACCCCCTTCCAGCACCGCAATGCATGGGTTGGTTTTATTTACTTTCAAGGGACCGACATAGTCATGCTTTGTGCTGCACGTTACCACTGCAGACATCATGCAGCAATGCACTTTAGCATTGCAATTAGAAAAGCAAACCTACGAGACCAAAAATCCAAAGTGCTGTTGGTGAAAACAGCTGGCTATGTGACGGTGAATATTATCAAACAAGCATTGGCATAGCCAATAGGTCTCTCATTTGGGACCTTATAAGTGTTTAGCCATGCAACAGTTGATGTTGTTGCACCAAGGATATTGTGCTGGATAACTGAACACTTATAAGGTCCCAAAGGCGAGACCTATTGGCTATGCCAATGCTTTTTTTGGTGGTGACGTTAAAAAAAAAACCAACAAAAAAAAACCAGAGCGATATAATTTTATACATAGATCTTTGTGAACAGATGCTTGGTGTTGGACAGACTTCTACTCCCAAATGTTGGACAAATATTGCAGTGTGTAATGAGTGATGGGAGGGTAAGAGAAATAAACAAAATCACAGGAACTAGGAATTTGAGCTGGGATTACAGCATCAAATGTTACCAGTAGGTAGTCTATTAATGGTGAAAATCCAGTGGGAAAGAATTGGTGGCCTATATTTACCTAATTTCTCAACTTGATCAAACTGTTTAAAAAAAATGCTGTGAGGACAGGATGGGAAATCGATTTTTTTGATTGGATAAGTGCTAGAATTGCTCTGAAATTATACACCGTATTTTAAAGGGGCGGGACTTGGTCCTTTGTGAAAGGTGGTGGACAGGAAAGTGTGCACTTAAAAGAAAAAAGATTCCACGTTAAGAGTTAGAATGATAGTTACAGAATCCGTATGTCTGTAGTCTGCTACATTCATTTTAAACGAAAAATCGTTTTGTGTTGAAGCTTACCGTAGTTCCCCAGTTATAAAGTTTAAAATGAGATTGAATCGCGCAAAGCGAAGCCTGTAAGACATGCACATACCATTGGAAGAGGGGGACCTTTTCCGCTCAGCTGCCTACCTCCTTCCCAGTAAATCTATTGATCATCGTGCAAAGTCAATGGCAGAGAGAGGGGGTGGCAGAGAGGAAGGGCACAAGAAGTGTAAGGAAGGTGGCGATTAAGGGAAGAATGACGCTACAGAGTGCAGAAAATGAGAGGGAAGGAGGACACGAGGATGGAAGTGAAGGAAAGAATGAAGGAAGGAAAGGAATGATAGGTGAAATGTAAGGAAGGGTGAAAGAAGTAGGCGAAAGAAAGAGGTAGATAAGAAGGGAGAGATTGAAAAAAGTAGATGTAGTAAAGAAAGAGGGTAAAAATAAATTAGGAGCACCAACAGAAAGCATAGAATGATTGGACAATATGAAACGCGAAACAAAAAAACATGTGAGCTAGAGGGCAGAAAATGTGTAATAGGCAGCCTAAAAAAACAAGTGCTCGCGCTGCAAGTTAAAAAAAAAAAAAAAAAAAAAAAAGGAGGCACGTCTGGCGAGTGGTGTGCGCGCACCATGACGAGAGAGGAAAGCCAGATGGCGCCTCTGCTCGTAATTGTGCGCGTAACCGCACGCTCTATGCCACACAAAAAGCTGTGGTCGGCTTTTTAAAGCCCACTCTCTAAATGTCTCGCCAGAGCAGCGCATGCGCTGGCTCAGGCGAGACCTAAAAAGGATGCGTGACAGTGATGATGGCAATCCTGAACGTTTTGGTTTAGTTTAATTTTGCCTTCTTTTTTGGAGGACTCGGCAGCTGCAAGTTGCCACTGGGCTCCACATTTCACTTGGATACCACTCGTAAATTGATGTGTTCTATCTTGGAACAATAAATTTCATTAAAAATAAATGGCATCATGATACATTCGTGCACATGCATAAAGATGCATGCTTGCATCCACTGTAGATTCTTTTTGCCGATGTTCCTCCACATCAGAAACAAAGCATTTTATTTCTTCTTTTTCATGTAATGCTAAAAAGCTTTTGGGCTAGAAAAAAATAGGAGCAAATAAAAAAGGGCAGCCACGTTATGTGAACGCATGTATGTTTCTTTGCTTACTGAGTTTCAAGAAATTGGGACGAAGTATGCTCGCCACGCCATTATCACCTTCCTGCTTTGCAGCATTTAGCCTGTTTAGAACCATCTTTATGTCCCTCTCCCGTCACATGCTGAAGTTCGTTAGGTGTGGAGTCAAGACAATCTCTTCAAGATTTCCTGACAGGAGGTATGGAACACATTTTGGCTCTTACACCAACACTCCTTACATCAGCATTCCCACAAACAGTTCCGTTTTATTTTCTGGAAAGCTTTAAAAGCAGTATGCTGAAACTGTCCGTATTCCTGCAATGGATCACATGGTGTACAGTGGAACATTAAAAGGTGCAGGCAATTAGACCTGACATCCTTGGTCTGGTATTTTCCCACATTGTTTACCTTCATACAGCCTGTTTTAGTGAATTCGTGGTTTCTTTTGGCTTTAGGACTGTGCACACTTTACCAACACTAACCACTACTAAAGTGCTTGTGTTGTCTCCTTTAAACATGGTAACATTGGCTTACACCTAATTGACAGTTTAATCTACTTATAAGTTCCTAGAAAAGTGGCACTACCTTTATCCATGGCCTGCAGTTCTCATTGTACCATCCACTAAAGTAGCTATGACTGAGGCCTGCTACTGCAGCCTTTAGTGCAGTTTCAAACTGCCATTTCAACCCAGCAAAATAAATCTTTTGCCAGGCCTAAACCTATCCTTTTTAATGCATATTAGTCACCCTAAGGTAGGCCATAAAGGCACATAGGGCAGGGTGCATTGTATTTAACAAACATTTGCAATGCAATAGGTCTCGCATTTGCGAGAGTTTGAGCTGTTGGCATTGTACATGACAATGCCTTTTATTTGTGTTTTCAAAACCTGCAAGTGGTGCGTAAACACTCACTTTGTTCTTATAGTCGTTGCTTTTGAGAAGCATGGCTGGCAGTATCTGCGCCTCTTTTACTTCCAGCCTTGCTTCTCGTAAGCAAGGACTATAAGAACAAAGTAAGTGTTTAGGCACAGCTTCCAGCTTTTAAAAACATATAAATAAAAGGCATTATCAATGTACATTTACGTATTTATTTAAATGAGACGCGCACTCATACTTTGATGTCCATCATGTTTTCGCTATTTAAGTTGCTAAATATTACATAACAGTACATCCAATGGCAAATATTAGCATTATTCCACAAATGTATATTGATACATGCAGTTATTTAAAGAAATTTCATCCTGTTTTGTAATTTACCATGCTGTCCATCTGCTCTGCTCAGCTGTTGGGCTATAATTCATAAAAGACAGCACGAAGAGTCACTTGAAAGAAGCACATTTTCTGTATTTATCCACTTTTAAAAATAAATGCAGACAGAAAACACCTTGTTTTCTGTCTGTATTTATCTGTAAAAATACGTAAAAACGAAAAACAGGGAGCCTTAATTATCATTTACAATGCCAATAGATCAAACTCTCGCAAATGCGAGACCTATTGCATTGCAAATGCTTGTTTTTTAAGGCACCAGTTTATATACAAATTTGTGTCACCTTTAATCAATCATTTGCAAGGTGAATGGGGAGATTATTTTAATGTGGCTCATCAGCGGCACCTACCTTTGGTTTAAACAAGCCACGCCCTAAATGACAGACCCATCGACCCATTAAAAAAACCACAAATGAGAATGCTGTATAGTAAATAAAAATGGTGGGCAGGCAATAGCAAAGGGGAAAATGTTTGGTCGAGGAGAAGGATAGGTCATAAGTGCAGAAATTAACTGAAAGAATGTGCAGGAAATCAGAGAAGCCCCAACAAGAGGCTGACAACTGAAAATACATATGAATGTGCCCAGGTTTTATATCATTGGGTTACATTCTTGTAAAGTAAAAGAGGAACAGCAGATTTTTGTTGTTGTTGTAATTGTTTGAACGTTCATAAGGTAAGTGTCAGTGTGCATCGGTCGTGGGACAGGTCAGTTCCTGTAATGCTGTATCTAGTTAACTTCCTGTGATCAGAGGGCCAATCAGCAAAAAAGCAAATGCACTGGTGCTCTACCACAAGGCATTACTTTTCAGAGTGGGTTTTAAGGGCATTCGTGATTTAAAAAAAAAGTCTGGCATTCCCCTTTACAGAACAGATCAGTGGAAGGTTTAACAATGAGTTTTAGCCCCAAATACAAATCGACCCGCAAGAAATATCAGGAGGCACTGCTCAAAAGCGTATCAATATAGATAACTATTTGACCTCGAGTTACCGTATGACCTAAAAGAAACATGCATCTCTAGCTTCATCACTGGTCCATTAGGAAAGTGCCTATTTGCTCATCTTGGTCGTCAATGCTGATCAGCATCTCTGAATTTGTACCTACTTTTGCTGACAGACGTCCTAGGACTCCCTTTCTCCATCGTGTTCGAGCCTTGGGAGTTGTGTTCTTGATTGTCCGGCTGTATTTTGGGAGGTAGAGTGGCAGATGTCGATGCTTCTGTGTCCAGAAAGTCCAACTGACGCGATTGGCCCTCTGCAATAGATTTGGACCGCTCCCTCGAGCCTTCCTTCTTTGGCTTGATGAGCTTTGCAAGTGCTCTAGCGCCAGCCCACTGATTTTTCCTAAGTTACAGAAAATGAGCACAGAGAATACAGTATGGAATGCATCAAACTGAATGTGTTTCTTCGAAATCAGCTTGTGATTTAAGAAATTTGGATGCAAAGAGAGATGCAATATGCATAATGTCACACAGTAGTAGCCCTGAATATGACTGCACTGAACAAGATCACATGCTTTACACAGCTTTAATAACTTCAGAAAATCTCTCAGTGCCAGGAAGAAGCAGTCTAGTTTCACATTAAGTGACAAATATCAGATTTGTAATGGCAGAACAAAACAATGACAACTTACCCACTACTGTTACTTCCACTAGGTGCCAGAATTTAGGAACACAGGCACACTAGGGAAGGTTCTGCAAATAATTACACTGTAACTCCACGACCTCACGTTGACCTCATCAGGAATCCTGGATGATCAGTGACTTTAGTGGATACTTCTGTATCTAAAAATGCTGGCCATAACTCAGAGATTGAGGAGCCTTTCAAAGATGGGAGACCATGAACCAAGCTTTGATGATCAACTTGAAAGACCGTCATTTAAATTAGTTTCTTTTCCACTATGACTCACTCCCTGCCTCCTCCAGCAACAACAGAAATGTGGACTAGAGCTAGGGTTTTTGGCGTAGTCAGGAAGTGTGGCGCTCAGACTAGTATGCGTGGTGTAAATGTGAGCTAGAGTAGGTACGGTGCTGCCAGGTCGGGGGATTTACCCAATAACCCCCGGAGGTGTGTGAGTCACAGGACCCACACTGGGAAAATAAGCACAGTCCCGGGCACACGTAGTAAGGGTATAACGATAGTGTGACCGTATTGTTCGAATAACAGTTGTAGGGGTCGACACCTATTAGAGTTGAAAAGTTATTTAATGAAAAACAACTGAATTAACAATAAACAACCAGCCGACACGTGTTTCGTCACTCAGAGTAATCCGGTGACTCTTCAGGGCTGGGAAGGATACAAAAAATGGGGTGAGGGGGTAAAGGGAAAACAATAGGAAAACATCGAACATTATAATCTCTACAGGATCAAGGAGAAAAAGGGATCACCTGAAGTGCATGTGCTGTGGGCATAACAGCAGAGGCGCATGGCAATAAGTGACTTGGGTGTAGGTGCCGCTCTCATGGTGTAAACAACATGAATAAATGCGCGGGAAAAGACAAGTACATAGTCACGTGACAAGGTAAAATGTGGGCATCCGTGAGCGTGAATCACCTATAAACATCATGTACTCAGCGAATATGTGAGACTAAATCCATCACACAGAAAATAAAAACAACATGGAATGTACAACATTTTCAACTCTAATAGGTGTCGACCCCTACAACTGTTATTCGAACAATACGGTCACACTATCGTTATACCCTTACTACGTGTGCCCGGGACTGTGCTTAACAACAGAAATGTGATTTGCTCTGTGGTGACCTGACCTTGAGCAATATAAGAAGGTTTGTTTGCTCGGACCTCCAGTAATATTGAAAGATCAATTGACTGGATGGTGTTTCCAAAAAGGCAGCAAGACTCTTTTTAATTAAGTCTCCATAGGAGTGCAATGGTCAGACGTGGGGCATCTTACTGTGCTGGTGTGCAGCTTGCTAAAGGAGTCGAGCTGCACATAACTGGCGAGGCCTAACCAGGTCAAAACTTGTCTGAGGTTACTTGTGTTTTGGTTTAGAGGGGGATGTGGCCTAGCATTTCAGCCAAGTGGGCTTCTTTTGTGATGGGACCAACACTGATTGACTGTAGTTGGCACGAAAGAATGGAATGTGCCTAGTTTGATTATGAGGGGTTCAGACTAATGCAAGCATTTACATGTATCACTTTTTTGATGGCCAAGTATCTTTCCCAGCCCGTGTTCTTTGGAACATTCCCCGTACCATATAGGGTTTCATCCTTGGGGTGTGGTCCAATTTTAGCTAATCCACCTTAGTCAGCTTCTTCTCCAAAACAGTTTTGCACTTGATGTCCAATTTTTTATAGCCCTTCTCACTGGAGATAATTAGGTGATTGCATGCAAAAAGCACTCTACTAAGCTACATTACTTTTACTACACCAGGGATACTGGTGATTCTCCCAAGGCTGTCTTGAAAATCACCCACACACCAAATAGAACATCTTATGTAACACACTGTGCAAGCGCTCTGTGCATAAAAGTTGATGAAATGGGCTTACTTTTTTGGGGCTGGATCATAGAACTTGTATTGATCCATAATTTTTTCTTCTAGCTTTTCCTTCTGCCTCCTCAGGGCGTTCAATTTATCACTGTGGGGATAAAGGGTCAGAACAGTTTTGAGGTGTTCAAGGCAGCAAATTGGAGCACATAGTCCTTCAGTATTCAGAGACACTTCCGGCATCACATCCCACCCCCGCCACACTCATGCAACAAAGTATCAGATTCTTACACACTCTGAAGAACCATTCCCCGAGCCTAGTACTATAGTTCTACTCTAACATTGAAACTCCTCTTGAAAGGGCTTTCAAATGACTAACTGGTACACCCTATTTTCAAGCCTGTGCTTTCAATATAAAAAAACACTGCATTCTGGGAGTTGTAGTTCTAAGCTCGGTTCAACAGAGCAAAACTGGCACAAGACACCTAAAAATAGATGATTTGCAAAATGAAAGTCCAGGAATGGAAACAATGTATCCTGGTGACGTGGGGTCATCTGAAAACCCCATTCCAGAAAGGCTTTAAAGGCAGAACAATACTAAACCTCTACCCAATGGGAATATTTGGAGTTGGCCAAGTGAGGAGAGTGCACTAAACTAAGTCTTTCCTCATCTGCACACCACACACTTCTTCACTTGGAGACATGATGTCGCACAGGGTTTCTATTCCCTAGTACCACAATATTGTGTGTTAAATGGAAAACTGGCAGGTCCAGCCTACAGTTAAGCTGTTGTTTACTTCCTGCTCTATTGGACACACAAAGTTCAGCACCAGTCAAATGAAATGACCCCAATCACTTCCCGTACATATACTGTTTCTGCTCCTCATGGTAGTGTTCCTTGCTTTCCATGCTTTGCTCCAGGAGCATCTGGTTCTGCTGGCTCAACATCTGGATCTGGCTTAGAAGATGATGGTTCTCCTCTTCCAAGTTGCTCTTCAGCCGGGTCAGGAGCTGCACAAACACACGGGCGAAGCAAGTTAAGCTGCAGGAAAAACTAGATCTTCAAAATAAATCCACTGCAAGCCACGGTACAAGCCCAGCACTGCTATCTTTCCCAGTACTGCCAGTTCATACAATGGAATAAGGAGTGTGCAATAAGTAAAATTAACTGTTTCAGGGTGAAATTCCTTGAAAGCATCATGACAAAGAGTGACTGTTAGACAGGAAGACCTTCCTTGGAGTAACTTGCAAAAAATGTAACTGGATTAGCCATATTTTAGCATCAACATATTTGCAGCATTGCTATTACTGTACCAATTCAGTGGTTATGGATAAAATACATAATAAAAGTTAGGACAATAATCAACAATATAATGATAGTTAGAAGGAGAAAGAGAAGGATAGTTAATTCCATAATCATATCATACTCGTACAGTGGATGCAGTAAAAAGAATTGTGAATATCATATAATCACAATTATCCAATACTTCTACATTCATGTAGTGCTATTTGCAGCTTACAGTGAGTTTTAAAATGCAATATGTTTACTTCCCTTAATTATCTGGGAAAAATGCTAAGCTGAAATTGTTGTTTCGAGGTTAGAACCTGTAACCTTGGAAATGATAGTCCTGCAACCAACTTCACTTCTGCTACTGACACCGACAGATGTTTGGAAGAGTTCTTTAATTCAGTAATCTGAATGATTTAAAGGATAACTGCCCCGTAAAATAAGAAAAGGCCTAAACCCACCCAAGCTACCTCTGCAGACCTTTTCCTCCAATATAACAAGTTGGAAACGTACCTTGAAAGCTGCATGCTTCGAATACAACATGTGAGAGTTGCATTCAAGGCACCTGATGCCCACCAACCTAATTACTCCATGGCCGTAAGAAAATAGAGAAAATATGCACAAGGGGTTGGAGAGTGACAATTTTGTAAATGCAGCTGTCCAAATAAGTGCACCTTCCACTGAGTTTATGACTCGTGTCATATGTAGACTAGTTTGAAAATAATCTCCGCAAGCTTGAGCTGCACTATAAAAACAAGCATTGGCAATGCCAATCTGTTTCGCCTATGCGAGATCTAGTGGCTTTATCAAAAAAAAAAAAATCTTGCACAGCGATGCGAGCTGCTGTGGTACATAGCTTAAAATATGTAAAAAGAAAAAAAGTTATATGACGTGGCCAGACTGCATCATAGTTCTTTTTGTTTTTTTACTTAAAGCTACGCACGACCAAACAAGTTAAAATTGCTACTTTCCCTATACTAAATATTCAGTTTATATTCTTGAACAAATACCCATTGCAGTTAGCAGCATGTCAAAGTGTAGCTAGCTGAAACACTGAAAATGGAGAGGCTGTGGCATCACGGTCAGAGCTGCTGGCTTTGGAGCTGGGGAACCAGTTTCGAGTCTCAGCGTCGGCTCAACATCCTGTGATTCTGGGCTAGTCACTTGATCTCCCGATGCCTGTAAAAATGAATGTGTCCATGTGTAATGTAACTGGCTCTCATGTAAAGCGCTCCAAGTCCTTCCGGTAGACTTTGCGCTATATAAAACAAGCTAGCACTAGAGACGGGAAGAGGCATGCAGTGATAGAATAAAACATGTTTTATTAGATTTTCAAACTATACTTTAAAGCAATTGTTCTTAACCTGTGGTCCGTTGACTCCTGGGCGTTCGTGAGGCCTATTCAGGAAGTCCCCAGACCCATATGACGTCTAACCATTGGTCATAAAATCCTAATAATTTTGACGTAAATAAATATATACAGGTGGTTCCTCCGATGAGGATCGTAGTTTAATTAAATAACAATAATGCTTCCTTGAAGTCTACTGTATTGCCTCCCCAATATATTTGATAAATGTTTCAATAAAATCAATAAAGATATATTTAAAAAAAATTATAGGCATTTTAAAATTGTCTTTAGGTAGAAGCCGATTGCTAAGTAAGGGCGGAGCATGTCTGAAAGCGCACAGTCACTGTTTCCCAACGTGAACTAGCAATTAGCTTCCAATTAAAATTATTTTGAATTGCTTATGATTTTTTTTTTAAATCATATGCATTGGTACACTTAGAAAGCTGCGTGTTCAAGGCACTCAGTGTTCCAGGCATGTATACACAGGTAGGTTGTCCTTGTCCAACATGCCCTTCCATTCACCGTTCTATTCTACATGGGCAGACTTCAAGTACCTACACGTGTTGCATTGGAAACGGAACATGCCTGCACTTTTCAACAGAGCTGAAATATTTCCACAAGGTGAGTAGCATGTACTCTGGCATAAAGAGCACCTGGTCTTCTCACTTTTATGCAACCAATGCGTGTCACCTTTTGAGAAAAAGATTCTGCATGATCTCCAGCTTTGTCCGTACCAAGCTTGATTGCTTCCCCTGCATCTGTCAAAGGCCAACATCAATCCAGTAATAACTTCTGTAACACTCTAATGCAGAGAGCTCCGATTTCACATAACTACATATTGATGCATAAGCACAACGCACAAGTTATTAACTTGTGTAACGATATATCTGTAAGAGACAGTAGTTAGTGACAGATTCCTTACCTTAGAATATCCCCAGGCGTCAGGCTGGATCCGGAAAGTTTTTGCGTAGCAGTACCCTTGCGCGTCGGTAGGCGGCGTCGTGCGGCTCCGCGTCCGTCGTCGGCGTCGAGATCGCCGGGATGACGTCGCGGGCAGTACTTAGACGCCGCCCCTGCGCGAAGACGTCAGTTCTGTACACGACTTTCTGCGCCAGGAACGCAGAGCCATGCAAGAAGCTGACATAGGTGTCTGAAAAATACTAGGGCCCTGAAAGGGATGTCCTTAACCCTAGAAATCAGTTCGCAGAACAGGGAGGATGGATGGGGCGGTAAGGAATCTGTCACTAACTACTGTCTCTTACAGATATATCGTTACACAAGTTAGTAACTTGTGCATCTGAAAGAGACACGTTAGTGACAGATTCCTTACCTTAGAATAGATACCCCAGCAATACCAACCCCGGTGGTTGGTCTGCGAACAGAGTCAGACAAGGAAGTCCCGGAGGACAGAACGGCCAAAGAAGCCGTCCCTCCGGACCTGGCTGTCAAGGCAGTAATGTTTGGTAAACGTGTGCAGCGAGGCCCACGTAGCTGCCTGACAAATCCTGCAACGGAACACCGCGACCTAAAGCCGTGGTAGCAGCCGTAGCCCTGGTGGAATGGGCACGCAGCCCAACAGGAGGCTCCTTCTTAGCCAAAGAATAACAGGCCTTGATACACAAGATGACCCAGCGGGAGATGGTCCTCTTGTGTACCGCCCGACCTTTTTTGGCGCCCACGTAGCCAACAAAGAGCTAGTCATCCACCCGGAACTGTTGTGTGCGGTTGAGGTAAAAGGAAAGCGCACGTTTTGGGTCCAGACGGTGGAGCCTCTCTTCCTCTCTGGAAGGATGCGGAGGCGGAAAGAAGGTGGGCAAAGTGATGGTCTGCCCAATGTGGAAGGCAGTAACCACCTTTGGCAAGAAGGACGGACGCGTCCGAAGAACAACCTTGTCTGGATGAACAGACAGAAAGGGGGTTTGCATGAAAGAGCCTGGAGCTCACTCACCCGCCGAGCGGAGGTGATGGCCACCAGAAAGGCTGTCTTCAGAGTCAGAAGACGAAGAGGACAGTTATGCAGAGGCTCAAAGGGAGCGCACATTAAGAAGGTAAGAACCAACTTTAAGTCCCACTGAGGCATTATAAACGGAACAGGAGGAAAGAGGCGAGTAATGCCTTTAAGAAACCTGTTAACAACAGGGGACTGAAAAAGAGAGGGCTGATCAGGAAGCCTGAGGAAGGCCGATATGGCACAAAGATAGCCCTTGATGGTACCCAGGGCAGAACCCTGTTGGGCCAGAGAAAGAAGGAACAGAAGAACCTCAGAAAGAGGGGCAGAAAGGGGATTCACAGCCTTTGCTGTGCACCATGCCACAAACTTGTTCCACCTGCAGGCGTATACCACCTTAGTGGAGGGACGCCTGGCTGCCAGAATCACATCACAAACTTCGGGAGGCAAGTCGAAAGGAATCAACTGCCGCCGCTCAATCTCCACGCAAGCAGGTGTAGACTGGACAGGTTCGGGTGGAGGACCGTCCCCTGCTGCTGCGACAGAAGATCCTCCCGAAGAGGCAGACGGATCAGGGGATCGACGCTCATACTGAGTAGCTCGGGATACCAAACTCTTCGAGCCCAGTCCGGAGCCACAAGGATGACTTGGGCCCGGTCGCGCCGAATCTTCAACACTCTGGGTAGAAGTGGTATAGGCGGAAAGGCGTACAACAGACCGCAACTCCACTCGCAACGAAAAGCGTCGCCAAGCGAGTGCCGCCTTGGAAATTCCAACGCGCAGAACTGCTGACATTGCGCGTTCTCTTCAGTGGCGAACAGATCTAACCAAGGCTCTCCCCACTGCTGAACGAGACCTTGCGCCACCTCCGAGTGAAGACGCCATTCGTGATCCATCATGCACCTGCGGCTGAGGTTCGTCCGCTCTGGCGTTCAGGGAACCTGCCAGGTGTTGAACCATCAGGAATATGCCCTGATGTTCCAGCCATGTCCAGAGGCGCAGAGCCTCCTGACATAGGGTCCACGACCCCACCCCGCCCTGTTTGTTGCAGTACCACATGGCGGTGGTGTTGTCTGTGAACACCTGCACTACCTTCCCTTTGACAGAGGGAAGGAATGCCTTGAGTGCAAGTCGGATCGCCCGGAGCTCCAGAATGTTGATATGGAGCCGGGACTCCGCCGGAGACCAGAGGCCTCTGATCTCCGCCTCTCTCATGTGACCGCCCCATCCCAGAAGGGATGCGTCCGTCACAACTGTGTGCTCTGGCTGGGGAAGGGAGAGGGATCTGCCCATGACCCATTTCCGGTTCGAGAGCCACCACTGCAACTGTTTTGCAGTCCCCTCCGAGATCTGGACGTGATCGGACAGGTTGCCCTGGTGCTGCGCCCACTGGAACTTCAGGCCCCACTGCAGAGCCCGCATATGCCATCTGGCATGATTGACTAGCAGGATGCAGGAAGCCATGAGGCCCAGCAGCCTCAGGGTCATCCGTACCGAAACCCAGGATAAAGGCCGAAAGATCGGAATCATAGCCTGAATATCCCGGACTCGCCGTTCGGGAGGATAAACCAGAAACTGCATCGTGTCCAGAACTGCTCCGATGAAAAGGAGCTGTGGAGAAGGAATCAGGTGCGACTTCGGCACGTTGATGGAGAACCCCAGCGAGTGCAGGAGTTCGGCCATTGTCTGGAGATGGGAGACGACTGCCTGGGACGAGCCCGCCTTCAGCAGCCAGTCGTCGAGGTAGGGGAAGACTGGAACCCCTGCCCGGCGCAGATGAGCTGCGACCACCGCCATCACTTTCGTGAACGCCCGAGGGGCGCTGGTAAGGCCAAAAGGAGCACGGTGAACTGAAAATGCTCGAGGCCTACCGTGAACCGCAGGTAACGCCGGCAGGACGGGGATGTGGAAATATGCGTCCTGCAAGTCCAACGCTACCATCCAGTCTCCAGGGTCGAGAGCAGTCAAGACCTGAGCTAGGGTGAGCATCTTGAACTTCTCCTTCCGGAGGAAGCGATTGACGTTCCGGAGGTCCAAGATAGGACGCATGTCCTCCTTGTCCCTTTTGGGCACCAGAAAGTAGTGGGAGTAGCAACCACGTCCTACTTCTGGGGTCGGAACGCGCTCGATGGCCCTCTTGGCCAAGAGGGCCGCAACTTCCTTTTGAAGAAGCACCAAGTGATCCCCTGACATGCGGTGGAATTGAGGTGGCATGGCTGGGGGATGGTCTCGAAGGGGAGGGAGTAGCCCCTTCGGACAATGTCCAAGACCCACCTGTCCGAGGTGATGGCACGCCAGTGGTGAAGGTGATGGCGGACCCTGCCCCCTACTGGCGTGCTGTGCACCTGAAAGGAAGGACTAGGAGGGCTTGGAGGCCGCGGACGGGGCGGGGTTGGTGGCCTGACCCGCACGCTGGTTGCCTGACCCGCCACAGAGGGAGCCACGTCCTCGGCCACACGAAGACGCTTGCTGCGCGGCCCGGTGGCTGGGCAGCGGACGTGACTGGGCGCCCCTTCCGTGTCCACGAAAGGGGCGAAAAGCAGATGGCTGCGGAGGGCGTACAGCAGAAAGGCCCAGGGACTTAGCCGTAGCCCGCGAGTCCTTAAAACGCTCCAGCGCATGGTCTGCCTTGTTCCCAAAAAGACCGATCCCATCAAAGGGCATGTCCATAAGAGGGTTTTGGACATCACCCGAGAAACCAGTGGTTCTCAGCCAGGTGTGACGGCGCAGCGCCACTGTCGTCGCAAGCGATCTGCCTAGCGAGTCGGCGGTATCAAGGCCACATCTGATGGTGTACTTTGCCGCATCTCTTCCCTTCGCAATGACGCAGGTAAGCAGTGTCTGGACCTCCTCAGAACACTGGGGCAGAACTTGCGCCACCGAATCCCACAGGGAGTGGGAATATCGGCCCAAGAGGCAAGTGGTATTGACGAACTGCAAGCCAGCACTGGAGGAAGAAAAAACCTTCTTCCCAAATTGATCCAGGCGTTTGGATTCCCTATCCGGGGGAGCGGTAGGGAAGGCGCTTTGGGAAGCAGAGGCTTGGACCACCAAGCTCTCAGGGGTGGGGTGTTGGGAGACGAACAGGGGGTCGCCCGGAGCAGGGCGATGGCGTCGGGCCACGTTCCTATCCACAGGAGCCCCTGTGGTGGGCTTGGACCAGGTGCCCAAAAGAACGTCGGAAAGCGCCTCGTTAAACGGCAGCAGTGGCTCCGAGGAGGTAGCCGCCGGCTGAAGCACTTCTGTCAGGATGTTAGTCCTGACACACCTCCAGTTGCCTACAGTGGCTAAGGCCCCAGCTGCTCTACGCAACACCGTTGCAAAGTTAGCTCCCTCCTCCGTTGCCACGGAAGGAGGAGACAGCATGCCAGGGTCAGGGGAGTTGTCCAAACCACTGGCATCCCCAAGCTCCTCAGCCCAGTCCTGATCAAACTCACACTGCTGTGTGAGAGGGTCATCAGACCCCTCCGAGTCCTCCAATTCTTGTTCAAAATATGGAGGAGGGACATGCGGGACCCAAGGTCCCATCGGCGTCGGAGCCGGCGTCGACCGACGCCGGTCCGGCGCCATGTCCGGATCCGGAGAGAACCGGGGAACGACGCCGCCCGGAGCCCCGGGCGGCGTCGGGAACGGCACCGGAGGGATCGGCGCCAGTGGAGGTGTCAGGTCAACCGGCGTCGATCGGGGTTGTGGCAGCTCCGGAGCCGGGGTCGAGGCCGGGGCCGGAGCCGGGACCGGGGCTGGTGTCGCTGGCGGCGCCGGGACCGGAGTTGCCGGCGGCGCCGTAGGAACCCCACTAGGGCCCGCGGGGCCCGAAGGCGCACCGGGGGGACCTTGAGGCCCGAAGATGCGGGCCATGGCCGACAGGAACTCCTGTATCTCGGCCAGAACCCGGGAAGGACGGGTAATGCGGGGGCGGCTCCACAGGCACTCCCGGAGCCGCGGGGACGGTGCCGACAGGACCCTCAGTCGAGTCGCGAGACCGGCGAGGGGAAGTCGTCGAGCGATGACGCTTCTTAGACTTCTTTATGCTTCGACTTACCGGAGGAGTGCGAAGACTTGGATCCCGACGACCGATGAAGACTCCGCGACCGGCCCCTCGACCTCTCACGTGACCGGGGCTTGGCGTGGCGCGGAGTCGACTGCCGGACCTCAAGGAGCTTTCGAGACCGCTCTCGCAAAGCCTTCGGGTGCAAGGCCCGGCAGTCGGGGCACGACTTTGTGTCGTGGTCGCGGCCGAGGCAGTAGAGACACTGCTGATGCGGGTCTGTGATCGACATCATTCGACCACAGGCGTCGCATGGCTTGAAGCCGGGCATCCCTACCGACACCTACGGAGTCGAGACACTCGGAGAAAACAGTGAAAAATCACCAAAAAACTTAGTCAAAAAATGACTAGGGCACTGCTCTTCCCGGATCTGCGCTTACTGGCGCGGAAAAAGAAAGAACTGACGGCAGCGCGCAGGGGCGGCGTCTAAGTACTGCCCGCGACGTCATCCCGGCGATCTCGACGCCGACAACGGACGCGGAGCCGCACGACGCCGCCTACCGACGCGCAAGGGTACTGCTACGCAAAAACTTTCCGGATCCAGCCTGACGCCTGGGGATATTCTAAGGTAAGGAATCTGTCACTAACGTGTCTCTTTCAGATCTGTGTTTATATTGGTGTGTGGTCACTCTCATACAGTTTCAGAGGAAAGTAGATGTGCTGGGTTCATACAGCGTATACTTTTTTGTGTATTTTTATGTATTGTTATTGAATTACAACTCATAAAAATGAATGGGGTTCCCCGGCTTCCAGTTGGGATTTAGTGGGGTCCACAACAGTCAAAAGGTTAAGAACCACTAATTAAAGCATGTCTACATAAGGGTTTTAGCGTATGACAGCAAGAAAAGCATGGAAATATTCTATCATCTCAAAGCAATGCAAGACTTGCTGTTCAGCTGAGATTCATGCTTCCTAATACAAACCAAACGTAATGAATTATGATCTGCGGCGAAGTAGGGGAGGCTGCAGATTTTATAGGCTAGTGCTCTGCAGAGCTTTAAAGATCACTCAGGATAACTAAAATCCGACAGGCAGAATCACAAGAAACCTACACAGAATAAGCAAGATGGGGCAACATTCCCGTAGACTCCTTCATAATGTCCACGATCAGTGCTGTTCATGGCCATGGTTGATAACATAAGAAAAAATAGAAACAAATGTGCATGCTGAATCCTGCCAGTGTTTGCTCCATACCTCGCAATGGTTGTCCATTTTGGTCAACGAGATGTCCATGTTCTGATGCTGATCCTTCAGCTCATCGACACGGGCCTGCCACCGGTTCACTTCCAGCTGTGCCTGGTTCAAAGAGGTTTTCAGTTCCTTAGTGTGAATGTGAAGGCCAGTGTACTCCTCCTTCAGCTGGGTGTGCAAAAAATTCAACCTAGGCGGAAGAAATGGAATCATCAATACCTGCAGCCCAAAAATACTGAGACGTACCAAAGGAAAAAATATATATATATATATATATATATATATATAAATAAATGTTGACTTTCACTGAGTGCCAGAAGGAGGGGGTGAGTGCATGCACTGGGCCTGTTGCAAGTGTTTTTATTTACAAACAGCGTCACTGAATACCTCTATGAATGTCTTGTCAAAATAAAAAAGGAGGGTAACCCCTTATAATTCCTCTCACATTTTTCTTCTTTCATTGACAGGATTTCCCCATTCTCAATGATGCTCTTTAATTTCCTGGCTTTTCTACATTTTCCCTCAACTAATCACACAGTTTTGCAGTATAGACATGAACATACTGCCCACCCATTTCAATCTCTTTCTGTTGTTGGCAATATACCTGATCCTGCCAGCTCAGGCTTACCTGTTCCCACCAGTATGTCACACAAGGGTACCCCTTGTCCATTAGGTTTGCCAAACTGAAAGACTGCAATACTACACAGCAGAATTTCGACCTTTTTCAAGTGTCAGGCGCGGTTTGTCTGTCACTTTACTGACTGTTGCTGGCTGCGAGAAACTGCCTCTTTTGACATGGTTAGCCCCCACTTTTCGCCTGCCATTTGATGTGGTTTCGATTGTAGTGCACAGGGTCCCTGTCAACCAGATCCCCTGTGCCAGTGCTTCTTTCCTAAAACATATCTCCAATTGGTACTTCTGCCCCATGTAAGTCCCTAATAAGTGGTAACCTGGGTACCTTGGGCATGGAAGCTGATGAGGGTTCCCTGGGACCACCTCACTAGGACCAGGCCACTGCCTTTGCAGCCTGCATGCCCTTGTGAGGTGAAAAACGACAAAGTCGACATAGCACCATGCCTGGGTGCCATGCCAGCCAGCACAGTCTGAAGGTATAGGTAAGTCAGCCCTTCAGCAGGCCTTAAAGCCCTTCAGCAGGGTGCACTATACCAGAGGTGAGGGCATATCTGCATGAGTAGATACGCCCCTACAATACTTAAGTCAATTCTTAAATGTTGTAAGTGCCAGGGAAGCTATACGGAGTAAATGGGCTGGAAACTCAACAACTCAAATTTCCCAGCACCATGATGACTTCATTGAAACAAGGAGTATTTGGTACCAAACGACTCCTTGTAAAAAAATCCACACTGATGCCAGTGCAAGATTTATTAAATTATGTACTCAGAGGGCACCTCAGAGGTGCCCCCTGAAAACCTACCAACTCTGGTGTGGCCACTGACTGGCTTTAGGCAGCCTGCAACACACAGACATGTTTCTGGGCCCCTGATTGGACAGCCTCTGCTCTCTGGGACCAGAAACAAAGCACATCCTGGGCGGAGGTGTCACACCTCCTCCCCCAGGATGGGCACAGTGCTCGAAAGGGAAACCTCAAAGGCCTACTGCCTTTGTAATGTGACCCCCAGCCTCTGCTGCTAGCAGCAGATGGCAGCCCCCGGTTTACACCCCCACTGTGGCCGGGAAAACCAGTGGGAAACCATAGAAAGACTAGGAGGTGTGCCAGTCTCTGCCAACTCCACCCCTCAGGTGGAGGAGGCAAAGTTAAGCACACTTTTCAGTCCCCTCCCTCTTGAAGATGAGGGGATGCCTCCAATCAGGAGTAGGACTATGCCCCCTCCCACAGGAGGGTGGCATAATAGAGGGTGTAGTTGCCCCAGGTGAGGTGCCCATTGGCCCTACTCCCTTAAAAAGCCCCCTAAATCTAGTATTTAGGAGGCTCCCTCAGACCTTGAAATTAGTTACCTGCGACCTAATAAGAAGGATGAAGAAGACGCTGTGCAGCAAAGCCTGAATACGACGACTGACTTGGCCCCAGCCCTACCGGCGTGTCTCCAGCTTCCAAGACCCTGCGAGAACAGGACACCTGTCCTGCTGCCAGTGACTTCCAGAAGCCCAAGGAAGACTGCCTGAAGTTTGAAAAAGACCAGAACTCCCCGGACAGTGGTTCTGTCCCCAAGAAACCAGTACAAAGGACTCTGGTGCCCCAAGTATCCGTGAGTCCTGCCCACTCTGCACCACCAACCCTGAACAGGTTCCCCAGCAATCCTGACCTCAAGTCCAGCGTTGGCTGACCCCTCCTGGACTCCCTGATGACGTCTGCAGCCTGAATCCAGAGGCTCCCACCGACGGCGACCCGCTCCGGTAAGAAGACTCCGATGTCTAAAGGCACCCCTACACCCAAAGTCTATGGGCCTTGGTGAGCTGAACAGACGGTGCCCCTACAAACCTCTGCATCTCTACTTACCTCTGCTGTCATTGGTCTCCCTCCTGAAACCTCTAGTGCGACGCCTGCAGTCTGTTTGTTAAGAGCAAAGACTCCATTGAAAAGCATTGGGCGCCTGACGCTGAAATTGCACCCTGCACCCCGCCGCCCCTGTGCGTGTATGTGTGGTGCTGCTTTGTGGCTGCCCTGTGCTTGATCTAACCACCAAAGCTTGGCCCCTGCAACCGATTTACCTACCTGTAAGCAGTGTGACTTCGAGCACCACCGGTCTCCATTGAAACGCATTGGGCCGAACTCAGATTTTGACCTCTGCACGCGGCGGCCCCTGTGCCGCTAGTGGTGCAATTTTGGTACTCACCTGACCCTTGTCCCTTGCTGACCTTTGGTCCCGAAGACTGAAACTGTAAGTTATACTAACTTACCTGTATAACCACATTATTGTTTATCTCCATAGGATTACATTGAACTGTTCAGAAAGTGTTGACTTTGGAAAGTGGAAAGTATTATTTAAAAAAGTCCTTAACCTTATTGCGAAGATCTTGGTCTTAAAATAAGACACAAACAAAGCTTATTTTTATTAAATTGGTGTGGATCTCCTTTTTGAGTAGTGTCTGTTATTTGTCATGTGTGTGCAATAAATGTCTTACACTCCGTTGTGCTCGGCCTAAGACTACTCGACCACACTACCACTAATAGAGCATCTTGAGGTTTGCATTGAGCCCTGTACACTTGTGTGGAATCTCTGGACTCTGTACACGGTATAACCACCTAGTGGCATACCATATACAGAGCCAACTTCCTACCCTGGGTTCAGAGGAGGTTTTGCATAAGCTGCATCCCTAGAAGCACATGAACAGGTTCGAGCAAACATGAATACCACAAGTTATGGCGGCAGTCACAATTTTTGTAACAGGAGCAGTACCAAGAAGCCTAGGTGCTTTTGAGACGTTTTCACAGGACTAGGGAATTTCTAACTTAGTAGGTATACGCATTAACACAAATGCAGATTACAAAAAAAAAAACCTACTGAGTTTTCATTACAAAAGATGGTAAAATTTCCCATTCCAAAAAGGAAAGCAAAGTTCACACATAGTGATATAGGCAAATGGATACTAGTTTATGTACGGATAATCAATTCACAGATACCCGTGTGACAGGGGGGCTTTTGGTATACAACTAAATGGCTACTTATATTCATTTGCAATAACAGCAGAAATCATCAAAATAAATCACTAATATTATTTCAAGTAAAGTGCCTCAGCTCTGTTCAAAGTACGTAGTTATTGCTTATGTTCTACAACTGGGTGTGAATAACTAATTATAGATACGGGTCGGAGCCCAGAGGAAAATCACTGTCTCTATTTACAGAATCCATTCTACCCCCTTGTTGGTGCAGATTTTAATGAGTATGACACATTGTTATCCTTTGTTTGACTTGTTACTACTCTTTGGATAAATGTCCTTAAAATGGTGTACCAGGAGCAGCAGCATATCCTACAGCTGGGAAGAGAACGACCTAAACAAACATTTACATTGAGGTAGAAAGTCTATGGAAATAGGAATGATGCTCCTGGGTTGCAAGGGGCCTCCAATAAAGCACATCATTTATGATTTAAATGGCTTCCTAGTAGAAGCTTCCTGAGCCTACTGGTAAATCATTTATGCCGGATAGAAATGAACTACAAAGTGAGAAACCGTCATGTTTGATTTATTTAATAATGTATATTTAGTCCTCATACTGTTCTATATTACAAAGAAGGATTGAGATCATAGAGTCTTACTGTTAAATGTACCAGACCCCAGGAGCTCTACGTTCCCATAGGCATGGTGAGATGATCAAGGAACTAAATTTTCATAGAACACCCTGCGCAAATTGTAAAAAAGATTTCACCATGCGAGACGAGGCATTTGGTAGATTTTATTTAAAAAGCACTTTTTGAATTTTCCAAATTCCAGTGGGCAGAAAAAACATCACTGGGAAAATCTAAATGGATAGCATATGGGCACACCATCTTCAACGCCTTTATAAAAGTTTACAGCTGTGCGCTTTATAAGTGGCATATTCCTGATCAGAGATATACCCATTCATTGCTTAATTTGTTGAGGGGACAACACTAGCACTTATTAGTTGGGATTGATGCTCCAGTGATGGGCAGTTCCTGTCAAAGTTAGAAAGGAAAACAGTCTTTGGATTGGAGATTGCTTGTCCAGTTCCTAAAGGATGGTCAAGACTAGCATACCTCCAGCTCTGCATCGACGTTAGGACTAGCCATTGTGAAGCATGAGCAATTTTTTTGCACAGTTGAGGCTGAGCTGCCGACCCTGCTGCCTCTTATTGACATTATCAACACTCCCACAAAAAGGAGTGGCGCACTATCCTTTTGGATGATTTGAGAGTCAGGGCTGAACATACAGCCAGTTATGCCGTCATTCCATGCAGGCCTTACCATTTCTTCTGCATGCGTCTAAGCAGTGCACCATCTTCATGGGATGGTGAGACCCCATCCTGCAAATTTCTGACCATGCCCTAACCGTTTATTATCAGCACTAGACAACACCCCTTTCCTGTTGGGGCCCATTCCTGCAAACTGGGTTGACTCCTTCTAGAGTGTGGATACTCCCCACCTCCCCCTGAACAAGAGGGCTTGCAAGAGTGCAGCCAGCCTTGAATAGGACTTGCTCTGGATGCTACTGGGTACATGCCTTGTGCTGTTCTATTGCTATTCTCTGGGATTGATATTGCCATGATATCCCCAGAAAGTGTAGCCAGCCAAATAGTCTTACACCTGAGGCGGCGCTGTATGATAGGGAGAAGACACACACGGGGGGGCCTGATTTCATCTCTATCCAGTAAAAGAAGCCACAGGAGTAGACACACAGAGCAGCCGGCAGACATTTTACAGATTATACCACGGGTTACCTTGACCCTGGGTTCAAAAAGGAAAGGTGTCAGTGACAGCGAGCCTTATAAGATTATGATCAACTGTGGTCAAGCAGTATCGCTTTTGGTGCATATAAGTAATAGTTTATTTCAGCTGTGAGCATTTATTCATCTAGCCCATATGGAGGGATGTGGAGCATGCCAAGCCTTTATCTGGTTGCGATTTATCTGGAGCCTATAGAAGTTCAATTTCCAAGGCCGCTCCAATAGAAAGCACTTTGTGCGAAGGCTGGAATGTGTGGTAACCATGGAAAGGGAGCCGAGGCAACCATGTTAAGCTCATTTTGCTTGTTGACAGTGCCTCAAAAAAATTCATATATGTCAAGAGGTTTGCAGGCCTATTCTTTTTGATAACATTTTATTGACTTTTGGTAGAACAGTAACATGCAATTTCACCAGTTCCACATGTCTACACAGTGTGGATCAGTCTAATATACATCTAGGAAGTCGCAACATCCAGCTCATGACACCCCCACCATTTGACACAAATCTTCTCATGTTTTAAGGTGCCTCATAAATTGGCCGCTCCTGCTGGGCGCACCAGTCTACTCCCTTCCTCCATCGACAGGGGCTCATGGGGGAATTCCATTTACGGGCAATGTCCCGCTTAGCCACCATCGTTGCTACCCAAAAAAGGTCTGTTCCATCCTCTGTCCCACCAACTCCTCCAATAAGCCCAACATGGTCACCCGGGGCAGAATTGCGCTCTGGCGTCCCAGAACCATAGAGAGCTCTTTGCCCACTCCCTCCCAAAAGAGGGTCAGTCTGGCACAGGCCCAGAAGTAGCGTTTACACTGGTTCTGAGAAGTGCCATCCACTCAGTGGAGTCTCTGGGGAGTCAAATAGGAAAGGTGCAGATAATGTAGAACCATACAGAGGTGTGAGGAGATAACCATTTCCCTCGGGCCAGCCTGGTCTCACGCTAGTCATCGTCGTTGAGGTCTCCCACCCATGACTCCCATTGCATCCGGAGCCCAGCGAAGCAATCCGGAGTGTTAACGATGATAAAGCGCTAAACCCTGGAGATGGCTAATTTGCCCAGTTTACACATTAAGAGCTTCGCTTCAAGAGGATTGAAATTAGGGATTGGCGTGCCAGATGAGATGTAGACCAAGAGAGCGTGGTGTACTTGCAGGTACTGGTGAAATTGCAGTTTCTGAAATGACATTAGGGCCTCGCAAGACATATCCAAAGTGGGGGATTCAGATTTTATCGCACTTCCCAAAACCTTGTAGGCTGGCAACATGGGATAACCACTTACCCTGCCACAGCGGGGTCATTCCAGTGAGCTTTTGTTCCCATCTGATAAATCAAAGAGCCGCTCTCTAGCACAGCAAGGCTACCCGCGTACTGTCGGGGAACATCTGGGGAATTGGAGTTCCGTAAAGCAAGTCCTGGAGCCCGTCAAGGCCCAGCACATTCAATTCATCCCAGAAGGCAGTATCATCCCACCCCTCATTGAACTAGTCATTAATTGTCGTGAGTTGCGCCGCTAGGTAATAGTCGTAAAGGCTAGGGATCGAGCGGGGGAAATTCGAAACAAAATATAGATAGTGAGCGGTACCTTTATTTTAAATAGGGCTATACACCCCAGGGTATTTCAGGGCAGGAGGCTGGAATGTCTCAGATCCCTATTCAGCCCAACTGTGAGGTTGTTCAGGTTACGGATCCACATCAACTCCGGGAGATGGGAGAAGTAAACGCCCACGTGTTTGAAGGAAAGGCGGCACTGTGGGATTGCGGCACACAAAGACCAAACGCCCATGCCTCCCTCAATTGGCACCAGAAGGGATTTAGCTTTGTTAACATGGAGTTTAGAGGCTTCACTGTATAAGCGGAGAATCTCCAGGCAATGTGGCCAGAGGACTGCGGGTCTCTGAGAAATAACAATAGATTATTGACATAAAGTGTCATGCGTTCCTCCACTCCCTCGCCCCAGGACCATCTCTGCACCAGAGCATCACAACGGAGAAGACTGGCCTGGGACTCGATCGCCAGAGCAAATAAGAGTTGGGAGATGGTGCAGCTTTGAAGGGTGCCCCTGCGGATGTAGAAGGGCAAAAGGGTCCAATTAACCTGAGCCCGAGCAGTGGGGTTAGCATAGAGGTGACCCACAAGTTTACGGAAGTAAGTCCCGAGCCTTGCCTCTGCAGCACTGCATCCAAAAAGGACCAATCTACAGTATTGAGGGCCTTCTCAAAGTCAATAAGGAGCAGAGCTGTGTGGTAGGTGATGCAGTGTGACGAAGAGGCCACATGAACTCTATGTATACAGTGTTGGGTGCTTCTGATCGGCATGAACCCACATTGATCTGGGTGGACGAGGGAGGGCAAAGTCCGGGTGAGCGGAGCGGCCAGAAGTTTAGCAAATTTCTTAATATCAGCATTAATAAGAGATATGGGCGGATACAACAATCACTGGTCCAGAGGCTGGTCTGCCTTGGGGATTATGACAATAGTTGCTGTGTCCAACTCTGGAGGAAATGACCTCCAGGTCGCTGCCTCAGTGTAGAACGCCAGAAGGCGAGGGAGCAAGAGGGACCGAAAGCGTTTGAAATATTCTAGGAAGCAGTCTGGACCCGGGGTCTTCCTGGGGTTCAACTCAGTCAACGCCTTCCCAATCTCCTCAACAGTGGGTCACTGGTCAAGGTCTTAGGAATAAAAGGTTGTGGGATATTCCACTGTATGGGATGATCAGGTTCTAGCTGGGGCCAGGGGGTTGCTCCGTAAAGCTTGCAGTAGTAGTCTGCAAAGACCCGCGTCACTGCTGAGGTTCGTTCATGAAGACAATTTGTGGTGTCCCGAATCAAGGGCACTATCCCAGAGGCTGTCTCCCTGGAGGACAGCCAATAGAGGCGCTTGCCAGATTTGTCCCCCATGTCATATATTCTGTGGGTTGGGGCTCTCCAGCATTTTGTGGCCTCCTCCAGGGAGGCCGGTTTCAAGCCATACCTTGCCAGGTTCAACAGGCACTCCAGGTCAGCCGAAGGTTGGTGATGGCGTTGTCGTTCCAGGGTATGGATCTGAGACTCCAAATCTGACATTAGCGACAGCTTGAATGCCTCTTTGCTGCGGATGTAACCTTTGATCAATCCTCTAAGAGTGGGCTTGCTGGCTGCCCAGAGAGTCCCGGCAGACTCCAGCATGCTCTGATTTGTCTTGAAGGATTGGATCTCCATCTCAACAAAGTCAGCGCAGTCCTGGTCTGTGAGGTACCAGGCATTGATACGCCACAGAGGTCTCAGGTGCGTCGCAGGGGGCATAACTCAAGGAGAAGAGGGGAATGATCTGATATTTCCCAAGGAAGGATTTTTACTTGTGTGAATGATCTGATATTTCCCAAGGAAGGATTTGAACTTGTGTGAATGATCTGATATTTCCCAAGGAAGGATTTGAACTTGTGTGAGGTGGAGGATGTCAGGTGCCGGGAGCCAGATCTGATCAATCTGTGACAATGTTTTGTGCACTACAGACGCATGGGTATACACACGGATGAGGATGCCACATTCTCTAGGTGTCACAAAGACCCATCCAATCTGCCCATCGGGAGAGTTGTGTAGAGCGTGTGCGCCAGCCTGGCCAGGGGAGCTCGGAAGTGTCCCAAACAAGACTGGGGACGGCATTAAAAGGACCCCATATCAAGGTGACACCGTGGGGAAGGGTTAGCATGAGGTCTCAGAGCGCCGCTTTAAGTTGGTGTTGAGGGATGTAGGTCATCAGAAAGTTGAAGTGTCGGCCCTCAAGTCGACCCTCAATTCCCACATAGCGCCCCTAGGGGTCCACATGGGAGGCAGTGGCCACCATTGGAAACCCTCCATACAGCAAGATCGCCGCCCCTCAGGAGCCCTGGGTGAAGCCAGCGTGAAACACCCAGTCATAGCCAAAACGACCCAAAAAAGGACAATATGTGCCCAGCAGGTGAGTTTCCTGAAGCAGGAGCACCTCCAGCTAAAAATGCTAAACATATCGTAGTAGGGCCGATCTTTAATGCGGTCAAGAAGGCCATTAACATTCCATGATAGAACGTTTACCATTAGTAATAGGGAAGGGAATCACAAAGACATGCCCTTGGGGGGGGGATGCCAGGAGGGCAACTAGAGTGAGTTTGCCTTGAAAATACTCAAGGCTATACATTGTCATGTGTCTGTGTGACGTGCATGGAGAGCAAGAGTCATGTGTGTGAACAAACTCAAACAAATAAATAAAACACCGCCTCCCCCCCACCCCCCAACTACTCTCCCCACACTTCCAACCCTGAAGTGTCTGTAGCCCCAAACCCCCAGTATATTAACAGTCAAATGGGTCTGAAAGCTATTGAGGGGCTCTGAGCCACCCCCCTAGAAAAGGATTGTAGTGCCCAACAGCAATTACAACATACCTCATCACAGCTTAGCAGTACAGTACAATAAGGTGCACCAACCACAAGATGTCCAACTGGGACCACGGCCAAGGCCCAACGGGTCAAGGAGTGCAGGTGGCAGGTGTGCATGGTTGTCATCACCCCCGCACCGCCGCCAGTTCGGGATTGCTCTGGGTCATCAGTACCAGCCTCTTGGGGGTGCCTCTACATTATCATCGGAGGAACAGAAAAGGTCTGGGGTACCTAGGAGTAGAGCATCAGGGTCGAGGTCGGTGAGTTTTGTCCCTTGTGACGGCCAGGGCGAGCCTTCCAGGAATGTGTACGTTTTCTATAGGGCAGTTTGGGAGAGAAGGCTGGGGCCTCGCTCCTCACCTATGAGGTGCCGTTGCTCCATTGCCCATTCCAATACCTGCTCTGGCATGTCGAAAAAATAAGTCAAAGAGTTAAAGATCACTTTTAGTCTGGTTGGATACAGGAGCATATATGGGAGGTTGAGAGTGCGGTGTTTGTTTGACATCCTCAAAAGAGCATCCGTGTTGCTGAACTGCACGAGTATAGTCAGGAAAGATCATAATCTTCATGTTTTGAAAGCGCAGGTCAGTGTACAGACTAGCCTTGCGTGGAATGGCGTTGCAGCCTCTGTGGTTGAGGATGCAGGCTATTAATGGACCCAAGGCTCCGGGTGAGGGCTGACGGGCCAAGGATCTATGTGCCCTCTCCACCACAAACCACTTGGATAATTTGTCAGAAGAGATACAGGACTGCAGCCAGTCATCCAGCAGTTGGTCAGCTCCAGATGTCTCCACCCCCTGGGGGAACCCAATAAATCGGAGGTTATTCCTCCATGACCTGTTCTCCGCATCTTCAATACGTTCTTCCAAAGACTTCGTGGTGGAAAGCAGTTGGGAGACTTGAAGTTTCCTAGTCTAAGCCTCTGTCACGTGGCCAGCAACGTTAGGGAGGGCTTGACGCAGTAGGGATACATCTACTTGGACCTTACCTACTTTGTTTTCGACCGCTTCTAGGGAGTCCTGAATGGCTTTAAGAATAATGACCAGGTCAGCCCACAAGAGGGGGGGGGGGGGCTGCAGGGGTAGGGGCCCCAGCAGCCCCACAAGCCAGAGGCAGGCGTGGTGTATTGGTCAATGTTTATTTGGGCCGGCATCGGTGGGGTAAGTCAGTAGCAGGGCATCTCCAAGAGAGTGTCCAGTGGCGCCCCAGAGGATGGCTGGCTGCAGTCCCGGTTGCCCGCTTACCCCGGTAGGGCAGCTCGAGCAGCCAACCAGGTTGAGGGCATAGGCAAGGCCCAACTCTAGTGTACAGATAGGGGGGAGCCAGATCCCTCAGCAGATCCTCCTCCATGAGTCTTCTCTACCTCTGCAGTGCCTCGGCGGCGCGCTGATCCCGGTTTACACACCAGGGTCTCCAGGGGACAGCCCCAGCATAATCCAGCTCAACAAGCAAGGGGAGGCTCCTTGCAGCTCAGTCCCAAGCAAGGTGGGTTGTGGTCATCCATAAAGGAAGGCTTGAAACACCCCCCCCCCCACCCCCCATGGCAAGAAAAGTCAGGGGAGGTGGGGGGAGAGCACGAGTCACAATCCAGGGTGCAATCGTCTCCTTAGGGTCACAGCGTGCAGGGGGCACTCCAGGTGGTCAATTTCCATCCCCAGGCATCAGCACAGCAAAACAGGGGATTGAGGGCGGCGGAGCCGCAGCAACCAGCATGGGAAGCAGGAATTACAATAAATGGGTGGGGGGGGACACAAGACCCCAGGGTGCGCTGCAGGTCTCAGCAAGAGTGGCAGCGGGGGTCCCCCCCACTCGCACAACTGGGAATCGCAGGGTTTACCACACCAACGTGCGTGGCCGAAGGGCCAGGATCCAACAAGGTCCCCTGGACACACGGCCCCAGCACCACGGGGAGGGTCACTGGGCCGCCTCGGCTCCATGCCGCAGCTCCCCAGTCGGTAGTCAGGTGCCGGCGACCATCTTGTGAGTGCTTCGTGGCCAGCCCAGCAATGTGGGTCTACAGTGCCCTTATAAAGCAGCCTCCCTCGGCCAGATTGGACTCCCCAGTGACCATTTCATACAGGGCTCGGTCGAGGGAAGGTAAATGTTGCTGTTGGGAAAGGATGGTAATGGATTCTCACGGGCCCATGGGACCCGGTCTAAAACACCGTCGCCATCTTGCCCGTCTATGCCACGCCCCCGGCATCTCTATTCTTTGCAAAAGGAGACCAACCTAGACGGAATTGGTATGTCCTTGCCTCACTCAGGAAACTGGCTCTGCCTGCGGCAAGATGGAAGATCCCTAAAGGTGGCTGATACTTGAGGATGCATTTGACGTGAAAGGATTTGTATTCTTATCAGCTGAGCACCTGCAGAGAAGCACAGTGTGTGGGCATCACCAGCTTTTCTCTTCTGCGAGAGGAAATCCATTTTAGAAGTCAAGTTCACATTCTAGGAGTAAGTGAAGTGGTCTTTACACTCACAAGTAAAGGTATTTGCCAACTTGGTGTGACTTGCTCCCTACTCCTCTTCTTCATCTGTTTTAGGTTATGAGACCCATTATTGACCTAAACTGGTGAGATGGAAGGAGGGCAAGGAAATTTCACGAAGGGCTCTTTATGTATATCTCTACTGTACATCCTTTCTCTGACCACCCAACCTTTAGGGAGTTGCAACTAACCAGAACAGATAATGCTGCGCTCTAGCAACTCTAAGCACATTCCTACCAGAAATGCACTGGCTGTTATTACCAAAATTTCCATTACTGCTGTGCTTCACTTTCTAATCTGACAGCAGTTCTACAGAAATCCTCCCTCAACAGGCCTCTGGCACCATGTAACAACCTACTGGAAATTGGGAGACCAACTTTCTTTTTTTCCATCTCACACCGTTTGAAACGACAAGACCACTAAATGACTCTTACCTGTCCAAGTCCTCTTTCAGCTTTTGATTTTCACTTGCAGCTACTGCGTTCTTCCTCCTTTCCTGCTGCAGAACTTCCCTTTCGGTCCTCAGAACAATGTCCAGCTCTTCCAGCTCTGCCTTGCGTTTCTTCAAGCTGTTGTAGCTGCAAAGCATTAAAAAAAGGTTATAAAAATGCACGATCAGGGAATCTTATCAAGCTGTTTTACCCACCTAAAGCTTGCTTTAAATATAACCACCAATGCGCATTAAAAGGAGAAATTAAAATTTCAAAGGACCATTTCAATATAACTTGCAATCCCTTCCATTTATTACGGTTTATATAAATGACCTCGAAAGACGAAAAGAAGTATTCATTGTCAGCTGCTGGGAATCGTGTATTGGACCGAATTGACAATCTCTTTTCTGAATGCTTTGACATTGCAAATGCAATCCTCTTACAAAGCAGAAATGATACTGAATGCTCCCCAGTTGCGGCAACAAAGCGTATACCTCAGATGTTTCACAAATCTGAGAGGTTTGGGGTACTGCCTGGGGGAAACCATTTTGAACACTCTGTATTGTGTGAGCCAGAGAAACCATCGGCAGTATGTAATGAAGATGTAATTGAGGGCCGAAATTGGTTCTCGACTCTCTGCCCTGATGTTGATGTAAATGAAGGGCTCCGTACCAATGTTCCTAGAACCCCCCCCGCCACCCTTCCCCCCCCCAGGAATTTTATCTAATGTGCCGATGTTTGATAGCTATAATAGGTGAGTTGAGGGACCAGACAGTGACCTTGACGAGGGTGGAAGAAAATTGAGGAGAAGGAAAAAAGAAGCAAAGCCCCCTTGGCACTGTAGTGATGGGCCATGAAAGAGTGGGAACTACTATGACTGATAGCCACGGGGATCCTCACTCTATGTTGCACTCTGAGCGGTTGCCCAGGGGAAATATTGTCCAACTTCCGCCCATCATTCCATCCCCCTTCCTCCCCAGCCCCAGCCATTGCTGCGTGGGTTTCCAGCTACATAGTACCAGGTTGGAAGCACAGAAGAGGGAGTTGGGAGCTGGCCCCGGGTGGGGACAAGGCGGCCCAAGGCTGCGGGACCCTTTTTCAGAGAGCCTCCATATATCCCGTTGCAGAGGGTAGGTGAAAAATGGGTGTTATATACCCAGACAGCTAGGGAATCAGCGGGCCCAAATTTATCTTACACCAATCCTCAAGTTGTCACAGGGTGTTAGCGAAGATGAAGAATCACTCATTAAGAAAGTTATGCATTGGTTTCGGGAAGTTCATCATTGCCTTTCTATTATAACGAATGACATAGTTGGTGCTTATGGCTGTCTTGCCCTGAGGAAGATCACAATAAGGTGGAGGTCCAATTTTCCTACAGGTACATAGTCGATGGTCTTGTGGCCATGGATGCTAGAACCATCCCACAAGCTTATACCTGCATTGTGATAAAGTATCGGGTTCTGGGGACAGGTGTCAGTAGTGCTCCAGGCGATATAGCCCAGGCTGTGGGGGATGCCAGTTGAGCGTCAAATGGGCCCTACCCTTGACTAACATTGGCTGCTCAGGAAAACAGTGCTGATATAGTAAGCTCCATTGCCAAATTTTACTTCAATCAAGCTTCCGACTCCCACTTGTTAACTAATTTGCCTTCTAAAGCTAGGGGGAAATCTTAGTCCTCTTGCAATTGGCCTTGGGTCTGGTGGGCATTACCCTATATCCAGGGAGCAGGTCGTAATTGATCTCGCACACCTGGTAGTGAGTGGAACCGGTGGTTGGTGACTTTCCGCCCACAATTCAGTCCAATGCACCTTTGTTAAAAATTCTGTCATGGAACGTAGCAGGGATTACAAAACTGCTCTGAAGTGGATTGGGGTAATTTTATAGATTCTCACAATGTCTGCCTCCTTCAAGAGACCTGGTCTCGGTCTCCATTCCACAGAAGAGGTTTCATTCCTTCAGTGTAAATGCAGTCCAGAATGGAAGGGGCAGACCCCCTGGGGGTCTAGGGATTTGGGTCAAAACATCCCTTCAATGCAAAACTAGGAAAATCTGTATTGATTCGCCTGATGTAAATGGCAGTTGTGCTTGTATTGCCTTCGGGTATGGTTTTAAATATTTGTAATACAGTGGGAACCGGATTTGCAAAGTCAGTGGTTTTAAATACTCTTGAGGTGGTGCTTTCTGGACACACGGGGAAGGGTTACCTTTTGGTGGCAGGTGATTTTAATACCATGTTTGAACTCTTAATCAGGGTCACTGGAATTATGCGATTGTGCGGCCATTGCAATTTTTTGCATAATTATAGATTTGCCGCATTGGCAACAATCTTTCATGTCTCAAAATGTGCAGATTTAAAAAAAAAATCTTTATAGCTCAAACAGATCAAAAGCTACTAAAAATGCAGCGACAATTGTTGCAGTGCACTGGAAGGCACTTTGCAAAACTGGACTGGTCACCTTTCTGTTGCTTATTGCTATATTTGAGTTTTAAACTTGAACTAATGAGGTGCAACCAATGGCCAGACAGAGTTGCCAAGTTTAAAAATGACTCACTAATGAAGTAATATTACAAAATGTGCTGCATTATGCGCATAATTTGCCCTTTCTTGCCGCATAATTTACTCAAACCTGCCACATAATTTGGCCTTCTCCTGCCACATAATTCCTGTGGCCCAGCCCTTAATTGACAGCAGCCTGGGATAATCAGTAGGTTATTCCCCAGCATGAGAGATTGTCCCCCAAAACAGGATAGGTATTGGCCCTAACCCTTAATTTAGATCTTAGAACCGCAAATGGTAAGACGTCATCCAATCGGCAGGGAAGAATGACATATAATAGACCTGGGCATCAGAGTAGGATTGACTATTTTTTGGTAGACGCTAAGCTATCGCCGGCTGTGTTAGATATGGAAGTGGTGGATAGATCAGGCAGTGATCACCATGCACTAACCATAACTCTCTGATAATTCCAGCCTAAAATACATTCTGCGGGCCCCAGTGATCTGGGTGGCCTTTCCTCAACCAATAACCAGAAGAACATTGCATGGAAATGGGTGGGGAAAAAAAACCATAGCCCTAGAGGCTGTTATTGCTAGAGTGGAGAAAGAAGTAGTCTATTTATCACTCCTTCCAGCGTACCCAAGGAGAGAGGTGTGGAGCGCGAGTCATGCTCAACTTTTTGCACAAATTAGGGATTTGTTAGGTAAAACATCTAAAGGGGGGTTGAGGAGGCCCAAGACTAATCCTTAGTTAAATAGTTATTGCAGGTTAGCAAAGAGTGAGCTCCTATCGGCAGTTAAATCCAACTCACGCCTCAATATAATAAATTATATGGCCTGGTATAGGCAGGCTTTGTTTAGGGTCAAAAAGGAGTGGGAAAATTCCTTGTGGTCCACTCTTCACGAAGCCCTGACCTCTAAAGACAGCCATACCTTTTGGCGTACGGCATCAGTCGGTCTAAATGGTCCCCAAACTATATGATTGGGTGACCCATTTCAGTAAGTTGTACACGAATGGTGGTGCTATAGAGGAGGGTGGTAAAATGATCCAACATGTGGCTGCTCAAGAGGATGTAAACAGCCTTGCTTTCACACCTAATGAGACCTTGACTGCTATTAATTCTTGCATCCAGCTCGTGCCTCAGGACCAGACAGAATCCTAAATGATTCGTATAAAGTGAATCCAGAGGTGTGACGACCATACATTAACATGTCATCCAATGCTATTTTGTCGGGCCTACAGAACCCCTCCTGATGGAAGCTAGCGGAGATCCTGCCAATTTATAAGGGGGACCAGGCCAACCCGGGGAACTATCGTCCCATTAGTCTAATTGACTCTATTAAAAACATATTTTGTAAGCAAGAGTTGATTCATCTGCAGGACTGGATAATAAATGAGGTTATTTATCTGACTTGCAGGTGGGTTTTAGAACAAACTTTAGTACACTAGATCAGGTCTTTCGGTTTGCTTGTATATATTGGTGTGAGGCGCTATTCAATAGTGGAAAGCTATATGTTGCCTTCGTTGATCTGCTTCCGTGAGGGAAACTGTGAAGAGTCCTGGAAAACATGGGTATTCCCCTCTTCTCTTTTGAATATCTTGGTGAGGTTCCATGTGGAAAATTTGGCTCAGGTCAGATGGGAAGTGGATCGGCAGCTGAACGAACCATTCAGGGTAGTTCAGGGAGTTAGACAGGGGTTGTGTTTTAGCCCCCACCCTGTTCTCCCTCTACATCAATGGGGTGATTGATCACCTCAGTAAAGACGGGTGTGATGCTCCCAAACTGGGGGGGGGAGGAGGGTTCCGGCCCTCCTCTTCACCGACAATACCCTATTGATTTCCAAGTCCCCCCAGGTGCTGCAATTGCTGTTAGATCTTTTTTCTTCCTTTTGTGTTGAGCGGGGCCTAGAGCTTAATAGTGCTAAGTCTAAATGTATGATTTTCTCTAAAAATAGGGTGATCCGTTGTAACAGGCAGATACTGGTGGGTAATACATGTATTGTTTGGGTGTCTGCTTTTGACTATCTAGGTATCAGAATGACACCCAACCTGAGCTGGGCCGACACAGATGGAAAAAGCTCATTTGGTGCTCACCCAGCAGACTGCAAATATAGTAAAGGTCCATCGTAAGACCATCTCCTGAAGGGTTGCCCCTGCCCTTGAGATCTACAATGTCAAGGCTATTGGATCTGTTTTGTATGGGGCCAAATTATGGGTCTCCTCTAACTCAAATTGTCTTGATATGGTGGAACACAGGTTTCTGAGGGCCTTATCACTTCCAATGGGTACTCCCCTTGCACCCCTATATTTGGATCTTGCTCAGTGGAAGATTTCACATAAAATTGAATGCAGATTGTTAATGTTTTGGTACAGGTTGTGGACCCCTGCTGAATTGGAATCCTATCGCGATGGTGCAAGAGATCTTATGGCCTTACTAGGCGTAGAGAAGGTCCCATAGTTTTGCACCATTAAATTGCTGTTGCAGAAGCTGGTTCTAGACATTTATTGGTCCTCTCCTGAGTTGTTGCGTACACTTTCCCGAGAGAAGATCAAAAACCTGTACTGGGAGGCTGAAGCTGTGGATACTGTGACCAAGAGCAAAGAAAGCCTCACAATGTCTTTTATTGATTTTAAACCTTGTATGCATTATGAGACAGATGTTGATGAAATTGTACCACCTCTAGCTCTTAAACTATACTTGCAGTTCAGATACGATACACTTCAGGTTAAAGCCTCTAGCTCCAAATGGCATGATCAGAGGGAGAGGGCTGACCAGTGCCCGGCATGCACAGGGGGTAATGAAATGCTGGAACACATTGTTTTTCTGCCTCCAGTACAGTAAGCTTCGGGCCAAGTGGATTGCGCCCCTTTGTAAGTATCTAGGCATCAGATGTCACTTGGCTGCCTTTAGAATTCTGAGAACAAGTATACGCCATGTACTTGTTGTGGAAACATTTCTTATGGCCTTCTGGATAAGGTGTACCTAGTGCCAATGAAATGATGTGGGGTCGTTATGACTCCATTCCGCGTATGGAATCTACTGATGGGGACATTGATTTTGTATTTGTGACCCCAAAGCAAACTTGGACCTATCGTTTTTAACATGCCATGTGAAGATTGTTTTAGCAAGTCATTAATTTGTAGATTGCTCTTTTTAGCTTGTAGGAAGTGTTTTTTTTATTGTTTAATATTTGTGTTTTTATTTATTTATTGGTATGTTTTAACATCTGTATTTCTCTTTCTGGCATCAATTGGTTTGCTTTTATTTATGTATTTTGTGTCTTGTTTTTATTTTTCTGTGCTTTGATGATCTTTGTGATCGAAATAAAGTATGTGTATGGATAAATAATTAAGAGTGTTATAATTGATTGCTGAACCAAGATGGAAGAGCCCCGGCTTGTGAATTGACTCTGTAGCGAAATAATGAAAACTACCCAAAATATGGACATCATACATTTACAAGGAGCTCTTGCACGAGTAAGATTTCACTACTCCTACTCACACTAACTAAATATCACACTCGTACGAAGGAACACACAGAAGTTGCTTGACCATGTATGCAGTTATGACCGGACCACAAATGTTTGGGCAATAAATACAGGAATCTCTTTTGGGCGATGATACCGATACCTACTGTAGTGGGCAATTTCCCATTTCGTGTCTAGTTACATCGTTGACTATTAAACTTGTGAAAATTGATGCAACCTCTTTAGGTACAAAAAAAAAAAACCTCCAAGGAGAAGGGAAGGGGGAGTCATTCAATTTTTTCTTGAACCACACTTCGCATAGCATTTGAATTCCAGGGCCTAACTTTAATTAGGTTGACATGCAACCCATGTCCATATCAATTTGTTTGCAACTGTGGTTGAACAATTTAGCAAATATGCCCATGTTTGTAATAAAATAAACATACTTTTTTATGCATCACTTTGTTCAACAGTCTTAAGGCTATTTAGGGCTAAGTGTTATTTTCACTATGCTCAATCGGACTCATTGTCATTATTGACAGATATGATTGAGTCAGGCCTGCTTGGACTGAAATCGGGGACCAGAAGTTACAAACATTTTTTGCAGAGGATGCATTAACCTAGTGAACTAGCGTAGTGACTCGGTGGTGACTTGCTCATTAGTGTGGTGTATGGATCCCTAACACTTCTACAGCTCTACATGCCAAGAACAGATGCATACTGATAAGTAGCATTTTCCGTTCGAGGCATATGAGCTGTAGATTGTATACTTGTGCATAGACTACACAGCAGTTATCTCCTTAGCGGTGGCCACCTGTATTTGTTGCAGTAGTTTGAAAAAGTGGTTTTAATACAGCCTGGCCCACAGTAGCTTGTTGTTTTGCCTGCACATCTACACAATAGTGCTTTGTGAAGGTGTGTGGTGTAGACCATGTTGCTGCTTTACAGATGTCATCTATGGGGATATTTCCTAAGAATGCCATAGAGGCCCCTAGTTTGCTTGTGGAATGCACTCTAGGAGGAACAGATAATGTACGCTTTGCCTTTAGGTAGCATATCTGGATGCATTTAACAATCCACCTGGCAAGTCCTGATTTTGATATGAGGTTGCCCTTATGTGGTGGTGAGAAGGCTACGAAAAGTTGTTTGGTTTTCCTGAAAGTTTTTGTCCTTTCAATGTAGTAAAGGATAGCTCTTTTGACATCTAGTGTATGAAGAGCCCTCTCTGCCACTGAGTCTGGTTGAGGGAAAAAGACTGGTAGCTCAACAGACTGGTTAAGGTGGAAGGGAGAGATGACTTTTGGTAGGAATTTAGAGTTTGTCCTAAGAATTACCTTGTTGTGATGTATTTGCAAGAAGGGTTCTTGTATGGTTAAGGCCTGGAGCTCACTAACTCTTCTGAGAGATGTGATTGCTACAAGGAAAGCTACTTTCCATGTGAGAAACTGTAGCTGGCTCCTATGCAAAGGTTCAAATGGGGGGCCCATGAGCCGAGTAAGGACAATGTTTAGATTCCACGCAGGAGCTGGTGGAGTTCTGGGAGGAATTATTCTTTTAAGGCCTTCCATGTAAGCCTTGATAGCGGGTACCTTAAACAACGACAAATGTTGTCTGTTTTGTAGGTAAGCAGCTATGGCTGCGAGGTGTAACCGTATGGATGTGTATGCCAGATTACAGTTTTGTAGATGCAAAAGGTAACAAATGATGTTCTGAATTGACACATCTAAAGGATCGAGTGCATTGTTATTGCAGTAGATCACAAATCTTTTCCATTTGGCTGCATAGCAGGCTCTAGTGGTAGGATGTCTAGCCTCCTTAATAATATTAATACATTGTGAAGGTAGGTTAAGGTATCCAAACTCTAAGACTTCAGGAGCCAGATTGCTAGGTTCAATTGAGCTGGATTTGGGTGCCTGCTTTCTCCATGGTTCTGCGTGAGGAGTTCTGGAGAAAGGTACAACTTTTGATGTGGGACTAGTGAAAGTTCCAGCAGGGTTGTGAACCATGGTTGTCGAGCCCATGTTGGAGCAACCAGGATCATTGTGAGCGACTGTTGTCTGAGTTTTCGAACCACTAATGGAAGGAGTGGGAGTGGAGGAAAAGCGTACGCAAATTTGCCTGACCAGTTCATCCATATCGCATTGCCTTTGGACAATGTGTGTGGATACCTGGAGGCGAAGTTTGGGCATTTTGCGTTTAAGTGTGTGGCGAACAGATCTATGTCTGGGTGGCCCCACTTGTGGAAGAATGGATGAAGAACTTGTGGATGAAGTTCCCATTCGTGAATCTGTTGTGTCCGACGACTGAGTAGATCCGCAATTTGGTTGTGTAGCCCTGGTAGGTGTTCTGCTAACCAGTATATTTTTTGAGGAATGGCCCATCTCCATATGGTTTGCGCTAGGCGGGAAAGCTGCAGAGAGTGTGTCCCCCCCTGTTTTTGTATGTAGTACATTGCAGTCATTGTCTTTTCTGACTAGGACTGCTTTGTGTACTAGATGTACCTGGAATGATTTTAACGCAAGAAAAATTGCCAGTAACTCCAAATGATTGATGTGGAGTAATTTTTGCCGAGGGGTCCATATGCCCTGAATGGTATAATGTAAGAGATGCGCCCCCCAGCCGGTGAGCGATGCGTCCGTTGTTAGCACAATCTGTGGAACCGGGTCTATGAACTGCCGCCCCTTGGATAGGTTTTGTGTGTTCCACCACTGCAGAGAGCGATGTATGCGGCTGTCCACCAACACCAGATCTGTAAGCTGGCCCTGGGCCTTGTTCCACTGATGTGCCAGATATTCCTGTAATGGGCGCATTTGGAGTCTTGCGTAAGGCACTATGAAAATGCAAGAGGCCATCATTCCTATTAGTTGCATGAACACTCGAGCTGGGAGTGAGTGTTGAGGTTGAAATCTTTTTATGAGAGCCTGTATGCTGTGTATCCTGAGTGGATTGGGATACGCAATGGCTTTTGAAGTATCTTGTATAGCGCCCAGATACTGTTGCATGTGGGACGGTTGTAGGTGTGACTTGGTGAGATTTATTGTGAATCCCAAGTCGTGCAGGAGCTGAACTGTTTTGTGTGTGTGTTGAACACAGTGGTTGTGTGAGCTGGCTGTTATGAGCTAGTCGTCTAGATAAGGGAACACATGAATGTGTTATCATCGCAAGTGTGCTGCTACTACTGCGAGGCACTTTGTGAATACTCTGGGTGTGGTAGTTACTCCGAATGGGAGGACTTTGAACTGGTAGTGCTGACCATCCAGCACAAACCGTAGATATTTCCTGTGAGCAGGGTGAATGGGGATGTGAAAGTAGGCATCCTTGAGATCTAGAGTGGAAAGGAAATCGCCCTGTTGGAGCAGTGGGAGGACCTGTTGCAGGGTGACCATATGGAAGTGGTCGGACTGTATGTACAGGTTTAGTATTCTGAGGTCTAATATTGGTCTTAGAGTACCGTCCTTTTTTGGAATGAGAAAGTAAAGGGAGTAGACCCCAGAGCCTTTCTGATGTAGGGGGACTGGTTCTATTGCTTGCTTTTGTAAAAGGGAGGCAATCTCCTGTTTGAGAAGTGTTAGATGTTCCGTGGACATCGGTCGATGGATGGGAGGCCCGTTTGGTGGAGTAGAAGTGAGCTCCAGGCAGTAACCATACTGGATAATTTGTCTCACCCACCTGTCTGTGGTGATGGAAAGCCACACAGATAGGAACTGTGATAGTCTTCCCCCGACCGGTGTGGAATGGTCTGGGGGGAGCATAGGGAAGTCACTGCTTTGAGGCGGGGGAGGTGCAGGTATTGTTACCGCGACCTCTTCCTTTGTTATTATTACCCCTGTAGCCCCCTCTAAAATAGCCTCTGCTAGGGGAAGATTGAGTGGGACTTTTGTATGAAGAGGTGTTGTCTGTGCCACTGGTTTTGGAGGCGCCCCTATAAGTGGAGCGACGAAAAGACCCTCTATTTGCCGGAAATTGTAAGGCCCCCATGGACTTGGCTGTTTGTGTCCTTTTTCATTTTCTAAGGATGTGTCTACAGAAGGGCCAAATAGATGTTGCTGGTCAAATGGCTGGTTAAGAATTTGGGACTGCACCTCCTGTTTAAAGCCAGAGATGCGCAGCTATGCATGCCTGCGCAGCAGAACGCTTGTATTGACTGCTCTGGATGCTGTATCTGCTGCATCCAAAGCACATTTGATGGAGGTATTAGTGATGGTTTTTCCCTCCTGTATAAGGTCGTTGGCTTTAGCCCTATACTGGTCTGGAAGGTGCTGCATAAGTGTCTCCAGCTCATCACAATGCGCCCTGTCATACCTGGCGAGTAAAGCCTGGGCGTTGGCAATGCGCCAGTAATTGGCTGCTTGTGACGCGACCCGTTTGCCAGATGCGTCCAGCAGTTTTGACTCCTTGTCTGGAGGAGCGGCCTCCCCTGTGGATTGAGAATTAGCCCGTTTACTGGCATTTGACACTACGAGGGAGTCTAGAGGGAGTTGTCCTTTAATATAAGCTGGGTCGTTTGGGGCTGGCTTATATTTTTTGTCAATGCGTGGGTTAATTATCCTAGCCCTGACTGGGTCTTTGAAGATTTCTGGGGCATGTTTAAGCATGCCTTTTAACATTGGCAAGGTAGTGGACGACTTTTGGGAGTGAGTAAAAGTTTCCATTAAGAAATCTTCTTCCGCAGGTTCTGAGTATAACTCTACCTGGTGGTACTTGGCTGCCCTATCAGTTGTGCAAAGCCAATGTTGTCATCTGGTGGGGATGGTTTGGATGGGTATGAGTCTGGCTCAGGTATATCTGGGATATTATGATAATCATCCCAAAGGTCTTGTGGTGGGATGTTATGTATGTCATCATCATCCTCTTGCAGATGCCCATCTCTGTGGTCATCCCCAACCCCAAAGTCCTGTTCATCCTGTTGAAGGGCAGGTGAAGAAGGAGATAGTGAAGTGGGAGAGAAATGTGTAGGTGGAAGGTTTTGAAGGGGAGAGATAGGTCTAAGAGGAGAAGTAGCAATGTTCTTCCTCTTAAAGGTATTTCAGGTGGGTCTGGAACGGCCAATGTCCTCTTTTTCGGTGGAACTGTGGTCACCTGACGTATGAGGGTCAATGCACAAAGTTTTCTGCTTTGGATCCAATGGATCTGGCCGAAACAGTTCTTCGGAGGCGTCCGGTTTTTTCGGCACCGAGGGTTTTGGGTCTGAGTGGTGCTTTGACTTCGCTTTGGGAGTGGTAGAGCTGTCCTTGAGCTTTGTCGGAGTCTTTAGTTCTGTAGCAGTTTTCGGCTCCGAAGGAGTATGGTGTTTCTTCGGATCCGAGGACTTGTCTTTGGGCTGCTTCGGTGCCGAAGTGGTGGGCGTGGAGGCCGGCTTCGGTGCCGATATAACAGGGCGTGGCCCTGTGCTTGGCTTTGGTTTTTCTTTCGGTGCCGATGAGTGTTTTTCGGCACCGGTACGTGGCTGACTCGGTCCCGAGCCGCCTGAAGGTTTTTCTTTCGGCTTTGGAGCCGGGCCAGAGGGCGGGGCATTCGAAGACTTATCTCTGTGTTTACCTGAGCCCGAAGGCGAAGGTGTCACCGGAGCCTTTTGTATTTTTACTGGGAGAGGAGCGTCGAGTTCAGTACTCACAGTTCGTTGTCCTGGAGTAATGGGCTGATCCTCGGCATCGGAGTCGTCTGCCTCAGAGACGCTGATGTTTCCCTCTTCCGATTCCTGTTGCTGGATCTTGGAGCCTGCATCGAAGATGTCGTCCGGCGCCGAGGAAGTTGATCGAGCCATCGTGACGTCGAGCCCGGCGATCACGTATGGTCTTCTTCGATCGAAAGGAATCGCAGGCCTGGCAATCCCCGTCCTCGTGCTCTGGAGACAAGCAAAGGTTACAGACCTCGTGGAGATCTGTGTGTGGAAATTTAGCACCACACAAAGGACATTTCTTAAATGGAGTTCTTTCCATTTACTGCAGGGCCTGATGGCGCAGGTAGGCCCAACGGCCCGCGTCGACGAACGGAATCGAAGGTCTTAGTGGATGTTCCTTGGATGCGCGTCGAAGGAGAACTCGAGCGAAACAATACCGTCGAGCGGTGAAGGATTGCGCGTCGAAGGGGGATGGAATACGACACCGACCCGGAGCGCAACGTTTTACATCCGAACCCGATGGCGGAAAAAAACAATCTGGAGATGGAGTCGATGCCCATGAGCACTATCGTCCTAAGGAGGAGTCACCTATCTCGTGACTACAAAGACTCTTCCAAGACAAAAACAAACTGCAAACATCCGAGCCCAACACCAGATGGCGATCTATGCACAAGTATACAATCTACAGCTCATATGCCTCGAACACCTAGTTAGTGATTGATATTTCTCCTTTGCCCATCCTGGCCTCTGCTGTCTTGTCATGCTTCCTTGGTCCAACCACTGCCAGCCCTGAGCACTAGTGCTGCGCTGGATCCCCCTGGGACTGGGGGGGCGGGGTGAGGGGGGATAGGTGCTCTCCTCTCAGTGCAGATAGGCCTTGTGGCACATTGCCACATGCATTTTTCCAAAATCCACCAAGATGAGGCAAAGCAATGCTGCAGAGGGGTTCAGTGGGAGAGGGCTGCAGAAATTAATCTTGATGCATATGCATGCATGTATGGAAAAGGGTGGATCATGGCCTCCATAGGGGGTAACAAGCTCATCACTGCATGACTGGTGTGTGGGCGACACTGGTACAATTCCAGCACAACAGGTATGTGGGGTAAATATTGTCTCATGTCCAGGAGATGAGGTGGTCCTCCTTCTCCCTGCCTCAGTTAGGATCATAGGAATGAGATGGCTCACTCTGCAGTTTGGGCAACGTTTTTATACCATACCCGTTTCAACTTTCGCCAGACGCAGCTATAACCAGATATTGCTGAGAGTTGGGCTTCGTTGGTCACTTTTCAGTGTGGATTTTCTGCAAGAGGCTGCACCAGGCCACCAAAAGAAGTTAACCACATTTTGCCGATAGAACGCCTGCTACCTGTAGTGAATTCATACTGGAGATGTATTTTGCAGCTTCCCGATACAGCCCAACATTGTGCAAGACAAGACCTACAGCTCTGTGGAATTAACTTTCCAAAATATAAATCTGTAAGAGGGGCAACTTCACCTTAAAACATTTTGACTGAGGTCCACCCAGAATGTAAAAGACATCTTGTCCATAACATGTGTAGAGGGATCCCTAATCGTACCCCGAAATTAGATATAGCTTCTTGCTGAGATGATGTGGGTGGCATATGTGTGTTTGAAACTGCAGCCCAATAGCCAGCCATTGGCTGCTGAAACAATCTGAAATCAGCATTTTCCATTTTTTGCTGGCCACCAGGAATGCTTGGTGACTTGACAGTTTAATGTTTCCACAATCGGAGGGATCCAAGCTTTGCATGAATCTCTGCCAACTTTTCTTTGAACCCTCTATTACTTATGCAAACATCCATAACTACCCAAAACACAGATTAAAACCCCATAGGGCATCCCACAAACAGCAGATACCCCTCTACTAATGAAAGAGCGTCAATCGACAATGTAAATTGCAGACATTGGGCTGAACAAAACAGCGTAATAAAACACTTTCAGCGTAAACAAACCTTTTACAAATTTGTACTGTCTTGGGAAAAAAATTAGTTTAAGTAATGGCAAACATAAGGCAAAAGCACAACATATGAAAGATTATTGATTTACTTGGGCCTATATTGTCATTAAATTGATATCAAAACCATGTGCTTTGGAAATATCAATCCCACTTGTCATTGGAAAGCGGATCCTTCCATCAACATTCAGAGGAACACTTGACCTTTGAACCTGTATCTTGCACGTGACCGAAGCACTCCAGAAGGAATTAAAATCTTATTTAGAGCAAAGCGATTGATGTTCCCAATTCAATCTTAAGTGTAGTGAGATGTATCCCGATCATAAAATCTACAAAACGCACAAGTTACTAACTTGTGTAACGATATATCTGTAAGAGACAGTAGTTAGTGACAGATTCCTTACCTTAGAATATCCCCAGGCGTCAGGCTGGATCCGGAAAGTTTTTGCGTAGCAGTACCCTTGCGCGTCGGTAGGCGGCGTCGTGCGGCTCCGCGTCCGTCGTCGGCGTCGTGATCGCCGGGATGACGTCGCGGGCAGTACTTAGACGCCGGCCCTGCGCGCTGACGTCAGTTCTGTACACGACTTTCCGCGCCAGGAACGCAGAGCCATGCAAGAAGCTGACATAGGTGTCTGAAAAATACTAGGGCCCTGAAAGGGATGTCCTTAACCCTAGAAATCAGTTCGCAGAACGGGGAGGATGGGTGGGGCGGTAAGGAATCTGTCACTAACTACTGTCTCTTACAGATATATCGTTACACAAGTTAGTAACTTGTGCATCTGAAAGAGACACGTTAGTGACAGATTCCTTACCTTAGAATAGATACCCCAGCAATACCAACCCCGGTGGTGGGTCTGCGAACAAAGATCAGACAAGGAAGTCCTGGAGGACAGAACGGCCAAAGAAGCCGTCCCTCCGGACCTGACTGTCAAGGCAGTAATGCTTTGTAAACGTGTGCAGCGAGGCCCACGTAGCTGCCTGACAAATAACCGGCAGCGGAACACCGCGGCCCAAAGCCGTGGTAGCAGCCGTTGCCCTGGTGGAATGGGCCCGCAGCCCAACAGGAGGCTCCTTCTTAGCCAAAGAATAGCAGGTCTTGATGCACAAGGTAACCCAGCGGGAGATGGTCCTCTTGTGCACCGCCCGACCTTTTTGGCGCCCACGTAGCCAACAAAGAGCTGGTCATCCACCCGGAAGTGTTTTGTGCGGTCAATATAGAAGGAGAGCGCACGTTTTGGGTCCAGACGGTGGAGCCTCTCTTCCTCTCTGGAAGGATGCGGAGGCGGAAAGAAGGTGGGCAAAGTGATGGTCTGCCCAATATGGAAAGCAGTAACCACCTTTGGCAAGAAGGACGGGCGCGTCCGAAGAACAACCTTGTCCGGATGAACAGACAGAAAGGGAGGTTTGCAAGATAGAGCCTGGAGCTCACTCACCCGCCGAGCGGAGGTGATGGCCACCAGAAAGGCTGTCTTCAGAGTCAGAAGACGAAGAGGACAGTTATGTAGAGGCTCAAAGGTAGCGCACATTAAAAAGGTAAGAACCAAGTTCAAGTCCCACTGAGGCATCACAAACGGAACAGGAGGGAAGAGGTGAGTAATGCCTTTTAAGAACCTGTTAACAACAGGGGACTTGAAAAGGAGGGCTGATCAGGAAGCCTGAGGAAGGCCGAGATAGCACAAAGATAACCCTTGATGGTACCCAGGGCAGAACCCTGTTGGGCCAGAGAAAGAAGGAACAGAAGGACCTCAGAAAGAGGGGCAGAGAGGGGATTCACAGCCTTTGCTGTGCACCATGCCACAAATTTGTTCCACCTGCAGGCGTATACCACCTTAGTGGAGGGACGCCTGGCTGCCAGAATCACATCACAAACTTCGGGAGGCAAGTCGAAAGGAATCAACTGCCGCCGCTCAATCTCCACGCAAGCAGGTGTAGACTGGACAGGTTCGGGTGGAGGACCGCCCCCTGCTGCTGCGACAGAAGATCCTCCCGAAGAGGCAGACGGATCGGGGGATCTACGCTCATATTGAGTAGCTCGGGATACCAAACTCTTCGAGCCCAGTCCGGAGCCACAAGAATGACTTGGGCCCGGTCGTGCCGAATCTTCTTCAACACTCTGGGTAGAAGTGGTATAGGCGGAAAGGCGTACAACAGACCGCAACTCCACTCGTGACGAAAAGCGTCTCCGAGCGAGTGCCGCCTTGGAAATTCCAACGCGCAGAACTGATGACATGGCGCGTTCTCTTCGGTGGCGAATAGATCTAACCAAGGCTCTCCCCATTGTAGAAAGAGTCCTTGCGCCACTTCCGAGTGAAGACGCCATTCGTGATCCATCATGCACCTGCGGCTGAGTTCGTCCGCCCTGGCGTTCAGGGAACCTGCCAGGTGTTGAACCATCAGGAACATGCCCTGATGTTCCAGCCATGTCCAGAGGCGCAGAGCCTCCTGACAAAGGGTCCAAGACCCCACCCCACCCCGCCCTGTTTGTTGCAGTACCACATGGCGGTGGTGTTGTCTGTGAACACCTGCACTACCTTCCCTTTGACAGAGGGAAGGAATGCCTTGAGTGCAAGTCGGATCGCCCGGAGCTCCAGAAGGTTGATATGGAGCCGGGACTCCGCCGGAGACCAGAGGCCTCTGATCTCCGCCTCTCCCATGTGACCGCCCCATCCCAGAAGGGACGCGTCCGTCACAACTGTGTGCTCTGGCTGGGGAAGGGAGAGGGATCTGCCCATGACCCATTGCCGGTTCGAGAGCCACCACTGCAACTGTCTTGCAGTCCCCTCCGAGATCTGGACGTGATCGGACAGGTTGCCCTGGTACTGCGCCCACTGGAACTTCAGGTCCCACTGCAGAGCCCGCATATGCCATCTGGCATGATTGACCAGCAGGATGCAGGAGGCCATGAGGCCCAGCAGCCTCAGGGTCATCCGTACCGAAACCCAGGATAAAGGCTGAAAGATTGGAATCATAGCCTGAATATCCCGGACTCGCCGTTCGGGAGGATAGGCCCGAAACTGCGTCGTGTCCAGAACCGCTCCGATGAAAAGGAGCTGTGGAGAAGGAATCAGATGCGACTTTGGCACATTGATGGAGAACCCCAGCGAGTGCAGGAGTTCGGCCGTAGTCTGGAGGTGGGAGACGACTGCCTGGGACGAGCCCGCCTTCAGCAGCCAGTCGTCGAGGTAGGGGAAGACTGAAACCCCTGCCCGGCGCAGATGAGCTGCGACCACCGCCATCACTTTCGTGAACACCCGAGGGGCACTGGTAAGGCCAAAGGGGAGCACGGTGAACTGAAAATGCTCGGGCCTACCGTGAACCGAAGGTAACGCCGGTGGGCCGGCAGGACGGGGATGTGGAAATATGCGTCCTGCAAGTCCAACGCTACCAACCAGTCTCCAGGGTCGAGGGCAGTCAAGACCTGAGCTAGGGTGAGCATCTTGAACTTCTCCTTCCGGAGGAAGCGATTGACGTTCCGGAGGTCCAAGATAGGACGCATGTCCTCCTTGTCCTTTTGGGCACCAGAAAGTAGTGGGAGTAGCAACCACGCCCTACTTCTGGGGTCGGAACACGCTCGATGGCCCTCTTGGTCAAGAGGGCCGTGACTTCCTTCTGTAGGAGCACCAAGTGATCCCCTGACATGCGGTGGAATTGAGGTGGCATGGCTGGGGGGTGGTCTCGAAGGGGAGGGAGTAGCCCCTTCGGACAATGTCCAAGACCCACCTGTCCGAGGTGATGGTACGCCAGTGGGGAAGGTGATGGCGGACCCTGCCCCCAACTGGCGTGCTGTGCACCTGAAAGGAGGGACTAGGAGGGCTTGGAGGCCGCGGACGGGTTGGAGGTGGTGGCCTGACCCGCACGCTGGTTGCCCGATCCGCCACGGCGGAATCCACGTCCTCGGCCACGCGAAGACGCCTGCTGCACGGTCCGGTGGCTGGGCTGCTGACGTGAAGGGGCGCCCCTACCGTGGCCACGATAGGGGCGAAAAGCAGAAGTCAGCGGAGGGCGTGTAGCAGAAAGGCCCAGGGACTTGGCAGTAGCCCGTGAGTCCTTAAAGCGCTCCAACGCATGGTCTGCTTTGGACCCAAAAAGACCGACTCCATCAAAGGGCATGTCCATGAGAGTATTCTGGACATCCCCTGAAAAACCAGTGGTTCTCAGCCAGGCGTGGCGTCTGAGCGCCACCGTCGTTGCAATAGACCTGCCCAGCGAGTCGGCGGTGTCAAGGCCACAACGTATTGTGTATTTAGCCGCATCCCTTCCTTCCGCAATGGCGCGGGAAAGCAGTGTCTGGACCTCCTCCGGACACTGGGGCAAAACATCCGCCACCGAATCCCACAGGGAGTGGGTATATCGGCCCAAAAGACAAGCGGTGTTAACGGACCGCAAGCCAGCACTGGAGGAAGAAAAACCCTTCTTCCCAAACTGATCCAGGCGTTTGGATTCCCTATCCGGAGGAGCGGTAGGGAAGGCGGTTTGGGAAGCGGAGGCTTGGACAACCAAGCTCTCAGGAGTGTGGTGGACAGAGAGAAACAGGGGGTCGCCCGGAGCTGGGCGATGGCGTCGTGACACGTTCCGATCCACAGGAGCCCCTGTGTTGGGCTTGGACCAGGCGCCCAAAAGAACGTCAGTGAGGGCGTCGTTAAACGGCAGCACAGTCTCCGCAGAGGAGGCTGCCGGCTGAAGCACCTCTGTCAAGATGTTAGGCTTGACCGTCAAAGTAGGGAGTTGGAGACGTAAGGCCCCAGCTGCCCTACGCAACACCGTACCAAAATTGGCTCCCTCCTCCGTAGCCACGGGAGGAGACAGCATGCCAGTGTCAGGGAAGTATCCAGACCACTGGCCTCCCCTAGACTCTCTGTCCAGTCCTCATCGTACTGACACCGTCGTGTCAGAGGGTCATCAGACCCCTCCCAGTCCACCTGGTCCTCCTCTGGTTCAAAATAAGGAGGAGGAGGGACAGTTGGGATCCAAGGTCCCATCGGTGCCGGAACCGGCGTCGAGCGACGTCGGTCCGGATCCATGTCCGGAGCCGGAAGGAACTGGGGGACGACGCCGCCCGGAGCCCAGGGCGGCGTCGAGAACGGCACCGGAGACATCGGCGCCGGCGGAGGTGTCGTTAGGTCGACCGGCGTCGATGGGGGTTGTGGAGCCGGGATCGAGGCCGGGGCCGAAGCCGGAGCCGGGATCGAGGCTGGAGGCACGGGCGACGCCGGGGCCGGAGCCTTCGGCGACGCCGGAGCAACCCCATCAGGGCCCGCGGGGCCCGAAGGCGCACCGGAGGGGCCTGGAGGCCCGAAGAGGCGGGCCATGGACGACAGGAATTCCTGCACTTTGGCCGGATCCGCCCCCGAACCCGGGAAGGGCGGGTATGGCGGGGGCGACTCCACAGGCATGTCCGGGGCCGCGGGGGCGGGGACAATGCCGGGAGGGGCCTCAGCCGAGCCGCGAGACCGGCGAGGCGAAGTCCTAGAGCGATGATGCTTTTTGGACTTCTTGTGTTTCGACTTACCGGACGAAGAAGACTTCGACGCCGACGACCGGTGTGGACTCCGCGATCGACCCCTGGACCTCTCACGCGACCGGGGCTTCCGCGGAGCCGAATGCCGGGCCTCGAGGAGCTTTCGAGACCGCTCTCGCAAAGCTTTCGGGTTGAGGGCCTGGCAGTCGGTACAAGACTCCGTGTCGTGGCCTCGGCCGAGGCAGAAGAGACACTCCCAATGCGGGTCGGTGACGGACATCATCCGCGCACAGGCGCCGCAACGTTTGAAACCGGGCATCCCTACGACACCTTGATAGATGAGAAAACAGTGAAAAATTCACCAAAAAGTATGGTCAAAAAATGACCAGGGCACTGCTCTTCCCGGATCTGCGCTTGCTGGCGCGGAAAAAGAAGAACTGACGTCAGCGCGCAGGGGCGGCGTCTAAGTACTGCCCGCAACGTCATCCCGGCGATCACGACGCCGACGACGGACGCGGAGCCGCACGACGCCGCCTACCGACGCGCAAGGGTACTGCTACGCAAAAACTTTCCGGATCCAGCCTGACGCCTGGGGATATTCTAAGGTAAGGAATCTGTCACTAACGTGTCTCTTTCAGATATATGGACACCTACACTCGACAACTTCACCTACGCCATTGTTTAGAGGACACCCTTCAGACTAGGCCATTTTAAACCATGCCTCTGACTATGGCGTGCAATAAAAACATGTAGCCTAATGAGACACAAATCCATCTTTCATTTGCCCTCGAGGAACATATGGCAGATGTAGCCAGTCAGTCACAAGCGCAGGCTGCACCCGCTTTCCTAAGCATATCAATTATTCACACATCCCCTAGTGAACGAGACACTCAAAATCGTTATCTCCGACGGGCATGGTTCACAGGCCACGCAGATACATTGTTCTCAATGAGCAAGCAAACCATAATTAGATCCAGTTTTTTCCAGTCGCTAGCAAAATTTGCCTCAGACTTAAGGCGGCGTGTCTTTTAATCAGAAAAAAAGCCTTTACCCAGCTTTCATTCCCACCAGACCTGCAGTCGTTCCTTGGCTTTGTACGTCTTCCTAGAACTGCTCACAAAAATGATAGCGAGGAAAAAAGAGAGGTGCAACGTAGTGTGACTGACAGGACGGGAGCACCTGAACTGCAAGGAAAACTTTATGTTCTTCACAACTTTTAGTGGGAAGCGTCAGATTCAAGTGATGAAAGCAAAATTAAATCAAATTGGAATTTACTTAGAATATCAATTCTGGAATTTAATAGCTGGTGCAATAACTTACTGGCAGGGTGGTTCACATTTTCATCTATTTTTAAAATTACACTTTCTCTCCTCTCTAGAATTCAAGCATGGTTGATGCTTGTGGTCAACATCCAAAATCAATAAAAGTTTGATGGAGTCACTAGATCGAAGAAGAGCGCACACCGTGTGAATCTAGCATAGGTTCGTTCTGCAAAATAACAATGTAACCCATACTTGAATCTTTACATAAAAAAATAATGAGAGAAGAAAACGTCTATAAAAAGTAAAACGCATACTGATGGGGCAAAAAAAAAAAATCGAGGTTTCGTTTAAAAATAAATGTCAGGGCATCGAATATAAGTATCAAAAAAGTTACACATCAAAACGAATTGTTTCTTAAAAGAAAAGTTTCTATGTGTAATGAATGTCTACCGAGGATGACCTCTGTTAGCATTCCATTATATTTTACTAGTTTTAGTAACTTTAATACCTTTCATCAATCACTAGTCATGAATATTACACATCCTTTAATTTTCAATTTTGTGGCATTGCCCTAACACTATACCTTTCCTGCAGCTGCTTGTGATCCACCTCCAGACTTTTATGCACGGTTTTCAGATTGCTGTGCTGTTTGATGAGCATCTCGTACTCTGTGGACTGTCGCTCGTGCAGGGACACCAAGTGCTCGTGGTCCCTCAGCAGCGACTCGTGCACAGCTTTCAGCTCATCGCGCTGCTTCTGGAAGCTCTCCATTTCGTTCTCCTTGGCTGTCTGCTGGCTCTGCAGTAAGGCATTCTGGGCCATAAGCGAGGCACTTTGAGAGCTAACTGCTGAATTTTCCACCTGCAATATATGTAATATGTATTGTAATATGAATAACTAACATCATAGGAAAATTATCTACCAATCGTCTATTAGAGCACCACAATGGAAAATCGTTGCATATAGTATGCTGCTCCAACCATAGCAAGGGCAAGTCACGTAAATACAATCAAACTCTTCCTCCTCAAGCCCTCCCAGTCCACAGCATAGGGCCTCCATCTTCACCAATACTTATGCTCTGCAGATGTACCTCCATGGCACTACTTTTACCCTTTGAAAAGCTGCTTTATTTGGCACCTCCCACCACAGCAACACAAACACAACCACTTAATTCCGACTATCAAGGACCTTAAGTTGCTCCCACTACAGGCTTGCATCAAATGTCATGCACTCAGCATCATCTTTCAACCCGCCACTCACATTACCTCACTAAAAATCTTCTCCAGGGCCAAAACTCCACAATGTGGAGAATGAACCATCAGATCGTCAAGACCAGCAAGGAGAAAACAAGAAGTCAAGCCTTCTGCTCTTGCAGCTCATCTTTGTGGGATAAACCCTCTTCAACCTGAGACTGTCCTCTCACATTTGTCATCCAGGAAAGCTGTTATGTCCACTGCCTGCCACCAATCCATCTGGTCTCCTTTCAAAGTCCCCTAGAAGTACTATTGTATACCACCCATGTGGGCCTTAACTATTGCTTCTTAGTCATTCTGATGTACGTTCGGTACCTTTATGCCTTTTTAAATGTTTCCTTTGTGACTCTGTTATCTGTGCTGCGAGTCACATTACTTCCTGGCCTACATTAAGAGCTCCACTGCCACCTTGGGCTGACTGTGTGTGCGAATACCAATCATAAAATACAACAGCAATAACAAACACTAGCAGCTTGGGAAACAGTGTGACACGAGTCTATTTCACAACTGCCATTTAGGCTATATCAAATAACGCTCCACATTGGCAAAAAGTGCTAATTCCATATAAGAATCTGGCAGTAGTAGAACAAGGGGATGAGATTTTAATGACCAACTATGGCAGACAGAGTAGGCACACTTCTAGGATGGTTATTTGCGATCTGTGATTTGCTTACACTAAGATGCACACGTCAACGTGTTTGCACCATGAACCGCTGCTTTATACAGTCATAATGCTCCAATCCCAGCCAGAGCGGAAGAGCCACTGATGTCATCACTGAAATGTTAGGGCTGGTGCTGAGATGGAAAGATTAGTTGGCATCTGCAATCCGGTTGGAGAGGAGAAAGGAGTCAGGAGTGGACCACGGAAGGGAAAAGGACCATGAACCGCAGGTTTCATGCCAGTAACCCCGATAGGAGCCTCCACACAGGTAGCCACTTCGGTAGCTGATACCTGAGAGATACCTGGGGTCTCACTCAGGCTTACCGGGTTCCTGAGACCAAAAATGGGTTTCTGTGAACCATTATTGCTAGTAAAATTGCTGTTGGATGAGCCATGGAACCTGAGGTAAACAGAATTCCAGAGATTGAGCATCAATGAGATAATGTGGTTATTTCCCTTTTGTATACCTAAGCAGAGCAGATGACTATCCAGTAAAACTGTATGTACAGTCATTGATGAGTTTGGAACCACCAAGGGCAAAACAAGATCAGTTGGGGTGATCAAAGTTAACCAGTTTAGACATACACCACAGTCATAGGGAGAAAGGTTTTTTAAACCCTATGTTGTAATGTGCTTCTGCTTTGCCTCTTCATTACATCACATGTGTAAGTTCTAGAGTTGTTTGCCAGTCCTTGGCTGGCTGTAGAATGTTGCTGGTGACTTGAGGGAGATCTGCAGACAGAGCCAGACGGGTGGCTGAGCTGTTCTTACCAACTAAATAAACTCCTCTCAAGACTACAAGGCCTCTTCTCATCTTTAAGAAAGAAACCACTTTTCAACACTGGCGACGAGGGTGGGATTCGAACCGGGATGGCCAGGACACCTATGTCATTGCTGTGATGGATCTGTTCTCCAGGTGGCCTGAGATCAGTTTCTCTAGGGGTGTGGACACAAAAACAGTAATTAACTTCCTTAAAGTGTTATTCACAAGAGAAGGGTTGCCAGAAACTCTGCTGACTGACAATGGTGTACAGCTTGTCTCCAAGGAGATGGAGGATTTTCTTGTAGGATGTGAGATTCTTCATAAAAAATGTGCCCTTTATAATCCCGAGTCTAATGGAACTGTAGAAAGGTTCAACAGGGTCCTAAAAGAAACTATCTCATTGGCAAAGAGCAACTGTCTCAATTGGAAGGAGGGGGTTTCCAAGAGGGTCGGGGTGTACAGATTCTCTCCTCACACAACTACAGGAAAATCCCTGTTTTCTCTGTTTCGTGGAAGGCATCCCGATACATTCTTGGAACCTCCGTGGGTAAATAAATTACTCTCTGATAAACGTGTTGACACTGACACGCAAGATTGGAAAAAAAGAGAAGAAGAGAAGTGTAAGAATAGTAAAATGCATTATGACTTGAGACATGCTGTCAAAAACACGAAGGTTGTTGTAGGGGACTTTGTGGTGATTAAAAAGCACGGATGGTGTGTTGCTGGATCTAAGTTTTCCAAACCCTTAAAGGTTAAGATTTTTGACAATGCCATCAAAACATCCGACCATAGGGTGTGGAATCTCGGCAGAGTTGTTGTGTGTAGGGGGGAGGAGGTTTGGGAGTCAGAGTGTTGATGGGAGTAGTGAAAACAAGCGTGATATTATTTTTCCAGAGTAAATCGAGGAGAGAAACCCATGCTCTCCTATATTTGGATGATTATGTTGTGTAAACCTGCACTCTCTCTTTTATCTTGGTCTTATGTACATCTGCTGTTTTACGAACAAGTATACCATGTTTTCATTTAGTTTTGTTCTTAAATACTGTACTAATATTTTTGTATTAGTGAGGGAGATGTGTTGTAATGTGCTTCTGCTTTGCCTCTTCATTATATCACATGTGTAAGTTCTAGAATTGTTTGCCAGTCCTTGGCTGGCTGTAGAATGTTGCTGATGACTTGAAGGAGATCTGTAGACAGAGCCAGTTGGGTGGCTGAGCTGTTCTTACTATCTACCAACTAAATAAACTCCTCTCTTAAGACTACAAGGCCTCTTCTCAACTTTAAGGGAGAAACCACTTTTCAACACCCTAGTATTTTTTTATTTTTGCATAAGTAAAACATGGTGCACCGTTGATGAATAAATGAGCCATATTGTTGCAAACCAACTCAAAACAAGTTCTTACTCACGTTAAGAAATATTAATTGACATGTTACCAGAAATTAGTTCAACATAAATGAAACAATGTAGAAATGTACAGGAAATTTCTAAATCAGGGCCTTCCAATTTGTAGTTTGGTGACCCGTTAATCTTAAATAAAATAATGGTCTACATCAACATCAAGGGTGTGGACAATGCCTTATTGTAAATGATACAACACATTGGGCAGCATCTGTTTTGTAAAGCCCGTCTCTCTCACAGAAAGAACATTTATCCCCTCCAGTATGATTGTTTCAAGAGTCAAGGCAAAAGCACTATTTAACCTGAAGTTTATATTTTCATGATGTGATCACAGGAGTATTCTTTACCTCGTACAGATCCTTTCTATGTGGAATTATCCAAGAGTTTGGGTCTCAACCACATTGTGAAGACGAGAGAGCACATCTCCTGTTTGCTACTATTCAATGCCAATATAACCAAATGGGACTTGTTTGTTTTCCTGAGGATCAAGGAAAACCTAATGGGTATCATTACAGCACCTTGTTGAAAAGGCAGACATAGGATACGGGCTGCTATATTAAGGTAGCCCTGAAGCCCCCAGGTTCAATATCTTACAGTGAGACTCAAATATTTTAAATGGTGAGATTTGTATAGAAGTGAAAAGGAAGAACTACAGCTCAGTGGTTATTTGCTAAAGGGAGAAATGAATGCAGGATAGAGGAGTAGGAACAGTAGAATATGTTTTCAGTATTCAAAATAGAGGATGTCCAAAAAAAAGCTGTGAAAGAACAAATGCTGGGGACGTGCACGATAATTCAATTACAAAAAGAGAGATTCTGTGCCTTGCATACCTTAAGTTGGACAATAAAATGCCACTAAACAGACTATATATAGGGATACAAATGGAACTCAGCCAAGTTATGGCAGAACAACACACACCCTTGGTTCTTACCCAAGAGGAATGCACTGGAAAAATACAAAATAGAGACACCATCTCAGTCGACAAAAGTGGGAACAGAAAATTGATGACTGCAAGCCGTTCCACTAAACATTCACTTGATTTCATTGAGGTCTTTAAATATCGAAAGCCGTGAGTATTACAGAAGATTTAAATAAATGGTTTGGAAAATGTACCGCTTGATCAACCCATGAACGAAGCAAGAATCAAGTGCACATCTAATTTCCAGAACAATAGATCTGCCAAGTGCTGGAGAAAATGTGATCTTGCGGCTAAGCTGAAGACTGTGAAATCAGGAAACATGGGCTCAATTCTAGATGTCCTCAATTGACCACATTATGTGCTCTTGGCCAAAGCTCTCTTACCACCCATAAGCTAGAGTGTTTAGAGGTGACTTAATGTGCAATCTCTAATGACAACTTGAAGATGTTGTTGTGAGTGGCAATAGGCTATTTTGGGTCAATAGTCCCCAACAACCATCCTTCAATTTGAAGGGTGTGCAAGCCAGCATGTTTCAAAAGGTTTAACAGTATTTATCTTTGGGGTATATTTGCATAGTCATGTTCACTCAAAATGTTTCATACACAGAAAATAGCCACTCCATCTGCAAGCAGCACAATTGTGCTAAGTGTTAGAAGATATGCCGAATCACCTTAACAATTCTGAAGGCATCCACATGTGCTACCCCAGTTACTAGAACAAACATAGTCAAACATCTGCTTCAAATCCATCTTCAGTGATCAATTGGTTTCAGATGTTCAGTCCTACCTAAGCAATGTGTAATGGAACAACCAATTAATGTAGTGTAGAGAGAATGTTAATAAGAATATGAAAGAGAACAAGCTACTTATCTAACACTTTTTTTCTAACATATCGTTTTCTCAAGATTGAAAACGATCACCTAAAAACTCATGGTCCGTGTTGGGTGATGCTGCTTCACTGGGATACATCATGCTTTCTGTTTATGAAGAATCCAAAAGGTTGTTAAGGTCATATGGGAAGAAAGAGAATGTCAACAGCAAGGTTGTGGAAGAGGAATCAGCATGCACATGGTAAAGTGATGGTACAACAATTTTTGTATTCCTATGCTATAATGACACTCACAACCAAGATTCATAAATACTTTTCAGAGAGTCAACAGAGATGTGTGTATAAGTTGAACAAAAATGCAGACCAAGCTGAGGAGGGTATACACTATCACAACGATTGAGCTGGCGACCATGCAGTCAATTTGCACCTGCTACTCCAATAAATTATATTTAAATATGACCTTTGTTTGCCATGGTTCTGACCTGGAGTTTGGCTGTCTGTGTCTGTAAGGCAGTGTTGTGATCTTGTAGGGAGGTAACCTGTTTGTGTAGATTCAAGATCTGACTGTTGAGCGAGGTATTCTGGCATTCCAAATTCTTCAACTGCTCCTTGAACATCTGTTTCTCAGCCTGAAGAGTAGCATTCTTTAAGAAAACATAAAAGAAATGTAAGTGGACTGAAATACCTCTATTTTATATCCCATTAAATCTTCATTCCTACTTAGTTTCTCTAGCTGTTTGTAATTAAACCTTCAATAATCAAGTGTGTCCTGCTCCTTTAAATAATTTCTCCTATGACTGCATGATGTTTCGCGCCGTATGAATCAGGGAAAACTATGAGGGTTTCTTTGCTTTCTCTGTGCACACTTTACTGTTTCTAGTGCAACATTTGCATACACAAGAAAGCTTCTGAGAGGCCATTACATGATGTTAGCTAGCTGATGCTTCTGTGGACACAGGAGATAGACTGATGGGTAATTATGAAAAGATTACAAATACAGTGACTAGAAAAATGAGGCAGGCTGTGATTAAGACATGAGAGCAGAGCTTTGAAATGTCTTTTTTTCATTATTGCAGAATAAAGGCAGTGTAGTAACAGTGCTTTTTGCTTTTTTTTTTTTAACAAGTGACAGTTTTAAGTGTAATTCACATGATAATCTAAAAGTGTGACTGTGTAGTACTTGTGAAATTATTTTTGCTTTATACATATTCAATTGTATTGTTGTATGCTATTATCATGGAATGCTAGGTAGTGAAAAGATTTTCTATTGCTCTTTTCCCACTCTATTCGGTTCTTTTTGTTTGCAATCTCCCCTACTTCCTCCAATAATGTATCCTGTCACTTATATAACCTATACAAGACACCTGAATAAATCGTGTAAAACCAAGTTGACTGTACTTAAGTCAGATTACACTTGCAGTCACACGCAGGTTACAGCAAAGTTGGCTGCATCAATTTATAAGAAAAACAGACTGGGCAAATAGCCTTGCTCCTATCTTCAGTGCACTTGGAGACATTGTATGCTTCTACTGAAATGTGCTACTCTGAAAGGCAAAATCGTTGCAAAACCTCATTTTGGTTTGAATACAATTCAAATTAGCGGTTTGAAACAGCCTGCACTTGTCACTGTTTTTCTAGATGTAATACACTATTGCATGTGTGGACAAACAGCCATGCTGTGGCTTTGTGCGTAAAAGAGGTTAAAACCATTAGCTGCATTTGGAAAAAAGATAGCCTACACTTTTCAGATTTATGTCTGCGGCATTCAGTAGAAATTAAGCAGGCATCTATCTGTTTGTGCTGGAAGTGAATGATCATTGCACAAGAGGTGTTGGGAAACTCATTTTGGCCACTAACTCATATCTCTGGAACCTCTAAACCAATCATAACAATAATTGGTATGTTGAATAGACTGGCGCAGAGCAATGAGTATTACTATTTAATTCATGTGTGTTACATTCTGGCACAGGGATAAAAAAAGTTGATGGGACATAAAAGACAATTCTACACTTAAACATGTGAGCTACAGTACGTGTTTACGCAACTGGAGTAGACATACCCTTGCCTAAATAATATACTCAATCATCATTACCCCGATAACAGTACAGTGATGCATTTAGAAAATACTTCTATGTATTAAGGAAAATTAGCATTGTCCTAATACCCCAGTGTAATATACCCTTGCTGTTAAAAGCACAAGCATTAACACCATTTTATAGAAATCAACTAACAAGCTACAGTAAAGTTCCCTTACAATTTACTACAAAGGGCCACACTAAAAAATATGGCTTAAAATATTATTCTATGGCCTGAGACTCGCACTGGTCACAACTGGGGGCAAGATCCATAAATCACAGGAGGAGGCTCTTGCAAAGCATGGTTCTATGCTCAAGCGTGACCAGTGAGAATGAAAAATATATCCCATGCCTTGCTGTCCCGTATAATCTATACCATTAGGCACATGTTAAGAAATACATAAACATGCACACAGTTTTGACACTGTAAACTTACATTTCTTTCCAGGTCTATGGCCCGGTCTTTCACCTTCAGTAGATCCAAGGATGCTTCCCTGTGCTCAGTCTCCAGTTTCTCTTGGTTTTGCCGGTTACACTGAAGTTTCTCCGTAGGATGTTTGAATGAGTTCTGTACATAATTCTCATCCTCTTGGTTGAAGTTTTTTGTTTTTGCTCTAAACTCCTTTTTATCCTGAAAGGAGAAGCATTAGTCAAACGATAATTCACCTGAAAAATGGGTACCTTTCTATCATACATTAGGATTTTTTCCCTTAAAGCCACCATTCATCCCTCCTATTCCTTCCTCTTTGTTATACCTCTGCTCTATAAATGTTTGAAGGGTCTACTATCTCATCAATACAGCAACAACAAGCAGGGCCAGCCTTAGCACTGGTTGTGCCCAGTGCGACAGTACTTTTTGGCACCCCCACACCCCATGACCGCCTCCTTGGATTCTCTCACTACCACCGGGCAAAAGTGCCCCTCATCTCTCCAATCAATTTATTACTAAACACAGGACTCCCCCTCCCCCTTGAGGTCAGCACCCTCCCCCCCCCATCACAGGTCAGCGCCCAGTGCGGCCGCACTGCCCTAAAGCCAGCCTTGGGTGGATGTGGTGACCACCTCCACCACGGATTCCCTCACCACCACCTTTGAACAGTGCCCCTGAAGTCTCCATAACCACTCTTTCAGATGCATTTAATTAGTTATATAGCGCCACTTATACCAGTGTAGGGTGTCAGAGCACTTTATATCACACGCACATTACACAGAGACAATCAATCATACGTGTGTAAATCAGCATATAGGAAATGTTACATAAGCCAGAGGTCTACAAGGTGTAAGAGTGACATGCCATCCATACTGGTAGGCAGTACAGTTTAAGAGCGATTGGTCTGGAGAAATACAAGCTCAGAATTGAAAACGTAACACCATAGTTGGGGGTTCTATTTAATAATAAGAATCGATTTGTACCCAAATGAACCCTTCTTGCAACATTAATCTATGCTTTAATCTATACTCTGCAGTGTGCATGCGGTTCTTTGATGCCAGTTAATAAATCACTGTTCTATATTAGGATTTTAACTTCTAAACTGCAAGTAACAAAAGGATGTCTCTTAGAAAATCAGCAACCAACTGACCGATTTACATTATATACACTTTGACATCTGCATGGTACACGTTCTTTGCAGCAGGCATATTAATCCTCTGTGCTATTTTATGATTAGTCAAAACCTCTACTAGACAAAAGTCTGATCTCTCTCCAGGAAGAACATCAATAGAGTTATCTTGACATTTTTGTTGTTGCCTGGAAATTGCTTGAGGCAAGGAACGTGGTAGCGGTGCTTTTAAAACCAAAATAAACTTGCAAACATGGCGCCCCCTGAAACCGGCACCAGGTGCGGAGGCACCAGTTGCACCGCACTCGAGCCGGCCCTGGCAACAAGCTACCAGCACCATAATCTCCTGCGTCCCATCCTCTCTGTAAACTCACCTATATTCTGGTCAAATACTATAAGTGTTGAAATTACTTCTGGCCAGTTTATGCCACCTTTAGGGGCTTAAACTGTGTATCAAGGCCTACACATAAAATATTCCTTTCCACAATACTCAGACATAATCCCCAAAGCACCATTCCACTCAAAAGACTACAAAACTACAATTTTCCATGGGAGAAAGCCACTCACTCACTTCAAAGCAGGAACTGGATACTCATATGTTTAATATGTATTTTAAAATGGTAATTTGGGTGTAATACTAAAAGAAGATGGCCACCAATGTGGACTACTACTTGTTGAGATTAAAGGGAATTAGGTACAGAAAATAGAAGCAGGTGAACAAAAAACATGGTGTGTAGCACTTTACCGATCACCACTTAAGTGATTTCAACCAAGAACGAAATAGCCTACAATAGAGACAGCAACAGAGAGAAAAACGAATGAGTCATCAGAGACAATCAATCAATCAGCACCTCTACTTTTAAATAAGCAAAGACTGCCCCAGTGAGCAGTACTGCTTTTTAAATCAGCAAAATGAATGAGCAGAAAGTGGCGCAGCACTTGACGGTTTTTGTTGGTAGTTAGGACCTCAAGTCAACTTATCTCTAATCAGAGCAACAAATGCAGGTTTTACATATATTAACACCATTGTGGGCTCTTTTCATGAACAAACTCAACTTGCATATTTTTAATTAACCAGTGCGAAAAACTGTAAAACAAAATTAAGTGCAAGAACCAGATAATTTTCTTAGGAGCTCATGGCGGTTGTATGATGGAAGCACGCATGGTTAAACCACGCGTGCTCTACCACGAATGAGTCTTAACCACGCATTCCTTTACCACGAAATATCGTGGTATAGGCATGAATGGTAAAGGGGATGTGTGGCTAAGGTCACCACTACCCTGCCCCCCACCACGCGCTGTCCCTTAAACTACCCCAACCCCTTCCACTGGCCTTAAACCTACCCCAACCCCCCAGCCCTAAAAACAACCCCATCTACTCATTCTCCTCCCACTACCCTAAGGCCTAAAACCCTGCCCCTTTATGTACATGACCCCAATCCCCCGCACCCTCACGCTGTTCCTTAAACTACCCCAACCCCTTCCACTGCCCTAAAACCTACCCCGACCCCCCACACCCGCCCTAAAAACAAACCCATCTACCAATTACCCTCCCACTGCCCTAAGGCCTAAAACCCTGCCCCTTTACGTACACTACCCCGCCCCCCTGCGCTGTCCCATAAACTACCCCAACCCCTTCCACTGCCCTAAAACCTACCATACCCCCTCCTAGCCCTAAAAACTACCCCGACCCCCTCTCAGCCCTAAAAACTACCCCCCAGCCCCACTTACCTCACCACGGCGTCTTCCTGCTTCCATCTTCCTGCAGCTAGACTGCGCACTGCCTTAACCACGCATATGCATGGTTACGGCATATGCGTGGTCGAGCTTGCGTAGTAGGAACATGCTTGGTTCAGACCGCAGTGTTCCAACTGTTTCCCCACGCTACACTTCCCTTGTCTCTATTTTCCTACGTTTAGCTTCTGCCTGTCTTCTCCGTTTTTTTGGCCGTTTTTTAGGTCTTGCCTGAGCCAGCGCATGCGCTGCTCTGGCGAGATATTTAGTGAGTGGGCTTAAAAAAGCCGACCACAGCTTTTTGTGAGGCCTAGAGCGTGCGGTTAACTGCACAGTTACGCGCAGAGGCGCCATCTGGCTTTCCTCTCGCGCGCGCCTCGCCCCGCCTCTCCGTCTTGCTCGCGCTTTCATCTGGCTTTCCTCTCGGCCTTTAGCCGTCGCTCTCCCTCAGAGCCTCCTCTCCGCCCCCTCCCCTGCTGCTCTTTCACACCAGCCACCTCACGTGCTCTCCTCTCTGCCCTCCGTCGCAAGCTCACTCCTGTACCTTAATCTTCTTGCTGTCCCTCAGTGCCACCTCGTTTGCACCCTCCCACGTTGCTCTTCCACACCACCCACTCACGTGCCCTCCCTCGCCAGCCCCCTCTTGTGCGTTGATCTCCGTTCTCTCCCCAAAGCCTCCTTGTTTGCTGCCATCTGGCTTTCCTCTCGGCCTTTAGCCGTCGGTCTCCCTCAGAGCCTCCTCTCCGCCCCCTCCCCTGCTGCTCTTTCACACCAGCCACCTCACGTGCTCTCCTCTCTGCCCTCCGTCGCAAGCTCACTCCTGTACCTTAATCTTCTTGCTGTCCCTCAGTGCCACCTCGTTTGCACCCTCCCACGTTGCTCTTCCACACCACCCACTCATGTGCCCTCCCTCGCCAGCCCCCTCTTGTGCGTTGATCTCCGTTCTCTCCCCAAAGCCTCCTTGTTTGCCCCTTTCTTCTCTCACCAGCCTCCACGTGCGTCTTCCTCTGCCCTCATTAGCTCTCCCTCACCTGCCTCCTCCCGTGCCCTCTACACCCGCCCTCTCGCTAGAGCTGCTTGAAATGCCTCCTCTCCTTCCCCATGCTCTGTCACAAGCCTTTGCCCCCCGCAGTGTCCTCTCTACCAGCCTCCTCCTTTCCCCAGCGCTCACCCCCCCCGCCCTCACCATCCTCTCCCATGTCGTACTCTTTACTCCCACTGCTCTCCCTCACTAGCCGCTCCTTTTCCATTTACCTCGTCCACTGGTTTTCTTCAGTAGCCTTTTCCCGGATCCCTCCTTTTGCACCAACCCAGACCTCCCCGTATCTCCCCCTCCCCAGCCGTCTACTTTAACCTCCACCCGCCTCTTGTGCACTCTCCCCTTTGTGGCTCCCCTAGCAACCCTCCTGACCAGACCGTGTCAGTACCCATCTTTATCTCTCGCCTCAACCGCTCTCCCTCACAAACTTCGTTAGGACCTCCTGCCCTCCACCTGCTCTCTCATGTGCCCCCCTCCCCCTTGCCTCCGTCACGTTCCCCGTGGTAGAACCATCTATTCGCTAACTCCGCCCACCTCAACACGCCCTCACCTTCACGCTCCTTCACTCTATAACCAGGTGTTCATTTTCATCGTTTTACCAGTAGTCTCTCCCCTGGTCTCCTCCACCAGACCCTTGTGGCCTTCTTTACCCCTAGCCTCTTTGACACCTGTCGTGCCCTCCTCCACTCCATTTCTTCAGCCCCCTCCTCTTTTGGACACTCGCATTCAGGGGTGGATTCCGCCGAATATTTTCTGTCCCATTTTATTTTCATTCTTCCCCTTTTCTCTCCCTCCCATCTGTCCCCTTCACCAATTTAGCTCCCTCCTGATTTCTTATATGCACCTGTCTTTTGTTATCTGTCTCTTGTCATCTCTGTCTCTTTGCTCCTCTCACTTTTCTTCTCTCCTCGATTTTTACCACTCCTCCCCTCTTTCAATAATGTCTCCATTGTCTCTTAACTCACTCCTTCAGACCCCTTACCGTCCCCACTTCCTTCATCTCCCGTTGTACCTTCCCCTCTCACTCCCCCACATTTTGTACCATTCCCTCCTCAATCTTTGCCTTTATTTGCGTCTATCCTTGAGTCCCCCCACCCACACTCTTTTGCCTCCTCACTCAGCTTCTCAGCTCTTTTCTATATCTCTGTACCCTCCTCTATACCCCCCTCTCTTCTTTAGCTCTCTGTGGCTCTCCCTCCACCACCCATTCTGTTACCACCTCCTCTGTGTTTATCCCACTTTATTTCTTTCTCGCTCTCTAGCCTTCTCCGCCTGTGTGCCCTGCTCTTTACACCAACACCCTTTACGCCCCATCATGCTCCCCCTTTTTACAGCCTACACCTGTCCGGTTTCCTCTTGTCGCACTCCCTCCTTTGCCTGCATTCTCTCTCCTCCTTTCTCACAAACCTTCTCCAGCAGTTTCACATCCGTATTCTCTCACTTCCACCTCTTTTCTCGGTTTGATTTCCCTTTACATCTTCAATTAATGCCCCCATACGCCTTCCTCTCACCCTCACTCCTCCTGCCCACTCATGTTAACTCAGTCTTTACTTCCGCCCACAAATTCCTACCTCGGCCCTGCCTTTCCTCTCTTGACCCATCTCGGCTTCCCTACAACCCCCTAAGGTCTCTCTCACCCCCACAGCCATAGATTCTTTCCTCGCCCACTTCACAACCCTCAACTTCCCCGAAACCGCTCCGCACTACCCGTTTATCCCTCACCCTGAAAATGTAGTCCAACCCTCTTCCATCCCACACCCCCTTTCGCTGCCCTCCCGTACTCATTTGTCTCTGACACCAAAATTCTTTGAGTCCTATCTTGCCTCCACAGCCCTCAGTGGGTCCCCATCTCACTTCCATGCCCCTCGTGCATTCATGCCCTCCTTTTACTACCTGCCCCATCCTCACCGTGATACTTCGCCTCCCTCATTCCTCGTCTCCTCCTTTACCACCTCACCACATCCTTCGTAGCCACGCCCATTCCTTCCTTCACTCACCTTCACCCCCTTTACTCTTCATTCCTTGTTCCTTCCACTGCGTTCGCACGAGCATGAAAATGCTCATACAAAAAAAAAAACATAAGTGGACAAGGATGTATCAGTTTGCTAATGTCCACATTTATGGAATAAATGTATCCCACAATTTACAGCGTAAGCTACACTTTTTTCTCACGACTATTGTCACACTTCGAGCGGTGTGAAGATAGTAAAATATTTAAATAGGATTTGCAGACAAAGGAGTGGAAAGTAGGTGGAAAATGAGCAAAACCTGTTTAAAAGATAACATTTTTAACAAGCATTGGCATAGCCAATAGGTCTCGCCTTTGGGACCTTATAAGTGTTTAGCCATGCAACACTTGATGTTGTTGCACCAAGGATATTGTGCTGCAAAACTAAATACTTATAAGGTCCCAAAAGCGAGACCTATTGGCTATGCCAATGCTCGTTTCTCTTGCACTAGGTCAAAGTCTCATGAAGAAAATGAAGTGGCAGTTAAAAAAAAATTGTGTTGCTCCCACTACCTATAACCACAGGCACAAATTAATCCCTGCACTTAACCCAATCACATGCAAATGAAGGCGCCGCTCCAAGATAATTTTACCATATTTAGCTCATTCTGTAGCTGCTGGTTCAGATTATGAGATTCTTGTACTTGAGCCTCTAGTGCAGTGATCTTTTCTTCTTTAATGGTTAGTGTTGTTTTGAGGGTCGATTCAAATTTGCTCTCTAGAATTTTGAACTTCCTGAAAAACAAATACGTGTTAATATTGTATAGTTTATTCTCAAAAACACCTCCAATGACATTGCCCATCAATAACTCCTTTGTATACTGCAGTTCATTTTAAAGTACGGTATCATAAGTACTTTTGCGCGGCTTTACTATAGCAAAGAATGCAAGCAAGACCAGCTAACCCACTTAAATCAGACTTGTGGTAAATTAACACTAAGAATTAAGACAGAAATGAGAAGAGACAAAATGAAGAGTAGAACAACTGAATCAATAGCAAAAGTACAGGAACCCCCAAATGATACAACAGTATCTTGATGGAAGTTCCAGTATGCAATTGCTTCCTTAACATTTAAGTCACCAGCCCAAACCTCATAAGTACTCCAGTCTTCTGCACCAGATGCATAGCTGATGCATAAAGCTACTGCTCGGCCACAGCAAAGCTTGTCTAATAGGGAACTAACTCTGTTCCAGTCCTGCAAAACGTTCTGCAGCACTGGCCTATTGAGAAAACCTGCGGTCTTGAACACTTTATATAATCTGGGTCATGATCTTGTAGTGTCCTTTACTCACTTTTCAGCATTGCTGTTCTCATCTTGAAGCATCAGCTCTTTATTCAGTCCAATCTTCTCCAGCTCCTGGCTCAGTTTGTCAAGTTCGCTGGCCTGCTGCTGGCTCTTCAGCTTCTCCAAGACTAGGTCCTAAAAGAACAAGACATTACTGACCAGGTCAAATCAAGTTACAACCAACAGACCTTCCTCTCTAATTCCACCTGTAGTTAATCGGAGTGATATAGTGGCCAGAATAATGAAAAGAATGATGATAGACAGCACTATGGAATATCCTTCATGCTTGCACAGCTCTCTTTCTTGTACCACTCATACTGAAACCAACTCAAGAGGAGAGTTCTCTTTTCCAGGTCAGACCAAACACGTTGTTCGGGTAACTACCATGTGCAGTCTTCACTTCCTATTCCAACTTTTCCTGCTACAAATGAAGCGTAACACATTGAATATAACATTTGTGCACCGACCACCACACGTTTTACTTCTTCCCAAGTAGATTTCCTCCTTCACTTTTCTCTGGGGTTTTGATGAGAAGGAGGTGTGTGTGGGGGAGGATGGGGGAGATTTCAGTTGTGCAATCCTGTTTCAGGTGCAGCCTTCTGTTGGTGCTCGAATTAGGATTCCCAAAATAAAGTTTGAAGTCTTGTTGTGGTCTGATCTAGATACTTGGAGAAAATTCTGTTTGCAGTGTGTGCTAACCATATCAATAAAACAGAATGAGCTACACCATGACCTACAACAGAATCCTACAGAAACCCTACATTTGCCTAAGCATTTTAAAACTACACAAGCAGAAAGCACTTACTTAAACACTGATTAATATCATTGGTTGTTTCAATGCTCAATTTACACAATCATGAATGAGGTCTTGGCCTTGAGTGAGACCTGAAATAACAACCAACAAAAAGCTTACTTTCCAGGTTGTCCATTAAAAACTATATGGACAGTTCACTTGTATAACACACTAGAAACATGCAATTGCCTCTGGGCTCTTTCGTGCTTGAGGGAGCTGAATGCAACAGGGAGACTAGAAGTGGACAACTTGCAGCTGCATGAGACCTAGGTTTTAAAAGCAGATACAAAAAAGTGATTACAATTTAACAAGAACTCCGGGCAAAGAAACCTTAATGGCTTTAACCAACATACTTCAACAGGGAAGCATAAACGTGTGAGTATACACACATTTGAATTCATAAAAAGTCATCACTTTATTTCTCTCTGCTTGAAATTCATTCGAAACGTAACTTATTATGGTTTGTATTTCCCAGTTGCTACCTCTCCATTCTCCAGCCAGCTTCTGCACTCCTCCTCCCAACTTGACTAAGTGAGAGGCTACAAGTTTTTATTAAATTCAGACAGATGCCGCTACATGAACAAGACGGTAGCTTCAGGCCTAGACAACTAAACCCTGTACTTTGCACAATGCCTCTAATGATGTGCTTCCCCTGAGTCGAAATGTTTGAGAATTCCACGCAAAAGAGGTTTCCCACCAATGTAGGTAAAAATAGGTAAGAAAAACTGTGTCCAAAGTCTGTACGGGAGTGCAGGTACTCACTATTTAGAGTACCGGTTTGCTACTGAGAAGTGCTGGTACTCTCCTATTAAATACATTTCTGCAGAGCTGAGATGTGCAGGTGTTCTCGCTTTCAAATTAAAGTAGTGCAGGTACTAGGTACTGGACAGTTCATGCCCATTTAAAACACTGATAACGTAATAAAACAAGCAATCGTGCAGACTTCATAAATACAAATTTTAAATAACCCCACCAAAACACTATTCCAGAACAGTGTCTTCGCCTTGCACACCCAGCTATCAAGCACATCCCAAATCATTTCAGAGCCAAAAATCTCTACCAGCTGTTTTGGAGTCCAAACTTAGTTTCATGGCTCACTTACAATATTAGAAAAAAATTCTTGCCAATCCCCAAGCACTTCATGACAACTATGCCCTTGTAATCCCTATATTTATACTACTACCATCACATGGCCATTTAGAACACTGGTTTCACAGGCAGCATAAGACATTGGGGTCTTCCCATCATGGGGATGAAGCTAGCAGTCAAAAAGCATAGAAGCAGATTTCCCTCTGCAAAAACAAACAAACCTTGCTATTTGCAATTCAAAAACTAAAGCAACTCTAGCAGATCATTTAGTCACCTCCCCATATTAGTGGAATTCGCTACCAGGAAATATACTGTGCACTTGCCGAATTTAGTTAAGCTATAAAACCCTAATCTCTCATTCATTACATGGGACTCTACTTGAGACCAAACGCTGTGGATGCAAACAAAACTTCACTTGAGACTACAACACTTCCACTATCCGGTTTCCATCATAAGCCCAAGCTAAGAGACTGAGGTTTACTACTAGTTGTATGTCTATCATTCATGAACTAGTGCTCAATGAGGCCACTAATTGGTAAAAACTCTGTAACAAACACAGTAAAAATCCTATAACATGATCATCAATAAAGTACAAAACAATGAAAAAGCAATACAGCAATGGCAACACATTCCATATATGAACTTGCTGTGCATTAAATATTACTTGAAGCCCCTTATGAACAGGGCATTACAATGGACAAGTGGGACAGTGAAATTAAGAGAGGGACAAATCCACTTTTCCTACCTCACGCAACGTAGCTAGTGTTCTTTTATCAATTGTAACTTGCTTTATCAGGTCTTTATTGTCCTTTTCAAGTTCCTTCACCTTACTGGATGACTCTCTGAACCTGGTAATCTCTTTCTCTAGTGTTCTGTTTTCTTTCTCTAAAGCAGCGATTTTCACAGTGTTATCGTCCATAATAGCATCCTTGAGTTCCACCTGCTGCCATAGTCTCTTTGTTTCCTTATCCAGCATTTTCTTATCTTTCTCCAACTGGGATACATCATGTTCGAGTTCCTTGTTGTCCTTCTCCAATTGCTCCATTCTTTTTCTAGAGATCTTTAGCTCTTCAAGGTTCCTCTGCAGTTCATGGTTCTCTTTTTCTGTTTCCTGCAGATCTAGCTCAAGCTGCTGTATCTTCTTGCTGCTGTTTTCCAGGATCTGCTGAAGTCTCTGATTCTCTGCATTTAAACCCTGGTAGCTCAACTCAAGACGCTCTGACTTCTTTCCCAACGCCTTCAACACATCCATGTTCCTTAGCAATTCCTCCTTCTCTTTTTCCAGCTTGCTATTCTCCGACTCAATGTGAGCCATCTTTGCACTAGTGAACCTCATGGTCTCCACGAGTCTCCGGAGCTCAAGGTTCTCTTCGTCTAACTGCTTGTTGTCATTTTCTAGCACTTCCAACTTGATAGAAACATTCTGCAAAGTGTCTAGGGACTTCCTAAGCTTTCTATTCTCCACATCCAGGTTTCCATTCTCTTGTTCAAGAATCTCGACCCTTTCGGTCACAATCTTCATTGAGGCAATTGTTTTGGTGAGTTTATCATTTTGCCTTTCCAGGTGATGTAACTCTTTCTCCATCTCCATCACTCTCTCCACCTTCTCGTTTACCCGCTCAAAGTCCTTCTGCAGCTGCTTCTTCTCATATTCAAGCTTATTCAGCTTACTGCTAGTTTCTGTGACTGTTTCATGAAGTAGCTTGTTTTCCTCTTCAATGTCCTTCACTCGGGCTTCGGTGCCCACCTGGGCTCTCTCCCGCAGAGAAACAATTGCTTGGTTGAGGTGGTTGTTCTCTTGTTTGAGCTCGGTTATCTACCATAAATTGAGAAAATTTATAGAAGTTAATGACATTAATATTTAATGCATTTTTGTATTTTTCATTACATACAAAATGTTGCAGTACATTGCATAAACTGTGAGCAACAGTGCCAACTGCTGGAGACAATTGTTAGATGTAGACTTTCTATGAACACCCGTATCATCACCATTCTATTCATTTACTTCAACATATGAGTTTTAGTAGCTTAAACACCTTCAAACTGAATAAAAATACATAGTGTTGGCATGAAATGCAGTTGGGATAGTTGTAATAAGACCAAGCTCAAAAATGTCAACATTTTTTAACTAAGCGAATATGAAAAATAAAAATGACACTATTTAAAATACAAAAAGCGGACTAGAATCACTCACTGTACAAATACATCTGACAGATGCACCCATGTGGCATGGTGTGGATAAATCGTGCTTAAAATATTACATTATAGGGTCCACCCAACTAACAAACCACACTACGATTAGTAAACAAAATTAATTTTCCAGTACCGTCTACCTAAATATTTCAAACACATTGTGGTGTAGAATTTACATAGCGGTTTACAAGGCTGACCAGGCTTTGAAGCACTCAGGTTGACACTGGGTTTCTGTATGCCTTTTAAAACTGCATAGTTGATAGTTGTGGATTTTAGTTTGGCTTATGTTCGAGGAGGCATTTAGCATTGTAGGTGAGCATTGGAGAACTAGTTGAATCATGTTGCAATGAACTGGTAGCTGGGCATAAGCATGGTGTTTAACAATAGATGCTGTTGAATATCTCCATTCTTGATGATGACTGGGGTCTCAGACACCCCACCCGTACCCACATAAAAATCCTAACCTACCCACCATCACAAATACACAAACTGCCTTAAAATATTTGCACACAAATAATCAACTAATATTAGCACCATAGACTATCTACTTGCTTAAAACAGTATCAGTTAATCCTACTGCAGTAACCGAAATAGGAGCCAACATTGTCTTTTATAAAGGTAAAGTAGATAAAGGGGGGGCGCTAGAGGGCGCCAAGCAAGATGGCCGCACTCATGTGAGGCTCCTGCTGCCTGGGACATTATCAGCCAGATATCCAGCTCTCACTCCGCTCCACACCGCTGAAAAGGACACCGTTGTGAAGCTGATGCCATCCGCTGCCCGCTGAAGCAGTTATCCTCCTCTATTACTGCCAGACTCCCCCGTGAGCCGACTTGACAATCGAGCCGCCCGCGAGGGGACTCGCACTCACTTCACCACATGGGGCCTGATCCTCCCACCTCTGAGCTGATTGCCAGAGACGCCTGGCTGCCGCAGTGGCCGCTCCGGCTCCTGACGCTGTCGGGGGCCCTCCGGAGATTGGGAGACGATGCCTGCGGCCTTACCGGGTTCCAGGGACTAGAGAGAGCCCACGCCTGCCTCCGGTGAGTGCGCCCCAGCGCCAACCTGCACTCTGCTTGCCGCCATCGCCTCTGCCCTCTCCCCGCCTCCGCTGCATGGGGCACCTGTACTGCCTCCCGCGCTAAGACCCCCGTGGATCTGCTGCCCAGTGAGGCCGCTCTGGGGGACTTTGCAACTACTGGGTGGGCCTCGACCCCCCCTCACCATTGCCAGCTTGCCGCCATCGCCTTCACCCCCTCTCCGCCTCTGCTGCACGGGGTACCTGCGTTGCCCCCCACGCTAAGTCTCCCGTGGATCTGCCAACCCACGACACCTATGCGACATCTGAGGAGGGTCAGGGACAGCGGCTAATCGCTGAGGCCAAGCAGATCTGCGCCTGGGCTGGACCGCCTCGCCCCACCACGCGGCGACTCCCGGTCTCCGAGGCCGCCTTGGGGACCTGCGACCGCGGGGCGGGCCTGGACTCCCTCCTTGCCACCGCCGGTCGGCCCCTCTGAGACTGCACTGCACTGGCCGGCTCTGCCCTCACTGCCGACCACTCTCATCAAGACCCCGGCCGCCTCCACGTCCATACCCTGGACCATAGTGCCCGCTACCACCGAAGGAGGCCGTCCCTGAGTGCCTCTCTCCGCCGTCTTCCCCCACCGCACATACTTTGATTCCTGACGTCTGAGGAGACCCCATCGGTAGGGGGTCCGGCTGCCCTGGGGGTGGTGGAGGAGCGCGTCTACGCTGCCTCTTTGCTCGGATCGACTCTCCAGAGCCGCGGACGCTCCCACTGCCTGGGCCCACTGCGACCTGAGACCCTGTGTGCTGCCTGACCGCTGGGCCTGCTCCCGCCAGTGTGAAACTGCCCCCACTACACCTCCCGCTCACGAGGCGAGCCGCACCCTTTCTCCACTTCACTGCGCCTCACATCATGGGTCGCACCGATAACAAGTAGCCCAAACTAAATTTCCCCGCTCGCACGTCCACGAGGACGCAGGTGGACATGGAAGACGATCAGCCCGACACCTCCGCCCCGGAACAGCCCACGTCCACGGATGACCTCAAAGAGCTGCTGCTAGTTATCCAAACCAGCTTATCCTCCATAGAGAGCAAGATGGACGCCATGAACGCTCGAATGGACTCCCTCACCCATAAAAGCGAGAAACATGAGGAGCGCATAAAAGAGACGGAGCGCCGCATATCGGACCTTGAGGACACTTCCACCTCAACAGCAGAAAGGACACTAGATATGGAAAAAATCCTCAAGGTCATAGCCGCAAAGAATGAAACCTTGAATCCCGCTCGCGACGGAATAACCTCCGGATCCTAGGCGTGCCGGAATCCACAAACATGGGTAAAAAGGAGGAATTTGTGGAACGCATGCTGGCTACCACCTTTGGGAGAGACGCCTTTTCCACTGTCTTCATCATAGAGAGAGCGCACCGATCTCTGGCCCCTCGTCCGATCCCTGGCGCGCCGCCCCGTCCCATCCTGGCAAAACTACTCAACTACAGAGATCGGGACACTGCACTCCGATTAGCAAGGGAACAAGGAAAGGTTCTCTTTAAGGGCACCGCGATCTCTCTGTATCTAGACTTTACCATGGCCGTCCAAGAAGGCCGCCGCAAATTCATCCCTGTGAAGAAAAAAATACAACAACTGAACATTGCTTACGCCATGTTATATCCAGCGCGCCTAAAAGTAACTCACCTGGGGAAACACTTCTTCACTAATCCGCAACACGTCTACGACTTCATCAAGACCCTGCCCGGGGGGACCGCGGGACGTGCTTCCCCCTACAACAACTCAAACAGAGGTGGCGGCACGTCGGATGTTGAATAATGGCTCCTCACAGCACTAAGACTGCAGACCTTATCTTCTATGAGTATTGTCCCCTTCGCACTGAGACACCTACAGGCCTTAACCTAGCGGGCCGAGCGGACAGCGGAACATCTCCCCCATGCATACCCCTGGTCTTCTCTTACGAAGGTACTATTTCTCAACTAGTTGGGGCGGATGAGCCCGTATTTCCTCTATCTCCCGGGCACCCTCGCCTCTGCGAGGGGTTACTGGTTTGCCCTCTGGATGCTACCCACTCGGGGAATCCCCATGCTGTTCTGGTTGACTGTTTATGGGACCCAAACTCCGCCCTCCCCTGTTGGGAGCGGGAGGCAAGGGATACGGAGAGTGGGACGGGAGGGATTGCGACAGCAGGATTGGGCTGCTGATGTGGGTGGGGGGAGGGGGAAGGGTTTGTTACATGCCACTTACTACTGACGTAAACGAATACATCATGGCCTGGATAGACACTCTATACGACTCATATCCACCGATCATTGACATGCCTCTGACAGCCAGTCATGGAGAACCGACCTAGCCCACCCAAATACAACTTCTTGACCTGGAACGTGAGAGGCCTAGGGGACCCCCGCAAACGCCGTCACATTCTCTCCTATCTAGATCGACACAATATACATTGCGCCCTGCTTCAGGAAACGCACCTCAGCCCCACCGCCCCTACAATCTTTGCGTCTCGCTGGGCGAGCTCTAGAAGCTTTTCCTCCTACTCTACCTATGCACGCGGCACAGCCATATTGGTTAAACACACACTACCTTATACCCCTATTGGATCCTATGCTGACCCACAGGGACGCTATTGTATTCTATGGGGCAGACTGGCTGCACAGTCAATCACACTCATTTCATGCTATGGGCTAAACGTAGACGACCCTGAATTGTTCCGTATACTTTGGGGCAAAATCCTCGCGATTGATTCCACACACAATATGGGGAGGCGACTTCAATGTTACCCTAGACCCAACTCTAGACCGTTCACATCCACACCCCCATCATTACTCCAACACGCATCACGCCCTCAATCAAATATTCACTGACCACGACCTTGTTGACGCCTGGCGCACATTCCACCCCCACGACAAAGAGGGCTCCTGCTTCTCTACGGCCCACTCCTCCTGGTCCAGAATTGACAACTGGCTCCTCTCCCGGGGAGTAATTCCGTGGTTATCTTGGGCCTCCCATCTCCCCCGCACTTATTCGGACCACTCGCCGGTGCTCATCACAGTTGCGCCCCCTCATGAAGAAGCGCCTTACCTGTCCTGGCGGCTACCCCCGCAGAATCGCTTAGACCCTGTATTTAAATCCGAACTCGATCAGGAAATAGAAGATTTCTTCCCCCCCCCCCCCCCCAACGCAAACTCAGTCACGCAGTACTCCGTGGTATGGGAGGCCTTCAAAGTCACGATATGCGGTATCTGCATCACCAAAGGCGGAGGAGTTATGAGAGATATCCGCTCCACACTACGCAAACTAGAAACCGAGCTCAAACACACGGAAGCCCAGATGCAGAACGCCCCCACCCCGACACTACAATCACGCCTGAGAGACCTTCTCTGCGAGTATCAGGTGACGGCGGAACAGGAGTGCAAATTTAGAGGGAAATATCACCAGGCGCGGTGCTATGGAGAGGGTAAAAGACCAGGGAAGGCGCTCGCGGCTCTAATCCGTCCACCCCGATTCTCCAACACTGTCCTCGAAATTGCAGACGAGGACGGCCATATGTGTAGAGACACCCCCGAGATCGCCGCAATATTTAGATCCTTTTACAAAACCTTATATACCTCACAAAGGACCCACCCCCATCGATTTTGCCCCCTTTTTCGACGACACTGCGATTGCTTGGCTTGGCGACACGCAACAGGAATTCCTTCTAGCGCACCACGAAGATGAAGAGATCGTCGCTGCTATCATGCAATTGCAATCGGGAAAAGCCCCAGGCCCTGATGGCCTCCCGGTTGAGTTTTATAAAACCTACCGCCACTTACTTATCCCAATCTTACATGTCTTTGAGGAAGCTCGTGAGACGGGCATCCTGCCCCAGACAATGCAGGAGGCACTCAATCTTCATACCGAAACCCGGGAAACCGGCCACACAATGAGATTCATATAGGCCCCTCTCCCTTATAAACGTGGACGCTAAGATTTTAGCCAAATTGATTGCGAATCGAATTAGCCCCCTCATGACCGCCCTGGTACTTCCTGACCAGGCTGGGTTTGTGCCAAGTAGAGGTACATCTCATAATCTGCGCACCTTGTTCGCCATCCTGCAGGATATTGACCCTGACACCAATGCGGTGGCGGTCTTCCTCAACGCCACCAAAGCATTTGACACCTTAGAGTGGGATTACCTGGCATATGTGCTCCAGCGTATGGGTTTCCCCGTCCCCTTTTTGGCATGGATAAATCTGCTATACACCGGTCTACAGGCAAGCAGCCTTGTGAACGGCGTTCGCTCCTCTCCTTTCACGATAGCCAGGGGCACCAGACAGGGGTGCCCTATCTCACCCCTCCTCTTCGCCCTGGCTATTGAACCTCTGGCCGCTAAAATACGCCAACACTATCGGGACCACGCCCTTATATACCCCAATAGGCAAGTTCTCATATCTTTATATGCTGACGACCTCACTCTATACCTCCGTAATCCGGAAGACAGCCTCAACCCTATCCTACGGCTGTTCCTCCTTTTTGGTCGCTTGTCTGGGGTTAAGATCAACTGGGGGAAGTCTCAGATATTCCCTCTTACGGAGTCCACTCCGCGGTACACCCCCGACTACCCTCTCGCGTGGTGCGAAGACACAGTAAAGTACCTTGGCATAGTTATCACTCGCAATCGAAATGACCTGATGACGGCTAACTATGGGCGCGCCCTTGACCTCATCACTGATAAGATTTCGAAGTGGATCGCTATGCCTATCTCCTTAGCTGGACGCGCCTCACTAATCAAGATGATCATCCTGCCTAAATTACTCTACTTGTTTACTAACATCCCCTACGCCCCTAGTCGACATTTCTTCAAGGCCCTCAAGACTCAACTCATACGTCTCACGTGGGGAGGGAAACACGCTAGGCTGCAATGTGACACTCTCACACGCCCCTTCGCGGAGGGAGGCTTCAAAATCCCGGATTTTGAACTATATTTTAGTTGCGCCCAGGCTCATTTTGCGTCATACTGGGTAAACCCCCCCCCCCTACATGCCGCACCTCACAGTCGAAGAAGGCTATATGCTTCCAACCCCCTGCTCGGCGTTTCTCAGCGCGCCTCCCATCTCCCGCCGCTTGGCCTCCACTACGGTGGAATGCACCGTCAGCGCCTGGCAGGCTCTGGCACGCCGTCTCCACGCACCTTCGCTATACTCTCCCCTGCTTCCCCTCCTGGGTCGACTGGATCTCCTCGTTACTCAGGAGGGCGGCTGCTGCCGTCTACTGCGCAAACTCTTCATCACAAACTGGGGGGAATTATATAATAAGGGAACATTCCGTACCAGTGCGGAATTATTTGGCGCTATCATACCCACCTCCCTGGAGCGTTTTTTTTAATCTCAGATTGCGACAAGATGTGAAAGCCCTCACCCCAAGCTTCCCGCAGGAGCCCCCCATTATGGCCCCACTACACGCCCTCCTTCAACAAACCACCCCCACACACGTGGTTTCGCTGCTCTACTGCTCCACTCAGAGGGACAGCACACACACTCCCCCTCTGCCTCGCTGCCGCTGGGATGACGAACTGGGATCCCCTATGACTGACTAACAATGGATGTATTGCTGCCAGCAAACCGGTACAATATCCGCTAACAGCAGACTGCGTATTATACACTACAAATATATTCACCGACTTTACTATACACCCGCACGTCTAAAACGCCTCCATCTCCGCGACACTGACCGCTGCGACCGCTGTGGTTGCGAGGGGGCTGACTTCCGACATCTAGCGTGGGACTGCCCTCGCATACGGAGCTACTGGGCGGACGTATTGACGGCACTTGACCAAATGACTGGCCTGCATGTACCCGAAGAACCTCTAGTGACGCTTTTGGGACACACGGCGGCACTTGCTACATCGGTGCAGCGCTACGTCTCCTTGGCGCTCCTTCTCGCAAAGAGACGGATCGCTTGCCGCTGGGGTAGGGGACGGGCCGCCAAATTTAAAGAATGGATGCAGGACCTCCTATACTGTCAGGAACAATTGCACACATATGCTGACCTTCTGCCACTCTTCCCGCCCACGCGATATTTGGTCCCCTCTTCAATCATATCTCCTAGCGCATCCAATTACTGAGAATAATGTTACCGGCCCACACTCTCCTGTGACTGTAGGACATACATGAGAAAAACAACTTTGCCCCCTCGTGTGCGACCGACACGGGGTCCCGCTCCAGGGCATCTGGCTGTTCGGGACAATGGCTGCTCCCATCCCACGATTCAATATCATCTGTCACACTGTTCACATGGTCTATCTGAAATGTCATTATGATAAAGTGGTACTGTTTATTTTTGAATCTATCCCTCTCTACAAAACTCAATAAAGAAATAAAAAAAAAAAAAGGTAAAGTAGATAAATACAAAAATGGAAAAACACGGAGGAACAAAAATAAAAAAATAAAATAGACTAAAGATACACTAGCGTGAAAGATGAAATATATAAAAAAATAAAAAAAACATGTTTGTCCTGTCCTAAACTGTACTTCTAGTGGAGGGTGTTCATTCTCTGAATGTTCATGGGGCTTTTTTGTTGAATTAGTGGCTGTATTACACTAACACGGACTGCAGACCTGATCAGTGCGCACAGTTACAGATAATGTAGTGCTCTAGGGCAGCCGCATACTCACACCAATTCTGGGGGCAGTGCATTAGTGAAAGGTCGACGGTTGTTTGAAGCAGCTAATCTTTCTTTTACAGTGCAGGTAGCAACTATCCTGCTTTTGAAAGTGCCACAGAGACTCCCCTGCAAATAGGTGCACTGAGTGACTACATACACTTGGAAGGGAATCTCTTGCGTGTCCATGGGATCCCTGCTGAGGAGGGGAGGCATATTAACTGTGCGCCACCTGTTTGTGGTGCACAATCAGTGCACCTCCTGATGGCTTCTTTGCTTCTGCGCCCACATTACAGTGCGGGGCAAAGTGTTTCACTCATTTTCAAGGGTCCACGCCCACAGGCAAATGAGAGAACACCCCTTTAGGATCAAACTGGCACGAATGTAGCACTAGCACAAAAAGGGATGCGCAAGGGTCTGCAGCCCATTTTGTGATACCAAAGCTCTGCGTAAGTGCAGAATGTGGGCACAGTTCCAAGATAACCTCATTGGTGACAGGGCACGTCACAAATACACATAACATACGTGCAGGGAGGACTTTCAAGAATCTACCCTGCACTATCTTGGTGAAGCCTTAGTGCTTGACCAAGGAAAAGGCTCTAAAATTGGGTCCTGCAACTTATCCAAACTCACCCTAATACACTGAAACCTTTAGCTGAGACAGGGGCTTGAATGCCTGCTCTGAAGGATCCTAGAAGAAGCCCCGCCTTGGAAAAAAATGAGGATGAACAGGTTTACATTGAGACCATTTCAAAATGCAAGCATCTCCCACCAAAGTACGATAAAACCCACCCACGGTCAAGGGAAAGGGTCTAATGCGCTTAAAAATCAACATGACAGGAGGTTCTGCTATAAATTATTTAACGAGCATGGACTCCCAATACACAGACTACTGCTGTAAAAGACCAAGCACCTGTCTGTCCTTGTCGGCTTTGACCCTGTCCAGGACTCCTTTCAGCTGCTCCTTTTCTTTCAAAAGCTCCTCGCTCAGACTCTCCAGGTCTTGGCTGCTCTGCTTCTCTTTTTCAATCTGCGAGTGCAAGGTTTCAATCTGCAGAGGACAAAAAAACGTAAACGGCATGTTCAGAATCCGCTCATGGCTCCACATATCCCGGTGGTCCGGCAAGCACAGATGTATACTGGCCTAGCGATAAATTGGGGGTTTTCCTGGAAAGACTGTTTAAATCTGGGACACCAATGATAGCTGCTTCTAGCCCAGGCCAAATATTTCAAAAGCCAATATTCGCATGCAAATTATTTCCTTTTCAGACAAATTTCAATTATCTTTTCTAAAGTTTAAGCACTGGGTTTTTGAAAGGATAGAAGTACATTTTGTTTTGAATTAAAAGATCTAGCCATTTTTTTCTTGTTAAATCTGTTTATTGACTTTTTTCCGCAATATCACAACACGAGCCAAGAAAAAAAACATAACAGTAATATGCATGCATTAGTCACAAGAGCGACCCCCCATTCACGGAGTAGCTCGAATTCTATAAAGCATATGGTGTGCCAGGAAGTGAGAATCAATGTACATACATTGGAGGGTCATTTATCAGCATCAATTGTGACATGAGTACCACAGAGTGGAGCGTGGAAATGCATGGAATCCAAGTGTCATGTCACAGATCTGAACAGTGGGATTCAACAGAATGAGGATAAAATAAGTTGGAGGGGAGAGTTAACTATTAGTGAAACGCTGCTGCTTACTGTCAAGTCCCAATCCACATGTGTATTGTGAGTGTGAGAGACTTCTTGTAGGTATGTACTAGCTCGTTAATTGACGCAGGTAGGGGGCTGCCTCAAATACATCTCCGAGGGTGTAGTGGCTGAAAAGCCTTGCCAACTATACCGCTACAGCAGTCTGGACCCCGTCCACTGCGGAGCATTCCACAGAGTTTGCATCTATCTTCTTGCAGATCTGCTAGAATGGTCTCCCATTTGTCAAGATCCAGCCATTTTATGTTATAACCACCAGTTCACGGAACTCATTATACTCCTTTAAAATATCTATTTGTTACTGATGCCCAATAGAATAACAATGCCCAAATTGTAGGACAGTGGTTGACCCCTTCAGGGAAATAATTCAGTTCCTAGAGTCGCAACCTGGGGGTGGTATAAATAGGCACAGAACATTAAATTTGTCTAGCAGTGAAAAGTGGTGCTATAAGGCAAGACAACACAAATTTGTTTTTAATTAATAGGGAGGATGAGATGGGGGGAGGTTATAAGTCATTGGCAGAAGATTCATATATTTCCATAGGATCAAAATTAAGACATGAAAGGCATTTTCCAGATGAATGTATTTATGACCGTTGCAATTTAACAAGATACGGGTTTTTACAAAAACACCAGAAAAGAGCCAGAGAGGGATAATTACATGGCATAAGTGAGGCAGTGCTTGTTTCTTAAAGAGCCTGAACACTTATCAACACAGTTCAATAAATATAAAATCCACAACCGAAGAGACTCTTTCAGTCATCTGACAGATGAATGCATTTACATTCAGTCTACTCCAAGCACTGGTGTTTTCACAGACTGATTTCATTTTTCACTTCTTTGATCCAACGATAAATGTAAAATTTCATAGATCCAGCCCATATTCAATGTAACCTCATGTTATTAATTCATAACCCACAGATCTGCTCCTTGATGCTCAAAACATTCTGTGTCACAATGACAATTTGTCAGCAGAGAAGATACGAACAAGCGTTTCTGAACATTAAAACAAACTATCGATTCTTCTATTTGAGTTAAAAGATGCATACCATATAAATGAACATACACTAAGGTCATATCACCGAATATAATGAGTGACCTGGTAAATGGGCTGGATTTTCCCAATTGCCAGAGTTACCAATACCAGGGATACTCGTAACTCCATGTGTGGGGAAATACGACCCATTACAAATTGGACCCTGAGGGTTCACTAAGAAATATGAATTCCTCTGTAATTCCATAATTCCAGATAAAATTCCCATGGTAATTCCTCATTTTGGGCGAATGTTTATCCAGAGATTTTGGCTGCTGTTAGCAACTGAAATCTCTGGCTGAAAGTTAGGAGATCTAGGGTGTTTCTGCACATCTCATCGGCATTAAAAGGCCACTCAATGTGTTAGTGTGGAGAGTTTGATGTAAATTGATTCAGATTCTTTGGCAGTGCGTTGATTTCTGAGATCCTTTTCATAGTTAATACATTGGTTTTTTTTTTTTTTAAACCAGACAATACAATTTTATTACTAATGCTTGAGATTTGTATATGGTGTGCCCCTCAATTGAGGTGTACTGCGGAGGGTTAAAGCGAACATGGGGGAAACTGCTGGTACTGGAAAACACATGCACGCTAGTTGAGTGCTTAAACAAAAAGAAACAAGTAGTGTCTGAAAAGGGAGCAGTGAAAGTACACATGGGATGCGTCCATGCTCCAGGGGAGGGACAAACAAGATCTGGAAGGAAAGCCCACGCGTGCTAACGTATGAGAAGCAAGCAAATTTAAGTGACAATGAAGTCAACTAATCGTAAGCAATGGAAGGCCTCTAAACCCATTGTAAGCTAACAAAATGTCTCACAAGCGACAGCACATGCACCGTCTTAGGTGAGACCTATAATAATAAAATTTCAACAAAAAATCAACCCTCTGCTCTACAAACACATTAGCAGGACTCCTCCCAGCACTCAATGTGAGGAAGTAGGTACTACATGTGCCTACTGTTCCTGACTGGGAGGAAATAGGGAGCTCGGAGGAAGGAAAGGAGTGGAAAACACACGCCCTTAGATCCTCAAGTTACTGAAAGTATTTTTAAGACTTCTTATTACAAACGACCACAATCTTTAATTTATCAAACAATTGCAAACAACACAATCTAGAGGTTTTTCTTTTAAAGCTTTGCATTAGGGCAGATGACGTCCACATACTAAAATGCAGACATGCTGGGGTGTACAAATCTTATGGCAGACATAAAAATGTGCATGGGGTGTTTCAATATACCGTGTGCCCTTCTGAACAGATGGTATATGTTATTTTGCAGTCGTGACGTACCACAAAATGATAGGGCACCTCTGCAGAATAAGGAGAGAAGGTCCTCAGTTTCCCACATCTCACAGATATTCATAGACCCTGGGCTGAATGGAGGCCTCTGAAGGGTGGGTTCCTCCCATGCACCACATGATATAGGGGCCCGAGATACACTACTGCTTTGCATTACAAATAACATACACATGGGCGTCATAACTGAACATGACATGTTACAATTGAAACATGAGACGTAGTGCCTCGGTATTCGGAGTAATACAGATGATCTACATCTACTGATGGTGCATGGAGGTTCAGGACTGGTAGAGGGATGTTTTCAACGATAGGTGGAATCCATATGCAAAATCATGCTTTCAAGATGGCCCCGTGAGTTTAACTTGCTGCTGACATCTGTGATCTCAAAGTCACAAGTTTGAACTCCTGCAAGGCCAACTCAGCTTTCCTTCCTTCCGAGGTCGGTACATGGAGTACCATGAACTGCAGAATGGTACTACTACTTAGTAAGACCTCAGAAACGGCACAAGTGTATTTATGATAAATTGGTGGGTACAGACATGATTCAATAGGAAGCGTTTTTTTCTTTTTCTTGCTTGCATTGATTACAGACTGCTTGAACTATTGCTTTTTAGGTCTCGCGCCTAGCGTTGCAGTGCGTAGCACTGCTCGCGCAGCGCGAGACCTTTAGAGAGGGCTTCTGAAAACGACCCACACGCTCGTGCGTGTGGTTTTGTTTTCAGAAGCCCACATTGGCTGGAGCGTACGTTTTTTTGACGGAGACGGCACGCGATTGGTCAAAGGCGGGCGCATGTCCCGCCTTTGCCGCGCCCATTCCCGACGGTGGCCAGAACGCGCAGCAGCGCGCGTTCGGCTGCTGCCGCTGCGCTCCCTCCCCCCGCTCCTCTGTGCGCGTTCGTCTGCTGCCGCTGCCGCGATCCCTCCCCCCGCTCCTCTGTGGCGCGCCCCACTGGTTTTCTGAATCATTGGAAAGCGATCCGTTGATTCTTAGAACGCCTCCTCGGAGGGGACTTCTTCCTTGTTTTAAACAGCATCACCTCGTGTTGGTGGTTGACTGTCTGTTATTTCCTTGCTGAATACACAAATGCCAGGCTTCTCCGTGCTGCGGCCAGGTGGGAATTGTGAACTCCGAGGCCCTTTCAGTGCGTTATGCCTTTCGCTTGAACAAAAACTGAAAAACAAGGGCAGAGCAATGGGGGAAGGGGCGACTGCTCACTACCTATAGGTATGCTAATGCGATCAATTAGCCCATGTTTGTGTGTGCTACTGCAGGGGAATGCTCGTCAAAAGCAGCTCCAGCCAGGTTAAGCACTCTTATTTTTGGCTTCGTCAAAGATGATCACTTTCTGCTGTAAGGGGCACACAGACGCAACGTCTTCAACCTGATCTCAAAGTCGCTAACAGCCTAAAGAAAACTAGCGTAGCTGAAGAGCCAACTCCCCCACTGTATCAGGGCCGTAAATAACAGAGGGTTTGGGGAGAGGGTATATTCGTTTTCTAAACAAGTTTCCCGTTTTTTATTCTTTTAAAGACAAATAGATGAAAAGGGTTCATTATAAAATATAAATACATAATACTAATATGCAGTGGGAAAAAATATTTGTCCTATCACAAAAGATGATTACATAGTCCCAAACATGCTTGCATAATTTAGCCTTGAGTAAGTCATTGAGTGTGATGCTTTGCATAGTCTCAAACATGGCTTCAGGGCGCTTCGGACTGAGACGTTTTTACAACACTTAGAGGCCTGCACGACAGAAAGGATTCTCTCCTCACGGAAACAGAATGGAGAAGGCTTACTTGGCCCTTACAGAGCCAGTACAATGTCGAGACAGTCTGCTTACCGATGAGGGTTTATTAGCCAGCAGCTATAGTATGTTGCGGGGCTCCACAGTATGTGCTGCGCCCTTTTCTCAGACCTCCGGGCAGATTTTGACTAGGGGTGCAAATTGGTATTATTAACCAGCTCAGTGTCCCAGTCCTGGAAGGAGGAACGACTAAGTCAGCCCTGGCATGCTTGCTGGCGGATTAAGCAGCATCTCAGCAGCAACGATGTTACTAGCAAGCAGGGACATTCTGAGGATGGAGGCTAGAGCTTGCGCTAAAGTAGGGATGACTCGTTTTCGTAGTTTGTAACGACGCATGATAAAATGTATACTGGGACAGACAGATTGTGAACGTGTTAGTAAAGGAGCAATTTATATCGCTGTTTTATTTCAAACACGTGCTTCAGTGGTGCTGGAACTTAGGGTGCAGGCCAACGACATCACCTGACCTTAGTGCCTTGATTGTCCTTTCCATGTAGCTGATGTAGATTTTAAGATAGCTGTACTTTACTTTGTAACGCACGCACGTCTTTATGTAACTGTTAGAAAACCTCTGAACTGCTCTTACTTTCTCTGTTCCCCTATATCCCATTAATAATGTCACTAGTTAAAATTACAAAATATCCTAAACAAGCCGTCAGAGACCCGAATAGTAGACACAGCTCTGTGCGTTTAAAGAATTAGCAGCACTCTGTCAAACAAGGGTGCCTGTCACGAGGCGGTTTGAACTTCAGCACACAGTAAATGCGTCAGGACTAATAAATAAAGGGATGTCCATTGTTAATTGTCTATCTGAACTACAAGGACTTATGAGTGGGCTGCAGCACCCCTTCTTCCAGCCCCACTGTGTGCTGTCTAACAATAATACATAGCCCCTGGTTCCATCGACTCATTTTGAGTGCTGGGCCCTGGTGCATCGATTTCTTAATCCCAGGCCCCCGGCAACAGCGCTTTCAGAGGTAGGCACTCGCCTTTATTTCCAAAGAAAAAATACAAACTGGGCCTTTTTCCATAAACTAGCGACTTTAATCTGACAAAAGACATCGTGTGCCCGGCTGTGTGTAGTGTCGCCAGCCCTAGTGCGTACTCCAGCCTAGCCCTAGCATATTTCCTTAACCCCGACCTCAGTCAGACTGATTCCAGTGTCTCTCCCGTAGAGCACTCTGTTACTGACAGGCCTTCCCTGTGTTCGCTCTCCCGGTTTTCACTGGCGCTGGGGTGCCACGGTGTCTAAGGCTGCACCGCCCTGGAGCTGTTGACTCGAACATCATAACAATTATTTTGACCACATTAGACTTACCCGTCAAAAACATGTAAAAGATACAGTGTAATTTAGAGTGGTAAATTATTGCTGCTGCTGTCAAGCGCCTGGAAAAGTAATGGCGCTGTCAAGCGCGGGGAGGCGCCAGCGCTGCGGCATGTGACATTCCAGAGCCCGGGCTGCTCTGGGCGCTCCTCTGCGGCGGGTGCTGTAACAGCCCTTCAGCTCGCCTTTGATAGCTCCAGTTTTCACGTCGTAAATGCAGTTGCAGGGTTTCTCGTAGGAGGCCGGCTAGCATGGCCCGTAGGCTGTAGAACTGCTTGCGATCGGTGAAGGGCATATTTTTGCAGCTGGGAGGTGGTAGGGTTTTAGCGTGGGAGGCACGGCTTAGGGTGTGGGGTCTATTTTGATGGAGGGTAAAGTGGGCACAAGTTTATCAGTATGAGCTTTGCCCCAGGAGTAGCCAGAAAATTAAATTACCTCTCCCCCACCTCCCCACTTTGAACTAAACCTCTGATGGCACCAAGCAAGCAAAGTGAGTGAGCCCAACCCTCCCTAGAAGAGCTCCCTTTTCTCTTCCATCCAACTATCTATCTATTCATCCTTTTACACTTCCATCCACCAGCTATCCACTATTTCACCTTTACATTCTGCAAGCCATTCATTGTTTCATCCATCTTTCCATATTTCATCCTCCCCTGTGCCATTCATCAGTCTATCCATTCATCCACTCTGCCATCTATCCTTCCACGTATCCACCCTGCCATCCACCCATCATGCAACCTTCCATTCTGCAATCCATCCATCCACTCTGCCACCCTGCTATGCAACCTCTCTGCCTGCCATCCATACACCCTGTCTGCCTTCCATCCACCCATCCATCCATCTTCCATCCATCCACCTACTCATCAATCATTCATTCTTCCACTTTGCCATCCACCCATCCATCCAATTGTCCATCCACTCTGCCGTCCATTCACTTGTCTGTTTACCCACTCATCCATCCATTCTTTTACTCTGCCATCCTTTCACCTGTCCATCCACCATCAGTCATCCATCCTTTTACTCTACCATCCTTTCACCTATCCATTCACTCATCCTTTCACCCATTCATTCATCGGCTCACTTATTCATTCACTCATCCATCATTTATCCATACATCCTTTCACCCTTGCTACCATTCAATATTGGTTCCATCTTTCCCTCTTCTATTTACCCATCTTTTATTCTTCCTTGCTCCTGTTTACTCTTCCATTGAGGCTGTATTTCTTGTGAGCGACATTTATCAGCTTCCACCGCTGCTGAGGCTGATAAAGCGGGGTGTTCACAGCGCCCCTGCTTTGCCCTGAGATTACTGATTGGTTCCCGTGTGTGGGGATGAAAAGACTGATTAGCAGTGTGAAAGACGTAGCTGCGCTGTTGCATTGGATTTGTGTTACTGCAATGGCTGCACAAAACACAAACCGAATTATCTGCAAGTTCATTGAAACTGTTGGGAACAGGTGATAACGGAAGCTCTAAAGGAACTTTGGTAGAGCAAAAATATGGCACCAGAGGAAGTTTGAATTCGAAGAGCCTATACAAAATGGGCTATACTTTTACACCCTTAAGGTGGCGTGCTTTTATAATGTCCCTTGAAGACCAGCATGACATGTATGTGCTCTTTGGTAGAGAGCCAATGAACCTTAGTCTGGCGTCATGGTCCTTCTCAGTTACTACTCACAGGGCCACCCACATAGGCCAGTAAAACACTTTTAAATCTTGACATTTCACAACAGTTAACATTTCTGTTTCCCAGTTTAAGCCGGTAGTGGATGTGCTCACTTTTTTGAATCACCTTTCAGTGGAATGCAGTCAAAACAATGTCAAAGTAGCTTTCTTTGAAAAAGAGTGTTTGTGTCAACTATAACTTGTATTCTTCAGGTCGGGGGGGCTCCCACGGGCACAATGGCTGGGGCTAACATACACTTGAGGGAGAAGTGATTGAGTGTCAGCAGTGCAAGCGCACAGTAACTATGCTGAATGCTTTTATACTTCAACCAGTGTCTCACTGATAGTGTGTTAGCTGTTTAGGTCGAGCCTGGGCAGCGCATCCGCTGCTCTGAGAGGCATGCTGTATTCAAGTATGGACTTGAAGCTCCGCCCACTCCCCCCCATATTTTTCATTGGCTTGTGTCATAGTCCCTTGTAAATGCTGGCTTCTGATTCGTTAATAGGCTTGTTAGTCCCTCCTTAGTTCTGCCTTGTCTTCATTTGTAACCTCCCATGATGACTGGCCCTTTTACTGCTGTTGTTACACGGTATGTCTGTAAGCACTATTTACTTTTATTAGTTTCTCCTACTGCAGGCATGACATGCTTTCCTGCAACATTCAGCGCGCCATGCATGCTTACACTTTCCAAGCAGCCCGGGACAATGGCGGCCGCTTCTTTGAAATAAAATCGGTCTCGCATTTACAAGAGTTTCAGCTATTGACATTGTAAATGACAATGCCTTTTATTTATGTGTTAATTATCAAAACAGATAAATAAAAGGCATTGTCATTTACAATGCCAATAGCTTAAACTCTCGCAAATGCGAGACATATTGCATTGCAAATGCTTTTTTCCTGTGTATCTCTTCCTTGTGTGACTTTACAACTTGTACATTTGCAATTTTTTCTGTTTGTATCTCTTATATAACTCATGTAATCCAAAGTCCTTATGTAACGCAACTGGTTCTTTTGTAAAGCACTCTGACACCTTCGGGTAATGTTCGCGCTATATAAAATCGCATTAAATAAAATATTAAATAAAAATACCCTCTTTTCTCAATTTGTTCCTCTGTGAAATGGATCCAAGTAAGAAAATCTTTGTCTGAAAATGTCTCTTTGGACACACTCCCTAAGCGCGAACCAGACCGGAAGGTATTGGAGCACTTTACTGAGCAGTTCTCCAGTTCCAAAGTGGCAGTTCGCTGCGCTTTGCTCAGATACCCTGTAAAGGGTGTGCTTGCACCCCAGTTTAACGTTGCTCTCGCTCATTTGCTTCCCTATGCCCTCCGTGCCCATTCCGCCACTGCGCCATCATTTTTGCTTACCCGCACCCTCAGTTTTGCTTCCCACACCCTCCCTTCTGTATTCCTTTTGCTACCTTCTGTTTGCAACACACACATTTTAAACGAGCATTTTGAAGGCAATAGGTCTTGCGTTAGCGAGAGTTTAAGCTATTGGCATTGTAAATGACAATGCCTTTTATTTAGGTTTTAAAAACCAAAACATAAATAAAAGGCATTGTCATTTACAATGCCAATAGCTCAAACTAGTTTTAAAAGTGGTTGAAGGAAGGCCATCCGTAAACTCCTCCTTCTAACATTGTACTGCATATGACTTCACCGATAGCGGCATCATGAATGTGTGTTGAATTGCAAGTCGGGAGACGGGAATCCTTAGCCTTCTTTTCCCAACAGAACAAGTTGTGGGATCCTGGGCAAATCCAGCTATCACCATGTACCTCCTCATGCCTCGTTTTAATTTTCTACCCAGATGTGGAACGGTCCCCCGTCCTCTCTAGTAAACGAACACTCCATCCTTGTAATGCAGCCTGCACCCTCTTTACTGAATTCACGGAAACTTCAGGTGTTTTCATGGATGGACTGATTAGACCACCTGGCCACTGCGCGTTAGTTATCCTACAAGGCCTACCTTCTCCGTAGGCAAACCTAGTCCTCCACTGTGAGATGTGACGATGTACCAGACGTCTTCATGTCTTGCTCTACTAGACCTAACACACAAGTTGCTTTCATAGTCATAAATGATAAAACGCAAGTGGCCTGTCTTGTTGGAAAATGCTTTTGCCCACCTCAATACTAAAGACTCGCAACAAATGTCTTTGTACCCCACTTGTAACTGGGATTTGTACTGTTTTCCTTCACGACTCTTTGATACACTTGATGTTCTGTCTGCTACAAGTGGTTATTGTACGGACATTTTTATGGCTCCTACCATTTACTATTGGCGGGGGTGAAGGTTGTGACTCAGCAGCGTTTCATGGTGCGTTTATGTCAACTGATTAGGGGGGTCAGTTGCGGGATGTGCGATTTTCTTTATACCACTGCTGGTTTCACTTTGTATTAGTAGAATTTTTTAAGCCGAGCCTGCGCATCGCGTGCGCTGCTCTGTGAGGCAGAATGTGTTCGGTATAGGGGCTATCGAGGACTTTGTAATGCAATAGGTCTTGCGTTGCTGAAAGTTTGACCTATTGGTGTTTCAAATAATAAGGCAACGCCAGTAGCTCAAACTTTCAGTAATGCGAGACCTATTGCATTGCAAATGCTTGTTTTTTTTTTACTACTTAGCAATAATTCAGGTGGGTTCTTTGCCCTTTTTCGGACATCTATAAGCAGCATACAGCAACCCCTGCAGAGTCGGCTAGAAATTGAGACAGCTGCCTCTGGTGCCGGGGGCAGTCCGGTGCGACAGCTGTGTGTGCATGAATGGAAGTCCAATGAGACAGCTGACTGCGGTGTTCAGGGTCGGTAAATATGACAGCTGCTGGCAGTGTGGCAGCACTCCACAATCTGAAAATGCAAGATTAGGGCGTGGCGTAGTATAATGGACATTTAATTGGGTTCCGACACTATGTGAACGGAAGCGTGGGGGAAAGACAAAATAACTAAATAAATTCTAATCTATTAGACTGATGTAATAAAGAAAAAGTTTATTTTAACGGTATGCTTTGAAGTTTGATGTTTTACAATCTGCATGTTTTCACGGTTTATAAAAGTTCCCTCTTGCTTCCAGCAGGTACTTCAGTGCTTAATTTGTCAAACATAAACAGAAAATGGCAATGAGTCTCGCTTACAACTGAAAGCGCATGTGAAAGCGTCTGTCTCGGGTGACATTTGACACTCAATAACTCATCATACATGCACTGTGCATTACCAATCCTTGCACTCAGGCATCTGTTCATCCACCCACTGACTTATTCTTCCATTCACCTACTCGCCCATCCAAAATAAAACACACAAACTCAACAAATTAAAATATTAAAAGTAGAAAAAAGAAAAAAATGCAGCCACTTACAAGGGGTTGCATGTGCTAGCAATAAAAAATAATTAACAAATTAAATATAGCAAATTGTCAGAACTCTTGGAATGTTTAAACAATGATACACTATGCACAACACCATTCCAAGATCGTAGCCCATTAACTATCACCCTGGCGGGCCATGTTGGAATGGGACTGCTCCTAGTGTATCACTGTTGTGTACTAAACCAAGATAGCCAACATTTTGCTTCTAAACATGGCAGCCATCTTGACACTAACACAATGATACTTTAAACAGAATGCCATAATAGGATACCACACCTGAGCACTGTATGTGCCGGATGCGGTACACTGCATTTGAAATACGTGGCAAGCAAGCAGCATGATAGCCACGTTGGGGGAGCTGACAGGAGATTTATAAAAATTAAAGAGAAGGAAAGAAACAAAAAAAGGGACCTATAAAAATGGAAAATGAAAGAACTAGCCCAACAGCTCCGGCACTGAAGCACATTTAAATTTGAAAAAAGTTGGGGTGAATAGAGCAGTGTCATTGTCCCAATTCAGTACTGCTTCAAAAAAGTCACCTTCTGTTAGTTCATTACAGGGTGCTCAGCAAAGAGGAAGAGCAGCCACACCCATGTTCTCCAAGGTCGGGATATAAGCTAAAACATATAAATAGGTTTTGCAAGCACACGAAATGAGACTCAAAACTTTCTTCTTAGGCAATCACAAGCAGGTCTTCTGTATTCCAGAGTTCACAAAATTATTCTGTTCTAGCTAAAGCGCGTTTAATCAAACAGGTGGAACCTTATGACTGCATCACGGCTAGAAGAGATTCATACAAGAACGACTCATTTATTTGTTAGGCAATTAGCCTATAGGGAAAAATATTAATATCACAATAGTGAAATTATGTACTTTGGTTTGTGGAGCCCTAGTTTCGGAGACTTGAGAGACTATACAATACTATACAATATTCCTGTGCTGTTCGGAATATCATTAGTTAATAGTTTCCCCTAACGTGTGGATAAGATTGATTGTACACATGTCCGAATCTCTTCGAGCCCTGAATAAGTCATAAGGTTATGCCTGTTTGTGAAACATGTTGGCTAAAACAATATAACTTTGAGGACACAAAAATAAAAATTCTAGGCTGATGTGCACATGGGATCAGTCTAAATGCCATTACTCCAGGGCAATCGAGCAATGGACTGAACCCCTGGCCCATGTAAATGTTGTCATGGGAGGAAGCAGCTGGTGAATGGCCAAGAAACACACAAAAGGACGAAGAGGGCCGACTAAAAGCCTTTCTCTCTGTACGTGTAGTTTTTTTTTTTTTTTTACACAAGAGTCTGGCAGACAGTTAAGGTCACCAGACAGCATCTAAAAAGTAATAAGCACACAGCTAAACACTACAAAAAAATTGCAAATATGAAAACAAATGTGTTCTTCATGATCACTGAGTCCGCACTACTGCCTTTGTTGTAAGCTTTCATAATATACAGATCCGACCTTGGCATCTACCATACCTTTTTCCAATGGGCCAATCAGGCCTACAGCCTTTATCATTAACCCGTCATGATACCATCTTAGGCCTAATGTACTGAGCATAAGCAAGGGATCCGCCTATGGGGGCCGAACTAGAATTGTCAGAGAGCATAACCAACACAAAAACTGTTGCCAATTTACTGTAATCCATGCGATCCTGTGAAAGAATAATTCCTGTCTACAGACTATAACAGTATAAGAACTGTTCATCCTTAAAGGACATATGCTTTTGCTTTTCTCAATAAATAAATCAAGCCTCTTGCATGGCTTAATGTCTCGTGTCGTGGTTCAGTGAACCGCACACAAGGGCCACAGTTTGTGATGAGAACTATTAGGCAATGGTGCATTATAAGAACACCTAGGCAAGTGCTCATCAGTAAAACATCTAGGAAGAGGTTCATGATGAAAACACGGGGACAAGGGTTCCAAGGAAGAACTGTTGGACAAGAGTTCATGAGGAGAACATCTATTCAACGGTTCATGACAAGAACATCTAAACAAGGGCTCATTAGGAAAAAATTTAGGAAAAGGTTCATAAGCAGAGCACCTAGACAAGACTTTATGAAGAAAACACCTCGACAAGGGGACATGATGAACACACCTAGATGGGTTTATGATGAGAAAGATAGACATGTGTTTATCATCTACATACTTGGACAGATTAAGGATAGGCACACCCAGACAAGAGGTCTCATCATGTAGAACAGGGGAGAGGGGGGGCAGAACAAACACTAGAATGTCTGCAAGGAAAGATTAGTTGAAAACAAAATAGAACAGACTACTTTACCCAAGAAACTAAGAGAAAATCCACAAGGTCAGCTGAGAGGACCCATACTGCACCAACACACATACTGGAAAAAATCACTAGCCCACATCGTTCATCACCAGCAGTGGGTGGACTGGAATGGAACATTCCCGGGTACACACCTTGTGGCTGAGTTGCTGATTCTCCTTCTCTAGTTCCGTCAGCTTCAGCTGGCCTTCCTCCATGGTCAGCGAGGTGTCCCGAAGCTCCTGGATGGTGTGCTGCAGGCTCTGGTTGTCCTTCTCCAGCTTCAGGATGCGACTCGATGCAGACTCATTAAGCTCAAACACAAAGGACTTCCTTACTGCAGAGATAACAACAACACTTGAAGAAAACACCCCACAAACTGCATTCACCAATTGACCAGCTTTACCAGCCAAGCTCTGGACTAACAGCACTACAAACGTTGTCACTCAACACGGGATCTGTCCCTTTGCAGAATGCTACCCACCCACTGTAATAGACCACTCACTTCAAAAGACATGGATTTCTTGGGTAGAACAGCCTTGCATTTTAAAGTAAGGGTTATGTCTATGGATTAAGTACGAAAGACCTTCCAAACAGGCAGTGAAAATTTTAAGCCCATAGCAATTACAGAGCTTAAGCAGAAAACTGAGATATTATCCTTTTGTAAGCAGAGTACAATTTCAATAGCAATAATACCACACTCATCTAGCACCATATCCACATGACATGGGCCTTCGAGCACTGGACTTATGTCGTGTAATGTGGATTTGTGGAGCACTGCTTGTCACCCGTGAGGGTATCCAGGTACTTAGTAGGTGAGAGTAGGCGTGTGGTAAGGCTGGGCCAGAGTACAGTTAGTCTTGAGGGTCCCGCAAGAAGACTAATTGAAAATCCAGGTCTTCAGCTTCTTAAGGAGGAGGCTCTCATGTGTTGGGGGAAGGTCATTCTAGGATTTGGTGACTTGGTAGGAGAATGATAGGCCTCCTGTTCTGCTTCTGTGGATGCTGGGTGTGTGTGTGTGTGTGTGTGTGTGTGTGTGTGTGTGTGTGTGTGTGTGTGTGTGTGTGTGTGTGTGAGAATGAGAGTGATGCTGAGCGAAGTTGTCTTGTGGGCTGGTGAAGTAAAGCCAGTGATTGAGATATGCGGGTACTGTGTTGTGTAGTGACTTGAATGTGTGTTACTAATATTACCAAACTCAGTAACAACATTAAACTCTGAAATAAAAATGTTTCTATTGGATTTGAGTCTGTAACCTTCTGCTTTTATACACTATCCTTTCAAACCACTTGAAGTGTTCACGTGGCAGACCGTATTGAAATGTGATTACGAATACGCGCTACATCCACTTAAGCGCCTGAATCAAGGTCCCCGCATGCACAATCTATGCTACCCTCGGTTTTCCGTACTGTTTAACTTTCTCTCACCAGCCTCACAACCCGTTTTAAAAGCTATGCCTACTGCAGAGATATTACCTGCTTCCTACCTGTTTTTTCCTGTGCCATTTACTTCACATGCAGTCAAGTGGTAGATGAAGAACTAGATCTTCATCAAAGCAGTTGTTCCCCCTTCTAAAACAGTCTACTACTACACCCCAAGTACTACTGATACAAGACCTTTCTGCCACCAGTTTCAATTCACCAAGAATGTCATTAACCTTTCCAATGAGTCAATGCTCCTAGACCCACAGACATCTTTCTAATCACAACAACAAATGCATCACAACACTTTGCAGCCACAGATACGCTCCCAACGCCCGGATAGGACTTTCCTGCCCCCAAACAGCAATACATACTAAACCCTTGCAAGAAAGGGCCCCTACTAACATGGTTAAATGTGTTGAAACCCCTTCTCTGCACCCAGTTGTAAGGAAAAGTATAGCTGCCCTCATAGACCTTTGCATCATTTAATCATCTGGACCTTGCTACATCCAATAACCAACCCTTGTAGCACCTTAAAATCTTCATGTATCTTGAAGAACGTCCAACTCCCTTAACCACCCTATGACGATCAAAGGGTCTTAAATACACAGAACCCAAGCATTTTCCTACTTAGACTATGGGCCATTAAGAAATATGTTGATCCACCCGCTTCAATGGAATCCTCAGATTCTCTTCCCAAATTCATACCTCAACCCATCTTTCTACCACGATGGACCAATGGGACAAAACTCTCCAGCCAACATTCTACTACATCTCTTTAACCCTATGAGAAACTCCATCCACGCAACTGTTGTATTTCATGGGTCTAGAGTAGAGCTTGTGAAACTGACCAGAATTATGTCACTGGGAATCTGAAACTTTTTGCTACAACTGAACAAAGACTTGGAATAGTGGCAGAAATTGGAGATCAAAGATATGAAGTCTGCTTCAAATAAACTTAAAAATAACTTTCTTTTCAACAGAAATTTATTTAAAATACATCACATCACTGTGAAGGCAAACTACACCCAATTCCAAATAGAAGTCCTGTAGGCTTAAGCACCTGAACTACCCTTGCTGATCCCACACAAGGATCCACATCTACACAACCGCCAGTAGCAGGGTCTGCTACTTGCTGCAACCTGAAGGCAACCGATGTATGCATCTGTGAAGAGAGTGAAAATCTAGTTGAAACAACCTGCTTTGAAAGGTAGGAGAAAGTTAGATTGTTTCTCCAGTTTACCAAAATGAAAATGTTTTCAACTCTGTTAGAATTTACGATGCTTGTCCGCAGATCATTAAGCAAAGACTGTACTTCACTAAAAATCTTTAGCTCTTCACAGAGAACATACACCTTATTTTAAAATAATATAAGGCAATTGTGATCGAAGCAGAAATGCAAGTGTTTGAAGTACAAGTCAGAACTGACTTTGAAATGTAGGCAAAATTACAGTACATATTCTTTGTATGAAACACAAAGAACTCCAGCATAATGGTGACACGGATCCCAAAGTTAAGATAAACAGGCGCACTCACATGTGATGTATTGTGAGGGCGTGGACAGATGTGACATGCTTCTGCTTTCCAATACCCTCTTGCGTCAGTCACTCACTTGCAATGTGGTGTTGGGGGGCTTTCTGATAGTGTCGGTATGGCTGCACTGCCTGGATAAGTCTGCCCCCTTGCAACAAACTGTGCAAGTGGGTTGTTTTATTTGGGGGATGTTGGTAGACAGATGCACCTTGCATAAAAACCGGCCAAGTGAAATAGGCCGCCAGCTGCCTACTGGAAGCTTGTATGTTCAAATAAAAAGTGCATCTCTTCTGTGGCTTGTAATAAACTTTTCTGTTGCAGGGAGGAGACATTGCTAAAGACATTCAGAACAATTAAAAATAATACAAATGTAATACTTATATAGCACTTGCTGCTGTGGACTTGCAGCCAGGGAGAGCAGCAAATAACCAGACTTATTAACACAATCACTTGTCAACTAACTTTATCAATCTTTTAAGCATGAAAGTTAGTGCTAGACTTTAGACCTACTAAAAGCAAGGTGCACTCAGACTTTAGAAGCAGTCGCTTTGCCATTTCTTGTTCCCTTTAAATGAATGGATGCTTGAGCAGAAGAAACAAGAAACAGGACCATACTCCAAATGAGATCTCCTCATAGTAAAGCAACAGCGTTGGTTACTTTTGAACTATTTGCATATCAAGGCCACTAAAGCCTGGGACTTCTTTCAAAATCACAAGTGAAATTGCTTGTCACTGGACACTGTGGGAAACATTTTGCAACTAAGGGCCCTTCAAATAAACAAACTGCCAAGGCAGCTGAAAAGATAGAGTTTGTTATGAAATAATACATCCCCATTGCACAAAAGCATAAAAATAGAAACCTGCTCTACATGACCAATGAAAGCTTTCGGCACTATGACAATGAAGAATAATAGCAGGAACAACAGGCGCCCCGAATCCACCTTCATGGCAGGTGCGTTATTTATAGTTCAATAACGCATTACAAGGAACAACACACGTCTCTCGCCGAGGGAAGAGGGATTAACCATTAACTCCCTGGGCATTTAATATTTTCAAGAAAAATGCCTTCTGCGTTCCGGAAGTGCAAGAATGAGTGAGGGACTTCAAAGGGGGATTTTTCAGCGTGGGTGTCTTCAGGAGATTCGCAGGATGTAGCGTACCCATGTATGTCACCTGGAGGGCTTCCAAACATCTTTTGCAAAAATAACTTTCAGCCATTTGACATCTTAAAAGGAGGCTGAGGTCTTTTTTTTTATGTTGAGGCAATGAAAGAAGGAGGTTTTCTATACAATCTTCTCCCCCCCCCCTCTTTGAAGAAGCTGAAGCATGGTTCCAAAACCGGTAACTCGGGGACCTGGGTAGGTTGCTTATGCATCTACACCGCAGTAAACTACTACACCAAGTCTGAAAAGCCTTCTCCATCAAGCAGGTCTTCAGTAGAACCTGGTGCTGTAGAATCTGCCTAATCCCTACAATCTAATCAGTAACAATCATTGAAGATTGTTGGGTGGATTACCATGTTGCTGCCTTCCAAACATTCTTTTATATGGATATTAAGCAACAGCGCTATAGTAGCAACTTGCTGGGATGGCCGTCCAGTGCATGGCTTCATACAGCTATGCTGTTATGTGCTTATGTGTTTCTGATTAGCCCTCAACTTTCCTCTTGTGAACTTGACAATCATTTGTATTTAACTGACGTGCTCCATCTTTTCACTTGTGTTGTCATTAGAGTTGTGCTCAGATTACTGGAGGACATGTAAGTGTGAGTAAAGGTGTCTGCTGGCCACACATCTAAGATTCTGAGGTCATTACCAGGGGTGGCAAAGATTTACATTCTACCAGCACCAGTCCTTTCATCTGTACCCTAGTATGGAGGCTGCTCGCTGACCCTCCCGATATTAAATGTCTGTAACTTGGATTTCTTTCCTCCGTCACTTGTGGAACACGTGGGGCTATTGTACAGGGCTGCTGGATGCAAGCAGTTGGACGTGCTGCAGCATCCCCAGATACCCTTAAAGTTCAGATCACATAACGTGCATTTGTAAAGCGCACAATCACCCAAGGGCATCTTGGCGCTGAATAACAGATGTTTATTGTTACCCAACACAATGGTACTCATTTTATCAAACTCAGAAGGATGAAAGGCTGAGTGGGCCCGCTGGGATCTGAACCTGTGACCATGAGGTCGAACACAGGCCCCTACAGTGGACGCCATTAGTCCACTAAGCCACCAGAACCAGCCTGGCTAGAAAAAGATTGTTACTTCCAGTAGGTTCAGCAGTGATTTCAAAGACTGTCAAAGACTGGTCTTCTGACAAACTGCAGCAAACTATTTTCATAAAAAAGGTTTACAGATTTTTCCTGTTTGTGAATTTTTCAGTTTGAGCCTAGCAACACTCTGCTTGTGGTACACTGCTGTGTTAAAAAAAAAAAAAGCAAGAATTCAATCAAAACTTTCTAACACACATGTATGAATAAAAACATTTGTTTGATTTACAGTGTTTCCAAATAGTCCAGAAGGATGTGAAGTGGACGAGGCACATTCACTCTTAATTCCGAAGTCTAATGGGGACAAAGTGGTCTGAAACAACCAAACACACATTAGGTAGCTTTATGTGATGGAGAGAGAGTGAGGGAATGTGAGAGAGAGTGAGAGTGGGAGAGAGAGTTTTTCATGCAGTGTGAGAACACTGGTGTCTCTATGAGCTTTGTATGTGGCTTTCCTTAGTGAAGCCTAGTTTGGTCCATGGCGCATATGAGGCCTATCTGTAGTCCTTCCCAGGTCCCTATCACTGAACCTGCTGTAAATGATGAGTGAGTGGGAGGCCACCAGTCTCCCTTGTATAAACCAGATTTCCCTCTGCAGTAGTGAAACACGCCACCCACTCTTCCTATGCGGTTGCTGGCATCCCAGCCAGAAGAGATGCAAAGCTTGGTCTGTCTTGGAATCAACAAACTATGTAGACCAGTTCATATTGGTCGGTATCCCTCTAGACTGAGGCAGCAAAAATACTACAGTAGAAGACAAGTGAAGATTTTTGAACATCCCATCCCATGCACAAGTAGATGCCCCATCGCCAAAACAAATGGATTTATCTTTTAAGACCTTTACTTATTTTCTCAATTAAGAACATGAATTGCAATCATTCAAACTCAGCTTAGACTTTGCACCATATAACAGTTAATGCACATCGATCACCCACTGTGTTTAACGTTACATCTTTTTTCAGTAGGGAGTAAAGAAATTGGTATATATAAATACATTGTTTCCGCTCCATTTTAATCAATTGGTCAAAACCATCCACATTCTTCATCCAAACTCTCCCTCAAATATTGCATTTGAGGGCCTTTCTTTTGAGGACGCAAGGCCTAGGAACCCAAGTGAGGTACTGTTTTATCGGGAGAAATATTGGAACACTAGATGGTAGGAATTTTGTGGATGCCGACTGATTCTGGGAATGTGAGAAAAAAGTGTTATTTTAGCCAAGGTTTAACGTTTGCAGGGCATTTGGGTTAAGGAAATGTAGTGGGGCCCTCACCAGTCACACCACTCTTGACTTGCCCAGGTGTCTAGTTTTCAGAAATGTCTGGGTTTAGTAGGTTTCTCCGAGTGGTGTGCTAGTCCAGGCCCAAATACCACTGCTACCCACATCGCCAAAATGAGTCGATTTTAATGATGAAAATGTGATGTCTCAATGTTGCTTTTGGTTCATTTCCTGTAGCAGGCGCTGGAAATTCCCACACATTTTTATCAAGAGAAGTGTGGGAACACAGATTAGTAGAACATTTATTAGCACTTACATTTCTCTCTATTTTTTGCTTCCAAATGTAAGCCAGTATGCAAGAAAGAACATGTTTTGCAAAATACCCTTTGAATCACATGATAGTGTAGGTAACCCCAAATTCAGAGTTGTACAAATTACCACTATTCCTAAACTCAGTATCCTGAGCACATTTAAAGAAACAGGTTTCCTTTATACCCATTTTCGTTCGATTAGATTTTTCCATCTGAATTGAAGCATAGTCGGTACACAATGAAAAATCATTATAAGCTGCCAATCAGTTGCTGGCTCTGGGTATCGCATGTTTTTTGACAAACAAAAAACATATACTTCTGCTACCAGTAAGGTCTGATAGACGGAATGGCATACTACTTTTGTAAATCAGCCAGTGGGTCAAAAAATTACAGATGAAAACATTGCCTGTTATTTCTACTTTTTCCTATTTGTTTAACATTATTTTTGATTTCAATGATTAGTTTCTTTGGGTAGATCGTAAGTAATGTACACAAATGACCCCTTGCTGAAATCAGAATTATGTATAGTTTTCAGAAATGTAAAGCTTTGTGGGTTCACCCAGGGGTTTCCCAACCGTTTCCATCACAAGCAGTAAGTAGACAAACCTCAAAAAATATGAAAAAGCATTGGCAAAACCAATAGGTCTCGCCTTAATGCCCTATTGGCTTTTCCAATGCCTTCTGGCAATGTTAATAGAATAATTAGGCAGCATCTAATGAACATAGGGTAAAGGGGTAACTGACTGAACTAATGAAAGCACCCATGAATTCTTACCATCCGAGATGTCGGCACTTCTGGAAAGCTGCTCCAGCTCCCAGCCCAGGTGCACAGACTCATTCATGCTCTGCTTCTGAGCGATCTCCAGCATCATGTTCTCTTCCAACAGCTCGTCAATGCGCTTTTTGTCTGTGTCCCGATCCTGTGGAATGGAGCACGAAAACAGAAAAACTCATCAATGCATGGATAATCACCTTTTACTTGCAGAAGTTCCAAAAACGGTCTTAACAGGTGAGGTCAAGCATGGGACATCATATGGAGAGAGGGACCTGGCTCCCACGAAATCATCCAATTAAAAAAAAACAAAAAAAACACATTAATTTAGAGAGGCACCAACACACTGCCTGCCAGCCCTAGAGAGTCTCAGAGCGATTACACACACCAAATTCTTACATTATGTTGACACTGTGTGCAAACTATCGGTTAGGGGTTCCTATGAAGCATACAGACATACATTAAAAAGTCCTTCCACCCATGGAGTTTTTCGATGCCCGGCACAACAGGGGGAGCATGGCAGTTAGATCAATGGAATCGGGAAGGAGTACTTTTTGGTAAACGGATCTGTCAGGCAGGTCCAGTATGTACAGTAAAGAGCAATGACCTCGAACCGCTCATTAACACAGCCAGTGATGGGAATATAGCTTTTTTTTATAACAATTTTTTTATTGATTTTTAGAAAAGCCTGCCCTAAACCATGAAAGCAGACAGTCATGCACATAGTAATTAGCTGTAGTCAGTATACATATGCCTGATCAGCATGAATTATTACTGATGCATGCTATTTCTAAATTACATAGGTGAACATTCACAATACAGTTGATTGAAAAGGATCCTGCCAGGGCCCCATATTTCACTATTCTTCTTGGGGCATCCTCTTGCCAATAAGACTTCCTATTCCAAGTGTGAGCAACCGTTCATAAGTCGCGTCCTTTCTGTTTTCAGGGGGTGCTTTATCATAGTGCCACCATCTTGCAACATCTTGCTTGCTAAACAGGAGGATCATCCAATCAGCTTACTCGAACTTCATCAACCTTCCATACACTCAATCATTCCCAAGAGCCCAGGCAAAAGTCTACCGGCCTTTGTGCAACTGCTGACACTGCACATTGAATGTTCAACGAGTATTCCTGAATCAATGGGCAGTTTCAGACCGTGTCAAAAAAGTTCCTGGTCTCACAAATGTACTGTACGCACTGCAGGGCTTAACTTGCACCCATCTTTCACAGTATAACTGGGGTAAAATAAACCAAATGCAATCATGTAAAGGGTATAAGGAGCAAGTGAGCAGATGTAGCCAATTCTTGGTGAAACATTTTTTCTCTGAATATATCCAATATTAAACTGGATTGTTTCTCCCCAACTTCAGAAACAGCAAGGCAGCTGCATACTGTAAACGTTGACATCAATAAACACAGCCATGACTAATAGGAAATCCACAACAAAGAACAAGTTAAGGCATATACTCAAAGATATTTACAAAATAATAAGATGATCTGTAATAATCTGCAATGTCTCTTCATGTCTCAGCACCTGAAAAAGATGTTGCAAACGTATCTTGTGCATTTCAGCAAAAAGGATACCCCTTAATGTGAGGTGGCGACACCATGGCATTTATTTGCCTTTCCTCTTTTTTTTAACACCGACTCCCCACCCCTATGTTTGGGTCTCCCCCTGTGTTGGAAAGTATCTACAATTACGGGCTGCCAATTTTTAGAAAGGGGACTACTGCAGGAAACATGTCAGTCAAAAGCTGGATTAATGTAGTCAAAAAACCATATTTTCCTCCTTTTAACTTTGTCAATCTTTTGCTTACAGGAGTTCTTAAGAGGAAAGCCAGATCCTTGTCTCCACATTTCCCCAAATTGCATTGAAAAAAATTACAATGAGACTGAATCTATACTCACCAGTTCCAGATCATGAAGCTTCGACTTTATCTGCAAGTTCTCTTTCTCCAGCTCATGCACCTTGTCAGTACGGGCCCGGGCCGTGCTCAGCTGCTCCTCCAGCATGGCCTTTGTCTCGATCAGGATCAGGTTATCTTCTCTCAGCTCCTAAAGTGAGGCATGAAAGTGATTTCGATAAGAGTTACATCACAGAAGACATGCAGCAACCAATTTACATGCACCAGCAATTTTATCATTTACTTATCTCGGACAGCCTTGACAACTGCAGAATGGTGAGTCCCAAAGTGGTATTCCACTATCCAAAGGTGGTACCTTCCTCAGGGTATTGGGGCTCAGTCCCATCAATGACCGCCACTTACTGCATTCTCTGATTATCTGTACTGGTAAGACAGCCCTACACATTATGGAACGTGTAATCAAAGTGACTAACTTCAGGCTCCTTGCTTAACAATGCCCTTATTAATTTGTCATGCACATGCAAGGACTTCCATCCCCAAATTACACAGACGCAGGAGAAGGTGGGGAAGAGGACATATCCCACCCTTAATTGAAAGCCTTTCGACACTTCGTCACATATCCCCACCAAAGCGTCCGACGTTGTGCGTGGTGCTCACTTGTGATAGTGTACTGAAGCTCTGCGCTAGCCCTCTTTCTGACTCGCTGCTAATGCTGGGGAGGTGTCCGAATATCCATTCTACACTACTGATAGGCACAAACCTTCGAGCCTTCCCCTCACATCAGTGACCGAAAGAGGGGAAGCAGAACTGTTTCCTTTTTCACTATAAGACTGTGTGGAACATTGTGTGAGCTGCTGGCGAGCACCGCATTCTTAGAGAAATTATGTTTTATGGAAGATTTACTCAATTCAGGTCAGCAACCCAAGCATGTGAACAGTAATGACCTATGTAGCCTACAACTGTACCCGTTTCATTTGTGTTTAAATTGCCCATGCTCTTTTATTAGTACTTAGCTGTTGAGACATTGACACTGGTCGTTTTGTTAGACTTGCCTTCTGTAGTAGTGAGTTAGGATGCCGGAGTTGTAAAGATAGTTTATGCAATGATTTAGGCAGTCAAGCTTCCCAGTAGGGGGGCTGCTTTCAATATGCTGTATAAAATACAAACCTTTGTGCCTAATGTGACACAACTGATCATGTGCAGCATTATGCAGGTGAGCGGAAAAGAAAGAATGTTAACAGAAAAGGGAATGAGCGAGAGCCAAAGAGCAAGAGAAGCAATATCAGATAAAGGTTCAGAGAAAGGAAGACTGTCAGGAGTTGGAAATCAGAATGAAGACAGAGAAAGCTTTAGAGAGAGAGAAAAAAAGATAAAGTGGATGAGGTCAAAATTCACAGCGAAAAGATTTGCAATATAAACACTAGTGATTAAACAGTAATAGAGAAATACAGATATGTAGAGCGAAACATGTAAACAAATTGAGGAGGAAGAATACTGTTACAACTGCTTCACAAAACAGGGCCCCTTTGAGTAGGTCAGAGGTGCTAAGCTCGATTGGTGGAATTTCACCATGTTTCTCTGTGCCGCCTGTGTGAAAGTTCACCAGTCGCCACTGACACCACCCAAAGTTACGGACACCTCACAACCGAGTGGAGCTCAGTAAACAATCTTTCGAACAGTTAGATAAAATTGATTTTTCCAGGTGTTTGTTCTGGAACAGTTTTTTTTATTATTTAAAAAATTCCTTTATTGATATTTTGTTCAGGATACATACAGCGGTATAGCTCAGCAAAGCAGTGATACATACAATATCAACATAAGAAGTACATCAATTGCTAGAGAGGATTCTGAACTCCCGCAACCCAAGGAATCAGACGCACTCTTCTGTAATTCGTAAATTGATTTCCAAATTCTCATCCAAATGACGTGAAATAATTAGAAGGGACAAGAATTCAGGGGACTGCTGCTTAAAGGAGGTTTTAAAATAAGTTAAGAGTGCATATTTGTTCTTGTTCATAGATCGGAGCTGGCTTTTTTCTTAAGGTAAGCTTTAAAGAGACCTATTACTTCCAATATACATAGAGTGGTCTGATGCTCTGCACATTTTCAACCATTAGCTTTCACTGGACCAGCCTCTTTAATCCTTTGGCTTGAGACTGTGTTATGGTTAGACTGACTAAATGTACTAGTCAGTTCATGATCACATAGTAGAATGTAGAACTTATCTGCATCACTGGTATGGAACCAGGGATTCCAAGGGATCAGTGGGACTTGGAGCCTCTTCTGATGGCTGGGTGGCCCTCTTGTTCCATACTTGTTGAATTAAAGTAGATACAAGGCTTCTGGAGTATTCAATCTGTTTGAGCTGCGCAACTTAACACTTTGTCAATCACGTCTTGGCTCACTCCAGTAGAGCATTCACTTCTCACCTAACATTACTAATTCTTTTTGAGTATCTTGCCACCTCCACTCAAGTGATTACATTGAACTGCATGAAAGGCAACAAATATAGCCCTCTATCGCCACTCCTGCTGGCTACCTTCATTGTGTCTTGTCCTAATGTGCTAAAGCTGCATGCTTTAGCACATTAATGCCCTTTGCCAATGCTTTTTAGATAAAGGTTAAACATTTATTCAGACTGCCAGGCCTCCTATAAAAATGTAAAAATGGGCTTGCAAAAGTGACTAGCGAGAAGCTGATATAGCCTTCCTCTATTCCCTCCATGTGTGAGGATATGCAAGCAATCACATAACCATTAGGCGTCAGGGCAAAATTACAATCAAAGTGAAGAAAGAAAGATGGGTCTGATGGGACAAGCACTAGCTTTATCTATTCCAACATTGGTAATTACATGACTCTACTTTAGTGATGATCTAAACATAGTCTAGAATTCAAATCCAAAAGAGAAGGTGTACATAATCTTTCATGGAGTGCGTACCCTCCAACATTTCATTGGATGAGGCACACTATGCCTTCATCAATAGTTTTGAAGAGCAGAAAAATATCCCCTGTGATGGGGAGACAATGGCATAGGATGAATTCCAAGCATCTACAGTACATGCATGTATGAGATACAAGCATGCATGAGAATATCTGAAAAAGCTGATAGCTTTACAAATTAAAATGCTTGGCATACAGAAGGTTCTTAAATATACTTTATTTGCGTTTGTACAGCACTAAAGCCTAGTGGTATCCAATCAATTGGTCATAAAGCTAAAATGGAGAAATTATCAAGATTGTTCTACCATGTAAATATAGAGTTTGTGTACTTTTCAAAACATTTTAAAAGTGCAAAATGAATCAGGTTACAAAATGTGTGTATACCACGTTCACCAAGTACTTGATCTGTTAGTTTGGAATGGTACACAAGCAAATGTCAACAAATGTACAATTGTTATGGATCCTACATTTTCGAAAGAGTATGTTTGCAAAAATGATTTCAAAGTGTTAGCAATGGAGAAAGAAAATGTCTGTCTTGCATTATCTACTGCATGCTATATCTCTTGTTCTTAATTTTTCTCTCCTTTCATGGGAGCTATTTTTGCAGTTTTAAATTTACTGAGTGACCGTAGGCAAACTTTGTTTTCCTTCTGGTAGATTCAGTGGCCATATTCTGATCAGGAACAATGCTCGCAAGTCAGAAAGACAGTAGATATATGAGGACGAATAGTCTATGTGAACTGTGGTGTGGAAGTCAGACATTCCTTGGTCCTGGATGTCTCTAGCATCATCTAATTTAGCATCTGTGTGTAATAACATGACAGATATCACGCCACATATTACCTTTTGCAGTCAACCAAAATAGAACTAATTAGTTAAAAGTGAAGAGCCTAGTTTATTTACATGTATATATGGAAGTGAATGACCACCTCAAGACCTCAGCTAGGGGCAACCGAGAAATGTACAAGGCCAGCAGCCCAAATTACAATCCATACCGTTTACAGAGTGAAGTCAGTAAGTTAAACTCTCTTCCAAAGGTGTTGCGATGTACTATTCTTGGAAAAGGGGAGTCTTCAGCTCTTTCGTGAATTGCAGGAGTGTTACTATGCTATGTTGGTATCAGCAGTTTTGTGCTCCTGAAGAGACTGGCCATTTTGCTATTTCCCCGGTATGCCTCAAGCTAGGGGTCGCCTTCAGAGTGGGAAGGGCTGTCATCCCATCGTGGCCCCATTTCTCTCGCCAACTCCTACAGTGTGGGTCTGGTTTGAACATTTTTGCCAGGGCTAGTTTCCATTCCGGAGCTATAGGCACCTTGCGGCCAACAACAAATTGTTATTAACTTCAGTTTTATGGAAAGAGGAAAAAGGAAAGAAAAGCATCACATCATGGAAAACTGTAAGGGCGGAACCAATTTGCACAGCTCCCCGTTCAATTACATTACGCACTTATCCAAGAACACCACGTTTAGCCTCAATCGTGTCACTCAGTGATTTGTTTGTAAAGTTAGAACATTATGGTGTCTGTCCTGCAAGCATTGAGATAAGTGAAAATAGGGATGCTATATAATTATTCCGTTATTCAGGATAAGTCTATAAATGAAGATTGAGAACGCAAATTAACACTCCGCAGGACTTTATGTGTCACAAAACGGTACTTATGATATAATATGCTTTTTCTTCAATTCCGGTTTTAATGTGTTTACATTGCAATAATCCCTTATTGCACTTGCCCTTTCCTTTTGCTCTCACACTACACGGTGCCCAAAATAATAGCCTTGTCAAACATTTAAGTTCATTTGGGAAGGTATTTTATATTAATTAATATATGGAAGATGGGTTAATTGATCTCTGTACTCTTCCACTTCATAAACACGTATCAAAGTCAAAAACGTCTTTAGTTTGCTTCCAGACTTTATCTAGGCACTTAAGTTGCTAAAGGATTTATTTCTTTACTAGCTGGATCTCTTAAAATCAATCGTATTTCATGAAAATCGTAATGGGTCTGTATGTTTTGCCTGTTAACTATACAAGGGGGAGGTGTGTGTGTGTGTGAGATCATGGCCATTGACAAAGGCATGAGCATTTCTTTTGTTGCACCCCACCTGTGCATGGTGTGTGAGCCTAGCATGGCTCTAAGGTCACCCGTCATATTGTACACTGACACGGAACGATCTGCAGGCATTACTTTGTCTATACCATGCTGCAAGCCTTTGCGAACATTAGTTTCGGAATACCAAGGACACCCATAGCCACGAGCCACCTTGACCCCACACGGACTTAAGTACAAAATGCTGTTGGCCATGAATGTCTATGCCATCATCAGGTATCGTCATGTATGATCTTGTGACCATCAGTTATAGTCTTCCCTTATTTATCATACTGGCTCATCTAAACAGCATATACATTTTAATATACAAGTACATCTTGCCATACACCACCACAGCACATTAGGCACACCGGATGACACCATCAAGCCCACAGCACCAAAGACATTCAACTGGCTAAGCATTGCCATCTCAACCGTAAATCCATATTCTCTTACAAACTTATATTTCAAACATTAAGAAAAGGAAAACTGTAATATATCCCTTATGCACATGCGCACAGTGTATCAAAGCAATATAATCAGCTGTGATGCCACCAAACCGAACAGGTACCTTAAGCCAAACAATGAACAACTGTACACCTCAGCAGAATGAACAAAGGGAAACTCACCCACACACAGATGTACGTCCACATGTATAATGTACTAGATAGATCCACTACTGACTGAACTGGCGTCTAGCCAACATGAATCATTACAAAACACCACATTAGTTCTAGCTGGCCACTATGCGACACAACACACTCCATTACTAAACAATGCCAATGAGAATCAAATAATACCCAGAGACCACTTTGATTCCAGTCAAGGAGGATTCCAGAAGAGTAACGAGTGCCAAAACCTTACATGAGGTAGCTATACAAGAGTAAGTAACGTAAGTAAAGTTCCCAGTTTTCCGTTTTTACTGATTTTTACAGATAAAGACAGAAAAACACCTACATTACTGTCTGTATTTAATTTTAAATGTGGTAAATAAGGAAAAAAGGTTTATTTTGTACATTTCTCAACACTGTCAATCATGAGTGCTAGGCCAATAGCTGTGCAGATTGACAGGCAGGGAAGTTAAAAAAATTAAAAAGATTTCTTAATGAAGCTTAAATAACTGCAGCAGTGCAGTGGTTTAAGCTGTTGTACAATGCAAATGGGTTCAACTGACTATTATACTGTAACTGGCTAAAACCCATTGAATGTTCAAACAAAAGTAAACATATGTCAGTTAAATAAATGAGGAAATATAACCAATGCGGCTTCATTTTTTACACTACACGCAAAATAAATATGGATAAATACAGATAAAACCAGCAAAAAATGTATATGGATAAATACAGACGGAAATGTAAAAAAAAAAAACTAATCCTAAGATAACATGCAATACATCTTTGACTAGTGCAGGGAGTTCTGGGGGCTATGCCTGAACACGAACTCATTAGATTTATTTAGCTGCAAAAAGGGTGTGAAATCAGGATGTTAGGTCTTCGGGGCGGTGGAGTGTTAGACACCAAGGTTGGAGAGACTGACAGAGGAGGATAATTGCATACAGGTAAATATCAGACACCTGAGGCAGGTCAGTGGGCACAAACAGAAAGACTACACCTCGCTTGGCAACAAAGAAATAGGTAGAGCTTGGCAGCCTCCTTGACGGAGATGGACCTAGGTCAGCGTATGCTCAAACAATTTATTCAGTTGGAGGCAGGGCTTTAAGTGGAACTGGTCCGTCCAGATCTCAGACCTGCAGTAATCAAAAACTGATATTATGATTTTCTGTATTTTGCTTTCGCGCAGCAAATGATCCTTGACTAGAGCGTACTGAAAGCTGAGTCGCCTCTAAGCATCATTGAGTTGAAGTTGTGGCTTGGTGTTTATAAAGGTCAAAGCTTGAGAGCTCTGGAATTGAGGCAGAAGCAGTGTGTGTTTCGTACAGTGGCTGTCAGCAGGTCATAAAGGTGCTCAGAGTATATGCTCATCCAACCCTTGGCCCCTCTGCAGGGCGCACAGAGCAATGGTGAAAGGTGCCAATTGTAATTGTATGTTAAAGTGTGTGAAGAAGGTACACAGTTGGCAGGAGAAAAAGAAAAAGCAGTACTTGCAGATGAGTGGGTGTGTTGTGTGAATAGGTGGATGGTGAAGGGAATGAGATGCAATGAGGTACATGAAGGAGAGAGTGAAAAGAGGGTGATGAAGACTACGAGGATGAGGTCTGACATATGCAGATGGAGGACTTCAGAAAGATGGATTAATTCAGAAAGATGTGGAAGAAAAAGTGTAAGAGTGCCTAAAGAAAGACTACAGATTAAAGAGATGTGATGGGAAGAATGGGAATGATTGAGACACTCCGAAGACTACTACTACCACAGACACTGTTAATGTTTCATTCACAGTGTCATCTTTTCAAACATTTTCAATTCTAATTATTCACAACTAAATAATTATTTGACTAACTTGCTTGGTACTGATAACAAGCATTGGCAAAGCAAAAAGGCTTGACTTTTTCACGTGCAAGTCTGTTACTGCGTGATATGTCTGTGTGCAATAACAAAGCTCACAGAGAGGCGCCAAAATACTAGCTGGGCGGTACGCTATGGGAAGCAAATGCTTTTACTTCAGATATATATATATATATATATATATATATATATATATATATATATATATGCTACCTGTGAAAAGAGGCATACACAGCTCTCTGCCCTCAGAGTTTTGGGAAAGCATATGCATGTTCCATTCCAACAATATGCGGTGCAAGCTTCCCTTTAGTTAGAAATATGATAGCTGGTAAAAGTATGATGTACATACTCTGAACTATAATTAGGTCCAAAAAAATAAATTGATATTACAAAGTAACTTTTATCTAAGTTGATCATAGCGAGATAATAAAGTTTGAATGAATGAAGACTAGGAATGGGAAATGCCTCATTCATGTATCCGGGCATCAAAAAAAAAAAATGCTGGATGGAATGCTTGAATTAATCTCAGCTGCTGGTGATCGCTCAGGACACATCCCATTCCATCGTGTTTTCACCCACCAAGCCACCTCAGTTTGGACCCAGCAATGTGCAAATCAGCCTTAACCCTGCTTCATAGGGAACGGTCCAGCCCGAACTGCCAGGCCACTTTGTTTTCTGATGCCTTAAGTGTGACGGGTGTGCCCAGATGCAGGTCCCATGCTCACTGTGTCTCTGGAATCAGCTATACCTGGCTGATGAGCCAATAAGAAGGACAAAACCGATCCTGGGTTGCTTTGTTCCGGTTCAGGGAGGACCTGGCCTGGCAAATTGGGCTCGGCTGTTCCCTCTGGAGCCGGGTCAAGGCTGATTCCCATACTACTTGGTCCAAACTAAGGTGGCGTGGAGGGCAAAAAACGATGGACTGGGATGCGGCCCGAGCGATTGCCAGTGGCCGAGATTAATTCAAGCATTCCATGCATCACTTCGTTGTTTTTAGGTCGAGCCTCGAGTAGCGCGCAAGCGCTGCTCTGCGAGACTTATAGTTAGGGAGTTTCAAAAGCTGACCAGACGCTCGTGCATCATGGCCTTTTTCGGGCGGTTACGCGCGCAGGGCCGACATCTGTTTCCCATTATCGTGCCCAGACGCGGGCGCGATAATTGGAAACACATGCCTGCCGTGCGTGGAAAGGCCATGACGCACGAGCGTCTGGTCAGCTGAGCAGGCTGCCGCGCTCGCTCGTTTCCTCCTATGCTTGAACTCCTACATAGTTAGCCAGTGAACTTGCGGGAGTGAGAAAACACACAGTACGTCATTCCTGGGACAGTTAAAGATGAAGGAAGGCTTTGGCAAATGTCTTCATATGCTGCCATGAAGTGTCACCTTTTGGACAATGGGGTAGCCCACCAACCTTTTCTGGCAGCGAGACCAGCAAGTGACCCTTCACGAACAGAAGCAGCTGAAATGTACCCAGACGTCTCTTAGTCACGTGACTCGGCAGTCTTTTCTGTCGGGGGCGGGCCTTGTGCCAGTCTCAGGCCATTCTAAACCGCCTTCTCCCCCCCCCCGCACGCCAAGTTGTGCTCTCCGCCACTGTACGTCACGTGATCCGTCTCGCCTCACTCCTTCCCCGGTGCCCCAGTCACCCCCCCTCCCTCCGACGTGGCATTGTCCTCGCACGTGACCCGCCGGAGAGTGCGTACGCGACGGAGCGCGGTGTGAAGATGGCGGACAAGGAGGCAGAGCAGGAGAGTGGCGGCGGCCGCCCCGGGGAGCCGCCGGGGCTCGGTGAGCGGCTGAGAGCGCTAGAAGAGGCGTTGCGGCGGAGCGAGGAGCCTGCAGAGAAAGCGGCCAGCGACTACTGCCAGTGCTTCTGTCAGGTGAAGCACATAGTGTCTTGGTCTTTTGTGTCTGTGACCCGGGAGGTGGGAAGGGACGGGCAGTGGCCTCAGCGCTCTTTCAGTGGCGTCGCTGCCCAGAGCGCGGATTGGCCCCTTGCGCAGCTTTTGTGCGCGCCCCTGGGAACCTGTCATGGGAATGGAGAGGGTGTGGGTCCAGGCCTTCACCGGTTGGGCTTCAGGCCTTCTGTGTGGTGTTGCCTTCTACAGAGGTTGGCGACACTCATGCGCAGGACCCCAACCAGGCTTGACGGCTGAGGTGTTGCCCTTTGGGAAAGGGGTCTTTTAATTGTGTTTGCTCGTCCTTTGCCATTACAGAGCCAGTGACAGCTGACCTTTTATTCTCTCTGTACGTTACCATCGTACCGGTCCTGCCCTTGTATTTGCTGGAACTGTCGTGATCACGACTGTTTAATGGGTTTGTTTTTCGAGGGGGACACTGGGCCTGTTAAGTAAATACTCTTTACTAACTTGGTTGCATGGCTCATATGTGCGTTCTGTGTGGTTTTAGATGATGTCCCGTTGACAACTTGTCGCCAGTGGGTTAGTGAGATGCATAAATTTAAGCTGTGGTGCCCGAACACAAACGACGTAGTTCTTTTTCGGAGTTAAGCTGCTTTTGTATGCCTTATGTCTCTTGTTTTGACGTGAAGCTGTGACTTATTCACTTACTTTTCTGTAGTTTGTTGGTCATTACAACAGACCAGACACTTCTTTCTAGAAGGTGTTCGATCGTGAGGGGATTGTGCTGTGATTATCCGATTAATATTTCATAGAATTTTAAAAGTTCGAGCCAGTGTGTTGTAGTAGTTCAGTTGCTGTTAGTCACGTCCAGTCATACGTTTTAAGTGCATATAAAACGAATAAAAATCGCATACCATAATAGATTCATCTCCAAACCAAAAGCAAACTGTTTGTTTTCATTTGTTAGATACTCCATGCTGTTTGTCACCTGACCTGACGCTCGTGACGTCTCACTAACTGCTCAGTGGCTATATATCTTTAAGCGATTCAACACGAAGAGTTTGAACTTGATGGTAGTCTGCTGTGTCCTATTCCAGTAGCCTATCACGTTAGTAACTTCATTGCACAACTTGCATATTACCAAAACAGAAAATTCTGTAGCAATTGTTTCTTCGACTCCAATTCTGGTTTAATCGCTTCACATCGTTACGTGACTTCACGTTTTTCATACCAGCCTTGATTGCCCCAGTGAGATATTGTGTTTTCTTCTGAAAGTCCACGTGTTTCAAATGGTACCAACGAAGGACAGGGTATTACAGACTTTAAGGGCAGGTTAATTAGTTGATTCCTGTTTTAATACTATCTTTTCCAAATTAGCGTGTTACATTTTGGTATTGGGAAACCCGAGTTAGTGGGTGATTTACATTGCATGTTTTAATCCTCGCTTGAGCCCGCGTGTTAATGCTGCTAAGTTATATATCTTGATTTACATTTTTTATTTATTTTTATTATGGGTGTAGCTAATTTAGGCGATGTATGTTATTGATCCTGATGCTAGCGGACGCTTTATTCTTTTTGCGTTATTCCTTTTTTGGTGTGCTGTATTGGTGGCAAGATTTGAAAAATGTTGTCTCCCCTGTAAGGCATTATGACCCTACATGTTAAAGGTTCTTTAAGAATAGTCTTTACCACGACAAATTAAGTCAAGTGGTTGGCTTGAGATAATTGCAAACAGAATGAATCTTTATCCCCGGACATTGGTCCATTATGACGCCTGTCAAAGATTCTATATGAGCAGGTCGATGTACGAACCACAGACCTAATCAAAAGGATTCTTGCCACCCCGCCCCCAAAAAGACATTGACCATGGACAGCGACAGTATAGAAGAAATTAGTGTTCTGTAACTGTGCGCAAAAATATTTTTTGCTCTCATTCTTGAATAAGATTTATTCCTGTGTGGAAGCATATCCCTATTTAGAAATGCAAACGGTTTGCATGAGTCCATGTCAAGGTAACGCGTTTTAAAATACTTTAAACTACGTTTTCTAGAAGAGGTCTGCGTAGATTGTGAACTAGGCTTACACTGAATGTTTAATACATAGCTCAGTTGACTTGTATATTTCTTTTACCAGTTCAGAGTTTCTAAGGGCGGAGTATTCGGTCTCCGAGACTGTCTATTTTTTGTATTTAATCCTAACTGTAGAACAAGTCTTTGACAACAACAAGGTCTAGTTGTCGTCCCTATCATAGTGTTGGTGAAAGTTGTTTTGCATAATGAATTTGCAATTTAATGTCCGCGGGTACATTTCTAAATGTTTTGTTGTGTGCTGAGTTTGTCTGTACTTTTTGTATCTTTTGTTTGAATGATGTGCTGTTTTTTTATGTATTGCCTTTTAAGTCCTAGTGTGATCCTCCTGAGAAATGCTGATGTTTTCCAAAGAGTACTCACAATCCAACCTTCTTCCAAATTTGTACAACAGTCAATAAGCCTTAATGTCAGTCATTGAGCAAGGGCTCCCGACCTTTCAAACTAAGTCATGTCCAAAAACACAAACATTCTAAGTTGGGAAATCAACGTGGCCTGCATGGCTGTGCTTTATAAAACGGATATTTTGGGCATCTGTGATGCAGAATGAATTTGCTAACTGAATAATATAAATGTTGAGGCTTTGCTGTTCGCCGCCACTTTCTTTATTGCTAGGGAAATTGTGTGCAGAAAAGTCAATTGGCCTCTTTATGTAAATCCAGAAAAGAGCTTCCATTGTTTGGGGGATTGATATTCCCAGAAGCGTTTGACAGAAGAAATTTAAAGTGAAAACAGCTCTGCTCAGGGTTAGGAAAGAGAGGTTTATTACATATGATTTTAAACTTGTTTTTGGCTATCATTGCCCTATGAATTTGGAGTGTATAGAGTGGTCAGATTGTAACCACCTTAAGAGGTCGAGAACGTTGAAATAATTTTTGGGCTGCCTATGCTTATAAATGGAACCGTTTATAGAAAAGGAAAATACAATACACATGGACACTGCTGTTCTGAAGTAGAGGCAGTAAATTCTAAGCCATGTTTTATTGTTCCAGTAATGTAAAGGCAACAGACACGCTTTCTTTGCACAAATAAAAAGCTTATTTTCCTATAGTGAATTAAAAGTGAAGAGGAGTTTTACACCCATTCCAAGTACACATGCCTGCTATTAAGCACCCTTACCTTCCTGTTAAAAATAAGCACAATCTGACTGGCACAGTGGGCAATACTGTGCTTTTTAGATCAGCAGGTGTTGATGACTTTGTGGTTAACAGAAAAAAGATTTAGGAAGCGCTACTAGAGGGGCTATGGGTAATCCCGCATGTTGATTCTCTTAAATACAGCATAGGATTGGGCAGAAGTTGTGTGCCTCCACTGAAAGAGTGGTTCTGTTACACACTATGCCTAGTTGGAAACCTTATGCTCATTACAGTAGGTCTGCATTGGTTATAGCGTAGGTCTTTAAGGTGTGGGGTGCTTCCCCTAGGCGTCCCTGGTTATATATCCCGACGGGGGCGTAAATGCCCTTCCAAAGACTTGTAAATGAAGATTGCCTGGAAGTGCGACCTTGCTTATTTGTCACATGTCTAGGCGGTCTTCATTTACAAGCAGCATTTTAACTGCGTAAACAAGCATTGGCATAGCCAATAGGTCTCGCTTTGGGACCTTATAAGTATTTAGTTATGCAGCACAATATCCTTGGTGCAACAACATCAACTGTTGCATGGCTAAACACTTATAGGAGCTAAATGTCCAAGATTTTTGTTATGAGACTATGGCACTTCAAAACTATTTTTTTAAAACATGCTCCTTAACCTGATTAGGTTTAGGTCCTGTGGTTGTGGCACCAAGAGCCTGTGTGCAGTGTTTTTGACCAGATTAGTCAGTACTAAAAACATTCAACAGTGCAGGAAAGGATTCGAGTACAACACCTTCCCTTACTATGCCTCATCCCTTTGCTGGTTATTTATAAGCAACCTTGGAGCTGGTAGTGCTGCATTACTAAATACTTATAAGGTCCCAAAAGCGAGACCTATTGGCTATGCCAATGCTTGTTTCATTTGTGTATCTGTGCATCACAGAATTAAACCAACTGCCTAATGTCTTCCACACGAACCAGCACCATTTATCAAACATCTAACTCTCGTCCAGATACCAATTCATGAAAACATGCATACGAGAGCTAACTCTCGCTCATATCATACTTCATGAATAGGGCACTGAGAAGAATGCCCCTTCCGCTCCTTGCCCTTACCTGAATGAAAGCACAGATGAGTTTACGAGAAATTGATGATGGATCACGATTAATTCATAAGAGCAATATTTGGCTTAGTTTCTTCAGGCTAGGTGGCCTCAAAACCGGTTGATCAGAAAAGTGTCAGAGCATTCAAGCATTGACTTCTCACAGATTGGGACAGACACACATTAGCATTCTGTAGTTTTTACAAGTTATGTGGAGATCGCGTTTTAGAAATTGAAACATCCAATCACTTATTTTGCAGACAAAGGAATATGTCTGCACATTTCCAACTCGTCCAGCGGGAGTTCACATATACATCTGTAGACTATCTCTGCACAAGTCTCACGGCCCAAATTAAAAATAGATATTCAATTTTGGATGACAACAACTGAAAAGGATGGAAAGAGAAAAACAGGTCACAAAATTAAGGGGATGAAGACTTGAATTTCGATAGATGGCCAAGAAGACTACTCACAAGGAAGCAAACTGACTCGATCATCAATTTCTGCCCGAAAGAGTAATTAAGGACCATCAAAATCATATTGTACTCTAGAGTGGGCAGCGTTATGTGGTGCAGACTATCAGGGGCGGCTCCTCCGTTATGGCGAAGGAGCATCGCCCCACTAGGTGGCAGCAGATTTATAACATATGAAAAATAAAATGATAATAAACCAATTATCATTTTATTTTTCTTCTTACCTGCAGACTGCCAGCGAGCCGCATCATAGGGCGGAGTGGGGCCATGCAATCTATGACAACAGTGGGGAGGAGGGGTGATGGGCACTACTAAGCACACATGACAGTTTGGCCGGCCATCTTAGGCTGGCCAAACCATCATGTGAACTTAGCATTTCTCCACCTGGCTGTGTTGTACAGCCGGGTGGAAAAAAGCTACAGGCTCCAAGGGACTGTGAGCGGAAAACCAGGCTGCTCAGACCAATCCCAGTGCTTCTCTCATGCTGGGAATACTATTCCCAGCATGAGAGCAGAGTCAGGATTGGCATCTGGAAGCCTGCACAGTGTGCGGCAGCTGCAGGTAAGTAAAGTTATATATTTTTTTTCTTGTCTTTGTGTCTGTGCTCATTTTTGAAAGCCCCCCTCCCCCTCAGCTGCCCCACCATTTGGGATCCCGAGCAGCTGCCACTGCAGACTATTCACACACGCTCCTCAGCATAATATGCAGTGCCATGCTAAGAGCTAGTGCCCCAACCTCATGCACCTCACCCAATATCTGCTACATAGGACATAGGGGTTCGAAGTCATGTGCAAATGCTGCAATACAGGACAATAATATACCTTAATAGCAGCTGCTCTGTAGGACATTTTCTTACACCTCTAACATAGCATATGCTGCACATTGGAATATGTAACAGCTAAATAATGCTTGGACACCCCGATGCAGAGTTTAGCCACCCCTCGTTGTCCGGTTCCCTTTTCTTTCCACCAAGTAAGGAAGCTGCATGGTCTCTCGGGGAACCTTGTCCCATGAAAAGGAATGCTGCCTGCGAGCGTCATGCTGTGAGGTGTTCCTTCCCTTGCACTTAACACAATAATTCTTTGCATCAAATCACCTTATCCATCGCCTGTGCAATGAGAACACTTTTTATGTAAAGTCAGGATTTCTTTTTGCTTTTTTTTTTTTGCAGCGAAGTCATGATTTTTTTTTTTGCAGCATCAGGAATGTTTCCTTGGGAGTCAGCCTTTTCATGCTCTGTCTGTGATGCAGTATTACTTTCTTTAATCAAAGGACTTAGTTAAAGTGCTGGCTCTGGATGCCGAGACTCAGACAAGACATTGATTGTCAGAAACTACTTGCCTTGCTCAACAATATAAAATAAAAAATAAAAACACACTAGGTGTTTCATAGTTAAAATGCGGATATTATACACTTCTGCTTTTAACTTAATTCTGGGATTACATTTCCTGTGTGGGGTGCAGCTGATAATACTGATTTTTTTAAATTCGTAGTGTGCTTTTTGTGCACACAAGTAACATTACTCCTCGGAAACCTCCATTTGTTTATCCAGAGTGAATTTAACCGAGGCTCGAACCTATGAGCTGCAATCGCATGTGGTTATAGGCAGCGGGTGCTTTAAATATGGGCTTAATTCAAGCAAACATTCTCACTGCCTGTTGATTCCACATACTGTGCTGCCGATTGTTCATTCAATAGTAAAACCTAGGGAGAAGAGTTGAAAGAGTTTGATGAGACAAAATCAGAAACAAAGCTGTAGACACATTAAATGGGACCCAATAATTACCACACAGCCATGACCAGCGGAAGTGCTGCTAGTTTACTAAGCATTAAAGCGGATTGGCTGCATCAATCGCATGCTGTACGCAGAACACCGTTTATTTAGTGTGTGTTAAGTGTGTCACTGCACTATGCACGATACAACTTGTGCTCCCAACAAAAGTGTAGTCAAGACAAAGCCAGATCTACTGCTTTTGTCGCTCTTTGCTGTTCGACCAATATTTTCTCCCTTAAGTAGAAGTTTTTCTAAGACTAAAAAGGTGCTGATTGTATTCTTTGTAGAAGGCTAGTGTGCAAAACACTCCAAAAAGATCAGTCATTTAGGTATTTTTGTTACATTATATTATATATTATATTATGAGTATTTGTTTAGGATATGTGTAGGATTCTTGTAGCATTTGGAGAATCTGGGTTCCTTGTCCGCTTGGCTTTGGGATTTCTTCCTGACCAACAGTGGTGGACTGAGCCCTAAAAGCACTCTGGAGAATGTTCACATCAACCTCATAGTGTAGTGAGTGAGTCTGACTATCTCCGAGAGGATTTGCAACAGCAAATTATGAGTCTCTACCAGAAAGTTGCGGGTGCGCCCTCTGGGCCTTTTGCGAGGCTGACTGCCTGATGATTTCACCTCTCATCCAACCTAGAGAGGAGTGCTCAACATACCAGAAGCTATTCCAGCACCTAATATGGTCAGTCCAATTCTACTGATCAGTCTCATTGTAATCAGTTGTCATTGTGTTTTGCCAGTGAAGGGTAGAAAGGAATGTTCAATGCATAGCTTAGTGATGCTGTACTATGTGCAATAAAATGCGTAACACAGGTCGCTGCTGAATGAGTCGAACAAAATAGTGGCAAGATTGTCCATTGCATGGTCAAATAGGGATAAGAATTCCCAGTTTATGGTTTAGATCTGTAATCACAAAAACCACAGAATTCATCTAGCTTTCAGATACTTAAAATATCTGTTTTCCCAAAGAACTCTCAAATTAAGAAAAAAAAAAAGAAATTGTCTCATCAATTGCTGAGTTGAGTGGCAACGCACTGGCCAATTATTACCTCTTGAAGGAAGATTTCTCGCTGGATGTTGCTTATGTAATGTGTTCTTTCTACATTCTCCCTCTCCAAAAATGTTGCTGTCCTCGTGAAAGCCAATAGTAAAATAGGAATCCCCCAGCATCTCCTATTACGATTTATATCTCAATTTCCAAATTTTAGGCATGGCCTTCTTGGCTTTTGCCAAAGCACAAGCCTCAACACTGTTGAGCTGGTGGAACTTTAAGTAACTTTATGGGGTAATTCAGTATGGCCAAGACTGGTCCATTGGTTGACTGTAACACTGAGAATTATTTTAATCTATTTTTGAAAAGCTACGAGCTTGTACTGCTATTTCAAAAGTCTATGAAGGATTGTTTAGGTTGATGGACATCTTGTATGCACAACCCTACCACCCTATTGAGACTACATCAAACACTGGAAAAATACTACCCAGAAAATGGGAGTCGAAAACTCACAAAACCCTGCCAGGAAACAGTGATCTGCAGCAGACAGCAAATTAGAACTCAAACTTGCAGTAAGTAACTACTACAAGAGCACTAGAAACTAGAAATTCAAGTAATCAGAAATGTGGTGGTGCACAGAGTGTTTTCTTTCAGAATACAGACTGTAGTTCTGCATCATCCTCTCCAGGCTTTCACTGTTTATGTCTTCTTTATTGATCCGCATCACTTGTTTTAGCCCCTCAGCAGCTTGTATGAACACTATAGTGCCCAATCTATCAGCAATTAGTAAAATGAATAAACAAACCATGGTCACAATGAAATATGCCAGCTGTTTGACCAAGTAAGGAAGACAAAGCTGGGTTCCTCTAATGTTACTCATGCTAATAAAATATTAACTAGTCCTGTCGACTGGTGATGGAAGAACTGAAGATGCCTGACCCCGATGGATACCCGACTCTTCGCATGGCAACAACCCAGGTATTGAAAGCTTCACGGTCAGATCAACGAAATTTCAGTGCCTTATTCTGTGCAGGTGATGGTGGAATGAATAGAGGGTTGTGTTTCCTTCTTCTTTATATCATCTGTGCAGTAGTATAATGGAAGGCGTGCTTGTGAAGCCCGTGGGTTTCTGTCAGTCATGCCATTGCTGCAGTTTCTCAATGGTTCTGGAGCTACATATTGTCAATAGTCATCGCAAGGTCTGCATCAAAATATAAAAAGATGCCAAAATCCGAAGGAGAGTGAACATATCGTGGCAATCTTAAGAACCTCGGAGTATGAATAGAGTTCAAGAGGTGTGGCTCTGAAATAAGGGGTTGCAAGATAAGACGGGTCAGTCAGTGGGGAAAGTCTCATAAAAAACAAATAAAAAAAAATAAAGAATTTTAAGTACAACACTTCAAAACCAGAGTTTATCAAATGCATCTTTAATCTACTTATACGTACTTCCTTTATGCATCTATATACCTTCCATGTACTGGGATCTATATATTTATTACTTTCCTCCCCAAAAAGAAAAGATATATATATATATATATATATATATATATATATATATATATATATATATGCACTACCCTATTTCTCACCCTAAACCTCTATTAATATATCTTCAATCTCAACTCTGACTCATCTCAAACCTGTCTACTACTCGTTCCAATGCACTATCCTATTTCTCACCCTATACCTCTATCAATATATCCACTACCTCCACTCTCTTTCATCCCAAACCCCATACCACTACTATGATCCCAAAAATAGCTCTTTCTAGACTCTCCCCTCCTTGCACCACCTAACACCTTTTACTATACTGATTCCCCCAAAACAAGCCTTTCTAAACTCTTCCCTCTGACTCTTCCCCTCCACATCCCTTTTTACTCATCCCCCAACCCTCCCACTACTGCTATGACCTCCCAAAAAAAAAAAAAAAGTCTAAAGCCTTCACTCTATCTCTCCACTATCCTTTTCAATCGAAATAACAGACTAACATGTCCACTTCTCAAATTTCATTATACTAATTCACCACTTATCCTTTATGGGTTCCGGAGTTGCGTGCTACTCGCCGAAAAAGCGCTTCAACACCCCATTAGGGGTAACAAGCGCTATATATATATATATATATATATATATATATATATATATATATATATATATATATATATATATATATATATATATATATATATATATACATACACAAACCTTTGTCCCTCTGCTACCCTTCTCAATCCAAATAACTGACTAACATCCACCACTCAAATTACTTTCATATTTCACTATACTAATACAACACTAATCCTTTAATGGGTTCCGGAGTAGCGTGCTACTCGCCCAAAAAAAAAAAAGCGCTTCAACATCCCATCTGGGGTAACAAGTGCTATATAAATGCAAACCTTTTCCCTCTTCTACCCCTCCGCTATCCTTCTCAATTCAAATAACTGATTAATTATCCACCACTCAAATTACTTTCATATTTTACTATACTAATTCACCACTAATCCTTATGGGTTCCGGAATGGCGTGCTACTCGCCAAGAAAGTGCTTTAACACCCCATTAGGGGTAGCAAGCGCTACATAAATGCAAACCTTTTTTCCCTCTTCTATCCCTCCGCTATCCTTCTCAATCCGAATAACTGACTAATATCCACCATTCAAATTACTTTCATATTTCACTATACTAACTCAACACTAATCCTCTATGGGTTCCGGAGTAGCGTGCTACTCGTCGAAACAGCGCTTTGAGGCCTCGTTAGGGGTAGTAAGCGCTATATAAATGCAATTACAATACAATAAGTCTGAACGGTGCGTAGGGACTTGCTTGACTTCAAGGCCCTCCAATCAAAGGCAAACTCAACAAGCATTGGCATAGCCAATAGGTCTCGCCTTTGGGGCCTTATAAGTGTTTAGCCAGAGCTATTGACTTTGCCAATGTCTTCAAGCTGTGCTGTAGAGAAGTGTGGCTGCTGTGCGGCATGCTGAAAAGTTATAATAAAAAGTGTCAGAAGCATTTTTGTTACTTTATATATAACCAAGAAGGCATTATGTAAAACTGAACGACCATATTAAAAAAAGTATTTACAATAAAAAATTTCCTCAGTTTTCTTTTGTTCTTGCAATGCTGGCAATGGTCGTTTGTTAAAGCTTTTTTTTTGAGGGGGCATAAACAATCGGAGGGTGAAGGTTGGGAACTAGTACCTGTATTATAACACTAGCAGCGGCCAGACGCTAGGGGAGAATAAACAGATGCCAGATTCCGAGAACAGGCTGAGGTGGTGCTGAGTGATGCTGAGGTGGTAGTGGTGGTGGTGGTGACTGTTGCGGAGACGATGCTGAGGTGATGCTGAATGATACTCAGGTGTTGCTGAGTGATACTGCTGTGGTGCTGAGTGATGCTGTGGTGGTGCTGAGTGATATTGTCTTGGCGCTGAGTGATGCTGTGGTGGTGCTGAGTGATATTGTCTTGGCGCTGAGTGATGCTGTGGTGGCGATAGATAGAGAGGGGAGAGTTAATTAAGTAGAGAGAGAATTAGAGAGGGGAGAGAGAAAGAAGGAGAGAGACAATAAGAGTGGGGGTGTGGAGTTTAAATAGAGTGAAGAAGTGACGCGGAAAAAGTAACCTTAAATATAGCTTTGTGCTTTGCGCGAATAAATATTTTAAAAAACAGTGAGAGACAAAAATACTGGTAATTAGGCTGTGACTCCCAATATAAAACAAATAGCGATATAAGGTGAAATCAACCCACCGAAGCAATATTTCTAACTAGACAAAAAAAGCTTGCATTTCAATGCTAATCGCTGTTGTTTTTCATGTGACTGTAGTCCAGGGCCCTCAGTTGGTAATGTGAGCTGCTGCTGCGATTGAAACATCAGAGTCCAGAGAGTTAATGAGCCATGACGAGGAAATGACGAAGAGATAGGAAACCCAGATGCCAGCTGCGCGTGCACGCCATCGTGAACTCAAGCTGGTCGCCAGCTTGAAAGCCAGTGTTTGCACTTCCAAAACCCGCTTACTAGAACTCTCGGCCAGACCAGCGCAAGCGCTGGTGCAGGCCGAGACCTAAAAAACAAGTAACTTCGATTCAAACATGGAACTGTGTTGAAATCAGCCTGGCAGACGTCATCTTTCGCTGTGACAGGAACAAAATGGCGCAAGTTAAGTGGCTTTCTACAGGATTAACTTCTTTTTATTCAACCATCCTCTGTTTAAAGGTGTTCATATCTATCTAACTCGATCTATTTGTTTTTCGTCACCTGGCATTGGGAGCTCCCCCGTGTTTGTACAAATGGCAAAAGATGTATTAACGAACTGTATTTTCATGTTTATGTTTCCTTGACAAATAAATCGTAGCTTATTTGACGATGTTGCAATCCAACATGTACTGTATTTCATATCGGGATACGAGCCCTTGAATACAAGTTCCCCTGAGGACAAGGAAACCTACCTGGTCAAATGTATTTTGTCCGATCGTCAGAGCAAGTCAAAGTTGCACATTTTAATCTTATAAAACGAAATTTATATTTACAAGAAAAATAAGGTAATTTGAAACATCGCAAAGCCCCACATTTTTAGGAGGCATTCTCACTTATACAGGCTGATCAGCAATACCTATACTGCTACCTCACTAAAGAGTAAATGGAAAAGTTCAACACGGTACCAGCTTAAATATGCATTTGCCAGAAGGCACAGTATGTGCAAACACTCAAAGTAAAACCAGCAGTATGCACATAAGTATTGAAACAGTTCAGCAGTATATGAGCACATAGATGCCTAGAACCAACACAGTGGTTGACTAAATCGTTATAGAAGCCCAAAACAGTGAAGGTGACCCAATAAAACTATGTATATATTAGGTTGCCAGGCAGTTACCTCTTCAAATAACCACAAATACTTCCAAATTTGGTTTTCAGGTTGACATGAGGTGGTTGCAGCAGTGCTGAACATTCAACAAAATACAGCATCGCTGCACTGACGTTAATTCATGAAAAATCCTGATCATTCAGTACAACAAATCACGAAAGTCACAGACCCAAAGAGCTAGAACCGTAGGTGGACAATTTAGGTTCAAGTTTACAGCATCTGGTACACAACTATCTGCAGTGCAGATCATCTTAGCATGGCCAGAGTCATGAATGAGATATTTCAGCCATCAGATGTATGTTAAATCATATCCAACTACAAAAGAACTATTATTATCAGCATTGCTTCTAGCATTCACGATGCTTGCACAGTGATTCCTTTAAGTCCATGTGGGGCGAGGGGGAGAACAGGAGAAGTAATTAAAGAAACAGAAGAGAGTGATAATGTGTTAAGTCTCAAATCTAGTCTGTGCAACTTCAGATGAGGAGACAGAAGACATACAGGTGAATGTAATGTCCACCTGCTCATTTTGACTGTCTTATAAGCAGCTTCTAGTACAAGCTGATCAAAATTGGATGAAAGATAATGGTGTGGTACATTAGACAACAGATGAGCATGGTCCCACTCAGCGACCCATTTTCAGCCACACATAGCGGGATTATAAAATAGTCCAAAATATTGTCTTCCAAAGCGAACCTGGCCTCATAAAATGGGGATAGAAAGTGTGCAGCAGTCAAGTGGATCACAAATTAGGCAGAGATCCAAAATAATAAGCACACTGACTCAACCATCATTGACAGCTACGAAGTCTCAACATTAACGCTGCCACCTTCAGGTACTGCACTGATCCAGCTTCCTAATCCCTACAACTGAAACCAATTGCTTGGCATGTTTTGCAGAGAGTTGAAGACAACTGTATTGGTACTGTTCATGGCCGAGTCCAGTTGGAATCCAGAATACTGCATTATTTTATTTTTTACAGAGTTTTATATAGCGCGAACTTGACCCGAAGGTATCGGGTATCAGAGCGCTTTACACGAGCACCAGTTTTGTTACAGAAGGACACATTCATTTTTTTGTTAGGCATGGGGAGATTAAGTGATTTGCCCAGAACCACAGGATGTTCAGAGTCATTGCCGAGACTCGAACCCGGCTCCCCAGATTCGAGGTCGACAGCCCTAGCCGTTAGGCCAACTCCTCTCCCCATGCATATGGTATTTGTATAACACAAAGTTAGCAAAAAGGCAGTGTAGCACTGTACAGGGTCAACAATACGATTAGAGTGTGATTGAAGAGGTGGTTTGGTTGTAAAAGTGGAGGTGTGCTCTTGCCAGCAAAAAACCTGGACTGGATAAACTACTTGTGCATGGGCATGGAAAACTCGAGTCAATTCGCATCCAAAACAACAAAGTGCTATGAGGCTATACCAACAGGACAAAAAGTGACCCAACAAAACTTAAAGGTATAAACTGTTCCAGGAAGGTGGAAACTAGACTGAACAAGCATTGGCAAAGCCAGGATGCCTGGTGTTGGCCATCATCCTTCTGGCATTGTCAATGCTTGTTGTAACTTTCAGAGATTATAGCCAATCACTGAAGTGGGCTGAACCATGCTATATGCTGTAGTGGGTGGGAAAAATGTGAAAGATGCAATCACAGACCAATGGATGAAGAAAGCTAGCTGAAACCCCCTATAAGTATATAATACATATAGTTTTAGTAAAATCAAAAGGCCTTGGCTTACGCCACACCCAAAACATAGAAAATACCATAACATGTGGTGTGGTGCATGAAGAATAACATCTATACACTTGATGGGTGCTCCACAACCTAACACAAAATAGTTCAAATGTCAGTTAGTATATTTACAGTTCTATATCCTAGGCCCATCAGAAGATATATACAGAGGCGGGGAGAGATAACAGCTCATCTTGCTTGTGTTTAGTCCCACCCTTTCACAGTTAATAGTTCCCTGCAGGTTCTTGCACTGTTTGCAGAGAACATTGTTGAATTCGGTTTCTAACTAGCCACGCATCACTGCTGCTGGAAGGCAGTCCAATGAATTTACCACCTTCATGATGCTACCCAGCCTACCTCTGACAACCCTGGTCTCACAATCCCTTGCTTCAGGCATATACACACTTTGCTGAAACATGCTCAATTTTTCAATCTTATATTCAGTCCAAGTGAGTGACTGCTTGGTGAGCTATGATGCAAGCCTGTCCTGTGCACGTTGATACTAGGGGGCGTTGACCAGAGTCAGAAGATGGCAGCTAGCGATGAAGTCTGATAGTACCCATCTTCTCATCTGTAACTGGAATAAAGAAGTGATCTTTGTACCATTGGCTGGAGATTTTCTCCGTAACACTCCTCTGCTCCCCAAGTAAACAGCAAAGCGGTACTAAAACATCTGTGAATTCTACCCTACGTATATACAATTAGTTGGCTGTAATCAATACATTAAATTACCTATCAAAATCATTAATTTGCAAACTTTTGTAATGTACTGTCGCTACAGGAATAACTTTAAAAAGGTGCAATTCACAGGGGGGAAAAGCAAATTATCCAGACCTCTTTACAAATTGGTGTCCATGTGTTAATTTGAGGAGGGCGAGCAACTTAAGGCTTGAGCGCGAAGGCTGGCTCTGGCTCAGCTCGAGGATCTCTTGGAACCTTGGGCTCAAAACGAGCCGAGCTTTAATGTGACTTCTGTCATCCACCCACACTCTCCCATTATGGGCCAAGAAGCAAAAACAAAGCATAAACCTTAGGCATTAAAAAGGAGAGAAAGAGGTAGCCATGTAGTGGGTGAACTGCATAACGTGAGACAAGAATACATGCGATCAATCCTTGATTCTTCCCCTGACCAAAAGGTGTGATCCTAGGCAAATTTATTTTACAGAGCCTCTTTTTTATTCGTTATCAGATGTGAGAGCAACTTCCAAAACGTGATTTCGGGGTATGCACTTAAAAAAATTAATCTGATGAGATTAAACTTTTCTGCATGTTAAAAAAAAATTAAAAATGTAAATTAATTTTAGAGAAACTATCATATTGTCATATGACGTTTGTTTCATGATTTAGATGCTAACTATTTTCAGAGCTCAGCTCGTGTACGGGCTCCTCGAGACAAGCCAGACCCTTGGCTCGGCTCTCCCTATTAATTTGTTGGCTAGCCCATCTCGAGTGTTAAACTGCGTTCAGCAAAAATATAAAAGAACATAAAACTGTCTCAGGACCTGGGGCGAACTTCCTTTTACAATGAAGAGGTGAACACTGATGCAAGGCTTCCGTACGCTCCTAGGTATGTCCCCCAGGTCATGATGATCAAAAGACGGGAGCAGCAGCAAACAGCTAGTTACCATGGACACCTTCGGACGCTCCCCAGCCACGCCCAGGTTGGGGCCGGCCAGTGGCAGTCTATCTGCATAGTTCACTTTTACACACTAGGTGGGCGTGGTCTTACAGAACGAGGCCTACTGTGCAACAACAGAGGGTGCGGCCGTAAGGGTCAGCTTTCACTGCCATCACCTTGTTATCATCAAAGCCTTGTGTATGGGATTGGGAAGGCCCTATAATTAGGTAATGATGGCATTAAGAAAGTGAAGACTCATTCAAATTCAACCTTGTCAATTGCAGTCTTCAACCAGAGGTCATTAGGGTTAAAGATAACACGGTCGCCTGTCCACTCTCACTCCCACCACTGTATTTTGATGAAAGACGCACTCGTCCTGACCTCCAGACTCTACTAGTCACATTAGGAAATTAGGAGATAGATACACCAATTTACCACAGGATCAGAGCTCTTTCAGGAGACACGAGCCTTTTCAGAACAGCCATTTTGGAGCAGACAAAGGCTGCACTGCAACTACCAGGCGCTCCAAACGCATATGAAGGAGGCCGGGTGGCTCAGCGAGTTACCTGCTCCCTGCTGAGTAATAGGGTACTCTTAAGGCCATGAGGGGGTTGTGGATTTGGTTGCCAGTTTCCACAGACAATCGTGATCTCCACCCACAGAGCCGTTGTGCATGGTGCAGGGCACCTTGAAATGTGTAAGAGGAAGTGAACCTTGGAACCTAGAGGCCCATCTCGTTTCACAGGAGCGCGTGGTTGTTCCCTGCCAGGACACTAGATTTGGAATGAGCAGCTGGGACAAACTTGCTTTGCCGCCACATAGAAAACTTTGGTGCCACGCTGCTCCATAAAAATATTGACGTGCTGTCTAATATCTTCTGTTATTACTCATGGGCACCTGTGGATATGGGGAGTGGATTACCCTGTTTCAGTATTACTACTTTGCCAACTACATGGCTTTGAAGAGCGTTTCTTCTTGCTTAAAAGTGAATACCTCCAAGGTTAGAGAAGTCTGTTCGTTCAGCACAGAGAATGCGCAAAGAAATAAAATCCTTTCTAAAAAGACCCCTCACTCACCAACCTAGTTGGTGACATGCTTCATCATTGGGGTCCCACCCGAATAGCCGAATGCTACCCGGGTGTGCTACGACACCTGATTACAGTGGAGCGGGTTGGTTTGAACAGCAGTGGTGGTGTAAAGTGAGTGCAGGAAGGTGGTGAATATTAAAAATTGTCAAAGTTTAACTCCCTACAGGAATTTAATATGGAGTAACTCGACAAATATTAAAAACAGTGTGAGACACTAGACAGGCTAAATTGACCTGTAGTGTCTAAGTGAAAAGAAAAGTGATGGTCTACATGTTTCAACCTGTAGTGGGATTACCAGGTTTTCTTCAGGACCGGTAATGGCCCGGGTGGTCTACACGCTCTAAGGTGTACCCAACCCAGGGACCATAGAAAATGCCATACTAGTATTACTCACTGTATTGCGTCCCCTCATCAAATCATGTAAGGAGAAATCTGCAAGAGAAAATTGTCACAAGTACGTGCTGCGCATTAATCACTTGTCAATGCATGATCCACAATGCTCCTCTCGCACAAGAGACAACACCGGTAGATGAATGAGCACGATGCATACTCAAGTGTAAAGTGCTGTCTCACAGGCACAACCAACACATTCATGCGGTGTAACTGTGACAGACGGTAGTGAATAATACCAAATGATAACTAGATCTGGTTTGTTCAAAAAGGTGACTTAACCGGGAAGCGAACTAAAATAAACATGCCTATTAGCAAACGGCGGGTGCTTAAACATAAGCATGCCGGAGTGACTTTCACACTGCCAATTTGTAGGGAAAGGTATAAACATGCCTATTCGCAAACGGCGGGTGCTTAAACATAAGCATGCCGAAGTGACTGCAAAAATATATACAAGAGGGAGAGAAGGGTAAAATCTTACTAGAGGCTTGAATCGGCCGTGCCCCATGGGAACCGGGGGAAGGCGCTGGCTCTTAGTCAAACACTAGGGAAATAACGGAGGCTGTATTAAAAGGGGCGAATCATACCTGCGAATGGTGTCGCGAAGCAGCGGAGTCACCCCGCGAATAGAATAGTCACTTACTTCATCAAACCATGCCACCTGTGTCCGCACCTACTTGGTTGCCCCGCACGGCTCCCCGAGAATAGCCGTGTGAGCAGCATGGCGGATTAAGAGCGTTTGTGTGGTGTTTCCGGATACGCCCACAACAGCGTGCGGCGCGCGGTGACGTCAGATAGCGCTGATGTGAGGGGAAAACAGCCGCGTTTTAGCGTGTAACGATGGTGATAGTAATGTGGATGCTAGCAAAGCAAGTGATCGAAAGCGCTCTGAGGACAAAGCGCAAAGGTGAATGGCCAAATGAGATTGAAAGGGCCTGAAGCGCTCCTACTGGAACTAGAAGAAGCATCAGTAAATTAAAGAGCTATTACAGAGGAAAGTGGAGGGGAAGAAACTAAACGTCAGAAGTGATGTAAAAAGGGGGCAAGCAACGGAAGACCATGGTTTGATGTGGATGGTCAGAGCGAAAAAAGTCAGGCATGGCGTTTATATACTCAGTACAGAGTTCCATGGGATACCGTCGTTCAGTCGATCTTTTTGTGTAGAGAGCCTATAAACCCAGCGCTGCTCTTTCTCGAATAGTCGCTGTTGCATGCTGTCACCAGGTCTTATTTGCTCTATAATAGTCCATTGCATGTCATTGGGAGTATGGCCCACCCGTAAGAAGTGTTCTGTCAGTTTTGTGGTGGTTTTTCTACATCTGATTGTGCTGCGATGTTCGCAGATTCTCTGCTTAATTTTCCTACCCGTCATCCCCACATACCGAAGATTGCATGGGCATGTGATGAGGTACACTACGTTGTGGCTGTTGCAGTTGGTATGGACTCGTTGGGTCCAGACTTTACCAGGTTCTAACTCAAGGGTTTTGGTGTGGCTCGTCAGATGACAAACGCTACAGTTCCCACAGGGAAAGTGGCCCACAATGTTAGGAAGGCCCCAAGCGTTCAGGACAGTGTGTGTGTGTTATCCCTGGCTTGTTTTTTAGGGCGTGTGTTAACCAAGGAGTCTTTTAGGCTCCTTGCACGTTTAAATGAGAATAGAGGTTTTTCCCAGTTTAGATTCCCTGTGCCCATGATGCCCCAGTGTTTATTGATGGAACGGGTCACCAGATTAGAGGCTGTACTGTATGTGGTGACACACGTTAAGGGTATCTCCTCTTCGCGCCTGTCCTTACTTTCTAGTAGGGCCTCCCTTGGTTGATTACGGGCCCTCTTCTGGCACTTGTTGAGGATTTTTTCTGGGTAGCCTCTCTCTGTAAGTTTGGTTGTGAGGTCCCTGGCCTGGGTGCGGTAATCGTTGATTTTACTACAATTACGGCGCAACCTAAGATAAGCTCTTTAATTTACTGATGCTTCTTCTAGTTCCAGTAGGAGCGCTTCAGGCCCCTTCAATCTCATTTGGCCATTCACCTTTGCGCTTTGTCCTCGGAGCGCTTTCGATCACTTGCTTTGCTAGCATCCACATTACTATCACCATCGTTACACGCTAAAACGCGGCTGTTTTCCCCTCACATCAGCGCTATCTGACGCCGCCGCACGCTGTTGTGGGCGTATCCGGAAACACCACACAAACGCTCTTAATCCGCCATGCTGCTCACACTGCTATCCTCGGGGAGCCGTGCGGGACAACCAAGTAGGTGCGGACACAGGTGGCATGGTTTGATGAAGTAAGTGACTCTTCTATTCGCGGGGGGACTCCGCTGCTTCGCGACACCATTCGCAGGTATGATTCGCCCCTTTTAATACAGCCTCCGTTATTTCCCTAGTGTTTGACTAAGAGCCAGCGTCTTCCCCCGGTTCCCATGGGGCACGGCCGATTCAAGCCTCTAGTAAGATTTTACCCTTCTCTCCCTCTTGTATATATTTTTGCAGTCACTTCGGCATGCTTATGTTTAAGCACCCGCCGTTTGCGAATAGGCATGTTTATACCTTTCCCTACAAATTGGCAGTGTGAAAGTCACTCCGGCATGCTTATGTTTAAGCACCCGCCGTTTGCTAATAGGCATGTTTATTTTAGTTCGCTTCCCGGTTAAGTCACCTGTTGTGACGACAACATGACACGGAGACAGGGAGCAGGTTCCAAAGATTTATTCAAGGCCAACACAGAATCAGCGCACTGCCTCCTTCAGCCAGCAGCCGCTCAACTGACAGGTCGCGAGCGCCCACAACAGAACAGAACCTTCGCATTCCAACATTCCACCGTGGCGCGAGGAGCGGAGCCACGGTGTTAACAAGATCACAACATACCCCCCTTTCCTCTACACGCAGGTAGAGCAGATGAATGGACAGTAAAAGGAAAGAGGATGGGAGGGCGAGGGAAATGCCAGGACGGGGAGTGACAGGGAAGCAAGACGGAGAGCAATGAGTCATCCCACCATGAAATCATGCAAATGTTGAGGAAGTCTCCGGACCCGCAAGGGTCTCTGACACGGTAGAGTGCCATGCGGACCATGAGACTCCTGGTTTTCAGTATTTGACCTTTGGCTAGTGCTCCAGTTGTCGCCACCGGGGCCTGGCACTCTCGTCTCAGCACCGGAGCGAGCACTGTTGAGTAATTGATGGTCATGAGCCAACATGTAGCCTGAACATGAATTCTTTCTGACAACGGCTTTGGGAGATTGGTCTCGTGAGCAATACTTGGCTACTCTTCGTAAGTTCCATTTTTCTCCATTAGCCAGCACAACATAAAAGGGATGCACCTCCTGAACTTTGAAAGGACCACGAAACTTGCATAGACCTTTGACCCAACGACCGGATCTGACTTTGACCCAGTCACCCTCTTGAATGTTAGTCGAGGTCTTCACCTGGGTGTGTCCTTGAAAGGATGCGTGCATGGAGCTATTCTTGCCACTACTACTCACATTCTTCCCTTCTACCAATTCTCTGACCCATGGAGGCACTAATTTAGAGGATGGTTTTCTGCCTCGCATGGCAATGAAGGGAACCACCCCTGTAGTGGAATTCTCAGTTGTGCGGTAGGCCCATACTAATTCGTTTAAAGTTTCATCAATATCAAGATTATTGGTGAGAGCCAAACTTATAGCTCCTTTAATCATACGGTTGGCCCTTTCTACGATACCATTGGATTGAGGGTTGTACAAAGTGGTGAGTGAGTGTTTAATACCACACTCATGAAGAAACTCCCTCATTTCGTTAGAAGTCAATTGGGTGCCATTGTCCGTAATAAGGACAGTGGGAAAACCTTCTTCTTTGAAAATGGTGCGTAGCACTCTAATGGTAACTTTAGTGCTTATTTCTGGGAGAAGGTACACAATAAGCCATCTGGAGTGCACATCCATTATGACCATGCCAAATCTCTTACTGGGGTGAACGCCTGGCATAGGTCCAATAAAATCAAGGCAAATGCTGTGCCAAACCACCCCTGGATCATGGATGGAACTCGGGACGCATTGGGGTCCCACCTTAAGTCTTTTCTCACTCTCACAACATTCACTGCATCTCTCTACCCACTCAACCACTTCGCTATCCATACCTGGCCACCAGAATTCATTCCTCAAGCGTTTTTTGTAATGGTCTGGCCTAAGTGTCCTTCATGAGCTAAGTTGAAAAGTCTCTTGCGAATTCCGAATGGGGAATTATCTTGTCCCCGCGCATGATGACTTGTTCTGTGACAGTGGACAATTCGTCAATGACCGCATTGAAGGGTCTAATGCTATTAGGCAAAGTGCTCTCCCTACGTCTCCCCTTCCAAATGAGGTTGAGGACTCCTTTAAGGACCTCATCTTGAGACATGGCCTCTGCCCATTCCTCTTTACTGACTACACCGCAACTCCACTGAACCACATCATCAATACTGGAGATAGCTCCTTCTCTCTCACTTTTAGACACGCCACTCTTGTCTACTTCTTCCCAGTCTAAGGGCAGACGCGACATACAATCAGCTTGGACATTGCGCCAGCCTGAAATGAATTCAATGTTAAAATTATATTCCTGTAGCCTGGATGCTAATCGAGCAAGTCTGGCTGACCCTTTCCCTGTTCCACCTGGTGACAGTATCTTTAGCAATGGTTTGTGGTCTGTGCGCAGCAGAAATCTGCGCCCCCATACATACGTCCTGAAATATTCAACACCCCAAGTGGCTGCTAGGGTTTCTTTCTCTATGACAGAGTAATGTCGCTCAGTGGAAGTCAAAGTGCGAGAAGTGAACGCCACTGTTTTTTCAGAAGTGCCATCATTCTGCGATAATACAGCACCCACGCCGGTATCACTGGCATCCACAGTGACCACAGTCTTTGCATTTACATCAAAAGGAACCAAAATGCCTGCATTACATATTTCTAGCTTGATGTTATCAAAACAGTTTTGCTGATCAGCTCCCCAACAAAAGTTGACACCTTTCCTCATGAGTACCTTAAGGGGTTCAGTTTTACTTGCAAAGTTTTTCACGAACTTGGAATAATACTCAATTAATCCAATGAATGAACGCAGTTTGTCTCGGTTAATGGGAATGGGAGCCAATTTTATAGATGCCAGTAAGTCTCTCTTTGGTTTGACACCATCAGACGAGATGGAGTGTCCTAAGTACTCCACCTCAGTTGCAAGAAAGGAACATTTTTCTCTGCGTAGTGTCAAACCTGATTCCAATATCCTGGCAAGAGCATCCTTCAAAGCTATGTTGTGACTGCTCACACTATCACCAAAGACCAGAATATCATCTTGGAAGAAGATGATATTTTCCAGACCTTTGAAGATTTCTATGACCATCCTCTGAAAAACACTTGCTGCCGAACATAACCCGAATGGCATCCTGGTAAACTGAAATATGCCTTCCGTGGTGATGAAGGCTGTCAAGTGCTTTGAGGAGTCATGTAAGCGTATCTGATGATAAGCATGACGAAGGTCAAGCTTTGAAAAATATTTGGCACCTTTAAGCAACACCATCAACTCATTTATATTTGGAAGGGGAAAGGTGTCTGGAATGATGTTTTGGTTTAGGCTCCTCAAATCAACACAGAAGCGTAAATTTCCATCAGCCTTCTCTGAAATTACAACGGGAGAAACCCAAGCTGAGCACTCAACTGGCTCAATGACTCCACTCGTTAACATTTCGTCTAACATTTTCTTGACCTCCCCTCTTACCATGATGGGGACTTTCCTCAGCTTGTGTTGGACAGGGATCGCGCCATGTTTGAGTTTTATTTTGTGAACATAGCCCACCAAATTACCGAGCTGGTCTCTGAAAACACCTTTACCTCCCTCCAAAATGTCTTCTACTGAAAGATCTTCCACCACCATCACTTGTTCAACAGCGTGTGGGTCAACTCTAATATGTAGGTCGTATTGGTGATACCAACCCAAAATAGGGGGCCCAGTTTCAGCTACATAAACTTTTCCTTTTACGGACCTGTTTTTGAAAATGATATCTGTCAGTATGTAACCCAGTATATCTATCTGCTCGCCTTGATACCCACCGGGGTTGATGTCTTTGGGTAATAAGTTCATATGGGGCCATTCCTGTTTGTACATTTTTTTTGGTATGATGGTATATAAGGACCCTGAATCAACCATCAGATCAATTTTCCTCTTAGCAATGACAAACTCCGCTTTGGGTCTGCGTCTCCTCCTATCATCTAAATTGTGAGGGTCGGTGAGGAGGATTTCCCCATCGTCAACAACATCATGTAGGGAAGGTTCCACACACAGAATTCTATCAGGTCTGTATGAACACTCATTAACATTTGTCTCTTCTGACAACATTGCTACCTTTCCCTTGTTTGCATCTCTACACATTCTGGCAAAATGGCCTTTGCGGCCGCACTTTCTGCATTCTTTGCCAATGGCCCAGCAGTGTTTGGAGTCAGACGTGTGATAGGTACTACCGCACTTCCCACATGTCTTACTACCAAACTTGCTGGGATACAACCTACCACCCAACATATTCTTACCACCTCTAAATCTAGTAGAGGCAGCTACCTCCCCTTCACATCCCTCAACAACAGAAGTTTCACTTTCATTAGTAATGTTAAATTTTGAATCTCTGCGATCCATTTCTTTCATACAAAATTCCGACTCCTCGACTATTTTAGCAATGTCAATTGCATCTTTAAGAGAGGGATCTTTGGCAGCCCATAAGCGTTCCTGTGTCTTTCTACTCCTACATTGAACAATGAGTTGGTCCCGAATCATTTCCTCATTCATTGGACCAAATTTACATTTTATCGAAAGCTCACGGAGTCTAGTAACAAATTCATCAATGGACTCCCCTACTCTCTGGGGCTGAGTATAAAATTTGTATCTCCTCATCACTACATTTGTCTCTTTATCAAATCTGGCTTCCAACCTTTTGCGTGCTTCTTCATAAACATCCTCAATGGGTTGACCCCGTTCGTTGTTGGCAACCGGTAAGTACTTGAAAATATGTTGTCCTTCTTTTCCTAAATTGGTGAGCAAGATTGCTCTTTTCCTATTGCTACTGTAATCTTGCGCATCCAAAGCCTCCAAATAATTGTCGAACATTTCAATCCACTCATCCCATTCTATGCTGGGACTCCCTGGTTGGCTAAGGAAGTGAGGAGGAGTAGATACCGCTGAAACATCAAGGGCTGTGACATCCATAATGAATCACCTAAAGATGGTACTATGTTAATTTTGTTTTTGAAAACAAAGACGTGTATTTATGCTTTCTCCAATGAAATAATGAAGTGTTTCCTGTCAATTATAAGGATTACATCCAGAAAATGAAACAGAACATACTTGAGAATTCTCTGCTTTCGATCGTTAACAGCTCACTGCATTCACGCTTTGTACACAGCTAGCTTTAATATAAACAGTCTGAGCTGTTCTGTGAATAAACGTGCGTTTACAGTCAATGCCCACTAGGTGGCAGTGTTCTCCACTGATGGTTCTGACAGGAATCCTTCTTACGCGCTTCAGCACCATACAGCCTTAACACTTATCTCCCGCCTGGCAGCAATGTCGCTCCTTTCCCCATGCTCACAGCAGGACAACACTTCAATTCATGGGACCTTCCTCGCTACCGGCATACAGGCTCAAAGTACAGCTGGGCCTCCTGTCACGCACGTCAGTTCCACACAGCTGACGCTCTAATTGCTTCTCGCTGGTCCGTGACTCTGCTTGTCACACCACTGTCCCACAAATGATTTCTTGCTGCTTCGCGCTGTCTGCCTCACCGGTCACGTCTATGTGAGGTGAATTCTTTTCTATCCTTCCATGCGCTGTTTAAAATCACTTCCCAAGCTTCACTGTATACTTTTCCTCTCCCCTGACTGTCCAAATCTCCCTGATGACAGTACGCTTGTTTACTCACATATACAGTCCTGAAGCACTTCTCTTGGTAGCGCTGGGCTATGAACACGTAGGTCGTCACTCCAGTTATTTCTTCTCCTCGCTTTAATTTCTTCTTCCGTCAAGTACTCTTCTGCGCTACTTTCTCTTACAAACTGCACACGTGGATTCTCCGCTGTATACTGTGTTGCCCGCTGACTGAAGAACACTCGTCGCCAAGAACATGTTGTGACGACAACATGACACGGAGACAGGGAGCAGGTTCCAAAGATTTATTCAAGGCCAACACAGAATCAGCGCACCGCCTCCTTCAGCCAGCAGCCGCTCAACTGACAGGTCGCGAGCGCCCACAACAGAACAGAACCTTCGCATTCCAACATTCCACCGTGGCGCGAGGAGCGGAGCCACGGTGTTAACAAGATCACAACATCACCTTTTTGAACAAACCAGATTCAGTTATCATTTGGTATTATTCACTACCGTCTGTCACAGTTACACCGCATTAATGTGTTGGTTGTGCCTGTGAGACAGCACTTTACACTTGAGTATGCATCGTGCTCATTCATCTACCGGTGTTCTCTTGTGCGAGAGGAGCATTGTGGATCATGCATTGACAAGTGATTAATGCGCAGCACGTACTTGTGACAATTTTCTCTTGCAGATTTCTCCTTACATGATTTGATGAGGGGACGCAATACAGTGAGTAATACTAGTATGGCATTTTCTATAGTCCCTGGGTTGGGTACACCTTAGAGCGTGTAGACCACCCGGGCCATTACCGGTCCTGAAGAAAACCTGGTAATCCCACTACAGGTTGAAACATGTCGACCATCACTTTTCTTTTCACTTAGACACTACAGGTCAATTTAGCCTGTCTAGTGTCTCACACTGTTTTTAATATTTGTCGAGTTACTCCATATTAAATTCCTGTAGGGAGTAAAACTTTGACAATTTTTAATATTCACCACTTTCCTGCACTCACTTTACACCACCACTGCTGTTCAAACCAACCCGCTCCATTGTAATCAGGTGTCGTAGCACACCCGGGTAGCATTCGGCTGGGACCCCAATGATGAAGCATGTCACCAACTAGGTTGGTGAGTGAGGGGTCTCTCAAATCTGTTTAAAAAGGTAATAAATAAAGATTCAAAAAGACGTGCAAACATTCTTCAATGCAGTGCATGTCCTAAGCACCTTCTTTAAAAATATTTTTTTTAAATTAAGTCGCAACTCATCACAAACGTATACAACTTATAAATTATTAATCCTACCGATAACACCCAACCCTCGCATACTATAGTACTGGTAATTCCTTGGGACCAGAGTTTGAGGTACTGCAATTGGGACCATGAAGCCCCCCCACCTTAGAAATCAGAAATTACTGGTGGGTTGGTAATTTCGGGTCGGACTCTCCGGCAATTTCTCCTTCCATCCCCCTCAGATTTCAAACTACTATTTTAGCTCCTTTTTGCACCAGAAATAACTGAGTAAAATTAAAGCGACCCACTGAGTTGCTGCAGATTTCATAATTCCAATGGGAACGGTAACTACTGTTACCGCCCAGCCCATCAGAATTAAGGGCCACCCGTAACGAGGGCCTTAGAATTTACCAGTGGTCCAGCCAAAATCAATATGTAGGCAATATCCATGCTAAAATCTTCAGGCACATGCTACAGCTATAAATAAAGTTTAGATAACTTGCGTGTACAACAGGGGACCACACAGTGACATGAAGGAGCATTAAACCTCTCTGTTTTTCCAAGCCAAGGCCTACCTCCATCCGAGCCTTGTAGAAATCAACATCGTGCAGCTTCTCCTTGCACCTGGCGAGCTCGGTTTCCAGCCGGTCCACTCGGTTTGCCTTCTCTCTCAAGGAGTCCAGCTCATCCCTGTAAGTGCGGGCGGAGCGAGCATCTACAGCCAGCTGGATGTTCTGGGCAAAGAATGAAACAACATTGTGCAGCGTTAGCCTGTGAATGTGGACACCATGAAGAAAACTAAGGCTAGGACTGCAATCACAATCTCAGTGGATTTTACACTCATTCTCATTATGCTGCAAAAAATATGCAGACTGCCGAAAACAGAAAGAATTTAACTCTCACGATTGGTAGCATATATTCGAGCTTGCTGCCTGGTAACTTTGAACAGTATGAGGTTCGTGACTGTGGTGCACTGTTGCATGCACACACTTAGGTGTTATACAGCGCCACGTGCTACACAACATTTTTTTAAAATATTTTTCTAAAACACATTCTGAGCACTCAGTATGAGGCGGTGTGTCACCGATTACCTGGTGAATTTCAGGTTGTTTTCTGACCCCAGCTTTAGCTGCGTTTTCTCCTAGTGAATTTCAAGTTTATTTTACGATGCACTTCATTCCCTTGCCATGTTATCTATTTAGGACTGTGCCCAGCCTTTGACCGTACACAGAGAGGGTGTGCACAGAGCCTGGGCCAGCCACCGCCGTTGGACAACCCCTGGTGCAAACACCATTCAGCCATGCATAGTGGGGTAAGGCTACAGGGCCAAGGCTTGTGCTCATGCCACGCAAGGAAACAACCCCACTATGCAACGCCATTGGCGCTGTGCAGTGGGAATTGGCTACAGAGCCTGTCCTTTTTGACTGTACCTTTGACTCTGGCCCAGTTTCATCTGCATGAAACATGATATTCTTGCACTGGACTTAATTTGCTGTCTGCCAATTTTAATGCAGATTAATCAAGCAACCCAAAGTTATTATTGTACTAAGCTTTTAATGCCTACTCATTTATCTTTCGCCCCTTTAAAAGATCTGCTCAAAAGTTGATATACAAACAGAAAGCGAAGGCTGCTATATATCTACTAAATTGTGGGCAGATTCATCATACAGTGCTAAAGTCATTAGTAAATTTACGTTTTTATATGCCCCACCACACAGACCTGCAATTGAGAACACAGAGTGAGCGAAACATGCCAAGTCTGTGCCAAATTTTGCTTAGATTCGTCAAATTGTGCCATTTAACTTGGCCCCCTTTACTGGATCTCCACAGAACCTGAAATACTGCACTGAATGTAACTTGCTAATTGGCATGACATATTTCATGCAGATTCAAACAGTGTTAAACTTGTTAGTACATGAAACCGCTATAACTTTGCCCTCCCCCAATGGACTTGCACAAAACTCACATGATCGTAAGGGTCTACCAAATGTAATGCCTATTCGGCAAATGATGCTAAAGTTATCAGAAAATCAAAAATGCCTTTCGATTGTCAAGATTAAAAACGTGTTGCCACTTTCAAGCGCACCTGGCACCTTTTTAAAAAACTAATATCTCAAAAACAACTGAACCATGTTACACCGAACCACAAAAAGCATGCTTGCTGAGTTAGGTTCTACATTCACGCCAAGTTTGGGGTAAATCTGTTCAGCCTTTTCTGCTGTAGTGGTGAGCAAATTTTTCTTTGGGAGCTAAAATGGGAAAAATATAATTTTGTTCCCCATTATACCTTTTTCCTCCCGACAGAACTGCATGAAAACTAGCATGCTGGAATCTGGTTGCATACTGTAAGCGAGTCCCAAATCTGCTGCAGATGCATTAATGGGGACCGAAGTTATAGCCACATTAAAAGTGCCTTTTCAATGTAAACTGCAGCTGTTGAACCACAGCTCAATAGCGGTATATATATATATATATATATATATATATATATATATATATATATATATACCATTTCTCTCCGAAAGAGAAGGTACAGATGCACTCATGTTGGAGTGCAAACTTTTTATTGCAAATAAAAGCACAAAGATTCACCAACGCATTTCTACCATCTACCATTACAAGCACAGTAGTGATTGAAACACATTGGAAAATCTTTGTGCTTTGATTTGCATTATTATAAAGTTTACACTCCGACACGAATGAGTCCATACCTTCTCTTTTGCAGACAAATGTTGGTGATTTATTGAATGGCTGGTCACTTCAAAATAGAATACACAGTATGGTGAAAGAGTCTGAGCTCTGGGAGGAGCACAGACTGTTGGAATTATATACATATATAAATATATACACACACCCATATATAGATATATATCATATACATATGTAGAATACATAACGGGTAACTGTGTAATATGGTCCTATATTTGCTATCAAGAGATTCTGGTGATATTTACAAACTACGAGGCTAAAGGCCGACTGGATTATAAATGTTACCTAAACCCCGAGATGGCAATATAGATCTAAAATGCACATGCTACTCGTTATATTTTTTTATATTGCATGGCGTATTAATTAATTTAAGTATTCTCCAGAAAGATTTGGAGCATTTGTCATTATCTGCTTAGTATTCATTGTTCACCTAAGACTGCAGATGCCGATCAATGTCTAATATTTAAAATATGTTTCATGCAATAATGTGTGTTATTATAAGTCACATTTTACATGCAAAGCACATCATAAGGTAATTGAAAAAACGTATTCTAAAAAGTGCTTTCCTTTGTAGTACATTGAACCCATAAAGAAAAGGTTTAAGACATAAAAAGAAAAATTAAAGTGCAATGCAGGACAATTACTTTTTTCGCACAGTTCTGGGTCTACAAACTTTGTTTTCATACACTACGGAGAATCCATTGGTAGCTACTTGCATCAAGGAAGCGTCTGCAACAGTGAGCTTGTGTGCTGATTAATGCACTGAGAGCAGCACTCTCATTCTGAAAGCGTTGTTTTTACTCTTTTTTTACCAGCATAGAAATAAAGACAAAATGCTGTCTTAACTATCCCTTTAACTTTATGTGTTTAGGGAAGCTAAATATCCGTAAAAAGAATTGAGGACTGTAAATTACAATCAGACATCTTTTGCTGTCAAATAAGAGCTTTAAGACCACTAGCAAACATTTCATAAGGCACATATGTACTTAGTTTGATCACTATTATATACATGATTCACATAAACCTAAGAGAATTCAAACTCAGCCCAACTTCTTACTCACCTCCTGCTTTGTTTTCTGCAGCTCCAAAATCAAACGATCCAATTCGTTTCTTGTGTCGACCAGTTGCTCAGATTTCTCCTCCCTACATTGAAATTTACAAAACAGATTATTTCACAAAGCTAAGTGCTGAAATGTCATAGGCCCATTAAAGGGGTCTTCTGGTGAATGATGCCACAATAGATCTCAAATCAGACACCAACAAACAAAGGAACATTCTGAAATGCCTATTTTTGGTAACAGTTAGGAGCTGCTAGACTCGGTAAAGAGAACGGGTTTTTTTAAAATCTGCACGAGATGGCCTATCTAAAGGATCAGCCCTCTGTTCCTGTAGAGCAGAGGGGAGATATAGATATATATATATATATATATATATATTACACAGACATTTATATACATACATATACACACTACTGGCGGTCCCCAGTAGGTATTTCTAGTTAGGACCTAGTTTACATAGACAAAGCGTTTTTTGTTTTGCTAATAACTATGGCTCCGTTTGATACATTTTCACAAAATTTTCAAACCTAGTACACCAGTCACTTCAGCTGCTATCTGGAAAGTTTCAGGGTCATTTGTCAAGCGGAGGCCGAGAAAAATGGGGGGTCCAAAAACACATTTTCCCCAAGCAATTTCCTATAGGAATTTTAAACACAACTACAACTTGAACCACTGAATGGAATTACACCAAATTTGACAGAAAGCTAAATCTTGGTCCAGAAAGATCTTTTTGTAATTTGGTGTAAATCTGTTCAGTAGTTTTGGAGTTATTTAAGAAAAAAAGATTTATGTATATCTACGGACGCAGATCCACCGTGGTGGATCTATGCACCAACAGCAATGCTGTAATTGGCTGGCGGCAACCTGGGAGGAAAGTTGCGGCAGCCATTTTGTTTATCAAGACTCTGTCCCGGGGGAAAAAATACCCCAGAAAATTGGATGAAGGGGTCATGGTAGAGGTACCCTGACCCCATGTGAGTGATGGAGGTGCCTGTGAGAGACCCCTCATGGTCAAGAAATTGCCCAAAAACGAGTATCCACGGATCCACCACGGCGCTCAGCGTGACTACCCATGTGATACCACGATGGATCCGCAGATCCAATTAAAAAAAATTCCCACTCACAGACCCACTCACACGGACACTCACAACCACACACAACCACTCACACACCCACTTACACACCCACTCACAGACCACTTACACACCCACACAAGCACTCGCATACCCACTCACAGAGCCAAACAGCTACACAAACCCACTCACAGACCAATATACACACACACTCACTGATCCATAAAGCTACTCAACGACACACCCACACACCCAGCCACTCACACACCCACCCACCCACTTACAGATCCACACAGCCACTCACATACCCATTCACAGTCCCTCACACATTCAGTCGTAGACCCGCAGTCACTCATGAACTCTCTCACACACTAATACAACCACTCACACACTGCCACACACACTCCAGACCCACACAGCCACTCACACATCAACTCACAGACCACAAAACCACTCTCACAGCCACTTACACATGCAAACAAGCACTCACACACCCACTTGCAGACCCACACAAGCACTGACATACACACTTACAAACCCACACAGCCACTCACACACATACAGCCTGAGGAGTTGGCCACACGGTTTGGCTGCAGGACAGGCCTTGTGGCCACCCCTCCCCCCGCTGTGCACAGCCAAAGGCCGTGTGGCAGCAGTTAGCATATGGTAATTAAATATTACTTTACGTTAAAAAAAAAACTAGAAATTCACTGGAAAAAACAAAGGTTACAGGGACGTTATAGTTAGGCAATAGAAATAAAAAAACACTCACAAAAAAGAAAAAAAACAAAGGTTACAGGGATGTTATCATTGGGTTCAGATTTTACACCCACAAAACCACAGAAAATCAGCAGTTATACTATTCTCAAGAAACTATAACTAGTGCCCTATGGGAACTATAACTCGTTCCCTCACCATACACTGCTTATTACCCCACAGAACTACTTCTTCTATGACATCATTGATAATATCACTGCGACATTTGCAATAAAATTATTGATGCGTAAGCAGTTCCTGGCGGGTGTGCGAGATATAGTAACCTTAGGGCACAAGTTACAGTTTCTTGAGATAAGTATAACTATAACTGCTGAATTTCTATGGTTTTGTGTGTGTAAAATCTGAACCTAACTAACGTCCTTGTAACCACACAGACACACACACACACACACACAACTAGAGCCAAATTTCAGGGGGGGGCTAAGAAAAAATTTCGGGGGGGGGGGCTAATTCTTCCAGTAATAGGCAGAGTGGAGATGCAGGGGCTCTAAGAAGGGGTGAAAAAACAACAAAGCCTCATTAACAAGCAAATTGTCTTTTAAAGACCTGTGAAGTACTTGGGTGCGGCTGTGTGTGTGCCCGGTAAGCCGTCTCAGCCCGGGCTGCCACACACGATGGGAGGGGCTGAAGCCCTTTGAGCCCAATGGGCGTTGCGCGCCTGCACACACATATATATGTATATACACACACACAGAGAAAATGGCATTATAGTTAGGTGTTGAAATGAGAAAACCTAATATTTGACAAACAAAAACCACTGAAATTTGCAAGTTTTAGTTTTTGAGCTAACTAAACTCTGCACTCCTCTATGCACAACTTATGACATCACATATTACATCACTCAGGACATGTTAAATGACATCATTGATGTCATCAGTGATATCTCAAATGACATTAGTGATGACACCATGACCACAGACAGCATAGAGTTACTGTGTCTACACATGTGGGTGCATAGAATAGAAATAGCGCAAGCCCTGGAAGCAAGTGTGGTTGTGCATGTTGAAAGTTATATGGTTCAACGTTTAAAAATCAGTAACGCTTGTGGTGCAAATAGAACCCATGTTAAACTAGGTGAGGCAGAGTGCACCTGATATGCGTTGCAGAGCTATGTTTCAAAGTGGGTTGTGGCTTAAAGCCAAAGCCTGTTGCAAAAAAAAAAAAAAAAAAACTGTTCGAAAGGCCAAAGCTTGTTCAAACAATGGATTATCCACCAGTGGATGTCTGGACCAATGCCCATGTTAAAAAGTTGTAATACAAGGTCATTGACAAATTGCATGCAGCAATAATTTATACGGTGTGGATGTTTATTTCTAAAACTTGACTGAATATTTTGAGGCATTGCAGTTTGTTGAATAATGTAGAGTGTTGGGGTGAGTCACTTACAGGAGGTTTAACTCCCACTGGAGTTGTTTTATTTATTTTATTTGAAGAGTTTTATATAGCGCTGGCTAGACCCGGAGGTATCAGAGCGCTTTACATGAGGATCAACAAGTTACATGTTACACATTACATCCGTTACAAGAGCGTAGAAAAACATAGTAAAAAACAATGTTACGGTAATTCGTCGGAGAGAGGGGGGAGGAAGGAGACACAGCGGGGAGACAGGGAGAACTGTGCCCAATGTCCTGCTGGGTAGGTGACGGTCGAGGGGGTGAACCAGGGCCGAACTCCTCTATAGCTGTATGGCAGCTCCACCAGGCATCGGCCATATTGCTCGGTCTCCGTGGTCAAGATAATGATCCAGGATTATTCTGAAAATGTCAAATTCAAACGCGGGAGTTGGAGAAATGAGAACCGCAGTCGAGTCTAACCCCAGGTGTGAGTAGGAGTCCAAGAAGGAGGGTAGGGGATTTAAGTCTAAAAGGCAATCCCAAGCCAGGGGTCTCCCGGCCGGAGCTCATCAACTGTCGGCCATCTTTGAAGGCATCCTTAATAAGATACATTGCGGGAGAAGCTGGTAACCGGCTGACAGTATTGGCAGATTGCACCCCAGCTTGGTGTTAAGGAAGGGTTGAAACGAGCTTAGCGTGGCAGCGACCAAGGTAGGCTATATTACTGAGGGATATGCCGATAGCTACATCAAGGGCGCCATGTTAGGGCCAGTCCCCGCTCTTGGGAAGATCGCCGTGTAGGTGGAATCAGATTAGATAATTCAATTTGCTAATCTTTACAGCGTAGCTCAGCAAAGGGTAGAGCGCATTCCGTATACTTCGGCCGTTATCTTAGGGTCAGGCGACTTTAGTAAACAATCGCCGCAAGGCTAAAGAAAGCACTGATCTTGGCAACAAAAGTTATCTTGTCTTGTCGGAAAATAAGGCCGGTAAAAACCTTACAGGACGGGCACTCAGGAGGGCAATCTGATTGTTTATTCTGTACCTTTTGAGCTGGTTAATTGAAGTCTCTCGCCATCCGCCATTTTGAAACTTTGCGTTTCTTCGTCCGACGGGAATGCGGCGGTGATTCTGCTTGAATCAGCGCCTTCCATCAAGCTACGATAATACCATTGTGGCAGCGCTCCATGCGTCGGCGTTGTGGAGGAATCCGGCCCCAGAGCTCTGGCTGCAGCTCGCGTGGCCCCACCAGGGGGGGACCCGGGCGTCACCACTCTAGGACCATATGGCGTCTTCGTTGCAGAGGAGGGAGGCAGGGCGACGCACGCACACTTCAAGGAAAGAACAGTCCCTCAAGTATGTCGGATGGAGCAAGAACATCAGTTACAATGAGCCCGGGGGTGATGGAGTCGCCGATCATCCGAGTTGGAAGGCTCAATGCTGCTGAAGGGCGGTGAGGAAGTCGAGGTGGGGGACGTCGGAGCCCAGGAGGTCGTTCAAGCAGGTAAGCCACTTAGAAATAATAGATCCGGAATCAAGTGGCCTTAGATGTAGGTAGGTTTGGGGGTGGATGGTCGGGTAGATAGGCGGATATATACCGAATTGGAGATCCCCAACCCGGGAGCTCCCGAGAGGAGCTCTTACTCGGCGGCCATCTTGGCTGGTTGCTCATGTAGTTGTTTTATTTATTTATTTAAACAGTTTTATATAGCGCTGGCTAGACCCGTAGGTATCAGAGCGCTTTACGTAAGGTCAGCAAAGTTACAACAATAATAACAATAACATATTACATCCAATATATGAGATACATTGACGGGAGAGGAGAGACCAGTAGAGAGGAAGAGGGGGAGTGAGAAGGGAGAGGACGAGGGGGAAGCCGGAATAAGAGACAGAGGTAAAGTCAGCCCAAAGACCGAATGCGTAGGTGACGGCCAGGGAGGTAGTCCAAGGCCAGTCTCCCCTATAGCTCTCAAGGAAGCTCCAACGGGTATCAGCCAGAAAGGTGGATAGAAAGAAGACAAGGCAAAAAACAGAATGGCAGATATACGATGAGGGGGAGGGTGGGCGAGACGGGGAGAAACTGTGCCCAAGGTCCGGCTGGGCAGGTGACGGTCAGGGGGTGAACCAAGTCCGATCTCCTCATTAGCTGAACAGAGCAGCTCCACCGGGCGTCGGACATAATGCTCGGACTCCGCTGTCAGGACTCAAGAATTGTCAGAGTAGTGTGGGGGGGGGGGGGGAGCCATGGACCGAAAAAATTCAAGAAGTCCTCTTGGGGTCAGACACAGTCCTGGAAGGGTTGAGTAAGTAAAAGTTCAGCAAGGGGGAAAAAGTCACCATTGTCGTCCATGTTTGGGTCAGGCATCCTGGGACCCTTTTCCATCTCCAGAGTGAGCCGAGTACGACAGAGCTTTGTAGGGAGGGAAGGGTCAGACTCCCATTAGTTTTTAAAAAGGACACAAGATCTCCCCCGGTGTCCCTAGGCCTCAAGGCATAGCGCAGACCCTGAAAGCGCGCTGGGACACATCTCCCATTACGGTGGGCAGCACGGTGGGAGCCACCATTTTGCCTCGTGCAGGGGGACCCCTCTCTAAACCATACGTGTGCCAGGTACAACAGTACTTTAAAGGGAAGGGTGGGCCAGTCTCCCTTTGCTCTTAAAAAGGTCACAAGATCTCCCAGGCGTCCAGAGGCGATCGGGAGTAGCGCAGTCCCCATAAGCCCACTTGCACGTGTCTCCCCTCACGGCAGGCCAGCGCGGAAGGAGCCGCCATCTTGCCTCGGGGGGGGCAACAAGTGCCTCTGGGTTCTTGAAAAACTTGTCCGGCATGCCCGCTGCAGCCGCGGTTACTTTCCACATGCTGCGGTCGGGCCACCCGAGCGGATGGAGGCTCCCGTATGCTTGGGTCTCACTGGATGCAGATCTGATGTTCAGGGATGCGCCTTCGGTATAGTTATTTGCTTCAGCTGCAGGCGCCCACCGGGGAAGCGGATAGTGGAGCCCCCGAACTCGCCGCTAATCAGGTGTAATTTCCCTGGGGTCCGCTCCCGATGTCGCGGCCCCCGCTCTGCTACCTCCAAACGCGAGTCCGCTCCACCCCAGGTGCCATCGCCTGGCAAGAATTTAGCCGATATCACGGCAATGCAGCAGCCAGGTGGAACGGCGGCCACAACAAGTTGTAGCATGGCTCTAAGCTTGTATGCCATCTCAAGAAAGTGTGTTGTGTATTTTAGCAAATAATTGAGGGTTGGTTCATAGGGCCTTACAAAACCGGTCTTATCAACAAATACCTGTTAACCTTTTGACTAAAAATTGCGGGTCATGTGAAGTCTTTAAGAGGGTGATCATGTTAAGGTGGATAGTGAACAAACTCTTCCTTGAAGGGTGTTCAATGCTTAAAAGGGGGAGAACACATTAAGGTCCATGGAGGCATTATATTGGTTAGATGGGTGAATAGTAGTAAAAAGAAGGCAACATCCACCAAATGTGCGTGACTTTATATGTTATGCATGTGGGCCACAATAATGTCCATTATCACGCAACTGGTGATAGGACATTGGCCACAATTGTAGTGTGTGGAATTACTTCAAGTACACAAACCTTATAAGACACTGCCTCAATGACACTATGATGTCATCAGTGATATTACCTGAGAGGTCATCAGTGATGTCAACAATGTCATTTAACAACATGAGTGATGGACTATGTGGGTTAATAAGCACTGCATGGCTGGGGTGCAAGTTATGGTTAAATCAGCAAACCATAACTTGTGTATTTCAGTGGTTATTTTGTTTTTAAACAGTTTTTAGCTCACCTCAAAACCTAACTATAACATTACTTTAACCTTTGCTGTCATTAAGTGAATTTCTACAGCTTATTTGATCATATTCAAACCAGAGCATACACCCAAGCCTCTATGGCAACCTGTGACCAACACCCCATCTGCGGTAGGCTGCAGGGCCTGGACTCTGGGCAGTCTCTCTGCCCAACCTCCTGCTGCACATGGCCTTTGGACAGAGTTCAGAGTCCTGTAATGCTGGTCACAATATACAGATCAGACTTACGGCCAGCCATTGAGCTCACCAGGCACCGGTACCGAAATGGCCGAAGGGAGAAAAAGCGGTCTATTTTTATTTTCATTTTTTGGTACCACAGGATTCTTGCGGGAAAAACCATCCAGATATACTTAACTGTTTCTGAACCCCTTCATGCCCAACTCGTGCCACTCATATAAAGCTAATTTCTTGAAAATGGCCTAAAGGATTTACATCAAATCTCTGGGTACACTGTCATGCCCAGGGTCGGACTGGGTCAGAAAATAAGCTCAGGCACCAAAATAAAAATTGCCCCTATTAGCAAATCGCATAGTTAAAAAAGCATTGGTAAAGCCAACTGGTAACTCCCTTGGGGCCTACTGGCTTTGCCAATGGCTTTAGCTATGCTGCACAGTATCACCAAGGCTAGTCAGAATGGCTAAAGAATTATATATATATATATATATATATATATATACATATATATATATATATATATCAACACAAGAACACCAGACTTGGTGAGCTGCACGTCTTGTGTGTAACTTTATTTCCGCAAGGCAGCACTGCTTACATCAATCACTGCTTTGAAATTCATCTGCCCAATTCGAAGTGCTTACGCGTTTCGAGCGCCACGCGCTCTTGATCACAGGTGTAGGGCAAAACATGGTGCAACATACTTCCGCAACTCGGAGTCACAATTTCTAGTCTCTCCAACTGGGCGTAACCGCCAAGTGCATCTTGGTACTCAGAGTTCTTTTTTCAGGTAAGTTTTACATTATAGCGGTTGCCACATTCATATTCCAAAATTCAATCACCTTAGTAGGTTTCTCAGTCAGTTGACGGATGTGGCAGTACTGTATTTCTTCCTTTGTTTGCAGAAAACACAAGGCTCCGTATCGCCTGGGTGTAGTAACCCGCTGGACACCACTGCATGCGTGGGGGGGCTCACCGTGACCCTGGCAGGCCGCAATTCAACATCAACACAAGAACACCAGACTTGGTGAGCCACACCTCTTGTGTGTAACTTTATTTCCGCAAGGCAGCACTGCTTACATCAATCACTGCTTTGAAATTCATCTGCCCAATTCGAACTCCTTACGCGTTTCGAGCGCCACGCGCTCTTGATCACAGGTGTAGGGCAAAACATGGTGCAGCATACTTCCGCAACTCGGAGTCACAATTTCTAGTCTCTCCAACTGGGCGTAACCGCCAAGTGCATCTTGGTACTCAGAGTTCTTTTTTCAGGTAAGTTTTACATTATAGCGGTTGCCACATTCATATTCCAAAATTCAATCACCTTAGTGACTGAGAAACCTACTAAGGTGATTGAATTTTGGAATATGAATATGGCAACCGCTATACACAATGATGCAGCCATTTATTTTTTCTTTCTTTTTATTTATTGATCAAAGTTTTTTTTTTTATAAATCTTTTTTATTGAAAAATAAACGAAAACAACAAAATGAACAAAAACGGTGCAGTTCCAGGACATGGAAAAGTTACTGTGGCAAACAGAAATTGTAATCAATACAAAACGGTACCTTGGACCAAGGTCGGGTCAATTGTATCATCAGCCCATTCAACATAAGAAACTTATGGTGGTGCATTCTCCACAATATCAGAAGACACATCATTAAATGGGGTACAGATAAAACCTCTGCTCTCGTTCCAGGGGCCCCATATTTTAGTCCATTTACCGGGGCATCCCCTACTTTCATACACCGCCCTCTCCGCTTGCATACACCAATCCATGCCCAATCGGCGTATCGCAATTCAACCCCGCCCTTCCATGTTCTTGCAATGTTACGTTTTGCTACCATGCAACCTAAGGTGACCCAGATCTGTTCGAACCTTGTTAGGTCAGTAGCCTCCCAAATGTTTAATAGGCAAAGACGCGGGGAGGCTTCAATCGTTTTATGACATAATTGAGACATGGCTGGCACAACCCTTCCCCAATATCTCTGGAGGCTAGGGCACTCCCACAATTGATGTAAAAAGTTTCCCGTTTGCCCACAGCCACGGGGACAGGCCGGGGAGGCTAACAGGCCCATCTTGACAAGCGCTGAACTGGTGTAGTATGCTCTGTGGAGTATTTTGAGCTGTATGAGCTTGAAGCGAGAACGGATAGCCACTTCCCAGGGTGATGCCAGGGCCGCCCCCCAGTCCTCATCGTCAATCTCTCGCACCTCGTCAGTCCATTTTGCACGTATTTTACACCCAAGGAATCAGGTAAGATCGCAAAATTCTGAATAAAAGTTAATGAAACCGCTTTTTCTGGGAGATATTCGTCCAATAACCTATCTTCTAATGGGGAGGAGGCTGGCAAATCAGAGCCTTTGGGTAGTGCTTTAAGCAGAGCACTACGTACCTGGAGGTATCAGAAAGTTTCCCCCGCCTGAAGTCAATATTGAGTTTGCAGGTCACCAAATGGGATAAACCCCCCCCCCCACCCCCTCTTTGTCCATAGATCACCCACATTCGAAAGGCCAATCAAGTCCCATTTGTCAAACCCTGGGTGTTGTGAGAGCATACCTAGTTGACAAGACTCAAGCAGCGGGGTGGCCTGGGTGATTTTGCCTTTCCAACCTAACGCTGCAGTTGCTATGTGCCATATAGAAACCGTGGTGGAAGTCGGGGTGTACTGGGGTATATATTTTTTCCCGCCATACAGTGCCCTAAAGTAATTACCCGGAGACATGTTGTATCTATCCATTCTATAGGCCGGGTCAGTGATAGGTCGGTGCGCCCAGCGGTTGAGGACCACCAACTGTGAGGCCCAGTAGTAATGTTTAATGGCTGGCAGAGCAATTCCACCATCGTACCAACTCTTGGTGAGTTTGTCCAGGGCAATTCGGGGTGTTCCGTTGTTCCATAGCAGGGAGCATACCTCAGAGTCGATGGACGAGAAATATTGAGGTGGGACCAAAAAAGGTGTGTTTTGCAAGGTATAGAGGAAGCGGGGTAGTCCCATCATTTTATAAAGAGCGGCTCTCCCCAGGAGTGTGAGAGGTAATGATTTCCAGTGCTGCACATCAGCACGGAGACGCTGGAGAGGAGGAACGAGGTTTTGTTAGTGGAAGACCCCGGCATCCCTAGTAATATATATGCCCAGATACCGAAAGCCGTCTGTGACTATCCGGGCTTGACAACCCACGGGAAGGATCGGGCACTCACCACTCAAAATGTAGACCAGGGATTTGTCCCAGTTGATCGTGTACCCAGAGTATTTTTGGTAGAGGGCAAAAATATGGAGTACTCTATGAATCGAGAACCGGGGTCGGGCCAAATAAAGTAAAATGTCGTCGGCGTAGAGGGAGATTTTATCCGTCCAATCCACCGACCAGTTAAGTCCACGAATCATGGGGTCACCTCTAATCCAAATGGCCAGAGGTTCAAGGGCCAGGGCAAAGAGGAGAGGTGATAGGGGACAGCCCTGTCTCGTGCCCTTACCCAACTCGAAGATTGACGATCGACCGCCATTTACCGTAATGCGGGCCCGGGGGCGTGAGTACAACAGGCGTATCCAGGATAAAAACCTTCCACCAAAGCCATATCTCTCCAACACAGCAAACAGAAAAAGCCACTCAATCGAATCAAAAGCCATCTTTGCGTCTAGGGACATGATCACCGAGTCCTCCTGGATAGTGGAGGCCCGGCCCAATACTCCGAACAGGAGGCGAAGATTAAGCGCAGTGTTTCTAGCCGGCATAAAGCCAGATTGATCCGGATGAATCAGTTTATGGAGACAGGGGGAGAGAATTTATTGATCTAAGTTGGACCGGTAACTATCAATTTTTTTTTTTTAAACCACGAGGTAGAATTACGGAAGCAAAATGGAGGTCGGGGTCAGAGAAGCACAGGCTAGACAAACCAACACAGGGAGCACAGATGCAAATTGCAAGACAGAGCAACACGGATATGGAGGAAACAACACAGGGGACAGAAACGGCAAGGGGGGAAAGAGAAGCTCATAGTGACGGGCAGAGCACAGAAGCACACAGGGGAGACAAATGAAAAACACGCACACTCTTGTAGAGTGCTTCAGTACAAAGAAATAAGTAGCACCAAACAAAATGAGCAGTGTAGAGACACACAGAGTAACACGTGCATATTCCAAGGAGATGGGGGGGGTCAAACTCACAACTGGGAAGTAAAACCCACACAAGCCACCAAATAAGAAGCAAGCAAATGAGTGACAATGAGGTCAAACAATGGTAAATAATGGGTGAGCTCTAAACCCACTGCAAGCTAACAAAATGTCTCGGAACACAGCACATGAGCTGTATTAGGCAAGACCTAAAATGCAGTCCACATTTCCAAATGGGGGCAGTTTTGAATTTGTAAAGACACGCTGTACAGGTGTTTTGCAAGCTATGGGAACCTGGAAGCATTTGTGCTTGCTGCAGGCTATGTTTGTAGTAATATCAGAGAAATCAATTGTAAAAATTGTCCCACATCACAATAAAATAGGCCCAGAAACAGTCAAAAAACACAGCCCACACACTGGTCAGTCAGCCCAGCCCTTCTGGCACTTCAGATTGCTTTTTTAGGCACTAACAAGCCTCGGGCTTTAGAAGTGACATTGCGTACCTATTGACACCTGATGCCACCCAAGTTTGCGGCGCTCTCTACCACATGCCCCTAACTGGTTGACTGGCTGGGGGAATGGCAAGGAATGGAAGCTACAGAAGTTAAAAACTGCATACTGTTTACTTTCCTTTCTCCACTGCCTTCACAACATCCGAGAACAAGGGAAACAATGATCATACCAAAGGTTCCAAAAGGCTAGCCAGGAGGTGCAGATGCTATGCCTGGCTACCATTAACTGACGTCCATGATCGCTTACTTTGTACCAGTTCCAATTCTTCCTTTGTGCACTTGAATGATGTTCTCACTTTCACTTGCCCTCTTTGAGTAAATGCTTTGCAGCTAATGTTCTACTTTGCATACCAGCTCCATTAGCAAACTTTATACAGAGGCATGTAAGTACAAAAGAGGCGGATTGTTTGCAACACAGGTCTTAAAAAACACAAGCAACATAATCCCTTGTATTATTTCAGTGAAAAAAGAGTGTTCACAGGCTATTACATGACAACATACAGACATAGGAGGACATTTCTTCGCCTGTGCAATGTTCATTATTGCAGTCAGCAAGAAGCCCAAGTCAAATCAAAACTGACAAATTGAAGTTGAGCAACACACCAAGGAGGACAATTTTATGACTTGTATCTTTCCCTTATCATCTAACAAACAACTGTTACACACCCAAAGAGCACACCTAAAAACACTTGCTGCAAGGTTTTATGCCAGATATTCGTACAGTTATCTTTTTATGTGACACCATCTGTTGGTAAATTCTTGGTCTACAAACCATGTTATGCACCAAAACAAACTCATGCAACTGTGCTTTAATATGTCGTCTTTGTATCAAGGTGGGTTCATGAATGGTAGGATGATATTTCAAATGAAATTAGATAAAATTAAATCTTAGACCATTTTTAAAAAAAGCATTTTAATCACGATCCAATTATGGTTAGATTATGGATGGATTATCATTTCCGTAACTCAAACATAGCTGAGGAGCATGTAATGTTGGTTGGGAGACTATCACATACAGCAAGTGGAGTCTTACATACTTGCGTTAGACATTGTGTGTAGATCCAGGTCTTCTCAAACACATGATGCAAGATTACACCGACCAATAAACAGGTCCGATCTCCCACAAAACGAGAGTGTGGACATTAGATGAGTTGGGAGGATACACACCCAGAGAGCACAATATACAGATTCTAAGATCTGCAACTTTGACTGTAGGCCACATTCTCAGTTTGCTCTGCCATAGCTACCTTTGAGAGATGCAGAAATTGTCTGCTCTGATGAATGAGAAAAAAAAAGTTGACAAGTCTAGTTGGCACGATTCCTTCACTAAAACAACTTACAGATCTTGCCTAATCCGTCTTAGTTTGGCTTTGGTGTCTGCCAGCTCCACGGCAATGTGCTGCTTGTCCTCGTTGGATAAACGGTTGGCTCGGTTCGGAGAAGACTGAGGGCTTGAAGCTTTCACAGGGCTCGGGGGCTGCTGAGCCTGCAGGTAATCCCTCTCTTGAGTGAGATCCACTACCATCTACAGAAAGAGGAACAAAGACTTGTGTTTGAAAAAACGTGCCAATTGCAGTTCAAGTAAGAAGGGGTGGCAGCTGTCCAACTCGCTCTAGTGCCAAGGGACTCCTCGTTTTCTAGCCGTATGTAACCTTAAAAGGAACGCAACTGTCATTGCACCCTACTGCGCACAGTTAGGAATCCCTGTTTTTTTCACTGCTCCTCAGCCTGCTCAACACAAGCGAGACAATCACTGGTCATTACAAGTCATTTATTACATAATGAATGATGAAAAGATGTACATATGTTATGCATGACTAATGTAAATATAATTGGTGCCTAAGCCATAAAAGAAAGTGATCAAGGAACCTACATAAATAGACCTCACCTGAAGAGACCCAAAGAAACGGAAGGCTCCATGGTAGAGAAAATGGCCATCAGAACACCCAAGGAGAACGATTTCTTAACATAACTGGTGGTTGTCTTTATGTTTCTAGGTACAGTCAATGATTAATCCATATGGAGACGGAAATAGCAAATGAGCTTTGACAACAAATCACAAATTGCACAATCCTGATGTGGGCACAAATAAAGGACCTCATCTAAGAAATGTTCAATGAATGATTTTACTCTCTGAAGTAGTAGCAGAGATGTTTTATGTCCAATGTTATGTGTATATTTTAGGGGATCACAAAGTTTTGGTAGAGCTAGTTCTTGGGGGTGGGGAGGGCAGTATTTTCCTTTTTTCCACAGCAGCACGAATGTAGTGGCCTCGAAGAGTGGCTGGTGCAAGCATGAAATTCTGCTTCTGTCACAGAGAAATATTTACAGACTTCTGATGCTTTGGAATGGGGCGGTCATGTATCAGTAGCTGTGGGAGCGATGACTGTAAGAAAGCTGGGAGATTCTCTTTAAGGTTAGGGCCTATCAGATATTTTGGGCTGAGGCAGAGGATGTTTGCTCCTCTCTATTCCGCACGGACAGAGGCTGCGGATAATGGTGCGGTTCCTGTGGTCTCACCTACCTAGCTCGGTAGCATGTTTTGCTGCTGCCTTCTGGACTTCTCGGAGTTTGTCTGTATCTGTGCAGTACTTCTGTCTGCAGAAATGTCACACCATTTACCCAGAGACCTGTGCCCATTTGTCACATTATGCAATATTTATTTGGGCTGTGTGTGGTTAGGGTGGGTGTGAGTGTGAGGTTAAGAGAGACAGGTGGGTGTGGGCGAATGTGTGGTTAAGAGAGTCGAGTGTGTGGTTGAGAGAGACGTGTGAGTGTGGTTGAAAGAGGTGTGTGTGGTGGCAGATGTGCGTTTGTTTTTCTCTGTGGTCACCACACCAATTCCATTATTTTTCAACCTTTCTGTGTCCGTCCAACAGTAACCATTTCGGAAGCTTGGTATGTTGTCAAATATCACAAATATTCAAATGCCGCTAGAATCCAGGGCCATTAAATTGGTTGTTATTCCTATCCTAATGCACTAGAAATGTTCTGAAATAATCCCTCATAGATAAAACTAACCAGAGCGATGCTTTGCACATCGGTTCCTGCAATGAATGCCCCTTGCTGGTCTCTCACCTCTGTGCAGTCGTCTCGCTCATCAATGAGCCTCTTCAGATGCAAAACCAGGCTCCTGGAGAGCGAGTCCAAGTCTTCTGGTGCCATATCTGGAAGCTCCAACCACTGCAGATCAAACACGTTCTCCTGATTGTGGGTCACCTAACAAATTCAACAATGCCAGGTGAAAGGATTGTGATGCAATTAGTGTATTCATCTAACACTCACTATAAAAAAACAGATGGAGAGTCCATGAACCCCCCCTTTATAATAAACCCCTATATGAAGTGATTAAAATGAGTTCCTGAAAATTAAGTGAATTAAAGATATTCAGCTAAAATTACAAATAGAGGATCAGTATCTATTTTTCATGTGCGTGCTGTCAAGCACTGGGATGAAGAGTGGCATTACCAGGACCAATGCCACATCTGCTCTGTTTAACAGGAAGGATATTTGCTAAGTCAAGGGAGAGGATATGGAATGAATTCTAAGAACAATTTGCAAACCTCTTGGATATGTGATACTATTGCAGCTTGTGTCCCGATATCCAATTGCTTGATTTTATCGATGAATTCCTCTTTCTTCTCACACTTAAAAAAAAAAATGGGAAAGAAAACACATTTCAAATTAGGTGTTTCAACACATTCCAGAGGAGTACACACTTTTGGCTTGCGTATCCTTACTTACAACAATTAAGTGAGTACTAAACAAAACAAAACAAGCAGTGGCAATGCCTAGAGGTCTGCATTTAATGTGCTAATGCATTCAATGTTGGCAGGATTGAACAGAGTGGGATTTAGTTGTTTAGTAGTCCATCATGCAGTTCGACACAAGCACTGGAGCGGAGGTAAAAGGATACATCCAGACAGCCTATGGCATTAGGTGAGAAATTAACATCTCACTCCGTAGAGCCAAGAAAAGATTAAGTCTCCAGCCAATGGCTGGCGTAAGCTAATCAAAGAAAATCTGTTAAAATCCAGACCTAAAAATCAATCTAGGATGACAAGCGAAAGGATAGTCAACGGCCCTCCCCCAAGTATGAGTCCAACATAAAATTTGAATTGACTGCTAAAAGCCACGTAGAGGGGCCCCAATCAAAGTGGTCCATAGAGTATGCCACAGTCTAAATCACACTTGGTCAAAAAGAAAAATTGGTTAACCGTTCTTTACACCTGGCAACTCCCTCTAGCAGTAGGCCTAGTTACATACCATTGACATAATGCAAGTTGAGTACAGTGACAGCCCATATATTCATTATGTAATCGGGTGAGTTAAAGCATCTGCTGCTGAGATCTGTGGACATAAGCAGGCAAAGAACGGAATCCTGTTGGGTGCACAGAACCTTCCATCCTATCACTAAAATGAGTACCTTTGTGTTTGGTTAATGGTAACATCTATTATTTAGAGCACTTCGAAACTGCAAGACTTTGGGGGTCCATAAATATGTTATTGTTTGCCTGATAGAGACTGAACTACTTCCATAAGAGCTTTTGGTGCGCACAGCCCACTCACTATTCACTGACTTTCTTTTGCAGGCACAAGTCATATGTTAAGAGGAACTATGCAACAATAGTGTCGCAATGTGACGATCTCGGGACGATGCAAACCTGCCCACTTGTCCAGCACCACTAAAGAGGGATTCATTAGTCCAGCTGACCGACAACTGTGAAAAATGGAAAAGATACAATAACTTAAACGAAACCACACATTTATACTATATTCCACTAAAACACCAAAGAAGGGTTAGGAAAGGGCTCCAATGTGGGCCCAAGCTGGCTGCAGGAAGTGGAGCAGGCATGGGAGGATGCTGGGATGCGGGTTAGAGCTTCAAGAATGTGAAAAACTGGAACCATCAACTGGCAAGAGAATAGTGAAACCCTGGAATTGTGCAAGTCCATGAAGGGACAGATAAACTGGCAAGAGAAGGAGGATGGATGGAGAACATAACAAAAGACATTTGTAAAGGGCACCTTCAGCCCTCGGGCCTGTCATTAAGCATGACAGGTGTTTATTGTCACCCAACTCAATGATACTCATCTGATCAACCTCAGAAAGATGAAAGGTTGAGGAGCCCTCACAGAACCTTCGCCTTACTGCCGCCTGCACCGGGGACTTCAGCCCCCAAGAGCCTTTGCGCCAGGAGGCGCATAAAGTCACTGCGCGGCTCCCGCAGCGCGGGACGCACGCAGGCTGGCCCGTTCACGCCCGTCAGAGCCCGGAGGGGGCTGGACTGGGCCCCCCTTCTGACATCTGGCCCTGCTTACCTCTAAATATCATCTACCTAGTCTGCCGGACATCTCCAATGGGTAAGAGAAAGGCCACAGTTGATAAACCAGGGGAGGGAATTGTAAACACATTGGATACATTTTTATCACGGGCAGCAAATGTACTGTCATGAGATCAAGATGTCTGAGCGCCGTCTTTCGTTGGGAGAAGGGAGAAATAATTCATCTAAAACTTTAGCCCCCCTGACTCTAGTAGGGTATCACCCCATAGTCTTGAACAAGGAGAGGCCCCCATTGCTCCCTCGGGTAGCCCTTCCATGAACATACTAAAGGCAGTACCCTCTACCCCCATTTCAGGTAACCAACCGGCACCTAAAAGGAAAAGAACTGCTAGAACTGTGAAGGGCAACCCTGTGGCAATTACAAAATCAGCTAAGCCGTCCATGCCCACAAATCCGGTGGACACTATTAGAGTGCAACTATCCGAAGATGAAGCAGTATGGAAAAAACTGGAAGAGAAGGTCTTTAACTTACTCCAGCCATTTGTGTTTCGTTTGATTAAAATAGAAGATCGACTTTCTTCTTGGGAAGAGCATGGCAAAAATGGCCTACATCTTGGGGGTTTCCGGCAGCAACCTGGGGATCTGCAATCTCAAACTGGGGAAAATGAGAAAGCGGAAGCTGTTCAAAAACAATCTCAAGTTCACTTAACAGTTTCTAAAGCTCAGTGCGCATCCAATTTGAACAGATTGAATAAGGAGGGTCAAATACCTGGCACTAATCTGAGTACAAGGGTGCATGCTGTTTCTATGTCTGAGGGGGGATCAGCACAACGTGTGGAGGGACTGGGGGGGGCTAGGGTTGAGAGTTGTCCAACAGTAGATCTAACTACCCCTATGTCATCTGAAATAGGCCGAACCCCTCAAATTGATCAGCCTGTACATACACTCTTAGATCTCCCTCCAACATCCACACCACTTGTGCTTGTTCTGGTAAATGTTCCTAGATTACGAGAAGGCCAAAAAGAATCCACCCAACAACGTATGGATAAATCGCTACATTGGTTAACTACCCATAGTGGTAGTCACGACAGAAGCTTACATTACCATATTATCATGGCGAGGAGAGTGGGATGGGTGGGCCCCTCATTGAAAGCCCATTCTGGCGATTGTGTAGTAGTAAATTTAAATGATGATGTGATACCCAGGATGCTTTAGGCTAAATTCCGTGAACCTGGTTATCACAGGTCTCAGATTTTTATTACATCATTGGAGTACTTCTATCACCATCCTCCCCACTATTAAGCAAAGTTTTTGGAGCACTGTCCCCAATAGGAGCACGACACGTAATCAGGTAACTAATTCTGCTAAGAGGCACAACTGGGACTTTTTAGGCATAGGTGTAGGAAATAGATTTGCCCCGCTTACAGACCTGGAGGCGTGCGATTGACTACCTAGTGTAGATCCAAATTCAGAAACACAGGTGGTGGCGAACTCAGGGGACCCCATGGCTTCTAATCGACAATGCCCTATCAGACTAAAACCTAAATCAGGGGTCCTGGCTTGCACGTGAAGTTAGCCACCTGGCATTTAGCAGGCATAGCTACTAAACTGGAAAACCCTTTATGGTTAGTACTGTGGCAGCATCAAGATCTTTTATGTTTCCAGGAGACATGGTCTAGGGAAGACATTCACGTATTTTATTTATTTTATTTTATGTGTTTTATAGAGCGCGAACCAGACCCGTTAGGGTATCAGAGCGCTTTACAGAGAGACATAGGCATGTACAGAATAGGCATAGCATCATCAGTTACAGAACGAATGAAAGAGACAGGGTGCTGAATCTAGAAGAGAGGTAGGGCACGTATTTACAGATTAAAATATCCAAGTACTCCAGACGAGATAACATATTTATAGATTGCGTTAGTCAATGTTCGTGACAAGGCCCCATGTTTCTGAAGGGGGTGTGGTAGATAATCCAGAAGGAGGCAGTAGATGGCCGTAGATCAAAGCTGTTGTGGAGGTAGAGGCAAGTTTTAAGCGAGAAATTTGCCCATAAGGAATGTTTTGGCATCCTTTTTGAAGCGAGACAGAGAGGGGATTCTTCTGATGTCAGGAGGGAGAGAGTTCCATATTCTAGGAGCAGCCCCTGAGAAAGCTCGGTTGTAGGTTTTTTTTTTCGAAAGCGTGCAGGTTGGAGCAGGAGGTCTCTGGCAGATCGGGAGTTTCTGTTTCCTCCGGAGATCACAAGTTTCTGCCTCAGATATACAGGGGAGTTCGAATATAAGGCTTTGTGCGTGATGCATGCTACTTTGAGCTGTATTCTTGCCTCCAGGGGAAGCCAGTTGAGAGCTTTCAAGTGTGGGGAAATATGGTCGTATTTCCTTGTGCCGGTGAGTAGTCTGGCGGCTGCATTGAGGCAGGCTTTTAGAGGTGCCAGGGAGATCTTGGGTAGACCCGAGAGGGTAGAACAGCCGTACTCCAGTCTAGATATGACAAGTGCTTGGACTGCCATTTTTAGGTCGGGAGCGTCGAGGAAGGGTTTCAATTTCCTGAGGTAGCTCAGGTGGAATCTGGCTGATTTGGCCATTGAGTTGATGTGGTTGCGAAAGTTCAGGTTGCTGTCAAGGGTGATTCCCAGCGATTTGGCCGAATCCACGATGGTCGGTGGGCAGTTCAAGGCTGTGATAGCTTTGACCCATGATTTAATCTCAAGGTTGGTATTGGGCGGGGCGATCAGGAGAAATTTAGTTTTGTTTGCATTAAGTTTGAGTTGGTTGGATGCGAGCCATTGGACGGTGTGTTCCAAAGCATCGTTCAGGGAGAGGATCTCTTCAAGTGATGAGGTTTTGATGTAGATCTGAGTGTCATCAGCGTACATATGATAGGAGATATTAGCAGTGCGTAGTACTTCGGTAAGCGGTTCCAGGTAAAGGTTGAAGAGGGTGGGGGACAGTGTTGAGCCTTGAGGGACTCCAACTGTGACCGGGGATGGTGCCGATAGGATGCCGTTGACGTGGAATCTCTGGGACCGGTTTTGGAGGAAGGATCTGAACCAATCTAGAACGGTGCCATCCAAACCCATCCTGAGTTCGAGGCGTTCAAGTAGTTTTTCATGGTTGACCGTGTCGAAGGCCGAGGATAGGTCCAGGAGGATGAGGAGACAAGTTTTGCCTTGGTCAAGAGCTTGGAGAGCGTCATCAACGATGTGGAGCATAGTGGTTTCGGTGCTGTGCCCTGGTCTGAATCCGGATTGGAAGTCATCGAGTAGGTGGAAGTTGTTGATGTGTTGACTTAGCTGCTGCTGCACACATTTCTCCATCACTTTGGCCAAGAGGGGGATGTTGGAGATGGGTCTGAAATTGTCTGGGGAGGCAGGATCCAGCGACGGCTTTTTCAGAATGGGAAGGACTTGACCGGTTTTTAGAGGGTCCGGCATTGTGCCCTGCTGGAGAGAGGCGTTAATTATTGTAGTCCAGCTAGGAATAATGGATTGGGTGACGACAGCTAGGCAGTTAGAAAGGAGTGGGTCGTTAAAATGGTTGTTGGGTTTTAGGGAGGATAGTATTTTGGACACTGAGTCATTGTCGTAGAGTTTGAAGTCAGACCAGTGAGCATGGTTTTTGGGTGAAACCCGTAGGGGCGACGTGGCTGGAGGAGGCGGGTCAAGAGGTGTTTGAGGGTATGTGATGGATTTGAGTTCGTTTCCAAGGGCTGAGATTTTGTCAGCAAAGAAGGAGGAGAATTCCTCTGAGGATATAAGAGACTTCGGGGTTTCTTTTGAAATTTTGGCCAATTTATTAGATTGGTGTTTGACCAGCTCGAAGAGCTTGTGGGGTCTGTTCTTGGCCTTCTCTAGTGCAGTTCTGAAGAACTCTTTTTTTGACTTGAGTATGTTCCTGTTGTAGACATTCCTGGCCTGGTGGAGGAGTTTAAGATGTGCGGCAGAGGAGTGCTGCCTCCAGGATCTTTCTGCCTGTCGGAGGGTTCTCCTCTCGTTGTTGAGGGATCGAGTGAACCAGGGGTTTCTGTCTTTGATTTGGGTTCTTTTCAGTTTTAGTGGGGCTAGGTCGTCCAGGATGTTCGAAATGGTTGCAGAGTAGTGTTCGTTAAGGCCGCTGACTGATGTGATATGCAGGGGGGTCTGATTTGCAGCGAGCCTCGAGTTCCCTGCGGTCCAGATTCTTAGTGTCTCTGATCCAGCGTTTCGGAATCACCGGTTGCGGTGCCCATGTCTTGTGAGTGTCAGGTAGGAGGAAGGTGATGGCGTGGTGGTCAGACCAGTCGCATGGGTCTATAGAGATAAGCTTGACTGTTGATTCTTTGGAGATAATCCAATCAAGAGTGGCCCCTTTTGCGTGAGTTGGTAGTGAGCAGGCTTGGGTCAGGGCTTGATCGGCCAGGAGGTCCTTGATGGCATTGACATGCGAGTCCTTTGGATCGTTCCAGTGCAGGTTAAAATCACCGAGGAAAATATATACGTAGACGGTTACTGTTCGTACCAAACTAATGCCGTACCGTCGGCAGCAGGAAGAGCCAAAGGAGGTCTCCTAACCTTAATCTCTAATACATTATCAATTAAGGTAAAAAAAAAATCTTTACCCCTAGTCCACAATTCAATTTTTTTATTGATTGAGGACACTATATACCAGGACTGGCTTTTAATACATTTTTATATTAATAACTTTACTGACCCACAATCAGTGATAGGCGCCATAGAATCTGAACTGAATAAACTCATGCAAACCCAGAGGAAGAAAGTGGTCAATCTAGTATGGGTAGGAGATTTTAACATGCAGCCATGTAAACATAAGCTAAATAAAATGTGTGGCATTGTTGATAATCAGGGTGAGCCAATTTACCACTTTGAACATCATGACTACGGGAATAGTCTAAATAGGATTATCTGTGTGAGGGATCTGGAAATTTGTAATCGGAAAGACCCAGATACAGGGGATTACGATAAGACCTTTATTCGTAGCGACTATGTGTCGACCATGATTTTGTAATAACATCATCCTCTATTAAGGAAAGGATTGATCACATTGACACTCAATTCTCTTCATATAGTGATCATGCTATTTTCATTACAATGATACTTGGAGTTAAAAAAATACTTAACGTTAAAAATGGAGAAACCAATATTGGGAAGAAAAAATGGCTTCCAATTAAAATGAGCTCAAAATAATAAGACAAAAGTACTTTCGCAAATTGTGACAGAGAACTTGGGGTTGGTTCTAAAATGTCTGGATCTAGATGATAATTATGAATTAGCTGCCACTAATTTTAAGAATCTCTTAGAGAAGATTAAAATGGCATTAACTCTGACCAATTCACAAGCTAATCCAGCCTTAAATCGTTGGTTTGATCAGGAATTCTCCAAAGCATCTAAAAACCTTCACATAGCACTTAAAGAACACCCTAGGGACAGGGACCAAATTAAGTTACTCCGGAAGACATACTTAGTGGCAAGGAAAACAAAAGAACAGGCATTAAGAGAAGAAGCTTGGGAGAGTCTGGAAAAGGCCGCAACTTTAAATAACAGCAAAGATTTTTGGGGGACGATTAACGCACCCTTTTTTTAAAATACTGATCCTTCCCTAGATTAACATGTTAACGAAGACACATGGGAGGCTCACTTCGAACAGATTTTTTCAACCTGCAATACATCTTCCACTGACTGCGGGCCTACTGACCCGTTGCAGCCAAGATCAACTGATATTCTCAGTTGAGGAGACAAAACTGGCCCTGTGCAAGTGTACTAGGGATAAGGCACCAGATACAGTCCCCATCGATCCCTTTCTTGATTACCAAGATCTATGGGCCCCTTTACTGACAAACATCTTTAATGTCATAGCAAAAACTACTCCACTAGATTCCTGGTAAACCAGTGGTATTTTTCCTATCCATAAAAAGGGCCGCAAGGATAACCCCCAGAATTATAGGCCGATTTCATTATTAGACACCACGGCAAAACTCATGGGCCGTTTACTATTAAATAGGTTGGAAGAGTGGGCAGCCGAAAAGAATATTCTCACGCAAACACAGTATGGCTTTCAGTCCGGTAGGGGCACTATAGATCAGTGCCTCAACTTATCATTAATTTCTGGAAAATACAATAGAGCGAAGTCCGGCCAGATTTTTATGCCATTTATGGATTTAAGCCAGGCGTTTGATTGTGTCATCCATTCAAAGCTTTGGGAATTAATGGAGCTGTTAGGGGTGGACTCGGCAATAATCTGCTTCATCCGACAAATGTACTCCAATGCCACTGCTCGTGTTAGATACGGGAAAGAGGGAGAGTTGACACACCCATTTAAGATAGAAAGAGGAGTCGGGCAGGGCTGTGTCCTCGCCCCTTTCTTATTTTCTGTATACACCAATGGAGTTGAAGCAGCTCTTCTAGGAGTAACCCCAGACGTTCCTAAATCTGGCCCCATACCCATTTTAGCATACGCCGATGATGCCGTTTTAATCGCAAGAACCGGGCTGGCCCTTCAACGGTTAAAAACGGCCTATGTCGCATTTATGTCTTCTCTGGGCTTGAAGGTAAACGAATCAGTCCTTTGTCCTTGTTACAGGGACTCCAACCTCAAAAAGATCCCTGAATTTTACAATAGGCCCACGGAAACTGGAGATTGTAGATTTGTTCCCATATTTAGGGGTTCATTTCGACAAAAAACAGTCATGTCTACCTATGGTGAATAACAGGGCGATAGTAATGGAGCGGGGTATGGCAGCAATCTGAACCTTTGCAAAAAGATTAGGGTCTAAACCACTATTAACAATAAGGAAAATATACCAAGCGAAGATAGTAACAGCAGCAACTTACGGGGCAGGGGTATGGGGAACGGCTACGGCAACCCAACTCCAAATCTTGGAGGACAGATTTTATAAGAAGCTGTATTGCCATCCCTATTTCATATTCAAATTATAACTACCATCATGAATTAGAAATCCCGTACCTGATCGATAACCTTAAGATCACCCCGGTACTCCTGTGGCACTCGATCTGGTGCAAGGACACAGTGAACCCGACTCAAGTCATAATTAAAAATTGTATAAACCTAGACAATATTTGTAAAATTCCCTGGCTCTGGTATGTGAGATCATTATTGATGACAAGGATTGGAAAAACTTTTTGTTAATCCGAACTTGCGCAATACGATAACAAAGGGAAAATTGATGTCTATATGAGCGCCAAAGTGCAAATTATTCTAAGGTCACTGTGATGTTATATTATACCTCTCCTGGAATATCTGGGGGTTTCTCATATTTAGACCATATAAGAAACTCGCAGCACAGATTTATCTTGCTTAGATTCCGGTTGAACCTAATCCCTCTCATGTTGGGTTTTCCTACGAAGAGATTTAGACATGCTGACTTGGTACCTTGCCCCTGTGACTGTGGTTCAGAGCAGTTGGACCTTCATATACTTTTTTTCTGTGGGTTTTATAAAAATTAACGTGCCAGATTTTTATGTCCAATTTTAAAGAAAATGAATTTTAACCAATGTCGTTCGGCATTATACTTTTTAAAGAAACTCTCAGATCCATTTGTAAGCTTTTCTGTAGCTACTTTCTTATTGGCATTTCTAAGGAGAAGGAAAACTGTTTTGTACATGCCTTGTGAATATTGATGAATTGGCTATCTTGTTTTATGAATCCAATTGTATTACGGATATTTGTAATTAGTTTTTATGAAATGAACTTTTAGACTTGGTCGTCTTTTTAACATGTTTGGCGCTAAGAATTAAATTCGGAATTGTGTGCAAACTGTTTCGATTATAAATGTTTTAATTGCTTTGTACTTTTATGATCTGTATTTTTAAATGGATCGAATAAAGTTTCTTTGAATTGAATTGAGTGAACCAGCCAGGATTTGAACCTGTGGCCATGAGGTCAACCACAGGTTTCTAGAGTGGGTGCATTAGTTCACAAGGCAACCAGACCCAAAACACTAAGCCACCAGACCAGACGCTGGTGTGAGGTCAAGTGTCAGTTTCGTGAATCCACTGCTCAGGCTGTAAAATGTAATATCAGCTGGACACTAAGGCAGATGGAACTTAATCGAGAGTGTGGGATGAGCTAGGGGAGATGAGGACACAGATTATATTGTGGAGGGGTTTCAGATGGGGAGATTAGACATGGATAAAAACTGAAGCAGCATGCCTCCAATAAACCCCATCACAGGCCTGATAGATTCTAATGACCATGTTATTAACACACAACACAAACTGAATGAATTCTTGTAATTTAGTAACATTTATTACCCAACTCTAAGGTAGTCTTTTTGCCACTATTGGACAGAGTGGCCTTGGGATTTCAACCCCTGACGGGCACTTTACAGACGGGTGTGGCCCCTCAACCTACTGAGCTGTGCTCTCAGCTTGGCTGGCAGGAAGCTAGGCAGGGAGCCCGGTGTTACCATAGTAAAGAAGGACCCAGCTTCGCTCTTTATTCTTCATATAGACTCTGGTACGCAGAGTTGAGGAATGTCCCACTGTAGACAAAAATATACAATCCTGCTCCACTTGTTAGGTCTATCAAGACTAGGCAAGTCTCTCCTTGGTGCTTTTTGCTGCGCCTCAACTGGTATCCGATGGAAAACTTTCATCTCCTAACTTCGGACCTCCTGGCAAAGTATACAAACAAGGGCAGATGAGAAGACCAAAAAGACTGTGTGATGCAAACTCACCTGCACAGCACAGCCCAGCATAAGCAACAGCACTTTCTTCATTTCCTCCATACTTTTACCTGCAGGTGAAAGAGACAAAAGCAATGGTGGAATCAGCTCCAAAAGGCTGCGATGGTCATAGTAAGCAAATTTCTACGATGGATTTAAAGGCCTACGGGGAGTTTGATACAAAAAATAGGTAGCGCAATTTTAATCCTCGTTCGCGCTAGGCATCCTTGTGCTAGCAGGGGCAGACAGTGTGTATTCAAGCCATCCACAACTCAAGCAGCAGCCTTTACTTTAAAGTTAAAAGAAGCCAGTCCTAGCGAATCACTGCTTTCTCTCCGCATGAAAAAATGTCACCTTTCTAAAGAGGAACAAAAACATCCAGTCAATGTGCCAACTGCATCCCAAAGAGGGAAAAAACTGAAAGGGAAACCTTTCAGGGGCCTATTCAGACTTTTGTAACACGCACATCTAAGCGGGTAACAATCACTCAAGACCCAGACTCCAACACATACCGGATATAGAATAATGGGACCATGGCAGCACAACTTATCTGGGATGTTACTCGGGGCGGGCTCATGAGACTATCTTAGCTCTTAGCATACCTGGTCCACTCCCACAGTCAAAGACAATTATGGGGTTCATCTAATTTGAGGATGCATGACTTCCATACCGTCCCTACAACAAAGTGGCTATGATGTCTTCTCCAGGATTCTGACTAAGCAACCAAGATGTTTGACACAAATACCAGAGGCAGTACACATTCAGAACATAGGCAGGGGTTTGCCAGGCCCACACTAATCAACAGTTTTGGTGGCCCTACTACAGTGACCGAACATGCTTGCCCGCTTTCTGTTCTCCTCCAGGAGTTCTAGGCACTGTGCCACAAATCTCAACCGCTCCATCTCTCAGGACAATAGGGGGAGCAGGGACACCCATCAGCCATTCAGAATAGGACTAGAGCTCCCATTTCCTACTACTGGGCTGTCCCTGTATTCTGTCACCATCATGCATGTGAGAGTTCTCAGCATCTTCCTTCTCAGATGCCTCGTTCTTGCACTGCTGTATTTCAGTTTTATTACATTTCATTATATGAATGAACATTTATATAGCACAGCACTTCCCAATTACTTGGCCTTTTGGGGATTTGTTCACACATCTGTCAGTATAGGTTATGGAAGGTTTGGAAGTGTTTTCAAAGGAAGCATTGGGTCTTCTGACCTTCCCTCCTAAACCATCTGTAGTGTGTAGAGAGAGCAGTCTGTGTGGTGACGTACACTGCATATTCGGGTTTGAGGCTTCCCCCAAGAGGTGACAGCTATCATTGCTGGCTTCTAGTTGGATCTTGATGGACCGAGCTCTCGCGAGTAGTAGGGATACTGTACTCTAGTGACAATTTGTAACCGCAGGTTACTGTATTGTTGTGATTCAGCTAGATGTTCTAAACTGTCATGTTGTTTCTGGAGGATGTTATTAAAGACCAGGAATGTGAACAGTTGTTCTTGGGTCCTAATGCCTGGGCCCTTATTGAATGACGGTGTGTTGCTTGCTGTGGTTAGGTTTAGCCTTCTGTTCCCTCGTCCCAGGGTTTCATTTCCTCAATGCAAACGACTACAGGGAGTAAGGTGACAGGGTTCGAGATGTGATACTTCCTTCTGAGGACTCTTGTACATGTTCTGGACTGGATGTTTGAAGTTGTAGGAGGCTGTGCCTCAGGGCTTTCTTGAAAATGGTTGAGGTGCACTACAACATACAGATGAAGTGGACCATGTTTCACGATCTGGATCTGTGGAAAGGATGTGGTTATTGGGTTGCCATCTAGTTCTGTGCCAAGCCTAAACTCACCATCATGGAGAGATCAGTGGTTGGGCTTTGTATTTATCATTAGTTACAAAATAAGGATTTGGGTCGGATTCGAACATCTGAGTTGAGACTGGTGTGTACCGATCCAGAGGGAGTGATGGGGAGAAATTGCGTTGGTATGAGGGGGAATGTAGGGTGTGTCGGTCGACGGGCGAGGAGGATAGGGCAGTGGTTGCAGTCAGAGGGGTGGATGGTTAAGGGTGCTATCTAGGTGTGTTGGTTAATCTTATTAGTCAATGTGGTGCTGTCTATGGTTGTGCTGGGTGTGTTATGAGGGGTGGTGTGGGTGGGTTGGATGGTTGAGCAGGGTTTCTAAGTTGCATTATGTGGAGTTTCTGAGGTGTTGGTTGAGGAGTGGGCCTTCTTGGTGGGGGAATTGAGGTGTGCAGTATGGACTGTAGTAGAGTGGACTGGGCTGGAATTGTGAAGTTGAGCGCTGTAGAGCGTTGCAATGAGCCATTCTCAGAGTTCTTTGATTCCATGCCCATAGGAGCTGTTGAAATAAAACTGTGGTTTCTACCGGGGAGGTAAATGTGTTAATGTGACTGTAGGTTGTGTTGTGTTGAACGTTGTGCAGTGCACGGAGGGTATGGTGCAAGCTGGTATGAAGATGAGCATCTGGTCTGCTGTGCTGCTGACTGGAATACCATGCTGCGGTGTCTACTGAGTGCGGTATGTCAGTGCCTTGCAGTGATATGAAGGAGTACGTGGGTTTGGTGGGACTGCGCAGCAAGGCCGTGGGAGGCTGCAGAGAAAGGGAGATTCTATTATGGGTGTAATGTGGTACGATATAATTTGTGGGTGAGGTAATTAAACGTAGTGGGGCTGCAGGGGAGATCCTGAAAGCCATCTAAACTGTGCTGGACAGAGGTGAGGATTGTGATCACAAATAATTGATGATTATATGTGTGGTAGGTCAGGAACTGGTGGCTAATAAGCATGCCATAAATCTTTCACCATTTAGCGGTGCTGTAAACATCCCCAGCACTTCTACCAATGAAAGAGCATTTTACTTCCGAAGGAAGGCTGGTGTCATTTTGCTGCAGCATGCCAATAGGAGTAGAGAAGAATGACAGCCGTGTCACTCACGCAGCTCTACAGCACAGCAGCCTAGTTTTGTTTGCAATATCCCAAATCCCCATTAAGGTTTTTGCAATATGACGTCAGATGTACTAATTTTCCAAATTCCCATTAAGGTTTCGGCAATATGAGTTCAGATGTACTCATTCTGAATCCCCCTCCTTCGGGCACTCTTCTCTACCTACTTTTCTTTATAATATTCCGGGTTAGTCGGTGAATGTATTTTATTTAATTGGGTGGTTTCTCAGGGTATCACCAAGCCACAGAGACAGATTAACGCAGAAAAAGGCTTTGAGAAGAAAGACCGCGCTGGCTTGTGGTTTCTCTTGGCAGAATTTCATCACAAACGATGAAACGTCAAATAACATGTCTACTTTCTTAACCAAACGAGTGTGTCACTGAAATCTTCATTCATAGTAAAAACTACGTGTGCTCGTACACAACACCCTGAAAAGCAAGGCGCCGGTTGCGTATTCATCTAGCGGCGGGGAGCGCCCTTTTTACGCATCAGCAGAAAGGTCGTCGCAGAGGTCATCGTCCGAGGAGAGTCAGTGCGTAGAGGGAGCAGAAAGAACAGAGGGGGCTGCTGGCCGATCAATGGCTGTCACTCACCCACCAGCAGATATCTGCGGTTGGCAACCTCGGGCGCGCCTCGCAACTGGGGCAGCACAAGCCGAGAGAGCAAGTGCCACAACTGGTAAACGGAAGGGGGGCCCCAGGGGGAGTAATTATGAGACTCAGACAGACGCCGTGGGGAGGGGGTGGGGGATTCGGAGGATGCCGCGGTGAGGGCTCAGTGACATGCCTTGAGCACGGAGACTAAACCTACAGTGCAAATAGATTTAGCAAAAAACAGAACAAAGTGAGTTCCAACAAATAGACCTGGGTGAGGCAGGAATAGATTTACTAATACTAGCTTGCGAAAACATAGCAGATAACCCAAGTTTGATGTTTGTATTAATTGCAACATAAGGTGGGCAATCTACATGTAGCACGCCCATGCCACTAAATATAAGTGGGCCACACCCGATGCCCGCCCAAGGAATGGCCAATGGGCTGGGTCCATGCCACATATTGCGTCTGTCCATGTCTGATTAATCTATATACGGTGAATCTACACGGAAACAACTTACATAATGTGACTGTCGTGAAAACCTGTCAAGGATCTAAATCTACATTCAACAAAAAAATCTTGAAATGGGAAGATGCGCTAGAGATGACCGATGACACAGATTTAACATATGTAGTGTGTGAACATTCTAGGACGTTAAAAAAAAAAACAACTGTGATGATGCTCAGGTCAAGCTTTTGCTTTACGTTGTTAGAAGGCACAACAGTGGGATACGTGGGGAGCCGTGTATTTTTGGTACGTCTCACCATTAGCGGCAGATGATAGCTAGACAAGTCCGTCTTTTATGTTTATTCCAAGGGTGCAGAGGAAACGTAGTTGCAAAGCGTTGAGATGTAATCTGCTGCAAGGGTTGGAGCCCTTTTGTGTTTATTTAGCAATGCGCAGCGGTGACGTCACGGTTACACGCGTCAGTATATCTGAGATGACCTACTGAATACGAGCACAGGACTCGGTGTACTGTGTTATTAGCGAACACCGTGTACCTTTAAGTACGGTTATTACTTTGTAAAACAAATAGAACTAAGTGCTGAGGCCCAACGCATTTCTTAGAAGTCCGCTGCTGAGGCCGCCGACTGACAGATTGTCAACTTGATTTCTTTCACACCACCCTACCTTCCCGTCTGTATCACTGGTGCAGGTTCTTTTCAACACCCCGCCCCCACCCCCTTTATCCCCAAGTCAATATTTTTCTATATTTCTGTAACTCTCTTTTCTGCCATTCACCCTCTTGGTCGGGATCAAACTCTGATAATGAAAAATAAGTCCCAGATTCCCCCCCCCAATAAAAAAGTGCCTTGCCCACCTCCGGCATCAACAAGGACATACTGACCAATACTCGAGGTAGCACATTTCATATGAAACACATGCTGGCCACTGTTAATGCCCACATTTGATTATGAAATCTAGTTACCGACTTGGATATACCACAGTTTCTCTTTTTGGCATCTTACAAATGATTTCCTTCATTTCTCCTTCCAGATAATAACACTGCTTCAAATAAAAATATATATATATATTTTTTTTTAAACAATTTTTATTAACATTTTGTTTATCATTACATTGACAGTATGTTCCTTCTGGTGTACAGACACAGGTAAAACAGTGTACATAATTTATTTCTGCCGTTTATACTTATTAGAGACTCGTCCGTCCGAACCTGTGGGCCTAATAGATCCGCCCCAAATATATATATTTTTAATATAGTTCTTGATATTGCACGAGGGATGGAGACGGGATTCCTAACAGCACACACATTTCAGGGATGACGCAGCTGAGGTATAAGGAACTAGAGTCACACAGATTTAATCTAGTCTGCCATCAGTGCCAGAACTCGTGCCTGTGGCTCTAAAGGCAGCAGCCCACATCCCCTCTCACACGTGGGTACAAATGTTATCCCGAAACTACGAAGCTTGTGCAATAAAGGACCTTTTTTGATGATCCATTTCTGCCGCTCACACAGACCTTCTCAATGCCCATCTTAAGATATTCACTGATACTCACTGATATGCCTAAACTAGATATTGCCATTGCAATTGGAAGATATATGAAGGCTGTGAAAAGCTTTTTTATGGAAAATGAATTCGAGAACATAGGTGCTAATTGAATTGGGCTTATAGTGATTTTAAAGGATGAAATCTACCATTTTGTATTTATTTATTAATATAAATTTCTAAACTATTTTTTAACCTTTATATTACTTTTAGTAGGGATGTGCTCATAATGTTTACATTATGAAATAATGCTACTATGATACCCATTGTATGGACATTTGCGATGCTTTTTTTTTATCGTTTATAGGGTACCTACTTAATGGAATTATTGATGGAACTGTGATGATTTTAGGTTATTTATAAAAGATGTTTTTATGCTGTTTGAAGACCAACGGTCTCAATAAACGTTGCCTTTTGACTTGACTTGAAGGAGGGTTGGTATTATTAGCAGCAATGGTTCAGCCCAGCAAAAGGCCATTCATTTCAATAGCTCCGTGTAGTGATGAAAACATCAATTCAGCTAATTTGCATGGACTGAAGTTGAGACATACAAGCAAGCAGCTCACTTCCTGCACAGATCCCGAAACCCACATGTGCTTCAGACATTCAACCCCAGATGTGAGACAGACCAGAAGATACAACAGGAAAGGGTACGCAAATCAACTGGATGTGAACATAGCTCAGGAAATGCACACTGAAACATCGTTCACATGGGCTTTGCTGTCAACGGTGCAGCAGGTGCAGTGGCACCAGGGTTTAAAGGCCCACTGCACCCCAGTTACTAATATACCAGGGACCCATTTAGCCTGCAGCAGCCAAGGCCCCCGGATGCCTTGCTAGGCTACTGGCTGAGCGCATTTCTCCTTTTGTCTATATTAATCTGTAGCGCAGCAGGAGAGGGAGGTTTGGTGCCTGGGGACATTTCGAGTACAGTATAGCACAATCCAATCTCTTTGCTGTAATCCAGGAGTAAATTATGCATGGATTTGTGGGATGCGACAGTCGAACTGGAGTTTGGCTGATCAATAAGGCGCGCTGGCTCAGCATCCTATTTTAATTCAAGGCTCTATGACCTAAATTCCTGCCCTTGCTCAGGTTTAAAACTGACTGATCTCAAAAACAGAGAGAGCAAGAACTAGGCCGTTTCACATGGTCCGGGTCCGTCTGCAGACATCGCTTGGAATTCCGATCACCACATGGGATACAGAAAGAAGCAGTAATGTCAGCTATTTCAAGCTATAGCTATACGCCACAGGGCACAGGCTGATGAATCAATACATCTGAAATAAACAAGAAATGCACTTAGTTCTGTGCTGTTCATAATTTACTCCGTGCTTAATTTGAGCCGGTGGTTTCCGCTGCTGGGCACCAGCACTTAATTGTCAACACCGGAGCTTGACAGTCTGCCACAAGGTGGCGCTGTGAGGCAAATTTAGAGATTGCCACAACAACGGTTAATTATTAATTCAATATACATTAAAAGTGACTATTATGTGATGCCCAAGCCATTCTTATAGCTTTGGGGGCCTGGAATAGTTCTAACTGTCACACTTGTAAGAGTGTGATGGTTAGTAGTTGTGTTGTTACTATCACTGGCAGCATGGCAGAGGCAATGTGTGGTGCAAGCTGTAGTGGCCTCCTGACAAGAACCCTGGCACTTATTTTTTTGCAAATTAAGCACTGAATTTACTGTTCTATGTGGGTTAATTGTCAGAATCTGGCTTTGTGCCAGGAAGATGCCTCCTTAGGTGGAGATACAGTCTGGAACCGCTCTCCATCACTGTTCCCCACTCCCATAGTGTGCTAAGCAACAAGACCAGGATTCATGTGAGTGCCAACGGGCATGGCAGGGACACCATGCACATTTTGGCTGTGGGCCTTTCAAACTTCCTGTCACTTATAACCAAGGCCACTGGAATTTTGGGATAACACTGTGGTGTTTCCCTGTAAATGTAAATTTACTGGACTTATGACATGTTCTCCCATCTGTTGCACAATTAACAGATTTCCACAGAAAGTTGTTTCTAGTTTAAACAGATTAAAAATTACTATGAGACACAATGCACTCGTGGTGCAATATAGTGACAGGCAACTGCAAACTCTGCAGGTTTTTGTATTCAGGTGCTAATGGCACTAATTAGGCAAAACTGTTGCCCAGACGGTATTAATGTCTCCATTTAGTTAAGGGGGAGGGCTTTTGTCTGCACCATAAAGAAAAATCCTTCATTTTAAAACTTAATTCAAACTGTGTTAAATAATTATTTCTTTGTCATGGAAATGTTTTGCCTCATTATTAATGCAAATTTATGTTGCACCACAGACACTGTTCCTAGAACAGCCATTATTTCAAGAGAACACTCAGAGTAAATTAAAATATAAAAAGTTCTGCTTTTCTTTTTAAGGGCGGATGCCTTCAATTTTACAGGGCCTCATAGCAAGAAATCTATTATATTTATGTAACAGACAGTATCATTTTGCAGGGCTCTTTACTAATGTGAAGATGCTTCTTAAATTGTGTCACTGTACACGGACGATGCATTGATTTATATGTACGATGGACAGAGATTTTCATTTGGTAACAAGGACGATGCTGGACAAATTTGGCACATACTCTGGTCTGAGGTTGAACTGGGCAAAGAAATGCCTGCTCCCTCTTAGAAGATTATTGGTAACTGTCCGAGAGGCTCTGGCACATGTAGGCCCCAAATGGAACCCAGATAGGTTCCAGTACCTAGGAGTCTACGTACATCACTTGGGACGAAGACAACATACAGGGAAACCAGGGGGCGGCACTGGCAGTAGCGCAAAAATAGTTAACCATGAAGAAATCATTACAGCTCTCTCCAGTGGCCAGAGTGGCAATCGCTAAGATGATAGTCCTGCCTAGATAGGGTGACCAGATTCTCAAAACAAAAAACGGGGACAATTCATAGACATAGAAGTAGGACTACAGTTTGCAGTAACGGTCGACATAAAAGTAGGACTATTTGACAGCTGTCAGACATGGAAAAGGGACTAAAATGACAGCCGCCTCCACAGACACAGATGAAGAATTACAGACAAATCATATGTGTGACACAGACTTAGCCGAGAGAGACGTCGAGGTTTCAGTGACTGTCACCCAGGTGACCCGCTAATTGCACGGTGTGATATCCTTACTTGGTGACACTCATGGCTCCCTGTGGATTGCAAAGTATGACTCCCTGCACATCCTGGACAACACGGCCTGGGGGCGCGGATTGAGCAGCAAACCCGAATTGCCGGGGCACGCAGTGGCTCGCGGCCTGAGCCTACCAGTGCCTGCAGCCTGGCCAGCCTTGGCAGAGTGTGTTACAGCCCAAGTAAGTTTAAGTTTTAAGCCTGGGTGCCCATGGCAGCGCGCGATCAGGCAGCTGCAGCGCCTGCTGTGTTACTCAAAACGGTGAAATGGGTTGCAAGACTGGCGCCGCGTGAAGTGTGTTTTATGTTGTTGGGGCCTCTCTGACATAGGTTCCCTGTTGGGCCAGGTCACTCACATGACGTCAGAGAGTGGCCCGAGTCCTGATGTTCTCCTGACTTCAGTTTGCTGGGAAGGAGGGGGGCACCGCAAAGGCTGGCAATCTTTATGTTGATTTTTCTGCTGGCCCATCCAACAACAGTAGCCACCAGAGTGTTGTTAGCAGGGCCTCGCACATCCTGTTTGTGCTGGGTCCCACCTTGGAGAGAGGCCCTGGACTGAGTGATGCTCTCTGCGCAGCATCATTAATTACGAGGAAGGAACCAGAGGGTCCAGTATAAGTCGGCAAAGGCTGAAGGTACAAGCCTCAAAAAACAAACCACAAAAAAATAAAAAACAGCTCCTGACTTAGTGTGCAGAGAGAGCCTTGATTTAATATGTTGCAAGGGAGTTTCCTGATATTTGTACGATTCCAAGTATATTTACTTAGACATGAGTATAAATGAAAGTTGTTTAACCATTATTTATTACGCTTTGCAGCAGCTAACGTAGAGTTTCTAGTTGCTCAAATGGGTGTTATATCTGATATTTATAAGTTTCCCTCCTTTTAATATCTTGATTTTGCTCGCAAGAAAGTGCCACTCATAGTCGTTAAAATGTCACTCAATTACTCTGAAATTATGAAAATGTCACACATAGAAATGTGAAACCTTGGCAGCTATGCATGTAACATTACACCTACAACAAGCCAGGGCTATTCGCTTTGTCAGTTGTTCTTAGCTGCATAAGATAAATAAGCAACAAACTTGGGCTTCGTTGTACATAACATTGAAAATGCTTCAGTTCTGGGGTGATGAGACTGTGAAAGAACTAGAACGGGTCTCTTTGAAAGCAGTGAAGGGTGGTATTGCTGCAGCAGTAAGATTGTTTTTTCATCCTGAGGGCAAAAATGGACATCCCCGTCTCAGCACCTGTGCTAAGTAAGCAGAGAAATGTCCCGGTTTTTAAATAGTGTTTCAGTGCGAGACACTATTTAAATACCGGGACATTTCTCCGTTTAACCCGGGCACTGCACAAAAACCGGGACATTTCTGTAATTAGGAGCAAAGTGTCGGGACACGGGGACACTGCTCCGAAAACAGGGACCGTCCGGGGAAAACAGGGACGTCTGGTCACCCTATGCCTAGACTACTGTTCCACTTCTCGGCACTCCCAGTGGCGTTGCCTGGGAGGTTTTTTACTGGATGAAATAGTATATTATCTGATCTGATATGGGGAACAGGAAGAAATCTGATGGCTCTATGTAAAAGGCATAACTCAGTGGACAAGGGGGGGACTGAGTGTCCCCACACTAGGAATTATATTATACAGCAGCACAACTGCAATTGGGGGGGCCTGAGTGTCCCACACTATGAATTATATTCTACAGCAGCACGACTGCAATGGCCAATGTAATGGTTATCTCAGGCTCCCAGCCCTGAGAGAGTGCATAAAAGGAGAGACAAACGGGGGACGAGAGATCATGGACTGGTTAATGAGACCTCCTCAACAGGATAAGCAATCAGGTGGTAAGTTAGCCAGGGTTGCCAAATACTGCTGGCATAAATATGTACAACCCAAGGTGCGCATCACACTATATGTCCTCGAACCTCTCATTGTGAGCAAACCAAACTTTACCAAGCTACGATTTAGACCCCACGGTCCTGCAAAAACAACATGAACTAGGCATTCTCTTTACCACCATCACCTCGCTTACCTCCGAAGGTCAGTAGGCTCACCACTCAATACAATACCCTACCCCACAATCAGTGCTCAAAGCACCAACCCTGATCAAATAGCAATCTATTGCTTAAATACACACTCCACAGTGAAACACCAAAGAGATCTTCCATTTATTAGACTCTGAATCTCCAGATATTCTGCTGCTGACCGAAACATCGCTCACAGAGGAGTCCTACCCTGAAATCCTCACCGCACTGCCTGACAATTATTACATCATTCAAAATAACCGACCTCCTGGTAAATCCGGTGGCGACATATCCACAGTAATTAAGGGTCATCTTAAGTTTACTAAACTAACCTCCTTTAATATCCTTGCGGTACACAACTTAATAAATATTCAAACTGGAACCTCCTTCTTCCCCCGCTCATTTAATCACTCACCTACCGACCCCCAAAATGTATGCAACACTTCCCTTAGTCTTTCTATGAATTAATCTCCCCCTTTTGCGTTGACCACGTTAAAATCCTACTGGTAGGAGACTTCAATTACTGGGCAAATAACGATAAGGGAGGACATCTATCCTCCGATTTCTGTGATTATCTTAGGAACATTAATCTCAAACAACACATGTTTGCTCCCACTCACACCAAAGGCCACATGCTAGATCAAGTCTGGTCCACACATTTACCACTGTCTAGCCTCAGTGTCCCCATGCACTTGATCAGACCATCTTCTAATTAAATTCTCTCTCCATAAACCTCCACCCCATTCTGGACTTCTCTCCAAGAGCTGGCCACGAGTTGACCTAAACTCCTTTTGCAACTCACTGATATCAACTACACCCGATTCTGACAATGACATCGACCAGCATGGAAAGGCAATATCCGACTGGCTTACAAAAACCAGCAACACCCACGCACCACTTCAAAGAATAAAACGGACCAGGCATCATGAAGCTGCCAAATGGTACACAGATGAACTAAAACTTGCAAAATAAGAATTACATTGCCACAAACATAAATGGCGGAGAACTACGCCACAGCAGAGGCCAAAATATCCTACCTATAACACCTCAAACAATATAAAAGGCACATTCGGCAAGTCAAATCTACCTATTTTACGAATAAAATCCTCCTGTCCACAAACAAATCGAAGGAGATTTTCGGAATAATCTCTGAGCTCTCCAACCCGGATAGAGTCATATTACCCATCACCCATTCACAGACTCTTTGAGACGCACTCAACACCTATTTTATTGACAAAATCAGGACTATTAAAAAAAAAAAAAAAAAGCATCCCCATTAGCTCCCTCTCAAACAGGAACAACCAGGATGACATGAACCCTGTCACCTTAGCTTCATTCCCAGAAATCAGTAAGGAATGCCTTAAGGACCTACTGACTAAAGTAAATTCGGGATCACCAAATGACCCTTGCCCCCCAAAATTGCACTCTTACCTTATTTAGCAAAAGTACTAGAAGCACATGTGGCAAGAAACCTCTGCACTTTCATAGAGCAGTCCAAATTTGTGGACCCTTGTCAGGCCGGCTACTGCCCAGCCCATTCCATAGAAGCAGTCATCCTCTCTGTGACGGATGACGTGAGCGGAAGGTGACAACGGCTTTACACAGGAGCTGATGCTCCTTGATCTGTCAGTGGCTTTCGACATGGTGGACCATAACCTTTTGGCTCACTGGGCCGAGGCCGCAAAGGCTGAGAGGCCTGGCGCTCAAATGGGTCACCTTCTTAAGAGACCGCTCCCAATCCCTTTCTTTTCACCCCGTTTACCTCATCCCAAGTCCATCTAGACTTCAGAATCCCTCAGGGATCAGCCCATCTCCCCACCACTTTACCATATATATATTTGCCCTCTAGTTCATACTCTTAAAAAGTTGAACTGTACCATTTACAACAACGCTGACTACATGCAATTACTCTTCAATTTAGATAACTCCTCTGAATCCAAAGAGCACTTCCAATCAACAATGCTGTTCATCGAGACAGGATAAACAGCAGTCATCTGAAGTTAAACGCTGAAAAAACAGGTGTCATTATCATCAAAAATAAGCTCGGATACTGGACCGAATCATTCTGGCCACCCGAGCTGGGAGCCCCCCCCCCATCCCTAAAAAGAGCAGTTAAAAGTCTCGGGTGATTATTAACACTAAACTATCTATGGAGCAGGGCCGGACTGGCCGTAGCGGGCACCGGGCGTTCCCCGGTGGGCCGCCAGGGTGGGGGCCGGTTTTGGGCCCCTGGGGGGCCGTTTTTGCTACCGGGGGTCGGCAATATCGGCCCCCTGTAACAAAATCGGCCGAAACCGGCCCTCGCAAACAGCTCGGCTGCACCCCCCTCCCTCCAGGGGGGGGGGGGGGGGGACCGGCCGAGCAGTTTGCCAGGGCCGGTTTCGGTTCCCAGTCCGGCCCAGTCTGTAACTTCTGAAATTATGTCCATATTTTGGTTGCTTTTCCCGTTGGGAGGCTATATTTTAAGCATTGAGCTGTGGTTGTCTGTTAATAGTTTCTGAGGCTTGAGGACTTTTCTCGTTGTTACCCATCTTCTGTGTGCGGCTTTTATAGTGTGATGCCAGCAGAAACGTGCAGCAGAGCTCTGCACAATTACGTGAGTAATGCAGAAGAAGGGAAAAAGTGGTACCTCCCTTCAGGCAGACGCTAGGTAGCAGTTTGGGTGAGATTGACCTTCAATCAGTGACCTCCCCCCCCACCCCCATACAATGCCTAGTGTTTATTAATGTTCACTTTGCCATAATATCGTGTTCGTTCTGAACTGGTGCCTTGTACTAAAGAAGGATGCCTAGTGATGGGGGAATAGCTGTCCTATTTGGGGGGTGGAGAAGCCGCTGCCCTCTCGGGTGACAGCTGCCTGGCGAGGTCACAGCCACGTGATGGATGAGCTGTTGATTGATGGGGACTAGTGTGGGTTTAGGATACTTTAGTAATAGGGGGGCTGCAGTGTGGGTGGATTATTGCTTCACTGTGGCTGCTGTCTGAGGGGAGGGGCTATTAAATAAGGCTGCTCACTCACTGGGAAGCTTGCATCAAAGGGGAGGCCTCTTTCAAATAGGGAAGCATTCTTGTTTGACTTTGTCTTATTTTGTTTTCCAGGAAAATTATAACAAAAAGATAAGTGAGTAAAAAGAGGAAGAAGGGACTAAATTGAATAAGTGACAGGGAAACGCTATGGGCAGATATCCTAGATAGAGATTTGAATGAGACAATATCAAAGAATTGCTCAGAGGCACAATAAAATAAATATCATGTGATGGAGGCTGTTGGAAATGGCCCTTTTTGCAGGGTCACCCCTAAACTTTTTGCCTGCCTCCTGTATTTTTGCTGACCTGTTTCTGTTGGTTTTATGACTCTGGGCACTTTACCACTGCTGTTCAGTGCTAAAGTGCATATGCTCTCCCTTTGTAAATATGACTATGTGAATTGGTATATCCCTGATTGGCTTATTTGGTTTACCTGTTAGTCCCTAGTAGTGTGGCCTGTGTGTGCCCAGGGCTGGTAAACCAAATGCTGCTGGTGGGCCTGCAGCACTGATGTGCGCCACCCACAGAAGCAGCTTGTAAAGTGTGTCTCAGACCTGCCACTGCAGTGTCTGTGTGCAGTCCAGAACTGCCATCTTGGCTGTGAAGTGCACCCACTTCCCAGCCCCTGAACCTTCCCTTGGCATCTTGTAAGTCACCCCTATGGTAGGGTGCATTGTATGTGTAAGGTAGGACACGCCTTGCTGTGTGTAGCATGTCCTGGTAGTGAATTATGCCCCATTTCGTTTTTCACTACTGTAAGGCTACCTGTTCCTCATAGGCTAGAATGGGCAGTTTGACTATTACATTCTATAGTCCTAACTGACCCCAGGAACATGGTAGAAAAACGAATTTAGTATGCCTGAGCTCAGAATATTAAAATACATCTTTTAGTGAAGTTTATTTTTATATTCTGTGTTTGAAAAATACCACTTTTAGAAAGTAGGTATTTTCTTGCCTAAGCCTTCCAGTGTGCTCTGCTGTTGTGTATTGGCTGTCTGGTTTTAGAGGGGCAGGGCAGGCTGAGTCAGACCTGCATTGAATAGAGAGATCTGCATTTAGAGTGTGGGGAGGGGTGGCTCCTTGACCTGAATAGGGCTGTGCCTGGCAAGGTGAATGCTGGCTCCACCTCCTACTGTGTGTCTGCTAGCAGACCCCTCTTTCTGAAAGGAAGAATGCAGCCTGGTAAACAAAGTGCTCCAGGCCTGAGCAGAACTGGTTCTGGCTAGGTTCAGTGACTTGTAGCTTCTGAGAACAAAGACTTTTGGGGTATAAATATCTGTGCTCAAACCCCTACAATTTGTATTGCTTTTGGATCTGGAGAGGAAACTCTGTCCGTGCCACTGGAGGAATCTGCAGGAAGTGACTGTCCTTGTGCTTGTGTGTTGTTTCTTGCACTGGCCTGCAGCAGTGACCACTGGACCTTGAAGAAGAGGAAAAGGAACTTTTGAGAGAACTTTTATTTTTGTTACAGCAATTACCCAAGGGCTAGGAAGAGAGCTAGCCTCCTGCTGGAGTCTCAGGCACATCAGGCTCCACCACCAACCTCCCGCTTCCTCCCTGCGAGGATTGCTATCTGCTGATGAGGCTCCTGTGAGTTCCAGGGCCTCTAGTTTTGCTTCAGAGAAAAGAGTGCTGGAAATCGTCGCTAACGCACGTTTGCGAGCCGCTGCAGCCGAGAGCGCTGGAAAAATCATCGCGCTGCTGCCGCTGGGTGCTCGCAACACGAAACCATCGCTAATGCCCCTTTGCGAGCCGCTGCAGCTGAGACGCGCTGGAAAAATCATCGCGCTGCTGTCGCCGAGCGCTCGCAACCCCTAAAGAAATCATCGCTTCAAGACATCGCTTTGCGGACGCCGTGCGTCCGCCATTTTCATCGCATTGCACCGGATTTCGTCGCTCCCTCGCGGAGCGTCATCTCTTCGCATCGCAACACAATCACACAGCGCAACAGGATCGTCGCATCGACTTCTCCCTCGCGGCAAGAAAGTCATCGCATCGGCGGCCTAGCGTGCAGAAGTTGGTCGCAGTGTCTCCGCACGCATCACGCAGATCAGCGCATCATCCTCCCTTGCGGCAAGGATTTCAACGCATCGCCGGCCTCGCGTGCCGAGAATCATCGCTACCACTTCTTTGCGACATTTTGTTGGTTTTGCTACTAAACCCAGGTACTTTGTGAGAGAAAGGGTCGCAGAGACCACTGCTTTGAATTTGAACCTTATTTTTGCAACCTTTGAACTATTTTTTGACAGTCCTTCAACAGCCATCCTATTTTTGACAGTCTTATGAGAGAAAGGGTCGCAGAGACCCCTGCTTTGAATTTGAACCTTATTCTTGCAACCTTTGAACTATTTTTCACAGTCCTTCAACAGCTATCCTATTTTTCACAGTATTGTGGCTTTTACAGTTATTGGTCTTGTGATAAATCTGCCTTTATATAAACATACTTATTTTTTATAACTACTTGTGTGGTGTCCCTTTGTAGTGTTCCTCACTGTGTTACTGTGTATGGTCAAAAATGCTTCACACACTGCCTCTGAGATAAGCCTACCTGCTCGTGCTACGTTACCACAGGGTTGAGCAGGGGTATCAAGGAGGGTAGCCCTCTTACTCTGACTTAGGAAGAAGGGTCCCTACTTGGACAGTGGCCAGCCATTGCCAACTAGAGACCCCCATTTCTAACAGAGGCTAATTGTAGACAGGGCTGTGGTACCCTGGAAGGACGAGTGGAGAGGAAAGAGAAAAAGATATGTGAAAGAAATGTAGAAATCAGTCAGAAGATTACTCTGTAAGATTGTATATCAGGTAGACGCTCTGACAAAGTGTAGAAATATGTATTATGGCTTACCGTGTACAACACTTTCTGTAGAGTTAGAGTTGTGGTAGCATTATAAAACGTATTCGTTCATGAGACTTCTGACTGAGTGGTGACGTATGTTAGAGTTAACTTCTGTCTTCTGGGTGGGGCTGCTGTCTGCTGGGCAGGCCTTCTGTCTGCTGAGCTGGGCTGCTGTCTGCTGGGCAGGCCTTCTGTCTGCTGAGCTGGGCTGCTGTCTTCTGGGTGGGGCTGCTGCCTTCTGGGTGGGGCTGCGGGCTGCTGTCTGCTGGGCAGGCCTTCTGTCTGCTGAGCTGGGCTGCTGTCTTCTGGGTGGGGCTGCTGTCTTCTGGGTGGGGCTGCTGTCTGCTGGGCAGGCCTTCTGTCTGCTGAGCTGGGCTGCTGTCTGCTGGGCAGGCCTTCTGTCTGCTGAGCTGGGCTGCTGTCTTCTGGGTGGGGCTGCTGCCTTCTGGGTGGGGCTGCTGTCTGCTGGGCAGGCCTTCTGTCTGCTGAGCTGGGCTGCTGTCTTCTGGGTGGGGCTGCTGTCTGCTGGGCAGGCCTTCTGTCTGCTGAGCTGGGCTGCTGTCTGCTGGGCAGGCCTTCTGTCTGCTGAGCTGGGCTGCTGTCTTCTGGGTGGGGCTGCTGTCTTCTGGGTGGGGCTGCTGTCTGCTGGGCAGGCCTTCTGTCTGCTGGGCTGCTGTCTTCTGGGTGGGGCTGCTGTCTTCTGGGTGGGGCTGCTGTCTGCTGAGCTGGGCTGCTGTCTTCTGGTGGGGCTGCTGTCTTCTGGGTGGGGCTGCTGTCTTCTGGGTGGGGCTGCTGTCTGCTGGGCTGCTGCCTGCTTTGGGGTGGGGCTGCTGCCTGCTTTGGGGTGGGGCTGCCGTTCTGTGCTGGCATGAGTTGCTATCTGCTGAGAGGAGCTGCTGTCAGCGGGGCGGGACTGCTGTCTGGTGCCTACTGACTAAGGGTTGACCTTGTTCTAGTAATTGGCTACGGTCTCGTCTGAGAGGCATTTCCTGATCCGGAAACTCTCTGCACCTCTGACCTAGAGGCATCCGTCACCCAATAGATCTATCCTGACTGATGAATGGCTGGTGCCACATGAGATGCACTCCCTGGTGTAACTAGAGTGCCAAGGGCCCTAGTGCATCTCACCGTGGTAGACCAATGATAGCTGCTCCCCGGGGTTTACTGATGGACAGGGGCGGCTCTGTGTGAGGAGTTTGCGCATGTTTTAGGGGACAGCGCACCCTCGGATCTGGTAGTAGCCTCGCCCCCAACACCCCTCAGAAATAATATAGCGAAGTATGCTGTTTTGGGAAAAACACTAAACCAGTGGTACTGTAAAAACGCAACGTTCGATTGATCCTTTGTTGAACAAAGTCAAATTAGGTACTTGTGAAGTATTACGGAAGCACTATGGAAAAAACAAAATGCGTTTTTATCAGAAGCAGTGATGTGATGGGGGTTCTCCGTTTAGTAATTATCACTGTGAAACTTTCTAACAGCACATCGCATTTTGTACAGGACACCTGTTAAAAACAAAAAAACTGTGCGGAAGCAATGATTTCCAGGAGGTTATAGGAAGGGCGGACCCGAAAATGCTCTCTTTATTTTGTTGTCGGTTGCATGGTATTTACATTGCATAGATCCGCCAATTACTTGGCCCCTTAGCGCTTTAAGACAAAATATTTTTAATTCACTATTTGACTTATTTTTGTTGTGAAAATGCTTGGGAGGAAACCCTCCAACCATGTAGGAGTTCAAGTCGTTGATCTCTCTTCACCACCTGCCAACCTTTTACGTAACACGATGAGAAGCCCCATACAAAATGTGGTGATGGCTGCTAATTTTTCTCTCCAGCTCACTGCTTTCGGGTATACAAATACCTTGAGCCTTGTATAGTGGATGACCGAGTAATGGATTCCATGAGCCTATGGTAATTCTTCCACCACTTTTGCACAGGGCGATGAGCGGCACTTTGTGTTTAGGCAAGGCCTTTTATATATCTGGAGGCCGGGCAGAGCACCCATCACCAAAAGTTCCTCCGTTGCAGCCAAGGCCACTGTAATTATGCAGGCTGATTAGAGTCAAATGATGTGACAGGCTAACTAAATCAATTGCCAAATAAATCAATAAATAGGGTATTTGTAAAGCGCGAACTAATCACCCCTGAGGGTCGGGGAGAATAAGTGAGCTATTGCCCAGAGTCGCATGGTGCCCAGCTGAGCTGCCGTCAGTGCCGGGATCGAACTGTGACCCCCCCTCCCCCCCCCCCCACACCCCCCTCCCACCCCCCCAGTGAGCTGCTCCAGCCGCAGCGCCACACCTCCCCATTGCCAACAAAAGGCAAACTATGGAGCACATTCTTTGGCGGTAATATCTTGCTATTTGCCATTTTTTTGCAATGTGACACAAAAGGATTTACAAATGCCATACAGAGCAAAGGTTTCTTAAAGATGGATTTAAACAAAATCACCAGAACGTGTTGACCCACGAAGAATGATTTTGTCAACACTTTCGATTCGAACTCTTAAGAGTACGGTAGTGTGTCACAAAATAGGCATAATGTAGGCTTGTTTTCAACTGAGCGTATTATTGACAAAGCAGAAAACAAGCCGAAATGTTCAATTTCTTGTGATAAAAGGTGTGCCTCTTTTATTCTGTCTCAATTATGTTTTAGAACCGGTCTTCAATTTTGGGTTTGCTGTGCTTCCACAGTTGGGCAAAGAAAGCACCTCTTTGCTTTTTTTTTTTTTTTACACCAAGTTGTTTTTTTATTTATTTCTTTCATCCTTTACAGTATCGAAATGCATAGAAAGGTATTCATCGCATTGCTTTTATTTTTGGCACATACATTTTCGCACATGTCCGTGTTTATTCATTGATCTCCTTGCTCCAAGGTACCTGTTAATCACTTGTCTTTTGGTGTGCGCATTAGTGTTATCTGTGTCATGTCGGCTACACCCAGGTTTAAAACTCCGAACGTGGTAACCATTTTAACATTTTGAAGTCTAACTGGTGGTGTGGTCGTTTGATTTTATTCTTCGCAGTCCTGTGTCTCGCATCATTCCCAGGTCTCCCCCACTCTGTCTACATCGGGAGTGGGTCCCTCACCCAGGGCCACCTGTCTTGGCTTTCGGCGCCTCCATATATTTATCCCATTCTTCCCTGGGGGGAGCCCTTCCCCCTCTTGCCGCTAGAGTTGACCACAGGTCCACCTCCGCCATGGCCCATTTACATAGGCCCCCCCAGCCAGGTACTCAACAGGGGAGTCCTAGGGGAATTCCAGGCCGTTGCTATCTGTCTCTTGGTCAGGACATGGGCTAGGTCTATACATTTTGCGACATATATAGTTTTTTTAGTGCCTGCCATCATCCCCAGCAGACACGAAATTGGATCTACTGTCAAAAGTTTGCCTGTTATTTCCGCCGTCAGTGCTATTATTTCAGTTCAAAACTTTTCGATTTCCATGCAAGGCCATAACATGTGCTAAAAGTCCGCTTTGGGACATGCATATTATGGGCATTTTGGATTTACCTCTGGGAACATATGAATAAGCTGTTTAGGGGTGAGGTAGGTCTGATGTAAATAATTAAATTGGGTGAATTTGAGGCAAGAATTACTTGGAACCTAATGTCCTATATGTCATTGTGACTGCACTCTGACCTATTCCATGACTGAGGAGTAAGTGCAGTACATCAGCCGTTTCTGGTTCCTTATGGTCCGGTACCCACGTGGCCGATCTAGTCTCTATTAACGCATAATAGGTCAGGAATTGACCCAACCACAATATCGTATTGTGTTTCTATCTCCTAACAGGTTTTCAGTAGCTTGTGGGCATACATGCCCGCCATGGCGATCAAACCTGCCTCCATCCATGTCTTAATGTTATGGTGGTCTGGGATCTTATGCTACTGATGTTTATAAAGCGCGGGTACACCGTTCGGTTTCATGGCACTATGGAGGGGGACAGGGAGGTAGGATACAGATAGGCAGAGTGTTAGTTGTATGCTTGTCTAAAAAGCCAGGTTTTTATTGATTTCCTGAATTGCAGGTATCAAGATGCTGACCTTTTCTCTAGGGGGAAGGATTTCCAGAGTTTGGGGATGATGGCTGAGAATCTGGCCCCACCTAGTCTCTTCTTCTTGAAGTGGGGAACGGATATGAGGTTCATATGGGCAGGTCTTGGTGTACGTTTAGGGGTATATTTCTGGATTCGGGAAGTGATGAAGATAGGGTTAATGTTGTGGAGTGATTTGAAAAGGATGCAGCCGACCTTGAAGGTTGCTCTTTGTTCCACAGGCAGCCAGTGGAGGTCTTTTATCAAGGGGGTGATGTGACATCATTTGGGTGGTTTATTTAGCGGGCAGCCTGGTTCTGGACAGTTTGGAGCCTTCTGATGAGGCATTTGGGCAGGCCAATATATACTGAGTTGGCGTAATCTAACCTCAATAGAACGAGGGCTATGACGGCTTGAACAAGGGCATCTAAGGTGAGGAATTTAGCAGTTTTTAGGTCGAGCCTAGCGCAGCGCACATGCGCTGCTCGTCGCTGCTCTATGGGAGGCTTCTTGTGAGCACTCCAAAACTTCCCGTGTGGGTCTGGCAACTCCCACACATTTAATTGGCCTTTGCGTGTGGCTTTCAATAATGAAAGCACGCATATGGCCAAAGGCGGGCGCATGTCCCACCTCTTTGTTTACTGGTCACTCCCACAGTGTTTTGCTTGCGGGAGCGAGCAGTGGCGCGCAGGGTGGTATCTGCATTCCTTACATTCCTTGCAGTGCGCGCGCACCACTTGCGGTCTTCTTGTCTTTCCCGCGGGAGCAGGGGCGCGCAGGGCGGCAGATGCATTCCTGTGCCCGCCCCCACCACCCCTCTTGAGCTGCTTGTTAATTGTGCCTTTCCAATGCCAGCAGTTAAGAGCGTCGTACAGAAATACATAGCTATATGCGCGCCATGCCAGCCGCCTCCCCAGACGCACTGAGCCCACAGCGAGCTCGAGGACTTTCAGGAGATTTTCTTTTAAAATGTGCCCGATTTTTTCGGTAGATTTTGTAGTGCGTATCCCTCTGAGAGGGGCGCAGGAGACGCACAAAGGAGGTAAGAGTTTGTGGTGAGGTGGAGTGCGTGGGGATTGCAATCTATCCGACTTGGGGCGGGGGCAGATGGTAAGTCGCTTTGAAGTTTAGTTTAGTTGCAGAATCTAGTGCTGGCCCGCGTCAGACGAACAGCTCTTCCAGTCCGATTTATTTTTCTTTGTTCTGTAGTATTAGTAATTGTTTATCAGTGTGGGGTTTTTAGTATTGACAGGAATAATGGCGCTCAAGCTAATTCGCGCTGTGTTTATGTTATGCTAGGAGTATGTACGGTGCAAACCAGGTCAGGGGATATGCCCTAAAACCCCCGTGATGGTATGGATAGAAATCCACACAAATGAAGTAGGTATAGTCCCGGGCACACGTAATGAGGATATAATATCAGGAGAAATGTCTCATACTGCAGAAATGTAGAGGGTCTTCCTTTCCTTACACTTGGCAGTAGTCCACCTACCGTGGTTCGCACTGCTCTTCATTGCCGTTTTGGATTCTTGAACGGTCACTAGAATCCACCTTGTTGGCACCGCCTTTCAGCCCTGAAGAGTCACAAGTTACTACCCTTTGTGACGAAACACGTGTCGGCTGGTTGCTTTTGCTTTGGCTGGTTGCTTATGCTCTGTTACTATATTAAACACCTATGATTATCATTCTGGTGTAGACCCTCTACATTTCTGCAGTATGAGACATTTCTCCTGATATTATATCCTCATTACGTGTGCCCGGGACTATACCTATTAGTAATTGTTGCCATTTCTTTGTCAACCCGTATGCAAGATTAACAGTAACCGGCCACAAAGAAACCTAAAGTACCGAGCCTGATATTCACTAGACAGCAGTGGAAGATGGAGGTTGAGTGCTTTGAAGATTTATATAGCGCCCACACGGGCCTGACAGCTCCGTAGACTAATACAGCCTCTGCAAGACCTGTGTCTGATCACATGGCTACATTTTCTAAACCAGGTGGGACCACGCTGCCACTTATCCTTCTATGGTCGACAAAGTGCCTTTCAGTTGGGTAATAAGGTTCTTTTGTTTTGTTTAGTACTAAACCAGCAAAAGTGCCATATGCAGAAGAAACACAATATATCCAGTTGTGTGCTTTCATTTGACACCTCTCTGCATTCTGGGACTTGTAGTCAATACTTCAATTGAGCCAACTGGACACATAATCTTGTCTTTCTCGCGGTCTTCTTGTTATAGGCAGAGGCCATCTTATGTGTGGAGTTCAACGGAAGTGGAAATACAACAGGGTGGCGTTTCCACTGAGGCATTCAGTTGTAGCCAGACAATAGCGCTGAATCGGATGTCAGCGAGAGGCACGTGTTCCACGGAAAAGCATGTGGCTGACGGAAGTGTTCTCGTTTCACTTTGCGGCGTTCTTGCAATGTTTTGTAAGTGCCCATGTTTGTGTTTGTTTTGTATTTTTGCAAACACAATGCTTCACTTGCAGCCCTAAGTGATGTACAGATTGTTTGAGATTTGCTTCACATTCATGTGGCATCTCTTTTTGAAATGTTTGTCATAGGCTTGTTTTTATCCTTGCTTCATGTATAGCTGACAGGTTTAATTCTGAAAAGACATTTTTCTTTTTTTACTTTGAAAAGCAACTGGGGCTAAATTGCGGAGTAGTTTTTTTTAATCTCATGTCTGTTCAGCAGAGGACTGATGTGTTATGACCAGCCGACTATTTGGAAGTGTTTCTCAAACCATAAAATGACGCTCTTAGCCTTTACACCCTTGGCAGAGAGACTGTATATTGAAGTCTTAGCCGCCAACAATGTATTTTGTAGTACTATGCATTAAATGTGCTTATAGGATGAGTATGATCTATGTTTATTACATATGTGGCCCTCTCGGCCGACTGGAAAAAGCGTGTCAACTTTCCCTCTACAATTTCTTGCTAAACGTGTTGCAAAGTATTGGCTAACTCCTTTAAAGGATACCAGTTTTGAGATGGTAGATGACCACTGTTGAGAGTAGTGTTTTGTTTGCCTCATTTATTAACAGTTGTTTGAGTGCTTGGCTACTAACCACTGAAGTTTGCACCAGTAGTTTAGGCATTCTGTAGTTTATTGCTGTTTTTTTTTTAGTTTACCTATTTAAGCCACAGACCGGATGACCAATTTTGCAGTACTATTTCTGTAGCCTAACACCAACCAATTCTAAATTAATTTATCCTGTGTACGCTTTTCGCAAGTAAGGCAGAAGTTGTTTTTGCGCAGCACAGCACTCAGGAAAATGTTCTGCATGGCTACACAGTTATAAGGTCCAAAAGGCGAGACCTATTGGCTATGCCAATGCTTGTTTTATTTTTTTGGAGCATTAAGAAAGATGAAGAGATTCCTGAACCGATTTGTGGCTCCATAGCAGGGCCGGACTGGGAACCGAAACCGGCCCTGGCAAACTGCTCGGCCGGTCCCCCCCCCTGGAGGGAGGGGGGTGCAGCCGAGCTGTTTGCGAGGGCCGGTTTCGGCCGATTTTGTTACAGGGGGCCGATATTGCCGACCCCCGGTAACAAAAACGGCCCCCCAGGGGCCCAAAACCGGCCCCCACCCTGGCGACCCACCGGGGAACGCCCGGTGCCCGCTACGGCCAGTCCGGCCCTGGTTACAGGTCTCCCTATGCGACCATACCAATGGTAGATTGTGCGGTATGCAAATTTCACTAATATAACATAACTTACACAGATGCAATACAAAGCACTGCAGATTGTATTCACTTGCCAACTGAGGGTGCTGTTGGGTGATGCTACACACGTGTATAGATAAAAACACATTGTGTGTAGAATCGCCCAACAGCACCCTCAGTTGGCAAGTGAATACAATCTGCAATGCTTTGTATTGCATCTGTGTAAGTTATGTTATATTAGTGACATTTGAATACCGCACAATCTACCATTACCTCTATATATATATTTATATATAGAGAGAGACAGAGAAAGAAAGAACGAACGAACGAGAGAGAGCAGCAAAAAAATTACACAAATCTTTTGTTTCACATAGTTACACATTTCCAGATCAAGGAGAGCAAGTGATTTGCCAGAATTACACGATTTTCAAGCAAGCGTCAAAGCCGGGATTAGAATCTATGTCCCAGGATCCAAAGTTAAATAGACAAATGATGGACGGAATGCAGAACAAATCAAACATTCAGCCCAGTCAAGAGATCCGAGTTACATCCATTGTTCTTTTGCTCACCATGCTACCCCAGTTTAGACCCAGTCATGTGCAAATCAGTCTTGACCCTGCTCCTCATGGGACCAGTCCAGGCCAAACTGCCAAGCTAAGTCCTCCCTGGACCAGAAACAAGCATCCTGGGACCAAATCTCTTGCCTGGGGGTGCGTGGTTGAAAATTTTCAGCACTCCGTCCATCATCTTGTTGTGCTTGCTATGTTCGCCCAAAGTGGCCAAGGGTATGCCCAGATGTGTGTCTCTTGCTTGCTGTGCCACTGGCTTCAAGCTAGTCTGGCTGATGAGGGGTGTTACCCCGAAACGGTCCCAAGATGATTATTTCCGGTCCAGGTAGGACCTGGCCTGGCAGTTCGGGCTGGATTGTTCCCATGAGGCACAGGGTCAAGACTGATTTGCATATGGCTAGGTCCAAACTGGGGTGGCGAAGTGAGCTAAAGAACGATGATGGATTCAACCCAGATCTGTGACTGGGGATGAGCGTCTGAAAAGTTTCAGCACTCCGTCCATTATCTCCTTATGTTTGCTTTGTTCACCCTAAGTTGGCAGGGCATGCCCAGACATGTGTCCTGTGCTCACTGAGCCACTGGATTCAAGCATCCTGGGACCAAATCTCTTGACTGGTGGTGCGTGGTTGAAAAGTTTCAGCACTCCGTCCATCAGATTGTTGTGCTTGCTATGTTCGCCCAAAGTGGCCAAGGGTATGCCCAGATGAGGGTCTCTTGCTCGCTGTGCCACTGGATTCAAGCTAGTCTGGCTGATGAGGGGTGTTACCCCGAAAACGGTCCCAGGATGCTTATTTCCGGTCCAGGGAGGACCTGGCTTGACAGTTCGGGCTGGACTGCTCCCATGAGGAGCAGGGACAAGACTGATTTGCACATGGCTGGATCCAAACTGGGTGGCATAGTGAGCAAAGGAACAATGGATTCAACCCAGATCTCTTGACTAGGGAGTGAGTGGTTGAAAAGTTTCAGCACGCCGTTTATCATCTTGTTGTGTTTGCTATGTTCGCCCTAAGTAGCCTGGGATATGCCCAGACGTGGGTCCCTTGCCCGCTGTGCCACTGGATTCTAGCTAGCCTGGCTGATGAGGGGTGATACCCCGAAACCGGTCCAAGGATGCTTGTTTCCAGTCCAGGCAGGACCTGGCTTGGCAGTTTGGGCTAGACTGTTCCCATGAGGAGCAGGGTCAAGACTGATTTGCATATGGCTGGGTCCAAACTGGGGTGCCATATTGGGCAAAAGAACGTTGGATTCAACCCAGATCTCTTGACTGGGGGTGAGTAGTTGAAAAATGTCAGCACTCCGCCCATCATCTTGTGTTTGCCAGGATCCAACCTAGGCAGCTTATCCACTGGAGCGCTCCTCATTCACTGAAGTAAGAAGCATTTCTTCATACCTCACCACTAAATGCCAAGTCTAATCTGTGCTTCTTCTGTGCTTTGGGGTGGAAGGGACAATGAAACCAGTAATATCAGACCATGAACCTGACTGAAAATGGTCCAAAAGAAAAAAAAAGTTTTTTTTGCACCTTCCTTACAACGCATGGAAATTAACCCACCAATGTTATTGAAAAAGTCAGACTTTTCATATCACTAAATGCAGTGCTACCAGCAACCTCAATGGAGTCTGTAGATGGAGGCAACCTAGAGCTCAGACAAAGAGGAGGCAAAAGCAGAGTTATGAGTTAAACAAGGAAGAGAAGGGATGGGTTGTAGAGAGATGTACCGTCTTTATTAAAGACTACAGAAAGAAAGTAGTTAATAAAGAGTGACTGAGAAGCACACTCAACCAAGTAGCAAAAGCCACACTTACATTTTTACATACTTTACATTTATAATCAGCAGTTATGATGGTTAAATCATGAGGCTCGCAGATGCTTCCCCCACAGCTGCCCCTATTTGATGCCCTTGCACACAAGACAACTTTGCGCCCCTCTTATTCCAGCCTGCCCCTTACTCCACATTCTAGATATTGCTGCTCAAGCCACAGTAACAACAAAGGGTAACTTGCACACTCTGTTACTGCCTCAATTCCACCTTTTCGACTCTTCACCCATACTGTGAGACTCAAGAATATGACCTCAAGTGCCTCTCATTGGGTACGCGGCTCACACCTTGAGAGTAATCTCACACTTGTGCATTTTCCTAGGCCCCGTTGAGTATAATGGACTTGCTGCTAACATTCAGATTGTTCTCTCACACATTGCCCACTAGCTTCAAAGGATTCCATACTTTGGCCCTTTTCTCTTTGCCTCCTCTCTTCCTGACTCGTGGGGGCACAATAAACGGGTGTGAAGACTTTACGCACTTCCCTCCTGTTCTGGGCATCTCCTGCAGAGTTTGGTTACACCAGGGCCCTGCTGTTAGCACAGGGATCTCTCACTGCCCAGTTCTTGGCTAGCACATTTCATCATCATCCTCATGCCCTTAATGGCCAAGTGAGCATTGAGGAGATGACCACCTCCATGCTTCTGCATGTTGCAGGGCAAGTGTGGAGCATCCACAAAGCGATCTGTAGAACGTTCACAGTTTCAATAATCATATCATTCATTTTGACCAAGATATGACAGGGTTTCTATCTTGCAGCATCCTTCCTTAGTAAAGGGCAAAGGTTGAATTGGCTTTTTAATGGTCATATCTGGCGATTCCTGGTTCCATTCAGGGAAGATCTAGCAGGGAGACAGCCGCCTCCTTGCCGGAGGCCTACGGGGTTTACACTTCCAAAGCATGAATGGCAGCAACTGGGCTGTGCCAACTAGGTTGTACTCCCTTAAGAGGCCTCAAGTGGAGGGAGAGGTGACAGAAGGACTTAAAGTCTGGCATAAAGGTTCTAACTTCAGCTATAAATTTGTGATTACGCGACCTTTCTTGGCTTGAGTAAATGCACTTGCAATTTGCTATACTTAAGAGCACTTGGATTTCTTTGAATAAGGTATGGTCCAAGAATGCGTGAATAAATTCTCAATTTAAAAAGGAGGGAGAAGAGGAAGTGGAACCAGGGATAAAGGTCAGATCACGTACCGGTAATGTACAATAGAACTGTGCCCATTTTCCTCATCTCATAAATTACATTCATCCCACCCACTAGAATTGATGTAATTCTGCTGATCAGTCTTATGGGCTTTGTACTTTCAGGAAGTGTGTAAAAATGGTCTGTCCCCCTTACATTTACTCTCAGAAGTCAAAGAGTGACAGGAACATTATTACAGAAACGTCAGAGAACACCAAGGTCCCCCTTTGAGCTGTGGGTCACCTAATTCTGTAAGGAAAGCGACGAAGATGTGGGACCAAGTTGTGATGAAAATCAGTAGCAAGTAAAACAAGCATTGGCATAGCCAATAGGTCTCGCCTTTGGGACCTTATAAGTGTTTAGCCATGCAACAGTTAATGTTGTTGCACCAAGGATACTGTGCTGCTGAAGTGAGGAGAGATTTGTTAGTAGGTGACGTCACACCTGCGACGGGGCCAGCAATGCAATCACTCCCTCTGTTGATGCAACCGCGCCGGCCGCCTCTTGCCCCAGACTAGCAAACATACCAGACCCGGTTCAGACTCTAAAATGGCTCAAGTATGGTTTAATTCAGGTGTTCTCGCTTAAAATTGCCTCTGCTTCATTATTAGTCATTGGAAAAAAGGCATTCCCACGATTTGTTTTCAAAACTACACACTTTTTTGTTCGAAAATGTTGGCAGGTGTGGACTGGGTCTTAAAAAAACTCAGTCAAAACAACCTGTCCCCGCATTTATAGAGGAGTGCCCACATGACAACAGTATGTGTCACAAGTGATCGGTTTTCTTCACACAGTCATCTGGCGAAAAGCCAATACGAGACAGCGAAAACAGGGTGCGCTGAAAGCCTTCAAACATATGCAGTGTCGCCTCCAATTCATGAATACCAGTCAAAGTGACGGCAGAGGGAGTGCAGTTCACTGAGATGTCATTGTGTGAAGTACAGGGCTATATCACAGTAAAATAATTCGGTCGAATAGCGTAAATGTGGGAAGGGTTCTGGTAACCAAAAGGAGACATGCTCAGGTTGGTATCCATATAAGTGTGGTAACCATTCTATTAACAGCACTGGGCGAAAGAGTTGGCTTCAGGTCTGTGTGCATCCCTCAGGCTTGAACCAGACATGGTTGGCTCAGCCGTTCTTTCACCCATCAGTGTTCAGTAAAAAATAAGTACATTGCAGCAGGGACCACTGCATTGAGTGTGGGGAGGGGCCAAGGCTTACAAGAGGTTAAGACTTGAGTAAGGTCAGGGTGCCATGCTTAGCCCCTTTACAAGATTGGTAACAATATATTGCCCATCACACATCTGCATCCAAGATTTACGCATGGCATTTTTAAAGTTTACTGGTCACAAAAACCCGGATGCAAGCGGTTAAATCTGTGAATGTTAAAGACTCATTTCAGAGGTCTCCAGCAGTTAGACCAGCTTTTCCAGTGTAAAATAATCGTATCTCACACACAAAATATTTTATCATATCCATTTAATTCTACTGTGATAACATGGAATTGAAGTTGTCAGTGTAGTACTAAGTGTGTGAATGTGCATTTATTAGTACGGTTGCCCTAAATGACGAGTTATTGGTCCGTTTAATAAGGGTAATCAGCATCACACAGACACCAGTTATTGTTCAGTCCTATTATGGTGGCTGGGGACGAAGCCCAATACGAAAGGGAGCTGCATTAGTCACCTATCTCTTAACTAGGCTATAGATTTGCCACATAATCCATCATCTGCTGTATAATTTGTAGATTTTAATCAAGTTTTTGTTTCTGGATTAAACCGTTCAAAGGTTAGTAAAAAACAGTGATGCATGTTGCTGTAAGGCCCTTTGCAAAGCTCAACTGGCAACGTTTCTGTTGCTTATTGCTATTTAAGTGTTAAACTGGTACTAGTTAGGTGCAACCAGTGCTCAGTGTAAAAGTGACAAAATAACTAAGTAATACCATCACGAAATGTGCTGCATTGCGTCACATAAGTGGTCTTTTATTGCAGCATAATTTACTCAACCCTGCCGCATTATTTGGCCCTTCCATACCTCCTAAGACACAAATGTACAAGCACGAAATGATCATCTTGTGACTATCCCCAGCTTATCCGTTGACCCGCAACTCAGAAACGTAAGAGGGTGGCCCCATTAAATTGAATAATCTTCTTTGAGCGGTTGGTACTCATTTGAAAAGGGATAAACCCAATAAAAGCCTTTTGCTTTTGGGACGGTGGATGTGATTGAAAAAAGTGCGAAACAAGCCCAACGGTCTGACCGGCATGCTCCCGGAGTAAAGAAGTGGGTAGAAAAAGTGATCAAGCAGGTTTTCAAATAATAACACCACATAGCTTGAATTGTTCCAAAAGAATAATATCGCAAATGAAAAGCAGGGTGATTTAAACAAAGAAAGGGCAGCACTTAAACAAGAGGATTATTATAAGGGCATGAATACATAGCATTTTTTTAAAGTCCAGTTAAAAGATGATCCACATATTAAGGAAGTATGAGATGCATGCGTTGTGTTCTACCTTGACATCTTTATCAAGGCAAGACTAGTGTAACTGTTGTATATACAAGTTCATGATATATATCCTTTTATAATCATCTATTCAGTTATTTATGTACTATAGCTTTGTATTCTGTTAAACACAGAGCAAGAGACGATGCAATTATTAGAAGGTAGGTGTATTATATATATATTGGAGTAATGGAGTGTAGGAGTAGGGTGGTTGACAGCATCGGAGACACTCATGTGTATGTGCTGTTCACTTGTGGGGCTTATTGGATATAACTCTATTCATAAATGGTGTTTCATGCTAATCACTACGGCTGCTGTGATCTTCCATACAAAAGTAACAAGTTCCAAGTTTTGCACAGCAAGTCGTGGATTAGTTGTACACAGCTTTGATATTTTACTTTAAACTTTTAGAGGTGCCGTAAGTGCTATTTTAAAGGCCACGCGCCTTTAGCCTTATGTGGGGTTCGTGGGCGCTCTAGGAGCGTAAATTAAAATGGAGGAACACCTCACTAACCGGAGCCCGGATACCTTCAGGGGCGATTAGTGCACTTACTATACAAATCGACATAACATAATAGACTTACAGGAGTTGAGATATTCAACGAAAGGACACGAATAACAGACAATCTAGGTTTTCGATGGAGGGGGTAAAGCTGAAAAGAATGCCAAAAGAATCTTCAGGGACATCATCATACGGAGCAAATTAAGAAAAACCCAAAGAGAGACGCACACATTTGGGAACCCCGAATATTCTTTAAATACTACCATTTAAATTGCAGCTCTGCGTGTCTGCGCCTGTTGCCAAGGTTTTATGGTGAAACGAGAAGCCTGCCAATCACCAGGACGATATAAATCATAACGGTTTGCTGAGAGGCATTTTTATCTTCCTGGCGGAGACTACCTTATTCCCCAACTATCAACAGAACTGTTTAGGGGGAAAGTGCATACTGCTAACACCAGCATAGAGGGCATTATCTGGTAGTGTTCGTCCAGCACAAACGCCGCTCCCGTGAGACACAATGAGATAAGTAACTGCTCTTGGGCAGCTTGTCTTCTGCCCTGTAGTCACCTTCCCAGCCACGAATGGGCGTGGTCTTAACAGCGCATGTCTGCGCCCCCACAAGCCAGGCTCCCATGGTGCCAAGGGGCTGTCTGGACATGTTCGTGCGGGAGAGAGAAGCTTAGGAAGTTTCTGGAACACCCACGAACAAACAACCGACCATCACAGGACCAAAGAAGATTTGGAAGCACCAAAGGAAAGGCATATCTGCAGCAGAGAAACGATGTCTCGGGTATGTAATCTGGTGTTCCGGGGCAGACGTAAGCCAAAGGGCGACGATGTGCTAGGTATCTGCACAGAAGTACTGTTCACTCAGTTATAACTATATGATGCAGTAGCACTCACTGCATGCCTCGTAGTAGACCGGCTTAATTAACACTTCACAAATTAGCCAATGCACCGTGGCCCGCAAAACTACCATGTCCATTTCATGGCCCCCACTCACATGGCAGCCCCAATAATAAAGAATGTCCATAAGCAAACTCAAATTCTCCAAGTTATTCAGAACGGGACACGAATATAATGTTCACACATCCGCGCCGATTTATTTTATTTCAAGGGTAGCATGCGGTCTCACCTATAAAGTTAGGGCTAATGTTGAGGCCACTTATATGCAGTGGATAGGTGCCCTAACGGTCCGGAGCACAGTTGGACATCGATGAAGGTTGCGGTGGGGCAAGATGAAAGGGGATCAAATGCAGAAACAAGCACGCGAGTGGTGCGCACGCTGTAAGAATGCAGCGGCCACGAAAGTGAAAGCAACTAAGCTTTGAAGAGAGGAGCGGGGGCGAGCGAGCGCGGCAGCCTGCTGAGCTGACCACACGCTCGTGCATCGTGCCTGAAACGTGCGGGTAACCGCACGGAAAAGGCCATTGTGCACGAGCGTGTGGTCAGCTTTGAAAACCCCACTACATAAAGTCTTCGCCAGAAGCAGCGCTTGCGCGCTACTCTAGGCTCGACCTAAAAAGAAGAACATTAACTTTTGGTCTGATCTCCTGAAACCTCTGCCTCCTGAAGACTCTGGAGCCTTCTAATCATAGTCCACACTACACCCCTATGGAATACAAACATAGAAATCGGCAAAGCAGAAATTCGCCAATCCCTGCCTAATTTCAACTGAGCAAGCCAGAAAACAGAATTATTTTATTCGATGTCTAAGACAGAAAGGACCAAGTAGCCCAAGTGGATCACTTCAGAGAACGGGCCCTTTGTAATGATTTCGATACATAATACAATTGTCACAAGAAAACGGAATGCACAATACAATATTTTTAGTGAGAACCCACTACAGAGGTAAGTCGTTGCAGAGAAATTGCTACAGAGAAACCTCAGATAGGTTTGTAATTAACATAAGAACTCTTCAAACAAAATCAATGCATAGAATTACTTTACAGCAAATATTTAATTCATCTACTCTCTCCTAAATATACCTTAAACCTAAATTAACCTAAACTTATACTAATATTTACAGTTACCCTTATGCTACCCTAACCCAAAACCTAACCCACCATTAACCCTCCACTAACAGTTAATCCTTTATGTAAATGTTTCTTGATTAACTAATCACAAAATACACATTTTTGTGATGGGTTTTATTTATCGCTGTAGCAAAGTAATTTTTTTCCCAAAGCCTTTCCTCTGAACTGGTTTCTGTGCAAAGTAGTGTAGTTGTTTCTCTGCCAAAAATAAAATTTCTACTTTTAAGTTTACTCTGTAATGATAATGCCATTCGAACATTCTTAAGTGAAGAAAAGATAAAAACACTGGCAAACCCAACAAGTCTGACTTTTTTGATAGAAGTGTTTGTTAATAATTGGGCGACTATATGAGTTGCCTTGAGCCACCATAATGAAGCAACATTTTTGGCTACAACAATATGGAAGCTGGGAGTGGGGCCCGTTTCATGAGCAGGCTTAAACTGCACCCTCAAAGAAGAGATGTACACAGCAAAATATTTCATGGTGGATTTTGACAAAGGGTCAGTATTTTTGTTGCTACATATCTTCGATTTGAAGAAAAATGTTGGAAATCCAACAACATGGTATTGTGACAATAAATTAAAACAAATGAACAGGCAAAGGTGGTTAGTGAACATCACTACGCCTTTAAGACCGGGCAAGGCATCCAAACAGCAAGGACTTCTTAAACAAAAGACAAACCAGCAATTAAAATGTAATTGTTTCACCCAAATTAACACATCAGATAGCACACACTGTCTCTAGTCTAACAAAAGGACTACTTGAGATCCTTCACTAAAATCTAATAGAAACAATAATGGGACAATATAACCATCCACAAATTGCCATGGCATTGTTGGACAACCATGGTACAATGGGAGCCTAAATGAACAAAGACGCAACCTGAGACTAGCTGAACGGGCATGGAGATCCTCACCATCACTAGAGCACCTTAAACAACTGAGATCACGGAGGAGCACCTACAACAAACACATCAGAATCTCAAAAACAAAATTCTTCAAAGTTCAGCTAAACAATGCCAGAAATCAACCCAAGACAACTGTATGAAATTATCAAGCAACAATCCTCTCAACAACCCAACGCCCCCACATTAGGTCCTAACCCACAACCAAACTGCAACATGCTTTCCTCCCACTTCCTTGAAAAATCTAAAAAGATAGAAAATGAACTCCAAACAGCAAAAGAACACCTCACAATTATACTTCCACCTATCCCTCACTCGCCCCGATCTGGACAAACCCCTATCCAACTAGAACTCACCCTCAAAAACAAAGCGTCTTGGAACACTTTCAAACTTTGACAAAAATGACATTCAAGATCTTAACATCACTTAAAACCATCAAATCACTTCTGCGACCCTCTTCCAGCCAACATCTTCAGTGAGATCAAACCTCTCTAATACCCCTCTGGACAAGGATAGTGAATGCCTCCCTACTGCAAGGAACCCTGCCGAGCTGCCTAAAAGCAGCTCAGGTAACCCCCATTCTAAAAAAAACCCACAGCTGACCACACAATCCCAGATAACTACCGTCCAATATCCACTATTCCTACCCTAGCAAAACTACCAGAGAAATGCGTCCATTCCCAACTATGCAGCCACATAGCTCAATTCCACTTCATTGACCAGTTCCAATCAGGCTTCCTTCAGGACCATAGCATGGAAACAGCCATGACATACATTGTTGACGACGTGCTCAGAATACTAGATCAAAATGAATCCTGCCTCCTAATACTCCTAGACCTATCCTCAGCCTTTGATACGGTCAAACATGACAGTCTCCTAGATTTACTTGAACATAGAGTGGGATTATCAGGGGCTGTCCTAAAATGGTTCGCCTCTTTCTTAGACAGCCGAACGCAAAAAATCAAGATCAACCAATTGCTGTCCACCACCACAGCGGTCACCCTAGGAGTCCCTCAAGGTTCCTCCTTATCACCTACCCTCTTCAACCTATTCATGGAGCCCCTAACCGAAATTCTGAAACTCTCCAATGTTCACTACCACATTTATGCTGATGATACCCAACTATACCTAAAAGAATCATCACCAGATGATATCCGCTCACTCAACACAACTCTGCAAAAAACCCACAATTGGCTGACCAGAAACCACCTCAAACTTAATGCGCTCAAAACCGAATTCCTCCTAATTACCCCTCCATGAGGACACGTCGACATTGAAGACTGGATGAACCACTTAACAGCCTTCAACTGTAAACCACACATCATAGATTCCGCAAGATCTCTGGGGATAACAATCGACAGAAATCTCAACATGCAGGAACATATCAGTACAGCCACCAGAGGAGCAAACTTTCATATGAACATTATTAGAAAACTAAAACCCTTCCTCCCCGCCGAGGACCTCAAATCAGCAGTGCAGGCTCTAGTGATACCCAGAATAGACTATGGGAATACAACCTTATGTGGTCTCTCAAGATCCAGACTGGCTCCACTAAGAGCCTCTCTCAACGCGGCCGCAAGACTCGTCACCGGCTACAAAAAGAACAATCACCCCTGATCTAAAGGCACTGTACTGGCTCCCTTATGAGGCAAGAACACACCTTAAAATTGCCTGCATGACACACAAAGCCTTGCACTTCAACACTCCAAGGTATCCAGCCGATAAACTGGAACTATTAGGCGGTGGCAGAATGTCGAGAAGCACCAGCACCTGGCTATTGAAACCGCAAACATTTTGGAAAAAGAAAACTTACAACCGTACTTTCTCTGAACTAGCACCTAGAATCTAGAATGCCCTGCCGCCGGAAATCAGAATCAACCCTTTAAGCACTTCTTTAAAAAAAAAAAAAAAAAGTCAAACCGCTTCTAATGAACAAATCCCTGCCTGACCCCAACACTTGACTTAGCTCACCAAACAGGGCTTACTCCGGATTTTAAGGACCAATGGCTTACACACTCGAGTACCCCCAGACCCATTACTAATGTTTGACATCACTTATGTCTTCCCTACTATCTACTCTTATTTTTGTACCTAGTGTATCAAGCTATCTTTTTGATGAAGCATTTGTAAAGCGCTCTGATACCCTTCCAGGGTCTAGTTCGCGCTATATAAAACTTTTTAAATAAAAAATAAATAAATAACCCATCCAATCAATGGAAGACCAGGACAAAAACAGGTAAAGCCAAGGCAGTTGGCAGCTGATCCAAAGCCCACTCTCTATGTACTTCTTACTGTTCGTTTTGTGACAAATGACATGTTCTATTCTACTTGGTTTTTGTAGAGTGCATGGTGACCCTGTCAAGGCTTCTCAGCGCTAACTCACCAACTCGGACCAAGACAGCACAAGCGACCGATCTAGAACAGATATTTTTTCCATAGTCTAGTCTAGAACAAACCATACTCAACCACCACTCTCTTCGTAAACAGAGGAAGGCATCTAAGACATTTCTTCAAGGATCTAAGGATGCCAAAGCAGACTCCTGAGAGTTTGCGGGCCGGAGTTTCCATATTAAGCTAGTCATCAATCCAGAATCCCATGTTCTGTAAGGCCTGTGTTGTTTTGGGACGATTACCTAACTGCTCTGGCCAATCAATTTCTAACCATTTTGAGGGGTTGTTTCCTATAATCATGACTTCAATCTTTCCCCCTATTCAATTTAAGCGAATTAACAGCCACCCATTAAGTGACCTTTGTTAAGCATTGGCCGAGCTGGATATGATTAAGGATGGGATTCACTGCCATAATCATTTGCGTGTCATCCGCATACGATACCAGGCCCAGGCCAAATGACCTGTGGTCTGCCAAATAGCTAAAGCTGGGTGTAACGACCTAAAAATGGATGGCAATCTTTATGGGTCATAAAGGTTAAATCTGCTTGAAGTTTTTCAAAGGTTTCTGAAATACACTTTTTACCAAAGCTTTAAAAAATGTAAATGGTCACAGTTGGTTCTTTATATTTACATTATATGCAAGACTGCCATTAGTTCTCGAACCAGTACACTGCTCAAGTCATTTCAAAATATAGTTATTACTCAAGCAAATACAGGTGAATAGTTTGAAAATGTATCCGTTTAAAGTATTTGTTTTTTTGCGAAAATAATTTCAAATGGAGTTTGAAAAAGCATTTTTACTTATTGATGCAACAATCACCAGAAGCAACAATTTGCATAAATCGCCCATGTTCGCACAACAATGGAATGACAGAGCTGCTTTGCAGGTGTGCCAGATGTGGGGGAAGGATATGTGATGTGATTTGTCATGAAATACCAAAATAGTACTTTTACCCCTTGTGGCATTAGTGTGCCACTATGCCATAACAAAAGGTCTCACCGCAGGGTGACCTGCCACCATCTTCTCTAAAGCAGGACCTCCTGTATGTCATATTAGCACATGAACATGAGGAAGGAGGGTGCCAGAGTTCTCCAGCAGCCTTGACATCGCCATCACGTATAATGTAAGGGGCTGCATCTTTCAGACCATTCGCCACCATTCTACCTGCTTTACACTACGATGGCACTGTACGCCTTCGGGCTCCCTCTCTTTTACAGGCAAGTCCCTTACTGCCCATTATCTTGCTCTGTGATCCTTATGAATGCATTTGTAACTTTCACAGTCATAGATAAGGCAATGTTTTGTTCTGGGACTCTTTCGGCATGCAGCTTTGATTTGTTTCACCTGCTTGTCTTTTCTACCTATTGGTCTCCATCCTGCAAAGCCCTAGGCTACTGCTGGTGACAGAGTGCCAAAGTGTCACCCTTCCTTTGTCCCTAAGGCAGCATTCCCCATTAAGTAATTGGGGTGAATGCTTGCTTGGCAGGTAACCAGCTTTGGAAGGCAAAGCATTTTCTGTGTACCTTGAGGCTGATGCCTACGGCCTCCTCCGGTAAAATCCAAGCCGTCCCTGTATACAGGTATGTGCCCCTCTATCTTGCGTGAGAGTTGTGTGGTAATATGTCTGAAACGGTTTGAGTGCCATCCCTGCAGAAGGGCTCAAGGTCTATAGTTTTCGCAGCTAGCAACAAGAGGGCATCTCCTGTGCACATGATCTCCCATGAGTCACTGGTGGAAATATTTATGCCCATACAAGAACGGCTTGTCTCCGTCTAGAAGGTGGCTAGAATACATAAGCTTATCCCCCTGCTGTCTCCAATGTGCACAAGAAGGAGCTGGCAAAAATGTTATATTCGTTCAGTGGTGAAAACCTTTTGATTTTCGTACAGTGCCACTATGTAATGGGGAACTGAACTGAAATATAGCTACCAAAAACCGCATAATCAGCATAACAAATTAAAATCAAGATGTGGGGATCTTAACAAAACCTCCAATACGCGGACAATGAGGCACCTGTTTTTTTTCCACGCAGAACAAGCTCAATAAAGTTCTCTTCCTGGACAACTACATAGACATTGCCCATCTCACTACACTGAATTTTTTTAGCGTAGTCAAAGGAGAGGGAACCTAGCTTGACCAGAACTCCAGAGAACCATGGAGGCTTTCACTGGACAGGACAGATAAGTCGTGGATTGGTGAACACAGAGCAGCTGAATAAGCAAAAGCTTGATGCCAGATTTGAGTGTGCCAAAGGATGGTAACTCCAACCTTGTATAATGACCTTCGCTAGAACAATGGCAACTGTCATCTAGGGACATGAACCCACCCAACACCTGCCAGCGGGCTGAATGTGTCCCTGTTGGAAAACGAGGCAGTATCTGTGAGGCCTGCACAACTAACTTGACTACATTTGTCCTTCACTGGGAACCAAACACCCCATTGTAGCGCTTGACTCAGAGGGTAGCGTTGCAGAGCAGTCTAAGGATTACTCAAGGGAGGTGGTGTGGGCTAGTAATCGCCATTTACCAGTACGCAGAAATAACACTCAATAATTGATTGTCCAGTCTGTACTTTTACTTTATAAAAGGAAGAGTACATTTATTAGACACACACACTACTCAATACTATGCAACAATTTACAAATATACACAAGCTGTTTGAATTACTTTGTGACACCCACCCCCTTTATCCCAACAAGCATTTAAAATGGGCAAACATGCCCTGGTGACACATAACCCTGACTGAGCATCTCATACAGACCATACAGTATACACCTCTACATCTTAGGGGCTAACAGTCTGGGTTGTTCTTTACCCAACGCAGCAGCAAGAATACATGTTTAAGCATCACTTAAAATTACACTACTTATCATCGCTGATAACCATTCTAATGCATTGCAATAAAAGCCCCTAAAAGGCATCACAGTTATAATCACAGGATTAAGCATATACAGCCAGACACCCTAACAGGAATGTCCAGCAACATAACCCCACTTTGCTTATGACTTCACATTACACATGTGACTTTCAGTCCCTAAATAGAAATAACATTGGTAGATGCACTTCTCGTGCAATTGCACCTCTTCACCTCCAGGGGATGCCCTCCTCCAGACTTCCCCAGCTCAGCCCTTCACACCCTGGTGCAGTCCCCAAACACACCCCTCGGCTGAAGAACAAAAGTTCCAGCCCCCAGGTTGCTGTTGACTGAGCCCTTGAGGGGCTATTTCCACTGATTCCCCAGAGACTTAGGGGGGGACTTTCCTCTTCTTGCTGGGGGAGACTGCGTAGCTCCTGCAGCTCCCCCTGCACTTTTTCACTCACTTGGCGGTGACCCCGTCCTCCTGGGGCCACCACACGCAGAGCACCATCCGCTTTCCTTGCAGGCCGGTCCGGGTCTGCAAAGCATTATGGGGCGCTCTTCCCCCATTACGTGCATCTTAGATGAGCGGCTCTCCCGCTGCTCCAGGGAGAGCCGTGCTGCCCACGATGGCGGCCCTGTGCCGCATTTGCCCCTCGTTGGGGGTCCGGTCCCACCTGGACCCCGTGCCTTGCCACGTGAGTTGTTGCAGCTCGGGGAGCCCACCCCTGGCTGCTCCTGCCGGCTCCCTGCACGGCCCACACCCTCGTGTGCGGCCGCGGGAGCCGGCGTGCCCATTTTGGTCTGCCCGCTCCTGCGGGCAGACACAGAGATGGCTTCTTCCTCTGCGGGTTCTCGGGGGAGTGCGACGGCACTCCCCCCCACCTTCCCGCTACTGTGGTGTAGTGCAGCGGCACTCCCCCCTTCTCCGCACACCGGGGCCCGGATTTGGGGTCCCGAGTCCCTGGACAATATTCAGGGTGAGCGCGACGGCGCTCCCCGGCTTTTCTTCGCCCGGCGGGACACGCAATGGTACGCCCCCCGCCACTGCACCGCCTCCATCGGGACCCGGAGTTGGGATCCCGGGCCCCCAGATCTTCACTGGAAGCACAACGGCACTCCACGGCTTAATTTTTGGCGGGCCAGGAGTTGGGGGTCCTGGGCCCCAGAGACCTCTTCGAGGGGGGCACGACGGCGCTCCCCTTCCTCCGGTGTCTTCGGGGGCCAGGGTGGCCTCCTGGCACCCCGGTGGGGCAGTTTCACGGGGAGCGCGACGGCACTCCCGGACTTGACTTCTTGTGGGGGCAGCCCCCGGGACCTGACCCACCCCGGGGGCCCAGTCAAGAACGGCGGCGGAGCCCCACGCGCTTCGTCGTCGGTCCAGCCAGAGGTCAAAGGTTGCCTACCTTCTGGGGGGCGTAGCTCGGCCTCCAGGCGGCTGATTTTCATCATTTTGGCCTCCTCTTGCTCCTGATGGCCAGCCCGAGCCATCGGGAGCACTTTCCTTCGCCCTCCTGGTCTTAAGGAGGGTGAACTCAGCAGGGAGCTGTCTTCACTGGCTCCCTGCCCCAGCCTTCCACCTGGCTCTCCTCCTGGGCCTCTCTTCTCCTTGTGCAGAGGCCCAGGCTTCTGCTCACTGGTCCTGGACTCCCCTTTTTGCGCAATTCAGGGTCCTGGGACAGTCAGGGGGTTCTTCCTTCCAACTGCCCATGGTGCCAGGCTCCAGCACCAGTCTTCCTCAGCAGACCACACCCCATAGAGAGCTCCTCTTCCTGTGCAAGACTTTTTAAGAGAATTTGGAGGGTGCTTGCAGGGGGCTCCGCTGACCTATCCTGCAGCGACACATCACCTCTCTGCCCCTGCTCCCTCCTTCCTGCCCAGGCCTCTGGGATAGTTCAAAATGGCGTCGACCAGGGGTCTCATGCCACATGGTCTCTGAAAAGCCCCCTTCCCCCCTTGCTGCATTCTCTCCAGAGCAGCTTGGTGCTGGCACCAGGTGACAGCTGCTGATGGATAACCTGCACCTCCACCCACCATCTCTCCCTTTTGCAGAGGAGACCTTCGCCCTTGAACTGCTTGCAGTGAAGGGCTAGGCCTCTGATGCTTCAGTTTGGGGAGGAAGGTCATTAATCCAGCCTGGCATGGTCAGACCCAGCCAGGCTCTGGTTATGAGCTGAGTCAGAGGAATATGACAGTTCTAGATGACCCATAAGCAGTACATATATGGTTTTGGACTCAGCAGAATACTTATTTTCACACACGTTACAGTGTACTTTGGTGCGTACCTGGAATTTGTAGGCCCTAGGGAAGTGAAACTACCCCATGTGATCCCCATCCTCATAGGAGAATAATGGAGTGGTCCTTCAGTGAAAACAGTAAAGCACACTGACTTTCCCTTACATGTTTCTTCCCATAGTATAAAGCCTATTCCATGTCACCACCCAGCTCTGCACCCAGCTCTGCATAATTCCTGCCACACCATTCTATCTGTACCTGCTCCTGGGCTGCGCACGCCAGGAATCTCCACTGCGCAGCCCCTACACGTGTGCACACGCATGTACACACGTGTCTGCATGCAACCAGCCCGGTGCCCCTTACTCCGGCTGCAGTGCAGCGGCCTACTCTTACCAGGGGGACACCGGTAAAATCCACATCCTGAGTTCACTGTGGGTGAGTCCCAACTTATGAGGCTCTCCCACAGTAAAAGCTCAACAATTAGGTGTTCAAAAAGCGAAAAATCCGGGCGGCTCAGATGGTCAGAACCACCTTCCAACAGTCCCCTTGGGTACCGTAACTCCAACCCTGATCTCAGCCCAGCGAGTTGAAGCCCAGCACCCCTTTTCAGAAGAAAACTATAATTTGTGAACTGCATAACGAGCCACTACATAAGGGCCACCTGCCTCCCTGAACCCATGTGTACCAAGCAAAAGAATATAACAGCCTGGACGCTGATGGCAAATAGAGGAAAAAAATAAATCCACAGCTAACTCATGAATAACTAAAAATGTACAGCCTCTAAAAATGGCCTCTAACTGGGAGCTGGGACAGGATCATGGAAATTCAGTAGTAGAAACTGAGGTATAGGCCCATTTTGCGGTAAAATGTCCCCTAAACGTGAGGTGCAAAACCCCACCCCCCAAATGTCACCAGAAAATCCTGACCACAATAATCAGGTACCAATAAACAAACATTTTGCTTGCAGGTGCCTCCTAATCGTGAAGTGCCAGCAACCAGGCCCCACTGGGTACCAGAATATCCTGACCGCGACCATGAGCTACTAAAAACAAGGCCTGTTTCTCTGTCAGGTGCAGAGTACGGTTTTTATAGCACTACAAAAGTGTGCGACAATTCTTATGCTTGGATGTGTCATGTTTGGGACAGTCATGTCTTCGTCTGTTCGTATCAGGCTTCACAATTGGTATCGGGTATCATTTGGAGGCAATCATGTATCAAAGAGATGAGAAGCTAAGGGTCTCCGAGAAGTTACACCCTGTTGGAAAAATCACTTTCTCGAATGCCCCTCAAAAAGCTAATGACCTTGTGAAATGGTGTAAGGGGGCACTATGTGTCTATTTCCTAGGCAGGGTGGCTTGGCCTCCCACAACCAGTTTAGCTACCAGAAATGACCACTGCGTACAGACAATGAGCAACAGTGCCACGCAGTGACCAAGGGTGGGTGATGGGAAGTATTTATAGTTTTTTTTTGCCTGAAGTTGTTAAAAGCAAAACAACAGTCATGAACATTACCTGCGCCATCTTGTCTGGTGGAATTCTATGTGCACATAAGTTGCAGTCATTTTGATCTATCACAGCCATTTTGTACTCTGTTGGTCACCTTTGTTACACCCTGCCCTTACTAGCATCCCTCTGACCGACCTGGTACGTGTGCTGGGGGCTATAAACTCTATTGCCGCAACAAACCTCAGCGCCACTTGCTGCCACAAACTCGTTTTTCCTCTCATCTCTGTTTACAGGCAAACCTTTGGACACTCTACCCCTCACTGCACCTAGTTACACAAACAGGTTCCAAACACCAAAAAGACTCTTGCAACATGATTTATTACACTGCAAACAGCAAGACTTGTTGTTACCAACAATGGGACCTGTTTTTATCAACAGAACGGACTCTTAGATCTGGCCGGTCTCACATGTTTTAGACCCTGAAGCAAGGTCCAGCTGCAAGATAAGATTGTCTGTTTGACCTGGGTGGGAAGAGAATTACTGTTGGGCTTGTGTGACAACCTGCCCGGGCGGGGACCCCAAGCTTGTGTAACCATGTTGACGAAACAAATGCATTGTGTCAAACCTGTATAAAAGGAAGAGCCAAAGGAGTTATCAGCAGAGCACCTCCTCAGACATCCCAGTGTCTCAGTTGACGTGATCTCCTCATGAGAAATAAACCTTTTTCTTGTCTTCCAGTTTCCAGCGCTTGCCTCATTATTTTGATAGCGAACCCAAAGTGAATTAGAGGTGGAACCCTGCACCTGGCAGCATTGAGGGTCTTAGAAGACTTGCTGCCTTTCACAAATTGGCGCCCAAACGTAGGGGCCCATCAGCGACGCGTGGGTCCGGTAGAGAGGTCCTAACGACGGAGTGAATAACTAAACGATTGGGGTATACCTGCCTGAGAAGACCCTTGTCTGGCTGCCGATCGACTGAACTTCACCGGTTCCGAACGGACCTCTCTCGAGTGACCTGCGGTCCTGACTGGGACCTTAGAGGAACACCGCATTGATTGTTGGAGTGAGAGGACAACCAGGCGCTGGAAGGGGAAGACTAAGAACTGTCCATACGGTCCGGGTAAGGTCGTGAAAAACGACTTAAATTGATTGATTGAATAGTTTGATTGAAATACTAGTATTCCTTTTTTTTTATATTGAGTTATTTATGACATTTCCCTGCTTGCAAACAACGAAGAATAGGAATATTCTCTCTCTTTGCAGGCAGCGAAGGACAGGTAGTGCAGACTTTTTGTCTAAATTGATTGATTGAGATATTCATTTTTGACCGATAAATACGTCATGCCTGTTTTCTCTAGATTGTTTGATTGTAATTGTTTTGGACCCGACCGTTTGTTAGAGGTCAGTCAGCCGGCACCGCCGGAAGGCACCCCTAACAAGGACATGTACGTAAAGTATGGATTAGCCACTGAAGCTTATAGCAAACTATGGCATAAATACACTAGGAAGGACCGGGTAAATCAGTGGCCACTGACGGGATCTTTCGATCCCGCTAAAATAGAAACGTTAGAATTAGCTCTCCACAAAAAGAAAACTAGACCAGCCATGTTTGACAGTTTTGGTTTATGGCGAAAAGAGGCAGCTCGAAAAGGGACGAAGCTGGACAAGATAAAGAAACGCGAAAATCAGCTTACCAAGCCTGTAAAAGATTAAAAGAAAAAACTAAAAGAAAAGGAAATCGATAAAAAGAATCCAAAATATCAGGTCAATGCCCTGTTAGAACGCCCTCGACTCTTTACCCCAAGTTACCAGCAAAACAAAGGGTAGATGATGATTTATTGTTAGGTCCCCCAATCATATACATGCCACCCCCTTACGCCCCTACTCATCCCGTTGTACAACGCCAGGACCACCAAAGTATAGCCGGAGATGGCACGATCACCTCAGTCTCCACCGCTTCTCTGCTCCCACCGAGTCACCCACACCAAATGCCTCATCAAAGGATATAGAATGAAGGTGGGCTTCGCATGGGGCCTTCTTTCTGATCAGAGTATGTGGATATAAAATAAAGTCTGTATTTCTGCGTTGAAGCACTAACACTGGCTACAAAAACTGTTTCTTCACAACACACATCAATTTTTCATGACTTTTTAACGTGTTCCCAGTCATTAGATCTGTACCACAGAGACTCTTCAAAGACTCAAATTATCTCAGTATACAAGGCTGCAAAGCACCATCTCTGACGCTGCAGTCACGCCTCGGCTGCCCTCGCCCACCTGGCATCTGCTGCCCCCCTGGATTCACTCTGCAGCAGGCTTCCACCTCGGAGTGTTTGGTCTCTGCCGCAGGTGCCTGTAAGGGGAGCCCCTTTTGGTTTTGCTATGTAAGGGGAGCCCGGCTCCTGAAACGGAGGCAGAACTAACATTCCTCTCACATGAGCTACTGAGAGTTCACTGCTGGGGTCAGATACTGCACCTCACAGCTGCTGCCCCAGGCGGTGCGATGAAATGTGCCCACTGAATCACTTAACACTGCCAGGGGTTATGATCTGGCTCAACAATTAGTGACCACTCGCCCTCTGCAGCTGTTCTGATGCACCAACAACGGCATGATGAAGACACGCCCCAGCCCGAGCACGTGCCCTCGAGCTCATATTACATAAACCCATTGTAGCCAAGCACCGTCAGCCAGGTCTGGTCTTTTGGCCGTCCGCGCTTTGCATTCTGGGTTTTGTAGTTTTACATTTATCATTATAAGTACAGGGTTCAAACACCCAGCACACAAAGTGTCACACACCGCATTTGACAACTTTAGAAACTATGCAGTGGTAAAAAAAAAAAAAAAAAAAAACACTTTTGCGTTATATGGTTCCTATGAAAATTTCTATGGGCTGGAACAATTGTTTTTAAAATTATTTATTTATTTGTGGTTTTTTATAATAGAGTACTTGTAAAGCACTATTATTAGCCACCACTAGATAGCTTTGGAGCGCCTGGGATCAGATATTACTACGGTTAGGTAGTAAGTCGAAGACCTACTAATAACAACAAAACTAAAAAAAGAAAACGTGCAACCTGTTTACAGATCGTAAAAACCGTAGACAATAATGTAGAGATAAACGCGTGAGGGCATCGGCTGGTTTTTAGGCGTATAACCTGGAGGTCTGCACCTAGTCACGAGGGCATAAATGCATAAATATTACTGCATTCCATATCAGAGATCTATGGCTTGCACATCTATCGCTAAAATAATTATTTATGTTTAATGAAGATTTTATTAAACATCCTGGTATACAAATGGCCCTTTTAAAAAAAAAAAAATACAACTGGAACAGAAATATTTTGCACAATTTCTGAAGCATATCTGCTAAAAAAAAAAAAAAAAAAGTGTACTTTTGTGTTTCTCGTTATGTAAATACAGTAGAAATGTTGTGAAATCACTAAGCCCAATACTGCTGCCAGAAAGGATGCTAAAATGGTGCAAATTACGTTTCTCTCTTGTTCGGCACCAGTGCAAAGTTTCTGTATTATGACAATTACTGAAAAGCGGAGCAACTGAGGAACAGAATGAAATCAGTAAAAGAGTGAGAATAAATCCCAGCTCATCCACTCAGCCTTTCAGTGTCACCAGGCACTCGCCAACTGTCAATAGCGCCAAGACACCCTCTTGGTGAATGTGCACTCTACACAGACTTCTTTTATATCATGTTACACCTCATTGGCCTCAAATGCCTGGTGAATTAATACTGTAGGGTCATTGTTTACAGGCCCTGTGTAGAAGCCACCAGACATCCTGAGTCACTTTATGGACACTGGAAAACCCAATGCCCGGCTTTGTTAGGAGCTGGTAGGGGCAGAGGGGCGAGGGAAATAGCAAGTGGTCAGAGAGGAAGGGGACGTGGGAGAGGGTACGCGAGTGAAGCAAGCGAGGAAAGGCCAGGAAGAGTGAACACATTTGACCATCCCAAACAGAATCAGTACCAACAGACAGATTATGACAATACGTACGACTTTGCATAGGACAGCCAGGGGCAAGGGAGGGATCCAGTCGAGCTCTATGTTGATCAGCAAGGCCCTTATGTTACAGCTGAGGTCCTGGGCACAAAGTCGCCATTTCTGGTAGACACGGGAGCAACACGTAGTGCACTATCCAAACGACTGATTCCAAGGGCACCCTTGTCAGGCTCACATGTGACCTCAATAGGATTTGACGGTATGCCCTCCACCAACCCTTTGTCCCGACCGATATGTAGACGACATCCTTCTAGCAGCGGACACCATACCAATAGCCGTCACAGCCACCATCAAACTACTCCATTTTCTTGCTGAGAATGGTCACAAGGTCTCCCGAAAGAAATTGCAGTTCTGTAAATCACAAGTGACCTATTTGGGTCACCTTTTATCCAAAGAAGGGAGGAAATTCACGCCTGACAGGATCCAGACAATTCTAGACACCCCTGTCCCCAAAGATCAGAAACAAGTCCGCTCTTTGATAGGTCTCACCTCATTTTGCCGACAGTGGTTACCGAACTTTAGCCTCATTGTCAAACCCCTTCTCTCCCTCCTAGCTAAAGACATCCCCTCACCTCTCCCCTGGACCCCCGAATGCCAGTCAGCCTTTAAAGAACTACGCAATGCCCTTTGTTCAGCGCCTGTCCTAGGAACCCCGGATTACTCCAAACCATTCTTCCTCTACACGCACGAGAGGGGAGGATGTGCATTGTCTGTCCTAAAACAATCAATTGGTCACAAACAACGCCCTTGTGCATATTTCTCTGCCACCCTCGATCCAGTAGCCAGAGCGCTGCCAGCGTGCCTGCACGCTGTGGCAGCTGCAGCAGTATCGATACGCCAGAGCGAAGGAATAGTACTCTCCAATCCAGTCACTGTTTTAGTACCCCATGCAATCGACACACTACTAAACCAGACCAAAACCCAACACTTGACTAGCGCCCGACTGACAGGATATGAGTTGACCCTGCTAGCACCGCACATTACCCTAAAGCGATGCACCACCCTCAATCCAGCCACACTGTTACCCCTACCCGAAAATGATCCTAGCGTGACTCCACTACACGACTGTGTGACACTAACCGATGAACAAACAAAGAGTAGAATAGATCTCAGAGACACCGCCTTTCTAGAACCAGATGGAGAACTATGGGTGGATGGTTCATGCATCAAACTCCCGACGGCACCACCTCAGCTGCATACGCTGTCACCACAGCCCGAACCGTTCTGGAAACAGCCCGTATTCCCCAACGTTCAGCCCAGGCTGCAGAACTCATTGCCCTCACACGAGCATGTATCTTAGCGACTGACACGACAGTTAACATATACACCGACAGCCAATATGCCTTCGGGGTGGTTCACCATTTTGGGATCTTATGGAAAGAAAGAGGGTTCCTGACTTCACACGGTACACCCATCCTGCATGGAGATTTAGTCTCCGCCTTGACGCAAGCAGTCCTCCTCCCCAAGAAGTTAGCAGTGATAAAATGCCAAGCACATAGGAAAGTGACTGATCTCATTGGACAGGGAAATGCACTAGCAGACGTTACTGCCCGAGCCACGGCAGGAGACAGAACTACGACACGAATGTATGTGACCAGGTCACAAGCTGAACGATGAACTGACGCTAGGATCACTGTAAGGGACATACAGACTACAGGCACACAAGACGAATTGACCGAGTGGGAAAAGGTGGGACTAAAAGACGAGGAAGATTGCTGGAGAACTAAAGACGGAAATAAATGGCTGTTACCCAATGCCTACCTCATCCCCATATTGACCATGGCACATTTACCAGCACACATAGGCTCCACCCCCATGATTGAACTAATCACCAGAGTATGGCATAACGTCAAGATAGCAGAATCTGCAAAACGCCTAGTACAACAATGTATAGTCTGCCTACAACACAACCCAGGGAAGGGGACAGTAGTACCACGGGGAGGGTTTGGAGTCCCTGACCACCCCTTTGAAATCCTTCAAATGGATTACATTCAACTAGAGAGATGCCTTGGTCTAAAATATGTCCTGGTGGTTGTGTGCGCTTTTAGCAAATGGGTGGAGGCATATCCCACCCGCGACAATACCGCCTTAGCCACTGCAAAAGTATTGCTGAAAGAATTCTTCCCCCGATACGGCCTTTGCAGATTTTTATGGAGCAACGACGGCCCCCACTTCGTAGCAGAGGTGATACAGAACATACTGAGAGGGTTGGGGGTAAAACAAAAGTTCCATGCCGTCTTCCACCCCCAATCAGCGGGCCTGGTAGAGAGACACAATGCAACGTTGAAACTAAAACTAGCCAAAATAGTTCCCACGACCGGGTTGAAATGGCCCGACGCCCTCCCATTGGCATTGTTATCGATGCGCTCCACCCCAACCAAACACCGACTGACCCCGTATGAGGTGGTCTTCGGCAGGCCTATGAGCATTTGGGCGGCACCAAGACCCACCTCCATTAACGATGTCCCGAACATATTAATGTCGGATTACTTGCATAAATTAACAAACGAGCTAACAATTATCCACCAACAGGTGCAGCAAGCCTTGCCTGACGTATCCAGGGACCCGGGACATGAAATAAAGCCAGGCGACCATGTATTGATTCGCAACTTCCAAAGAACCAAGAATCTGGAGCCTAGGTGGACGGGCCCCTGGCAAGTCCTGATCACCACCCGAACTGCCCTCCAAGTGGAAGGAAAACGAAACTGGCTGCACGCTCAAACGAGTCCCTCCAACCCAGGCAACCTGTGAAGGGGTGGAGGTGCAAGAGGAAGTACTCGCGAGAGACCGACCAGCTCTGAGTTGCTACCCACAAGAAGACACCCTCGAACTATCAGAATTTCCCGACCCCACGGTGCCATCCAGGAAAGGGTACAACCTAAGATCGACGAAAGGAGGGAGCTCCAACGACCAGGCCACCAACTAAGTCAAGGTCTCAGATCGGTAGCACAGTCAAACAACGCTACCAGGAAAGCGCCAGACAAAAGTCTGTGGTCCTAACAGTTGTTGAGCTCCTCGAAGATGATGGAAGAAACTGAACACCTGCAAAACCACCGTAAAGACACCAAGACTGCTAACCTGCACAGCATAAAGACAATTGCACTTGTAGCCGCATTTCTCACCTGTCTCCTGCTAATGGTCGCACTCTGGATCATTGAAGAGAATGCACCTGCATACAGAACATTGTCACCCACCATGCAACCAACCACCAAGAAAGAACACTACCTGGTATCACTACCGCCACATCTCCGAGAACGACGCAAAGAATTCTGGAATAATTCTTTCGTGCAGATGTTGCACCAGCACAATCTTGCCACCAATGCTACCAACTGTTGGGTCTGTGGGCTGTTACCACATGCCACTGAACATTCCATCCCTTTCATCCCTTCGCCCTTTTCTATTCACGGATCTTGCCTTGCCTGGATGATGCTCCTACAAGAAAGTTACAAAGACAATGCCACTTCCGACGGAACAATCGCCCAGTTCTACAACGAGTTCTGGCGAAACAAAACAGGAAGGACAGCCGCCCCCTTCTGCCCTCACACCTTCAATGCGACATTCCAGATTAATGTCCCCTCCAAAGAACGAGTGGAAATGCAAGTGTTCAATAATCCTAACAGAGCCACATTTTCCTACCTGAAGAAAAGAACTGCTGCAACACTGACTGTGGCCCTATCTGTGGCGAACGTCTCTGACCTTGTATGCATTGAAGGCCGTGGGACTAAGAATGTGGGTCACAGCACCTGCAGCATTGTAAGGACTTTGAACACTGCCAACCCCCCAGCGCTTGTTGCATCACCCAATATGTACTTTGTTTGTGGAACCAAAGCTTACACCTGGCTCCCAAGAAACTGGGGAGGCACGTGCTACATCGCCTTTGTTTTGCCACCAACCTACACAGCCCCTGCAGAGCATCATTGAGAAAAGCGTTCTAAAGACATTGATCAAGCAGACTCTGCCTCATCACAGTTCCTCGACGCAGCCTGATAATTCACCTCCTGTCTATGAAGCAATCGAACATCTCCATAGACTATCTTCAGAAATTCATCAAGGATCAGAGACTTGGACAATTGGAAGTTGGCTTTGGGGCATCTTGAAGCAGTGGGGTTGGAAAATATCAATGATTCTCTTGGTCCCAGTATTGACAATATGTGGTTGTTGTTTGGGTATACACTGTATACCACCTTTGTGTTCTCTTTGCATAACTACCTTGCACCCTAAGACTATGGACACTCCGCTAACAAAAATGAGAGTAATGTATGATCAAGAGATACAGGACATTATGGAGATCGAAATAGACTGACAAGCTGGCTAGTTATGTTCAAAGGGGCCACTGTTAAAAGCAAAACGACAATCGTGAACTTTACCTGCGCCATCTTGTCTGGTGGAATTCTATGTGCACATAAGTTGCAGTCATTTTAATCTATCACAGCCATTTTGTACTCTGTTGGTCACCTTTGTTTCACCCTGCCCTTACTAGCATCCCTCTGACCGACCTGGTACGTGTGCTGGGGGCTATAAACTCTATTTGCCGCAACAAACCTCAGCGCCACTTGCTGCCACAAACTCGTTTTTCCTCTCATCTCTGTTTTCAGGCAAACCTTTGGACACTCTACCCCTCACTGCACCTAGTTACACAAACAGGTTCCAAACACCAAAAAGACTCTTGCAACATGATTTATTGCACTGCAAACAGCAAGACTTGTTGTTACCAACAATGGGACCTGTTTTTATCAACAGAACGGACTCTTAGATCTGGCCGGTCTCACATGTTTTAGACCCTGAAGCAAGGTCCAGCTGCAAGATAAGATTGTCTGTTTGACCTGGGTGGGAAGAGAATTACTGTTGGGCTTGTGTGACAACCTGCCCGGCGGGACCCCAAGCTTGTGTAACCATGTTGATGAAACCAATGCATTGTGTCAAACCTGTATAAAAGGAAGAGCCAAAGGAGTTATCAGCAGAACACCTCACTCAGACATCCCAGTGTCTGCAGTTGACGTGATCTCCTCATGAGAAATAAACCTTTTTCTTGTCTTCCAGTTTCCAGCGCTTGCCTCATTATTTTGATAGCGAACCCAAAGTGAATTAGAGGTGGAACCCTGCACCGGGCAGCATTGAGGGTCTTAGAAGACTCGCTGCCTTTCACAAATTGGCGCCCAAACGTGGGGGCCCATCAGTGACGCGTGGGTCCGGTAGAGACGTCCTAACGACGGAGTGAACGACTAAACGATTGGGGTATACCTGCCTGAGAAGACCCTTGTCTGGCTGCTGATCGACTGAACTTCACCGGTTCCGAACGGACCTCTCTCGAGTGACCTGCGGTCCTGACTGGGACCTTAGAGGAACGCCGCATTGATTGTTGGAGTGAGAGGACAACCAGGCGCTGGAAGGGGAAGACTAAGAACCGTCCATACGGTCCGGGTAAGGTCGTGAAAAAACGACTTACATTGATTGATTGAATAGTTTGATTGAAATACTAGTATTCCTTTTTTGATATTGAGTTATTTGCGACATTTCCCTGCTTGCAACCAACGAAGAATAGGAATATTCTCTCTCTTTGCAGGCAGCGAAGGACAGGTAGTGCAGACTTTTTGTCTAAATTGATTGATTGGGATATTCATTTTTGACCGATAAATACGTCATGCCTGTTTTCTCTAGATTGTTTGATTGTAATTGTTTTGGACCAGACCGTTCGTTAGAGGTCAGTCAGCCGGCACCGCCGGAAGGCACCCCTAACAAGGACATGTACGTAAAGTATGGATTAGCCACCGTAGCTTATAGCAAACTATGGCATAAATACACTAGGAAGGACCGGGTAAATCAGTGGCCACTGACGGGATCTTTCGATCCCGCTAAAATAGAAACGTTAGAATTAGCTCTCCACAAAAAGAAAACTAGACCAGCCATGTTTGACAGTTTTGGTTTATGGCGAAAAGAGGCAGCTCAAAGAAAGAAAAGGGATGAAGCTAGACAAGATAAAAAAACGCGAAAATCAGCTTACCAAGCCTGTAAAAGATTAGAAGAAAAACTAAAAGAAAAGGAAATCGATAAAAAGGAACAGGAATCAAAAATATCAGGTCAATGCCCTGTTAGAACGCCCTTGACTCTTTACCCCAAGTTACCAGCAAAACAAAGGGTAGATGATGATTTATTGTTAGGTCCCCCAATCATATACATGCCACCCCCTTACGCCCCTACTCATCCCGTAGTACAACGCCAGGACCACCAAAGTATAGCCGGAGATGGCACGATCGCCTCAGTCTCCACCGCCTCTGCTCCCACCGAGTCACCCACACCAAATGCCTCATCAAAGGATACAGTAGTAGAGGTAGGATCAAAAGAAAAAGGAGCGCCCAGGGTCCCGCGATTAAGTAAAAATGAGCGAGCAGGCATTGATAAAATAGTTAAATCCCTCATAGATAGGAAGGAGACAGAAGAGTATGTAACTGACATATGCAACTCCTATGTTGAAAACCGCAAACGATACTTTATTGTACGTCTGTTACCACACTCTTACTGCATATGAAGAGAAGTACCAAGATGTAGGGCCCGAGCGGCTAGTGGCTCTCTATAGGAAGGTAGACACCGGAGATGAAGGCGACAACGATGTTACAGAACTCTTTTCATCCACACTGGAGGTATTCCGTCACCTCGTGGAACAAGGACGGATAGATAAGGACAGGACATCTAAGATAGCAGGACCCCGGTGGAAAAACCAGATAGCATGATGCCGATAAAAGAAGCTGCCCCTTATTGGGTACCTCATAGAGGACAATGGACTCATGACGATATGAACCATCAAGACGCTAGAGGAAGGGTGGTCTACAATTAGGTGTATCAACCATGGGACAGACAGGACATTTTGACGTTCAGTAAATCTTTACCGGATTTACGAAAGAACCCCACCGCCTTTACACCGAGCTAGGTACCGCTCTGGGATCAACAATAATGACACTTGCCGACATAGACTTGTTCTTCGGGTTATGTTTGCCAGCAGATGTGTGGAAACAGATTAGGAAAATAGACCATACCGAACTGCTTGGTCATAACTGGGAACAACTCAACACACTAGATAAACAGCGGAACCCTGGTCAAAAACCGGTTAAAGCAATATTGGACCTCCCTGACAAAATAGTGCAGAAAGTGAAAACGCTGATCCCAGAGAAAAGATAGACTGGTCCATAGTAACCCTGTGCCGCCAGAAACCACAAGAGGATGTCTCAGAGTATTTCTCCAGATTTGAAACGGTGTTCTCCGATTACAGTGGACAAGACATGTCCACCGCAACCGGACACCACTTATTTGTGCAGAACTATGTCAAAGGACTACTGCCAGATGTATCCCAGAAATTACAAGCCAGCGAAAGTAGTTGGGCAGCATCTAAACCGGCGGCCATTCTCCAAATGGCCCAGTACTATGAGCATCAGAGAAACGAAAATGACAGGGCTACAGAAAGGAAAAGGAAAAAGAAGGACTTGAAGGAAAGGGTAATGGTAGCACAACTCCAGGGGGTGAATACAGGAAGGGAGCAATATAGGGGAGGATACCAGCAGACTACCCCTAGAGTACAGCCACCTAGAAACAATTCATCGACATCATATGTAGGACGCCAAGACCTAGGACAGGATCAATTTGCATTTTGCAAAGAATATGGACACTGGAAAACCCAATGCCCGGCTTTGTTAAGAGCTGGTAGGGGCAGAGGGGCGAGGGAAATAGCAAGTGGACAGAGAAGAAGAGGACGTGGGAGAGGGTACGCGAGTGAAGCAAGCGAGGAAAGGCCAGGAAGAGTGAACACATTTGACCATCCCAAACAGAATCAGTACCAACAGACAGATTATGACAATACGTACGACTTTACATAGGACAGCCAGGGGCAAGGGAGGGATCCAGTCGAGCTCTATGTTGATCAGCAAGGCCCTTATGCTACCGCTGAGGTCCTGGGCACAAAGTCGCCATTTCTGGTAGACACGGGAGCAACACGTAGTGCACTATCCAAACGACTGATTCCAAGGGCACCCTTGTCAGGCTCACGTGACCTCAATAGGATTTGACGGTACGCCCTCCACCAACCCTTTGTCCCGACCGATCCCTTTTAACCTTGACAACAATAGCGTAGAAACGACATTCCTCCTCTCTTCCAACACCCCAGACGCCATTATGGGTCTCGACCTTTTGAAACACTTCCATGCGACTATCAGATGCTCACCAGACGGAGTGCGTGTTGTCCTGTATGACAACCCCCAGCGCCATAGAGAGAACCCTTCTCAGCACATGTTTCCTATCTCCGAGACTGAAGCATCCCTACTGGACACTTTGCCATCACACTTATGGGCTAGGGCTGACTCAGACGTAGGACGAATGATGATTGACCCATTACACGTAACAATACGACAGGACTCAACCCTACCGAAAGTACCGCAGTACAAAATATCGCCAGAGGGTGAGAAGGCACTGACAGAGATCATACACTCTTTGGTAGAGGCAGGGGTGGTAGAGGAAGTAGTGAGCAACGTTTGTAACAGTCCAATACTACCGATTGTAAAGAGACAGGGAGAGGGAGACGGAAAAGCCTACCGCTTCATCATTGACCTGCGGGAGATAAACAAAATCGTAGTGCCACAATACCCAGTAGTTTCCGACATCACGACAATTTTGACTTTAATCCCCTCCACTGCCACCACCTTCACTGTAATTGACCTCAAAAACGCATTCTTTTCCATACCTATACACAAGGACAGCCGCTATCTATTTGGATTCACCCTAAACTCCCGTTCGTACAGATTTTGCAGAGCACCTCAGGGGTACACAGAGCCCAAGCATCTATAGCCAGGCGCTTAAAAGACAGTTGGACGCCATACAATTGCCAGATGGAGTGGCACTAATACAATATGTAGATGACATCCTTCTAGCAGCGGACACCATACCAATAGCCGTCACAGCCACCATCAAACTACTCCATTTTCTTGCTGAGAATGGTCACAAGGTCTCCCGTAAGAAATTGCAGTTCTGTAAATCACAAGTGACCTATTTGGGTCACCTTTTATCCAAAGAAGGGAGGAAACTCACGCCTGACAGGATCCAGACAATTCTAGACACCCCTGTCCCCAAAGATCAGAAACAAGTCCGCTCTTTGATAGGTCTCACTTCATTTTGCCGACAGTGGTTACCGAACTTTAGCCTCATTGTCAAACCCCTTCTCTCCCTCCTAGCTAAAGACATCCCCTCACCTCTCCCCTGGACCCCCAAATGCCAGTCAGCCTTTAAAGAACTACGCAATGCCCTTTGTTCAGCGCCTGTCCTAGGAACCCCGGATTACTCCAAACCATTCTTCCTCTACACGCACGAGAGGGAAGGATGTGCATTGTCTGTCCTAACACAATCAATTGGTCACAAACAACGCCCTTGTGCATATTTCTCTGCCACCCTCGATCCAGTAGCCAGAGCGCTGCCAGCGTGCCTGCGCGCTGTGGCAGCTGCAGCAGTATCGATACGCCAGAGCGAAGGAATAGTACTCTCCAATCCAGTCACTGTTTTAGTACCCCATGCAGTCGACACACTACTAAACCAGACCAAAACCCAACACTTGACTAGCGCCCGACTGACAGGATATGAGTTGACCCTGCTAGCACCGCACATTACCCTAAAGCGATGCACCACCCTCAATCCAGCCACACCGTTACCCCTACCCGAAAATGATCCTAGCGTGACTCCACTACACGACTGTGTGACACTAACCGATGAACAAACAAAGAGTAGAATAGATCTCAGAGACACCGCCTTTCTAGAACCAGATGGAGAACTATGGGTGGATGGTTCGTGCATCAAACTCCCCGACGGCACCACCTCAGCTGCATACGCTGTCACCACAGCCCGAACCGTTCTGGAAACAGCCCGTATTCCCCAACGTTCAGCCCAGGCTGCAGAACTCATTGCCCTCACACGAGCATGTATCTTAGCGACTGACACGACAGTTAACATATACACCGACAGCCAATATGCCTTCGGGGTGGTTCACCATTTTGGGATCTTATGGAAAGAAAGAGGGTTCCTGACTTCACACGGTACACCCATCCTGCATGGAGATTTAGTCTCCGCCTTGACGCAAGCAGTCCTCCTCCCCAAGAAGTTAGCAGTGATAAAATGCCAAGCACATAGGAAAGTGACTGATCTCATTGGACAGGGAAATGCACTAGCAGACGTTACTGCCCGAGCCACGGCAGGAGACAGAACTACGACACAAATGTATGTGACCAGGTCACAAGCTGAACGATAGACTGACGCTAGGACCACTGTAAGGGACATACAGACTTACAGGCACACAAGACGAATTGACCGAGTGGGAAAAGGTGGGACTAAAAGACGAGGAAGATTGCTGGAGAACTAAAGACGGAAATAAATGGCTGTTACCCAATGCCTACCTCATCCCCATATTGACCATGGCACATTTACCAGCACACATAGGCTCCACCCCCATGATTGAACTAATCACCAGAGTATGGCATAACGTCAAGATAGCAGAATCTGCAAAACGCCTAGTACAACAATGTATAGTCTGCCTACAACACAACCCAGGGAAGGGTACAGTAGTACCACGGGGAGGGTTTGGAGTCCCTGACCACCCCTTTGAAATCCTTCAAATGGATTACATTCAACTAGAGAGATGCCTTGGTCTAAAATATGTCCTGGTGGTTGTGTGCGCTTTAGCAAATGGGTGGAGGCATATCCCACCCGCGACAATACCGCCTTAGCCACTGCAAAAGTATTGCTGAAAGAATTCTTCCCCGATATGGCCTTTGCAGAATTTTATGGAGCGACGACGGCCCCCACTTCGTAGCCGAGGTGATACAGAACATACTGAGAGGGTTGGGGGTAAAACAAAAGTTCCATGCCGTCTTCCACCCCCAATCAGCGGGCCTGGTAGAGAGACACAATGCAACATTGAAACTAAAACTAGCCAAAATAGTTGCCACGACCGGGTTGAAATGGCCCGACGCCCTCCCATTGGCATTGTTATCGATGCGCTCCACCCCAACCAAACACCGACTGACCCCGTATGAGGTGGTCTTCGGCAGGCCTATGAGCATTTGGGCGGCACCAAGACCCACCTCCATTAACGATGTCCCGAACATATTAATGTCGGATTACTTGCATAAATTGACAAACGAGCTAACAATTATCCACCAACAGGTGCAGCAAGCCTTGCCTGACGTATCCAGGGGCCCGGGACATGAAATAAAGCCAGGCGACCATGTATTGATTCGCAACTTCCAAAGAACGAAGAATCTGGAGCCTAGGTGGACGGGCCCCTGGCAAGTCCTGATCACCACCCGAACTGCCCTCCGAGTGGAAGGAAAATGAAACTGGCTGCACGCTCATCATTGCAAACGAGTCCCTCCAACCCTGGCAACCTGTGAAGGGGTGGAGGTGCAAGAGGAAGTACTCGCGAGAGACCGACCAGCTCTGAGTTGCTACCCACAAGAAGACACCCTCGAACTATCAGAATTTCCCGACCCCACTGTGCCATCCAGGAAAGGGTACAACCTAAGATCGACGAAAGGAGGGAGCTCCAACGACCAGGCCACTAACTAAGTCAAGGTCTCAGATCAGTAGCACAGTCAAACAACGCTACCAGGAAAGCGCCAGACAAAAGTCTGTGGTCCTAACAGTTGTTGAGCTCCTCGAAGATGATGGAAGAAACTGAACACCTGCAAAACCACCGCAAAGACACCAAGACTGCTAACGTGCACAGTACAAAGACAATTGCACTTGTAGCCGCATTTCTCACCTGTCTCCTGCTAATGGTCGCCCTCTGGATCATTGAAGAGAATGCACCTGCATACAGAACATTGTCACCCACCATGCAACCAACCACCAAGAAAGAACACTACCTGGTATCACTACCGCCACATCTCCGAGAACGACGCAAAGAATTCTGGAATAATTCTTTCGTGCAGATGTTGCACCAGCACAATCTTGCCACCAATGCTACCAACTGTTGGGTCTGTGGGCTGTTACCACATGCCACTGAACATTCCATCCCTTTCATCCCTTCGCCCTTTTCTATTCACGGATCTTGCTTTGCCTGGATGATGCTCCTACAAGAAAGTTACAAAGACAATGCCACTTCCGACGGAACAATCGCCCAGTTCTACAACGAGTTCTGGCGAAACAAAACAGGAAGGACAGCCGCCCCCTTCTGCCCTCACACCTTCAATGCGACATTCCAGATTAATGTCCCCTCCAAAGAACGAGTGGAAATGCAAGTGTTCAATAATCCTAACAGAGCCACATTTTCCTACCTGAAGAAAAGAACTGCTGCAACACTGACTGTGGCCCTATCTGTGGTGAACGTCTCTGGCCTTGTATGCATTGAAGGCCGTGGGACTAAGAATGTGGGTCACAGCACCTGTAGCATTGTAAGGACTTTGAACACTGCCAACCCCCAGCGCTTGTTGCATCACCCAATATGTACTTTGTTTGTGGAACCAAAGCCTACACCTGGCTCCCAAGAAACTGGGGGCACGTGCTACATCGCCTTTGTTTTGCCACCAACCTACACAGCCCCTGCAGAGCATCATCGAGAAAAGCGTTCTAAAGACATTGATCAAGCAGACTCTGCCTCATCACAGTTCCTCGACGCAGCAAAAGGGCTCGTCCCGCTATGGGGTCCGATGGCAAACAGCCGAGCCATCAGACATCTGTCCCAAGCGGTAGAGACCGCCCTGAACGTCACTGCTGGCATCCTCACCAACACTGCTGAGCTCCACGCGATCCATCGGGTTACCCTGCAAAATCGCATGGTCCTGGACGTGGTACTAGCGGACCGTGGAGGAGCATGCCGCATCATCGGTGCCAGCTGCTGTGTATACATTCCTGATAATTCACCTTCTGTCTATGAAGCAATCGAACATCTCCATAGACTATCTTCAGAAATTCATCAAGGATCAGAGACTTGGACAATTGGAAGTTGGCTTTGGGGCATCTTGAAGGAGTGGGGTTGGAAAATATCAATGATTCTCTTGGTCCCAGTATTGACAATATGTGGTTGTTGTTTGGGTATACACTGTATACCACCTTTGTGTTCTCTTTGCATAACTACCTTGCACCCTAAGACTATGGACACTCAGCTAACAAAAATGAGAGTAATGTATGATCAAGAGATACAGGACATTATGGAGATCGAAATAGACTGACAAGCTGGCTAGTTATGTTCAAAGGGGCCACTGTTAAAAGCAAAACGACAATCGTGAACATTACCTGCGCCATCTTGTCTGGTGGAATTCTATGTGCACATAAGTTGCAGTCATTTTAATCTATCACAGCCATTTTGTACTCTGTTGGTCACCTTTGTTTCACCCTGCCCTTACTAGCATCCCTCTGACCGACCTGGTACGTGTGCTGGGGGCTATAAACTCTATTTGCCGCAACAAACCTCAGCGCCACTTGCTGCCACAAACTCGTTTTTCCTCTCATCTCTGTTTTCAGGCAAACCTTTGGACACTCTACCCCTCACTGCACCTAGTTACACAAACAGGTTCTAAACACCAAAAAGACTCTTGCAACATTATTTATTGCACTGCAAACAGCAAGACTTGTTGTTACCAACAATGGGACCTGTTTTTATCAACAGAACGTACTCTTAGATCTGGCCGGTCTCACATGTTTTAGACCCTGAAGCAAGGTCCAGCTGCAAGATAAGATTGTCTGTTTGACCTGGGTGGGAAGAGAATTACTGTTGGGCTTGTGTGACAACCTGCCCGGGCGGGGACCCCAAGCTTGTGTAACCATGTTGATGAAACCAATGCATTGTGTCAAACCTGTATAAAAGGAAGCGCCAAAGGAGTTATCAGCAGAACACCTCCCTCAGACATCCCGGTGTCTGCAGTTGACGTGATCTCCTCATGAGAAATAAACCTTTTTCTTGTCTTCCAGTTTCCAGCGCTTGCCTCATTATTTTGATAGCGAACCCAAAGTGAATTAGAGGTGGAACCCTGCACCGGGCAGCATTGAGGGTCTTAGAAGACTCGCTGCCTTTCACAAGGGAGTTGCCGTGGCCTGAATAAAACACACGCAGAACACCGTGTAACAGTGTTCACATAACCTTTCTTCGGTAAAGGTCATTTGTTTGCCCTTGAATCTTCACTGTTTGATAAATAAAGCACGTTCTCTCGGATTTCTTGTTTGTATATCGGCACCAACAAATACGCACTAGGTCAAGGAGCAGACGTGACATATGAAATTGTTTCCAATTACGCAGGACGTTCTTGTGGGAGTGTACACTGCGCACCAATCACGGCAGGCATGCAAACTTCAGACAATGCATGCAACATTCATGGATTTGGACCCTTATTAGATTATTTGGCACAGGTGCGTGGCAATGTCGCATGCACTGGGCAAATTGGCAATCGCCATATCCTAGGTTGAGAAAAAACTGCACTGCTGAATGTTAGGAATGTTTTTGGGTTTTTTGCACCAGTTGGGTGGTACAAAAATACCCTGCTCCAGTGCCGATTACTGTAATATGCCCGCGGGTCCATGTCGGAGCTAAGAAATCATTTTTTACCTGAGCTGATTTACATATACCTGTGCGGTTCCATAAACTGCAAAGTTTTGTTTTTAAGCATTTGCAAACTTGTTTAGGTTCAGTGAGGTTGCCTGGCTTTTTACACCAATAGTCGAGCAAACTTGAATAGAACATAGAATTTCCAATACACAGAGGGGTAGTACAATCAGCTGTGGGACATGGACTCAAAACCGACGTCTGGTGATGGGCTGGAAATAATGACTAGTATTCACTTAGGGAAACTAGCATTGGCAAAGCCAACAGGTCTCGCCTTCATAATGCGAGTGCCAAGCTATTGGGTCTGTCAATCTTAGTTTATAAAGCATTGTTAAAAAAATTAAAATACTGGAGGGACACATCCTAAGGTATCAGAACAGTACACTACTGAATTAAATATTTTCAATCTTTATAAATGGTGTGGTTTATTTTTCAAATACTTTTTACTTTGAACAGCAAAGAATAAAGAAGTATCAAATTTAAGCAGAAAACGCTTTCTCGGGCCTAATTCACTTCCACAGGACTCAGAACTGAAACAAATGCAAGAGACATTTAGTCCTCTGCAGTAGCCCTGTGAGCCCTTTTATGAGCCTCTTGGAGAAGAGAAGTCATGCTAAGTATACCTTCTGCCTCAAATGCAGGCTGAGTTCATCAGTCTGCCCCTATCCCAGTGCAATAAATCCTGTCCAGCAAGTACTAAGCAGTTCTCTAAAGCTTCATACAATCTTACAGTTTGCTAGTTCACAAGAAGTAAACACGCAGTTACTACCATAGTTCACAAGAGTGCTTTATTTTACATAAACTACAACAGGGCTGCCATCTGGACAGGGTGACCAGCACAACTCGCCAGGCGTGTCAAAAGCTTTTTTGGGTCTAGTGGGCAACATTTTTGCAAGGTTCCTTCTTTGATGAAGAGGTGCAGAATTAAGACATTGAACGTGGTAAAGAGAAAGACAGTAGTTTTCTCTACCTAGTGGTGTTGCCATTTTGGATACAGAAGGAAGGAACAGATTCATCCTTCTGGTTTAATATTTAAAGCTTCTTGCAATAAGAGAGAGTGGCCTCAAAATGTGCAGGGCTGGGGCAAAGAGCCCTGGCAGCCTTCCTCTTGCGAAGGTGCTGCAATTTGCTTTTGTTCCGATCTGTTTCAGTCAGTGGGAATAGAGTCCCCCCCATGCATAAGGACATTGCATAGTTTTTGACAGAGTGAGCGTCAGTGCCCAAAATTCTGCTCAGAATCCCGCAGCCAGTGCAATTAAACGTTGGCACGCCAAATACCAAACCTGCGCAGTCTAAAATCCATGCCTTGCCTTTTCATTCACTATCAGACACTCCTGCCCCTTTATCTTACTCTTGCAGGTTCCTGTTTTTTCCCTTTGTGACTTTTTTTTGTCTTTCTCTTGCTCCGTCTTTCTGCATTGTGTGTTTCTCCCTTTCTTGGCTCAGTAAACATTTGATGCAAAAAACATAAGTGCTGGTCCCCAAAAATGTGTGCAGGTGCACCCCCCTTCCATCCCCACAAGCTCAAATTAAGCTTTGCATAAGGACATAGCTGGTCTTTGGCTTTTGAGGGAACTCGAGACTCACAATAGTCAGGTCCTGCTTGGATAAAAGGGGGCTTAGACAGCAAAAACAAGTGAGGGATAACAAGTCCTAGTGGTACAGCAAGCTTGGGAACAGCCACTGAGCAAACCCTTCCATATACAGACACAGGCAATTAATTGAAACAAGTATTTTAATCCGTAAAAGGCTTTGCCAATGCTTGCTTGTAAAAAAAAATATATATATATTAATTACAAGAAAAAAAAACATTTGAAAAAACTGGAGGAAAAGAACACGTTTCTTAAGATATCTCTTATCTGACCATTGAAATCAATATCTTGAATTTCTATAAGTGTCATGGTTAATTTTTCAAATTGTATGCAGGAAACTATGTACAGAATGTAAAAGGCCTGTTGACATGCTCGAACTTAAAAATACCACTGAAGACTAGTTGCAGGTACTTAAATGAACAGAACAGCTGTCTGAGGTAGTGTTAGAATTAAGAGAAAACATTTGCTATTTACTTTCCACATAACTTGGAACTGGAGAAAATGCTCTTGCCATTTGATCTCTGCTGCAGCCAGATTTATGGCTCTACAGGAGAAGAGGCCTCTCTAATCCAGTCCCAGAACTAAACCTTCTGCCTTCAATGCAGGCAGAGTGCAGCAGCTTGATCCTCCCCAGGGCTATAAAAACTGTTTTTGTGTACCACAGCCGGGAGTTCATGCAACAAGTGAAAGGCAAAAGATTTTTTTTTTTTAAAGTACAATACAAGTTTGCTCTTTGCTCAAACCTGGTAAAATAAACCTACTGCAGTCTTTTTACAGATGCGCTGTAGGGTGTGGGGAGCAACAAGGAGAGCAAGAACACACATTTGCTAAGCGCAAAAGAATAAAGCAGATCTCTCAATGTGAGCAGTGGAAGGATTAAAGTCATCCAGTCAAAAGGTTGGTAAAGAAGCTAAGCACTAAGGGAGGGACAAACACAAGAAGAGGAAGGAAACCCACTGAATAAGCAAGCAAGCAAGCAAATTAGATTAACAAGAAAACCAACAAATGTCAAGCAATGGGCTTTCCCCTATTGGTAATGACCACAATAAGTCTTTGACAACAAACAACTAAAAGCTGCCTGTAGGCAAGACCCAAAAGAAGGTGCCAGCCCTGCCACCATTACACATTCAAATGCATGTGTTTTAACAGTGATATTTTTGTTTTTGATAGACCGTCCCTGCTCAAACTGCACATTTTGTAAAATGAGAAATACCTACCAGAAAGAGGATCTTTGCCAATCATCAAAATATCAGGCAAATTCATCACGATGAGCTGCTGAAGAACCTCCTGAAATGACAAACCAGACACATACTGAGACTTGAAAATGTCAAATTTAACTTCCAGTAAACAAAACAACAACAAAAAAGAAATCACAAAGAGCAGCAAAAATGCTACATTTCAAAGTGGGACATGTTTGGTAGAATACCTTTTGAGGATTATTCGACCAATGGTCACTAACTCTCTACTCCTGTCGTAAGCTATCCAAATTTCATGGATGTGTCTACTGCAGGTCAGATGTCTCACTATTGGCTACTACTCGTTGCCTGGGAACAGCGAGCGCTCTTCTCCTTCCAGGTCTTCTTGCTAACGCACCCATGGAGACAGTGTTAAATATACAGACTGATCCCAAAGAAGTGTCAGAAGACACCACCCAATGTCGAAGATACTGCAATCCTCTTCTGCCACGTTTACACCAAGCCCTGTTTGTAGTGCTCAGAGGCGCTAAAATCAATAAGCAGGACATACAAAAACAGGATAAATAAAATAAAAAAAACATAAATAAATGAAATAGTAATCATAGCTTCTATAGATTGTTCGTTGTAAATTATTTATCTAAAATCCCATTATAATGTCAAGTACACCCTGAGGAGAAAGGGACCGCTTTACAATCATAAAACAAAAAATATTGAACCAGCTTGGCAATGGATCATACAGTTAAAGCCCCTGCAGCTCACATTATATATTTAAAACCCCTTGAGCACAAACGTGCAAATACATCTATGTGCAGGAGATGTGCAAGGCTGTTAATGAGGAGGACGCTTCTGCAAACACCTGGTGCTGCTCTCGTAGGGGAAACGTCAGGGGAGCATGAAAAAAGCCAACAAAAGCACCAAGATTCTGCGACAAGAGAAGGCACCATCACAATAGACAACCTCAGCTTTGCATCTGAGCACACACATGCAGACAGGCCAGACCTATACGAAGCAAATAACATTTCGGGGTTAGCTTTCAACCTTCTTATATCTTGAAGTTGGCAGAAAATGTCCTTAACATTGATATTTCCCCAAATCCCTTGGCAATTTATGAAAAAAAGCCTTTGATGGTCGTGAAAAGGATACAATTAGTAAAGAAGCAAGAGATTATATATTTATTCCTTTAACACTTACCACCCACAAAAATTAATATTGAGAGTGACAACTGAAAGAAACTCCATACCCATGGAGTGTGGGTGTTTCTCGAGTGCAGTGTGAGCAGAGGTTTGTGTACTTGTGCATACTTACATTCCTCTACGGTGCCTACCCTAACTTTTTTTTTTTTTGTGTATGTATACTCAGACCTCTGCATTTTCCTAAATACACTTTTTAGCAAACTGGATGCCTGGAGAAATAGTCCGTACAGTGCACAACACTTTGCGTCACAGCATGAATAGATTCAATCCGGTAATATGAGCCCCAGTAGAAAATGAGCACCACAAATCCACTGCCAAGAGAAATAAAAACAGTTTCAAAATCTAAAATGCTTACTACAATTACTGTGCCAGCGATCATCTCAACAGAATTTCTGCCATGATATGCCAAGGTGCCACAAATACATCAAGGTGCTCCTCAAATGCTAGGGCGCTGCCAGCTCTGTCATGGTGCATCTCCTCTTTGTAGTTTAAGACCTCTTATGACAGGATACAGTCCCGGCAAAATGAGGCTACCTAGGTAGCTAGGGAATTAAAAAGGCTGGACTAAAAGTGCCACAGCCTTCTTATCATCCTGGCTGACGAGCAGGTGTTACAGAGGTAGGCATTTGGCTCACAAAGAAAACTCCATTGTCAATACCTCCTTCGCTCAAGGTATCCTTTTCTGAACAGGCTAGATGCTACCACTACTAAAGAAACCCACACTAAGCCCATACGAGCTCAGAAACTATTGGCTCGTCACTTATTTACTCTTCATTACCAAGATCGATAAAACAAATTATGCACAACTACAAGATTTCGTTATTGCCAAACACCTCCTGTGTGACTATCAATCTGGCATAAGATCACATTGCAGCACAAAGACAGCTCTTTTACAAATAATAGATGACACCCCCTTTTGATAACTGATAAAGATCACCCTTGACTCTTGTTATTACTGGATCACTTAGCTGTCTTCAACACTGTTGACTACTCCAAACTCATCCACACCAGGAAGGCTCAAATGAAATTCACTAGAAACATCCTGATGCTACAGACACCGGTTTATTCACCTGGGCACCACCAGGTCCCAGAAGGATCAGATCACCTGCAGAGTAACCAGGGGTTTCATCTGGTCTCCGTTACCTTCAGCCTCTACAAGGAGCCCATTGGGGCTGGACTTGCTGATAACAAAAAAAAAAATCACCAATATGCGGATGATGCGCAACAATATCTGAAAGCCTTGTGTCCTGCAGACATCCAACACTGCTTGCACCTCATCCAGTCCTAGATGCCCAGCACCAACCTGAGGATTGACCTATCCAAAAACAGAATTCCTCCTATTCACCAAGGGCAACAAACAACAACTAGTCCAAATCTAGCCCAACAATATGAATCTCGACCGTTTTGAATCCCAACTGTACCCAGTCACTCAGATTCCTGTTGGACACTAATCTCACCTTCAAGCAACACATCACCAAGAATGCCAAGATGGCCTAGAATCACCTCTCTATTAAAGAAAGTGAAACCATTCCTCCTGGGAAACGATTTCAGACCCACCTTTTGAATCCTCATACATCTGAATGATGGCAATGTCCTCCACCTTGTTTCCCATACTCCTCACTCACCCTCTTTAGAGGCACCCTTCTTGCTGCAGGACACCTCATCAAGGGCCGCAAGAAATATGAGATAACCTCCATAGTGATAGAATTCCACTGGCTCCCCTGGTTGACCCACACTATGTTATGTTGTTATGTGTATTTGTAAAGCACACTATCACCCATGAGGGTATCTGGTCACTGATGTTCTAAACCAGTTGTATCATCTACATCACAAATGTCACCCTTTCCTATCTGGCTGACAAACTCACCAACTCCAGTGGCTCCTGGCACACACACCATCAGAGAGATGAAGAAATGCGTAAAATAAGAATATAAAAAAGGCAATTTCCATCTATTCACCCACAAACTGGGCCAACATCCCTAATCCAATAGAACTGCCCCACCCCTACTTCAATTTAGACAAGCATTGAAAATGCAATAGGTCTCGCATTTCTTTAAGTTAGAGCCTTTGGCTTTGCTAATGGTATTGTATTTTAGCCATCTGTTATTCAGTGTATAACAATTGTTAAAGAAGGGAAGGGGGGATTGAGCCCAGGCATTCAGGTTTCACATTGTGCAATATTGCCCGTAGATGTGTATGCCTTCAGATGTTGAATTTGCATGCGCACCTCCGACCCCCGCTTACTCTTCGAAGCCAGTCACCCTGCAAACCGCCCGTTTTCTCACCAATTTAAAGATGAGTGGGCGTGCGTTTTGCTTTTATTCGTTCTGTGGATGTAATTTACGAGTGGTACCTCATTACGGTCAAATTACAACAAACTACCAGCAACTACAAAAAACAAGCACGGAATCGAAACCTGTGGTGCGCGCGCACCACAGAGGAGCGGGAGGGGCGAGGGAGCCTGTCGTCTGTGCCGCGCGCTGATGCGCGTCCTAGACACGGACGGGAATGGGCGGAGCAAAGGCGGGACATGCGCCCGCCTTTGCACAATTGTGTGCCGTTTTTTTTTTTTTTTTTTTTTAAACGCACGCTACAGCCAATGCCAGTCTTCACAAAGCTAACCACACGCACGAGCGTGTGGTTAGCTTTCTAAAGCCCGTACAAGAGGTCTCGCACTGCAACGCTAGGCGCGAGACCTAAAAACATACTTTCTATGGTAATTAGTTCCTAACTATAACTACCTACTGGTGACCACCATTAGGATAAATTATATATACACATACATACACACACACACACATATATACACACACACACATTTTTTGTGAACTTTTCACAAATGCCCTGGGTAAACAGACCACACCCAGTGCATACTGTAGTGCACTTAACCACTCAGCATGTATCACATATTTCACTGCATCACCTCACCGAATATCCACCTTTACATACTTTACACTGCTCCAATGCAGTAAACACCATCGCCAAAAAGGTCTGTCACCTAAAGCGACCCTACCTGCATTGTATTCTTTCCAGCTCACCTCGGAATGGGCACTCGCATCCTCTCTACACCACCACCTTTATGGTCTCCCCACGAAAGCCCTCCTTCATTCTATTATGCATCCAATGGGCAGCCAGCCCAGGCAAAGAAGATTTGATCAAAATGCATAAACGTTTAACACCCCCCCTCACCCCCCCCAAAAAAAGGAACACAGACCACAGACTTTTGTCCTGAAGGATGGGGGGGGCCTCTAAATCGCTACACAGCACCTAGATTAGCTTGCCCCATTAACTCTTCTTCAGACAGTCAAATTCTTTAGGGACCAAAAACTCGCCAAATTGGGCAGAAGTAAAATAATTTATTTAAGCCTTTTATTTATCGTCGCTTTCAGTCTAAAAACCTCTTACAATTTCCCCGGCAAATCGTTTTTCACCTTCAGACATTTCTTTAAGAAACAAAATGCAATTTAATTCTGGTCTAGTTAAGCCTAAAACGCAGCGACTAACGTTACAGAAAACTTACAATCGGTTATTTAAGGTTTTGTCAACCCGGAACCACACTGGAACAGTAACTATTTAACCTTACCTATTTAACCTGTTCATGTATTTCTGATGACATATCCATGGGGGTCTTCGCATAGGGAAACGTGTTTGAATAAGGCACTATGCATCATCCGGCAGGATGAGTATCATGGACCCTGAAGATGGAAGCCCGGAATTTATCTGGCAACAAACAGCAGCCAGGTGGCAAATATCACTGGAAGAGTGTACTAAAACTGCCAAAGTAAAGCAAATATAAGCACTGTACCCGATCAAAAAAAAAAATATATTAAGAAACGCTTCTTTTGCAACTCAGAGCCAGACATCTGGAGCAGAATACAAACAAACATTGGTTTCGCAAATTCCGGAAAAAACCTAAAAGCTGTGCTCAAGGAACCATGCTTCTATAAGTACATTATTAAAAATAGTTATTTTAATACCAGTGTGCTGGGGGGTACAAAAATCCTCTCCCTAATAGGAATTACACTGCGGCTTGTGACACGCTAAAATGAAGGTCTAACTTTACGAGTGTGCAAAACTACTCTGTTGTCATTTTCCAGTCACGTGTTATAATCAGACGACCAGCTAACAGTTAAATAAAGTGAATGTTTTAGAACTGCCAGAAGATCAAATAAGAAAAGAGAAATACACAGGCTAATCTGTCGGAACGGCTTCATTCATCCCCACACTCTTGCGGTTTATACCTGCCGCTTGACTAGAAGAACCTTGCAACTTAATGAATTTCCTGGCATAGCGTACATTAGCAACTGCATCGCCTTTAGGCACCGTCGAAGGCAAAGAGAAATAACAGGATTAGCTCAAAATCACACAACATGGTCAAGCTAAAAAGTCTATTCAAACCAAGTTTCCCAATGCAGAAATCTGCCAACTGACCACATTTCTTGATGTCAATGCTCACATTTCGTGTCCGGGTAAAACGATAACCAAAGTATACGTAGAAGTCTGTGGACGTTCTTCCTCCCTCGGTAGTCTGCGGAATAACGAGCTATACCTGCTTGTAATTGCGTTTAAATATATTTGATTAAATTCTCTGCCATAGTCATATAAACTTCGCTCTAGAACTGATTTTAGCTTTGCTTCCAATATAAAGATTTCGTTCCTTTAGGTAACAGTGAAGTGTTTGGAAGAGTTAGTGAGCCCACAGCCCTTAAAAATGTAAGAAGAAAAATTGGGATACCAAGGTAAAACAAGCGGAACAGGAGGTAAAAGCGGGTCTGAGTTTATTTTTTGCATCGCGCTTTCAGTTTGAGTGAAAGCGCGATGAAAAAAATAAACACGCGCCGCCATTAACAAAGCCCCTGTCCCGGCTGCGCACGTCGTGCAGACATCTGTTTTGCATTATCGGGCACGATAATGCAAAACAGATGCCGCTGCACAGAAGGGGGGATGGGGGGGGGGGAGGGAGCCTGTCGTCCGTGCCACGCACGCTGATGCGCGTCCTAGACACGGACGGGAGTGGGCGGAGCAAAGGCGGGTGCGATTCCTAGGTCAGTTTTTAAACCCCATTCAAGAGGTCTCGCGCTGCGCGAGCAGTGCTGCGCACTGCAACGCTAGGCGCGAGACCTAAAACGGGATGAAGAGACACCCCTTTCACTACATCAAGATAGAATAACAGTCTACCTTCGCTATGGAAATCAACTATACCTCCAATTGCCCAACTCTGGTTTTTAGGTCAAAGCCTACCAGACAGCACAGCTGTGTGGTCTGTTAAAGACATCTGGGGACTGCACTCTATGCCACTGTGCAACACTATATGCCAATGCACTCTACACCAGTCCACTCTGCACCACTGTACTCAACGTGACTGCGCTCTACGCCACTGCGCTATATGCCACTTTACTCTAATGCACTCTATGCCACGCTACACCATAGCACTCTACAACACTGCACTCTACACCACTCTACTTTGCACTACTGCATTCTATGCCAATGCACTCTACTCTGCATCACTCCACTCTACGCCACTGTAATCTGCAGCGCTCCCCTCTACGCCACTGCACTCTATAGCACTGTACTCTGCACCACTCTGCTCAATTCTACAACACACTGGCAAAGCCAATAGCTCGTTCATAGCCAAGACCTACTGGTGTTGATCCTGTATAGAGCTCCACTGTATTTTTAATATGTTTGTCCTATATAAATAGCACATACCTAGATAGACACATAAGTACCGGGCTTCAGCTGTGACCACTGGGAACACTTAAGTGCTAACCATGATGAGAAGCATCTTGTAGCACAGTTACTGCACAAATCCCTGCTTTATAAAAGGACAAGAGACAAGGCAAGTGGCTCGGCAGAGAGCCGATAATTTCAGAAGTCACACAGGCTAACACAGGCCTTACAAGGCAGTACATTGGGTTTGAACTGGTGGTCCTTCGTGACCCTAAATGCCACCACCTTCTGCAAGTGTATGTTTGTGTAAAAGCGTGAGACTGCATTATATGCTTGTGTGTTTGTGTATGGTACTTAGATGGAAGTATATGTTCTTGTTTGGAATACTTACCTGGTGGTTATGTGCCTCTGTATTTAATCTTGTGCTGGTGCCTGCATGCGTGTGTACTTGGCTGGGTTTTCCTGTGGGTGCATTTTGTTTGCTAGCAAAACTGAAAAATCAGCAAAACATTGCTAGTGATGTATTTTAAGCAGCAATGCAATGCCCAATGCAAATACAAGTCTAAACTAGATGGGCATATTTAGTGATGTAAGGACTCAACACAAATGGCAAGACCATTTTTGATGCTTCTGCAAACCCACTTTGTGACAGGTATACCTAGAGTTGTCACCACCCTTCCTGAAACAGGAAACTTGCAACCAAATGTAATAAGTCTACTGCGGAAGTGTCCAATATATATCCACGGGTGCCAGATCCATGTCAGTTTTTCAAGATAGCCACTGATTTTTAAAATTGTTTCTATTTAGATTAATCTCTGTGAATAAATCTTGCATAGGGATCCTAGAATTCTGCTTTGATCCAGCACTAATTGGACACCACTGGCATACATCAAACGGTAGCATTTTTCATGTTCACAAAATAGCTTCACAAAAACCACTCGTGCTAATCAAGTTACACAACCAACCATTCAATCGCAGTACTCTGTCAACTACTGCGTCACCCCAACAATCGATTCAGTCACTCGCCCAACTGCATGACTGAATCTATTAGGTCACTGAGCTAACTAATCACATAACTTAAGCACCACTACAAACAGTGAATCAATCAATCATGACTCTAATAACTAGTGGCCAGGAAACAACCAATGATCAAATGCACTCAATAAACTAGTCATAAACCTCGATCAAATCAAACGAGCTAACAAATTACCACAACATACTTGCGAGTTCTTCCTATCCTTACTGGAGTACTAACTTTTGTTACAGCTTTTGGCCAAGACTTCACCTTCTTCCTTACGACAATCGGATCCCTCCAAAGGAAGTTTAATGGACGAGTAAGTTGCCTCCCTGATGTTGTTTTGGAATTTCCCAGACATTAAATCACAGGTCTTAGCTAGGATGACTTGGATGCATTCGGATACATTGTACAACATTAGTTTTGTGTATCTGTCGTGCAGCCCAGTACCCATTTGCAGGATGTAGAGTGCAACACAGACATAGCTGGTAACTAAGGGTAGAAGTTCCACGAGCGCAACTAGAGCCTGCAAATCCTGTAGCAATTCACAAGAGCCGTACTTTGGCTTCTGAACACAACAAGCATTGGCAAGCAGTTGGGCCTTAGCATGCTAGCGTGAGATATGTATATATGTATATATATGTATATATATATATATATATATATATATATATATTTTCCAATGAAAGCGCATTCCTTAACCTCCTCACGGCGATAAAGATTGCACGAACTCCTCGTTTGTGCGATTCATTTTTATTTGTGTCTCTCGTTCATGTCATGACGCGTTTCGGCCGGTAAAACGGCCTTGATCACATGTATGTATGTATGTATGCATATATATATTATGTGATCAAGATCCTCAGGGATCGAAACGCGTCATGCTGTGGAGTTGTGAGGAGCTGAATAAAGATTGATTTTATATCCAGTTTGGGTCCATACTCCGTTTTTTCGGCGGTCAGAGCAAGAGACCGCGAAAGGAGATTCACTGCATATATATATATATATATATATATATATATATTTTTTTTTTTTTTTTAAATCAAGCAGATGCCACAAAAAAAAAAACACTATTGTTTAAACATGGCTCCCACATGCTGTCAATAGAGTTTTTAAATAAAAGCCGCTGCACACAATTTTAAAAGAAGGTTAATGATGCTCCCTAGCAGGTCAGTGTACCTAGAATAGGAATATTACTAGCTATATTGTAGAGTATCATTAGCTTTGAATTACTGTCAAACTGAATTCAGAGTTTAAACACAAAGATGACTAAAACAAAGGATAAAGAATAAAAAGGAGAACAAATGGCAAAGTATTGGCCCACCAGCACTACCACTGCAGTGCACTTATTTTTAGGTTAATGTGCACTTGTGATCAGGCTTCACTCAGTCAGTTTCTGAAGTGTCCCACTGTCCCATGATGTATGCACTAAAGGGAGGAAGCAAAATGTAAATTAGAGCCCATAATCCATCTATGTATGGATATGATTTTTATTTATGAATTTTTTGATTACATGAGGCTGGTGAGGCAGATAAATCTGTCTCTAGGCCACTCCTCAGAAGCCATGTATGAACAGCTGCAGACGAGACCAGATGCTATCCACACAACCTCAATGCACTAATGAAATAACTGCTAATTAGAGATAAGGAGATGCCAAAATCCAGCATACATTTATCCAGCAGGCAGCTCCAGACAAGAGAGCGTAAAATGGAAGAGGAGAGAAATTCCCTTTCTGCTGCTGTAATTATTGTCAACTGTCTCACCGATCAAAGTTGACACATCAGATTGCACTCAATTATCTAGCCCAAATCCGAGCAAGAAAAGGCTGCCAAGAACCCTGCGCTCCAAAAAAAAAAAACAACAAGGCAGAGAAAGGGGGTGCAGACAAAGCACGGGGTGTCAATACAAAAGATGCAGCTGATGTGAAAAAAAAAAAAGACTGCTTTTTAAGAACTCTGTTCAACAAGACTCAGTTTATGATAATGGCCATCAACATTTAATATTTTATGTTCATATTTTTAACTTGTATAAAGAGTATAACGACGTACGTTTGTGACTATTTGAGTACTGTTTGTACTGTATTTATAATTCTGATGGTTTTAAATAACTATACCATAAAGATTCTCCAGGATACCAAAATGTCGGTCAAATACAGGACCAATCACTGGAGGAGGAAAGAGAAGGGGATTGGAATCCAAAGGGCCGTTGAAGCCCATTAATATTGGTTCTGTGGCCCCAGACACTCATGTTAGGGACAGGCAAGTATGAACGACGAGCGGTTGTGAGCAGACAGGTAAGCTGCGACAGGAGTAGTGAGTTATGAGAAGTGAGAGGAAAATTAACAAGGGGTAGTAGTATGCGCGAGCGAGAGACATTGAAAGCAGAAAGGGGCAGTAATTAAAGAGAGGGGTAGTGACTGGAAATGTGAGCAGTGGCTGCCGGGTTGGCCAGGTAAGCAGTGTCGGAAAACTTTGGCTGTGACCAGAGGTGGCATGTGACATGAGACGGCACTGACAGGATAGGTGTGGCATGGGAGGCAGCAGGAACCCCGTTTTCAACATCGCCATACACACGCCTAGCGGGCAGAGCCAGCTCTCTGTCCCAGGAGAGCTAACTTTTCATGAAATGCTATTTGCGGTTTACAGTGGGCATATCAAGCTATAGTTCTCTGCTTTGTCACTTTAATGAGCTTGTGACATGCCACATATATGAGCTGTGCGCATGCTGTGAGCATGTCTGAGGAGCACATGGTGGGGAGCCGGAGTCCTATCCAGACGGGGGATAGTGGCCTGTAGTGGGAAGGGGGAGAGTGAAGGACTTCAAGCTGCTATGGACATGCATGCACACTGTGCATGATCATTGCCAGAGAGTGGAGTGGCTGCACCATACATGCTGGAAGGCGTCTCTTCTTGCTCCAATATGGAAAACAACTAATTTGCACAGAATGGATGACTGCCCATGGTTAGATCAACAGGCCCTTTGGCATGAACGCCGCAAGTTCAACTAAAGCACCAGTCTGAAGAACGTGAAGAGCAAAAATGATTGTGATCTCGCTTACCACTTACTCAGGGCCCTCTTCTCCAAGCACCACAGCTCTGTCCCGAACGTGCTGCTACCCAAAAATGGAGTCTGGATCCAACATTACATGGTTTTCCAGTGTAGAAACGGAAACATAATTTTTCTCCTCGTCTTGCTTTAAACCAGAGATTTAGCATTATGGTGTGAGCTATGGTGGGAGATTTTCCTTTGCAAACACACACGGTCATGTTCAACTCAACTCAAAGTCACTAAGACAATACTCACCTTCCCAGTGTTGTGCTCTCCAGGAAACACCATTGAAGCGGCTTAAGAGCATCAGGTTAAGCATGCCCATCGCTTCATGCACAAGCGGTATTAGCCTTCTATTATTGCACCAAGCTAATGCTTTAGAGAACCCTACTTCCCTTCCAACACTGCCAAACGAGAGTCATCAGACCCCCTCACCAAGAGAAGCACCCCAAACTTTCCAACCTTCTCTTCTTCACTAGTCTTGAGGCCCCCTCCCCACAATTGCAGGTGCTCTTGGTCCCTCCTTCCTTCTTACTCCTTTGGCCAATAAATATAGGGAGGACCGCGCAGAACTAGTTATCAATTTCAAATGCACAGCAGCCATGCACCACCTTGGACATATTTGTGTCAAGCTGAGTTGAATCCAAGAATGAAACTTTTAGCGTATGAGACACCAGTTGGCATTAATTACTAGACCCCTCTTGCACCGTGGCTGATGATGCTACGATTTAAGGCAGGTACGAATCTGCAGATTGTTACACATTCCTCTGAAACGTCAATTTCTGCTTCATTATCACTTTCAAACTAAGACAAAAGAGGAAGAACGTGTTTGAATATTCATCAAAATCACACAAATGGAGCCGAGAAGCCCATTTAAAATCTGCTGTCCTGGCCATTTTCTGTGAAAGATCCGTCTTCGGAATGACGGCTCTTCCTCCAAGGGAGACCCCTCTGGAATCAATCTGACGTTCACATGTGGTCGCATGTCATTTACAGTCACATGCTATTCCACTCTATGCTTGATGACCTTTTTTCTTAACAGTAAATCTCTTGCTTCGAAATTTGCAGCCAAATATTTTTACATTTTACCGAGGGTTTTCTAAAAAAAAAAAAAAATAATAATAATAATAAGATACCTCAGATTTATTTCCGTCTTTGAAACGACGCCCTAGCTCGTGGAGATGTGAAATACGTGTGTTTAGGAGGGGTTCACATGGCCTATGAAGAATTCAAAGAATTCAGAGAAATTTTCGCAGCTTGCCACTATATAACTCTATTATCATGAAGAATGTGGATGAATCTTAAATAGTTATATAATTTCATCATTGACAAGGACATGTGTACTCTATATATTGTCCCCAGATATTTTGAACTGTATTTGTCTCCTATATGTATGTGATGCTATAAGTGTAGATATGAATGACGTGTAAGTGGACAGTACTGGGCGGTTCTGTCCACTGGTGGTACCTGTATAATATGAACATACATATTTTTTTGATATATTTATAAAGAAAGTAAAATAACATCCTCTTTTGAATATATCTTTATCTTCTTTGTTTCTTCACATTTTCATTGTGCCTAGTCAATATAAACGTACCATGATTATTGAAGTAATTTTTGCTTAAAATATTACAGAGTTGTCCTTGGTTCTTTTACATTCACATGGCATGTCACTACAGGTTTTCGATTGCTATGGTGTCCTCTCTGGTTGTGTGATGTCGGTTCGATTTCTATTGCATCCACTACCGGGCCCTTAAATGGAATCTGTGCCTTGAAGGCGAGGACGATCAATGAAAATAAATTAAAAACTTAAATACAAAAGCGTTTGCCTTTTGTCACTGTTTGATGGCTGTGTGACCCCACCCTGCACGCTTGTTTTTGTCGCTTTGGGCATCACCGGTATAAGTTCCCCAGCAAGAAGCCTCCATTGTCCATTCCACCACCAGCTTTTTACCTAGGGCGGACGTTCTGAAAATAGCATGTGCAACCCTAAAGCATAGTTAAGGATTATGAGTAATCGCAAATATATCTTGCTGCCAAATATTACGTTATTTCCATGGTTTCAAAGTAAACTCTCTCCGATTCCCAACGTCTTGGAAACCTTACAGAGCAATCTTTAAAACCTGTGGCCGTGCCTTTACTGCCCGACCAGGGGGGGAGGAGGGGAAGAGGGGGAGGTCAGATTCTTTCTATTTTTGGAATGAAGTGCAGCCCCCTGGACTAACGTGAACCAATATTAATGGAAATCGCCAGCTTTCTGCTAACACTTGGGGTGTTTACATGCAGGTCACCAGAAACAGCGACTCATCCTTTTGAGGTTGATAAATTAAATACTACGGAGTTGCACATAAAGTTCATGGTGCAGGCTATATAAATGGTCAATGTTCAATTATCATATACAGCCTGACTTATGGGAACCCCCGCGCTGCCTGCCTATCACACACAGAGTGAGTATAATGTTTTAACTGCACTGCAGCTCAGCTGTCCCAAATGTCATCAAATGGATATTCTGGGCAGATGTTGATATTTTCTCTTCAAAAAGCTTCTGAATTTACTAATTCGCCTTGAACCTCCTGCGCTAGACATAACATAAAACACACAAAGGCAAGAGGGAAGACTGTAGGTAGGAGGGGCTTTAATGCAGAAAGAGCTCATTGATGCTATGGAAATCATAACTGGTGTGGACCACTTGGGTTAGCAGAGTTCTTTATATTCCACTTGGAATATTCCTTTTTCTTGACGGTCGATGCCACATTACCATCAGGAAGGGTTTGATTGACAGTGCCCTCAGTACCAGTTACTCTGCGGCTAAGTGCTGTCAGTACCAGTTACTCTGCGCTAACACTGGCTTTTGGGTTCAAACGGAGACAACCCAGTGTGCAGTGTGGAAGGGCGAGAGGCTGAACCAATTCAATAGGATTTGATCCTGTGTGCTGGAGTTGTCACACTCCTCTCTGGAGGAAACCCACTGCATCAACCTTAAGATTCGAGGCCAAGAGGCGAAGAGCTGCCTTCTCTTAACAACCATTATCTTTCTTCCTTGCAGAATAAACCCTCAAATATCGTGCACAAAAGCGCTCTAGAAGGGAGGTCTAAGATGCAACTACATTGTGAAAACAAGAAATCTCCTGATAGCTCAGGGTTTAAGGACAAAAATACGGGGCAATTTATGGTGAATGCAAGGCCCAAAGCTCTGGAGCACCATAGCCCAAGCCTACAGCATGCAACTGAGCTACTTACTCTTCAGAAACTGCAGACAACTGAACAGATTATGATTCTTACGCCTATGGAGCAGAGTTTATTTTTTTTTTTTGAAATATTTTTATTTTGTTTTGCCAATGAAATAACATGCATAACACACCATGAGTGCTCGACACAACAGATTGTATAGCAATTTCAGCCGGCCAGTGTTCATAATGAATATCCATCACAAGACTACACATTGCGGGACATAAAATATCCAATTGTATATACATCATAACATCAAAATTACACATTTCCTGTTCAGCGCCAAGTGGGTCATAATATATCTCAACAGGGTTCTCCTCACACCCTCCCAGCCTGTGAACCCGCACTCTCTGCTTCCCCATCCAACTCTAAGCCATAATATTTCATCCATGGCGTCCATATTTTCTTAAATTTCCGTGGGCAACCCCAAGCTTTGTATGTCACCTGCTCTACAACCATATAGAGGTCCAAACACGTCCTCCATTCACTCAGTGTGGGTAGTTGTTGCACCCCCCCAATATTTCGCTATGTCACGCTTGGCCACCACTATTCCCAGGTTAGCTAGTAGTAGTTTTCGTCGTGGAATATCCACCTCTGTGGGAATACCCAAAAGAAGGAATTTCGGCTCCATTTCTATCTGGACCTCAAGTATGCTATTAAGTTCATGCACGATCTTACCCCAGTATTCCTGTATTGCGCTACACTCCCATAGGGTATGTATGAAGGTCCCATCGATCCCAGGGCATCTAAGACATTTCGGACTATCCGCCCTCCCCATTTTGTGGAGTCGGGCTCTGTCAAAGTATGTTCTATGTAAAATTTTGTATTGGATGAGGCGTAGTCGAAGCTGGATGGCCACCTCTCGTGGGTGCATGAGTGCGGCCTCCCAATCAATGTCTTCCAATGTTCCGGTAGTTCCCTCCCATTTGGTTCGAAGTGAACCAAGCTTGTCCGGCATGTTATTGAGTAGGGTTTTATATGTGTAGGAAACAGCTTTAGTTGGAATCTCTAGTGGGGCATACTCCGGTAATGCCTCCCCCTCTAATCCCTCCGCCATCCATGCATGTTTTAGGCGAAGATATGCATAAAGTTGTGTGGCATGAAGTTGGTATCTATCTTTAAGTGTCTCGAACGAGGCCAGCACCCCCTTTTCCAGAAGGTCCCCTATCTTGGAAATGCCAATTAGGTCCCATTTTTTAAAACCTCTGAGCTTCCTTATTTCGGGCAGTCTATTCCCTTCCCACAGCGGGGTTTCCCTGGTACATTTCTTATCCCATTGCATTTGCCTCTCAGCGTGTTTCCAAGACTCCAACATCCTCTGTGTTGCCGGAAGTAGTGGACTACTGCCTTTCCCACCACATATATAATGGAGATGTGTACGATTACTAAATTGTAGTCTTTCCAGCCTAAATGTCGAATGATCAGCTTGTATATGGATCCACTCATTAATAACAATAAGGTGGGATGCCCTGTAATATGCTCTGATATCTGGGAGGGGCAGACCGCCATTATATGCACTTCTTTGCAAGGTTTGGAGTGCCACTCGTGGGTAGGCCCCGTCCCATAGAAGCAAGCGTACCTCACTATCTATTTGATTAAACCATGTGTCTGGGATTTTATGATGGATATTTTGCAGCACATAGAGCAGCTGGGGAAGCGTAATCATTTTATACATTGCGGCCCTTCCCATGATAGTTATGGGAGTTTGCGCCACCTCTTTACGTCCTCCTGAAAATTGAGGATAACTCTCTTCACATTACGCACCAGGCTCTCAGCAACATCAGTGGTAATATAAAGGCCAAGATATGTGAAGCCTTCTGTCGACCAACGTAGACAGTTAGGGAACCCCTGTGGGTCTGCCACCCCCCCAATTGGGTATAGTGTGGATTTACTCCAATTGATCTTATAGCCCGCATATTTCCCGTAAACCTTGAAAATCTGCAAGATTTGGGGGAGGGTCACACTGGGGTCAGTCACATATAATAATATATCATCTGCATATAAAGATATGCGTTCCTCTTTGAGCATCCTGGCATCATCCATGAACCCACCCAATCCGGGGGTGGTTCTAATAACACAGACAAGGGGTTCCAAAATAAGAGAAAAAAGTAGCGGGGAAAGGGGACAACCCTGTCTAGTTCCTCGTTGTATCGGCCAAGGTTGAGAGAGAACCCCATTGACCCGGGCCCTAGCCACGGGTTTCGTGTACAGCAGCGCTACCCAATCTCGGAAGCTTGGCCCGAACCCGAATTTCTCCAAAACACACCTCATAAAGGGCCAGTGGACAGTGTCAAACGCTTTTTCAGCGTCTAGTGATAGCAATAAGTGTGCCGTTTCCCGATCTCGAGTGGCATCTATCCAGTTGGCCACCCTGCGTAGATTATATCGAGTGGCACGTTTCGGCATAAAGCCGGATTGATCGTCTTTAACCAGCGATGTAATCACCCCTATGAGACGGGTAGCCAGGATGGTGGGTAGGATTTTAGTTTCAATGTTCAACAATGATATAGGGCGGTAAGAGCCACAATCATCTGGGGGCTTCCCGGCCTTGTGATTCACCACTACGGTCGCCTCTCTGAGATCGGCAGGGAGTAGCCCTTTCTCTTTAGATTCCTGGAACATCATAAGTAGATACGGTGCCAGAAGAGAGGTACGTTTTAAAAAAACTTCTCCTGGGAGGCCATTAGGGCCCGGGACTTTCCCCAGTTTCAACCTATTAATGGCTTCAGACACCTCCTCTAGTGTGATGTCTATGTCAAGAGCCTCCGTCTCCTCCGGGGAGAGACGAGGAAGTTCCATATCTTCGAGGTATTTGCCTATTTGTGTGTCGCACACCTGTGTTTGGGCTGCATAGAGCAAAGGCCCCAGCTATATCTTGTGGCGTAGTGTAAGATTTGTCTGCCTCTCTATAGAGGTAACCCACCTAGCTTCTTGTTCCTTTCTTCCCAGCCATGCCAGTAGTTTACCCGCTCTATCCCCAGTTTCATATAATCGATGTTGTATTGCCAACTGGTGTGAACGCACTTCCCTAGTAGCCAACGCTTGATATTCTCGCCTGGTGATGTCGATCTGACGGAGGTGGTGCGGGTCAGATGCAGGGGCCCCCTTGTTCTCGAGTTCAAGTAATTTGCGTTCTAAAGACAGGAGTGCTTGAGTTTCGCGTCTTTTCTGATGTGCAATGATATTTTGTGCTCTATCACGTATCACTGTTTTAAAAGCTTCCCAAAGTGTGATGGTCGATTGGACCGAGCCAGTATTTTCCCGAAAATAAAGTTCTATTTCTACTTTAATTTCTTTGGCTACTTGGGGATCCCTCAGGGCCCATGCATTCAACTTCCAGGAGGCCCTATGCCCACCCCTTCGTGTCCCCACTTTCAAATAGAGCGGTGAGTGGTCAGATATGCCTCTAGCCAAGTATTCCACCTCTTCTACATGATTAAGTTCTCCAGCTGGGGCGAATAAGTAGTCCAACAGTGAGAACACTCTGTGGGCTCCGGAGAAGTAAGAATATGCTCGTCTGGACGGGTGTCGACTTCTCCATAAGTCAGTTAGCCCCAGGGTCAGCTGAAATTTCGCCAGTGCAGTGGCCTCCCCAGTCCCTCTCCGGACCAGCGAACGGTCCAGGGCGAGATCACTTACGTCGTTGAAATCACCCCCAATGATATGTGTGGCAGGGCTTGCCTGCAGAAGTATTGCAGTTACCTTGTCTAATGTGCGTTGCTGGAGATGTGGGGGAGCATATACACTAACCAATACCCATGAGGTATGGTTCCAGACCCCCTGTACCGCCACATATGTGCCATCTGGGTCTTCCCATTTACGTATAACCCTAAATGGAGGCGACTTTCGTGCTAGGATCGCTACTCCTCTCGAACCTCGAGTAAAGCCTGCATGTGCTGGCGTAATGTATTGCCCCCTATTCAAAAATGAGCAGTGTGGACCCATAAGATGTGTTTCCTGTAACAGTGCGAAGTTTGGTTTGAGCCTTTGAGGTAATTCGATACTAACCCCCGTTTGATCTTATTCCCTAGCCCATTGACGTTCCACGTCAATACTGTGTAATCCTCTCTGGCCATGGTATTAGCAAATGTAGTGTGCGTAGTCCCCACTGCCATCCCCGTGGAATGTACCTATTGTAGTACTCTTGATCCAATTGCACACGCATGTGTTTTGTACCATCCATTATGTAAGTTTCTCCCTGCAATGCACATCCCGAACACTACCCGGGCCTCATCCTTCCCAGTCTCGCCGGCACTCATGTTAGAAAACCAGAACAACTTACCCTGTACCCTCCCCAACAAACAATACTCAAGACAAATTTCAGTAACCCCTATATCTCCCTCTCCACACTCTGCAGGCCCCCCCACCAACCCCATTTTAGTCAACATGACAATCTTGGTGTAGGAAACCACTCAGCGGTCTGTACCCCCCCCCTCTTCCCCTTAATCACACAAATAAAATCACACTATGAAAATAACAACCCTATTGTATACTTCCCTTTGGTATGTCTAGATCCCAGAACATTCACCAACTCTCGGAAGTCTTACAGCGTTATGTGGGCGCCCGGCCCCAAATCATCATTCATCCTCACCACCTCGACACAGTTGTTGATTACGTAGATCAGTCTCCGCCGGGCTCAGTCCCGAGGTTTCCATCCGTTGGATACTGTCTAGCAGAGGGTGTTCAGTGTTAGTTTCCACCATGTCTCGTTTCTCTGACTGGTCCGAATCCATGTTGTCGTTCGATCTCCGAGATGTGCGTGATTCGCAGTCTAGTGCCGTGTCCTCATCAGTGTCCGATAGGTTCTGTGACCGGTCGCTCCTCCTTAGGACTCTCGCCGGCGTTGCGTCACTGGCTGTCCGTCGCTTCAGCACTCTCCGTCGTCTACGTTCTTTAGGTAATTCCCACCCGGAGGTTGGTATTTCGTTGACTGGGATCGCCATCGTGTGCCCCGACCCGGGTCGCAGCCGGGGCCGTTCCTCTATCCATGACCAGGCCTCTTCCGGTGTTTGGAAGAAGTGTGCTTTATCTTGGTAGAGGACTTTAAGTTTTGCAGGAAATAGTAACATGTATTGTAACCCAAGCGCTCGCAGCTTTGCCTTCACCGGCTCAAAGGTACGCCTCAGTTTCTGGACATCCCGTGAATAATCAGGGAATACCATCACTCGGGTATTCTGGAATTTGATCTCTCCCTTCTGTCTGAGGTCTCTAAGTATGGTGTCCCTGTCTTGAAAATTTAAGAACCGAGCAATCAACGGTCTCGGCGGGGCACCCGGCTGCGGCCGGATCCCCGGCATCCTGTGAGCTCTCTCTATGACGAAACAAGAGGAGAACTGCGTTTCCGGCAGAGTTTCTTTAAGAAATGTCAACAGAAAGCGTCCTGGATCGGAGGTTTCCACATTTTCCGGAAAGCCTATGAAACAAAGGTGGTTTCTTCGGGCCCTGTTTTCGGCATCGTCGACTCGCCAAGCAACCTCTTTTACTGCAGTCATGAGCTCCTTTATTTCTTTACTTGAAGTCCTTGAGGTGCCCTCCAAGTCCGATACCCTTTTTCCACCTCAGTTACTCTCTCCGATACCTTTCGCAAATCCTGGCGCAGAAAGGAGACCTCGGTTCGTACCTTCGCAATTTTCCCTTCCAGGCTTTCACGGGAAGCATGGATCGCCTGCAGTATTGCATCCGTGTCTTGTCAGGAGCTGTGTCTCCCCATCGCCGGAGGCAGGTGGTATTGCTTTGGTGAAGCGGTCCAGCTTCCCCTGTCTAGAGGACTTAGGCTCTTTGTCTTTAGCCATAGTGTCTATACCCTGTGCAAATCGGTGACCCGAAGGTGCGTCAGTGTGAACAGGTCGTATCAATCTGAAGGTCGTAGCCGCTTTCTCTGTGTCGTTCTTTCGCTATTTAGGTAGTGGGGTTCCCCGAACCTTGGTCGTGGAGCCAGGAGTATGTTCAACAGTGCTTTATGCAAACCCCATCAGGGTAGCCACCAGGGGATCAAACTACCTGTCGCCCTTCCAGCAGGGTTCCCTATTCACTGAATTGAGATAAATTTTGGGAATCCGGTTAATCTTGGCGCAGACGGAGCCACTTGAGGCATAAGGTGCAGGCTCTCCCAAGGAGGTGCCCGGGTCTGTCCCCAGAATCGGTGGATATCGCCACTATGTCAGACCGCGTCTCCTCCACTCTTTTCCGCGTCGCCACGGAAGTTGGGCGCCCGCGGCGTGCACCCTCTTTTCTTATGCCAGCTTCACACCTCCTCACCCCGCCAGCGACCCCCCACGCCACAATGGGAGTGCATATATTACCGTCCAGGTGTTTGTAGAGTGGTCGGCAGAGCGCCCCCCTCCATCCAGCGCCGGGAGGAGCGAGCTATCTCTACTCCGGTCCCCGGAGGCGACTAGGATCCCAGGGAGGCCCTGCCTCCGCTGGTCGGGGCTCAGGGAGTCGTTCGTTGAGGTTGGTGTTTCCCCTGCAGTCCAGAGCAGGCCCCACAAGGGCAGCCACACAGCCACAGTTCACCACAGGGAGTGCCCCACGTCGACCAGCTCCCCCACAGCCCTAACGGCGGTGTGGCACCCACAGGGTGTCGCAGAGACACGGCAGCCGCTCGGTCCAGTGCTGTCTGTTAGGATCTAAAAAGCACGTCAGCGCCGGTGCACCACCGCGGCTCTTAATGGGTGTGGTGGCCGAGTGAGAACAACAATCAGGCCCCTCTCTCCCAGGGCAGTCACTTCACACCGCGCACCATCAGCAGGGCTCCACTTCGGCCCTCATCCCTTCTCGTCGTCATTCCCCCAGGAGCACTGCCGGCATGAATCACCTCCCTCTGTCCGTATCAGCGCCGTCCGCTCCACCACAGAGGCAACACCAGCGCTCATCCACAGTACCTTCTGCGCAACAGAACAGCTCCAGGCTAAATATGATGGGCTGTAATTTGGCCACAGTATACTGTCTCAGGCCGCGAGTGTCCCCAGTGAGAACCTCAGGGGTCCGGCCGCCATCTTAAAGTCCCCGTTGTATTCACCTCCGCTGCCGCATACCTCTCTGCCTCTGCGTCACTGCCGCCGAGGGGAGAGTAAAGGAGGAATCACCTGTCTCAGGGGCCGCCACCCCTCCCGTTGCGGCGGTCACCAGCCAGCTCAGTAGTCTCCGCCGAACCCTTGCGGGTTCTCGCCGGCCCCGGCAGCACAGGAGTCGGCGGCCTCTTCCCCTTCGTTAGCTCACCTACAGTCGCCTGCACTCCGAGGCCGCCTGGGATCTCTGCCCACCGCCGCTCCGGTCACCAGGGGGGGAGGGGAGGGGGGGGAGGCTCCGTACACTTCACGGCGTCCAGCTGCCTCATCGCCGCCTGTCGACCCCTTTTTCCCCCACTTCCAGGGACGAGGCTCTCAGGGCTCCAGCTCACGCCTGTCTTTTGTCCGTCCTCGTCGCCATCTTAGAAACCCCGCGCGCCGATCATCGCGCCGAAAGGATCCCCGGTATTGCAAAAAGACCGCCTCGGTTGTTTCCGCGATCACACCATTCTGCTCTCCAGCACTTTAGCTCAGGATAGCTGTCGAAATGTGGGAGGATGAACAGGATTAACTGCAGGATATCATGCAGGACCGGCGGAGCTCGCTAGCAACGCAGCTACCCGGCCATGCTGTTGGCCACGCCCCCATGGAGCAGAGTTTATGACCGAGATGCCGACAGATTACGATTCTTAGGCCTATGGAGCAGAGTTTATGACTGGGATGCAGATGCTACACCCAAAACATTTGAGTAACACTGGATGGCAAGACTCGAGCGGAGACCATCGTATATGAACATACTCTTCCATGACCCTAAAACCCACACTCCTTCCAACATCTGTGACTGCCTTATCCAGTTTACCTTTATAATCCCTGCTGAACGTGCCGCTGTACCTGGTGATAGCACAATGTCCATCTCCTGCTTTCCCAACACTCACAAAGAGGATGGACCCACCAATGCATTGCAATCATCCTCGGTTGTGTGCATGGTGGTCAGAAGCGGCTGATAGGAAGCTTGTTGGTACCATGCCAAACTCAGGAAATAACTCAAATATATAAAGACACTGGCCAATGTCTACTTCCTTCCACTTTTTAAAATAGAGGCTCCAGATCCTACACTACCCAAGTCTTCTGTACTTGGCATGTGGAGGGCATCTTCACTAGGATATGCGGGCCGGCCTACTCCTTTTTACCTTGATGTTCGGCTTCATCTTAGTAACGCTGAACTTTGACGCACTTGACCTCTCTCACGGGGGAAATCCTAGGACACGTGCAAATGGTGATGAGATTTAGTTTAAAAATAAGATAGCATTGTTGTTGTGAAAAGGAAAGCTGAAAAAGATCAGAGCGGGGTATCCAATTAAGGATAAAATAAGGTAGGTTTACATACAGTGAATGTACATGATGCTCCTTTTATAGTCAGTGGTAATCCAGAACATCTGATGCAGATTCAGCCCTCTTTAACCAACATTGCACACCCCCGAATCGTCTTGCCATTGAGATGAACACACACATTTTAATCCCATAATCTATTCTACCTATCCTTTCAAGAAGGAGACTTACAACTAATGAAGTGTGGAAGTCTGGATCCTGGCAGTATTTCCTGTCAGTTTGTGAGAGTGACCATTACTCCATGTCTCAATTGGTTAGTTCTCTAATTCGGGTCTCTAAAGAATGGTCTACAAGGCAAATCAGAAATTAGATTTTTTTTTTTGCAAACTTCCATTTCTGAGAAAACGATGTACCATGTTTGAACCCAAGTCAAGTCACTTCACAAGGCCCTGTGCCACTGAATCTTTCTGGACAAGAGGGCCCGCCAATCATCCATGAGTGCCAAAAGTCCTTTAGTATCATGCAAACATGACCTTTTCTAATTTAGCAAAAAGTTAATCTCCCAACACAGGGTATTAAATACCGCTTCCATTTTAACCACTAATAAAACGCAATCTTAACAGAGCGCAATGCACCAACTGCAAAGTAAAGTGGCCACTTACACCACCTGAGAGTATAGATGTGCTGTGCAGCGCCTAGACCCAGAAACAGCCTCCCACAGAGGATCATATCCCTCCCAAACCTCATTGCCTTCAGAAAGGTTCTCAAAACCTTCCTTTTCACTAGCTTAGAAGCATAATATGATTCCCTGCAGCTGGCGGCAATGCTGATTCACTCACCCAAGATTCAATATGCAAATGTAAAGGTGGAAGCGGACAGGCTTCAGGCAACAAACAGAAGTAAGCAAACTCAACCGTGTTTTGAAGTGAAATGAACACGCATACATTTGGAACATCAGCACATCACATGGAGGATCACTGATCTCAAGAAGCTGCTAGTATACACACCAACATCACAAATACCTAGTTGCAACGCAAGCTTAACCAGTGGCGTAGCTACTAGGGGTGTACTCTTTTTGGGGCGGCGGATGTGAGCAAGTCATCTGTCGACTACCCCCCCACCGCCCCACCCTTGAGAACAAGTCGCCTGTCGACCGCCATCACCCCCCCCCCACTCTTACCTGCACCAGGCGGTAAACTTAGTGATCGCCCTGGGCAGCAATTGATCTAGCTACGCCACTGAGCTTAACACAAATGTGGTAATTAGTTGCTATGAGAAAAGTCTATCTTCAGACCACGATTTCATGAATCAGTGATTTATTTCACCACTTTCTCCCTAGACACATGGTAACAAATAATTTACATTCGTTTGGTCTGTTTGGTCAAGAGCTCCTTTGCCATAAATTTTGCAGCCAAAAATTTCTATTTACTTTGAGTATTTCGCCCTGGGTTTTAATAAAATACATTTGACTATCACCTGGGGTTTTTGAGCTTGGAAGGGGTACTTTCTTTTTAACTGAGAGGGAAGAATTTATTTAGGCGACTAAAACTAGGCAAAACATCTTAGCTTTTCAACTTCTGTAGAGTCCTAGCAGGATGAACGATACTGGTCAGATTTCAATCGCTTGGTCTACAGCCAGTCTACTCTATGGAATCCATGACCTGGAGTCAGGGAGGATCAATGGAAATAAAAAATATTTAAACACAAGCCCTCACTTACCTTTAAAAAAAAAAAATCATTGTACTAGCATTGTAGGTCACCAAACATTGGACGACTTGTTTCCGTTGCTTTCGGCCATTTCACAACACAAGATTAAAGAGACATCTTGACTATCAATTCTAGCACTGGCTCCTAACATTTTTTTTTATTTTCATGCTTTATTTCAAAGTAAACCCTTCTCATATTCAGCTTCTTGGCATCTTTTGGGAAATGCTACATGGAGGCCATTAGGTACGGTACATCAAATATACTTTTTATCCAAAACTTACTGCATATGACCTATGTGACTCAATATTCATAAACGAATACAGTCCTGAACTTTGTCATAACACATGGTTTTGAATGATTGGCCACAGTATCCAAGAATAAGTTCCAAAGAGATAACTCTGTGGATTGTGCTATTCCTGTCCTTGCGTGCAGCCCGAAGGACACAGCTTGGATCCTGTCTCGGTCAACTTAAGTCTTTCACCCTTGCATGTGCAGTGAGTATCGCAGAGTCTGAGAAACAACAAGAACTATACAGCGCCAAGGACAAAGTCATTTTCTCGAGGTTGCTTTAACAGTAGTAAACGTATTACTAAATAATTATAACACTTTTGGGATGTCCTATCCAACTAGACTCTCAGATAAATTGAATTGTCGCATCTGTCAACTTGTAGTATAGCCAGACTGGACCAAGTTCCTTTAAATTACCATAATGGTCCAATTTATTAATGCAAAAGTGCCCTATGTTTCATTTTTCTTTTTATTAAAGTTCCTACACCTTTATATATGTATATAACAAAAACAAGCATTATCAAAGCCATTAGGCTTGGCTTTTTGTTAGGGGAGACGTTTGGCAATAATTGGTGACTATGTTTGTTGCTCTCAGCTGGTCGACAAAGAAAACCCAGAATGAAATCATAGGCAACAACATTCCCTATTCTTGTAGCACAAGATGTTGCTGAACAGACTGCAGAGTTAAGCTGTACTCTCAAATAGGAGAGTCATAACTAGGAGTCAGAAGATGAGGTCTGTACTCCAAGTTGAAAATGTAAAAGGCATACACTTAAAAATATTATATATTATACCACTGAAATGTTGAGAACTCCAATAAAGATAAAGGAATAGCGCAGGGTCAATAATAGCTAATATAGTACTTCTGCTCCAACACTACAATCTTCGTCTTTGTTTCTCTTGGTTTAATTTACAACATTCTACCTTCAGTAGGTGTAATCTTCTAACTCTTAAAGCCCTTCTAATTCAGCCTATTCTGGCTGTTAAAGGCCCTCTCCCTTCTTATAGGCCCTCACCTCTGCCCTATAACTCGGGTTCAGGCCTTTAACAACCAGTATAGCTCTTGGCAGCGGGAGATAAAGGTACAGTAGATACATTTGACTAAAGGGCCAGTATTTTTGTTATATCTTTAAGACAGACTATGAACACAAGGCTTTACTTTGTGAACCCCCCCAAAAATGGAAATCCAACAACATGTTATCATGACATCAAATTAAAACAAATGCACAGGAGCATCTAATTAATATCATGCAATTATTAGAGGCCAAGGTATCCAAACAGTATACACTTCCTAAACAAACAAGCATTGGCAAAACCAATAGATCCCACCTTTTGGCTTTGCAAGTGTTTTCTGCCGATGCTGTTCAGAAAAGTTTATGAAATGATCACTGCCGATGCTGGACAGCATTTCTCAAAAAAAAAAAAAACTCGGCACGATGAAATACAGGTGCATCCCCATACATAAGTAATAACACAGCACTCATTTTAGCTCCAGCATATTGACATATGCACTTGGATGCGCCACTACGCATGTGTGCACACATACATCAAGATGAAGCTGCATTTGTTATTTTCTTTTAATTTACCCTTCCAAGACGGGGGCACCCATCTTGAAGCAGTACAGTAACAAGGGGTGAGGGGGTGGGGACCAATAGAGGAGGCACTGATAAAAAAAAAAAAAAAATGAGTGTGATGGGGAGGTGTAGAGGAATCAATGGATGAGTTGGCGGTCAGCAGAAAGCACAGTGGGCGAACAGAGATATGAATGCAGAAGAAGCAGACAGGAGAGTGAGCAAGAGAAAATGCACTCCCATTGAGTGCTGAACGTGAAAGAAACAAGCACTGGCTAAGATAATGGGCCTGGTGTTGGCTGTCAGACTTTCTGGCTTTGCCAATGCTTGCTTTGTCATGGTTTTTACAAGAGTTTACTATTGGAGAAGCCGATGGGCCCTCATCAGCCTGAAAACAAATAACATCGGCTAATAGCAAACATATTTTCTTGGTCTCAAAAAGCCACATTACCCTAGTAGTCCCTGCAAGTAAAATTAACTACTTTGTGCGTAGATGTGCTTCTTGTGACAGGGCTGAATGCGATCACTCACTCTGAAGTTAGCCAGTGGCTGAAGTGGACTGCCTATGCTGTATGCTATAGTGGACAGAAGAAAAATATGAATGATACAACACCCGACCAATGGATTAAGAGGACTTAGTAAAATACCCCTATATGTATCTTATACATATAATTTTAAAAGTCTTGGCTAAAAGCAGAGCTAAATAAGTAGTTGCTGAAAGTGTAAGGATACAAGTTATATCATCAGAAGATAGGAAATAATCTATGCTCGGTGGAATGGAATAAAAGCAACTGTGATTGATAAGAAAACCAACTAATAAGCAACGGACTGACCCAAAGCCCACTATAAGCATTGGGTATTGTAGACAGTAGGTCTTTTGACAACAGGTAGCTAAAGCCATCTGTAGGTGAGGTTAAAAAGTCATAAATCAGCAAAGTAAAATGCTGTCTTGTCAGCAAAGTAAATACATCAAAAACACATACTGGCTGGCAACTACAAGTTGCACTTCATGTTACATCTGCAATCTGGGACTACAGGACTCCCATTATCAAGATCTAATGGAACTACAACAACAACAAAAAACTATGTAACCCTCAACCAAATACTAGTGCCTTGATGAACATTGCAAAGCATGATAAACAAATGAAAGCCAATGGCTGATGATGGTAACAAAGTCCACTCTCCCTGCACTTCTTTCTGTACTTTGTTGACGATTTGTTATCAATAGGTCGCCAATACTAAAGCTGTCTGTAGCCAGGCCAAATAAAAGGGCAATTCATGAGGTAAAATAACCAAACATAGAAGTTCTATTTTTAGAGTGCACATATACCCCAAAGGGTTTCACAGTGATAACAACAAACAACAAGAGCTTATTGTTATCCAACTCAAAGGGACTCATTTTTTAACCTCAGAAGACGGGCTGGATGGATGGACCCTCTGGGATCGCACCTGTCACCACTCGCCAAGCACAGACCCCTGCACTGGGTGTATTAGTCCACTGAGCCACCAGGCCCAGACAAGCCAAGTGCAGACAGCTACAGCAAGCAGAGGATAATCTGTCAGTTGTAGGGCGTTGGACTTATTGCTGCCAATCTCTTCCATATTGTTCATGTACCTTATAACTTCTGAACTTTGCTTAATGACTGTTGCCCGAAAGGGGTCATTCTGTGCAAGGGTATGTGCCTCACGCTACCATGCTCCATTTGGACACTCTCCACTCAAGCCCTGCTTGGCCTGCTGCCAACTGCCCCAGCTAAACTAGTACCCGAGAAGAGGAGGTACGAAAGCTTGGTGGACTAAAGCATCCACGGTAGACATTCATATTTAACATGAAAGACACAGGTTCGAATCCCAGAAACTCCACTCAGCCTTTCACACTTGGAGGTTGATGAAACAAGGACAATTGAGTTAAACAATAATTACATCAGCATTTACTGAAGTGGTCGTTAAATGCCCCTGCATAGATTTTTGTTGTTGTTTTTGTTTCACTGGGCGAAAGGCAATAGCCAAAAGCATTACTAAAGATTAGGATTATTGCACACGTTAGCCTGCAGCTTCATCAATAACTGAGGAAAAGGCATTTAATAACCAGTACAGCCCTTGGCAGCAGGCTGTAATCCTGTAATAGTCACCTCTGAGAAATGCCGACACAGGATCAGTCCATCAGAAGAACTGTAATGCAGGCAAACAACAGTAGTACATTCTGGCACTCTAAGAATAGCTACAATGCAGTGCACGGACAGAGGGTGCATAGGCCTGCATGACACCTGCGTGGCAAATGTTACAAAAGAAGCACGTGCGGGCCATGAGTAAGGATACTGGCATTCACTATACTCTTGTGTTACAAGCCCAAAACCCGTAATCCACAAAATCCAATGACCTTTAAAGGCAATGATTAACAGAGTTTCATTTGGAAACAGGCTGTTCAATATGAAGGCACCAACATTTCAACCAAGCTAAGCTCCAGGTAAGGGAATCTCATAAAACTAAAAGCAAACTGCGGATGACAGTGGCTCACCGGAACAGATAGGCAACATGTTGTGATTACCAACGCGCCCAAAGTTTCATGTTAACAAAGCGAGGAAGCCCTTTGAAATAAATCTCTGCCCTGGCGTAAAAGCAACGCTGGGGCAGGAGTGATCAGGCGAAGCAGGTCTGAACAGAGGCCAAAGACAAGAAAGGCACCCAAGCACTGATGGTGCCGCTGTAGGGCGCAAATCAAACTTACCTACATTCCTACAGCTAAGTTTGGAGTTGGGTAGAAACAATTCTACCTTCCAATTCGTCTTGAAGTTTTGCTCTTTGAGTTCACCTTCATTTTCCTTGTTCATTGTAAGATAAGTGCATATTTAAATGCTCTCCTGAAACCAAACACAAAATATCCTACAATATTTGAACTTCGTTTGCTCAGCCATGAAATGTGTCCTGAGAGGAACTGTATTAGTATCCTGTTTTCCCTAGGTTACCTTTCCTCTTCCCCCTCTGTTTCTTTCTCTTATGGAGTCCTCCATCCCTCCCCCATCACAAATGACTTTAGAACAATATTTTCCTTGCGAAGGACCCTTCCAGTTTTAACTGCTGCTCTGTATTTCTTTTATGTTTTGACAGGTAAGGCTCAAGCACTCGAACACAGAGGCGGGAGCGTGTTGTTGACACGCACTAATAACGTTCCTGCACCCATACTGCACGGTCTGTTAATAGGTGTCTCCTCTGACATGTGGCCTTAGCAGGGGCCCAGAATTAAAGAGTAGGCAAGTAATAGCAGTCAAAGCCCTTAGCAAAGTGCAATAAAGCCCACCTCGGTGCTAGAAGACATTATAAATGGTCACTATTATTAGACATTCCTGACAAAGTCAGATTAATTTACAGGTATGTTTCCAGGAACCAAAAACAGAAGAGAGTATAAATAACTGGCCTTTTGCAAACCTAGTAATAAATAAATTGAAATCTTCCCACTAAAAACACCTGTAAAAAGAGAGAAAATCAAAAATCAGACTTCTCATTAGATACAGGTGCTGCGCTTGTACTCTGGCAAAAGTATGTTGCATTAATCACGAATAAACAAACATGAATACACAATAAGCTGTAAAATCAACATTTGCAAATATCTCACAAAACACACAGGAAGGAGAACAAAAAGAGACCGTTCCATTTTTATTCGATTGCCTTAGGCAGTTATTCGCTTTTGGCTGTGCTATAAAATCTCTTCGGTTTTATTTCCCAGTGCTTGTTTACCTTTTGTCAGAAACCAGTTTAGCAACTCAAAACTGCAACAACTGATGTGTGGTTGCTGTGGATACTAAAAGCTGCACACCTGCGGCATACCAACGAAAATATTCATTCGACACAAAAGCTTTACCGGAATGAATTACTTGGCATCGAAATCAGATTGAATGTGGGTAGGACTGGTACATCCTTTCATCCTACAGAGCTATTGAGTTGTATATTAACAGCACACACCAGTTAATGCCAGAGGAACACTTCAGCTGGTGGAGTGGTCTTTAAAAAGGTGGATTTGTATGACTATTTCTGTTATTGAATTTGTTGTTGCTATACGCGCACACATAGTTTATATCATCTCATACAAGAACAGGTACCGGAACTGCCTGTCCTAGGCCGATATGTTACCCTCCAATCACTTATCAGGAGGGTTGTTCTAATCTGTTCAATGGAAACAAACTAAGGCCACAACAAGCAGAAAGCATTCAGTTGTCACTTGAAATCCCAGCAGTGACGGGTCTCCATCTACAACCGGGCTAGGGGCAATGGCTACTCAAACCACCATCACCGACATAGGATCAAACCATTCATAGATATGTCCAACAACGCCACTATGCTGGCGGACCGAGGAAGATTGAGGTAGGAGAGTTCTCATCACTGGTGAGACATCATCCACAGAAGAGTGCCCAGGTGTGGAGGCTGCAGCCAAGACTCTTGGAGACAGCCATGGGTTGGGAGTCTGTGATCAGAGGTTTAGGAAACTACTGAGAAAGATACAAAGTGATGGGTGGAACGCTTGAATTAGTTTTAGCCATTGGCAACTGCTGCGGCCGCTTTCTGATTCTTATTTATTTCAGCTCCATGTACCACTACAGACCGGGACCAACATATGATATCACGATCTGGCCGAACCCCACTAGGAACACAACACAACAACGGACCCAAATACCTCAACGACAAAATCAACTTCCACGTACCCAAAAGAAACCTCCGATCTTCCAACCTCGCACTGGCCGAAACCCAGCGCATCCACAGAGCCAGAGCAGGCAGAAGATCCTTCTCACATTGCAGCCAAGACCTGGAACGAGTTACCGGCAGACATCAGACACGCCCCCTCCCTGAACACCTTCAGGAAGACCCTCAAGACCTGGCTCTTCGGCTACACAGATCTGCGGATCCCCCCCCCCTCTCAGCGCCTTGAGATCCTCACGGGTGAGTAGCGTGCTTACAATTCCCTGATTGATTGCTTGCTAGATCACGTCCCTCCCAAATGGTAGACAAGCTACTGCAGGCATGTTTCTGTCTTGTTCACCCTTAACGGTGAGGTGCAATTGGAAGCCCCTTTGGACAGTAGCTCCATGACCCACATCTGCACACGCTAGTCTGACCCTGGGTGGCTCACTTAAAATGTATGGATTCATTTCAAGCATTGGGAATTTGGTACAAGAATTGACCCTGCATGTGGTTGCTCCCCGCCCGTCTGTCACGGCCGTTTATCTGTTATAAAGGAGATCAGCCATCGCACATCACCCATATGGGTGAAGGTCAAAATGCACATAGGGTTTTTTGCATTCCAATGATGGAGCGGCATAGAAGTACTGAAACAGCAGGGCTTTGTAGGGTTCATGGGTCAAGAGCAGAAATCGCAATAAGCGGACTCCATGAGCCTCGTTTGGCAGTCCCAACCAGATATCTGCTTTTTGTTTTTGTTTTTAGCTGCATAAACAAAGTAAGTTTTTATTTGTAGAAATGCAGTGCATGTAACTTGTCCATGAGTGAAACTCTTGGGAACTGATATCTTGCATTGTATCCGTAAAGAAGGGCAGTGACACCGCAAAGTTTCATTCAAGGACTCAACCACTTTTCTAATATGGCTTCCCCTGATATGGAGGACTAGGGATTCATCAAGAGTGTACTCTCCCAGCCCAAAGTAGAAGGTGGCTACTGCCCACTTACTAGGCTATAGGAAGATTTAATGTTGGTGGCTGTGAAGTTTTTAGTGAAGGCACTAGACCTTTTTTAACCATACCTCTGGGTGATGAGTTAACTAACCCATCCTTGAAGTGGGTGGGTATACATCTGCTATGTGGATGGTGTCCTTCCACAAGGACACAGGCTACACGATAAGATGGAGTGTCTAATCCTTGTTACATTGGTGGACGCAAGGTTGATCATTTAGATATCACTTGCAGACCCTAGGGAGTGGAGGTTAGAGAGTCCACATTCAGAACCCACCATACAAAGATGTGATAGACCTGGTTTTGATGCTTAGGAAACTCACCCATAAGATCGCCCCTGAGTTCGGTTATCTTTGGTTGTGTTTGGACCACCAATGTTCTAATATACATCCCTGTGGGCAGGGGTGTAGCTTCGGGGGGGGAGGGGAGGGGTTGGGGTGTTACACCCCCTAATAAATGTATTATTTAGTAAATAGTTGGGTACAGGAGCTTTCAGTCGGGTATGGTAAGAGGTCTGTCGGATTTCACCTGGGATTTTTTTAAATACTCAGACAAAAACACACATACATGTTAAAAGCAAAACGATAATCATGAACATTACCTGCGCCATCTTGTCTGGTGGAATTCTATGTGCACATAAGTTGCAGTCATTTTAATCTATCACAGCCATTTTGTACTCTGTTGGTCACCTTTGTTTCACCCTGCCCTTACTAGCATCCTCTGACCCTCTGACCAACCTAGTATGTGTGCTGGGGGCTATAAACTCTATTGCCACAACAAACCTCAGCGCCACTTGCTGCCACAAACTCGTTTTTCCTCTCATCTCTGTTTTCAGGCAAACCTTTGGACACTCTACCCCTCACTGCACCTAGTTATACAAACAGGTTCCAAACACCAAAAAGACTCTTGCAACATGATTTATTGCACTGCAAACAGCAAGACTTGTTGTTACCAACAATGGGACCTGTTTTTATCAACAGAACGGACTCTTAGATCTGGCCGGTCTCACATGTTTTAGACCCTGAAGCAAGGTCCAGCTGCAAGATAAGATTGTCTGTTTGACCTGGGTGGGAAGAGAATTACTGTTGGGCTTGTGTGACAACCTGCCCGGGGCGGGGACCCCAAGCTTGTGTAACCATGTTGATGAAACAAATGCATTGTGTCAAACCTGTATAAAAGGAAGAGCCAAAGGAGTTATCGGCAGAACACCTCCCTCAGACATCCCGGTGTCTGCAGTTGACGTGATCTCATGAGAAATAAACCTTTTTCTTGTCTTCCAGTTTCCAGGGCTTGCCTCATTATTTTGATAGCGAACCCAAAGTGAATTAGAGATGGAACCCTGCACCGGGCAGCATTGAGGGTCTTAGAAGACTCGCTGCCTTTCACAAATTGGCGCCCAAACGTAGGGGCCCATCAGCGACGCGTGGGTCCGGTAGAGAGGTCCTAACGACGGAGTGAACGACTAAACGATTGGGGTATACCTGCCTGAGAAGACCCTTGTCTGGCTGCCGATCGACTGAACTTCACCGGTTCCGAACGGACCTCTCTCGAGTGACCTGCGGTCCTGACTGGGACCTTAGAGGAACGCCGCATTGATTGTTGGAGTGAGAGGACAACCAGGCGCTGGAAGGGGAAGACGAAGAACTGTCCATACGGTCCGGGTAAGGTCGTGAAAAAACGACTTAAATTGATTGATTGAATAGTTTGATTGAAATACTAGTATTCCTTTTTTGATATTGAGTTATTTGCGACATTTCCCTGCTTGCAAACAACGAAGAATAGGAATATTCTCTCTCTTTGCAGGCAGCGAAGGACAGGTAGTGCAGACTTTTTGTCTAAATTGATTGATTGAGATATTCATTTTTGACCGATAAATACGTCATGCCTGTTTTCTCTAGATTGTTTGATTGTAATTGTTTTGGACCAGACCGTTCGTTAGAGGCCAGTCAGCCGGCACCGCCGGAAGGCACCCCTAACAAGGACATGTACGTAAAGTATGGATTAGCCACCGTAGCTTATAGCAAACTATGGCATAAATACACTAGGAAGGACCGGGTAAATCAGTGGCCTCTGACGGGATCTTTCGATCCCGCTAAAATAGAAACGTTAGAATTAGCTCTCCACAAAAAGAAAACTAGACCAGCCATGTTTGACAGTTTTGGTTTATGGCGAAAAGAGGCAGCTCAAAGAAAGAAAAGCGACGAAGCTAGACAAGATAAAGAAACGCGAAAATCAGCTTACCAAGCCTGTAAAAGATTAGAAGAAAAACTAAAAGAAAAGGAAATCGATAAAAAGGAACAGGAATCAAAAATATCAGGTCAATGCCCTGTTAGAACGCCCTCGACTCTTTACCCCAAGTTACCAGCAAAACAAAGGGTAGATGATGATTTATTGTTAGGTCCCCCAATCATATACATGCCACCCCCTTACGCCCCTACTCATCCCGTAGTACAACGCCAGGACCACCAAAGTATAGCCGGAGATGGCACGATCGCCTCAGTCTCCACCGCCTCTGCTCCCACCGAGTCACCCACACCAAATGCCTCATCAAAGGATACAGTAGTAGAGGTAGGATCAAAAGAAAAAGGAGCGCCCAGGGTCCCGCGATTAAGTAAAAATGAGCGAGCAGGCATTGATAAAATAGTTAAATCCCTCATAGATAGGAAGGAGACAGAAGAGTATGTAACTGACATATGCAACTCCTATGTTGTAAACCGCAAACGATACTTTATTGTACGTCTGTTACCACACTCTTACTGCATATGAAGAGAAGTACCAAGATGTAGGGCCCGAGCGGCTAGTGGCTCTCTATAGGAAGGTAGACACCGGAGATGAAGGCGACAACGATGTTACAGAACTCTTTTCATCCACACTGGAGGTATTCCGTCACCTCGTGGAACAAGGACGGATAGATAAGGACAGGACATCTAAGATAACAGGACCCCGGTGGAAAAACAAGATAGCATGATGCCGATAAAAGAAGCTGCCCCTTATTGGGTACCTCCTAGAGGACAAGGGACTCATGACGATATGAACCATCAAGACGCTAGAGGAAGGGTGGTCTACAATTGGGTGTATCAACCATGGGACAGACAGGACATTTTGACGTTCCGTAAATCTTCACCGGATTTACGAAAGAACCCCACCGCCTTTTACACCGAGCTAGGTATCGCTCTGGGATCAACAATAATGACACTTGCAGACATAGACTTGTTCTTCGGGTTATGTTTACCAGCAGATGTGTGGAAACAGATTAGGAAAATAGACCATACCGAACTGCTTAGTCATACCTGGGAACAACTCAACACACTAGATGAACAGCGGAACCCTGGTCAAAAACCGGTTAAAGCAATATTGGTCCTCCCTGACAAAATAGTGCAGAAAGTGAAAACGCTGATCCCAGAGAAAAAGATAGACTGGTCCATAGTAACCGCGTGCCGCCAGAAACCACAAGAGGATGTCTCAGAGTATTTCTCCAGATTTGAAACGGTGTTCTCCGATTACAGTGGACAAGACATGTCCACCGCAACCGGACACCACTTATTTGTGCAGAACTATGTCAAAGGACTACTGCCAGATGTATCCCAGAAATTACAAGCCAGCTAAAGTAGTTGGGCAGCATCTAAACCGGCGGCCATTCTCCAAATGGCCCAGTACTATGAGCATCAGAGAAACGAAAATGACAGGGCTACAGAAAGGAAAAAGAAGGACTTGAAGGAAAGGGTAATGGTAGGAGACGACATCCTTCTAGCAGCAGACACCATACCAATAGCCGTCACAGCCACCATCAAACTACTCCATTTTCTTGCTGAGAATGGTCACAAGGTCTCCCGAAAGAAATTGCAGTTCTGTAAATCACAAGTGACATATTTGGGTCACCTTTTATCCAAAGAAGGGAGGAAACTCACGCCTGACAGGATCCAGACAATTCTAGACACCCCTGTCCCCAAAGATCAGAAACAAGTCCGCTCTTTAATAGGTCTCACTTCATTTTGCCGACAGTGGTTACCGAACTTTAGCCTCATTGTCAAACCCCTTCTCTCCCTCCTAGCTAAAGACATCCCCTCAACTCTCCCCTGGACCCCGAATGCCAGTCAGCCTTTAAAGAACTACGCAATGCCCTTTGTTCAGCGCCTGTCCTAGGAACCCCGGATTACTCCAAACCATTCTTCCTCTACACGCACGAGAGGGAAGGATGTGCATTGTCTGTCCTAACACAATCAACTGGTCACAAACAACGCCCTTGTGCATATTTCTCTGCCACCCTCGATCCAGTAGCCAGAGCGCTGCCAGCGTGCCTGCGCGCTGTGGCAGCTGCAGCAGTATCGATACGCCAGAGCCGAAGGAATAGTACTCTCCAATCCAGTCACTGTTTTAGTACCCCATGCAGTCGACACACTACTAAACCAGACCAAAACCCAACACTTGACTAGCGCCCGACTGATAGGATATGAGTTGACCCTGCTAGCACCGCACATTACCCTAAAGCGATGCACCACCCTCAATCCAGCCACACTGTTACCCCTACCCGAAAATGATCCTAGCATGACTCCACTACACGACTGTGTGACACTAACCGATGAACAAACAAAGAGTAGAATAGATCTCAGAGACACCGCCTTTCTAGAACCAGATGGAGAACTATGGGTGGATGGTTCATGCATCAAACTCCCAGACGGCACCACCTCAGCTGCATACGCTGTCACCACAGCCCGAACCGTTCTGGAAACAGCCCGTATTCCCAAACGTTCAGCCCAGGCTGCAGAACTCATTGCCCTCGCACGAGCATGTATCTTAGCGACTGACACGACAGTTAACATATACACCGACAGCCAATATGCCTTCGGGGTGGTTCACCATTTTGGGATCTTATGGAAAGAAAGAGGGTTCCTGACTTCACACGGTGCACCCATCCTGCATGGAGAATTAGTCTCCGCCTTGACGCAAGCAGTCCTCCTCCCCAAGAAGTTAGCAGTGATAAAATGCCAAGCACATAGGAAAGTGACTGATCTCATTGGACAGGGAAATGCACTAGCAGACGTTACTGCCCGAGCCACGGCAGGAGACAGAACTACGACACAAATGTATGTGACCAGGTCACAAGCTGAACGATGGACTGACGCTAGGACCACTGTAAGGGACATACAGACTACAGGCACACAAGACGAATTGACCGAGTGGGAAAAGGTGGGACTAAAAGACGAGGAAGATTGCTGGAGAACTAAAGACGGAAATAAATGGCTGTTACCCAATGCCTACCTCATCCCCATATTGACCATGGCACATTTACCAGCACACATAGGCTCCACCCCCATGATTGAACTAATCACCAGAGTATGGCATAACGTCAAGATAGCAGAATCTGCAAAACGCCTAGTACAACAATGTATAGTCTGCTTACAACACAACCCAGGGAAGGGGACAGTAGTACCACGGGGAGGGTTTGGAGTCCCTGACCACCCCTTTTAGCATTTGGGCGGCACCAAGACCCACCTCCATTAACGATGTCCCGAACATATTAATGTCGGATTACTTGCATAAATTGACAAACGAGCTAACAATTATCCACCAACAGGTGCAGCAAGCCTTGCCTGACGTATCCAGGGGCCCGGGAAATAAAATAAAGCCAGGCGACCATGTATTGATTCGCAACTTCCAAAGAACGAAGAATCTGGAGCCTAGGTGGACGGGCCCCTGGCAAGTCCTGATAACCTGAACACCTGCAAAACCACCGCAAAGACACCAAGACTGCTAACCTGCACAGCACAAAGACAATTGCACTTGTAGCCGCATTTCTCACCTGTCTCCTGCCAATGGTCGCACTCTGGATCATTGAAGAGAATGCACCTGCATACAGAACATTGTCACCCACCATGCAACCAACCACCAAGAAAGAACACTACCTGGTATCACTACCGCCACATCTCCGAGAACGACGCAAAGAATTCTGGAATAATTCTTTCGTGCAGATGTTGCACCAGCACAATCTTGCCACCAATGCTACCAACTGTTGGGTCTGTGGGCTGTTACCACATGCCACTGAACATTCTGCATCATCGGTGCCAGCTGCTGTGTATACATTCCTGATAATTCACCTTCTGTCTATGAAGCAATCGAACATCTCCATAGACTATCTTCAGAAATTCATCAAGGATCAGAGACTTGGACAATTGGAAGTTGGCTTTGGGGCATCTTGAAGGAGTGGGGTTGGAAAATATCAATGATTCTCTTGGTCCCAGTATTGACAATATGTGGTTGTTGTTTGGGTATACACTGTATACCACCTTTGTGTTCTCTTTGCATAACTACCTTGCACCCTAAGACTATGGACACTCAGCTAACAAAAATGAGTAATGTATGATCAAGAGATACGGGACACATTATGGAGATTGAAATAGACTGACAAGCTGGCTAGTTATGTTCAAAGGGGCCACTGTTAAAAGCATAACGATAATCATGAACATTACCTGCGCCATCTTGTCTGGTGGAATTCTATGTGCACATAAGTTGCAGTCATTTTAATCTATCACAGCCATTTTGTACTCGGTTGGTCACCTTTGTTTCACCCTGCCCTTACTAGCATCCCTCTGACCCTCTGACCGACCTGGTATGTGTGCTGGGGGCTATAAACTCTATTGCCACAACAAACCTCAGCGCCACTTCCTGCCACAAACTCGTTTTTCCTCTCATCTCTGTTTTCAGGCAAACCTTTGGACACTCTACCCCTCACTGCACCTAGTTACACAAACAGGTTCCAAACACCAAAAAGACTCTTGCAACATGATTTATTGCACTGCAAACAGCAAGACTTGTTGTTACCAACAATGGGACCTTTTTTTATCAACAGAACAGACTCTTGGATCTGGCCGGTCTCACATGTTTTAGACCCTGAAGCAAAGTCCAGCTGCAAGATAAGATTGTCTGTTTGACCTGGGTGGGAAGAGAATTACTGTTGGGCTTGTGTGACAACCTGCCCGGGGCGGGGACCCCAAGCTTGTGTAACCATGTTGATCAAACAAATGCATTTTGTCAAACCTGTATAAAAGGAAGAGCCAAAGGAGTTATCAGCAGAACACCTCCCTCAGACATCCCGGTGTCTCAGTTGACGTGATCTCCTCATGAGAAATAAACCTTTTTCTTGTCTTCCAGTTTCCATCGCTTGCCTCATTATTTTGATAGCGAACCCAAAGTGAATTAGTGGTGGAACCCTGCACCGGGCAGCATTGAGGGTCTTAGAAGACTCGCTGCCTTTCACAAATACTCTTCTGTTTTGAAGCTCCTAAAACATGGGTATTTTACAAAATACTGTGTTTTAAGTACCCCTCACAATCCGCACTCCTTTCCCCTTTCCATTGGTCATTAAGATCCCCTCAAGCGCTGATTCTCATATAATAATTAATATGATATCCCAGCGTGATTGTTGGAAAATCTGAAGCTCACACCCCCCCAGTCTTATTGATCAAGCTATGTCCCTGCCCGCGGGCTCCCTGTTTGACTTCCACTGAGGGTGAGCTGGACATCTGGCGACCCCCACCCTGAAAGTTTACACTGTCTGCTTTGGAAACACATCTCTTTAAATATCTCTTCTCTGTGTACAAAGCCAGAGAGGATGGGCCTCTCTCTGGGCCACCAGAATTCTAGAGTTTAAACTTGGTAGACCTTTCGCTGGGCTCAGACGTCTTGCTACTAGGGTCCTGAACTGCATAAACAAGAGTTTAAGGACCAGCTCCTTCTATGCATCTGGACTGTGGATAAAAGCTTTACAGCACCATCTTCTAGAGGCATGGATCAGTATACTGAATTTTCTATCTTAGCGAGGATGGAGCATCTCTAGGCTATCACAGATACCCTGTTGCTGGGAAGACTGGAGCTGTGCGGTTTGTCGAGTCCGGGGAGAAGAGGAGCTGCATGGCCTTTAAAAGAGCATAGTCCAGCAGCATCGCCATGCTTGGAGGATGACAAAAAATAACCTACCTCAGAGTCACATGAGTCTGCAGCACCTAGGAATGGATAATTGTGATACCTGCCTCATCTTAGGGCGTGGGTGCGCTTGAATCATCAGAGGACAGTGACTGGTGAAGAGAATACACTCCACTTGGCCCTTTTTACTCTGCAGGTCCCCCATATACACATTGAAAGCCCAAGAGGGACAGAAGTGTTTTTCACTTTCACTTCAGATCTTTCAATAATGCCTGCTTGGCAGCCGCTGAACACCCAGTTTCCACCGCCAATTTAATTAACTCCATACACCTTCCAGATATGAAGAATTCACAATTTAAAGGTGAAGTAGGACTCTAAATCACAATTGATCATTTACTAGTGGTATCCAGTGGGTAGCCACAAGTCCCACGGGTGACCCAATCATATAGAAGGTTTACAGTGGTTACAAGATACACGCCTCTAAATGTTGGCATCTCTGCCAGATCTATTTTGTGTGCCTTTTTCTGTTTATTCTGTCCCCCTCATGCCCGTTTTCTGCCTCCTCTCTGTCCTTCCCGCCGCTGCTGCCCCCACGGCCCCTACACCCCCCCCCTCTCTGCCGGCTCCCGCTGCCCGCCTCCCAGCTGCGCTTCCCTCCCCCCTCCCCTACTTAATGGCGGCCGCGCCGCTGGCAAGCCCGTCTGCGCCCGTCAGCGACCCGACCGCGCCCTGCGCCAGGGACCCTGGTTCTCCAGCCATCCACCGCTACGACTCAGCTGCCCTCCTCGCACTCAAACCCGTAAGAGACAACAACTGCCAGAGATCGACGCCAAACACCACCCACGGCCAGTTCTCCTGCAGATACTGCTGACAATCCTTCACCATCAACAACCCTCCCACGACTGCTGAACCCACGACGGACGCCCGCACCACCGAAGCCCGGACGTGCATACTCCTCAACATGCGCTCCCTCCACAGACACGCCACGGAGATCTGGGACCTGCTCGACACCCTCTCGCCAGACATCGCCTTCTTCACGGAAACATGGACCAACGCCACCTCTGCCCCCGACATCGCCACCGCCATCCCCGACGGATACAAGATCCAAAGAAAGGAGCGCCCCCACCGCCCAGGAGGAGGACTCGCCATCGCACACAAGAGCTCCCTCCGACTCTCCACCTCCAGCACGAGCGACCCCCTCTCCAACACAGAGCACCTCCATTTCCTGATCCAAATCACCCCCAGAACCACGCTGCAAGGGACCCTCGCCTACAGACCCCCCCGGGCCCTGCGCCTCTTCGGCCACCACCATTGCCGACCTCGTCGCACCCCACGCAATCGCCTCCACGGACTACATTCTCATCAGAGACCTGAACTTCCACCTCAACAACCGCAGCGACCCCGACTCCACCACCCTCCTGGACAACCTCGCCAACCTCGGACTGAAGCAGCTCGTCACCACCCCCACCTACAGAGTCGGACACACCCTCGACCCCATCTTCGCAGGAGGGACAAACATCCACTTCAGCCACACCCCACAGCCCCTCTGGACAGACACTTCACCTTCAACACCACTACAGCACCCAAACCCGCCACGCGTCCGCCACGAAGGAACTGGAGCAAGATCACAGAGGAACACCTCAACACCACCCTCCTCCACGACCTCCCCTCCGCCACGACCGACGCCAACTCCGCAGCCAAAGAACTACACCGCTGGATCTCCAGCTGCGCTGACAAGCTTGCACCCCTCCGCCACCCCGTTAAACAACGCCCCCTGAAGGCAGCCTGGTTCACCACAGACCTCCAAGAAGCCAGGCGCTCCTGCAGACGCCTCGAGAAACTCTGGAGGAACAGGAAAACCACCGAAGACCAGAACAACTACAGGAACGCCATGAATGAATACCACAAGAGCATAAGAGCCACAAAGAGGACCTTTATCAAGAACAAAATCCACATCAACGCAAGTAACGCAAAAGAACTCTTCAACGTCATACAGCAGTTCACCAAACCCCCCAGCGAAGCCACGGACATCACTCCATCCCAGGACCTCTGCAACAAGCTCAGCTCCTACTTCCACCTGAAAATCAAGGCCCTCTACGACAACTTCAGCAAACAGACTCCCGACACCACCCCCTCTCCACCACCGACAACCAGCCGACCATCACCACCTGGAAACCTGCTACCACTGAAGACACCACCACGACCATGAAGAACACCCACTCAGGAGCCCCCACGGACCCCTGCCCACCGCACATCTACCACAGAGCCGCCGCCGCCATAGCACCCGAACTAGGCCGGACCATCAACGCCTCCCTCGAATCCAGCATCTTCCCCGACGACTGGAAGCGGGCAGAGGTCAAGCCCCTCCTCAAGAAACCCTCGGCCGACCCGACGGACCTGAAAAACTACCGGCCCATCTCGCTCCTTCCCTTCGCAGCCAAAGTCACCGAGAGATTCGTCAACGCCCAGCTGACCACCTTCATCGAAGAGAACACCATCCTAGACTCCTCCCAGTCCGGATTTCGCAGCAACCACAGCACCAAGACCGCCCTCCTCGCCGCCACCGATGACATCCGCATGCTACTCGACCAGGGCCACACTGCGGCCCTCATCCTACTAGACCTCTCCGCAGCCTTCAACACCGTCTCACACCGCACTCTGGCAGCCAGACTCCACGACGCCGGTATACGAGGAACCGCCCTTGACTGGATCCGCTCCTTTCTCTCCGGCAGAACCCAAAGGATCAGACTCCCTCCCTTCCTCTCCGAACCTACAGAGATCAACTGTGGAGTACCCCAAGGATCCTCGCTCAGCCCCACTCTTTACAACATCTACATGGCCCCCCTCGCCGCCATCATCAGACAGCATGGGCTCAGCATAGTATCTTACGCCGACGACACCCAGCTCATCCTCTCCCTCTCTCATGAAGAACCCCGAAGACACCCGACTCAGCTTCCAAGAAGGAATGAAAGACGGCGCAGCCTGGATGAGCGACAGCTGCCTAAAACTGAACTCGGAGAAGACTGAGGTCCTCGTCCTTGGACCCTCCCCCACGGCGTGGGACAGCTCCTGGTGGCCCCCTGCCCTTGGAAACCCACCCACCCTGACGGACCACGCCCGGAACCTCGGCATCATTCTAGACTCCTCCCTCACCATGACCCGCCAGATCAACGCCATCGCCTCGACCTGCTTCAACTCCCTCCGCATCCTCCGCAAGACCTTCAAGTGGATCCCCCTGAATGCAGAAAGACCGTCACCCATGCACTCGTAACCAGCAGACTGGACTACGGTAACGCCCTCTACGTCGGAATCAACAAAACCCTGCTACACAAGCTCCAAACCATCCAGAACACTGCAGCCAGACTCGTCCTTGGAACCCCACGACACGAGCACATGACCCCGCACCTACGAGACCTCTACTGGCTTCCCATCGAGAAGAGAGTAACCTTCAAGCTACTCACCCACGCCTACAAATCCCTCCACAACATCGGACCCAAATACCTCAATGAAAGAGTGTCCTTCCACGTACCCAAAAGGAACCTCTGCTCCGCCAACCTCGCCCTGGCAGAGACCCCCACGCATCTGCAGAACCAGAGCAGGTGGAAGAGCCTTCTCCTACGTCGCAGCAAAGATCTGGAACGAGCTCCCAGTCAACATCAGACGCTCCCCCACTCTGCACACCTTCAGGAAGAGCCTCAAGTCCTGGCTCTTCGACTGATCAGGAGCTGCCCCCCCCCCACCCAGCGCTTTGAGACCCGCACGGGTGAGTGGCGCGCTTTATAAACCCCTGATTGATTGATTGATACCCAGGCAAGCACCAGTCGTCCTCCTGTTGGAGCACTGTCTATCAGGCTGAGATGGAGATGCAATTGGTCTTCCTCTGAACTCTGACCAGTGCCCACCCTGTCACTAACCATCAATGTGCCCCATGAACCGGGCACTGGAACATTGAAACCAGTGTCTATAGTGGATTGGGGACCAAAGTTTACTTTTAGATGGTGTGAAAACCTTCTTGCAGATTCTTAGCCATCTGTGCCCCCAAGTTACACCTTGTATCAAGGACAGATGAACAACTAGATCAAAGGGCAAATGTATCTTAGTATCCTGATACATTTGCGGCATTCTGACACTTCATATATTTGAGAACACTGCAGCAGAAAAAGAACAAACCCAAATGATGCCAGAGGTTGCAAAGGTCTTGTGATCGCTGTACCGTAGAGTAGCATTGGCCATAAGCCCCAGCTATTTTTAATACAGCTCTTTCTCACAGAAATCCTACAAACTGTTTTGGCTAGTATCATGGCCTCAGAAGGTGCTAGAAACCAGCTTGTCTTGATGACCACTATCAGCTACGTGTAAAAAAAAAAAAAAATCTATTCTTTTTGAAGAGCTTTAGCTCCGACTGCACATAGAGCTTGTCCTGTGTGACGACAGTCACACTATGTCTGATTTTCAAACATAGCACCGTCACTTCCAGGAGTAAGGCTGGACTGCTTGGCCCAGCTACCTTTGGAGAGTCAAGTGTACTAAGTAAGTAACTCAGTAATTCAATTATAGTGCATCAGTGCCCGAGGATATGAGACACCAATGGAAAGCAACAGTGCCCACCATGGACGCTGCCCAGAAACCATCGACTGCCACAGGATACGGAAGCCCTCCTAGGTTAGATTAGAGATTGTTTGCAAACACCCCTATAGCCCACATGCTTCCAAGCGCGGACAGTGGTGGTTTTGCTCTTTTCTCTCATTATGTGTCCTCGCCTTATGTCCATCCCAAACTTGCACAGGAGGTAACAGTGGTTGATCTTTATGCACCTTGAGCAGCCCAATGTTACGAGCCTATCGCCTCTGGATTCTCAAGTCTGATCCCAACCTTTGCCTGCGACGGTCGCGGATGCTGCAACAATCTGGGTATTCGTACCGCCCCAATCACAAAGATGAGCACCCTATTAATGAGGCTCAATGGAGAGAGCCTAAGTTATGTTGAAGATGGGAAAGCACTCTCCTCTCGCCGCACTCTGAGTCCTATCTATTTCTCGTCCTTCAAAGTAAAGAACTGAGACAAAGGTGAGGAGTCCACTGGCGCCCTCATCAAAAATACTGAACTGAAAGAATGTGCATAACGTTATGGGAAGGGGCAAAGTTACCAGTCCCGGCTGTCTGCTCCTTACCAAATGAACACAGAAAATCTCAAACACAACCCCCTAACTTTTAAACTTTTTTTAACCTTGCACCTTCTACAAATGTGGGTGGAGTCCTGCATTTCGCCTCCGAAACCTGTGTCAGCCCTAACTGGGCACGACAAGCCCAGAGATACAGCAAACATCTGATCAGCAAACTCAAAAGGCGGTTGACAACACAGCCAGAATACAAGGCACCTCTTTGTTTTATTTAGCTCCTGCCAAAATCTAGTAATATGCAAACAGTGAGAGAAAAAAAAGACATCAGGGCTGGTCTTGCTAGTGTAAGGAGCAGGAACAGAGATAACGAACGAGGCACTTGGAAACACCCAAGTCTTGCAGGTGGCCATATTTAGGGACATTACCGAAAGTCACATTTACTGGGAACAACAACGAGAGACTACTTACTGAATGAACATACTTTTATTCCCACCAATGTGTCAAGTAAAATAAACCCACCCAAGGACTCCTTTTCTCAGAGGGGGTTTGGACCTGTTCAGCCACTTCATCCAGCAAACAGGCTTCCTCGCGGACAAGCAGCGACTTGCCCGGTTCGACCTACCTCCCTTTGTGCAAACAGAGGACTCCTGGTGCCAAAGTCCCCGATGACTGTATCCACAGGACTATGGTACAGGGCACTTACCCTTGGGGGCACTGAACTTCTGAAGCAAATCAATAATAACAAGCTTTGGCATAGCCAATAGGTCTCGCTTTTGGGACCTTATAAGTGATTAGCCATGCAACACTTGATGTTGTTTAATGAAGGATATTGTGCTGGATAACTAAACACTTATAATGTCCCAAAGGCGAGACCTATTGGCTATGCTTTGGGGGGCCTTATAAGTGTTTACGTAGAGCTATTGACTTTGCTAATGTTTTTAAGCTGTTCTGTAGAGAAGTGTGGCTGCTGCCCAGCATGCTGAGAAGTTGTAATTAAAAAGTGTAAGAAGCACTGAGTGATGCTGTGGTGTCGTTCAGTGATGCTGTGGTGTCATTGAGTGATGCTGTGGTGTTGTTCAGTGATCCTGTGGTGTCGTTCAGTGATGCTGTGGTGTCGTTGAGTGATGCTGTGGTGTCGTTGAGTGATGCTGTGGTGTCGTTGAGTGATGCTGTGGTGTCGTTGAGTGATGCTGTGGTATCGTTGAGTGATGCTGTGCTGGCCCCGAGTTATTCAGCGGTGGCGTTGTGTGATGCTGTGCTGGCCCTGATTGAAGCTGTGGTAGCGCATAGTGATGCTGTGGTGTTCCTGAGTGATGCTGTGGTGAAGGTGATTGATCCTGTGGTGGCCCTGAGTGACGGTGTGGTGGCCCTGAGTGACGGTGTGGTGGCCCTGAGTGATGGTGTGGTGGCCCTGAGTGACGGTGTGGTGGCCCTGAGTGACGGTGTGGTGGCCCTGAGTGACGGTGTGGTGGCCCTGAGTGACGGTGTGGTGGCCCTGAGTGACGGTGTGGTGGCCCTGAGTGACGGTGTGGTGGCCCTGAGTGACGGTGTGGTGGCCCTGAGTGACGGTGTCGTGGCCCTGAGTGACGGTGTCGTGGCCCTGAGTGACGGTGTCGTGGCCCTGAGTGACGGTGTCGTGGCCCTGAGTGACGGTGTGGTGGCCCTGAGTGACGGTGTGGTGCTGCTGACTGATGCTGTGGTGCTGCTGACTGATGCTGTGGTGATGCGGTTTGATGCTGTGACGCTGCTGAGTGATGCTGTCGTGGTACTGAGTGATGCTGTCGTGGTACTGAGTGATGATGTGGTGTTCCTGAGTGATGTTGTGTTGGTGCTGAGTGCTGTGGTGAAGGAGAGTGATGCTGTGGTGAAGGAGAGTGATGCTGTGGTGAAGGAGAGTGATGCTGTGGTGAAGGAGAGTGATGCTGTGGTGAAGGAGAGTGATGCTGTGGTGGCCCTGAGTGATGTGGTGGCCCTGAGTGATGTGGTGGCGCTGAGTGATGATGTGGTGGTGCCGAGTGATGATGTGGTGGTGCCGAGTGATGATGTGGTGGTGCCGAGTGATGATGTGGTGGTGCCGAGTGATGATGTGGTGGTGCAGAGTGATGATGTGGTGGTGCAGAGTGATGATGTGGTGGTGCCGAGTGATGATGTGGTGGTGCCGAGTGATGATGTGGTGGTGCCGAGTGATGATGTGGTGGTGCCGAGTGATGATGTGGTGGTGCCGAGTGATGATGTGGTGGTGCCGAGTGATGATGTGGTGGTGCCGAGTGATGCTGTGGTTGAGCCGAGTGATGCTGTGGTAGTGCATAATGATGCTGTGGTGGCGCTGAGTGATGTTGTGGTAGTGCATAATGATGCTGTGGTGGTGCTGAGTGATGCTGTGGTGGTGCTGAGTGATGCTGTGGTGGCGCTGAGTGATGCTGTGGTGGCGCTGAGTGATGCTGTGGTGGCGCTGAGTGATGCTGTGGTGGCGCCGAGTGATGATGTGGTGGCGCCGAGTGATGATGTGGTGGTGCCGAGTGATGATGTGGTGGTGCAGAGTGATGATGTGGTGGTGCAGAGTGATGATGTGGTGGTGCAGAGTGATGATGTGGTGGTGCCGAGTGATGATGTGGTGGTGCCGAGTGATGATGTGGTGGTGCCGAGTGATGATGTGGTGGTGCCGAGTGATGATGTGGTGGTGCCGAGTGATGATGTGGTGGTGCCGAGTGATGCTGTGGTTGAGCCGAGTGATGCTGTGGTTGAGCCGAGTGATGTTGTGGTAGTGCATAATGATGCTGTGGTGGCGCTGAGTGATGCTGTGGTGGCGCTGAGTGATGCTGTGGTGGCGCTGAGTGATGCTGTGGTGGCGCTGAGTGATGCTGTGGTGGCGCTGAGTGATGCTGTGGTGGCGCCGAGTGACGCTGTGGTGGCGCCGAGTGACGCTGTGGTGGCGCCGAGTGACGCTGTGGTGGCGCCGAGTGACGCTGTGGTGGCGCCGAGTGACGCTGTGGTGGTGCCGAGTGATGCTGTGGTGGTGCCGAGTGATGCTGTGGTGGTGCCGAGTGATGCTGTGGTGGTGCCGAGTGATGCTGTGGTGGTGCCGAGTGATGCTGTGGTGGTGCCGAGTGATGCTGTGGTGGTGCCGAGTGATGCTGTGGTGGTGCCGAGTGATGCTGTGGTGGTGCCGAGTGATGCTGTGGTGGTGCCGAGTGATGCTGTGGTGGTGCCGAGTGATGCAGTATGTAGTATAGTGTGGAACAAAAGCTAAGCAAAGGGAGTAAGTTAGACCAAAGATTCAGATTTCATCATCACTAAGAAAGCGGCGACGAGTTATGTAAAATTGCAGAAATCATCATGTGAAAGTAGCTGAACTGTGGTCGTTCAAGTATTTTGTTTAAACATCATGCACACAAGTCAGAACTATTTTTACAAATGCACAAATTAAAGGAGTTTTGTCAAATATCACTCATGGCAGGCTGAAAAGGTACCAGAAAAATAATTTACTAGACACAATTTGGGAGAGAAAGCGAGAGGAAAGCCAGATGGCGCCTAATCTTTGGGAGAGCAAGCGAGAGGAAAGCCAGATGGCGCCTGATCGAGCGATGCGAGGAATGCGCGTTACTGTGCGCGTAACCGCACGCTCTAGGCCACCCAAAAAGTTGTGGTCGGCTTTTTAAAGCCCACTCACAAAATGTCTCGCCAGACCAGCGCATGCGCTGGCTCAGGTGAGACCTAAAAAGGATACTAGGGTTAATGCACCAGCTGCAGAGATCTGCGTATAACCTGCAGGTCACAGGTTCTGTGAAAGGCAGCGAGTCTTCTAAGACCCTCAATGCTGCCCGATGCAGGGTTCCACCTCTAATTCACTTTGGGTTTGCTATCAAAATAATGAGGCAAGCGCTGGAAACTGGAAGAGAAGAAAATGGTTTATTTCTCATGAGATCACGTCAACTGAGACACCGGGATGTCTGAGGGAAGTGTTCCGCTGACAACTCCCTTCGCTCTTCCTTTTATACAGGTTTGACACAATGCATTTGTTTGATCAACATGGTTACAAAAGCTTGGGGTCCCCGCCCCGGGCAGGTTGTCACACAAGCCCAACAGTAATTCTCTTCCCACCCAGGTCAAACAGACAATCTTATCTTGCAGCTGGACCTTGCTTCAGGGTCTAAAACATGTGAGACCGGTCAGATCTAAGAGTCCGTTCTGTTGATAAAAACAGGTCCCATTGTTGGTAACAACAAGTCTTGCTGTTTGCAGTGCAATAAATCATTTTGCAAGAGTCTTTTTGGTGTTTGGAACCTGTTTGTGTAACTAGGTGTTGTGAAGGGTAGAGCGTCCAAAGGCTTGTCTGAAAACAGGGATGAGAGGAAAAACGAGTTTGTGGCAGCAAGTGGCGCTGAGGTTTGTTGTGGCAATAGAGTTTATAGCCCCCAGCACACATACCAGGTCGGTCAGAGGGTCAGAGGGATGCTAGTAAGGGCAGGGTGAAACAAAGGTGACCAACAGAGTACAAAATGGCTGTGATAGATCAAAATGACTGCAACTTATGTGCACATAGAATTCCACCAGACAAGATGGCGCAGGTAATGTTCATAATTGTCATTTTGCTTTTAACAGTGGCCCCTTTGAACATAACTAGCCAGCTTGTCAGTCTATTTCGATCTCCATAATGTCCTGTATCTCGATCATACATCACTCTCATTTTTGTTAGCTGAGTGTCCATAGTCTTAGGGTGTAAGGTAGTTATGCAAAGAGAACACAAAGGTGGTATACAGTGTATACCCAAACAACCACCACATATTGTCAATACTGGGACCAAGAGAATCATTGATATTTTCCAACCCCACTCCTTCAAGATGCCCCAAAGCCAACTTCCAATTGTCCAAGTCTCTGATCCTTGATGAATTTCTGAAGATAGTCTATGGAGATGTTCGATTGCTTCATAGACAGAAGGTGAATTATCAGGAATGTATACACAGCAGCTGGCACCGATGATGCGGCATGCTCCTCCACGGTCCGCTAGTACCACGTCCAGGACCATGCGATTTTGCAGGGTAACCAGACGGACCGCTTGGAGCTCAGCAGTGTTGTTGGTGAGGATGCCAGCAGTGACGTTCAGGGCGGTCTCTACCGCTTGGGACAGATGTCTGATGGCTCGGCTGTTTGCCATCGGACCCCATAGCGGGACGAGCCCTTTTGCTGCGTCGAGGAACTGTGATGAGGCAGAGTCTGCTTGATCAATGTCTTTAGAACGCTTTTCTCGATGATGCTCTGCAGGGGCTGTGTAGGTTAGTGGCAAAACAAAGGCGATGTAGCATGTGCCCCCCCAATTTCTTGGGAGCCAGGTGTAGGCTTTGGTTCCACAAACAAAGTACATATTGGGTGATGCAACAAGCGCTGGGGGTTGGCAGTGTTCAAAGTCCTTACAATGCTACAGGTGCTGTGACCCACATTCTTAGTCCCACGGCCTTCAATGCATACAAGGCCAGAGACGTTCACCACAGATAGGGCCACAGTCAGTGTTGCAGCAGTTCTTTTCTTCAGGTAGGAAAATGTGGCTCTGTTAGGATTATTGAACACTTGCATTTCCACTCGTTCTTTGGCGGGGACATCAATCTGGAATGTCGCATTGAAGGTGTGAGGGCAGAAGGGGGCGGCTGTCGTTCCTGTTTTGTTTCGCCAGAACTCGTTGTAGAACTGGGCGATTGTTCCGTCGGAAGTGGCATTGTCTTTGTAACTTTCTTGTAGGAGCATCATCCAGGCAAGGCAAGATCCGTGAATAGAAAAGGGCGAAGGGATGAAAGGGATGGAATGTTCAGTGGCATGTGGTAACAGCCCACAGACCCAACAGTTGGTAGCATTGGTGGCAAGATTGTGTTGGTGCAACATCTGCACGAAAGAATTATTCCAGAATTCTTTGCGTCGTTCTCGGAGATGTGGCGGTAGTGATACCAGGTAGTGTTCTTTCTTGGTGGTTGGTTGCATGGTGGGTGACAATGTTCTGTATGCAGGGGCATTCTCTTCAATGATCCAGAGTGCGACCATTAGCAGGAGACAGGTGAGAAATGCGGCTACAAGTGCAATTGTCTTTGTGCTGTGCAGGTTAGCAGTCTTGGTGTCTTTGCGGTGGTTTTGCAGGTGTTCAGTTTCTTCCATCATCTTCGAGGAGCTCAACAACTGTTAGGACCACAGAATTTTGTCTGGCGCTTTCCTGGTAGCGTTGTTTGACTGTGCTACCGATCTGAGACCTTCACTCAGTTAGTGGCCTGGTCGTTGGAGCTCCCTCCTTTCGTCGATCTTAGGTTGTACCCTTTCCTGGATGGCACAGTGGGGTCGGGAAATTCTGATAGTTCGAGGGTGTCTTCTTGTGGGTAGCAACTCAGAGCTGGTCGGTCTCTCGCGAGTACTTCCTCTTGCACCTCCACCCCTTCACAGGTTGCCAGGGTTGGAGGGATGGGCATGCAGCCAGTTTCGTTTTCCTTGCACTCGGGGCAGTTCGGGTGGTGATCAGGACTTGCCAGGGGCCCGTCCACCTAGTCTCCAGATTCTTCGTTCTTTGGAAGTTGCGAATTAATATATGGTCGCCTGGCTTTATTTCATGTCCCGGGCCCCTGGATACGTCAGGCAAGGCTTGCTGCACCTGTTGGTGGATAATTATTAGCTCGTTTGTCAATTTATGCAAGTAATCCGACATTAATATGTTCGGGACATCGTTAATGGAGGTGGGTCTTGGTGCCGCCCAAATGCTAAGGCGGTATTGTCGCGGGTGGGATAGGCCTCCACCCATTTGCTAAAAGCGCACACAACCACCAGGACATATTTTAGACCAAGGCATCTCTCTAGTTGAATGTAATCCATTTGAAGGATTTCAAAGGGGTGGTCAGGGACTCCAAACCCTCCCCGTGGTACTACTGTCCCCTTCCCTGGGTTGTGTTGTAGGCAGACTATACATTGTTGTACTAGGCGTTTTGCAGATTCTGCTATCTTGACGTTATGCCATACTCTGGTGATTAGTTCAATCACGGGGTGGAGCCTATGTGTGCTGGTAAATGTGCCATGGTCAATATGGGGATGAGGTAGGCATTGGGTAACAGCCATTTATTTCCGTCTTTAGTTCTCCAGCAATCTTCCTCGTCTTTTAGTCCCACCTTTTCCCACTCGGTCAATTCGTCTTGTGTGCCTGTAGTCTGTATGTCCCTTACAGTGGTCCTAGCGTCAGTCCATCGTTCAGCTTGTGACCTGGTCACATACATTCGTGTCGTAGTTCTGTCTCCTGCCGTGGCTCGGGCAGTAACGTCTGCTAGTGCATTTCCTGTCCAATGAGATCAGTCACTTTCCTATGTGCTTGGCATTTTATCACTGCTAACTTCTTGAGGAGGACTGCTTGCGTCAAGGCGGAGACTAAATCTCCATGCAGGATGGGTGTACCGTGTGAAGTCAGGAACCCTCTTTCTTTCCATAAGATCCCAAAATGGTGAACCACCCCGAAGGCATATTGGCTGTCGGTGTATATGTTAACTGTCGTGTCAGTCGCTAAGATACATGCTCGTGTGAGGGCAATGAGTTCTGCAGCCTGGGCTGAACGTTGGGGAATACGGGCTGTTTCCAGAACGGTTCGGGCTGTAGTGACAGCGTATGCAGCTGAGGTGGTGCCGTCGGGGAGTTTGATGCACGAACCATCCACCCATAGTTCTCCATCTGGTTCTAGAAAGGTGGTGTCTCTGAGATCTATTCTACTCTTTGTTTGGTAATCGGTTAGTGTCACACAGTCGTGTAGTGGAGTCACGCTAGGATCATTTTCGGGTAGGGGTAACAGTGTGGTTGGATTGAGGGTGGTGCATCGCTTTAGGGTAATGTGCGGTGCTAGCAGGGTCAACTCATATCCTGTCAGTCGGGCGCTAGTCAAGTGTTGGGTTTTGGTCTGGTTTAGTAGTGTGTCGACTGCATGGGGTACTAAAACAGTGACTGGATTGGAGAGTACTATTCCTTCGCTCTGGCGTATCGATACTGCTGCAGCTGCCACAGCGCGCAGGCACGCTGGCAGCGCTCTGGCTACTGGATCGAGGGTGGCAGAGAAATATGCACAAGGGCGTTGTTTTTGACCAATTGATTGTGTTAGGACAGACAATGCACATCCTTCCCTCTCGTGCGTGTAGAGGAAGAATGGTTTGGAGTAATCCGGGGTTCCTAGGACAGGTGCTGAACAAAGGGCATTGCTGGCATTCGGGGGTCCAGGGGAGAGGTGAGGGGATGTCTTTAGCTAGGAGGGAGAGAAGGGGTTTGACAATGAGGCTAAAGTTCGGTAACCACTGTCTGCAAAATGAGGTGAGACCTATCAAAGAGCGGACTTGTTTCTGATCTTTGGGGACAGGGGTGTCTAGAATTGTCTGGATCCTGTCAGGCGTGAGTTTCCTCCCTTCTTTGGATAAAAGGTGACCCAAATACGTCACTTGTGATTTACAGAACTGCAATTTCTTTCGGGAGACCTTGTGACCATTCTCAGCAAGAAAATGGAGTAGTTTGATGGTGGCTGTGACGGCTATTGGTATGGTGTCCGCTGCTAGAAGGATGTCATCTACATATTGTATTAGTGCCACTCCATCTGGCAATTGTATGGCGTCCAACTGTCTTTTAAGCGCCTGGCTATAGATGCTTGGGCTCTCAGTGTACCCCTGAGGTGCTCTGCAAAATCTGTACGAACGGGAGTTTAGGGTGAATCCAAATAGATAGCGGCTGTCCTTGTGTATAGGTATGGAAAAGAATGCGTTTTTGAGGTCAATTACAGTGAAGGTGGTGGCAGTGGAGGGGATTAAGGTTGTTGGAAACGGGGTTACCGAGTCCGTTACGGTAGCATGGCGCAAAGCGGGGAAGGCACGCGAAGGCAATGTGTAAGGCAGTTGTGCAGCACACTCTTACCTTGACTCAGAAATGCGAAGCAATAATAGGACACCACACCAGGCTTGCGTAATTAAAATCAAGTTCTTTTATGTAACTCAAGGTTGCATCAGTTGAGGCATATTACTTCCTTTACATTGCAAATCATTACGTTATTCAACTGGTGCACATCCTTATTAAAAATACCATCAACAGTGTAGAATCATCTCCTAATCACAGCCCCTATAACGATCCCAGGGTGCAGTAATAAAATATGGCCTAAAACATACAATTCACTTCATGAATATTAAATGAGGAGTAACTAGGCACTTTACGTTACATTCTCAACAGGGCCTGCAGTTGTCTAGGCACCCCCATAGGCATTACACAGGGCGTCGCCAATCCGGTACACCCGCCACATAAAAACACTTCAACTTTGGGCAGGGTACACGTGAGTTCACTTCCATGAATTACCTTCCCTTCAGCTAAGGACATTTCATTATATGCATATTCATCAGGCCTAGACAATTAGTAAAGCAGGCGTAACAATATGTTAAGGGAAATACTAGGGGGGACCCCTCAACATGTCCGTTATACTGGGGCTTCCCTATAGTGGAGGACCCCTGGGTCTCCAAGGGGAGGTCAGGGTTAAATCAGGCTGGTGAAGAAAAGGTATGCAGTTCCTGTAAAGGAGAGGGAAGAGGGAAAGGAGGGGCAGGGCAGGGGACTGGCAAGGTCCCTAACTACAAAAAAGAGAATTTTAGTAGAAGAGGCGAAGGACTGGGAAGTCCTTCCTTTCGGAATGAGTGCCCTCACACACCCAGCCTGCTGGGTGTCATGCTTCATCATCGGGCATGCTCCTCGTCGGGTCGGTGCTGCAATACCCGACGGGCACCCTATGCAGGTGCTCTTTGGCGGAGATCTTTTATTCCTTGCCGTATAGTGCGGTGGGTGTGAGGGGCCTTAACAGTGTAGGTGTGCAATTGTGTGAATTAAAACAGGGAAATAGAAGGGTCAGGTAAATTAAACTTTAATGATCCTGCCTTCCCCTGATTAAAAATGAAGTTGGCAACTCACTGCAAAAATCCTGCAGCGTGTTATGCTCAAACTTGTACGGTCAACATGTTTCTTGCCTGTTTAGTCAGAAGGATCTAGTGGCAATTCTTCAGGACCTAGTGAAAAATAAAACTCTACACTATAGTAGACTATGATGTTCTATCCTATTAACAAGAAGGTAGGGGGCACCAAGAGGTAAAGTACCTGATGATGCAGCAGCCAATCTGAAATGAGAAATACAACAATGAAAACAATCCATATCAGAGAGCGATCATACTCTAAAATTCTGCCCTCTTATGCCTCAATAGTGCCACCAGTCTGTGCACTATAACAAAAGTAATGTGCCTTGCTAAAAAGTGGTCATGCTTGTCAACCACGATACCCATGCTGTGCTTAATGCCTTGGTATATGGAAAATGAAACACAGCGGGTTCGGATCATGCGGTGAGGAATTAAAAACGGAGAAGAAGTGGCAACATAATGAGTGAAAGGCAACTCACCTCAAACTATCTTCAGAAAGGCCCCTTCAGTTCACGGCAAGTGTGGGACACGGTAAAGTGTTAGTGTCCTAAGAAGGGGCCCACAAGAAGTAGTGTGAGCGTGTACACAAGACACGCGGAAGATGGACAAAATTTGGGGGTTGGTAGCCTCTGATGTAGCGAGAGGCAACAATAAGGTGGCTAAGAAACAGGACCCCACGTCTCGGATCGTCACCCACGATCAAGCAGGCACAGCAGCCAGCCCCTGCCCACCGGCGAGGCGTGCGGCCGCCCCTCAGGGAGAGTGGTAGCCGCTCCGTCCGCCGAGTGCGCCAGTATGCCGGGGGCCGCCTGCAGATAGATGGAATCGTGAGGGGCGTGCCCCAGATCGCGGGTATGCTGTCGACGCCGAAATTCGGCGTCCAAGCCTATGCCTAAGAAAGTGTCCTCGTACAGGCAAAAGTCAAACCAAGATCCTCCTGCACTGGGGAGAAAGATTATACTCACCAAGAAAACGCGCCCAGGTGACGAGTGACCTACCCTGCACTGCCGGATCCGGGAGGTAATGAACCCAGCCAGGCTGGGGATTTAAATGGTAGCGGAAATGGCGCGCAGGGCGGGGACATGTCAACAAGAACACTGGAGACTAGTGTGTGTGCTAGGCCCCCGGTGGAGAGAGGTGGAGATGTATGGTGGCCATCTTGGAATAGTCTCAAATGTCACAACAGGCGCCATCTTAGACCGTGCAAATTAGAACATACAAAAATTGTATATAGCGCATGGCTGTGAAAACAGAGGGGTGGAAATGTATGGTGGCCATCTTGGCAAAAATCTCATAAGACACAACAGGCGCCATCTTTGAACGTGCAAAATAGAGCATAAGAGATTGCATCTAGCGCGTGACTGTAAAACCAGACAATTGGCCATGACAGAATGGTATCGGCTATATTCTGTTAAGGCTACTCCAAGGAATATCTTCGTTGAGCCCGTGTTTATCAGTGGCCAGACGAAAAATCCATCTCTGTTCGATCCTAAAAAGTGCACTTGGGGAGATAGCAGAATGTGCTTCCAAAATAACCCAACTCAAGTTGTCACAAGTGTGTCCAACAGTCTCAAAATGTGTATAAAGTTTGGTCGTTACTTTGTGACACCGTATGTTGCTCTTGTGTTCCCCAATCCGGGTTTTTACTGACCTTGTTGTCATTCCCACATACCGAAGGTTGCATGGGCATGAAAGCAAGTAAATGCAGTTAGTAGTGTTGCAGTTGGTATGTTTAATTAATTTCCAAGTGAAATTATCAGAAAAAGTTATTTCTTTCGTGGGTTTGGTCAATGTGCACGCTACACAGGACCCACAAGGGTAGTGTCCCGAGACTGGTGGAAGGTCCCATAGAACTCTCTGTGTGGGTACAGTTTTAGTTTTGGGTCTGGTATGGATCAATATATCCTTGAGGTTACTTGTTCTTTTGAACGCAAACCTGGGTGTGGGGAGTCTTAGATCACCTGTGTTGAGAATACCCCAGTGCTTGCGAATGATATTTCTAATCCTGTTGGAATCGGGGGTGAAGGATGTAACACAAGTGAGGGTCTCAATGTGTTCTTTGTGATTAACTTCCAACAGGGCCTCTCTGTTATTATGCCTAGCCCTTTTCATAGCTACAGCTACTTTATGTCGTGGATATTCCCGTGCATGTAAGTTAGCTGCCAATTTCTTGGCTTCTGATTTGAAATCCTCGGCAGAGCTACAATTTCTCCTGATACGGAGGAATTGGCCAAATGGTAAGTTATCTTTCAGGGCCCTGGGGTGGTGGCTGCTGAACAAGAGGAGACTGTTACTGTCAGTGGGCTTTTTATACAATTTGGTACTCAAGCGTCCCTCAGTCAGGAAGATGTTGAGATCGAGAAAGGGGATCCTACAGTCAGAAATCGTGTGGGTAAATTTAAGGTAGGGGTTCAAAGTGTTGACCCATATACAAAAATCGTCACACGTTGTCCTATCTCCCTTCCAAAAAATCAAGATGTCGTCGATGTAACGCTTCCACAATATCAAGTTATTTAAATAAGGATTGCGAACATCAAAAATGAGCCTAGTTTCAAAAGCTGCCACGTAAAGACAGGCCAAACTTGGAGCAAAAGTGCTGCCCATAGAAGTACCCTGTGTCTGGTGGTAGAGTTTGTTATTATACTCAAAAAAGTTTTCGGTAAGGGCAAGGGTGGCACATTCCATGATAAAAGAAACCGGTGTGGGAGAGTTCCAGTCAGTGGAGTAGAGAGCATCCTCAATCACTTCTAGAGTGGCACGTTGAGGGATGTTAGTGTACAACGCCTCTACGTCCAGGGTTACCAACATATTAATCTCATCCTGAAATTGAAAACCCTCTATCAAACGGAGTACATCAGTGGTATCTAGAAGGAATGATGGTGTCTCCTTAACTAGTGGCTGGGCCCTCTCCTCACTGGGGCCTCGCCTTACACCAAATGTTAAGGAGGGCTCTTCCCTCGTTAGTCCCCCAGGGAATGCTGGCCCCCGGCCCCCAGGGGCTTGATGTGGAGCCCGAGGGGCCTCCCGGGCTCACCTGCTGTGATGTGGCTGGTCGCTCTTCCACGCGACTGACTCCCTCCCGGGCCAGCCCTTTGATTGGCGGGGCGGGGCCCAAAGCGAGTTCCACGGCCCTCCGGCCGGCGTTGCAGGACGTTGGGGGGGCCGGTATTGCTCTCCTCCGGCCCCGTGGAGTCAGCGGTATCAGAGGGGAAAGGGAGCGGGAGCCGGCAGTCCTTCTCGGACGGCTTCCCGCTTCCCTCGGCTGCACACGGAGTCCCTCCTACCTCCGTACGCGCTGGGGGCGGGCCGAGTACGCCGCCCAATCCCTGCGCGGCCTGGGATATCTTCCCGGGGCTCCCGCTGGCAGTGGAGCCCCTCCGGCGTCGTTCTTCTGCTGGCTCCGGCAGGGGCCAATCACGTCGCGGCCTTCTCGGGGGCGCGACCTATGACGCGGTCGGCGTCCCCGGTCCCACGGCAACGGCGCTAGCGGGCCTCGAGGCCTAGGAAGGCAGCAGTTCTCTTCACGCAGCCCTCCTGGGCTGCGGCGGCGTCCTTTTCGGCCGCGACTTCGGCGGTAGGGCTCTCGGGCCCGGCGGTGATCTCAGGGGCGATTTGGGAAGCTTCGGTGAGGGCGCGGACGGCGCACCTCACCACCCCAAACTCGGCGGTACCTCGGCTGTCCTCACAGTGCTCCTCACGCGGCGACGGCCGCAGCAGCAGCAGAGAGTAGACACGAGGTGAGTGGCTTGGGGCAACTTCCTGTCAGGAAAGATACAGCGCGGAGCGCGCTGGCAGCCTATGAGCAGGGCTGCGTGGGAAGGGTTCGTGGGGACAGTCCAGCTGCAGGCAGGGATGGATAGGGGGGTGAAGGTCTAGCGCTTAGGGCACGGCGCTTTACCTCGTGATCCCCAGTTGAAGATTCAGCCTGGGTTGACTGGCTGTCAGGTTATGGGTTCCAGTTACACTTGGTTTCAGAATCTTGTCATGAGCTTCTTTTGAGAAGTGGCTTAGTATAATGTCCGTGACAAACGTTTCTTGTCAGAAAGTTCTTCTTCTTATGAGGGGGGGTTTTGTGAGTTGGTGGTTCTGGGGTTGCTTGATGTTCCTCCCAGCACGCTGAAGGTGGTTCCCTGGGTCCCCTCACACTGGGCAAGGTCAGTGGGTGGTGGGCGTTCCTCAGCTATCTTACTTCAGCAGGGCCTCAGCCCTGTCAGCAGCAGTAGTGTAGGTCTCCCCTAGGCCCTAAAGCCTATACTCCGGCGCAGGTTCTCCCAGGTTCAGCGGTGCTCCAACCTAACTGACTAAAGGTTTTCCCACCAAGCCTCTTATACCCCTAGGTCAGGTGACCCTCCTAAAGGCGGCAAAACATAACTCCTCCCACAGCCCGGAAGGTTCTGGAACCTTCCACCTATCTAGCTATGTGGCCCAGAGGCGGGGACGGGATGGATACTGTATCCCTATGTCCCAGCCTGACCCTGGCTACTAGCGTGTATGTGTGTAAGGCCCTTCTGCAGTAGCAGGGGCCTGTGGCAGCCATCTTTAGTGAGAGAGCACCTGCACCTCAGCACTGACCAGCAGTGGCAAGGCGCCCGGAGACCTAGGTCCAGTAAAAATATGGTGGCAAAAATGAGGCGCAAAAGGGAAAAAAAACAGGGCAAGACCACCCTAGGGCTGACAGGTCTAACAAAGGTCAAAATTGTCGTGATGTCGGAAACTACTGGGTATTGTGGCACTACGATTTTGTTCATCTCCCGCAGGTCAATGATGAAGCGGTAGGCTTTTCCGTCTCCCTCTCCCAGTCTCTTTACAATCGGTAGTATGGGACTATTACAAACGTTGCTCACTACTTCCTCTACCACCCTTGCCTCTACCAAAGAGTGTATGATCTCTGTCAGTGCCTTCTCACCCTCTGGCGATATTTTGTACTGCGGTACTTTCGGTAGGGTTGCGTCCTGTCGTATTGTTAAGTGTACTGGGTCAATCATCATTCGTCCTACTGTTAAGAACAAAACTACAATCATGAACATTCTGCGCCATCTTGTCTGATGAAAGTTCCTACGTGCACATAAACTACAGTCATTCTGATTGACCACAGCCATTTTGTACTCTGTTGGTCACCTTCATTTCACCCTGTCCTCTAGCAGCCGTCTGACTCTCGGACCAAACCTGATATGTGTGCTGGGGGCTATAAACTATTTCCACGACAAACATCAACATCACCTGCTGCCTCAAACTCGTCTTTCCTCTCATCCCTGCACAAACAGGTTACAAATACCAAACAGACTCTTGCAAGCATGGTTTATTGCACTGCACACAGCACGACTTGTTTTTGCCAACAATGGGACCTGTTTTTATCAACAGAACGGACTCTTAGATCTGGCCGGTCTCACTTGTGTTTAGACCCTGAAGCAAGGTCCAGCTGCAATTAAATTGTCTGTTTTTGACCTGGGCGGGAGGAGAGTTAATGTTGGGCTTGTGTAACCATGTTGATGAAACAATGTTGGGCTTGTGTAACCATGCTGATGAAACAATATCAGGCTTGTGTGACAACCTGCCCGGGCGGAGACTCCAAGCTTGTAACCATGATAAATGAAACAAATACATTGTGTAAAACCTGTATAAAAGGAAGAGCCAAAAGCATTGCAAGCAGAACACCTCCCTGAAGACATCCTGGTGTCAGCAGTTGACGTGGTCTCCTCTTAAGAGTAATAAACCTTTTTCTTGCCTTCCAGCTTCCAACGCCTGCCTCGTTATTTTAGATAGCAAATCCAAAGTGGATTAAAGGTGACCTTGCGCCGGGCAGCATTGGGGATCTCAGGAGACTCGCTGCTTTTCACAAATTGGCGCCCAACGTGGGTCCCATCAGAGACACGTGGGTCCAGTAGAGAGGTCCTAACGACGGAGTGAACGACTAAATGATTGGAGTGCACCTGCCTGAAAGAGACCCTCGTCTGGCTGCCAATCGACTGAACTTCACCGGTTCCGAACGGACCTCTCTCAAGTGACCTGCGGTCCTGACTGGGGCCTTACAGGAACGCCGCATTGATTGTTGGAGTAAGAGGACAACCAGGCGCTGGAAGGGGAAGACTAAGAACTGTCCATACGGTCCGGGTAAGGTCGTGAGAAAACATGACTTAAATTGATTGATTGATAGAAATACTAGTATTCCTTTTTGAGTTATTTGAGACATTCCCTGCTTGCAAACAACGTAGAATAGGAATATTCTCTCTTTGCAGACAGCGAAGGACAGGTAGTGCAGACTTTTGTCTAACATTAATTGAGATATTCATTTTGACCGCTAAATACGTCATGCCTGTTTTCTCTAGATTGTTTGATTGTTTTGGACCGGACCGTTTGTTAGAGGTCAGTCATCCGGCACCGCCGGAAGGCACCCCTAACAAGGACATGTACGTGAAATATGGATTAGCCAGCGTAGCTTATAGCAAACTATGGCATAAGTACACTAGGAAGGACCGGGTAAATCAGTGGCCACTGACGGGATCTTTCGATCCCGCTAAAATAGAAACGTTAGAATTAGCTCTCCACAAAAAGAAAGCTAGACCAGCCATGTTTGATAGTTTTGGTTTATGGCGAAAAGAGGAAGCTCAACGAAAGAAAAGAGACAAAGCTAGACAAGATAAAGAAACGCGAAAATCAGCTTACCAAGCCTGTAAAAAGTTAGAAGAAGAACTAAAAGAAAAGGAAATCGATAAAAAGGAACAGGAATCAAAAATATCAGGTCAATGCCCTGTTAGAACGCCCTTAACTCTTTACCCCGAGTTACCAGCAAAACAGGGGGTAGATGATGATTTATTGTTAGGTCCCCCAATGATATACATGCCACCCCCTTACGCCCCTACTCATCCCATAGTACAACGCCAGGACCACCAAAGTATAGCCGGAGATGGCACAATCGCCTCAGTCTCCACCGCCTCTGCTCCCACCGAGTCACCCACACCAAATGCCTCATCAAAGGATACAGTAGTAGAGGTAGGATCAAAAGAAAAAGGAGCGCCCAGGGTCCCGCGATTAAGTAAAAATGAGCGACCAGGCATTGATAAAGTAGTTAAATCCCTCATAGATAGGAAGGAGACAGAAGAGCATGTAACCGACATATGCAACTCCTATGTTGAAAACCGCAAACGATACTTTATTGTACGTCTCTGTTACCACACCCTTACTGCATATGAAGAGAAGTACCAAGACGTAGGGCCCGAGCGATTAGTGGCTCTCTACAGGAAGGTAGACATCGGAGATGAAGGCGACAACTATGTTACAGAACTCTTTTCATCCACACTGGAGGTATTCCGTCACCTCGTAGAACAAGGACAGATAGATAGGGACAGGACAACTAAGGTAGCAGGACCCCCAGTGGAAAAAACAGATAGCATGATGCCAATAAAAGAAGCTGCCCCTTACTGGATACCTCCTAGAGGACAAGGGACTAATGACGATATAAACCATCAAGACGCTAGAGGAAGGGTGGTCTACAATTGGGTGTATCAGCCATGGGACAGACAGGACATCCTGACCTTCCGTAAATCTTTGCCGGATTTACGAAAGAACCCCACCGCCTTTTACACCGAGCTAGGTACCGCTCTGGGATCAACAATAATGACACTTGCCGACATAGACTTGTTCTTCGGGTTATGTTTGCCAGCAGATGTGTGGAAACAGGTTAGGAAAGTAGACCATACCGAACTGTTTGGTCATACCTGGGAACAACTCGACACACTAGATAAACAGCGGAACCCTGGTCAAAAACCAGTTAAAGCAATATTAGACCTCCCTGACAAAATAGTGCAGAAAGTGAAAACGCTGATCCCAGAGAAAAAGATAGACTGGTCCATAGTAACCGCATGCCGCCAGAAACCACAAGAGGACGACTCAGAGTACTTCTCCAGATTTGAAACTGTGTTCTCTGATTACAGTGGACAAGACATGTCCACCGCAACCGGACACCACTTATTTGTGCAGAACTACGTCAAAGGATTACTGCCAGATGTATCCCAGAAACTACAAGCCAGCGAAAGTAGTTGGGCAGCATCTAAACCGACGGCCATTCTCCAAATGGCCCAGTACTACAGAAAGGAAAAAGAAGGACTTGAAGGAAAGGGTAATGATAGCACAACTCCAGGGGGCGAATACAGGAAGGGAGCAATATAGGGGAGGAAACCAGCAGAATACCCCTAGAGTACAGCCCCCTAGGAACAATCCATCAACATCATATGTAGGACGCCAAGACCTAGGACAGGATCAATGTGCATTTTGCAAAAAATATGGACACTGGAAATCTCAATGCCCGGCTTTGTTAGGAGCTGCTAGGGGCAGAGGGTACGAGGGAAATAGCAAGTGGACAGAGAGGAAGAGGATGTGGGAGAGGGTACGCGAGTGAAGCAAGCGAGGAAAGGCCAGGAAGAATGAACGCATTTGACCATCCCAGACAGAATCAGTACCAACAGACAGATTATGACAATACGTACGACTTTGCATAGGACAGCCAGGGGCAAGGAAGGGATCCAGTCGAGCTCTGCGTTGATCAGCAAGGCCCTTATGTTACCGCTGAGGTCCTGGGCACAAGGTCGCCATTTTTGGTAGACACAGGAGCAACACGTAGTGCACTATCCAAACGACTGATTCCAAGGGCACCCTTGTCAGGCTCACATGTGACCTCAATAGGATTTGACGGTACGCCCTCCACCAACCCTTTGTCCCGACCCATCCCTTTTAATCTTGACAGCAATGGCGTCGAAACCACATTCCTCCTCTCATCTAACACCCCAGACGCCATTATGGGCCTCGACCTTTTGAAACACTTCCATGCGACTATCAGATGCTCACCAGACGGAGTGCGTGTCATCCTGTATGACAACCCCCAACGCCATAGAGAGAACCCTTTTCAGCACATGTTTTCCATCTCTGAGACTGACACATCCCTACTGGACACTTTGCCATCACACTTATGGGCTAGGGCTGATTCAGGCGTAGGACGAATGATGATTGACCCAGTACACGTAACAATACGACAGGACGCAACCCTACCGAAGGTACCGCAGTACAAAATATCGCCAGAGGGTGAGAAAGCACTAACAGAGATCATACACTCTTTGGTAGAGGCAGGGGTGGTAGAGGAAGTAGTGAGCAACATTTGTAACAGTCCCATACTACCGATTGTAAAGAGACAGGGAGAGGGAGATGGGAAAGCCTACCGCTTCATCATTGACCTGCGGGAGGTAAACAAAATCGTAGTACCACAATACCCAGTAGTTTCCGACATCACGACAATTTTGACTTTAATCCCCTCCACTGCCACCACCTTCACTGTGATCGACCTCAAGAACGCCTTCTTCTCCATACCTATACACGAGGACAGCCGCTATCTTTTTGGATTTACCCTAAATTCCCGTTCGTATAGATTTTGTAGAGCACCTCAGGGGTACACTGAGAGCCCAAGTATCTATAGCCAGGCGCTTAAAAGACAGTTGGACGCCATACAATTGCCAGATGGAGTGGCACTAATACAATATGTAGACGACATCCTTCTAGCAGCAGACACCCTACCAATAGCCGTCACAGCCACCATCAAACTACTCCATTTCCTTGCTGAGAATGGTCACAAGGTCTCCCGAAAGAAACTGCAGTTCTGTAAATCACAAGTGACCTATTTGGGTCACCTTTATCAAAAGAAGGGAGAAAACTCACGCCTGACAGGATCCAGACAATTCTAGGCACCCCTGTCCCCAAAAATCAGAAGCAAGCCCGCTCTTTGATAGGCCTCACCTCGTTTTGCAGACAGTGGTTACCGAACTTTAGCCTCATTGTCAAACCCCTTCTCTCCCTCCTAGCTAAGGACATCCCCTCACCTCTCCCCTGGACCCCCGAATGCCAGACAGCCTTTAAAGAACTACGCAATACCCTTTGCTCAGCACCAGTCCTAGGAACCCCAGATTACTCCAAACCATTCTTCCTCTACACACACGAAAGGGAGGGATGTGCATTGTCTGTCCTAACACAATCAATTGGTCACAAACAACGCCCTTGTGCATATTTTTCTGCCACCCTCGATCCAGTAGCCAGAGCACTGCCAGCGTGCCTGCGCGCTGTGGCATCTGCAGCAGTATCAATACGCCAGAGCGAAGGAATAGTGCTCTCCAATCCAGTCACTGTTTTAGTACCCCATGCAGTCGACACACTACTGAACCAGACCAAAACCCAACACTTGACTAGCGCCCGACTGACAGGATAGGAGTTGACCCTGCTAGCACCGCACATTACCCTAAAGCGATGCACCACCCTCAATCCAGCCACGCTGTTAACCCTACCCGAGAACGATCCTAACGTGGCTCCACTACACGACTGTGTGACACTAACCGATGAACAAACAAAAAGTAGAGTAGACCTCAGACCAGAGCCAGATGGAGAACTATGGGTGGATGGTTCGTGCATCAAACTCCCCGACGGCACCACCTCAGCTGCATACGCTGTCATCACAGCCCGAACCATTCTAGAAACAGCCCGTATTGCCCAACGTTCCGCCCAGGCAGCAGAACTCATTGCCCTCACACGAGCATGTATTTTAGCAGCTGGCACGACAGTTAACATATACACCGACAGCCAATACGCCTTCGGGGTGGTTCACCATTTCGGGATTCTATGGAAAGAATGAGGGTTCCCGACTTCACACGGTACACCCATCCTGCATGGAGATTTAGTCTCCGCCTTGACGGAAGCAGTCCTCCTCCCCAAAAAGCTAGCAGTGATAAAATGCCAAGCACATAGGAAAGTGACAGATCTCATTGGACAGGGAAATGCGCTAGCAGACGTTACTGCCCGAGCCACGGCAGAAGACAGAACTATGACACGAATGTATGTGACCAGGTCACAAGCTGAACAATGGACTGATGCTAGGACCACTGTAAGGGACATACAGACTACAGGCACACAAGACAAATTGACCGAGTGGGAAAAGGTGGGACTAAAAGACGAGGAAGATTGCTGGAGAACTAAAGACGGAAATAAATGGCTGTTACCCAATGCCTACCTCATCCCCATATTGACCATGGCACATTTACCAGCACACATAGGCTCCACCCCCATGATTGAACTAATCACAAGAGTATGGCATAATGTCAAGATAACAGAATCTGCAAAGCGCCTAGTACAACAGTGTATAGTATGCCTTCAACACAACCCAGGGAAAGGGACAGTAGTACCAAGGGGAGGGTTTGGAGTCCCTGATCACCCCTTTGAAGTCCTTCAAATGGATTACATCCAACTAGAGAGATGCCATGGTCTAAAATATGTCCTGGTGGTTGTGTGCGCTTTTAGCAAATGGGTGGAGGCATATCCCACCCGCGACAATACTGCCATAGCCACTGCAAAAGTATTGTTGAAAGAATTCTTCCCCCGGTACGGCCTTTGCAGAATTTTATGGAGCGACAACGGCCCACACTTCGTAGCCGAAGTGATACAGAACATACTGAAAGGGTTGGGGGTAAAACAAAAATTCCATGCCGTCTTCCACCCCCAATCAGCGGGCCTGGTAGAGAGACACAATGCAACATTGAAACTAAAGCTAGCCAAAATAGTTGCCACAACCGGGTTGAAATGGCCCGAAGCCCTTCCATTGGCATTGCTATCAATGCGCTCCACCCCGACCAAACACAGACTGACCCCGTATGAAGTGGTCTTCGGCAGGCCTATGAACATTTGGGCGGCACCAAGACCCACCTCCATTAACGATGTCCTGAACATATTAATGTCAGACTATCTGCATAAATTGACAAACGAGCTAACAATTATCCACCAACAGGTGCAGCAAGCCTTGCCTGACGTATCCAGGGGCCCAGGGCATGTGATAAAGCCTGGGGACTTCATCCTAGTTCGCAACTTCCAAAGAACGAAGAATCTGGAGCTCAGGTGGACGGGCCCCTGGCAAGTCTTGATCACCACTCGAACTGCCCTCCGAGTGGAAGGAAAAAGAAATTGGCTGCACGCCCACCACTGCAAGAAAGTCCCTCCAGCGCTGGCAACCTGTGAAGAGGTGGAGGTGCAAGAGGAAGTACTCGCAAAAGACCGACCAGCTCTGAGTTGCTACCCACAAGAAGACACCCTCCAACTGTCTGAATTTCCCGACCCCACGGTGCCATCCAAGGAAGGGTACAACCTAAGATCGACAAAAGGGGGAGCTCCAACAACCAGGCCACTAACTGAGTCAGAGTCTCAGATCGGTAGCACAGCCAAACAACGCTACCAGGAAAAACACCAGACAAAAGTCTGTGGTCCTAACAGTTGGTGAGCTCCTCGAAGATGATGGAAGAAACGGAACACCTGCAAAGCCACCGCAAAGACACCAAGACTTTTGAACTGCACAGTACAAAGACAATTGCACTTGTAGCTGCATTTCTCACCTGCCTCCTACTAATGGTCACACTCTGGATCATTGAAGAGAATGCACCTACATACAGAACATTGTCACCAACCATGCAACCAATCACAAAGAAAGAACACTACCTGGTATCACTACCGCCACATCTCCGAGAACGACGCAAAGAATTCTGGAATAATTCTTTCGTACAGATGCTGCACCAGCACAATCTTGCCACCAATGCCACCAACTGTTGGGTCTGTGGGCTGCTACCACATGCCACTGAACATTCCATCCCTTTCATCCCTTCACCCTTTTCTGTTCATGGATCTTGCCTTGCCTGGATGATGCTCCTACAAGAAAGTTACAAAGACAATGCCACTTCCGATGGGACAATCGCTCAGTTCTACAACGAGTTCTGGCTAAACCAAACAGGAAGAACAGCAGCTCCCTTTTGCCCTCACACCTCCAATAAGACATTCCCAATGAATGTCCCCTCCAAAGAACGAGTGGAAATACAAGTGTTCAATAATCCTGTCAGAGCCACATTTTCCTACCTGAAGAAAAGAACTGCTGCAACACTGACTGTGGCCCTATCTGTGGTGAACGTCTCTGGCCTTGTATGCATTGAAGGCCGTGGGACTAAGAATGTGGGTCACAGCACTTGTAACATTGTAAGGACTTTGAACACTGCCAACCCTCCAGCATTTGTTGCATCACCCAATATGTACTTTGTCTGTGGAACCAAAGCCTACACCTGGCTCCCAAGAAACTGGGGGGCACGTGCTACATCGCTTTTGTTTTGCCACCGACCTACACAGCCCCTGCAGAGCATCATCGAGAAAAGCGTTCTAAAGACACTGATCAAGCAGACTCTGCCGCATCACAGTTCGTTGACGCAGCAAAAGGGCTCGTCCCGCTATGGGGTCCGATGGCAAACAGCCGAGCCATCAGACATCTGTCTCAAGCGGTAGAAACCGCCCTGAACGTCACAGCTGGCATCCTCACCAACAACACTGCCGAGCTTCAAGCGGTCCGTCTGGTGGCCCTACAAAACCGCATGGTCCTGGACGTGGTACTAGCGGATCGTGGAGGAGCATGTCGCATCATTGGTGCCAGTTGCTGCATATACATCCCTGATAATTCACCCTCTGTCTATGAAGCAATCGAACATCTCCACAGACTGTCTTCAGAAATTCATCAAGGATCAGAGACTTGGACAATTGGAAGTTGGCTTTGGGGCATCTTGAAGGACTGGGGTTGGAAAATATCAATGTTTCTCTTGGTCCCAGTATTGGCAATATGTGGTTGATGTTTGGGTGTACACTGTATACCACCTTTGTGTTCTCTTTGCATAAGTGCCTTGCGCCCTAAGAATATGGACACTCAGTTAACAAAAATGAGAGTAATGTATGAACAAGAAATACAGGACATTATGGAGATCGAAATAGACTGACGAGATGGCTAGTTATGTTCAAAGGGGCATCTGTTAAGAACAAAACTACAATCATGAACATTCTGCGCCATCTTGTCTGATGAAAGTTACTACGTGCACATAAACTACAGTCATTCTGATTGACCACAGCCATTTTGTACTCTGTTGGTCACCTTCATTTCACCCTGTCCTCTAGCAGCCTTCTGACTCTCTGACCAAACCTGATATGTGTGCTGGGGGCTATAAACTATTTCCACGACAAACATCAACATCACCTGCTGCCTCAAACTCGTCTTTCCTCTCATTCCTGCACAAACAGGTTACAAATACCAAACAGACTCTTGCAAGCATGGTTTATTGCACTGCACACAGCAAGACTTGTTTTTTGCCAACAATGGGACCTGTTTTTATCAACAGAACGGACTCTTAGATCTGGCCGGTCTCACTTGTGTTTAGACCCTGAAGCAAGGTCCAGCTGCAATTAAATTGTCTGTTTTTGACCTGGGCGGGAGGAGAGTTAATGTTGGGCTTGTGTAACCATGTTGATGAAACAATGTTGGGCTTGTGTAACCATGCTGATGAAACAATATCAGGCTTGTGTGACAACCTGCCCGGGGCGGAGACTCCAAGCTTGTAACCATGATAAATGAAACAAATACATTGTGTAAAACCTGTATAAAAGGAAGAGCCAAAAGCATTGCCAGCAGAACACCTCCCTGAAGACATCCTGGTGTCAGCAGTTGATGTGGTCTCCTCTAAGAGTAATAAACCTTTTTCTTGCCTTCCAGCTTCCAGCGCCTGCCTCGTTATTTTAGATAGCAAATCCAAAGTGGATTAAAGGTGACCTTGCGCCGGGCAGCATTGGGGATCTCAGGAGACTCGCTGCTTTTCACACTACGTCTGAATCAGCCCTAGCCCATAAGTGTGATGCAAAGTGTCCAGTAGGGATGCGTCAGCCTCGGAGATGGGAAACATGTGCTGATTAGGGTTCTCTCTATGGCGCTGGGGGTTGTCATACAGGACGACACGCACTCCGTCTGGTGAGCATCTGATAGTCGCATGAAAGTGTTTCAAAAGGTCGAGACCCATAATGGCGTCTGGGGTGTTGGAAGAGAGGAGGAATGTTGTTTCAACGCTATTGTTGTCAAGGTTAAAAGGGATCGGTCGGGACAAAGGGTTGGTGGAGGGCGTACCGTCAAATCCTATTGAGGTCACATGTGAGCCTGACAAGGGTGCCCTTGGAATCAGTCGTTTGGATAGTGCACTACATGTTGCTCCCGTGTCTACCAGAAATGGCGACTTTGTGCCCAGGACCTCAGCGGTAACATAAGGGCCTTGCTGATCAACATAGAGCTCGACTGGATCCCTCCCTTGCCTCTGGCTGTCCTATGCAAAGTCGTACGTATTGTCATAATCTGTCTGTTGGTACTGATTCTGTTTGGGATGGTCAAATGTGTTCACTCTTCCTGGCCTTTCCTCGCTTGCTTCACTCGCGTCCCCTCTCCCACGTCCTCTTCCTCTCTGTCCACTTGCTATTTCCCTCGCCCCTCTGCCCCTACCAGCTCCTAACAAAGCCGGGCATTGGGTTTTCCAGTGTCCATATTCTTTGCAAAATGCACATTGATCCTGTCCTAGGTCTTGGCGTCCTACATATGATGTCGATGAATTGTTTCTAGGTGGCTGTACTCTAGGGGTATTCTGCTGGTATCCTCCCCTATATTGCTCCCTTCCTGTATTCGCCCCCTGGAGTTGTGCTACCATTACCCTCTCCTTCAAGTCCTTCTTTTTCCTTTCTGTAGCCCTGTCATTTTCGTTTTTCTGATGCTCATAGTACTGGGCCATTTGGAGAATGGCCGCCGGTTTAGATGCTGCCCAACTACTTTCGCTGGCTTGTAAGTTCTGGGATACATCTGGTAGTAGTCCTTTGACATAGTTCTGCACAAATAAGTGGTGTCCGGTTGCGGTGGACATGTCTTGTCCACTGTAATCGGAGAACACCGTTTCAAATCTGGAGAAATACTCTGAGACATCCTCTTGTGGTTTCTGACGGCACGCGGTTACTATGGACCAGTCTATCTTTTCTCTGGGATCAGCGTTTTCACTTTCTGCACTATTTTGTCAGGGAGGTCCAATATTGCTTTAACCGGTTTTTGACCAGGGTTCCGCTGTTTATCTAGTGTGTTAAGTTGTTCCCAGGTATGACCAAGCACTTCGGTATGGTCTATTTTCCTAATCTGTTTCCACACATCTGCTGGCAAACATAACCCGAAGAACAAGTCTATGTCGGCAAGTGTCATTATTGTTGATCCCAGAGCGGTACCTAGCTCGGTGTAAAAGGCGGTGGGGTTCTTTCGCAAATCCGGTAAAGATTTACGGAACGTCAAAATGTCCTGTCTGTCCCATGGTTGATACACCCAATTGTAGACCACCCTTCCTCTAGCGTCTTGATGGTTCATATCGTCATGAGTCCCTTGTCCTCTAGGAGGTACCCAATAAGGGGCAGCTTCTTTTATCGGCATTATGCTATCTGGTTTTTCCACCGGGGTCCTGCTATCTTAGATGTCCTGTCCTTATCTATCCGTCCTTGTTCCACGAGGTGACGGAATACCTCCAGTGTGGATGAAAAGAGTTCTGTTACATCGTTGTTGCCTTCATCTCCGGTGTCTACCTTCCTATAGAGAGCCACTAGTCGCTCGGGCTCTACATCTTGGTACTTCTCTTCATATGCAGTAAGAGTGTGGTAACAGACGTACAATAAAGTATCGTTTGCGGTTTTCAACATAGGAGTTGCATATGTCAGTTACATGCTCTTCTGTCTCCTTCCTATCTATGAGGGATTTAACTACTTTATCAATGCCTGCTCGCTCATTTTTACTTAATCGCGGGACCCTGGGCGCTCCGGTTTCTTTTGATCCTACCTCTACTACTGTATCCTTTGATGAGGCATTTGGTGTGGGTGACTCGGTGGGAGCAGAGGCGGTGGAGACTGAGGCGATCGTGCCATCTCCGGCTATACTTTGGTGGTCCTGTCGTTGTACTACGGGATGATTAGGGGCGTAAGGGGGTGGCATGTATATGATTGGGGGACCTAACAATAAATCATCATCTACCCTTTGTTTTGCTGGTAACTTGGGGTAAAGAGTCGAGGCGTTCTAACAGGGCATTGATCTGATATTTTTGATTCCTGTTCCTTTTTATCGATTTCCTTTTCTTTTAGTTTTTCTTCTAATCTTTTACAGGCTTGGTAAGCTGATTTTCGCGTTTCTTTATCTTGTCTAGCTTCGTCCCTTTTCTTTCTTTGAGCTGCCTCTTTTCGCCATAAGCCAAAACTGTCAAACATGGCTGGTCTAGTTTTCTTTTTGTGGAGAGCTAATTCTAACGTTTCTATTTTAGCGGGATCGAAAGATCCAGTCAGTGGCCACTGATTTACCCGGTCCTTCCTAGTGTATTTATGCCATAGTTTGCTATAAGCTACGCTGGCTAATCCATACTTTACGTACATGTCCTTGTTAGGGGTGCCTTCCGGCGGTGCCGCTGACTGACCTCTAACGAACGGTGTGGTCCAAAACAATTACAATCAAACAATCTAGAGAAAACAGGCATGACGTATTTATCGGTCAAAATGAATATCTCAATCAATCAATTTAGACAAAAAGTCTGCACTACCTGTCCTTCGCTGCCTGCAAAGAGAGAGAATATTCCTATTCTTTGTTGTTTGCAAGCAGGGAAATGTCGTAAATAACTCACTATCAAAAAAAGGAATACTAGTATTTCAATCAAACTATTCAATCAATCAATTTAAGTCGTTTTTTCCACGACCTTACCCGGACCGTATGGACAGTTCTTCGTCTTCCCCTTCCAGCGCCTGGTTGTCCTCTCACTCCAACAATCAATGCGGCGTTCCTCTAAGGTCCCAGTCAGGACCGCAGGTCACTCGAGAGAGGTCCGTTCGGAACCGGTGAAGTTCAGTCGATCGGCAGCCAGACAAGGGTCTTCTCAGGCAGGTATACCCCAATCGTTTAGTTGTTCACTCAGTCGTTAGGACCTCTCTACCGGACCCACGCGTCGCTGATGGGCCCCTACGCTTGGCGCCAATTTGTGAAAGGCAGCGAGTCTTCTAAGACCCTCAATGCTGCCCGGTGCAGGGTTCCACCTCTAATTCACTTTGGGTTCGCTATCAAAATAATGAGGCAAGCGCTGGAAACTGGAAGAGAAGAAAATGGTTTATTTCTCATGAGGAGATCACGTCAACTGAGACACCGGGATGTCTGAGGGAAGTGTTCCGCTGACAACTCCCTTCGCTCTTCCTTTTATACAGGTTTGACACAATGCATTTGTTTGATCAACATGGTTACAAAAGCTTGGGGTCCCCGCCCGGGCAGGTTGTCACACAAGCCCAACAGTAATTCTCTTCCCACCCAGGTCAAACAGACAATCTTATCTTGCAGCTGGACCTTGCTTCAGGGTCTAAAACATGTGAGACCGGTCAGATCTAAGAGTCCGTTCTGTTGATAAAAACAGGTCCCATTGTTGTTAACAACAAGTCTTGCTGTTTGCAGTGCAATAAATTATTTTGCAAGAGTCTTTTTGGTGTTTGGAACCTGTTTGTGTAACTAGGTGTAGTGAAGGGTAGAGCGTCCAAAGGCTTGTCTGAAAACAGGGATGAGAGGAAAAACGAGTTTGTGGCAGCAAGTGGCGCTGAGGTTTGTTGTGGCAATAGAGTTTATAGCCCCCAGCACACATACCAGGTCGGTCAGAGGGTCAGAGGGATGCTAGTAAGGGCAGGGTGAAACAAAGGTGATCAACAGAGTACAAAATGGCTGTGATAGATCAAAATGACTGCAACTTATGTGCACATAGAATTCCACCAGACAAGATGGCGCAGGTAATGTTCATAATTGTCATTTTGCTTTTAACAGTTCGACTCGCACTAGTGTTGCTACATACCTTGAAAACAATGTTGGGTATTAGTGGCATAAATGAAGATCTTTTCACACGCGCTAACAAACCCAATCGCTTTACCTTTATACAGTAAAAGATTTTACCGAGCTCCAATTAAATTTACAAGAGAAGGTACAGCAAGTGCTGCAGCATAGCAAGCTTCCCTAATACAGAGCAAAAACAGCACACAGGAAGCAGCAAGTCCTCCTCGGGGTCAATATTCCCTCACCTACAGAGAGTAATTTCAACAAAGACATCAGCATTGCAAGCTTCCCTAACACAAAGCAGACAAAAGTGGCTGAGAAGGCAACTGAAATGCATGTTTCATTTACCTACACAGAACAGATGCAACAAAGACATCACAGCGCAAGCTTCCCTCATACAAAGCAGACACAGGTGTCTGTAATGGCAGCACAAGAGACAGTTTTCCTTCACCTACACAGAACAATTTCAACAAATGCATCAGCAGCAGTGCAAGCTTCCCTGACAGAGCAGACACAGCACACAGATGGCAGCAATGCATTCACAAGGGCACCTATCCAAATACACACCAATTACAGCAATGAAGACAGCAGCACAACCTTTACACACACACACACAATAAATCATGGCAAGATGGTAGCTGTTGGTTGGATAATGGATGGAATGATGGCAAATTGTGGATGGAAGTTGGAGGATGGACATACAAATTAATAAAGCAACACCTAGTATATATGTTAACAGCCCGTACAACTGCAGCACCCATAGAACCATCATGGCGCACTGGAGACCTCAGCCATCAGGAGCATTATAGATGACAAGCAAGGGTATGAGGCTACCAGGTCCCATCAATTCCCCAAGAGGGCAGGTGACATACTTCGATTTCATTTAGACACTAAAAACGAGCATCCCTGCAACGGAGAGACATGTGCAAGGTAGTTTACTTCCGTAAACATTTTTAGGAAAACAAGAGTTGATGCATGCGGACATCTCTCCAACCTATTTCTGCACAGCCCTCTCTGCCTGGAAAGCTGTTTCACGATAACAGGGCCAGGCGCCTATAACACCAACTGCTGTTATACGGATGATCTAAATAGCAGTTTTGAATCCAAGGGTGATGGGGTTCATTCACTCCCAAAAACTTTATCCTTTAAAGGCAGTCCAAAAATGCAAGATATTCATTGCCACACGGCCTATAATTTTTCAAATTGTGTATAGCGTTTTCCAGCTCTTCTACAGTTCACTTCCTTTAATTTTCTACCCTGGTCCTTCTATGGAAACTCTTAGTCATATCTTTATGACTCACAAACTACTTGGAAAGGGAAAGGTCACCCTTACAGGAGCAGAAAAGGCAGATTACAACAATCGTACATGCCCAAGTGCCAGAGTGTAGTAATGGAACTTTGAAAAGGCCTGATCAATACAGATAATGAACAACCGATGCACAATCAAAATAAGCATTGGCAATTCCAATAGGTATGTCTCATGAATGCACTGCCCAGCCAGACCTAACAAATCCATGTAGGTTAATGATGGCCCCTTCCTATCTGTGCTGCTGCCAGAGAAAACCCAAATACATTATCTAGTTATCTAAGACACTTAAAGAGCATTACAATGGCATGTGTGCGCCCCTTATAGTTCAAGCTCATGCAGCTGAGCTTTAATAATGAATGAATGAAAGTGGATTTATATAGCGCTAACTTAGCCCAAGGGCGTCAAGGCGCTGTTACGGAGCGAGACAAACGGGTGTAGACCGGGTAGAATGCTCAGGACAAGCTCTGTGTGAAGAGCCAGGTCTTCAATGCTTTCCGGAAGAGAGAGTGTGACACCTGACCAGAAAGCTCTTCCGGAAGAGAATTCCACAGTTTAGCAGCATTGGTGGAAAAAGCTCTACCTCCCCATTTGGCCTTTTTGAACCTCTGAATAATCAGATTTTTATCTGAGGATCGGAGCTGTCTGGTGGGGACATAGTGATGGAGGAGAACCTTGATCCCCTCAGGGCCGGAATCATAGTAGGCCTTATGAGTCATGCATAACGTTTTGAAAAGAATCCTATGGTCCAGGGGAAGCCAGTGCAGAGATCCGATTGTTGTAGTGACTGAGTGGTATTTAGGCAAGTCAGTTATCAGCCTAGCAGCAGCATTCTGCACCAGCTGCAGACGTTTAATCAATCCTTTGTTAATGCCCAGATAAAGGGCATTACAATAGTCCAATCTGGACATTACCAAGGCGATGACAGCCTGCTTGCGTGAATCAAAGGAGAGGAATTGAATGATTTTTCTTAGGATTCTGATAATCCCAAAACAAGTGGAAACTGTCCTGCTAACCTGCCGATTTAGTGATAGTGAGTTGTCCACTATGACCCCTAGATTTTTACCGTGGGAGACTGGGCAGGGACAAACTCCGAGTGAATCTGGCCACCATTCGTTAGACCAGATATCCAGAGAATTGCCAAAAATAAGGACCTCCGTCTTCTCCCCATTCAATTTCAAGAAGTTTTCCGTCATCCAGATGGAAACTGCCTGCATACACCTTCTGAAATTAAGAGCAGAGTCCCTAACATTATGGGTGATAGACACCGTTATCTGGGTGTCGTCCGCATAGGACAACACCTCTAAACCAAATGATCTCACCACCTTGGCCAAAGGGGCAACATAAATATTGAATAGCGTTGGACTCAGGGACGAGCCCTGAGGAACACCACAAGATAGGGATTTAGAGGTCGAGTAAAACTGGCCAAATTTAACAGTTTGTGCCCGCTCAGAAAGAAAAGAGGCCAGAAGATCCAGGGCCGAGCCCCCGATCCCAATCTCCCTGAGGCGGGCAACCAAACTCAGAGGAGACAGGGTGTTGAAAGCTGCGGTAAGATCAAGTAAAACCAACAAAGTAGTGTGACCTGCATCAACCTGGGTCCGGATATTGTTAAAAACAGCAGTGAGAGCTGTTTCCGTACTGTGTTGGCTTCTAAACCCATGATTTCATAACACTCCTGCTCACCGTGAGCTTCATTACACAATCAGAAAGTAAGCCTTCAGGTTGTCTCTTAGAGCGCTCTTGAGAGACAGCAACTCCAGAATTTGGCTTGGTCAGGTTCTTGCAATAAAAACCTAGAACTTATCTTGGTTCTAGCTATTTTCTAGAGAGGCAGATTGAACATCAGCAGGCCCCAACATATAGAAAAGGTTGGCAGGTATAAAAAATGCACTCACTCTAAGAGCATTCTCATGACGCCCCTATAGGGCCACATCTCAATCCAGAGCTAGTTTGATCCAATGAAAAGTTAGACTGAGTGCTTTACACAGTTTACACAGAGCATTTTTGCAGGATGGGTTTGAAAACCATCTTTTCACAATATGCTTTGTGATATGCATCTAGGGGTTAAAGGTTGCATTCCTTGGTCCTAACCCGCATAAAGACCAATTGATCAGGAATGCGTTAAGAAATCTTGTTTTTGTTGTGCAAGAAAGGCCGCAGACCAGAGTTTAAGGCACATCAGTTTACATACATTCCATTGCCACCGGTAACCTTATCACTGTTTTGCAATTCTTTTCAAAAAATGTTTTTTTTAATCCATTTTTTTTTTTACTCGTTTATTTCTGGATACACTTCGCAGCAATATACAGTACAAGCATATATCTCAAATATAGTACATAATTGTATTTTTAAGCATGTGACAGTTTTATGCCAAAGCATGCATTACATGCAAAATGTTTTTAAATACTGCACATTCCTATTTTTAGTTAAATAAGTAACAGCAATACAGTTATCAATAAACACATAGCTATTAAAGGGAATAAGCGAAAACTGAGCAGCAGTTGACTTTTTTTTTTTTTTTTTTTTATTGTACCAAAGACCTAAAAGTCTAAAGATTACCAAGGTGAAAGCGCAGTCATTTTGTGCTCCTGTTACAGAGTTCTGTGTTTAATCACTGGTTCGATAACCCGCAGGTTGTGGAAGGGGTTTAGTCTTAAAGGATTAATAAAAAGAAGAAGTATTACTGACATGGTTAACAGTAACAATTGATACTGAAGGCAAAGCTTTGTTAACAAGTGCTTTATTGACAAAAAATTTGAATAAAAAGCACAAGGCTGAAAACTTATCTCAACCTATGTTATTGAAATCAGCTTTATTGGCTAACTTAGTCAACCACCGTCAAATGATCTGAACTGAGGAGAGTAAAGAAAAGCAAACAGTCATAAGATGGAAGAAGGCTAAATTTAGAATACAATATCCTAATTTGTTACACTGTGGCCATGCCCCTTCTTTAAACTGAATTGGTGGACTTCTGGAGTATGGTATGCAACACTGCAGGAGTCGCTAATGGTAAACATTAAAATTCTTTAGCTGCACATTACTGAGAACCAAAAAGAAAATGAGAAACCAGAAATTGCATGAAAAATAATGAATTTGTTAATACAATATTGCTAAAATGCATGAGTTGTGAATAGAACTACTAAAATTACCAAAACAGTGGACAAAATGATGGGGGGGGGGGGAGGGGGACGGATGTCCAGTCTACTACAAGGAGATACCTGAGAAACATTCTCACAGGATGATTGTTTGCATGAGGCTCTAACCACATGGACAGAACAGCCAAAGTGAGTCACTGATAAGCCAAGACATACTGTAAAATGCTAAACAGTTCATGACTTATGCAATTCAACCACACAAGGACACTATTGTTTCAGAACAATTGGTAGGAATCATCGTAGGACACAATCCTGTATACGTTTGATAACAGCCTGCATAGGTATCCATTGACCAGTGAAAAACGTGGTCGTTCTTTGGTGTTCCAATTCAGTCATGAGGGATTCTAAAGGCCACTCCCCGCTGTGTCCTAAATGCTTTCTTGCAAGAGTCAGCTCTGGGCAGACAAAGATATACTTGGAGACTATATCTGTTTCTGCCTGACCAGAATCTCTTAGGCATTACTGAGACCTTTGGAAAAGTGTCTATGTATGTGGTGGGGGTGGTATGCTAAGAAAAGCATTGTAAATTTTAATTAAAATCTTATCTGATTCAAGGATAATTCTGAAGGAATTCAACAATTGATTGACATGTATCAGTATCCATGTACGAAGGCATTTGCGTTTTTAGTTATGTAGCAGATGCTCAGTTTCTGGTCTGCATTTGTAGGTACATGGATGTTTGCCTCTGGAGTATTTTGCAGAGGCTAATTGTGGTTTCAAAAGGACACAAAATGTATTTGGTAATCATGCTGTGATTTTTTTTTTTTTTGAGAGGCCATAACACAGATGCTTCCAGTCTAGCTCAGCTTTTTTGCTCCCTTTCAATTTCCTCCTGAAACCCATCTTCTTGGCATTATGGATTGCTTTATTTTCAGGCTCAATATTGTGTTGAACTGTACGCCCAGTTGAACCGTACCAGGAGTAATTTGTGTTTGCATTTTTACTGCATGGGTGCATCTGTAAAAAATAAACTGTAGGGATGTACAACAGAAGTGAGGTTGCATTGGGGACATTATTATGAGGGATTCAATTTCTTCACCATTAAACCTGGGCTACCTCAGATCCACTCAGTATTTTATTATTATTAATGATGTGTGGTCCTTGAGAGAAATTGGGTTTAAGTGTCTGTTTCCCAGCTATTTTTAAGAATATTAATGTGTCATGGGCTTAGATGAGGAAGTCTATGCCAGTTCCCTCAAGGAAGTTGTATGAGTGCTGTATGTATATACTAAATGTGAGCAAAATTGCCACCCTTGTTGGAAGCCTCTATGCAGTCATATTGAATGGGAGCCAATTTAGGATCGCCCAATGGGAGAGAGGATAAGATACATTTGTAGGGTAAATCTGGCATAATTATAACCTCTCCGATACGTGAAATAAGTAAACAAAGTAATATCCTGAAGTCTTCGAAGAAAATCTTTCAAACAGGTAACCTATCTGTTAAAGTGGACAGCTAAGGATAAAGGACACATTGGTTTTTTTGCGCAATTGCGCTTTATTAACAGTAAAGAATTAGGATTTCAGAATGCCCAGTTGCTTAATGGGGTTTGTTTGGGTTTTCATGTCACTTTAAATTCAGATTCAAGGTAGAAGTGGCTTGTGAGATCGCAGAAGAAAATTAAAGGGCCCATCCAGTATACATGAAAAAACAGTTCTCCTTTCCCAGACCTACATTGCTAACAATTAACAAAAGGCATTCAATAAATGTCCGTTTGATGATGTCACCTGGGGTTTGAGATATATTGTGACATTACTCACTAGATGGCCCCTTTAAAAAGTATTTAGAAGGTAGTTAAAGACTACCAGTACTATCCCGTTTACTCTTCCTTGACTATTGCTTACACATACAACTACTTTGTCTCCGTCATTACTCTTCGATTCTGTGTGTATTCTGAACTCTCAAACTGTTTTGGTCGCCACCATTTGCATTCCCAAGCAGAATGTGAGATGAAAGCAAGAGCTGCCAAACTTCCACCCAGCCACAGCCCACCTTCCATCAATGGTTAACAAGGAAACTAGTGGAACAACAAGCATTCTCTGTCAAACCCTAACAGGTTGCACAATTGCTGTCAACCACTGAGTCTCACTCCAGGCTATTAACAGGAAGATCCGACATGAATACTTCCATGCGGAGCCAGCCGACCATATCTGACTTACAGCCTGTTGCAAGGCAAGCTAGATGTCAACCTGGGTAGACACCCGAGACGACTGTTCCTCTGATAAATGGCTCTATTGTCAGTTAAAGACGACATCCTATCCCTACAGGAGATTATTATAGGAAACCTCAGTCTTCTGTGTGGTGCTTCGTGTGGGTCAACCTCGTGTGTAGCACTTTCCTCTAGCTCATGCTAACATGGGCTGCGAACCGAAGGTCCCTTTGTTTCCACGCCTTCTCGGTTTATTCTTCAAGTCTATCAGTGCACTGGGAGAACACGTACACTGCCAGAACAGGTCAGCAGATTGTGCGTCCACAGCAAGGAATTGCGTAAACCTGCAAGTCACGGGTACGAAAATCAGCAGCAATAAGTGGAGTAATATCAAGTGTTGGCACCTCGAAAATAATTAAATTGGCTCAGCCAATCAGAATGCACACATTAACTGTGATTACACGTTTACATTGCTCACTGGTCAATCTCAGACGTGCCAACCAGCATGAAGAGTCATTACGCCACACGCAGACCATTACAGAAGCCTGCAACTGCTTGCCCCCATCCCCTTCATCTTTATCTTGCAGTGAATAATACGAAATGCAGGACCTGTCCAAGGCAGAGGAGGGCATTTTCATCCACATGCATGGCTTTAAAAATGTTGGTCCCTACACGTGGTCACAAAAGTATCACTAGGTAGATTCCAAAACTGGCACCACGATGGTCCTGGCCTGCCTCGCTGTGCACTTGGAGGTGAGCGACTGTGGGAGTAAAAAGACAAGAGCTGCAGGAATTTTAACCCTCAGACGCCAGCCATCTCAAACGATAATGCAACACATCGCCAACTTCTGGATCTGTTGGAAGAACATCTGCCCTCACATGGGAACCAATCCTGATCCACCAAAACCCAAGCCCTGGCATTGCCAATAGGTCTGGCTTTAAAGGAATGTTGCACGGTAATGTGAAGCATTACAATTAGATAGCATGGGAATGGATATGTATTTGTGTGGAAGCACAGAACTGTAGAATAATATTGGTGTAAGTTACAAGGTCAGGTGACACTTGAGCTGTCAAGCCAGACGTAAAAATCCATGTAGGTTAAGGACTGCCCTCCTCCCTTTGGTACTGCTGCCAGAGAAAAAGAGCATAAACCATCTAGTAATCTAAGCCACTTTAATAGCATTACAATGTCATGTGTGTACCCCTGAAGGTTCAGGGTCAGGCAACTGGATAAATAAATAAAATGATCACATGTCATGTGATCATGACATCTGAAGGGCAAGCACATTTTCATGGAAGCACACAACTTCTGCCCAATCAAAACATGTACTCCTGGCTCACAACATGTGGGCAGAGCTAAATCTTGTTGATTTTCACATAATTCTCTGACGACAGCTGCACTGCAAAGCCAGACCATATAAATTGGTGGGTTCGCCTGCCCAAAAAGTGCTACTCCATATTTTGGGGCGCCTACTCTGCATTACTCACAGATAACCTAGTAATGTATGCCTTCATTCTCCCTCCATTGAACACAGAAGGACCCTGATACTCATCTGTGTGCGTTACCCTTTTCCACCCCAAAAGGACATGGTGCACTGTGTTGTGTCTCTATTCTTCCACACTCTAAAGATTATCTAATAAGAGACGGAAGGTAGCCACGTGGCACCTTTACAAGCATAACTCTTAAAATGTCAGCTCGTCTATGGGATCACAGAAGTACCCCTGTGCCATGGGCACACCATTCTTTTCTCTCCGTGGACCAGGCGCACAGCAATAGCCCCGTTTTACTCGCCTGCCCATAATGATCTACTTAGAAATTGAGGGTCTGCTATTGATACAGGTGGCAGAGGAGGATCAGATTTACCTTGGACAAGCCCGATTTTCAGACAGAACCTGGCAGTGTGCTCACAGCCCATAGGAAATAAGGGTTGTTACTTACCTGCTTAAAGGCCAGTCTCCTATTGTGAGGCCCAATTTTACATCAGTCATTAACAGTGGTTAGAGCCCGCAGGCAAATAAGATTAATTATTGCCCTGGATGCCCTACTAAAGTTGTCTCAACCATAATGCTGGCCTTAACTACTTTGTTGTAGTTTGAGTGAGTGTGACGTGGAGACAAGGTTGCAAACAAGGACAGTGGGCATGTTTATCTGCCTGTGTAGGATGAGAGTAAGGGGCTGGCGCTATCAGCCTTATTGTTAGCATGCAAAGGTATTAACAACTGATCATTTTCTTTTCTTCTCATTACCCTCTGTAGCTCATACAGCAAGGGGGGAAATTAAGAGTGGTTAACAGCAGCTGTTAATGCCCTGAGCTGAGGGCAATGACGCATGATCTTCATTTGTCATGAAAGCTTTTATAAATGATTACTATTACACGAAGAAGGGAGCATCCGTTTTGGATAATAGACTGTACATAAGGCTCCTTAATTTACTGGGACTACAACAGTGGGTCTCAGTAAACAGGACCTGGAAGGCAGTCAACACCTATTCAGCCTCAGGCAGTTTCTACAGAAAATCAAGAGAACAAAGGGCCTGGTCATGATCCTCGCTGTAAAAGGATAACAGAAAATATGTATTTAATTGCATTTATTTGCACATGGCTTTTTTGTCTTTCCAGTTTTAAGGTGCCAGAGGCATTTCAGGTTTCCCCACATGGATTGCCGAGTTATTTTTGTTATAATGTATTTATCTGTGTGCAACTTCAGCAGGTATGATACTATCTCAAGCATACTAGATTTAAAAACACTACAACAAGCTAATTCTAATGAGTAAACCCGAAGACTTCACCAGTAGAATCAGAGAGCGGCAATAAAGGGGTTTGCACAACAATCCTGCACGGTTGCTCCCTATCAAGTCCTATATTTAAACAAATTCCACTTTTCCCCATTTGACAGGAGTGAGAATTTTAGATGAGAGATTCTGCGGTCAAGAAGCTCAATCAATTTCCCACTCACCAACTCAATGCTGCTCAACACACAAGAACTTCCTTCTTCTCACCAGTAGCAAGCAGAAGGTATCAACATTCTCAGGGCGGTGTCTACTATACTGCTGTTAGCCAAGGTGCTCAAAGACTGCGTCTCAGAAGTCCCCTTGCCCTTGAAGCAGGAACGTCTTAACAAGAGCCCGAACCCTGTCTTCCTTTATAGACAAACCAGTCTAAGCCATGCAGCGGTAGAACATTAATGCCCTTTTGCAAATCTTCGAGCAGAGGCCGGATTTCTAACAAATAGAAGTGGGAGTCTGACACATCCTCGTCCACCTTTAGGGATGCTTGAAACCGAGGCATTATGGAAAATGAATCCCATCAACGAACCAGAAGGATGTCCATGGACAAAAGACATCTCTGTGCCGCTACTACCCATCGGCCTCCTACCACATGGTGGTTCATTAATCAATCAATCAGGATTTATAGAGCGCTGCTTATCACCCATGAGGTTATCCAGGCACTGGAGGGGGTGGGGAGAGCTGCTGCTGAGGGCTATCCATCCAACAACCAGGTCTACAGGCCCTTCCTGAACTCCTGCAGGGTCGAAGCTGTTCGGAGCTGGAGTGGGAGGTTGTTCCAGGACTTTGAGGCTGGGTGGGAGAAAACGCGGCCGCTGCTCCTGCAGATGTGTGGGGTGTGAGCCAGAGAGAGATGCAGAGTGCAGCTGTCCGACGGGCTGTTGGAAGTTAATTCTGTGGTTGAGGTAGGCTGGACCCTTGTTGTGGAGGGCCTTGTAAGCGTGGGTGAGTAGTTTGAACTTGCACCGCTTGTTGATGTGGCACAGGCTACATGCAATTGGTTTAATTTCTGTGTAAACCACTTAGCGGCTTCCTCTTGGGAAACTAAGTGAGTATAACCACGCTTAAGTGGTTTCCTCACCCATAAATCTCATTGAATGCACGCTTCACACCACCCCTAAAAGTGTTCTGCAGCAACAGATACAATGTTTTTTACTATTTTGTATAATACCCTAGGAGTTCTAGGGCATTCAAGAATGCGTGAGGGATACTATGGAACTTCAAAACTAATAGGTAGATGTAGTAAACATGGTGAATGTCCGTGAAAAAATTAGCTCAGTGTTCAGGGCTTGACTGGACTGGCCGTAGCGGGCATCAGGAGTTTGCCCGGGAGTCTGGAAGGGTGGGGACTGGTTTTGGAGTGGTGAGGGCTGGTTTTGTTTGCTGGGGGCCGGTTTTGCACTGATGCTGCAATATCGGCCCCCAGTATCAAAAGCAGCAGTGCTGCACGCTTGCTCCCCCACCCAAAGGAGGGGGGAGGCCAGTCCGACAAATTGCCAGGGCTGCTTTGGGTTGCCAGTCCAGCCCCATCAGTGTTGGATAATCAGCACCACCAAAAACCTCAAAAGAATTTTCAGCAAGAGACTAAATTCATTAGTCACTTCTTTCTTTCGACACAAGACACATTTAAAAATCTAAATGGTGATAATTTACATAGCACTAATCCAGAAAATATGAGGAAAACAGTGTAACTACAAGTGGTGAAAATTAATTCATGCAATCCATTTTTCACTTTTTTGTTTTGCTCGGTGTGACTGGTATGCCCAGACATGGATTTTATGCTCACTGTGCCATAGGGCTCAAGCTACACCCTACTGACTAGGCTCAAATAGGCAGAAAAAGTTTTGGGGTTGCTTGTGACATTCAAAATGGCGACACGTCTCTATGACGTGCGCCGAGTTCCAGATTCTAAGATATTCACTGACGTCACTCACACTGCGCTCCAGCTTCGCAGTTACTCACTGCCGTCACTCAATGTTTGGCCCACACCTGATCTTGTTTGAGCACGGATATGCACGCGCTCAAGATCCACTTGGGCGCATCACGAGCGCACCCTTGAGCACTCAAAGCTCACAAGCGAGTGCCCCCCAACTATAAATGGGCAAGTACCTTTAAAATGTTAAAAAGTTGAATAGCGTTGATCTCCACCGTGCTCACCGCCACCACGCCAGTAATCCACCTCCAATTGCAGTACTGGCCTGCTTCCGATTATATTCTCCATATATCGGTTAACACAGGATCACCCAGGTTGTGTGCTATCTTCACGTCCTCTCCTCACTCGTCCTTTTAGATCGTTGCCAAAATGTTGTGAAGAAGATGCACTGCTCACCACCATTCAAGTGTGCAGTACAGTTAAGTTTTATTGATACACACGACCTTGTGTCGATCCTCCATGAGAGCCAGGGGTAAACTGACGTTCATTGAACACCCAGCGCCTGACACTCAAGAATAAGCAATACAGATGACACTCTGGAATAACATTACAAGTCTGACACTCTAGAATGAGCAATGCGCATCACAACATGTTCCTGCTCAAAGAGGACCTAGCCTGGCAGCTTGAGCTGGACTGCTCCATTTGGAAAAGAACGAAAACTGGTATACATATGACTGGTTCCTGTCTGAGGTGCCATGATGGGCAAAAAAATGAAAGACGGGATTGTGGCACAGAGCAGTGGCTGAGCTGAATTCCACCAATCCATCCGACCCTTTTTTCTTTTCGTGATCATGAAACTATGGCATGCTTCAGGGCCTGTGCAACACTTGGACATGGCTGACCAATCTACCAACATGACCTGTTGGACTGACACACCTCCATGAGCTGTCAGATGGCTCCCCCAAACTTGCAATCTAGAAATGAACAAAGGCCAAATCAGGAAGGGGTTTGTCAGTTACATTTACAGGGAAAGCTCTTTCCCAGGGTGCTCTAAAAACTGAGCACAGACTGTAAAGCTAGGCTGGCCTAAGTAAAATAATGAGAAAGTCCGTTTAGAGTTGGGTTCAGTCAGTCGATTTTCAAGCTAGCAATGACGTCACTGTGGACATAGAGAATGAGTTTTTGTGACCTAACATTAAGGTCATCATTTCTTTTCTTCCTAGGAATTGATAAAGGCACTTTATTGAATATAAATAGACGGACATAAACACAACTTTCTCAATGAACAATACCAGCACAGAAAGCAAAGTAATTTAACAAAAGGATATAAACATGAATTTTTATAGTTATTGTCAAATTTCAGCTTTTGCTGGCTACTGAAACAAAGTTGAGAAAGCACTACACAGAATGAAAATCAAATTAGATAATTAACACGCTCAAAAATCACTCCTGATTAGTAACATTACACGCTTCTACAGGTAATGTATTTCCCCCCTTCTGCACAGCCAGCAAGCTCTGAATTAAACATGAAAGGAGCCTCGAGGTCTCAATGACAAGAACACTGTAAATTAAATAGTCATTCTATGGCCTGTCTCCTCCTCTTTAGTAAGTTATGGAGCAAGTCCTAATTACACTGCCATTGTGTGGCGAGCTGGGCCACAAAGACCAGTATATCAAACGTGGCACTGAAATAAGCAATATCATACATGACCGGGGTTGGCATCCAGTTTCAAGGCACCCCCGGCGCCGGTGATGAAAGTGTCTCCGAGGCCCCAGTACACAACCACTTATCATCCTGTCCATCCGAGACAGCAGTGGTGCAGGGTTACAGACTGGCCCCAGGTCATCAGGAGTACAAATGGGTTGACTTGCATTAAAAAAAACAAAAAACATAAGCGAAATCTATCGTAAATCCAATTTGTTGAGCTTTGCCTATTTTTTAGTAATATGTTTTCCTCCAGTTATACTTTTTCTCACAGCTTGCAACGACGGAAAACTGAGTCAAGAATAAAAGGTATTTGAAACTGATGTGTGCCGTGGCGCTAGCGTATTTTCTTGGGGGTAGGGGGTGTTGCCCTTGTACAGACTTTTTACACACGACTAACGAAGTGCGTTTCACATACGACGTGTAATCTCCGCAAAAATTACGCATAGCCCACAAGCAAAGACCATATTGCAATTTCAACCAGCCCTAATCTCAAGCAGCTTTATCCTGTCCCTTCTTTTTGTCACCTATAGCATTTTGCACGCAGTGACGTACAATTTTGCTTCTTTCATTACAAGCAGGAGGGTACAATTCACAGCATATTTAACACTGGTGTTAAAAACACAACTCTGGAAAAATATTGTATTGTAATTGCATTTATATTGCGCTTACTACCCCTGACGAGGCGTCTAAGCGCTTTTTCAGCGAGTAGCACGCTGCTCCGGAACCCATAAAGGATTAGTGGTGAATTAGTATAGTGAAATATGAAAGTAATTTGAGTGGTGGATATTAGTCCTTTATTTGGATTGAGAAGGATAGAAGAGGGGAAAAGGTTTGCATTTATATAGAGCTTGTTACCCCCGATGGGGTGTTGAAGAGCTTTTTTACTCCGGAACCCATAAAAGGATAGTGAAATATGAAAGTAATTTGAGTGGTGGATAGGTTAGTCAGTTATTTGGATTGAGAAGGTTAGCGGAGGGATAGAAGAGGGAAAAAGATATATATATAGATATATATTCACTGAAAAAACCATAGGTTTTAGGGAAAGTTATGGTTAGTTGGACTTGCACTCGTACAAAACCCGTGAAATTCCCCCGTTATAGTTAGTTCAGCTAACTATAACTCGCGCCCCCGCAATGCACTGCTGATGACGTCACATATTACATCACTCATGACATGGTCAGTGACATCACTGACTTGTTACCCCTGATGGGGTGTTGAAGCGCTATTTTGGCGAGTAGCACGCTACTCCGGAACCCATAAAGGATTAGTGGTGAATTAGTATAGTGAATTATGAAAGTAATTTGAGTGGTGGATATGTTATTCAGTTAATTGGACAGAGAAGGGTAGCGAAGTGTTAGAAGAGGGAAAAAAGGTTTGCATTTATATAGCGCTTGCTACCCCTGATGAGGTGTTGAAGTGCTTTTTTTGGCGAGTAGCACGCTACTCTGGAACCCATAAAGGATTAGTGGTGAATTAGTATAGTGAAATATGAAATTTGAGAAGTGGACATGTTAGTCTGTTATTTTGATTGAAAAGGATAGTGGAGGGATAGAAGTGTGAAGGATTTAGACTTTTTTGTTTTTGGAGGTCATAACAGTAGGAGGAGGCTTGGGATGAGCAAAAGGGATGTGGAGGGGGAAGAGTCAGAGGGAAGAGTTAAGAAAGGCTTGTTTTTGGGGATTGGTAGAGTAAAAGAGGTTTCAGATGGTGCAAGGAGGGGTAGAGTATGGGAGTGTCTAGAAAGGGCTATTTTGGGGATTCTAGTATTGGTATGGGGTTTGGGATGAATGAGAGCGTGGATGTAGAGGATATATTGATAGAGGTATAGGGTGAGAAATAGGGAAGTGCACTGGAAAGAGTAGTAGAAAGAGGTTTGAGCCGAGTCAGAGTTGAGGTAGAAGATATATTGAGAGAGGTATAGGGTGAGAAATAGGGTAGTGCATTGTATATGCTGAATTAGAAGAAAGTAATAAATATATAAATCCATAAGTACATGGAAGGTATATAGATGCATAAAGAAAGTATATGTAGATTAAAGATATTGATAGAGGTATAGGGTGAGAAATAGGGTAGTGCATTGGATCAGTTTTGGGGGAGGGGGTGAAAAGTAATAAATATATAGATCCAAGTAAATTGGAAGGTATATAGATGCATAAAAGAAGCAAGTATATGTAGATTAAAGATGCATTAGATAAAGTCTGGTTTTCAAGTGCTGTTGCTCCTAAAGACATGGAGTCAACCTACAAGTGTGATATTGTGTCCTTGGCTTGCACCTCAGCCACGCTTTTCAGTTTAAGGCCTGGGAATGAGATGCTTATAGTGCAAAAAAATGGTCCAGTGCTGGCGGCGGCCACTATCTTTTGATGTGATACCTGCATTTCGGCAGTACAGTTTGGGGTTTGGCTGAGTTGTGATTCTGAGGCGTTCCCACATAATTATGGATTTGCAGTATTTGCCACATAACCCATCATCTGGGGCATAATCTGCAGATTTCAACAACAACAAAAAGTTGTTTCTAGCTGAAACGGATCAAAAGTTACTAAAACACAGAAACGCATGTTGACAAGCAGTGGAGGCACTTTTGAAATGTCGATCGGTCACCTTTCTTTTGCTTATTGCTATATTTGGGTGTTAAACTGGTGCTGAGGTGAAACCTATGCCCAGTGTTAACTTGTGTAAACATGGTAAAATAATGAAGAAATACTATCACAAAATGAGTGCAGTATGCCACATAATTTGCCATTTGCTGTTGCATAATTTAGTCAACACTGCTGCATAATTTGATCATTCCCCTACTGCATAATTCCAGTGGCAATGACATACCACAGCAGGTGCCCGTTGGTCCTCTTTCAAGTTAAATTCACATCAGTTTTATAAGTGATCCTGAACCTCGAACAGAATGTGTACAACGCCTCATGTATCACAAGCCGTTAAAAAACACATCTGTGCGGCTTACATGCCACGCCATATCATTTGGTTCAGTCCCAATATTGATACGCCCATGGAAAAATCAATGGTGACATTCAAGGGAGGCCCCCTACTGTCACCGCCAGCAGTGAATCGATTAAAGTGCAGCTAAAGGGCATGCCTATCGACTCCTCTTCATTTCATGCCTTCAGTGTCAGAGGTGCATGGCAGTGTTATTCCAGAAGAGGCCACAATGTATCCTCCATCACCACATGCTACCGCAGCATCAGGACCAGCGCTTGCAGTGCCATCGCGGAACATCTATAAATGTACATTTATCTGTAGTTTATGTAGTACAAATCAGACCTAGCAGAACACTTTCCAATGTCGCTTGAGGTATAGGAGAATAAACATATACAGAGGACAAAAGATCACAAAGTAGTGTTAGGAAAATTTGCAATAAGAATATGCATGCCTAACATGGGAGAATCAGCGGACACCTATGCAATCTAGTGCCTTAATGATAAAGGAAGAATTCAATGAGTGTAGATAACAATTTGAAGTTGCCACCTATAATACAGTAAGTAGAAGAGTCTGGAAACGTCCTTCTCAGTTTCTTCTGTACATCTCAAACATGGCCTTCGTTTGTGGTAAGCTTGTAACTGGTCGTCCTTGGAAGCGATGCTGGATGAAGCACCTCAATCCTACAGCTCCAACACCAATAGCATCAAGAGAAGGAGGCACTTAACCAACAGAGTGTCAATACTGCACTTTGCAACGTGACTATCAGATTAGAGCTTAGTTTTCACATTTTACGGATAAAACAAAGCACTGCTCGTTCAGTATACATATGATTAACAACTCAAATGGTATGTATGATTTTATGCCTGAGAGATAGTCTATGCAATTTCAAAGTCATAAAGCCAAGGTGCAGAGTGTCACCATTTACCTCTAAAATATGCTTCATCACTGGAAGCATTTTTTTTTTTAAATGTGATCCTGCTAATACAGTTTAATAGGCCATTTTATCCAACCAGTAATGGGACTGCTTTCCAACGTGTGAGGTTCACTCCCAATGAGTGACACTTATGGTGCAGCAGAGGGTCTAAGAATACGTTCTAGACAGTTTAATGATGTGATTCCCACACTATGTTTACCTTTCTCCAGTTAACTTTGTTCTATAGGGCTCTTGTAACTAGACTTTGAACAGGGCCTAAGCGACTGCAAGACTCTGTATGATACTCCCTATTACAACTCTCTGTTTGCCAATTACTCCTTTCCTCAATGGTTGCATGTGAATGAGAACCCTCTGGAAAGAGACGCAAGGGTTCTGCAGTAGGTACATGTGCCTGGGCAGGTCATAAACAAGCTGATCTTATAGGATGGAGTATTGCGTTTATAAGGACTAGGAGGTGGCAACAAAACAAAAGGATGAAATCAAGTGACATGGAAGATAAGATGGAGTGCGTTCCATTGGAAGACTCTAAGATTATGGCTATTGCAACTGTTAATGCTATGTGGATGATCCATTTCATCATGTCTGATGGGGATCCTTGAGAGAACCACCAACATTACAACAGGATGAGAGGCTCTCTGGTTGGTCAGTCGGGCCAGGGGGTCGAGGGGTCTAGATGGCTGCGTCTCCACACAATACACCTGTAAGCAGCACCTAGGCATGTTAGCAGATACTAGGCCAACTTTGCGAACAGGAACAGAACTTCCAATAGCAGTCGCAACATCATCTTGGGATTAAAAAGAAGCTACGAATAGCAGCTAGAGCAGGGGTGCGGTGGGAAGCTAAGTGACCCTGCCCTAGAGGTCTTCCCATACGTAACCTATTGGTCAGAGTGTAAAATGGCAAAGGGTAAGGTGGTGCAAGATGGGGGAAGAGTACCAAATGCCAAAGAAACATACTTGTACTCCAAGCTGGTGGGAGGCATGATTTCTTTTCTTTTGAGAGGCCTCCTCCATGAAAGGGCGCTTGCACATGTACGACTCTGTGCCATGCCTTCCTGTCGTTTACCCAAACACTGCATCCTACTGCACACTTAAGCCTTGATGGCCAAGGTTCCAACCACTAAGGCTACAGTTGCCTCTAGCAATCCTAATGATTGTCCTACACTTTCCTCCCGCAACCCAAGGGTTAACGCTGGTCTAAGTTTTAATACAGCTGCTCATCTCTAGACATGAAACTCCAAATCACCACCGACTGGCAACTGGCTCAGGGCACTTAATTGCACAGCATAATATCGAAGCTTTTCAAAGAGGACATAAACCACTTAAACTTTGTGACGAACACTACTCATTATGGGCAGTGCCATGCGGAGGCCCAGCAGATGCCTGGAACGTGAGAGGCAGCATGACACAGAGGGATGCAACAGGGCTATCCAGATGCCTGATTTTGCATGACACAGAGGGATGCAACAGGGCTATCCAGATGCCTGATTTTGCATGACACAGAGGGATGCAACAGGGCTATCCAGATGCCCGATTTTCACGCTATGGATGTACATACAATCTAAATGGAAACCCTCTTAAATCTACCGTGTGAAACCACTGGGCTCAAAGAAAGCATCTGCCAATTCTCTAATAATAATAGCAGTAACAATAAACAAATAATAAAATAAAAATGATATTTAAAAATTATATCTGCATTTTCATAACACAAAATACTCTGTCTGGAGTATGTAGGCACTATTTGTTTTGCAACAGCCACAATAAGCTAAGCACCAATTAAATCGCCCTAAGACAGAAGTAAGGCTATTTCAACCCGCTGATCTATTAACCTACGACCATTAGGTTACACCTGATATGTTAGCCTATGACCTTCTGGCTACAGAGAGGTCTCTGCAGCATTAACCCGTCATCCGTCCAGTTTCAAAAGACCAGGTACCATCATGTCCTAGGGTATATATCCAGTGCCCTCTTACTCCCAAAGCTCGAAGTCTACGGGTCGGCTGAAATGACGTCATCTGTCAACCGCCATATTTGTTTGAAGACACAGCAGCACTGGCGGTTCAACATATTAATGACTTACTACAGGGACTCTCAGGATGAGCCAGAGGCCTCACATTGCAGAATTATCCCTTTCAAAGCCAATGCTCGCTACCTGAGCTCAACGCCTATATCGTTTATGCTGCTCTGCCAACTGTGGCCTCAAATCCAACATTTCGGCATGTTATTTGCAAGCCGAGGGAACAAAATACTGGCCTGTTTCTATGCCACTTTCAGGCGCCCACCTACAAACATGGAAAAATGAGCCGATTTCGTACATGTATGTGCATGGGGTATTTTGTAGGCACGAAACCACGAATACATCTTTTTAAAAGATTTAAAATGTACATGTTATGCGATTTGGTTTTCTGGAGCCAAGACAATAGTTTTTGGGTAAGTGCGTTCATCCCCACATCTCCTCTCTACCTTCTCGCGAGATCTGTCTGTACGGAGATGATGTCAGACACCTTATTCATTCTCTTGAGTTACACAGCAACCCTAGACGAGGAATCTCTCTTAACTACTCATATATATTTACAACCAAGTGAAAGCCCGGGTGACAGGTGCTTACCCAACTGGCTCTCTGATGCCCTGCGGCTTCAAGGCGCAATTAACCAAAAGACAATTTAAAGGATTTTACATGAAAAAAACAGAACAGTTGAAAAGAAGAGCACTTCTGTTATAGCTCCGTGAAACCATGGGTTTAGCACTTAAAGTATTTGTAATATAACATTTGCTGGCGCTATGCCAAACAAATATACACTTCTGTGGAAACTGTAGACTTCATTTTCGTGCTTGGATTTTAGGGCCGAGGCTTTGGGATTTAAACAACAGTCCTGATTATTCCTTTAATAAGAGAAAGGGGCACATGGTGATATGAGATAAAGGGAGGTGGTGGGATAAAAAAAAAAAAAACATACACTTAACTGTAGTGTTGGGCCTCAGGCCCTCATGATATATAAGTACAGACACGGGATAGTATGGTGCGATAACTGGCCCAGGGCACGTGCGCCCGGCCCCTTTTATTAACAGGGTCACCTGACTGGTGACGCCTGTGGTGGGTGGGTGTAGAGTGTCTTACATCACAGGCTAAACACTAGAATGTATCCAGCCGGATACTACATCCCTCCCAAACTTTAATGAAAAACAAACGAGAGTCCAACCTGTAATGAAAACAGATAAATAACACATAGCACCAAATGAGTCTATACAGGCCATCAGCCAGGCAGCGCTGGAGCCTCGGATCGCATGGTCGGGATGCCTTCGGTCGCCTTGGCGATGTTCTTTAGACCGGCCTGGTCTCGCGGTGTTGAAGTCTATATATAAAAGTTCAGTGTCGATGCATCTGGAGCTGTGGTGAAATCCACTCTGGTGTCGGACATGATCTCTGTGAGTGAGGCCTTCCGGTGGGGGCGTCGTGCTCGGTGACTCTCCTTACTCCTGACTGCTGAGCGACGTTCGACTTGCCTCTCTCGCCTGGACTCCTCTGCCACTGGAGCCTCTTGGAGGGCTTTCCTGCTGGCTGCCATGGGACCGTGTGGACCGTGCGGGGCTTCGTGTGAACCGCGCGAAGGCGTCGCTGGGGAACTGCCAACGGACTCCACAGCCAAGTCGCTCATGTAGCCTCCGAGGGTGGTGTCATTGTCTGGGCGTCCTCGCCGTCTGGACTCTGGTTCTGCGCCTTCCTCTGGCGATCTTGTGGGTGACCAGTCTTCAGCCGTGACCTTCGTGTTTCCTGCGCCTGATGTGGAGCTGCGGCCGACGCATCTCTCCTACTCGGACTCCCTTCGCACGGGAACTCCGTCGAGGCCCTTGTCCCCTGGACTGCCACGTGACCGCATGGGCTGTGCAGGCCGTTGCGTAGGCCACACTTAGGGGTCGCTGCAGAACTCCCAACAGGGCCACGGCCAAGTCTTGTGTAGTCCCCAAGGGCGGATCTTCCAATGGCCGGGTGTGCTCGACTTCGGCAGGCTGTAGGTTGACTGGGGTGCACAGACTGTTCCTGGGTGATTCGCCTCCTTGAGCTCCGGTTGTTCGGGGTGTGTGTGGATTCACTCGGGTGGTGCGATGCTCCTTGGTGATGATGCACCTGGAAGGTGGTAACAGGATGTTAGTTTTCTTCAGTGGGCAGACAGGCGGTGATCTTCTGTCGGGGTGACTTGAGGGAGTGAGAAGGACCTGAGGGACTTTGTGGCACCGCTCCGTTGTCTTCAGGCAGGTGCACTGTGAGGTGTGGTGCTATTGATACCAAGCAGCCGGTGACAGGTGAGAGGACGGTCGAACTGCGAAGCGTGGGGCCAGGACGCAGATCACGCTTGCTAGCGGCTTACGGTAGGTCCTCCCGCGGAGCTGTCTCCAGTGACGTCTCAGCACCCCGGTGGCTGGCTTGTGTGGATGAACACCTTCCTCAGTGCTGGTGTGAGTCTTTGTCCTGTCGCTCTTCTCTGTTTCATCTTGCGTGCCTTTGGTGGTTGTCTGCCCTGTGGCATCGTGCCACGCTCTTCTTCTTCCGACCAGGTTTTTCCTTGGATGTGGCGTCCTGCCTCCTGTCTCATGTTTGCGCCACATGGACATCGCACTGGTCGCGTCGTTCTTGTGACAGTCTCTCTCCTTCCTTTTGCGGGCCTGTTGCAGGCCTGTCCTGTCTGTAGGACTTGCATGTGCTTCTTGGGGACTTCCAGTGGCACCATCCCCTCTGGATTTCGCGGTGTCCCTCTTCTCTTCGCTCGAGGGCGTTGCAGCGGGCGCCTCGAGGCTGCGCCTGTCGTGGCGTCTGCTTGCTTCCGGTGCGCTTGTCCGGACTGGTCACTTTGCGTGACGGGCTCCTTGTTCGATATGCGCCGTGACGTCCGGTCACATGTCACCATGCTGGCGGAGCTCCTGTCGCTGTGGCGGCCTGCCACATGGAGTGTGCGACTCCTCTCTTGCCTGTCGTGGGCCACTGCCGACTCTGTCCTGAGGCAGTGCGAGGGAGGACACTCTCTCCTTCGGCACACTGCGGTGCTTCGCTGAGGCGGTGGAGATGTAGGGGATCTCCCTCTAGCAGTGCTTCTTCGTTGCGACCGTCTGGCAGGTCGGCTTCTCTTTTGGCGCGCATCCGACTGCGCCCTTCGTTTGCTGCACTGGACGCGCTTGCTGCGCATTCTCTTCGGTCTGTCACTCCTAGAACGGTAGCACCTGTCCCTGTGCTGCTGTGCACTTGCTTGGTGCTGTGTTCTCCTCTTCAACCTCGGTGCAGTAGAGATGTGGTCGCTCTCTGTACTGCGTTCAGCAGTGCGTCTTTCGGTGGAGATGTCTCTATCTCCTGGGCGTCTGCCTGCGCTGGCAGGTTCATTAGCGCTCTCTACGCGCCTCGGACTTCGTGCGCTCCATCTTCTCCTTGGGCACCCTCTCCTTGGGCACCCTCTTCTGGCACTTGGTGTGCCCGTTCTGTATCTTGCGGTGGCGTCCGGTCACCACTGAGGGTGGGTGGCGCAATTACCTCGCTTGCGGTGGCATTAACAGCCACTGGGGTTCGTGCTGTGCTCGCTTATCTCCTCTGGGACTTTCCCTCTGCTTTCAAAACTGCCACTCTGTGAGCCTTCGGGGGAAAACAGATCTCCAACTGCAGGCTGCCGCAGCAGTGCTTGGTGGCTCTGGCTGTTTTGAAGCGTTACTTCCGTCCTCTGGGGGCTGGGGCAGCTTTACTGACGTTACACGTGGTGGAGTTCCTCCCTGGCACAGCAACCTTTAATTCAGTAGCTCATGGTGCTTCATTTCTCTTCCTGTTGCTAGGTACTGCCTTTCTCCATGTTCTGTGGTGTGGGGCTTCCTGGGGCACTTTGCTGAGGGTATGCAGTCTCTTTAACTGAGCCCACTGGGCAGTCCATAGGGGTAGGGTTGCTGCGCTCTCTTATATCAGTCTTTGGTGGTGGCTACCCCAGACTTGCAGTCTTGGCATGTGCTGTATTGCTGGGAGCTTTTATGTTAGGTCCTTGGAGCACAGGGCATTGCAGGCTCTTTCCTTCAGATGCTTGCCCCTCTCCTCTGTCTAGCACCCTCACGTGCAGGCTGGCCTGCAGTGTTGTCTCGCCGGTTTACTCTTTCTAGGCCTTGCGGTGTCCTTGTGGGTGTTACCAAGTTCACGTCTCAGCCCTAGACTTTCTGTCCTTCTGGTTTTTTTTTTTCTGTTTGCTGCCTGGGGTTGTACTGCCGCTGGGGGCACTGTGGCTACTTTTCATGAGGCAGCAGCTTTGCTGGTGCTGGGAGCTACACTGGGGGTGGAGATGCAGGTGAAAGGCAGTTTGCGGTGCTAGCACGGCTGCGGTCTTCGCTTGCTGCTATTTTGGGTCAAGGTTGCCGCCCTCGACTTTTCCCAGTAAGTGGTGCCACTCATTACCTTTAAAAATCATGGTACTCTGTCTCGCAGTGTATGCAGGTCGTTTCTTTATAGTGTGCTTGGTTGGTTGGCTGCAGTACCGCCGGTGGCCAGTAGATGGCAGTGCATCGCTTCTCTTGCAGGTTCCGGCAGTCTTTCCTGTGCTGCGGCCGTGCACCTCGTACCTATGGAGAAGAGAGCTGCTGCTGGCGTTCTGTGGAGGTAGGTGAGGGCACCTGAGCTATTTCTTGACCATGCTGGGCGTCAGGGTGGCTTGCCTGATATCCGCTGTTCACCCGGTCGATGCCACCGGGTGTTGCCGCTTACACTGAGGACCATGCAAGCCTAGGGGCCAGGGCAACTTGCTGGTGCTGCGGGTGTGGTGCAAGCCATGCGCCGTAGATGCGGTTTGTCGGCCGGGCATTAAGTGCAGCCTCCAGACGTGTGGCTGGGATTCCTTTCTTGGAAAGGCTTACTGACAGGGCGTGTGTGCAACGCTTTAATGTTCTCCGATGTGCGACGCTTGGAGGACGTCAGAGCCGTTACTGGGCTCTCCCTACCGGCGGTGCTTCCCTCATGGCTGGAGCAGCTGGCGGCGGACGAGGACCTTCCTTGCGCCTGAGCAGGTATGGGGGCATGGGCCTTTTGCTCTGTGCTGCTGCGCCTTCAGGCCTCCCCACGTTGGCGGCGTTGCTCGGGCCTCCCGCCGACCGAGATAGCGCTTTCCCTTCCTGAGGGTACTTCCAGGGCTTATGGGGTGATTCCCTGCACGGGCGTTGTTCCGCAGGCCAGCGGACTCGGTCTTTTGGTCCCTGGGGCGACGAGCAGTCGTGCAGGGTAGCGAGTGTCGCAGGGTAGCGAGTTTAGGCGTGGGCAGCCTGCTCACTCAGTCCGGGAGGTGGCGTGCGCTGGCATGGGGGGGGGGGCAGCTAGGCAGGGTCGCTCTAGACTCCTCTCACCTGGGCCCCCACAGGTCCGACGATGGGTGCAATCTTCTCCCCACACACGGGCGGTGTTGGCGCGGGCGGCGTCTCACTTCCTGCGGCGCCTGACCGCAGCACACGCGGTCACCCTGAGCCTGGTGCTGGCCTTAGCAGACCCCTATCTTCCGCCGAGGTCTCACTGCCGGGCCGGTCAGTGTGATGGGCAGCCGCTGGGTCAGCATGCAGGCGGACGCAGATGCAGGGGCAGACTGGAGTGCGCGTGTCGGGCTACACTTCCTCCCCAAGGAACCGGAAAGCAGCTGCCTTTTCACGCGTGGGATAAGACCCACTCGTCGCCATTGTAGTGTTGGGCCTCAGGCCCTCATGATATATAAGTACAGACACGGGATAGTATGGTGCGATAACTGGCCCAGGGCACGTGCGCCCGGCCCCTTTTATTAACAGGGTCACCTGACTGGTGACGCCCGTGGTGGGTGGGTGTAGAGTGTCTTACATCACAGGCTAAACACTAGAATGTATCCAGCCGGATACTACATTAACTAGGAAGATTTTTTTAAATTAAGACTTTTGAACCCTGTATTTGTTAGCTAAAACCACCGAATTCAGAAGTGTCCAGGGTAGTTAAAAATACAACAGCTGTGCAGTATCGGCGTCAGATATATATGGTTTTATGGTGCAAAGCCTGCGCAACTGGTAACATTTGCAGTGCTTAAATGATTTTTGCGATCGCAGTCCACAAATTTGAGCCACCTCTATAGCAACTGGTATTTGCATGCAGAAAGAAATGCTTTGCAAAAATTTCTGCAGTTGCAAAAGTCTGCCGAGGGCAGGTCAGTAACTATTTGCTAATTGAAAGGTGTCAATATAGGAGCACTTAAACTGCGCTTGTAAAGGCTAAGGAGATCAAAGGGTGCATGCACCATTGCATACACTCAAATGTGAAATTCACCATGTGACACCATTGTCGTATTGTGTTCCCTGACACTTTAAAAGACAGGAGTCACAACGAAGGCCTATTGTGAATGCAAAGGCCAGGATGAAGGTCTGCTGACCCATGCAGGGCCCCGTTGCAATATTGTCCAATTTTCGTATAGTCGCAAGCCAATTCACATTCCATATTACCGAGGTGTAAGGTTTGCAACTTTTTGGAAAAAGTCCCTTTGTACTGGGAGGAATTTGGTAGCACTTTGCACAACCAAGGGTGAAGCGAGTCGCAGCACAATACAAACAAGCATTGGAAATGCAATAGGTCTCGCCTTTAAGTTAAAGCCATTTGCTTTGCTAATTGTATTGTATTATAGCTATGTATTATTGAGTGTATGTATGTGATATGTTGTGTTTCTATGTTGTTAGAATTGTATTTGTTAGCTGTGTAGTAGGTGAAAGTATAGCGTTAGGAGGAGAAGAGCAGTGTTTAAGATTTGGGAAGGAGAGTGAGTAGGAGAATAGCATGAGGGTTAATGAATTATAGTGAGGTGTAGAATAGCATGAGGCAGAAGAAACGTGCGGGGGGTGAGCAGTATGAGGGAGAAGGAAGAAAGCGTGGAGGAGATTAGCGTGATTTTGAATGAAGGAAAGTGTGGAGAGCAGTATGAGGTATAAGGAAGGATAGAGTAGTAGAGGAGTAGAAGGAGGGATATGAAAGGAGTGTGAGAAGTAGAAGAGTAGTGTGAGGTAGAAGCAAGGTAAGAATATTGTATTAGAAGTAGGTATAAGGAAGTAGTTAGGTGTAGAAGAGCACTTTGAGGGAGAATGTAGGAGAAGAGCAGTGTGATGCAGAAGGACAGTGATGAGGGTACGAGCAGTGTGATGTTTGATGTTGGTGGTAGTCTAAAAGGAGTTGTTACCAGTGTAGTGTACGAAGAATCTGCAAGCTCGATCGAAGTGGCCCCTGTTCTAGAAGAATACAGTTTTGGGATTAGAGCTGGCCAATATGGCACGTAGATTTACGATCACGCAGTTCATGAATGTTACATGTCCTATGATTATAACATTTTCGCAGTGGTGGTAAAAGGGGAACCAGATTTTGTAGTTGCTGTTAAAATTGCCCAAATTTTGACCCTATTTGCGGTTAAGGTCCAGGCTCCAGATTTAGTCAATCGTGTGCCCGGGATTCCGGGACAGGCACTTTTGACAGTGTTAGAGCTATTTTGGCCTTGCGAGATGTATAATGAGGAGTAAAAAAAAGCCCAGAAGCGAAACTGAAACCTAGCACACTGGAATGTGCTCTAAGCGTATAGCAACATAGCATCGGACTCTGGTGCTTCGGATCAAATCACATAATCCCCCCTACTGGATCAAAATTGTAACTGTACAATGTGAGCTTTGTAGCGCTGAATTGAAAGTAAGAAACTGCACAAACTAACACCTTGTGAGCAATAATGCCTTTTTTTCCAGCCGACGATGTAACATGTGGAGCAATGTAGTGAAAGTGCGGAAATTGGTCAAAAACACAGCATGTATTGGAATGCTGTGTGGATGTGCTGTGCAGATGTGGTCTGACGGCTAGATTGCCGACTTTGGTGCTGGAAACCAGGGTTCGAGACTCGGGGTCGCGTCCACATCCTGTTAATCTGGGCAAATCACTTAATCTCCCCGTGCCTGAATGTGTAATGTAAATACGGTGCTCATGTAAAGCGCTCCAATACCTTCGGGTCGAGTTCGCGCTATATAAATATGCAACAAAAAAAATGCTGTGCTTAAAGCCCACAAGTGAAACAGAATCTAGAGCCCTTGAATGTGCTCCAAGCATATTGCAACCTAGCATCGGTAGCTGGCGATTGCGATTAAATAACAATCTCCCCTTACTAAAACTAAAATGTAGATTTACAATGTTATCATTGTAGCGCTGAAGTGAAAGAGAATTTGCAGAAAAACAGTGCGAGCGCGAATGCCGTATTTTCAAGCCTGAAATTGATATTGAAGGGCAGTTTTTAGTTGTTTGACTGGTGATCTAGTACAATATGGATCGGTGGCCCGAAGCCCACATGCGAGACACTAGCCTAGAGTGCTAAGGGGGATATTTGTAACAGGGTAACAAAGGCCATCATTTGTGTGCCAATGCCGCGTGATGAAAGCGTGACACGCTATGGCACTGGCAACTTGGGATTGTATTAGTAAGGAAAATAAAATCCGCCCTTTAAGTACCATAAACTACCGGGTGTTGCACCACCCGCTAAGCACAAACCCAGCTCCCCTAAAACAAAGGCAAATTAAATGGCAACATTTATGAGTGAATGCCATGTGTTCAAAGTGTGCAGCCATATGGCAGCAGCATGTTGTGACTGTGACAAATCACGTATTTTGTCTGTGATACCCGAAAAAAAGAAACCGAACATAAGATAAAACCGGAAAACCTGAAAAATGGAAGGGCACCTAGGAGAGGCACACGCACAACAGTGAAGAACATGGCGGGAGTACTAAAAGCACATGGACAAAATATTACAATATGGTTCAGGGACAAAAGTCCGCTGCAGAGCGAGCAATTTAGAGCACTAAAGTGAGTTTTTTCACCCAAATAAAAAACACCAATATCTACTCGCAAATGCAATGTGATTTAAAGCGTGGAGCAATATGGCCCGGTATCTATTAATTATGAGCAAATCACACAATCTTACTGTGCCTAAACGTCGGTACTCTATACTTTGTGTTCGCACTATTTACTAATTCTAAAATGTGGAAAACACAAAGGGCTTGGGCGCAACACCCGTTGAAAACTTGACAGCATGGGGTGGGGCAGAAACAATACTTGTAAAATAGCACAATGTGGGTTAGGGGTATATGTCCAGAGGCGAAACAGAAACGAAAAGTGCACAAATCCAAATAAGAAGGTCGCACAGAAGCGTACATTGCTTTTTACCAACACACAGGCATAGCCTATACATATTACACTAATGCGGAGCCTATGGTGCAGGTACTGGCTGCAGCCGATCGGGCACTAATGCGAGGCGTGCGGTGCCGGTTGAGGCCGCAGTAGGCTAGACAGGCAAAGACCATCCGAAGTAAGTTTGGGTCTGGAGCTGTGACGCTAGTGCGGCATGCAGGTCATCGGCCCAGCCCACACTGCACCAGCGTTGGTTCTGTATTGCCAGACGTGGACTGTCAGGGACAACAGCCCACGCTGCACAACTGTGGGGGGCTCTGTGGTGCGTTCCACTGCAGACTGCAACCTGCACCAGAAAGAGCTCTCTGCAGCCGGTGCTGTGTGCGGCTGGTCGATGTGAGCCCACACTGCAGCAGCAGCACACAGGCCAGCTGCCACCGAGCCCAAGCTGCGTGCCGTGGAGCAGGCTGTGCCCGTACCGCAGCAGGATAGGCCATCTGCCAGCATGCCGCTGCTAGTGCCTGCTGCGTGTAGTGGAACTCAGCCCATACTGCAGCAGCGTGGGGCAAGCTGCCGTCATTCGCTTGCTGCTCAGTGCCACTGGTCACATGCGGCTCGCCCTACGGTTTTGCAGAGCCAGTTGGACTGGAAGCAAAACAAGCATTGGCCGCGCGGCCGTGCGAGACGCGCTCTGTGGTGGGGGAGGGGGGAGGAGCGGGAGAGCAAGTGACGCGCGACCGTGAAAGTGACACGGCCGCGTGGCCCCGAGAAGTGCTCTGTGGTGGGGGAGGGGGGAGGAGCAAGTGAGAGGAAAGACATATGGCGCCTGGAGCATGCGAGGAATGCGCGTTACTGTGTGCGTACTCGCATGCTCTAGGCCAGCCAAAAGTTGTGGTCGCATTTCTGCAAGCCCACTACAAAATGTCTCGCCCAGAGCCAGCGCTGAAGCGCTGGCTTTCAGGGCGAGACCTAAAAAATGCCACAGCAACTAGCCTCTCTGCATAAAGCTTTAGACCCTCATACGTTTAAATAAATTGTATAGTAGACATTTACTGTAGTATGACTGGTCATCAAAGATCACTTGGAGAGTGCACTCAGTATGGCTACATCATTACTGGCCAACTAAAGCTTAGAATTCATCAGCAGGGTATATCTGACCAGCCTTCGGGTTTTAAACAACTGCATTGCTTTTTTTTTTTGTTGTTAATAAGAGAAGGGGGTACAGCGTGGTGCGCGAATGGAGGCATGAAAATCAATATCATACTTCAAACTGGGAAGAGTTTTTAAAAAGGGTTTTAAAATCTTGCATGCCAAGTAATACAGAGGAACAAGGGCCGCTCCTTCGCAATAGCGGGGGAGCATCGCCCCACTGGCTCAGAGCCAGCAGCTGAAAAATAAAACAATATTTTAATATTGTTTTATTTTTCAGCTGCTGGCTGAGCCAGCGTGTGCAGGGGGAGGAGAAGTGCGCATGTCAGTTTGGCCGGACATCTTAGGCCGGCCAAACTGACATGTGCACTTAGGTTTTTCTAACCCAGCTGTATTGCACAGCCAGTTGGAGAAACAGCAGACTCCCTGTGCCTGAGCGAGCGTTGATCCAACCTGCTCTGGCCAATCCCCACGCTGCTCTCATGATTAAGAACAGCGCAGGGATTGAATGGGGAGTTCATGATGCTTCCCTAGGGACTGCTGGGACCAGGAAGTGGAAGCAGAGGAGCGCTAGGTGGCTGGCAGCACCAGGTACATTTATTGTAATTTTAAAAAATTATTACCCCTTGCGCGCTCCCCCACATCCCCTCACTTGCCCCCGCCATCTGCCCTACCACTCTAAGTCAGTTTCAGTTGTCACTACAGAGGAAAAGGGAAATGTACGCAGAAATCTTACGCCCTGACGGGACTGCTGCCGTTAATTGACCCAGTTTCCGTTTGCTCCTTAAATGGAAAAACAATTCTGTAAGCAAAATATTTTCATAACTGCCATAGCGTCTATTAAAAAAATTCAAGGGCTTTGCATATTATTGAAAGAGCATCCAGAGATGTGCACGCTGGAAGAGGTTGTATAGAGGTAGGGTTGTGCACAAAGCAGCTACTTTTTAAAAAGAAAAATGTATTATGCTGCATTGGAGTTTTGCAAATAGTATGGCAAACATTATAACAAATATTTAGATACACAAATCTCCCTTCTGAAGAGTTCGATCTTCACAAGTTGAAAAGTAAAAATACACAAGTCGGTAAAACACTCCTATAAGGTATTTTCGATTTTTAATTATCAATGAACAACAACAAAAAAAAATTCTGATGTAGGAAAAAGAGGGAAACAAAAACAAACTGACAAAATTGGCTGCTGCACTTTTGGCTTTGCTAATGCTCATTTTGTTTGTGAATGGTTTTATATGAAGCCACACATTGTATGAAAATAAGGATTGTCTAAATATGTTTATTTATATATTAAGTAAAAGTACACATTGGACCAGTACTCCCTGGCACTGAAGGGGACGACTTATGTAAGTGCACATTGTGCAATGCAGAATGCCATCACTCACGGTCTGGTAAGCCAAAGGCTGAAGTGGGTTGACCCTGCTATGCTGTGGTGGGCAGAAGCAAAACGTGAATGACACCAAAGCAGACGCAATAGATGAAAAGGGCTGAATGAAAGCCTCTGTAAGAATGTATAGCGTATAGCTTTGTTAAAAGCAAAACAATAATCATGAACATTACCTGCGCCATCTTGTCTGGTGGAATTCTATGTGCACATAAGTTGCAGTCATTTTAATCTATCACAGCCATTTTGTACTCTGTTGGTCACCTTTGTTTCACCCTGCCCTTACTAGCATCCCTCTGACCCTCTGACCGACCTGGTATGTGTGCTGGGGGCTATAAACTCTATTGCCACAACAAACCTCAGCACCACTTGCTGCCACAAACTCGTTTTTCCTCTCATCCCTGTTTTCAGACAAGCCTTTGGACGCTCTACCCTTCACTACACCTAGTTACACAAACAGGTTCCAAACACCAAAAAGACTCTTGCAAAATGATTTATTGCACTGCAAACAGCAAGACTTGTTGTTAGTTACCAACAATGGGACCTGTTTTTATCAACAGAACGGACTCTTAGATCTGACCGGTCTCACATGTTTTAGACCCTGAAGCAAGGTCCAGTTGCAAGATAAGATGGTCTGTTTGACCTGGGTGGGAAGAGAATTACTGTTGGGCTTGTGTGACAACCTGCCCGGGCGGGGACCCCAAGCTTTTGTAACCATGTTGATCAAACAAATGCATTGTGTCAAACCTGTATAAAAGGAAGAGCCAAGGGAGTTGTCAGCAGAACACTTCCCTCAGACATCCCGGTGTCTCAGTTGACGTGATCTCCTCATGAGAAATAAACCATTTTCTTCTCTTCCAGTTTCCAGCGCTTGCCTCATTATTTTGATAGCGAACCCAAAGTGAATTAGAGGTGGAACCCTGCACCGGGCAGCATTGAGGGTCTTAGAAGACTCGCTGCCTTTCACAAATTGGCGCCCAAGCGTAGGGGCCCATCAGCGACGCGTGGGTCCGGTAGAGAGGTCCTAACGACGGAGTGAACAACTAAACGATTGGGGTATACCTGCCTGAGAAGACCCTTGTCTGGCTGCCGATCGACTGAACTTCACCGGTTCCGAACGGACCTCTCTCGAGTGACCTGCGGTCCTGACTGGGACCTTAGAGGAACGCCGCATTGATTGTTGGAGTGAGAGGACAACCAGGCGCTGGAAGGGGAAGATGAAGAACTGTCCATACGGTCCGGGTAAGGGCGTGAAAAAACGACTTAAATTGATTGATTGAATAGTTTGATTGAAATACTAGTATTCCTTTTTTGATATTGAGTTATTTGCGACATTTCCCTGCTTGCAAACAACAAAGAATAGGAATATTCTCCTCTTTGCAGGCAGCGAAGGACAGGTAGTGCAGACTTTTTGTCTAAATTGATTGATTGAGATATTCATTTTGACCGATAAATACGTCATGCCTGTTTTCTCTAGATTGTTTGATTGTAATTGTTTTGGACCAGACCGTTCGTTAGAGGTCAGTCAGCCGGCACCGCCGGAAGGCACCCCTAACAAGGACATGTACGTAAAGTATGGATTAGCCAGCGTAGCTTATAGCAAACTATGGCATAAATACACTAGGAAGGACCGGGTAAATCAGTGGCCACTGACGGGATCTTTCGATCCCGCTAAAATAGAAACGTTAGAATTAGCTCTCCACAAAAAGAAAACTAGACCAGCCATGTTTGACAGTTTTGGCTTATGGCGAAAAGAGGCAGCTCAAAGAAAGAAAAGGGACGAAGCTAGACAAGATAAAGAAACGCGAAAATCAGCTTACCAAGCCTGTAAAAGATTAGAAGAAAAACTAAAAGAAAAGGAAATCGATAAAAAGGAACAGGAATCAAAAATATCAGATCAATGCCCTGTTAGAACGCCTCGACTCTTTACCCCAAGTTACCAGCAAAACAAAGGGTAGATGATGATTTATTGTTAGGTCCCCCAATCATATACATGCCACCCCCTTACGCCCCTACTCATCCCGTAGTACAACGACAGGACCACCAAAGTATAGCCGGAGATGGCACGATCGCCTCAGTCTCCACTGCCTCTGCTCCCACCGAGTCACCCACACCAAATGCCTCATCAAAGGATACAGTAGTAGAGGTAGGATCAAAAGAAACAGGAGCGCCCAGGGTCCCGCGATTAAGTAAAAATGAGCGAGCAGGCATTGATAAAGTAGTTAAATCCCTCATAGATAGGAAGGAGACAGAAGAGCATGTAACTGACATATGCAACTCCTATGTTGAAAACCGCAAACGATACTTTATTGTACGTCTCTGTTACCACACTCTTACTGCATATGAAGAGAAGTACCAAGATGTAGGGCCCGAGCGACTAGTGGCTCTCTATAGGAAGGTAGACACCGGAGATGAAGGCGACAACGATGTTACAGAACTCTTTTCATCCAGACTGGAGGTATTCCGTCACCTCGTGGAACAAGGACGGATAGATAAGGACAGGACATCTAAGATAGCAGGACCCCCGGTGGAAAAACCAGATAGCATGATGCCGATAAAAGAAGCTGCCCCTTATTGGGTACCTCCTAGAGGACAAGGGACTCATGACGATATGAACCATCAAGATGCTAGAGGAAGGGTGGTCTACAATTGGGTGTATCAACCATGGGACAGACAGGACATTTTGACGTTCCGTAAATCTTTACCGGATTTGCGAAAGAACCCCACCGCCTTTTACACCGAGCTAGGTACCGCTCTGGGATCAACAATAATGACACTTGCCGACATAGACTTGTTCTTCGGGTTATGTTTGCCAGCAGATGTGTGGAAACAGATTAGGAAAATAGACCATACCGAACTGCTTGGTCATACCTGGGAACAAATCAACACATTAGATAAACAGCGGAACCCTGGTCAAAAACCGGTTAAAGCAATATTGGACCTCCCTGACAAAATAGTGCAGAAAGTGAAAACGCTGATCCCAGAGAAAAAGATAGACTGGTCCATAGTAACCGCGTGCCGCCAGAAACCACAAGAGGATGTCTCAGAGTATTTCTCCAGATTTGAAACGGTGTCCTCCGATTACAGTGGACAAGACATGTCCACCGCAACCGGACACCACTTATTTGTGCAGAACTATGTCAAAGGACTACTACCAGATGTATCCCAGAAATTACAAGCCAGCGAAAGTAGTTGGGCAGCATCTAAACCGGCGGCCATTCTCCAAATGGCCCAGTACTATGAGCATCAGAAAAACGAAAATGACAGGGCTACAGAAAGGAAAAAGAAGGACTTGAAGGAGAGGGTAATGGTAGCACAACTCCAGGGGGCGAATACAGGAAGGGAGCAATATAAGGGAGGATACCAGCAGAATACCCCTAGAGTACAGCCACCTAGAAACAATTCATCGACATCATATGTAGGACGCCAAGACCTAGGACAGGATCAATGTGCATTTTGCAAAGAATATGGACACTGGAAAACCCAATGCCCGGCTTTGTTAGGAGCTGGTAGGGGCAGAGGGGCGAGGGCAATAGCAAGTGGACAGAGAGGAAGAGGACGTGGGAGAGGGTACGCGAGTGAAGCAAGCGAGGAAAGGCCAGGAAGAGTGAACACTTGACCATCCCAAACAGAATCAGTACCAACAGACAGATTATGACAATGCGTACGACTTTGCATAGGACAGCCAGAGGCAAGGGAGGGATCCAGTCGAGCTCTATGTTGATCAGCAAGGCCCTTATGTTACCGCTGAGGTCCTGGGCACAAAGTCGCCATTTCTGGTAGACACGGGAGCAACACGTAGTGCACTATCCAAACGACTGATTCCAAGGGCACCCTTGTCAGGCTCACATGTGACCTCAATAGGATTTGACGGTACGCCCTCCACCAACCCTTTGTCCCGACTGTTCCCTTTTAACCTTGACAACAATAGCGTTGAAGCGACATTCCTCCTCTCTTCCAACACCCCAGACGCCATTATGGGTCTCGACCTTTTGAAACACTTCCATGCGACTATCAGATGCTCACCAGACGGAGTGCGTGTCGTCCTGTATGACAACCCCCACGCCATAGAAAGAACCCTAATCAGCACATGTTTCCCATCTCCGAGGCTGACGCATCCCTACTGGACACTTTGCCATCACACTTATGGGCTAGGGCTGATTCAGACGTAGGACGAATGATGATTGACCCAGTACACGTAACAATACGACAGGACGCAACCCAACCGAAAGTACCGCAGTACAAAATATCGCCAGAGTGTGAGAAGGCACTGACAGAGATCATACACTCTTTGGTAGAGGCAAGGGTGGTAGAGGAAGTAGTGAGCAACGTTTGTAATAGTCCCATACTACCGATTGTAAAGAGACAGGGAGAGGGAGACGGAAAAGCCTACCGCTTCATCATTGACCTGCGGGAGATAAACAAAATCGTAGTGCCACAATACCCAGTAGTTTCCGACATCACGACAATTTTGACATTAATCCCCTCCACTGCCACCACCTTCACTGTAATTGACCTCAAAAACGCATTCTTTTCCATACCTATACACAAGGACAGCCGCTATCTATTTGGATTCACCCTAAACTCCCGTTCGTACAGATTTTGCAGAGCACCTCAGGGGTACACTGAGAGCCCAAGCATCTATAGCCAGGCGCTTAAAAGACAGTTGGACGCCATACAATTGCCAGATGGAGTGGCACTAATACAATATGTAGACGACATCCTTCTAGCAGCGGACACCATACCAATAGCCGTCACAGCCACCATCAAACTACTCCATTTTCTTGCTGAGAATGGTCACAAGGTCTCCCGAAATAAATTGCAGTTCTGTAAATCACAAGTGACCTATTTGGGTCACCTTTTATCCAAAGAAGGGAGGAAACTCACGCCTGACAGGATCCAGACAATTCTAGACACCCCTGTCCCCAAAGATCAGAAACAAGTCCGCTCTTTGATAGGTCTCACCTCATTTTGCCGACAGTGGTTACCGAACTTTAGCCTCTTTGTCAAACCCCTTCTCTCCCTCCTAGCTAAAGACATCCCCTCACCTCTCCCCTGGACCCCCGAATGCCAGTCAGCCTTTAAAGAACTACGCAATGCCCTTTGTTCAGCACCTGTCCTAGGAACCCCGGATTACTCCAAACCATTCTTCCTCTACACGCACGAGAGGGAAGGATGTGCATTGTCTGTCCTAACACAATCAATTGGTCAAAAACAACGCCCTTGTGCATATTTCTCTGCCACCCTCGATCCAGTAGCCAGAGCACTGCCAGCGTGCCTGCGCGCTGTGGCAGCTGCATCGATACGCCAGAGCGAAGGAATAGTACTCTCCAATCCAGTCACGGTTTTAGTACCCCATGCAGTCGACACACTACTAAACCAGACCAAAACCCAACACTTGACTAGCGCCCGACTGACAGGATATGAGTTGACCCTGCTAGCACCGCACATTACCCTAAAGCGATGCACCACCCTCAATCCAGCCACACTGTTACCCCTACCCGAAAATGATCCTAGCGTGACTCCACTACACGACTGTGTGACACTAACCGATGAACAAACAAAGAGTAGAATAGATCTCAGAGACACCGCCTTTCTAGAACCAGATCGAGAACTATGGGTGGATGGTTCGTGCATCAAACTCCCCGACGGCACCACCTCAGCTGCATACGCTGTCACCACAGCCCGAACCGTTCTGGAAACAGCCCGTATTCCCCAACTTTCAGCCCAGGCTGCAGAACTCATTGCCCTCACACGAGCATGTATCTTAGCGACTGACACGACAGTTAACATATACACCGACAGCCAATATGCCTTCGGGGTGGTTCACCATTTTGGGATCTTATGGAAAGAAAGAGGGTTCCTGACTTCACACGGTACACCCATCCTGCATGGAGATTTAGTCTCCGCCTTGACGCAAGCAGTCCTCCTCCCCAAGAAGTTAGCAGTGATAAAATGCCAAGCACATAGGAAAGTGACTGATCTCATTGGACAGGGAAATGCACTAGCAGACGTTACTGCCCGAGCCACGGCAGGAGACAGAACTACGACACGAATGTATGTGACCAGGTCACAAGCTGAACGATGGACTGACGCTAGGACCACTGTAAGGTACATACAGACTACAGGCACACAAGACGAATTGACCGAGTGGGAAAAGGTGGGACTAAAAGACGAGGAAGATTGCTGGAGAACTAAAGACGGAAATAAATGGCTGTTACCCAATGCCTACCTCATCCCCATATTGACCATGGCACATTTACCAGCACACACAGGCTCCACCCCCATGATTGAACTAATCACCAGAGTATGGCATAACGTCAAGATAGCAGAATCTGCAAAACGCCTAGTACAAAAATGTATAGTCTGCCTACAACACAACCCAGGGAAGGGGACAGTAGTACCACGGGGAGGGTTTGGAGTCCCTGACCACCCCTTTGAAATCCTTCAAATGGATTACATTTAACTAGAGCGATGCCTTGGTCTAAAATATGTCCTGGTGGTTGTGTGCGCTTTTAGCAAATGGGTGGAGGCCTATCCCACCCGCGACAATACCGCCTTAGCCACTGCAAAAGTATTGCTGAAAGAGGTCTTCCCCCCGATACGGCCTTTGCAGAATTTTATGGAGCGACAACGGCCCCCACTTCGTAGCCGAGGTGATACAGAATATACTGAGAGGGTTGGGGGTAAAACAAAAGTTCCATGCCGTCTTCCACCCCCAATCAGCGGGCCTGGTAGAGAGACACAATGCAACGTTGAAACTAAAACTAGCCAAAATAGTTGCCACGACCGGGTTGAAATGGCCCGACGCCCTCCCATTGGCATTGTTATGGATGCGCTCCACCCCAACCAAAACCGACTGACCCCGTATGAGGTGGTCTTCGGCAGGCCTATGAGCATTTGGGCGGCACCAAGACCCACCTCCATTAACGATGTCCCGAACATATTAATGTCGGATTACTTGCATAAATTGACAAACGAGCTAACAATTATCCACCAACAGGTGCAGCAAGCCTTGCCTGACGTATCCAGGGGCCCGGGACATGAAATAAAGCCAGGCGACCATATATTAATTCGCAACTTCCAAAGAACGAAGAATCTGGAGCCTAGGTGGACGGGCCCCTGGCAAGTCCTGATCACCACCCGAACTGCCCTCCGAGTGCAAGGAAAACGAAACTGGCTGCATGCCCATCACTGCAAACGAGTCCCTCCAACCCTGGCAACCTGTGAAGGGGTGGAGGTGCAAGAGGAAGTACTCGCGAGAGACCGACCAGCTCTGAGTTGCTACCCACAAGAAGACACCCTCGAACTATCAGAATTTCCCGACCCCACGGTGCCATCCAGGAAAGGGTACAACCTAAGATCGACGAAAGGAGGGAGCTCCAACGACCAGGCCACCAACTAAGTCAAGGTCTCAGATCGGTAGCACAGTCAAACAACGCTACCAGGAAAGCGCCAGACAAAAGTCTGTGGTCCTAACAGTTGTTGAGCTCCTCGAAGATGATGGAAGAAACTGAACACCTGCAAAACCACCGCAAAGACACCAAGACTGCTAACCTGCACAGCACAAAGACAATTGCACTTGTAGCCGCATTTCTCACCTGTCCCCTGCTAATGGTCGCACTCTGGATCATTGAAGAGAATGCACCTGCATACAGAACATTGTCACCCACCATGCAACCAACCACCAAGAAAGAACACTACCTGGTATCACTACCGCCACATCTCCGAGAACGACGCAAAGAATTCTGGAATAATTCTTTCGTGCAGATGTTGCACCAACACAATCTTGCCACCAATGCTACCAACTGTTGGGTCTGTGGGCTGTTACCACATGCCACTGAACATTCCATCCCTTTCATCCCTTCGCCCTTTTCTATTCACGGATCTTGCCTTGCCTGGATGATGCTCCTACAAGAAAGTTACAAAGACAATGCCACTTCCGGCGGAACAATCGCCCAGTTCTACAACGAGTTCTGGTGAAACAAAACAGGAAGGGCAGCCGCCCCCTTCTGCCCTCACACCTTCAATGCGACATTCCAGATTAATGTCCCCTCCAAAGAACGAGTGGAAATGCAAGTGTTCAATAATCCTAACAGAGCCACATTTTCCTACCTGAAGAAAAGAACTGCTGCAACACTGACTGTGGCCCTATCTGTGGTGAACGTCTCTGGCCTTGTATGCATTGAAGGCCGTGGGACTAAGAATGTGGGTCACAGCACCTGTAGCATTGTAAGGACTTTGAACACTGCCAACCCCCAGCGCTTGTTGCATCACCCAATATGTACTTTGTTTGTGGAACCAAAGCCTACACCTGGCTCCCAAGAAACTGGGGGGCACATGCTACATCGCCTTTGTTTTGCCACCAACCTACACAGCCCCTGCAGAGCATCATCGAGAAAAGCGTTCTAAAGACATTGATCAAGCAGACTCTGCCTCATCACAGTTCCTCGACGCAGCAAAAGGGCTCGTCCCGCTATGGGGTCCGATGGCAAACAGCCGAGCCATCAGACATCTGTCCCAAGCGGTAGAGACCGCCCTGAACGTCACTGCTGGCATCCTCACCAACAACACTGCTGAGCTCCAAGCGGTCCGTCTGGTTACCCTGCAAAATCGCATGGTCCTGGACGTGGTACTAGCGGACTGTGGAGGAGCATGCCGCATCATCGGTGCCAGCTGCTGTGTATACATTCCTGATAATTCACCTTCTGTCTATGAAGCAATCGAACATCTCCATAGACTATCTTCAGAAATTCATCAAGGATCAGAGACTTGGACAGTTGGAAGTTGGCTTTGCGGCATCTTGAAGGAGTGGGGTTGGAAAATATCAATGATTCTCTTGGTCCCAGTATTGACAATATGTGGTTGTTGTTTGGGTATACACTGTATACCACCTTTGTGTTCTCTTTGCATAACTACCTTGCACCCTAAGACTATGGACACTCAGCTAACAAAAATGAGAGTAATGTATGATCAAGAGATACGGGACATTATGGAGATCGAAATAGACTGACAAGCTGGCTAGTTATGTTCAAAGGGGCCACCACTGTTAAAAGCAAAACAATAATCATGAACATTACCTGCGCCATCTTGTCTGGTGGAATTCTATGTGCACATAAGTTGCAGTCATTTTAATCTATCACAGCCATTTTGTACTCTGTTGGTCACCTTTGTTTCACCCTGCCCTTACTAGCATCCCTCTGACCGACCTGGTATGTGTGCTGGGGGCTATAAACTCTATTGCCACAACAAACCTCAGCGCCACTTGCTGCCACAAACTCGTTTTTCCTCTCATCCCTGTTTTCAGACAAGCCTTTGGACGCTCTACCCTTCACTACACCTAGTTACACAAACAGGTTCCAAACACCAAAAAGACTCTTGCAAAATGATTTATTGCACTGCAAACAGCAAGACTTGTTGTTACCAACAATGGGACCTGTTTTTATCAACAGAACGGACTCTTAGATCTGACCGGTCTCACATGTTTTAGACCCTGAAGCAAGGTCCAGCTGCAAGATAAGATTGTCTGTTTGACCTGGGTGGGAAGAGAATTACTGTTGGGCTTGTGTGACAACCTGCCCGGGGCGGGGACCCCAAGCTTTTGTAACCATGTTGATCAAACAAATGCATTGTGTCAAACCTGTATAAAAGGAAGAGCCAAGGAGTTGTCAGCAGAACACTTCCCTCAGACATCCCGGTGTCTCAGTTGACGTGATCTCCTCATGAGAAATAAACCATTTTCTTCTCTTCCAGTTTCCAGCGCTTGCCTCATTATTTTGATAGCGAACCCAAAGTGAATTAGAGGTGGAACCCTGCACCGGGCAGCATTGAGGGTCTTAGAAGACTCGCTGCCTTTCACAGCTTTATTAAAAACAAAGTCTGAAAGGCTCGTTTCTTCAAGCCATCAGCATAAGCGCACTCCTGGAAGTCTAGAGCCAAGAAGTTCAGTGAATAGTTTGTGATGGAACTTGGCTGCTCCTCTGTGCTTCTCAAAGTAGGGAGATCCCCAGCACAATGACGTCCATGTTAGCAGGAAACTAGATCTCTACCACAGGAAGATCTCTGGAATGGCTCCTGCTGGATGGCAGAATTCAGTTTAAAGCTGTACAGGTGCTTGGTTTGGGTGGCTCCAAATTACTTGTGTAACTTAATTTCTCCAACATACCTGAGAGAAACCTGTGGTCGTCCGACCAAAACCTTCTCTCTGCCCTCCCTTTCAATCTAGCAATGATCAATATTCAGCGACTCGGGGTAATGTGAGCAGATATTTGGAATACTCTTCCGTCCACCATTGGACTCAATCTGGATTTGTTTCTTTGAATTGGAAACTCAGGTCCTTCGTTCTTGAACCCTAGCACATTTGCATACACACCATGACTGAGATACACATTTTGAATAAGGTGCTATACTAAAGCCTTAAGCACTACCAACAGAAGAAAACAAGATCAATGTACTGTACAGAATGTCCAAGTACGTAACTCAAACATGTTACCAATGAAAGTGGACGCTTAAGAGCAGTTTACTAATTCTCGCTTCCTTTGCCTTGGAAGAGCAGAAGTGATGATTGGTGGCTGTAGGAAAGTGCCCCTTTTTGACATGGTCACCCTCACTTTTTGCCTGGTAAATGATGCAATTTTGACAGATGTGCACTGGGTTCCTGCTATCCAGGTCTACAGTGCCAGATCTCTTTCCCCAAAACTGTACTATTGTTTCCTCAATTGGCAATACCTTCAGCACCCCTGTAGGTCCTTAGTAAATGGTACCCCTGGTACCTAGGGCATGGATGCTAAAGAGAGTCCCTAAGGGCTGTAGCATGTATTAGCGACCCCTCACCACACTCATGCAAACTGGCACTGCAGGCTGCTTGACATGGTGCAGACAAAAGTAAAGACCTGGCACACCTCATGTGAGCCATGTCTGCAAACACTGCATGCAATATATGTTAAGTCACCCCTACAACAGGCCTTATAGCCCTTAGGTAGGGTTCATTATATTACATGTGAGGACATAGCTGCATGAACCGATATCCCCTGTGATGTCCAAGTCAATTCCTGGACATTGCCAGTGAACAGGGAAGCCATCTAGAATATATGTACTGGGCACCGGTGCTGGAGTTCCCCAGCCACATGATGGCTTCACTGAGATCAAAGATGTTTGGTAACAAATATCCCATATTAATAAACCCACACCGATTCCAGTGATGGATTTATTAATACATGCACCTAGAGGGTACCTTAGAGGCACCCTCTGAAAACCTACCAATCTCTAGTGTGCTGGTTCACTAGTGTAAACCAGCCTGCCATCACAGATATGTTTCTGACCACCTATAGGTGAGAGCCTAAGCTCTCAGAGGGTGGAAACAATGCCTGCTCCGGCCAGAGGTGTTGCCACATCCTCCAATCAGGACTGCTAATAATCAGCATATCAAGGCCGGAGCTTCAAAGGGCTCTGTTGCCTTTGATATGTGACCCAGGCTTCCCCCAGACAGTGGAAATGCTATTCCGGGGCATTTAGCACCAGGACAGGTAGGGAAGTTAGCTAGTCAGGAGGCATGTTCACTGTCAGGCAAGTTCCACTCCTAAGGTGGGCTACCTGCTGTGAACACGAAACTAGAATTCCACCATCCTGGTTTTTGGTGGAATTAGGTTCACTGGGTCAGGGTTATGCCCACTTCCAACAGGAAGTGGTCATAAAGGGGGTGTAGTCATCCTAAAGGGGAGTAGCCCATTGACTACCACCCGTCAATTGCCTTAGTGCCCCTAAATTGAGTATTTAGGTGGCACCCCTGATGCCAGGAATCAGATTAGATGGACCCAGAAGAAGAGGACAAAGAAGAGCAGTGAAAACAAGAACTGAAGACTTGCTGTGGACTTTTTGGTGCCAAACCCTGCCTGCCTGCACCAGTCTAGACAATTGTGAAGAAACTGACTTGTCCTGCAGCCGAGCCTCTGCCAAGAACCCCGGTAAACTGCCAGCCCTTCCGAAATTGCCAGCAATCTCCCTTGGAGTAGAGGAACTACTCCCCCGCAGTCCGCAGGCACCAAAACAGCAGAGTCCAGTTTACGTGCTGCCGCTCCTCGGTCGTACCAATGCAGCAGCTGCCCGAGAACAGGTCACCGTGCTCCAGAAGGTCAGAGCCATCTTCCCACCAAGTGAGAAGACGCCAGGACCAACCGGAGCTGCACAGCACCAATACACAGGGTACCAGTCACCTTACAGCAACCAAAGCCTATTTCAGTCCAATCCGGACTCCAACAACACCAAGACTGAGCAGTCGTAGAGGGACATCAGCAACGAAGAGTCCCACTTACAGAGTGGCCCAGCTGTCCTGATTTTTGCACCCTCAACCGGCGAGACTGAAAACCGCAAGGTCCTATGGGGTCCCTGCCCAGCCTATCCAAGCCCTATGCACCCCGCTCCGGCCCGGGTTCTCGAGAACAGACTGTGCTCCCTTGTTCTCAGGACCCTTGTGAACCGAGCCCTCCATTGGGAGCTTCCAGACTTGTCACCAAGTTCCCTCTGCAGCCTGTTTTTAGGTGGCCCTCCCTCTCTCTCTCTCTCTCTCTCTCTCTCTCTCTCCTTCGGTGTAGCATGTAAGGCTATCAACCCGACCAGCACCTCTGCACCCGGACGCCCCAGGGTAGGTAAACTCTAACTGCTTGTGGTACTTACCCCACACCACCTTAAGTCCTGAAGGGGACCCCCAGAAACCTATTGCAAGTACCTGTATGCCGTATAAGTCGTTTTCTCCCATAGGAAAGCATTGACGTAAATACGCATTTAAGCGAACATTTTACTTACCCGTGAAGTTCAATATTTTAAGAAGGACTTACTTGCTTACGAAGTACTTGGTATAAACATTTTATATAAAAATAACTTATTTTGCTAAATTGGTCTCTGATTTTTTTGAGTGCGTCTCTCATTTATTGCCTCTCTGAGTGCAACAAATGCTTAGCAGTATCCCCTGATAAGCCTAAACTGCTCGCCCACACTACCACAAAAGAGAGCATTTAGTGTTCTCTTTTTGACTCTGTAAACCAATGGGAGTGGCCTGGACTCCCTGCACAGTGTACCTCATTTTGGTGCACTATATAGAGAGGCAGCTTCCTACAGTGGCATGCAGCTGATGAGACCACCCAGGAAAACCTCAAACTTAGTAATATAACAAAAATGGACATGTATTTAATGCATATAAAAAAGCTTCAGAATGAGACTGCTGATCATCTACAAGTATGACACAGAGGAAGGACAGCACAATCTCCCAACCGCAAACCCCACCTCTACAAAGTACGATCATCAGCTTGCTGTTCAAGGGTTATATGGAGACACAATGTACTTGTACATTAGAAATCCTTGGCACCTCTGCTGAGATGTTGTCTCACAGTTTTTTTGGTAGAAAAAGCAATATTGAGACAGATGGAGACCACCAACTTGCCTCATGTATACACCTCCAGGAAGCCATCCATTGACAACCTGGTCAGACCAGGAATACAGATCCACAGGCATCTGAAGCCTTGAGGGAAAAGGCACCATGGGGCCAGCAACATTAGGTCCTCCCTTTACTCAATATTGCTAGGCTTTGGACGAAAAGTGGTCAGCTGAGAAATCAAATCAGAAGACCGGAGTCGTTAATCTGCTTTTCCTACCTGATCTCACATTGTGATCCTAGGCTAAAATTTTATCTTGCTTTGTTCCAGTTGCTTTATCTGCTATCAATGGGACTAAAATACAGAGAGGGCCTTGATGGAGGTCTCGGATCTCAGAAGGGTTACCATTGATGCGGACGTCGGGGCAGTCCTGGTACTGTTGGACCTGTCGGCGGACTTCGACATGATGCCACATGCCAGGCTGCTTGCGCACTTTCTTGAGATTGGCATCAGAGATAAGGCTTGGAAATGGCTGAAGTCCTTTCTGGAGGATAGGAGTCAAGAAGTCTGGTTACCTACTTATTCCCCTGCTAGCCGAAGGGTTTCGGTTGGAGTCCCTCAGGGCTCTGCACTTAGCCCCACTCTGTTTAATATCTACATGTCCCCCCTAGGTAAAGTGGTGGGATCATTTGGGGCTAAGAGTATTTCTTAAGTGGATGACACCCAGATTCTCTTTGCTTTTAGCAAAGGGGTGCTCATTGATCCGGATGCCATTCAACCCGGTCTCTTGACTGTCTTCCAATAGATGATGCACAACCACTTAAAGTGCAACACCGATAAGATGGAGGTGCTCAATTTTGGATATAACTTTGCCCTAAACTTGGATGTCCACTGGCCTGCCTAGAAGGGTGCCCTCACCTGTTACCCAAGCTGATTTAGCAAAACAGCTAAGGATTACATTTGATAACAAAATGTCATACTACAATCAAGTCATCTCAGTGGTTGGTGCGTGCTTTGGCATCCTACGCATGGCAAAAACATTTTTACACTTCCTCTCACTGCCTTTTAAGATCACATTGGTATTGGCCCTGGTTATGTCCAGATTGGGCTATGCCATGGGTGCTCTCAAACATTTGCCTAAGGGCCGCAAAGTACGGTCTGTGGTGTGACCGAGAGCGGCACTGATGACAGCAGGATGGCGGTAGGGGGTCTGGGATTGTGTAAGGTGTAAACACATGTTAAATAGGCGGACAAGCATTTATTTGTAGGTTAATAAATGCTTGACCGTTTATTTAACATTGTTTTCTGAATATTGTTCCTCAGCAACTTAACAGCATGTAAAGGTCAAGAGGGCCGCAAATGGCCCCCAGGCCATACTTTGAGTATCACTGGACTACGCTAACTTATTATATGCAGGCCAGCCAACATATCTTTTGAATAGACTCCAAACTGTTCAGAACGCGGCAGCTCGGCTGGTACTCTTTCTCCCTAGACGTGAACATATCTCCAGATATTTGTACAATTTCCATTGGGTCCCAACTGAAAAATTTATTCTGTTTAAATCTGCTCTTTTAATGTATAGTGCCCTCCATCAGTCTGGACCGGACTATCTTTCCACCAGGATTGCCTTTTATAGCCCGGTGAAAGTGTTAAATTCATCCAACAAACATCTGGCCAACATTCCTAGAGTTCATCTGGCTACAGCAGGCAGCCGTTATCTCTTTTCTGGACCTGCTGGGCTGGAATAAGCTCCCTTTAGACTTGCGTCAAACAAAGGTTGAAGCTGCTTTGAAGAAAAAGCTCAAGACCTGGCTCTTCGCACAGTAATTGTCATCTTCTCTGTTTTCTACATAGACCGTACAGCGCCGGGTCACTCTTGAGTAAATGAGCACTTTATAAAACTCCTCACTATCTATCACTACTTGCTTCTACCAACTGGCATCGTTTTTATGAGAATCACCTTCTGCAAGACATCGCTTTTCATCCCATGACATTTTCAGTGACTAAAAACTTTTTTCTGGTGTACTCAATGAACTTAACAGATTCTCGGCGAAATGTACTTGCGATAATGATAGGCGAGTCAGAACAGATGGCGACCAGGTCCACAACAGAAAAGCGATGTTCACTCCTGGAAATCAGCCTCAAGGTGATGGTTTGAACTCTGTTGAACAGAGTGCGATTTACTTCCTGAGAAATAGTGGTAAATCTTACTTTGCAACGTGAATCGGAGAAATGAAGACATTTAAAGAGTAATTACAACCACCTCCAAGTGCCCTTCTTCCTTCAAAAAGTACAAGTGCCGGCTGCTACAAAACAAGCAGAAGAGATTATGCCTTCTCAATTCTCACACCAACCACAGTGGTGTTCTAAGTCTCGAACATATGATGCTAAAGAATGGCAGTAGTATCAGCATGCAGGGAGTTACAGTACTCAAGATAGGCCTTCCAAATAACACCAACAAGAAGCAGCAAGTACAATAAAACCCTTGACTTTTTGGAACACAATGGGAATAGTACTCAGCCTCAACAACACATCAACATCGAGATCAGCACCAAGGTACTTATTCTTAACCTTTTAATGTGGAAGGAAGCATTTCCAAAGAAAAAAACATGAAGCCTTCAAGCTTTATTTTGGGGTTCCACCTGCAGTTCAAACTAAACAGGCTAGCGTCCATGTTGGAAGTCCTAAACAAGAGCCAGATTTCCTAAACCCAAGCTTTAAGCCCACTGAAACAGTTATTCAGCCTGACATGAGCCACCCTGTAAGGAAAGAGCTGCATAGCAATGGCACATCAAATTAAATGTGGCATCAATCATTAATTGCAGGATCTTATACCCAATAAATCCCATAACTGACCATGGCGACCCCGACAGGACCCCAAAGGCAAGGAAGAGCTCAGAGAAAATGAATGCATAAGCCAAAGACTCCTGAAACCATATCAGTGAGAGACTTTTCGACTGTGGGTTTTGTTGCTTTGCTTTTCCCATTACAAGTATGGGATAAAAGTTGTAGCGTGCAATGTGTTGAAGATTAAAAAGCGAGAACTGTGTAGATGTGAGCTTCATAGTATATGCAGCAAGTTGCAAGCTATGCTTAAAGACCAGTCTAGAACCCAATGTTGAGCATTATATGAAAAAATTGTGTTTCTATTTAGACAACTATATTGGGGAAGGATAGGGATCTAATTACAAACATTACTAGACCGTGCCTTATTCCTATCCCGCAATTGCAAATTTGCCCACACACTGAGATTCAGGTTTATTTTTTTTTCTTATTATAAAAAATATTTCTTCTATTTAACCATAACTATGTAAATGCAGTAGCTACGATGTACACAGATTCCTGCCATCAAAGAAGCATGACCTGCCTCTATTGTTTCCTACAGCTGAAGTCATCAACATGCTTCAATTCAGAAGTCACACAATGGGAATAATTATAGCTTTTATGACCTTTTAAGAACTTTCATTTGCCTGCAGACTGCAGTGTTCCTTACTCGTGCCTAAAAATGTGTGTTGAGAAAGTTAGAACCTGGTGAACACTGGTTTAGGGCTGAAAATAAAGACAGAGCAGAGGAATAGGGAGGGGGAGGGGGGGGGGGCCTTGAGCAGATTTATGCTTTTTTCCACCCATAAATCTGAAGAAATTCCACCTATTTTCTAATGGTTCACTGAATATGTCAATACATAAGTCACAGAAGGTATTAAAAGCCTCTAGATCACAATTTCCACCTGATCTGCTTGCCATAGGTAGTTTTTGAATAAACCCTTGCTTCTTGGTCTGTGAACAGCATTTCCTGAGATGCAAAGTATCCCTCAATTGTAAGGTTAATTAGGTTTAAGGCAGAGCCTCAGCAAGTAAAATTCAAATTTTTCTGATTTTTTTGATTAAATCTTTTTATTGACATTTAATTTCAAACAATAACAATTGTGTAATGACATCGTACATATTTAACCACATTAGAGATCTGAGGATGTTGATACAGTGGTTCTATTGTGCATGGACGTGCTGTGTACGTGGGGGGCATGGATTGTTCCTCAAAAGGAAGCATTCCACTGACAATAAGGACCAGATAAGGCTTTGTGGTATACAACGTGCCTATGCTCTGTACGTGATATGTCGCATATTTGAACTGTGGGAGAGGGGTACAACAAAATGAGGACAAAGTAAGCCTATCCAAGAAAGGGATAACCGCCTGAGACCTGTTGCTTAGTGTATTGACACGTGGGATCATCTGCCAATTGTAGGTGGTGCGTGTCGTATGTTGTGGGACTCTGCCCTGCCTGTGCCTCCAAGGACGCAACACCAGAACACGACATTTGGGTTGCCTGGTTACCCAACCTCCCTTGAGAGTCCTCCGCGGGCGCTTCCAGGCCCTGTAGGTCTCACACTTTAGTCCCCAAACTACTAGCCAGGGGAAACTTGCGCAGTTCCAACATATCTTCCCTTCACAAGGCTACTCCTTCCGCCCTGGCCCAGTTGAGCAGTGAACGGCGGCAGGCTATTGCGTGGGGTGCTATCGGGGCTTTCCATCATTTGGTGATCAAGCGCTTCACTGTAACCAGGCCTAAGTCCAGAAATCAGGTGGTGGCCGTTTTTCTTACTCCTTTTAAAGAGGTGTAAGATATATACCTCCCAGTGAAAAGGGATGTCGCACCCAGTACAATTGGCCAGGGTAGCTGCTACGTTAGCCCAGTATCCTCCCAGGGCGGGGCAATGTCATAGCCTGTGCAGTAGATCAGTGTCGGGTAAAAGGCATCTAGTGCAAGCTGCGTCAGTGAGGTGGAAGTACTTATTAATCTTTGCTGGGGCGAGGTATGCCCGGTGTAAGATGAAGAACTTAACTTGCCTAAAGCGCTGATTGCGAGGGACGCGCATTGGGCCCTTCAACACAGCTGTCCACTCCTTGTCCGTGAGAGCACGCCCCAAGTCATCCTCCCAGTGTTGTCTTAGGGGGTTAGTGCAATCGCGGTGTGTTGACAGAGTGACGATGCAAACCAACAGGTCAGATGACTCCCTTCCCCCATTATATGTAGGTATTGGATCATATGGTGTGTGAAAGGTTCCGTGGTAAGATTGCCCCATCTGGATGACAGGGAGGCTATGAGCGCACGATGCAATAAAAATTGCCCAGGGTGTAGACTCTCCTCTGATATAAGCTCTGCGTATGGGACGTGGGAGTCGTCAAGAAAGAGGTCCCCTGTGTTGCGAATGCCCGCTGAATCCCAGCCGCGTAGTTCGATTGCTGTGGTGAATGAGCTTCCTCGTGGTGTTCCCAATAAGGGGATGGCAGGGGCATATGGTGTAGTGTCACGAGTGATAAATAGGCTTCTTCTGTAACATTTGTATGCTAGGGAGAGTAATAGTGAATTTGTATCCCTGGGTTTCGCGCATGGGTGGAATATGTAGAGTAAAGTGTGATGTGTCACAGGAGGTTGTAGTGAGGCTGTGTCTGGCTATCCATTGTAACTGAGCGGCTAGGTAATAGTGCTCGAAGTTAGGCACCGCGAGCCCACTCTGTCCTGTTGGCAGATAAAGCTTCCTCATGGAGACTTTATGCCTCGACGTCCCCCAGACAAAATCCCCGACTGTTTTTTCCCATTAACGGGAAAAAGGGGGAGGGGGGGGAATGAAGATAGGCAGGGTTATGAAGTAGTAGAGAAGGCGAGGGAGGATAACCATCTTTCTGAGGGCAATTCTGCCAGAGACAGCCAGTGGGAGAGTGTTCCAGAAGGTCATCTGCAACTGGATAGCAGAGGTGGCTCCAATGACATTTCCCTCAAATAGGTCCACCTTGTTCTGGTATATATGTACCCCTAAGTATGTGAAGGCGTCAGTATCCCATGGCACTGGGACCCCACCCAGTGAGTACCCCGGGTCTGGGGATGTCAGCGAGAAAGGAAAGAGAATGGACTTCGCTGCATTGACGCGTAGCCCTGATGCCATGGCGTCAAATTTTTCCGATAACCCAGATCAGGCACCCACTAGTAGTTTTCCTCTGGAAATTCACCAATTCTTGAGACCTGGGACTAGACGATGCAATACGACTAGCTGCCTGATGCTCTTCTCATTTCCTCAGTAGTCATTTTCGAACAGGAAGGTTGCTAATTAAACAACCTTTGTTCAATGGCCTGCGTGATTGGTGGAGGGAAGAAACAGACTGAAAACATATTGACAAATGTTTCACCTTCCCATTGTTAGGTCTGGTGCTAGCCAGGGTCTTTTGATTTTACCAAAAATATATATCCATTATATACTTACAAATAGACACTTTCAACTAGCCCTCCTCATTTACTGATCTGCTTAACGGTCATTCACACTTTGCTTCAAATCACCGCAGCATACACCATGGGGCACTGGGTCAGCCCACTTCAGTTATTGGTTTCTTTCTCTGCAGGTGACTGACTGTATTCTTCCCATGAACAATATTGTCACCAAATAAGAAGAAGTCCCATTCAGTGCCAGGGGCTTGTGGTCCATTGTGTCTTTTTCATTTTTATCATTTAGTTTTTTCTTACTTTTTTTATGTGCAGTCCACTGCATCACACACGAGCACTACTCACAGTTACTAATTTATGAATTAGCTACTAACCCATTCAAAGATGGCTACCCTTGGACACATGCAAACTATCTCCTTAGGTAAATTCTGATAAGGAAGGTTAAAAACTGTTGCGACTTTCTCATGTGTGTTTTATCACAGTTATGGTTTGTATCTCATTCTCCCTGGAGGTAAAGGGAGGATGATATAAAATAAAATCCATAACTGCGATGAAGTGAAATGATAGTGTTTTTTCCTCCCCAACCGGATTTACCCAAGGAGTTAGTTTGTGTACATAAACTGTGACACTTGGACAGTGTTTTACCCTCAGACAATTTTTGGGATAGGTGATTAATGTATTGATATTGTAAAAGTAGGGGCGAGAAGTATATTATAGATTAAAAATATAAAGTGTATTGTTGTACCTGAAGAAAAATGAATTGCATGTAACACTTTTTGCATTTGAGAAAATGCAAGATGGAAAGATAATAGGGAAACTCATTAAATGATCGGCAACTAAATGAAATGTGATTAAAAATTAAAAGGATTTTATCAATTTAACAGAAATACTGATCAATATATAAAGAAGACCTAATCGAATCTGGAGGACACTCAGGAAAAAGCTAGGACACGAGGTAAGGCATGTGCGCAGATGTGTGTGTGTGTATGCACGTCTAGGTTTGTGGTCACAGCTTTCAAGATTGTCAGCCAACTGCACCTACCATCTTCTCTGGATTTTAAAATTCAGGAGTGAAACAAGAAGGGGCTTTGCACCCGGCACCTCATTCCCAACACACTCTCAAACATCCACAACCATTGACTTACATAGCCAACCGCTGAGTGACTGGAGCAGCCACACCAGTTACCTTCTGCCAAGGCTAGAAAGTTGGCTGCCTAGGCCATGTTGCACTGGGATTGGAGTTTGCCCACACTCATAACTCTCTTCATCACTGATATCTCTGTCAATCCCAATGCGACCACCAGTTCTTTGCTCTCCCTCCTTTCAATTTTCTGAAACTTTTGGCTTTGTGGGTAAACTTATAGATTGGTGAGAGAGGGCAATAAGGATTGCCTGTCCCTATGCTCCTCGTGGACTGAGTTCTGGGAACACACAAACACAGACAGGGAAGTCATAGTCACCTGGCCTGAGACTGGTACAATTGGTCAAACACTGCTTCGATGTCTTATCTGTGTTACAAAGGATCAACCCAATAGCCCCTTGGTAGCTTGGGTAACAGAATCAACTTAAGCCAATGGCCAACAAGGGGGTCATTCAAAGTATACTTAGTCCAGATATTTAGGCGTCTATGATATAGGACGCATTGAATCGAATCATAAGAATTTAATGCAATCAATTGTTGAGCCGCATTAAAGCAAATTCACAAATCAATTGAATTGGGAAAAAAATCAATTATGGGTAACAACATGAATGAAAAAAATTAATGAAAAACAGGTGTACAAAAATAAAGCTATTGCATTCACTTTATGTACATTACAGAATAGCATGCATTAGAAGGGGAGTACAGAGAACAGCAACCAGACATGTTCAGAGTGTGGTTGGTCCATGTTGTTACAATAATCATGTAAGAAACAAATGAATGTCAACTCCACTCTAAAAAATAAAAATCAGAAGAACATATTTATGAGCTATAGAATTTGTTCTGATGGTAAGCAAATTCCAGAAGAGTAGTGGAACTGTCGATGTTTCGGTCTCTATCGTTTTAAGTACGTGAGACCATCCTCGGGACTAGGTGCATTTGCATTTGAAATATTAAATGTCTCATTTTCATTATTTTTTTTGTTAGAGTGGAGTGGGCATACATATGTCTCACACGTGATTACTGTAACAACATTTGACAAACCACACACTGGGCATAAGTGTGTCTGATTGCTGTTCTATGTACCCATAAGTATACTTTATTTTATGAATGACCCTTTGTTGGCCATTGACTTCAGTTAGCTGTATTATCTGTTAAAAGGTGAAAACAGCAGAGCTGTGCCCCACCTGCCAAAGACAGGTTAGCTGTCCATCACTGGATACAGAGAGCGGCGGTAGCACCTTCTCTGCTGACTGAACCCTCCCTCAGTGCTGACAGGGAAGCGATCACTCAATTGCCACCGACAGCTCAGCTTTGCCTTGCTCTGTTGATTTATTCATGGATAGACATTTAAATGACTATGCTCCCTAAATCGATCCGTTTGAGGGCACCCTGAAAGAAAAAAAAAAAAACAGTTCTCAAAACACAATTATTAGGAACTCACAGAATGGGAAAGTATAGTGAGTTTAAACACAAGATCACAGAAAATCCCTAAAATGTCAGTGGAAATAAAAATGGATAAATTGAAAAAGATACGTTACAAAAACCTCTGAAATTTGATAATAATGAGTATGTCACCACAGGTACTACAGCACACTTATGAGCAAATTCTTGAAAAAACACGAACCACAAACTAGCTGCAGACGTTTCTGCTGCAGTTATGTTGCTACATTCTGTGTGACCTTCGGCAGCGTTTCACTTGAACGGAGTCGCCAGATGGCCCAGCACTCAAGACTAAGTTTTCTTAAACAATGTAATTATTATGAGTTAATCTGACACGCTGGTCTGGTTTGGATGCAGACTGGGGAGTTTTTGCACATCAGTTTTCCCTGCTCAAGTGGCAGTATTTAATTAAGATAAACAGCCCTTCTGCGTTTAATCGCAAATGACATTTGCATTGGGAAACCCCAAATTATAATAGTACAACTGTCACGGGTCAGAGGACATGTTTATATATCAGCATCAGACATGTCACTGAATTCACTGCTGGGATGGGGAGCCTTGACGCACTGTGAAGCCCCCTGGTGTAGAAACAAAAGAACAGAGTTAATTTCCCAACTTCCCTAGTCGTTCAGTTTGTGTGATGCTGGACAGGCACCTCTGTTGTCACATCTGGCAAAATTGATAGCGCTTAGAAACAGACCATGCAACAGCACTGGGCGCTCTATAAAACTTGTACATTTTCGTCCACTCCTCAGAAGTTTATTTCTGACATGCAGTTAATTGATTGCGTCTTTGAAGGCTTGTGAAATGAGAGCCACGGACTGTGTTTTAAGGGCAATATCAACCCCTGCCCAGCCCGAGGGCCTTTTGTTTACACCATAAAGTGCATATACATGCACTAACACCCTTGTTGGGACAAGCACCAACAGAGAGCTCAGTTTGCGTTCTGCACTTCATAAATTGTTATTACATCGTTTACTAACTTGGGAGGTTTACATAGAGGTGTGCGAGCCAAGAAATTAACAAAGACAGCAAAGCTGTCGGCTCTGGCTCTAAGAGCACGTGCACGAGCAGAGCCCTGAAAATATTAAAGATGTAAGTCAAGCAACAAACGTCACGTTACAGTATGATAAGTTGTGTTCGGAATTCAATAAAGTCCAAGATGGATCTGGTGACTTTTTGCACATGGTATGAACTTGTCCGAGGATTGTTTCCTATTGGGTAAAGATCTTCCAGGCACTCTGACGAGTGTTGGGGCATTCTACAGAACCCACACCCGAGTTGCCTTGATGGGGATACAGAGGGCGTGGGTGGCCCTAGGGGATAATGAGCTTTGGTGGGGCCGGCACACTCATAACCAAGTGAGCAGGGCACAAGTCCTAAAAAAAGAAGTGGGGGGACTCTCCAAGTTAGGTAGTGTTACAGGAAGTGACATCACGACAGGAAGTGACGTCACTTCTGACATCACAACAGGAAGTGACATTACATGTGCAGCAGATCTATCATTTGCACGTATTGCAAGATTTAACAATTGAAGCTGCTCAGTGCTTAAGCCTGTGACTTAAGGTCCCTGTATAGAGGAATTAATAGCCCAAATATGGATGAAGTTTGGTGTACACCTACATTAGTAAAGACATTAAGTGCTGGGGGTCCAACATTCCTGGAGACTTGTGTTGTGGAAGATATCTATTCATTTTAAAGTGCAACATTTGCAACATACAGAAACACCAAAACCCGTCCTTGCACCAGCAGCGATCCACAATCAGTGGGTAAAAGAAGAGCTAAAATTACAACAGCCACAGAGGCACACACAAAATTATCCAAGAGTATCAATATTTGTGAAACTGAGGCATATTGGACATAAACCACGGAGAGAGAGGAACGATAGCCAATAAGCTGATGACAAGAACAGAACCTTCTTCATCCTAGCCTACTTCCAAAACTCACTAGGAGGGTGGCTCATCGAGCCAACTACTCATTCAAGATACATGGTAATCTGTAGTTTACTAGTTCAAATCATGGCAAAAACCAACTAATCCTCCCGGTTCCGGTAAACTGAGTACCAATCACTTGGGTAATAATAATGATACGTGCTATTTACAGCACTTAGTAAGAGCGTCGACATGGGGACTTCCCACCACCCACAAACAGACTAAGCACACCCACACCGCCAGGAGGTGATTGCAGTATTAATACAACCTACGGAATGCTGTCCAATGGGTAATTCCAACACTTCTAAACAGTAGCTTAAATAGACTGCCAGCAGCGCCCAGATGCCAAGTAGTAGGCAAACAATGCGCTATACAAAAACCATTAAGAAGCAGGATTTCGTACAGAGAGGCGAGAACATGGCAGGTGGGCCACTGCGAAAGCCGATTTCTGCCTCACGGCTGCCCTCTCTCTCCTCTCCAACAACCGATACGTGACAAGGAAGTTGTAACCACCGCTCGGGTAATGTCGGTTTGTCACTTGTAACAACACCAACAGCGTGAACAAAATGCAAGATCTTGCAAAGTGCAGCACTGTTTGGCTCTGAATTTGCACGTGCTGGTGTAGCAGGTAGGACTCTGAAAAAAAGCAGCCAAGAGACGTGACGGCGGCGAACGTCAAGGAAATATTTACTGCCAGCTATGAGGCGTGTGTAAACAAAACTACAGTAACGCTACTGACCAACACACAACGCATTTCCTGTTCATTGATATCTCGCACGGCGAAGGGCCCCAGAGGCGAAACCCCCTGTACTGGGAGCAGGAGCAGCCCCCCCCGTCGTGTGTGTCAGCCCGGGCTGAGACAGCTTCCCGGGCGCACACAGAGTACTTCACAGGTCTTTGAAAGACCATGTGAAAGGCAGCGAGTCTTCTAAGACCCTCAATGCTGCCCGGTGCAGGGTTCCACCTCTAATTCACTTTGGGTTCGCTATCAAAATAATGAGGCAAGCGCTGGAAACTGGAAGAGAAGAAAATGGTTTATTTCTCATGAGGAGATCACGTCAACTGAGACACCGGGATGTCTGAGGGAATTGTTCTGCTGACAACTCCCTTGGCTCTTCCTTTTATACAGGTTTGACACAATGCATTTGTTTGATCAACATGGTTACAAAAGCTTGGGGTCCCCGCCCCGGACAGGTTGTCACACAAGCCCAACAGTAATTCTCTTCCCACCCAGGTCAAACAGACAATCTTATCTTGCAGCTGGACCTTGCTTCAGGGTCTAAAACATGTGAGACCGGTCAGATCTAAGAGTCCGTTCTGTTGATAAAAACAGGTCCCATTGTTGGTAACAACAAGTCTTGCTGTTTGCAGTGCAATAAATCATTTTGCAAGAGTCTTTTTGGTGTTTGGAACCTGTTTGTGTAACTAGGTGTAGTGAAGGGTAGAGCGTCCAAAGGCTTGTCTGAAAACAGGGATGAGAGGAAAAACGAGTTTGTGGCAGCAAGTGGCGCTGAGGTTTGTTGTGGCAATAGAGTTTATAGCCCCCAGCACACATACCAGGTCGGTCAGAGGGATGCTAGTAAGGGCAGGGTGAAACAAAGGTGACCAACAGAGTACAAAATGGCTGTGATAGATCAAAATGACTGCAACTTATGTGCACATAGAATTCCACCAGACAAGATGGCGCAGGTAATGTTCATAATTGTCATTTTGCTTTTAACAACCATTTACGTGTTAACGAGGCTTTGTTGCTTGTCACCCCTTCTTAGAGCCCCTGCATCTCCACTCTGCCTCGGCTGCAAGAATTTGCCCCCCCCCCCCCCCGACATTTTTTCTTAGCATCCCCTGGAATTTGTCTCTAGTTGCGCCTCTGACTGGGAGCGAGGATAACCTTACCAGGATTAAAGTCCCATAGCCGGGAGTGTTGAAGCTACGCGGTAGCCAGCCCTGTCGTTGGGAGATCGACGGGTAAGTCAACGGCCGCCATCTAAGAAAGTTAGGGGCGGCCGTGAGGGCAAGTGACGCCATCATAGAAAGCTCAGCTTTTGAGCAGGGGGGACGGCGTCCACCCGGTAAAATAAGTGGGGGGACGCCGTCCACCCGCGTGGTACCCCGACTCGTGCCCTGCAAGTGAGACCTAACCCGGGCTTAGGCCTCCGCCACGCCCCGGGGCACTAGCCGTCTGGCGTGCCGGCATGGACTGGCGTGCCGGCATGGACTGGCGTGCCGGCATGGACTGGCGTGCCAAACAAGCGGAACCCATCTATGCTGCGAGGGGCTGCCCACGAAAGTTTTACAAAATATGGGGGCAAGTAGTGTGCCTATTACGTACTGGAATGACTGTGGCAATGCACTGCATACGACTCAATTCCCTTAGATTGTGTGATACTGTACTGTTTTATGTTTAACTCGAAAAATCATTAAAATTGGTGTATAAAAAAAACAAATTATGAAAGTGTATTTCTTTAACACGTGAAAGCGTTTCACCTTAGTACATCAGAATATTTGAAAAGCATTTTTAAACACTGTTGTTTTTAAACACTAACTGGCAAACATTCATTCTCCAGCAATAATGACAATGCAGTTAGTGAAGTAAGAGGCAAGTCCGTTATCTTTACAGTATACGTTTCCAAGATTACTATTATAGATAGGCTATTAAATTAAACACAAGACTGTTTTTGTACAGAGCACATCCTTCACTCAAGTACTTGAAGGAAGTATTATAGGTGATAACGAACAAAAACAGGGCTCGCTGAAATAAAGTATTTACCTAGGATCACACAATTTGATCAAGCAGGGAAGTTGTGATTGATCCCAGATTTTCCAGTTTCACCCTGAGCAATTCAGTCACTAGATTGGTATCTCTTTCTGCAATCAATGAAAGGTTGATGCTTTGTGTTTAATTCTTGGAGTAGGAGATCTTACTTTGGGTGATGGGCAGTTTTTTCTAGCAAGAACCTTGACCAAGGACATAACAGCGCTTCACAACAGGTATAGACTGTTATATGTTCTTTTATTTGGCACAGGGAGATTTGCTGGGATTCACAGGATGCTAAGCCTAAGCCCAGATTCAAATCCGGCTCCCGATGATACATGGTCGGCAGCTGTAGCCACCAGGTAACATGGCGTGCCGTGAACGTTTGGCTCATCTTGAGCTCAAAGTTCCTGGAGGACCTCGAGCAGAGCCAGGAACTTGGCTCGAGCCTGGCTGGAACTTTCAGTGGCTCACTTACCTCTATCTTTACTGTGTGCTATGTGTAAACTTAGGCTTACTTCAGCATGCAAAATTGTACAAGAACATTATCCATTCGCATGAAAGAGTGATGTGATGGTAAAAACACATCCCAGTCAGGGAGGGTTGAGCCCTCAGCTGATATTCTGAGATCAGGGCACCAGACAGTATGGGGCGTCCACTTAAGAAGCGAGTCTTAACAATTCAGTTTCCATTAGGAGTGTCCTGAAGCACGTGTGATTGGGTTTGGACCCAGGGCTGGCTTTAGCGCTGGTGGCGCCCTGTGCGACAATAATTTTTGCCGCCCCACACCGATGACCGCCTCTTCAGATTTTCTTACTACCACCGGGCAAAAGTGCTCCTCACCTCTCCAATCATAAGATATTGCTAAACACAGTGCCCCCCTTCAGTTCTTGCTAAACACAGTGCCCCCCTTCATCCAGGTCAGCGCCCCCTCCACAGGTCAGCACCCAGTGCAGCTGCACCAGTCCCACTGCCCTAAAGCCGGCCCTGTTTGGACCTCACTAAGTAGTTGAAGCCGTTCTACAGTATGGGGCCTTGAACTACCCGGTATCTGCCTATGAGCGAGATCCGCTGAAAGATGGTTGCTGGACCATGTTGGCAGCTCATGATGTTTCTGTCAGGGCGTAGCATGGAGGTAGGTTTGGCAAGTAGTTTGGGCATTTTACCAGACAAGGCTTTGTGAACGGTGCAAAGAATCTTGAATTTTATTCTGGCTTTGACTGGAAGCAGGTGGAGTGCTTTTAGGCAGAATGATGAAACATGGTCTTCAAGTTGTTAGTGCACAATTGACAGTGTGTGTGTCTTGTGGTCCTAGTGTTCCAAGAAGCTCCGTTACTGCGAGGCAGCAAAGAGGCTACATTATTACAGCTTGGTGGGTTTATGCACTTGATATGGAGACTACTGAATGGGGAGTCCTAATATAGCGCAGAGAGCAAACTGACTGGCTTCTAATTTTGGAAGAACAAAGAAATTAGGCACAGAACAACGTGTCTTTCCCAGGATTCCACACATTGGTGTCAAGGGGAAAGCAGCTAATGGAGCCCAGGTTAAGTGTTCTGATGTTTTCAAGTTAGCGGCAACAACACACCTCCACTAGCAACATAGAGCTAGTGCTCCTGTCAGTAGTACACCCTGTTACCAGAGAGTCAGTTATTAGAGTGGTAGTCTTCTGAACCAACCACCTAAAAATATTGATTTGTTTAAAAAAAAAAAAAACAAGGACGTGAAACGTGATGTGGGAAGCTGATCTACTGGTCACAGGTTTAAGTCCCCAGCTTGAGTGACTCACTATTTCGTGATTGGCAATGCGGAACGCACGAGCTCATTTAGAACTAAGACTACGACTTGCACAGCCCTGAAGCCACATAGATGCGGTCGCTATCGAAAAAATATTTTGCACAAGAGCAGAGGCGAGTCAGCACGACGAACATCTGGAGGGAATGGGGACTGCGCACTCATCGCATCAAAGTGAATGAATGGCTTCGCCTCATTTCCTCCCTGCTGATGCCCGCTTTCACACACATCTGTCCCCTTGTTCACAGTCAACAAAGGGTTGCCATGGCGCCCCCCTGGATGGGACATACAGCTGGCATGAAATAGGCTCTGAAACAGGCCAGTGGTCGCTCGATGACAACCTGCTGAGCTTCCCCGCGCACTCGTCCGCAGCCCAGCACTTCCTGGACCCCGTGTGCTCGGGGGTCAGCCTTTCCACCCCCCTCGCAGCGCTACAGAAAGAGAAAAGGGCACGGGCTGGTCCGGTTTATTTAGAAAGTACGTCAGAAACGCCTACATGAAGTGCTTTGTGCATGAGCACTGCTTCAATCTCGCACCACAGAGATGGGAATTCGGTAGAAATCCAGCTTTGCGAGTGTGATAGTGGCTATAATGCACAGAGGTGTACGATGCATTTTAAATGAGACAACCAAGGGGATATGTAGTAGGGGTGGCCAATGGCTGTCCATGAACACTGGATACTAGAGAACAGATTGCAGATTTTTTTTTTTGTCAGTGGGGGGGAAACGGAAACATCCTATTCACGCTATTTTGCTTTTTGACCCCGATGCATGTTCCAAAGGGTTTTAGCCCTACGACATAAACGGATTGTAGAATCATCGCTAAACTTTAACACACGTATTTTTTTAATAATAATGTTATGTCTGAAACAGACAAAACGCCCTCAATACAAAGACATATGACGATTCAGTCTGGTGTGCCAAGAAACCTCAAAACAGTGTGAATACACGCATTTAAAAAGCTCAGAGCGCTACGAAGTCATTCTGAAGTCAGAAATGTGTTATACAAATTATGTTAATATAAACAAAATAAACAGAAAAAAGTTAACATAAAACCTTCGACTAGAAGTCCATGTATACTGACCAGGATAAAAGAGAACGTCCATTCGCCTCCAAAAATTAAATGAAAAAAGCAGTTTGAAGAAATAGTTTCTCAGGACGCCATATGTAATAAACCTCACAATTCTTGTGCAAGAGGTCTTAATTTTCAGCTAAACTTAAAAAAATTCTCAAACTCTATCCTGCAAAGGGTTATCTGAAGAGTGATCCAGCCCGGCCAAGTACCACGCATCAGGCGTTATACTAACGGATTTCAGTGAGGGGATCCACATCACTGCACTGAAATGCAATGTCACTGATTATAATAGTGCCTCCTCAGCAGTCATCTGGAGCGCTGCTATCGTAATGCAAAATACAAGCTGCAGTGGCAGCGCGCACTGGGTGCTGCTCCCGGCAGGCTTTGGGACCCTGGCTGATTTCAGCCTGCACAGTGCTACAATGTAACACTATGCACCAGACGCCGGCGTGACATTATCAATCACTTCAGGACGGTCGGAGTCAGTGCCTAATGGCACACACTAATAGGCGGGTCCTTCAGCCCCTGCTGTCTCTTGCGGTGTGAACAGGCGGGTGTCGGCAGTTTTCATAAAGTTTTGGACCCGACCCCACCGGCTTGCTGTCTTATGAACCACCTACTGGCACATGCTGTTAGCAATTATGAGGATCCACGGGGGTTAGGTTCAGCACGCACTTGCCTTCTTTTACTTTCTAGGCAATATGGTGGTGCGTACGCCACACCTGATAGTTCAGACCACGGCTGGGCAAGGCTTTTATCCCCCATCCTGCCACTCCGCGCAAACCACAGTGGTAAAGTGGGGCTTTGTGCACGGGGCGCAGCACGGAAGGATATCAATGACAATGATGCCGCCACTTAATAGTTCCTGAGCACTCTGGGGGCCCACCTGCTGTTGCACACCAAGCACCAAGCACCTAGCATCAAGTTTTTGCCAGTCGTTCCTATCTCTTCTCTGGATGGCGCAGGCGGTCCGAGATGCCCATACTCTCAAGGCAGGTCGTCATCAGCTGCTTGGCACCGGAGTTAAGTTACGAGCACAGTGTCAGGTGAGTGCTCAAATAGAAGTTTCTGGTTCCTCAAATAGTGATTACATGATAGTAAAATAATGGTTTGCAAGTTGGGAAATATTTAACTGTTTTACTGAATATTTGATCGTATTGTATCATTATTCTATTGTGTTGATAGTAATTTGCTATCCATTAGGCCCATGAGAGAGCTTTCATACTGAAGCTTGAGCTGGGCCCAGGTCATGAAGAGGTGATCGGTTGCTATGGAAACTGGCACGCCCAGCTAAGTTATTTGCTGGGATTCTGGTTACAACAGAACTTTCTCTGCATCCAGCCACCAGTGCCTCAGGTCACAGATCTGGTTATAAATGCACTTCCGAGTCTAAACACACACCATTAATTGGCGATTTCATATTTATTTCCACTAAGGTGTGCATCAATCAGTAGATCGTATGCGAGAGGCCGACACACAAGCCTTGCACAAAGACCAAGTGCATAGGATTTTTTTTAAAAGTATTTTTACAGTGTGTTAGCAAACATCCTGTCCACCATGGAGCACAAGCACAGAAAATTCCTGGCCGTGGTATCAAGGGAGACAATTACACAATAAAAAGTACACAGCTTACATTCCAATGCAGCTGTATCAATATACAAATAGTGCATATATCGTGCTAAATCCCATCCAGCCCAGTAGGCCCCTGGCAGCTGCACATTACAAAGCAGGGGTCATTAGTGGGTCTGCTTTTCACACTTAATAATAAAATCATAGCTTTCTGGAAGTTGCCTGTAGGTGCACCCACATATGACACATTTAAGAATACCTCTATCTCTATCTCCATATCTATCTCCATATCTATATCTATCTCCATATCTATATCTATCCATATCCAACAAACAAGTTAACCCTCCTTGAGGACGCCCACGAGGAAAATAAACTCTCTTGAAGTGAGGACTGCAGCGACTTCAACGTCCCGCTTTAATCCTTAAAGACTGGCTTGACGCGTTTCGGATTTCACTCCTTGTTCACAAGCCGCACACAAGGAACAAACAGCAGCCATTGAGTAGAGCACCAGCAATTTATTAAGTGAGTCCTGCCCCAGCGGGTGTGTGCTCCGCCTTAGTGGGCGTATGTTACTTTGCATTAAGGTATTTGCAAATAAATAAATATATATATATATATATATATATATATATATATATATATATATATATATATATATATATATATATATATTTCCCTCGTCTTCATTGTTTGATTTTGCGTGTGAGAACATTTCATAGTCGTTAATTGTCACGCATAATTACACTGAAGCAAGGGCCCCTCTTGAAAAGGGGAAATGGGGCCCCATGAGCCCCCTCTGCAGGCAAGTGCAGTTACTGACTGCACTAACCTGCAGGGAATCTCTGCCCACCTTTTAATGCAGGCCTTGATGCCGCCTGCATACTGAAAGATGCCCCTGTGACCCCTGTGACATCAAACTGCTTGTCCACCATTCACTAATGCACTGCTACCCACCTCCCCCAGAGCAGGCGTGAGTTTGCAGCTACACCGGGGGCAGCACATTCTTTATGACCGGGCACACTGGACCAGCTGCAGACCAGTGCAGCGCACCATATCTGTAAAATGGGCCGTGGTGTCCATAATTGGGATTCAACCAACATCAAGCTGTTCCATTACCATCATCTTTCGAGATGCTCTTGCTGAAATAATAGTGTTCTCTGGAGAGGGCTCGGTTGTTCCCTTCAGGCCTAAGCTGTGTGGAATACCTAAAATAATATTACGTTTTTTGCAAATTATTTGTGTTGGTCCCAACAAAGGCAGCATATCAGCTGTACAGGACATATATTTTCATTACACATCAATGAGAAATATCAAAAACTGTGCTTTACATGGTCAAGTGTGAGAATCGGTTGTCAAAAAGCTCCATGGCTTCCATCAGGAGAGGAATGAGTGTACAGCGGCGTGGAGGAAAGAGCAGGGAAGCGTGGCAGATGGAGACCTTAGCCCATGATGTTGAAGCTGCTGTGCTAATGTGGTCACCACGAGCTCCTTGAGACGAGACACCAAAGGGAATCCTGGAAATCATCATTCATGGGGACAGACTATGTAAGAATGCAGAATAAATATATGCAGTGGTTACAGAATCACTGTACTCTTCTGCAGCCATGGAAGTACCATGTAAAGGCTCAGAGGCATGATCTTACTGTCATTTGTATAGAACGCATTCACCACTTGTAAGTTCACACTTATTTAAACACGCAAGTCTGTTCTTCGAGATTGGATCCAAAACCCAGTCCTGTCAGCGCACTCATCCTCTTGACCAGTCCCAATGGATTTTCATAAGATCACACTCTGGGAACCAGTTCTAATTAAACAGTACCTAAAAACTTGAAGCCGCCATTAATGGTGGCTCTTGGAGCCCAGGTACTCAGCTTATGTTTGGTTTAGATTTCGATTTTGTAGCCTGGTGCGAGAAAGCGTAGGCTGTAGAAAAACTAGGCAAAACCTGCTGATGCTGTTCAATGAGCTTACTGGGATTGTATGTGTTTCTAACAGAAATCTCACCCAAAAAATGGTTTGGATTAATTTCTCTTTAAGAATGGTTTTCACCAGGTTATATACATATCCCCTAGAACAGTGGGGAGCAGAGCCATGAGGTCCAAGTCTAGCATGCATGCACAAATGGAGGTGGACAAAATTCAAGCTGGTGAGGCAAAGGCTCTATTTGCCCAGACTGGACAATGATGCTAAAGCCCACTGCCGGAGAAGTGTGTTGCGTCACTCATGGCGCCATACTCAAGATGTTGCACCCATGGGCTATATGCATAGATTTAACAAGAATGCTGCACCAAGACTTAGAATTCCCAGTGAAGCAGGCTGCACCGATTTCTGATCTCTAGAACTCATCTACTAGAAATACAACTCACCATTTCCCTCAATATTCGCAGGAAGTCACTAGTAAAGGTGTTTGCAGTGGTTATTTCTAGAGCACGACAAAGCATGAAGCACTGTAGACAAGAGAGGCACACAAGACGAGGATTAACAGGCTGGTTCATTCAAGAACCACAAGCTAACTTTTTGCAGTTTTCTGCTTCCGTGAAGTGCTACAAAATCTCACTGGTTCTTGGTGGCTCAGTGATTTGTGGCTGGGACACGGTGACAATTCTGCAGGCATCGCCCAATGAAACCAATCTGACAAAAAATGACAAATTTGTTCAGCAAGCAAAATATATATATATTTTTTTTTACACAGGAGGAATATAAGTATTTTCATAATGTCTTTGAAGATACAACCACGATAATCATCCAGTCCCGTAGATTAGATGGAGAGAAGCATTAGTGTCAAAGTGAGGGAGTGGGCTGTTAGCCAGAAAATGCCCAAATGCAGGCGCAGTTGATGCTTTAGCTCATCTGGATTTGGCAGAAGCCGATCCTTCTCCTTTCTCAGAAAATATGCCAAAGAGTAGCAGTCCCCAAGCTTCACTATGCATATATATGTGGTGAAGATCCCTCACAGAAAGTGGGAAAAGGGAAACGTTCAGATCTGTCACAGCAAACTGCATTCACGTGAGAAATGCATACATGGCAGCTTATGTAATGGCATTCCATGTACTGGGATCAGTGATCCATTCAAGAGGCGGAGTGCCAAAACTCTCTAGGGGAACAGATGAGATAGGCCCTTCAAGAGGTGCAAGACTCCTAGGCACTTTGCTTGCCACCGCTATTGTTCCTAAATGTGTTATTTTGCAATTCCCTTCTTGTCAGTTACCATTACAGTCATACATATAAGCACTGAAAGTTAAATGCATGCTAAGTTCTTTCAGGATCAACAGAATCTTGCATACCATTATGGTAGGCATGACATAACTAACAATGGACTGTCATCAGTCTGCCTGACCTTGGGTGAGAGTTCACAGATATTGTTTTTTTTCTGTAGATCGTAATAAGCACTGTGGAAGACTTAACAACTGCCAATCACAAACAGAAAGACAGACTCGGGCAACAACTGCCTCCCAATGCATATCCAAAAATGCACAAAGCTGCCGCTTCTCCCTGTGATTATCAGGATATGCCATGTCTGCCTGGATGGTGTGGCCTGCAGTGTGTTCAGGTTGCAAGACCACATGGACAGTGATTATGGAATGCTACTGAAATGACAGAGAGCACAGTGTATGCTGCAAGGGTTCCCGTCAGTGAACCATGGGATGAGTGAAGTGCCAGAAATCCGCCAGTTTAGGGAACAATGAGGATGTCACACCTACTGCGGAAAAATCTGCATCCTGCAGGGGTCCTAAAATAATTCGGAGGGTCTATAGTGTCCTGGAAGATGATTTATGCATGAGTAGAGGGGAGGTGCCCAGTGTGACTGACTTGGATAACCCTGCCAACAGTCACTCTTACTATGACAGCCTTGCTTTTTGAGAGTTTTGTCTTCTGTACAAGGCTATCTTATGGGATCATTCTCTACAGGGTTCTGTGTCTCTAAGAGATAGTCTCCATGGCGCACACTTGAGCATTTGTAAACAAAACTGTGCACAGTAAATCATGTTGGTCTTCTATACTCGAATATTCTTTGCCGATATACCAGCCAACACACAGATGCAGCCACTGACTGATGAACAGCTGAGTCACCTCAGTTGCCCAGCACCTCTAGCAGTGGTCAACTGCAATCGCAAATAACACAAACACTGGCAAAGCCAATAGGTCTGAGTTTAATATGCTAAAGAATGCAGTGTTAGCATATTAGAGCGGGACAGGCGGGAGTGTACCAGCAGTAGCAGACAAAGAAGGCTATAGTTGTACAGTAGTGCCTCGTGCAGTTTTATGCAATCACTGGAGTCTGGGTGGAAGGATACTTTCACCGATGGCCAATAACTTTAGGTGAGAGATGAATTCTCCACTGGGCTGGGCTAAGACGTGATTGACAAAGGCTCAACCCAACGGTTGAAGGGAATCCCAAAGCCCACTCAATGTATATTGCTAGTAAAAAGTGTGTTTGTCAGTCGCACCGTCAAAACTTAGACCTAAAAGCAATAGGTGCCTCCTTAAGCAAATGAAGAGGACTCCACAAAGAAATGCAAGAGATGAGCCCCTGTATTTTACACGCAGAGCCTCCTGCCACTCAGACGCCAGTACAGAAGTTTAATCTCTATAGCCGAGAGCTGGCCTTCGAGGCTGCAGAGGAGAATTGAGTTTGCCATGTTCTCAGCACAAAACAAACAGAAATCAAAACGTCCAGGTAGTAACTACTTTGTCTTTTTTTTTTTTTTTTTTTAAAGTAGTGTACTAAGCACAAGTACAAGACGTGGTCTTTGTCCCCATCATATGCATCTGCAGTAGGCATGGTCCACATTCAGCTTTTAGGACTTACCACAAAGTAGAGTTCCTTAACAGGTCCACTGTGACTCATATCCTAGAACCTTGAAATGGAGACCCGCAGATCAAAAATCCAAAAACCTTCGTACGGGATGACAACAAGAACAAGACTCGATCCTGCCACTTCACCCACACATCACATACCTTGGACAGCTTATCTACACTGGTGTTATTTCTGACTGATACGTGTTCTTTTCACTGCGCTCACCACACATACAGAAGGCACGTAATCAAGACTGGTCATCCAAAGATTCGGATACATGGATGTATCTATCTTAACTCGAGAGTGGCCAATTTTAAGCATTATAGGATTCCAAACCTCCCATTAATGTTCTGATTTAAAGACAGCTATATATCTACTGAGTCTTTTCCAGCCACTGACTGATACCTCAAAGATCTTAACAGTCACGGATGAACTTCCATCTCTTCGGGGATGGTGCTGATGAAGGTTCAGAGTAAGGGAGCTCAGAGATAATGCACAAAAACGTTAAAGAGGCTGCTTTACTCTCCAAATGTCTCGAACGGACTGGGAATCTCTATTTATGAAATTCTGTATCCTTCAAAATTTAGACAAAGTAAACACTCATCCCCAAGAAATAAGTTCCTCTGATTCCCATAAAATGCCCTACAAAGCTGCCGAGTTTTGGCATCTACATGAATTTAAGTGCCACCAAAGGAATCATGATAGAAAAAACATGAACACACCTGAGGATCCCATGTTTTGTCTGCTCAGTAAAACCATTTAGTTGAAGAATGGCGGCCACTTTTAAACCACTTGAAAAGGTTTTAGCGCCTTTTTCTTTGGTCTCGCCACCTGTGGCAAGGTCCAAGGTATAAGATCCAACACTGCACAATTATCAACAGTCGTGTCGGATTAGCGAGTTAGTCTGGAGCTTAGACACAGACGCTTTAAAAGCATTTGGGCTTCTTTAATGTCACAAGCCGGTTGTTTACAAGATTACATTAAACGGCTGTCCAGACCAGACTTGTCCTTTAGATGCCATGAAGAATGGGGAACCATTGTGCCTACATTACTAGAAGCATTACAGATCACACGCTTCTTGGTGGGGAGGGGGGGGGGGGAGACAAACAAGCACTGGCAAAGTCAATAGGTCTCGCCTCTGCAAGAACTTTTTGTTTATTTTATTTTAGCGGTGTTGTACAGCACTGTGGTTGTATAGTATGTTTAAAGTTTTATTTTAAGTTGCTATGAAACAGCTATTATTTGGTTATTTATTAATGCATGCAGGATGGTATGAGCTTTGAATTGAAATGTGAAATTAAAGGGAAGTAGCAGCACGAACAACAGCTGTCTTAAAGCCAATAGGTCTTGGCATTCCAAGAGCTATTGGTGTTGTAAATGACAATGTCTTTTAGCCAAGTGTTTTGGAGTGGATGTATGTGTTGTGAAGTGGAATTATGTGGGTTAGATTGGAATTGAGTGGAGTTGTGTAGTAGAATTATGCGGCATGGTATGCAGTGGAATTATGTGAATACTAATTATGTGGTATTAAGTGTACTGGAATTATGTGGAGTGGGACTGTGTGACGGAGTGTAATTATGTGGAGTGGTATTGTGTTGTGGCATGTAGTGGAGTCAAATTATGCGGTGTGCTGTTGAATTTTGTGGCATGATGTGGAATTTTGTGGTGTGGATTGGATGTATGTGGTGAGTTGTGGAAGTGTGTTGTGGAGTGGAATTATGTGGTGTTTAATGGAAATGTGTGTATTTGAATTGTGTGGCGTGGAACTGGCTGGCATTGAGTGAAATTATGCTTATTGGAATTATGTTGGGCAAACAAATGATGGACGGAATGCTGAACAAATCAAACATTCACCCCAGTCAAGAGATCTGGGTTAAATCCAGCGTTCTTTTGCTCACCATGCTACCCCAGTTTGGACCCAGTCATATGCAAATCAGTCTTGACCCTGCTCCTCATGGGAACAGTCGAGCATGAACTGCCAAGCCAGGTCCTCCCTGGACTAGAAACAAGCATCCTGGGACCGGTTTCAGGGTATCACCCCTCATCAGCCAGGCTAGCTTGAATCCAGTGGCACAGCAAGCAAGGGACTCACGTCTGGGCATACCCATCCCCCTTCGGGCTGGACTATTCCCATGCATATGGCTAGGTCTAAACTGGAATAATGTGGTATGCAAAAAAAACAATGGATTTACCAAGATCTGGGACGGGGGTGAATGTTTGATTTGTTCAGCATTCTGTCCATCGTCTGTTCTTTTTGCATTTGTTGCCCAAAGTGGGAAGGGTATGCCCAGATGTGGGTCCCGTGCTTTCTACACCACCAAATTCAAGCTAGCCTGGCTGATAAGGGGTGATAACCCGAAACCGGTCCCAGGATGCTGGTTTCTGGTCCAGGAAGGACCTGGCATGGCAGTTCGGGATGGACTGTTACCATGGGGAGCAGCATCAAGCCTGATTTGCATATGGTTGGGTCTAAACTGGAATGGCGTGGATTTAACCCAGATCTGTGACTGGGTGTGAATGTTTGAAATGTTCAGCATTCCGTCCATCATCTGTTCTTTTTGCAATTATGTGGTATGGTGTGGAATATATTTATGTGGACTGTGGCTATGTGGCATAGAGTGGATTTGTGTGGGGGTGATGTGGAACCGAGTAGTGTAATTATGTGGAGCTGAGTTATGTGGCATTGTGTTAGATTTAGTGGAGAGTAATTATGTTGTGTGGTATTGAATTGTGTGGTATTGAATTATGTGGTATTGAATTATGTGGTGTGGATCTGTGTTGTGTGGAGTGGAAATATGTGGCATGGTGTGGAGAGGTATTATATGGTGTGGAATTATGTGCCATGTGGCGGAGTTGAATGTGTTTTGGAATTGAGTGGAACTATGTGGAGTGTAAATATGTGGCGTGAAGTGTAATTATGTAGGTTGGAGTGTAATTATGTGTTGCTGAATTATCTGGAGTTGGATTGTGTTGGATGGAGTGTAATTATATGGTATACGCAGAGTATATACAGCATGTCTTTCAGCGCAAGCGCTGCCTAGGCGAGACCTTAAAAAGCATTTCCTATAGCTGCCCTGCGCATGCAGAACACAGAATACTACTCTGAAAAGTGGATTTATTCAGATTGAACGTAGCTCGCAGAATGTTCTGCACACAGCTGCATCCTCTTCACTCTTGAAATGGCACAAACAGGAATTGGTGGCACTCGCTCTTACCATTAGAAAAGTGGGTCACCACCATCGATCCTCACCTCATAAATACTCATGTTAAGCAATTTATTGAACCACTTTATAAATGGCACACCGTAAAGAGACATCACTCCAAATTAAAAAAAACTTGACCAGCCCTTCATTTGGAAGTTTCACCTTTAAACAGGTGTATGAAGATCCTGCCAAAATGAACCTACAGACAAGAATGTTGTTAACATAAAAAAGGCTACATGGATGATAGATAAGTGTTTAATAATCCGAAGGCTACCAGTGAATGCGTGGGAATATACATTTATATAAATGGCTACACTTAGAAGTAGTGTCTCTCTTAACTAGTCTTCCTCGTGGAGTGAATGACGCCCGATACTTGGATATTTTCACTTTTTAGTACTGCTAGAACTGGTTCCAAATTATTAATCCTGGGTACTGTCGTCCTTGGGCAGTGTGATATTGAGCGACAGACATTAAGATCAAACTTCAAAAACCCTGTAAGGAGCTTGTAAAGAGGTCCTAGGCACAAGCCTTGCAGCAACAGAATGTGAACATTTCATTCTACTCTTCCTCAGAGACCAGGAGTCCCAAAGTATTAGATAGCTCACCGTAAAGGAAACCGAACCTCCGGCTAGCCTGCAGCTGCCTGCATTGTACCTGTGCTCACAGCATACGGAAGAAAATGAAAAGTAATTTTTGGAAGGGGCAGGCAGCATTACCAAACCACAAGCATCTAGATTTTTATAGCTTAATTTCTCTGAAATTCGCTTTTCACAGGTGAAGAATCTGCCTGTGGCAAATGTTAGGCGTATACATATATAAACTACAGTGGCAAATGTTCTGGTGTGTACATATATAAAATACAGTGGCAAACGTTACAGCTTGTTTTAGTGCTCTACAACCAAAACCTATTTACAAGCAGCACATATAAAAAAATACAGCCGATGATAAAATATAGAACAAAGATAACAAAATGGATGCTGCCATGGCAAACGTTGCGTCGCGTTTATAAAAGACACAAAGAAAAGAAAATGGATGCTGCCACAGCAAACATTACGACACGATTCGCGATGTACAGTTGAAACCTATTTACCTGCAACACATATATAAAATACAGCGGCACATGTTAAGGCATGTACATATATGAAATACAGCAGCAAATAATACAGTGTGTTTTCACGCAGTGCAGACGAAACTTATTTAGAAGTAACACATACATAAAATACAGCAGGAAATGTTACTGCGTGTGTTAGCCAAAACCTATTTGCAAGCGGCAAAAGTTACGGCGTGTTTTAGTGCTGTGCAGCCGAAACCTATTTACGAGCCTCACATATATAAAATACAGCAGATTCTAAAATATACAACAAAGAAAACAAAATGAATGCTGCCAATAAGACTGGCAGAAACCAACCAAACAAATAGTGTGCATAAACAAACAGACAGAGCACAGTGAAAGGATACAAGTAATAGGCCCCCTGCTCTGTGGGAGGGCGCAAGACACCAAAAGGAGGGACAAAAAACACACATTATTCACATAAAAGCAATCTTTTCGGAGGGATGCGTGAAGAAACGAATGAAAACCGATGGACGGGCTGTAAGCCCACACAGTAGCTACAGCATGTCTCAAATAGACCGTGCAAGCGCTGCCTAGGCGAGACCAAAAAAAGGCTTGTTGCAGCAATACACCTACCAGCCCACACCCAAACCCTCTTCCAAGCGGAATCACTAGAAAAAGTAGCAACATTCAGCTACAAGCAAAGGCTGGAAGGAATCATGCTGTGGGATATGTATGTACCAGGGACAGAGCGACTAACCCCTTTAATACACACAACACAATGAACATCAAAGAAATAGGTGGTTGCGATCTTTGCAACTTAAATAACCATGAGACTCAAGAGCATGCATTCTTAGAAAGCACTCCTCCAATGTGGCACTGCTGCCGGCCAAAGAGAGAACTTGGTTAGGTTTCCTTCTCAAAGCCCAGTCGAGGCACCAACTCCCCCTTCTCCTTTTGTCTGCTGCACTGCTCATTACTTTTCACACAAAATTGATTTTGTGTATTGTGAATTGGTGTAGAGGGAAGATTTCGCTATACCAAGGATCAGCTGCTGGCGTTCTGTCCTCGGTCCTGCCCCCATTTAGGGAACTGGGATGTAGCGGTCTGCAGCGACAGTATATGCCCGACCTGCGGTTTTAAACTGGGTATGGGTTTAGCCCAACCATGTTCCTCGTTACGCAGTGTCCCACCCATCTGCGCTGCACTACTTAATGTTCGCTCACTCAGGAAACATCATGCTGATGTCTTTGAGCTCCTTGTCGACCGTCCTGTAGACCTTCTGGTTATTACGGAGACTTGGCTTGACTCTACATCCGATCCCATTGTCACCCTGGCTACACCAGAGGGCTATAAGTTCTCCAGAGCCGATCGTCCAGAGGGGAGAGGGGGCGGAGTGGCCATTATTTAGAAGAGTAAGTGGGACCTCCGCAGGGGCAATGCTACCTCTTGGGGTGATTGTGAGGCCCTTGATTTTAGTATTCGTTTCTCAGATCACTTCACTCTGGGAGGCTCCTTGATCTACAGGCCCCCTGGTCCGGTGGGCCCTTTTTTGAATACATGGGGTGATGCCGTTATCTCTCGAGCCTTGCAATTTTCACATTATATGGTGCTGGGAGATCTGAATATCCATTTTGATCAAGCAGATCACAAGGATTCGCTTGACTGTCTTGACACCCTGCACTTGGCGCAACTGTCCCAGTGGGTTAATCTTCCCACCCACCAGGCAGGCCATATATTAGACCCTATTTGCACCAACTTTCCTATTTTGTTGGAGGATCCATGTCCGGTCTCATGGACCGATCATTTTCTAACATATTTCTCTTGGGAAATTATCAATGGCGAGCCTTCAGTGCGTTCGTATGGCAAACCTGCCTTCAGCAAAATTAACCCTTGTGTGCGCAGCCAGGCCTTGGAAGCTTCCAGGCCCACCCTCTCGGGGGATCTTGAGTCGGCTTGCTGAGTTTACCAACTGGGTTTCCAGTGCAGTGGATTCGCTTGCCTCGCCATCCTGTCCAAGGTTGACTAGGGATTCTCCATCTAAACCCTGGTTTACCCCAGACCCCAAAGCAATCAAACATGAATGCAAGATTCTCGAGAGGGCCTGGCATCGCAGTGATTATTGTCCTGCGGCCAAGCAGCAGCTCCATCTTAAACAAAAAATGTACTACGGGGCGATTTCCCAGGCCAAAAGGCAATTCTATGCAACTCGCATTGATTTGGCAAAAAACAACGCCAAAGAAATCTTCTCCATTGTACAGAGTTTCACATCCCCTGCCGCTCTATCCAGGGAGTCTCCATCCACTGACACTTGATGCGAGAGCCTCTCCAATTTTTTTAAGGATAAAATTCTTTCTATTCAGGCGGCTTTCTCCTCCTGCGATAAGGGCATTGGGGCAGTCGTGGTGCCATCACCCGCTGATCCCGATCACTCTTTGCATGCTTTTAAGCCTGTTGATCTCTCCGAGTCCCTTAAAATTCTCATGGGCTTGAAGTCTGGCTCCCCATCGGACCCCTGTCCGGCCAGAATGTTGGCAGCAGTTGCCGAGACCATTAATAATGAGGTGAATGGTATCATCAATTTGTCCCTTCAGGCGGCCTGCGTCCCAGAAACCTGGAAGCAGGCCAAAATCTTGCCTCTTTTTAAAAAAACGACACTCGACCCACTTAGCACTGTGAACTATCGTCCCATCTCTCTTCTACCTGGCTTGGCCAAGGTATGTGAGAAGGTGGTGAACAGACAACTCACGGAGTTTGTTGAGAGAGAGGGCCTGTTGCACCCAGCCCAGTCAGGGTTTAGAGCCTCCCACAGCACTGAGTCGGCCCTGGTGGGGAGGTTTCAGAGGCAATTAGGGAGTGTCTGGACGCCGGCGGGAAGGCAGCATTAATTCTGCTCGACCTGTCGGCGGCGTTTGAAACTGTCCCCCCACTCCCTCCTCCTCACGCGGCTAACCGAGATCGGGGTGTCGGGTGCTGTCTGGGGCTGGCTCAGATCCTTTTTGGAAGGACGGGCACAGCAGATATGGCTCCCACCGTCCTCCTCTCCTCCCCAGGTAGTGACCACCGGGGTTCCGCAGGGGTCCTCCCTTAGCCCCCTTCTGTTTAACATTTATGTTACACCTTTGGTGTACCTGGCAGAAGAACTTGGGGCTAAGGTCATGGCCTACGCGGACGATACCCAGCTTCTTTTCACCTGGGATAAGAATGAGGACTGCTCAACACTGCCTGTCCTCCATATTTCATTGGCCAGAAGCTGCACAACTCAAGTGCAATGAAGAAAAATCGGAGATTTTCCTCTATGGAAAGTTTCCCTCCAATTTTAGAGAAACTCTATGCCCCATCCCCCCCACCCCCCCCAGAGTTCCCTATCCCCACCTCTATAGGGAAGCCCGCTAAGAACTTGGGGGTGTGGTTTGAGGAGAATCTTTCCTTCGCTACACAGATTAAGAAACTTGCTGGGACCTGTTTTGGCCGTTTGAAATCTTTGAGGAAGTTTCTCCCTCTCCTGCCCAGGGCGGCGAAAGAGACTGTCATCTGTGCCCTTATTTTGTCCCGGCTGGACTATGCCAATGCCCTCTATGTGGGCATCCCGGGTTATCTGTTAAAAAAACTTCAGGTGGTCCAGAATGCGGCAGCCAGACTCCTTCTGGAAATTCCCACCAGAACCAGCATTAGACCCCACCTGCGCTCTCTGCACTGACTTCCTGTAGCTGAGCGGGTCAAATTTAAATCTTTGGTCATGGCCCATCGTGCTCTTCATGGGCTTGGCCCCATCTATCTGCAAAAACGATTCGCCTTTTACACTCCAGCGCGACCGCTGCGTTCCCTGTCTCAGCGCCTCGCCCAGGTCCCTCGTTTTAGGTGTCTGAGGCTTGGCGGCAGCTCTTTAGCTCGGAAATCTGCTGCGGCTTGGAACGCCCTCCCTTTTGCCCTCCGGAATACTCCGGACCCGCTGATCTTCAAGAAGAACTTGAAAACATATCTCTTCTCATAAATTTCTGATGGCTACCCCTCGCTGCTCCGCGCTGGGACACTTTTGAGTATCTGTGCGCGCTACAAATTAAATTAACATAACATAACAATGTGCACCAAACTACCAAAAATCACAAAGCAGATTCATCATTTTTAGAGAGAAAACGATTTGTTTTAATTGCTTTTATCTTACAGCACTTGCCGTGGCTTGAAGCTTCTAGAACACGTTCTGAGACAGAAGTAAAAATGCTTGAGATTAAATCACTGCTAATTCCTCTGGGTAGCATTAAATAAAGAAGGGAACCAACCCTGTGTGTATTAGTTCAGCCTAGGTTCGTGCTATATTACAATTCCCTTGCATAAAATGTTGCCTCTAGGCACAGTGAACAAAGAAGAGTGAAACTATAGGGCATAGACAGGTGCATATACTGAAAAACATTTTTTATTCCTAGGTTTGAGCTAGACTAATAAGGCCATTTTGAGGAGGAGCCTTAATTTTCATTCTAAACTTCAATAGGCTTCAATTGACAGAATGATTTAAGCAAGAAGGCATTCAATAGTAGGTCCCTTCGGCTTCTATTGTTCTTAGCACATTATTTTTGCAGTTTGATGTTTTGTGTTCTGGGAAGATCTACACTCCTGGAACGGGTCTATCTGGTAGTGTGCATCAGTCGGGTCCGGTGGCTTAGTGGACTAATGCATCCACTGTAGGTACCAGTGTTTGGCCTCATGGTCACAGGTTCAGACTCCGGCAGGTCCACTCAGACTTTTATTCTTCCGAGGTCGTTAAAATGAGTATCATTGAGTTGGGTAACAAACATTTATTATTCAGGGCCAAGATACCCTTTTGAATGAACGTGCACTTTACAAATGCACGTTATGTTATGTGCATGATTAAAGGGTTGTGCCTATTCTTAGGGCCTTGTCTCTAGTATACCTTGTGGGCGTTGCACAGAGATTTGAACGACCCACCTATGTCTCAGTGTGAACCAGTGGAGATCTTTCAGAGCCTGCTTGGTGTGGTTGCCTACATCATCACGGCTGTGTAGTTTTTAAGGTTCTTGATGTTAGGCATCACGGTACACCAGAGATGGGTACCCTTCAGACGGTAATAAAAGGATGTCACAATGCTAGAAGTGTGTGGTGTGCTGACCTTGGTTCCTCTTCTCTCTCAGAGGAGATTAAATACACTATCATGATGCTTTTCCTGGAGGAAGGTTGAATAAAGCGGATGAGACAAAGATTTTGAGCAGATGTTGACCTGCAAGGAGAAGCCATGTGATTACCAACACACTACCAAGAACAACAGAACAACAGAACAATCTCAGGCTTAAGCAGTGAGGCCATCGAAAGGATTAGCAGATTAAACACCTGCTGCTCGAAAAACGGCTGGTACCAAAGAATGGCACAAATAATGTAATCAGAATTCTGTACGTGAAGAGCCTGGAATGGATGGAAAGCAACAATCACTATAACCACAAGTTCTATGGCTGGAAATGAAGAATGGAGCTGAGAGATGAAAAGAACAAATCCAGCTTCTGACTTGCAACACTTTACTTAGACTGATTTATCCTAATCATGAATGTGTCTGTAGGGTAGTATTTAATCAGTGATAGGCATCTAACCGCCTAAGTGTATTTGAGTGATCTTCATTTGCAATTTAAACATGGAGCAACATAAGAGATTTTCAGCAGAATGGCTCTTTAAATACAGGAAGTCAGTGGCACAACGTCCCTGCTGTTCTTCGAATGTCTGCCCCTGTAGGTTGATAGGGCAGTTCAATAACTCTTTCTGGCCACTCCATACTTCTCCACTGGGGGAGGCTTCATGTGTGACATCACTATGGTTCCAAGAGGATTTCTAATCCTCATATTATGTGTTAAGTGAGAGGGTGAGGTACTCTGATATAATCCTCCAGCCCCAAATTGGTCCCACAATCTCATTACACTCAATCTCAATGGACCATATACTACCATATTAGCCACACCCTCTCGCTGCATTTCACGCCTGGTGGCGCAGAACTGTGATGAGACGCTGAAGTCCCAGATAATACTCCCTCAATTACATTTAAAGTGAGGAATTCGATACTTAAGTTTTAAGAGCTAACTCCAAACCATTCTTAGATGGCTGCTAAAAGTAGTAGTCCCCAGCAAGAGGCAGCGCAATTTCCCAAAAAAAGAAATGCCCTAGGGGAGGCTTAAATCCACAACTGCCCCAAGGGGTATTGTAAATATGAACTCGGGCTGGAGTTTTCCTTCAATGTCAGTATCCTAATTAAATAACTACATTGGATTTCCACAAGTAGTAATGAGTTTTAAGTATTTAATTGGGTGTCTGGTCTGCCCTCTAGACAACCCCCAGAATATTTTATTTTTGACTGCTGGGTGTGTGAAAGGCAGCGAGTCTTCTAAGACCCTCAATGCTGCCCGGTGCAGGGTTCCACCTCTAATTCACTTTGGGTTCGCTATCAAAATAATGAGGCAAGCGCTGGAAACTGGAAGAGAAGAAAATGGTTTATTTCTCATGAGGAGATCACGTCAACTGAGACACCGGGATGTCTGAGGGAGGTGTTCTGCTGACAACTCCCTTGGCTCTTCCTTTTATACAGGTTTGACACAATGCATTTGTTTGATCAACTTGGTTACAAAAGCTTGGGGTCCCCGCCCCGGGCAGGTTGTCACACAAGCCCAACAGTAATTCTCTTCCCACCCAGGTCAAACAGACAATCTTATCTTGCAGCTGGACCTTGCTTCAGGGTCTAAAACATGTGAGACCGGTCAGATCTAAGAGTCCGTTCTGTTGATAAAAACAGGTCCCATTGTTGGTAATAACAAGTCTTGCTGTTTGCAGTGCAATAAATAATTTTGCAAGAGTCTTTTTGGTGTTTGGAACCTGTTTGTGTAACTAGGTGTAGTGAAGGGTAGAGCGTCCAAAGGCTTGTCTGAAAACAGGGATGAGAAGAAAAACGAGTTTGTGGCAGCAAGTGGCGCTGAGGTTTGTTGTGGCAATAGAGTTTATAGCCCCCAGCACACATACCAGGTCGGTCAGAGGGATCCTAGTAAGGGCAGGGTGAAACAAAGGTGACCAACAGAGTACAAAATGGCTGTGATAGATTAAAATGACTGCAACTTATGTGCACATAGAATTCCACCAGACAAGATGGCGCAGGTAATGTTCACGATTGTCGTTTTGCTTTTAACAGTGGCCCCTTTGAACATAACTAGCCAGCTTGTCAGTCTATTTCGATCTCCATAATGTCCCGTATCTCTTGATCATACATTACTCTCATTTTTGTTAGCTGAGTGTCCATAGTCTTAGGGTGCAAGGTAGTTATGCAAAGAGAACACAAAGGTGGTATACAGTGTATACCCAAACAACAACCACATATTGTCAATACTGGGACCAAGAGAATCATTGATATTTTCCAACCCCACTCCTTCAGGATGCCCCAAAGCCAACTTCCAACTGTCCAAGTCTCTGATCCTTGATGAATTTCTGAAGATAGTCTATGGAGATGTTCGATTGCTTCATAGACAGAAGGTGAATTATCAGGAATGTATACACAGCAGCTGGCACCGATGATGCGGCATGCTCCTCCACGGTCCGCTAGTACCACGTCCAGGACCATGCGATTTTGCAGGGTAACCAGACGGACCGCTTGGAGCTCAGCAGTGTTGTTGGTGAGGATGCCAGCAGTGCCGTTCAGGGCGGTCTCTACCGCTTGGGACAGATGTCTGATGGCTCGGCTGTTTGCCATCGGACCCCATAGCAGGACGAGCCCTTTTGCTGCGTCGAGGAACTGTGATGAGGCAGAGTCTGCTTGATCAATGTCTTTAGAACGCTTTTCTCGATGATGCTCTGCAGGGGCTGTGTAGGTTGGTGGCAAAACAAAGGCGATGTAGCATGTGCCCCCAGTTTCTTGGGAGCCAGGTTTAGGCTTTGGTTCCACAAACAAAGTACATATTGGGTGATGCAACAAGCGCTGGGGGTTGGCAGTGTTCAAAGTCCTTACAATGCTACAGGTGCTGTGACCCACATTCTTAGTCCCACGGCCTTCAATGCATACAAGGCCAGAGACGTTCACCACAGATAGGGCCACAGTCAGTGTTGCAGCAGTTCTTTTCTTCAGGTAGGAAAATGTGGCTCTGTTAGGATTATTGAACACTTGCATTTCCACTCGTTCTTTGGCGGGGACATCAATCTGGAATGTCGCATTGAAGGTGTGAGGGCAGAAGGGGGCGGCTGTCGTTCCTGTTTTGTTTTGCCAGAACTCGTTGTAGAACTGGGCGATTGTTCCGTCGGAAGTGGCATTGTCTTTGTAACTTTCTTGTAGGAGCATCATCCAGGCAAGGCAAGATCCGTGAATAGAAAAGGGCGAAGGGATGAAAGGGATGGAATGTACAGTGGCATGTGGTAACAGCCCACAGACCCAACAGTTGGTAGCATTGGTGGCAAGATTGTGTTGGTGCAACATCTGCACGAAAGAATTATTCCAGAATTCTTTGCGTCGTTCTCGGAGATGTGGCGGTAGTGATACCAGGTAGTGTTCTTTCTTGGTGGTTGGTTGCATGGTGGGTGACAATGTTCTGTGTGCAGGTGCATTCTCTTCAATGATCCAGAGTGCGACCATTAGCAGGAGACAGGTGAGAAATGCGGCTACAAGTGCAATTGTCTTTGTGCTGTGCAGGTTAGCAGTCTTGGTGTCTTTGCGGTGGTTTTGCAGGTGTTCAGTTTCTTCCATCATCTTCGAGGAGCTCAACAACTGTTAGGACCACAGACTTTTGTCTGGCGCTTTCCTGGTAGCGTTGTTTGACTGTGCTACCGATCTGAGACCTTGACTCAGTTAGTGGCCTGGTCGTTGGAGCTCCCTCCTTTCGTCGATCTTAGGTTGTACCCTTTCCTGGATGGCACCGTGGGGTCGGGAAATTCTGATAGTTCGAGGGTGTCTTCTTGTGGGTAGCAACTCAGAGCTGGTCGGTCTCTCGCGAGTACTTCCTCTTGCACCTCCACCCCTTCACAGGTTGCCAGGGTTGGAGGGACTCGTTTGCAGTGATGGGCATGCAGCCAGTTTAGTTTTCCTTGCACTCGGAGGGCAGTTCGGGTGGTGATCAGGACTTGCCAGGGGCCCGTCCACCTAGGCTCCAGATTCTTCGTTCTTTGGAAGTTGCGAATTAATATATGGTCGCCTGGCTTTATTGCATGTCCCGGGCCCCTGGATACGTCAGGCAAGGCTTGCTGCACCTGTTGGTGGATAATTGTTAGCTCGTTTGTCAATTTATGCAAGTAATCCGACATTAATATGTTCGGGACATCGTTAATGAGGTGGGTCTTGGTGCCGCCCAAATGCTCATAGGCATGCCGAAGACCACCTCATACGGGGTCAGTCGGTGTTTGGTTGGGGTGGAGCGCATCGATAACAATGCCAATGGGAGGGCGTCGGGCCATTTCAACCCGGTCGTGGCAACTATTTTGGCTAGTTTTAGTTTCAACTTTGCATTGTGTCTCTCTACCAGGCCCGCTGATTGGGGGTGGAAGACGGCATGGAACTTTTGTTTTACCCCCAACCCTCTCAGTATGTTCTGTATCATCTCGGCTACGAAGTGGGGGCCGTTGTCGCTCCATAAAATTCTGCAAAGGCCGTATCGGGGGAAGAATTCTTTCAGCAATACTTTTGCAGTGGCTAAGGCAGTATTGTCGCGGGTGGGATAGGCCTCCACCCATTTGCTAAAGCGCACACAACCACCAGGACATATTTTAGACCAAGGCATCTCTCTAGTTGAATGTAATTCATTTGAAGGATTTCAAAGGGGTGGTCAGGGACTCCAAACTCTCCCCGTGGTACTACTGTCCCCTTCCCTGGGTTGTGTTGTAGGCAGACTATACATTGTTGTACTAGGCGTTTTGCAGATTCTGCTATCTTGATGTTATGCCATACTCTGGTGATTAGTTCAATCATGGGGGTGGAGCCTATGTGTGCAGGTAAATGTGCCATGGTCAATATGGGGATGAGGTAGGCATTGGGTAACAGCCATTTATTTCCGTCTTTAGTTCTCCAGCAATCTTCCTCGTCTTTTAGTCCCACCTTTTCCCACTCGGTCAATTCGTCTTGTGTGCCTGTAGTCTGTATGTCCCTTACAGTGGTCCTAGCGTCAGTCCATCGTTCAGCTTGTGACCTGGTCACATACATTCGTGTCGTAGTTCTGTCTCCTGCCGTGGCTCGGGCAGTAACGTCTGCTAGTGCATTTCCCTGTCCAATGAGATCAGTCACTTTCCTATGTGCTTGGCATTTTATCACTGCTAACTTCTTGGGGAGGAGGACTGCTTGCGTCAAGGCGGAGACTAAATCTCCATACAGGATGGGTGTACCGTGTGAAGTCAGGAACCCTCTTTCTTTCCATAAGATCCCAAAATGGTGAACCACCCCGAAGGCATATTGGCTGTCGGTGTATATGTTAACTGTCGTGTCAGTCGCTAAGATACATGCTCGTGTGAGGGCAATGAGTTCTGCAGCCTGGGCTGAACGTTGGGGAATACGGGCTGTTTCCAGAACGGTTCGGGCTGTAGTGACAGCGTATGCAGCTGAGGTGGTGCCGTCGGGGAGTTTGATGCACGAACCATCCACCCATAGTTCTCCATCTGGTTCTAGAAAGGCGGTGTCTCTGAGATCTATTTTACTCTTTGTTTGTTCATCGGTTAGTGTCACACAGTCGTGTAGTGGAGTCACGCTAGGATCATTTTCGGGTAGGGGTAACCGTGTGGCTGGATTGAGGGTGGTGCATCGCTTTAGGGTAATGTGCGGTGCTAGAAGGGTCAACTCATATCCTGTCAGTCGGGCGCTAGTCAAGTGTTGGGTTTTGGTCTGGTTTAGTAGTGTGTCGACTGCATGGGGTACTAAAACAGTGACTGGATTGGAGAGTACTATTCCTTCGCTCTGGCGTATCGATACTGCTGCAGCTGCCACAGCGCGGAGGCACGCTGGCAGTGCTCTGGCTACTGGATCGAGGGTGGCAGAGAAATATGCACAAGGGCGTTGTTTTTGACCAATTGATTGTGTTAGGACACAGAATGCACATCCTTCCCTCTCGTGCGTGTAGAGGAAGAATGGTTTGGAGTAATCCGGGGTTCCTAGGACAGGTGCTGAACAAAGGGCATTGCGTAGTTCTTTAAAGGCTGACTGGCATTCGGGGGTCCAGGGGAGAGGTGAGGGGATGTCTTTAGCTAGGAGGGAGAGAAGGGGTTTAACAATGAGGCTAAAGTTCGGTAACCACGGTCGGCAAAATGAGGTGAGACCTATCAAAGAGCGGACTTGTTTCTGATCTTTGGGGACAGGGGTGTCTAGAATTGTCTGGATCCTGTCAGGCGTGAGTTTCCTCCCTTCTTTGGATAAAAGGTGACCCAAATAGGTCACTTGTGATTTACAGAACTGCAATTTTTCGGGAGACCTTGTGACCATTCTCAGCAAGAAAATGGAGTAGTTTGATGGTGGCTGTGACGGCTATTGGTATGGTGTCCGCTGCTAGAAGGATGTCGTCTACATATTGTATTAGTGCCACTCCATCTGGCAATTGTATGGCGTCCAACTGTCTTTTAAGCGCCTGGCTATAGATGCTTGGGCTCTCAGTGTACCCCTGAGGTGCTCTGCAAAATCTGTACGAACGGGAGTTTAGGGTGAATCCAAATAGATAGCGGCTGTCCTTGTGTATAGGTATGGAAAAGAATGCGTTTTTGAGGCCAATTACAGTGAAGGTGGTGGCAGTGGAGGGATTAAGGTCAAAATTGTCGTGATGTCGGAAACTACTGGGTATTGTGGCACTACGATTTTGTTTATCTCCCTGCAGGTCAATAATGAAGCGGTAGGCTTTTCCGTCTCCCTCTCCCTGTCTCTTTACAATTTTGTAGTATGGGACTATTACAAACGTTGCTCACTACTTCCTCTACCACCCCTGTCTCTACCAAAGAGTGTATGATCTCTGTCAGTGCCTTCTCACCCTCTGGCGATATTTTGTACTGCGGTACTTTCGGTAGGGTTGCGTCCTGTCGTATTGTTACGTGTACTGGGTCAATCATCATTCGTCCTACGTCTGAATCAGCCCTAGCCCATAAGTGTGATGGCAAAGTGTCCAGTAGGGATGCGTCAGCCTCGGAGATGGGAAACATGTGCTGATTAGGGTTCTCTCTATGGCGCTGGGGGTTGTCATACAGGACGGCACGCACTCCGTCTGGTGAGCATCTGATAGTCGCATGGAAGTGTTTCAAAAGGTCGAGACCCATAATGGCGTCTGGGGTGTTGGAAGAGAGGAGGAATGTTGTTTCAACCCTATTGTTGTCAAGGTTAAAAGGGATCGGTCGGGACAAAGGGTTGGTGGAGGGCGTACCGTCAAATCCTATTGAGGTCAAATGTGAGCCTGACAAGGGTGCCCTTGGAATCAGTCGTTTGGATAGTGCACTACGTGTTGCTCCCGTGTCTACCAGAAATGGAGACTTTGTGCACAGGACCTCAGCGGTAACATAAGGGCCTTGCTGATCAACATAGAGCTCGACTGGATCCCTCCCTTGCCTCTGGCTGTCCTATGCAAAGTCGTACGCATTGTCATAATCTGTCTGTTGGTACTGATTCTGTTTGGGATGGTCAAATGTGTTCACTCTTCCTGGCCTTTCCTCGCTTGCTTCACTCGCGAACCCTCTCCCACGTCCTCTTCCTCTCTGTCCACTTGCTATTTCCCTCGCCCCTCTGCCCCTACCAGCTCCTAACAAAGCCGGGCATTGGGTTTTCCAGTGTCCATATTCTTTGCAAAATGCACATTGATCCTGTCCTAGGTCTTGGCGTCCTACATATGATGTCGATGAATTGTTTCTAGGTGGCTGTACTCTAGGGGTATTCTGCTTGTATCCTCCCCTATATTGCTCCCTTCCTGTATTCGCCCCCTGGAGTTGTGCTACCATTACCCTCTCCTTCAAGTCCTTCTTTTTCCTTTCTGTAGCCCTGTCATTTTCGTTTTTCTGATGCTCATAGTACTGGGCCATTTGGAGAATGGCCGCCGGTTTAGATGCTGCCCAACTACTTTCGCCGGCTTGTAATTTCTGGGATACATCTGGTAGTAGTCCTTTGACATAGTTCTGCACAAATAAGTGGTGTCCGGTTGCGGTGGACAGGTCTTGTCCACTGTAATCGGAGAACACCGTTTCAAATCTGGAGAAATACTCTGAGACATCCTCTTGTGGTTTCTGGCGGCACGCGGTTACTATGGACCAGTCTATCTTTTTCTCTGGGATCAGCGTTTTCACTTTCTGCACTATTTTGTCAGGGAGGTCCAATATTGCTTTAACCGGTTTTTGACCAGAGTTCCGCTGTTTATCTAGTGTGTTAAGTTGTTCCCAGGTATGACCAAGCAGTTCGGTATGGTCTATTTTCCTAATCTGTTTCCACACATCTGCTGGCAAACATAACCCGAAGAACAAATCTATGTCGGCAAGTGTCATTATTGTTGATCCCAGAGCGGTACCTAGCTCGGTGTAAAAGGCGGTGGGGTTCTTTCGCAAATCCGGTAAAGATTTACGGAACGTCAAAATATCCTGTCTGTCCCATGGTTGATACACCCAATTGTAGACCACCCTTCCTCTAGCGTCTTGATGGTTCATATCGTCATGAGTCCCTTGTCCTCTAGGAGGTACCCAATATGGGGCAGCTTCTTTTATCGGCATCATGCTATCTGGTTTTTCCACCGGGGGTCCTGCTATCTTAGATGTCCTGTCCTTATCTATCCGTCCTTGTTCCACGAGGTGACGGAATACCTCCAGTGTGGATGAAAAGAGTTCTGTAACATCGTTGTCGCCTTCATCTCCGGTGTCTACCTTCCTATAGAGAGCCACTAGTCGCTCGGGCCCTACATCTTGGTACTTCTCTTCATATGCAGTAAGAGTGTGGTAACAGAGACGTACAATAAAGTATCGTTTGCGGTTTTCAACATAGGAGTTGCATATGTCAGTTACATGCTCTTCTGTCTCCTTCCTATCTATGAGGGATTTAACTACTTTATCAATGCCTGCTCGCTCATTTTTACTTAATCGCGGGACCCTGGGCGCTCCTGTTTCTTTTGATCCTACCTCTACTACTGTATCCTTTGTTGAGGCATTTGGTGTGGGTGACTCGGTGGGAGCAGAGGTGGTGGAGACTGAGGCGATCGTGCCATCTCCGGCTATACTTTGGTGGTCCTGTCGTTGTACTACGGGATGAGTAGGGGCGTAAGGGGGTGGCATGTATATGATTGGGGGACCTAACAATAAATCATCATCTACCCTTTGTTTTGCTGGTAACTTGGGGTAAAGAGTCGAGGGCGTTCTAACAGGGCATTGACCTGATATTTTTGATTCCTGTTCCTTTTTATCGATTTCCTTTTCTTTTAGTTTTTCTTCTAATCTTTTACAGGCTTGGTAAGCTGATTTTCGCGTTTCTTTATCTTGTCTAGCTTCGTCCCTTTTCTTTCTTTGAGCTGCCTCTTTTCGCCATAAGCCAAAACTGTCAAACATGGCTGGTCAAGTTTTCTTTTTGTGGAGAGCTAATTCTAACGTTTCTATTTTAGCGGGATCGAAAGATCCCGTCAGTGGCCACTGATTTACCCAGTCCTTCCTAGTGTATTTATGCCATAGTTTGCTATAAGCTACGCTGGCTAATCCATACTTTACGTACATGTCCTTGTTAGGGTGCCTTCCGGCGGTGCCGCTGACTGACCTCTAACGAACGGTCTGGTACAAAACAATTACAATCAAACAATCTAGAGAAAACAGGCATGACGTATTTATCGGTCAAAATGAATATCTCAATCAATCAATTTAGACAAAAAGTCTGCACTACTTGTCCTTCGCTGCCTGCAAAGAGAGAGAATATTCCTATTCTTTGTTGTTTGCAAGCAGGGAAATGTCGCAAATAACTCAATATCAAAAAGGAATACTAGTATTTCAATCAAACTATTCAATCAATCAATCAATTTAAGTCGTTTTTTCACGACCTTACCCGGACCGTATGGACAGTTCTTCGTCTTCCCCTTCCAGCGCCTGGTTGTCCTCTCACTCCAACAATCAATGCGGCGTTCCTCTAAGGTCCCAGTCAGGACCGCAGGTCACTCGAGAGAAGTCCGTTCGGAACCGGTGAAGTTCAGTCGATCGGCAGCCAGACAAGGGTCTTCTCAGGCAGGTATACCCCAATCGTTTAGTTGTTCACTCCGTCGTTAGGACCTCTCTACCGGACCCACGCGTCGCTGATGGGCCCCTACGCTTGGGCGCCAATTTGTGAAAGGCAGCGAGTCTTCCAAGACCCTCAATGCTGCCCGGTGCAGGGTTCCACCTCTAATTCACTTTGGGTTCGCTATCAAAATAATGAGGCAAGCGCTGGAAACTGGAAGAGAAGAAAATGGTTTATTTCTCATGAGGAGATCACGTCAACTGAGACACCGGGATGTCTGAGGGAAGTGTTCTGCTGACAACTCCCTTGGCTCTTCCTTTTATGCAGGTTTGACACAATGCATTTGTTTGATCAACATGGTTACAAAAACTTGGGGTCCCCGCCCGGGCAGGTTGTCACACAAGCCCAACAGTAATTCTCTTCCCACCCAGGTCAAACAGACAATCTTATCTTGCAGCTGGACCTTGCTTCAGGGTCTAAAACATGTGAGACCGGTCAGATCTAAGAGTCCGTTCTGTTGATAAAAACAGGTCCCATTGTTGGTAATAACAAGTCTTGCTGTTTGCAGTGCAATAAATCATTTTGCAAGAGTCTTTTTGGTGTTTGGAACCTGTTTGTGTAACTAGGTGTAGTGAAGGGTAGAGCGTCCAAAGGCTTGTCTGAAAACAGGGATGAGAGGAAAAACGAGTTTGTGGCAGCAAGTGGCGCTGAGGTTTGTTGTGGCAATAGAGTTTATAGCCCCCAGCACACATACCAGGTCGGTCAGAGGGTCAGAGGGATGCTAGTCAGAGCAGGGTGAACAAAGGTGACCAACAGAGTACAAAATGGCTGTGATAGATTAAAATGACTGCAACTTATGTGCACATAGAATTCCACCAGACAAGATGGCGCAGGTAATGTTCAGGATTATTGTTTTGCTTTTAACAGTAGGAGATAGTTTGGATGCTTTCATTGCGTCATCCTCGTCAAGGTGTGAATTCTTTCAAAAGTTTCTGAGTAAAAGAAGCCCACTCCATCCAGCCAGGAGCCCAGACTGCTAAAACCTCAAATTAACCATTAAAGATCCATCCAGCCTATAATGGGACCCAAACAGGCCACCGGGTCTTCCCCAAACAAGGGACCTCCATAGCAGTAAGACACCTGCCCAATTTACACAAACTAAAACCAAATTACACAAGATTATGCGGAGTTACACGACGAGCGTAAACTGCATTTAGCACTATTTTCTTAGACCAAATGCAATCTCATGTCCGAAATGAACCCTAGCATGAACCCTAGCATGAATTTAGCTCTAAGAAAACAGCGCTATATGCAATAAGAGGAACAGCAGCAGCTGCTCGTGCTCGAATGCGGTGCTCTTGGGTAGCCATTTTTCCCCCAAACAACACAAACAGGCGTAATTGTATAATTTTTGGTAATTAATGCATCACAAAAGTAACACAAAATGCCTCCAATCACTCCGGCGTAGTTAAAATTTCACCCACGCCTACTCTCAACATTACCCCCTTCAGAAATGTATTGCACTTCAAGAAGCCTCCCACTGCCCTCTTGCACCCTTCCGTTCCCTGACATTGGTTCATTAAATAGGGGCCTTTACTGACACTATATCCATATACAGGCTCCTTTTCGTGTTCAACTTCATAACTGGGACATTTTTATTTATGCTTACCTAAACGTTTATGTTTAGCAAATTGTGATAATCCATTGTTTTGAAAAAATTGTTGTCATGTTTCATGTTATGTGGGTTACCAAAAAGTCAAATTTGATGTGAAATTTGTTGTTCCTAGGTCTATGACAGATTTTTATTTTTTTGCAGAGTTTTATATAGAGCGAACTTGACCCGAAGGTATCAGAGCGCTTTACACGAGCAACAGTTGCGTTACATGAGGACACATTCATTTTTTTTTGTTAGGCACGGGGAGATTAAGTGATTTGCCCAGAATCACAGGATGTTGCGCGTCCTAGCCGAGACTCGGACCCGGTTTCCCAGATTTGCAGTCGAGCGCCCTAGCCATTAGACCACATCCTTTCCCAAATATAAAAAGATATGACACAAAAAAAAAAAAAGTTTTGATAAATAATGAGGCAAATATAACGTGATCACAGTAACTGAGTTTGGTGATCACAAATGTAAAACATTATTGTTGTGAAGTAACGTCAGTACTGGCTTTTGTTTCATATTTAATAGTGGCCTAGCTTTGCCGACACTAAATTGGCCCAACCCCTTGTGTTTTTTTACTTTTAGAAAGTTGCCATTTTCCTGCTATAGCCATTTAGTACCAGGTATCGGGTGTAGCCGACAGTTGAGCTTTGTGTATTCCGCATAGACAGCCACACACAATAGGGAGCTTAGGTGTGCCTGGATGGGCCATCAATGGCACGATGGGAGGGAGGAGCTGGGCACAGCTCCACTTACACCTGAGCAGGCTGTGCCCTTCCTCCTCACGAAGGGCTGCATACCCCCTGCAGTTATTATGGAGCCACGACAGGGAAGGATAAGGGAAACCTCTAGAAGCTTCTCCCACACTCCAAAGGTACAACTGGGTATAAATACTGGACCTCAGACACCAACTCTTCAGTACACTTCTGGACCTGTGGATACTCTGCATGGAAGAAGGACTGTTGTGCTACTGAAAGACTGCCACTATGCTAGACTGCTGCCCTGCTGGACTGCTTTCTTGCTGTGCTGATCTGCTGCCTTTTTGCTTGGATGAGAAGGATTGGACCTGTAACTCTTGAAACCAAAAACCCAAAGTGACTCCACGGGCTAGTTGACTGGCCTCCTGATCTGAAGCCTCAGGCACATAACAGGCTTTCAACAACCTTGTACCTACACATGGTCTCTGCGATCTGTGAGTCTATCCTGCCAAGTAGTGCCGACTTAGCCCTGGACCTTTGAAAGTCGGCCTAAGAAGCTCTGTCAGCCTCTGTGGATCCAGCAGTGCTGATGCATCTCCTCTGCTGCGCAGCACAAACCCAAGCAGAACCAACACATAGCCGCTGCTGCATGGATTGGAACCACCGCAAAGACCCGCATCGCAGCCCGTCGTCGCATCGGAACCACCGCTGTGCAAAGCATCTTCGGCGCAAGCCCTCACATCCCTCGTCTGAATCGCAGCCTTGCAGCTCCTCAGGATTAACGCATCGCCCCAACTGTGCAAAACATCCTCAATGCCGGACTTCGCATCGAAACCCTTCGCCGACGGGATCCTAGACGATGCCGCAGGACCACGCACCGCAGCCACGCCGCATCTCAGAACTGACGCATCGCTTTGGCTGTGCGACACATCATGGACACGGATCCTCACAACGCTCCGCAAACCAGTTGAGCGGGTGTACCTGGGTCCTTGTAGCCGACCCGCGCTCTATTGCAGTCGGCCTGAACTTGTGACTATGTTCTGGTCTGGCGCAACCAGATATCCACAGTTGGTGCTTTACGCCTTTTGGCGTTATTGTTACTTCAATCTTTAAAATTGAATAGCTCCAGTTCTACTGACTGGATTACTTATTAAAAATTACTATATTTTTCTAACTCTGATGTGGGAACTTTTTGTTGTGCGTTTTCACTGAGTTTGTTTGAAGTGTTGCACAAATACTTTACACATTGCCTCCGAGTTAAGCCTGAATGCTCTGTGCCATGCTACCAGAGGGTTGAGCAGAGGATAATTTAGGTTTTGCTTGTGATTTCACCCTGAGAAGAACAGAGGTTGCTGCTTGAGAAGGGTTTCACCCCCCCACCCGCCCCCTCAACCAGTAACCCAATTTCTTACAAAATCAATTCACATCAGGCCTCTTTTACCTGCAGTAAGAGTAAAGACGAAGCCGGGAGTAAGGCAGCGAGTAAAAAGAAAAAAAGGATCATGTGGTCTGCTTTGAGCATGTGAGAAGATAAAGGACACATAGGAAAAGCCATTTACTTTACAGTTTATGGTAATAAAAAAACAATAACGTTTTGCTTCATTTTCAGAAGTTTTCATAACAAATATAAATCAGAAGGTGTGGGTAGGTTACCAAGAAAAACACACCTGTGGTTCAGAAGTCCCTTTACTGTGTCGTTCAGTATTTAATTGAGCAACAACATTGTCTCTTGGAATTTTCCAGCATTCATTTTATCCAACTGCACATACTGAGAAAGGAGGAATAGCCAAGACATCATTTCCAGGCTTTGAACCGGAGCACCTGGTTGTAAACCAATCGCTACAGAGGCAACCAGGTCCCATGCATTTCAAAAGACCACACTTATACCCCGTTATTGTTCTCAGCATCCCAGTGAGAGTAATACACATGTGTATATTTTAAAAGGAGATACCCCACCCCCAATTTTCACGTGTCAGCCCCGCCGTGCCCTTCCTTACTCCATTACACTGTGGAAAGCACGGACTCTGCCTTTCATCAGGAGACCCCCTTCACTTGGTCTAAAGTGGACACAGTGTGATTCAAAGGTGGGGCCAGTCTCTTTCAGGCACGTTTACACCAAGACATATGACGCATTAGTCGCTCTTTAGAAAGGTGTCACATGTAGTAGGGATACCATTTTTTTTATAATTTAATGGGATCCTCCAAAGGGCCACAGAAAAGCTAACACTTATGAAATCAGGAGGAGGGCCACAGTTAAAACAGATATTAGAGAGAGAGAATATTTTTAAAAGCACCTTTTCATTCCTGATGCCAGGCAATATATCATTCAGTTTAAAGCATTTGGGTAAGTGAACTTCGAAATTTAGCACTCAAAATGGTTCTAGGGTAAGAATTCTATCTGCTGATACTAAGAATCTTGCTCTCAAGAACGGTGGAACGCTTGCATTAGTAAGCAGTAAACGTGCTGACCCAAGGGGTGGGGCGTGGTGGGTGCCACATGAATTTCAAATTGTCCTGTGACTTAAGTCTCTGTTCAGAGATGGCCCCTGGCAATATGAAGCCCAAAGCAAGATTCTGAGGCTTGACACACACCAGCAGTCGTCACTGGACAACATTGAAGCCTTTTTTACCCGCAATGCCCTGTGCCATACCATCTGTTTAGCAGGACTGAGGGGTTTGTGAAGTTTTAGTAGCAGACTGACCTAGAAAAAACACGTTCACGTGGCAACCCAAACTGGAGTGCTGGGTAGATGTGGTAATGACAGATGACCGACTTTACCCTAGCGAAGCTAGTTTTAGGGACACTGGCCTATCAGGAAATCTACTGATTTTCTAAACAAGCCTAGTCGGCCATTTGTTAACAAAACAACGTGCAAGAAGCTGGAAACTAAATTTACATAAATAGCTCTAAAAACAGTATTTTTTTTTAAGGAGTTCCTCTCTTTCTGCACCTTTGGCAGAAAGTGATCAAACTATATAGGTCGAACACGCGGACACAATGCAACGTTGAAACTAAAACTAGCCAAAATCGTTGCCACGACCGGGTTGAAATGGCCCGACGCCCTCCCATTGGCATTGTTATCGATGCGCTCCACCCCAACCAAACACCGACTGACTCCGTATGAGGTGGTCTTCGGCAGGTCTATGAGCATTTGGGCGGCACCAAGACCCACCTCCATTAACGATGTCCCGAAAATATTAATGTCGGATTACTTGCATAAATTGACAAACGAGCTAACAATTATCCACCAACAGGTGCAGCAAGCCTTGCCTGACGTATCCAGGGGCCCGGGACATGAAATAAAGCCAGGCGACCATGTATTGATTCGCAACTTCCAAAGAACGAACAATCTGGAGCCTAGGTGGACGAGCCCCTGGCAAGTCCTGATCACCACCCAAACTGCCCTCCGAGTGGAAGGAAAACGAAACTGGCTGCATGCCCACCACTGCAAACGAGTCCCTCCAACCCTGGCAACCTGTGAAGGGGTGGAGGTGCAAGAGGAAGTACTCGCGAGAGACCGACCAGCTCTGAGTTGCTACCCACAAGAAGACACCCTATTGGTTTGCCAGTGCTTGTTCATATTCCTGCTGTCTGTGATTTCTGCTTTGAGAAAGCTTGAGGCAAACAGCACTAAGGGCTAAATATGGGCCAACATTAGGAACTAATGAATGTTGTTTACAAATATGTTAATCTAAAAAAGAGAAAAAAGGTATTGCATTCTAAATTTCAGATGCTTGCTACCATCGACCCGCAACCTTTATCTATTTTGTCCTGAGTACCATTAACATCCTCAGCAAAGCAGTCACTCAGATGGAACTAATTCTTACCTTTTATATGTTGGACAACGTGTGACTAATACTAACTCCCAATTGCCTTCAAATCACATGCTTAATTGTAAATTGCATTTGTTATTGTTGTGTTGGATGTTTGTCGTGGTTCATTGCACAATTCTTTGATAGAAAGTTCTTGTGTGGTGCACCAATGAAATAGTACTTTTAGTTTATTCATAGGAAATGATTAACAAAGCACTTTTTGCAAGTCAGTGTCCAGCTCATAACATAGATGTAACTTAATATTAAATTTCCATCAGTAAACTATGCATACTCAAGGACAAAAAGCTTTGCGCATCAGGCTGATATTCCTTAATACAATTTTTGTAGCCTGTTTTCAAGCACTCCAAATTTCCACAGATATGCTACCTGGGGCTCTGAAATATAGAGCGACTTTTTTAGAGATTGCATAATTTGGTATGGTGTGGAATGGATTAGAAATATTTCTTCCTCCTACCAGAGATAGCAAGTTTGCTCCTAGATCTGTTCTTCAAGACTTGCACATCTTGGTACTTTCCGTAGGTGCACTCGTTGAACATTTGGCCATGCACGCATCTGTTGAAGGGCAAGCCTATAAAACCAGGACTCAATCAGCAAACCTATTGAGTCTATTTTGAAAATGATAGAGAAACCTGGAGTCCAAAGTCACTAACTAGAGAAAAATTACTACATACCTCCTGACAAGAAGCAACACAAGAAACAATACGTTAATTAAGTAGAGGTCAAGGAATGGGAGCCATTTTAGACTAGCATTCCTCAATAGTTCCGACTCCATTACATGATCTTGTAAGATACTATAATGCTACTCATGGTGTAAGAGAAAGGACTGAAAGCACACCGCCCTACTGTTCATCTCCAATAGGAAGGAAAAAACTTCGCTCTTGATGTAATAAGATGAAAAATACCTTGCTTGAAAAAAGATTCCAAAGTTAAAAATAATTTTTCTGGAAGGCTAACGTGAACCTTTATTTCATATGTCTGGGGGAGTGTACATAGCACAGCAAGGTGATAAGTAGGTAGTGTAAATGATTAGCCCAAGTCACGTGTCCTGATGTAGTCTCTTTAGAGGTACGTGTTGTCACGGTGACCATAATGAACGACGCACAAAAGGTTCTCTTGTGATCGCCTATATTTTCAATCAAAGCAGAAGTATCCACTTTTAAATGTAAGATGGCTGCTTTGCCAAGAGTGACAATAATATCAATTAAAATATTGTTTGTAAAAATTAGGAAACTGCGCTAGTGACGTACTCTACAATATTCAGAAATGCTAAGGCAGCAAGAGAAATGTATTTTAATGCAAAGTAGCCATCCACTCCTACAGTAATCAAGAGGGAAGATCTTAAATTGTGTGCCTCTGCTTTTGCCATGCAAATAATTTAATGGTACGCTCAGAATGGCTCTGACAGTGGAGCCCTATTAAGTGATCATTTTAAAATACCACCAGCTCCTCCTTACAGAGATGATGGGCTAATGAAAAAGGCCAGATGGGACCTTGAGGCTCCAGGCTTCTTTGATGGGCTTTCCTTATGCTACCAGTATTTTACTGTGTTAAATATGAATTCAGCCATGCCCGCCTGCTGTGTCCCCATTAGATGCAAAGAGGAATTTAAAGTACCTTGGGATTTTCTAGCTTACCCAAGAATGAAGCTTGACATCTAAGGCGGGTCAGCACCGTCTGCGAGACTAGACAGCAAGCAGCTTTAGGTTGCCACGTAGTGTTGGAGCACAAGGCCTGAAAATTGCCTTTTTTCAGTGTACAGAGAGAATTCCCTGGCGGCCATTTTTTACTGGACTTTGTTGTACAAACTTGTTTCAAGATGGTCATCACAGATGCCTGCGCATCCTAGGTGGCTGTCTATGACAAAAAAATCATTGGCAAAACTAACAAGGTTTGTGATATTATTGTAATTTTATTTATATCGCGCTAATAGCTATCTTTGAATCCTTCAAGCATAAAAGTAAATTTATGAAATATGGCTTGCTATCAGTATTTGTTTTATAGTAATATTTGTTATCCATTTTTATAGTACTGAATTTTAATTGAAAATATCCTGCTTTTTATCACATACTATTGGCTCTTATTTTATAGGACCTACATTGTTCTGCATTTCCATTTGTCCTGTCTAAAAGTGCTAATTTCTGGTCTGCAAGCTGTACAAAATATTTTTCAGGTCTGATTTCAGTCACCAATATGTTTTGCCTGTTCCTATTTACTGTAAAGGTTTACTTCTGCCATTATATTACAGCCAGGAAGACGGCACCTTCTGATTACTACTACCACACTAGCTCCTTGGGGCTGTCAGACAGTGGAGTGATATTGGCTGTTTGGTAGAGGAGACCTTAAGATGTTGATGGAAATGCTCTGTGCTTGGGGAAAATAAGGGGTGCTCTGAATTATTTGTTGTCCAAGGGGTTGGCGTCTAAGAGTGTTTAGCAGTATTGACTGTTCATGTGGCAACTGCAGAATAATTCTTTTAGTTTGTTACAGCTGCTACCTGCTTTTAAGTATACGTTGCCATTTGTGCATAATATTCTTTCACAATGCGGTGGTCTTGCTAACTAGTTGCTTGTCAACCACAACACTGACATACATGATGCATGTAGGTGCAGTACCTGCAGCGCTTCAGTTAGTGACAGAACTATCCAGTGAGAAACCACACGGTAGGTCTGGTCCAGGCAGGATCAGATGGGAGGGTGGCTGCGCTTCATCACTGATTTCAAAGGTACATGCTTTAAAGGTGAAACAGCACCCCAACCAAAGTCTGCGCTTGTACTTTGGACAGTCGATGCCACCAAGCCCCCCCCCCCCCCCTTCCCGGCTCTCTTTGTCACCCCGCCACAATATTCAGAAACTTAACAGAACCTATATGACAAAACTTAAATAACAACATTTTGTACATATAGTTGAAAACATCCAGGTAGGTTTAAATGCCATTTTCACCTTATTATCTAAAAAGAACTACATTGCAGCACTTGATTTAAAGAGGTAGTTTCTTCGCAAGAAGATGATTTGTGCCGGGCATTGAGAACTCTTGCCATCTCAGAAAATCAGTACGTAATTTGGTGCCGCCCCTAGCCTTACACACCAATAAACTGCATAACTCATTAAAAATGACATACCCACAGATAAAACGAAATGATACCATGATCTGTGATGGAAACGTTTGTAAGCCAATTTCCTGGACTACGGAAAGGTGCTACTACACTGCCCTGCTAATGGCTATCGTGCGGTATGCAAGTGCTAATTGATGATAACAAAATGTTAGCAGCCAAGGGAAAATTGCCTCGGTTATATTGCATCATTTTTATGCAAGTGATGCCTGTGACAGAGTTTATCTGATTATACAAAAAGTGTATATGTAGATAACAAATGAGCGCTAATTATCTTAATTTAAAATATGTCCCTGTAAGTGATATATTTGACTGAAGTCCTATTACACGCCATATGCATTTTTTTCTCATTAAAATTGCTAACCAGCACACTTAGTAAACGCAACACGAAAAATATTCTCCTACATTTGTGTTGTTGTTTCTTATTTTCTTTAGCACAATATGTGTGATTGCAAGATAAAATCCAAAAATGTAAATGCATCAGCCAGCAACATCTTAATTAAGAATTCTCAAAAGGCATCCGAATGAGTGATTTAAAGTAAAAATGGTATCAACATCAGATAAACACGGGTTTTAACCACTGGCTTCCAGTTGGTAATTAGGTACATGAACGAGCATGTGTTTAAAGCAGCATGCCACATTCGTCCCAGTGACTTCAGTATATTCACCTGCCCTATAAAAAAAACTCTTCACCTTTCAAAAAATGATCAGCATTTATATAGCGCCTTCTTTTAAATTAGTACGTACTGTAGCACTTTGTTAATCCGGGCGGCGCTTTTAAACGGCTCTGTGATTTCCTTGGATCGGTTGCCTATGGTTGTTTGGTTGGGCCTGGTTAGCAGAGACCTAGTCAGTATCAACTTTAGCAAAGCCTCGTATCGCAGATCTACTATGACTAGGGACACCACCGCCCAAAAACTTCAAACAACATCCTCCTTGGAGGCTCGAAAGTTGGGAATTATAGGAACTAGCCCTACAGTGTTTCCAAAAACAAAAAAAATGCTGTCATTTTATATTTTGAGTTGACACAACAACCTAGCGTTCTAAATGCCGCCATATTTCCTTGGGCTGCGCTCTCAGCTGTCTGCGGTGACACATGGCGGCTGCCTGTGGAAACCCCATACGTGTGACGCATCTTCCACAAGTGGGCCCTCGTTAAATATTCACGCCTGGCATCAGATAGCGCTAATCCGTCCAATGTGCTGTATTCGGAGCACGTTTGTTCTCCAGCAGCCTCATCTGCCCGGAGTGGTTTTCCGACATGATTAGCATACTAACCACCCCCGAGGGAGAGGCCCGAAGAGCCCCGAGGCATTAGCCCCTTCTCCCGCCCTGCTTTTAGTAAAACGTGCCCCCAAACCTGGAGCCCCGAATAAACTTAGAGACTGAGCGACCAGCTAGCTGCCTGCAGGCTGTTTGTTGTCTGCCAAAGCCCCTCAAAGGGCTCTGATTAAACAGGAAACTGGCGACATCTCTTGACTTCATTCGGGGAAAATGGGATACTTGTAGGATAGAAGACGAGTATAAAAGTAGAGATTTGTTTATACAACGCTCTATTCTGGTACTTAACCGGTTTATTTACTATTGTTTGTTGTTTTTACACTTTTGCAAACTGGCTGTACTGTGGTAGTTACCCAAGTCATGTGCAAACTTTAGCTGATGGATCTGCTGTCTAAATGGTGGATGCAAAATGGATAAACAGAGGAAGGGGCTGGCAAAGTTTTTGGGCGTTAAGAGAAGGTGCTCAAACCTGGAAGGTTAGCCAGGAGTTGTCTGAGTGGAGAAGCAGAGTGCACGAGGGGTCCTTTGGGTGTTGTTAAAGGTGAAAGTTTTGGAAAATAAACACTTAATGTATATATGTACACAAAATGGAGATCACAAAACAGTTAATTCAATTGTAGTTGTAGCCAGTTCTGTGAAATAGAGCGTGGTGAAATAGTGGAGTGAGAGGGGGCAAGAAAAGCAGTTGGGTGGAATCCTTGAAGGCGGGCTGTATGGATCTGAGAACCTAGGCAGGGAGGCCCGTGAGATGGGAGGAAAGCCATCAGGATAGGAGAAGAAGAGTTTGCTGGTATGGAGTGTATAAAGGGTGCCTACAGGCTTGACACATGTTTCTGTACAAACTAATATAGGTAAATGTTGGAGCTGTGTGTCGACAGGAAGACGGAGAGTCTAAAACAACCTTGAGGTTTCAAGCAGGTGGGTGCATAGTAGGAAGCCAGATGATCGTAGCTGGAGGAAGAAAGGCACCAATTTTTAGAGGAAAAGAATAGTATTCCAGTTTTCCATGATCCATTGTTGGTGTCTGCAAATGTTGCAGGAAACTTGATTACTGTTTTCATCTAACAAACAGCAATTATTGATCCTGTTGCATAGCATCGAATTGTCACCTTGAAGGTCATCATCCTGATCGGACCTTTCATTTTCCTAATGTCCATGGCGCTTTCATGTCCCTGCAAAACTGCACCTACAGTGGTGTACAACACTGAGCCTGACATGGCTCAAGCATTAAATAACAGTTTTGCTGCCATTACTCGCCCTTAAATTCCAATCTAAAAATTGGCTTATGATTTACTGGATCAAAGCCCAGGGTCTTGAATTATTTGACACATGACTCATCCTCCCTATGAAACTATTGCAGACCTTTGTACTGGTGATAACCGTATCACTGCTTTGTGTGCTTTGTGTTCAGCATGTCATCCAGAACTATTTGCACATGCTGATCAAGGTCTCAGAAGACCCCAGTCTACCACCGTTCTTTCTTCATTTGTTTTCTGAGGTTTGATCCAGGGTAGGTGCATTACTAAATGAAATTGGCCCTGCACTTTTTTTGGGAGCATTGCTTAGTCAGAGGGCGGGACTGAGTACGCCAGGGTTTTTTGTGTGCTCAGAAGCTGCCTTTGATAGTGGCTTATGACGCTACACATACAAACCAACAGCAAAGCAAGAACCAAAGTGATCTTTGTTAGCAAAATACCCTGTCACTCTGTACACTGCAATTTCATTCCCTTTGGCCTGCCATAAGAATCCAGAATGCGCTTGTGTTGACTCTCAGATGTGTTTGTGTTGTGTGCTAAAAAATGATCTGTTCATAAAGGCCTTTGACTGGTGAACTTCATTATGGTGTGTAATTACAGATGGCATCTCGGATCTTAGTGTTTCACCACCTGCATCTCGCCTTTTGTGTGTTGGCCTAGTTGTCTTGCCGTAGCATGGATCATGCTCCCAGACCTACCACTGCACATGTGTAAAAGTTCTGGATACCGTTTATGTATTTTTTTTTGCTCTCTGAACAAACTCCTCTAATCCTACTATGCATGATGAAGATTGGTTTCACTACATCCGTGCTCTATCGCAGGCTGTCCCACCTCCCCTGCTAGTTCCAATCTGGTTAATTGGCTTAAGGACAACCATTTGCTGCAAAGTAACAGCAAGACTGTATGACTGTTTGTATTTATGACCTGATCTTACAATTGTCTAAATCAGTGACACTTATGCGATTGACCTGAGAAGGATTTAACCAATGATGTCCCACTTTGGCCCCCCACGGCAGATTTTCATGGTAAGTATTTATAGAACTAACCAAAATGTAAGTCATTAATATTTCAGTGGTTGTCGTGAAAGTCTTGTATTGATCCAGCCACTGTTAATAAAACTTTGGACATCCCTATTTTAAAGGCGAAGACAACATTGCTGGAATTTGAACCCATGACCTCTAGGTTAGACACTAATGTGTACAGTAGGCACACCATCCTGTGAACTAACTTTCAAACTGAAACCCCAAAGTAGAGGTTTCTTAAACCCTCTCTACAACCCAGTGTAGAAGGGTCGCTTCCTGCCTTTTTAAGGGAAGCTGGGTCCCTAATGTACAGCAGCCTGAAACTTCTAGTTTAGAAGGGTCCTCCATACCTCCCTGTATTTGAACAGATGTTTTCACTTCCAGGCAGTGCTGAGCTTCGTTTTGTGATGTGTGAGGGCGAGCCACTTTCAGGTAACTTGTTTTCATCTAATACCTTCGTGCTGTTTACTCTAATCTGTGTGGCGGTAAGGGGAATATTTTTTTGGGAGGCGGCCAAGGTTAACAAGTTCAGTGGTGGCTGAAACACTGCATGGGACGCTGTCCTTTGGGTCCTATGCAACTGCTTTGGCAGCTGCCCTAGTAATTGGTTAAAGACACCACCACCTCGTCCCTGGCACGTAGAAGTACAGGTCGCAGTGTGTCCACCTGATAGGTATGCAGATGTTTTTGGCATGTTTCCATGTGCTTTGTTTCCTAAGGGTCTGTGCTGGTTCCCACAGGTGTCCACTTTCTGATTAGCCATCCACCCAAGTCAGCTTATTAATCGTATTTCAAGCCGAAAACCGGTTTGGGGAGGTAAAACTATACACCAAGCCCTATCCAGCGCCCTTCTAAAGAGCTACAGAAGAGGTTTAATTATTTGAGATGTTGGTTCAACACAACGAATAAAAACCCTTTGTTATGATTTTTCTTTTGTTTTTTTAGGATTTGTTCCGCGTGTTCGACCTATATAGTTTGATCACTTTCTGCCAAAGGTGCAGAAAGAGAGGAACTCCTTAAAAAAAAATACTGTTTTTAGAGCTATTTATGTAAATTTAGTTTCCAGCTTCTTGCACGTTGTTTTGTTAACAAATGGCCGACTGGGCTTGTTTAGAAAATCAGTAGATTTCCTGATAGGCCAGTGTCCCTAAAACTAGCTTCGCTAGGGTAAAGTCGGTCATCTGTCATTACCACATCTACCCAGCACTCCAGTTTGGGTTGCCACGTGAACGTGTTTTTTCTAGGTCAGTCTGCTACTAAAACTTCACAAACCCCTCAGTCCTGCTAAACAGATGGTTTGGCACAGGGCATTGCGGGTAAAAAAGGCTTCAATGTTGTCCAGTGACGACTGCTGGTGTGTGTCAAGCCTCAGAATCTTGCCATCTTGCCATCTCTGAACAGAGACTTAAGTGACAGGACAATTTGAAATTCATGTGGCCCCACCCCTTGGGTCAGCACGTTTACTGCTTACTAATGCAAGCGTTCCACCGTTCTTGAGAGCAAGATTCTTAGTATCAGCAGATAGAATTCTTACCCTAGAACCATTTTGAGTGCTAAATTTCGAAGTTCACTTACCCAAATGCTTTAAACTGAATGATATATTGCCTGGCATCAGGAATGAAAAGGTGCTTTTAAAAATATTCTCTCTCTCTAATATCTGTTTTAACTGTGGCCCTCCTCCTGATTTCATAAGTGTTAGCTTTTCTGTGGCCCTTTGGAGGACCCCATTAAATTATAAAAAAAAATGGTATCCCTACTACATGTGACACCTTTCTAAAGAGCGACTAATGCGTCATATGTCTTGGTGTAAACGTGCCTGAAAGAGACTGGCCCCACCTTTGAATCACACTGTGTCCACTTTAGACCAAGTGAAGGGGGTCTCCTGATGAAAGGCAGAGTCCGTGCTTTCCACAGTGTAATGGAGTAAGGAAGGGCAGGGCGGGGCTGACACGTGAAAATTGGGGGTGGGGTAACTCCTTTTAAAATATACACATGTGTATTACTCTCACTGGGATGCTGAGAACAATAACGGGGTATAAGTGTGGTCTTTTGAAATGCATGGGACCTGGTTGCCTCTGTAGCGATTGGTTTACAACCAGGTGCTCCGGTTCAAAGCCTGGAAGTGATGTCTTGGCTATTCCTCCTTTCACAGTATGTGCAGTTGGATAAAATGAATGCTGGAAAATTCCAAGAGACAATGTTGTTGCTCAATTAAATACTGAACGACACAGTAAAGGGACTTCTGAACCACAGGTGTGTTTTTCTTGGTAACCTACCCACACCTTCTGATTTATATTTGTTATGAAAACTTCTGAAAATGAAGCAAAACGTTATTGTTTTTTATTACCATAAACTGTAAAGTAAATGGCTTTTCCTATGTGTCCTTTATCTTCTCACATGCTCAAAGCAGACCACATGATCCTTTTTTCTTTTTACTCGCTGCCTTACTCCCGGCTTCGTCTTTACTCTTACTGCAGGTAAAAGAGGCCTGATGTGAATTGATTTTGTAAGAAATTGGGTTACTGGTTGAGGGGCGGGTGGGGGGTGAAACCCTTCTCAAGCAGCAACCTCTGTTCTTCTCAGGGTGAAATCACAAGCAAAACCTAAATTATCCTCTGCTCAACCCTCTGGTAGCATGGCACAGAGCATTCAGGCTTAACTCGGAGGCAATGTGTAAAGTATTTGTGCAACACTTCAAACAAACTCAGTGAAAACGCACAACAAAAAGTTCCCACATCAGAGTTAGAAAAATATAGTAATTTTTAATAAGTAATCCAGTCAGTAGAACTGGAGCTATTCAATTTTAAAGATTGAAGTAACAATAACGCCAAAAGGCGTAAAGCACCAACTGTGGATATCTGGTTGCGCCAGACCAGAACAAAGTCACAAGTTCAGGCCGACTGCAATAGAGCGCGGGTCGGCTACAAGGACCCAGGTACACCCGCTCAACTGGTTTGCGGAGCGTTGTGAGGATCCGTGTCCATGATGTGTCGCACAGCCAAAGCGATGCGTCAGTTCTGAGATGCGGCGTGGCTGCGGTGCGTGGTCCTGCGGCATCGTCTAGGATCCCATCGGCGAAGGGTTTCGATGCGAAGTCCGGCATTGAGGATGTTTTGCACAGTTGGGGCGATGCGTTAATCCTGAGGAGCTGCAAGGCTGCGATTCAGACGAGGGATGTGAGGGCTTGCGCCGAAGATGCTTTGCACAGCGGTGGTTCCGATGCGACGACGGGCTGCGATGCGGGTCTTTGCGGTGGTTCCAATCCATGCAGCAGCGGCTATGTGTTGGTTCTGCTTGGGTTTGTGCTGCGCAGCAGAGGAGATGCATCAGCACTGCTGGATCCACAGAGGCTGACAGAGCTTCTTAGGCCGACTTTCAAAGGTCCAGGGCTAAGTCGGCACTACTTGGCAGGATAGACTCACAGATCGCAGAGACCATGTGTAGGTGCAAGGTTGTTGAAAGCCTGTTATGTGCCGGAGGCTTCAGATCAGGAGGCCAGTCAACTAGCCCGTGGAGTCACTTTGGGTTTTTGGTTTCAAGAGTTACAGGTCCAATCCTTCTCATCCAAGCAAAAAGGCAGCAGATCAGCACAGCAAGAAAGCAGTCCAGCAGGGCAGCAGTCTAGCATAGTGGCAGTCTTTCAGTAGCACAACAGTCCTTCTTCCATGCAGAGTATCCACAGGTCCAGAAGTGTACTGAAGAGTTGGTGTCTGAGGTCCAGTATTTATACCCAGTTGTACCTTTGGAGTGTGGGAGAAGCTTCTAGAGGTTTCCCTTATCCTTCCCTGTCGTGGCTCCATAATAACTGCAGGGGGTATGCAGCCCTTCGTGAGGAGGAAGGGCACAGCCTGCTCAGGTGTAAGTGGAGCTGTGCCCAGCTCCTCCCTCCCATCGTGCCATTGATGGCCCATCCAGGCACACCTAAGCTCCCTATTGTGTGTGGCTGTCTATGCGGAATACACAAAGCTCAACTGTCGGCTACACCCGATACCTGGTACTAAATGGCTATAGCAGGAAAATGGCAACTTTCTAAAAGTAAAAAAACACAAGGGGTTGGGCCAATTTAGTGTCGGCAAAGCTAGGCCACTATTAAATATGAAACAAAAGCCAGTACTGACGTTACTTCACAACAATAATGTTTTACATTTGTGATCACCAACTCAGTTACTGTGATCACGTTATATTTGCCTCATTATTTATCAAAACGTTTTTTTTTTTGTGTCATATCTTTTTATATTTGGGAAAGGATGTGGTCTAATGGCTAGGGCGCTCGACTGCAAATCTGGGAAACCGGGTCCGAGTCTCGGCTAGGACGCGCAACATCCTGTGATTCTGGGCAAATCACTTAATCTCCCCGTGCCTAACAAAAAAAAATGAATGTGTCCTCATGTAACGCAACTGTTGCTCGTGTAAAGCGCTCTGATACCTTCGGGTCAAGTTCGCTCTATATAAAACTCTGCAAAAAAATAAAAATCTGTCATAGACCTAGGAACAACAAATTTCACATCAAATTTGACTTTTTGGTAACCCACATAACATGAAACATGACAACAATTTTTTCAAAACAATGGATTATCACAATTTGCTAAACATAAACGTTTAGGTAAGCATAAATAAAAATGTCCCAGTTATGAAGTTGAACACGAAAAGGAGCCTGTATATGGATATAGTGTCAGTAAAGGCCCCTATTTAATGAACCAATGTCAGGGAACGGAAGGGTGCAAGAGGGCAGTGGGAGGCTTCTTGAAGTGCAATACATTTCTGAAGGGGGTAATGTTGAGAGTAGGCGTGGGTGAAATTTTAACTACGCCGGAGTGATTGGAGGCATTTTGTGTTACTTTTGTGATGCATTAATTACCAAAAATTATACAATTACGCCTGTTTGTGTTGTTTGGGGGAAAAATGGCTACCCAAGAGCACCGCAATCGAGCACGAGCAGCTGCTGCTGTTCCTCTTATTGCACATAGCGCTGTTTTCTTAGAGCTAAATTCATGCTAGGGTTCATGCTAGGGTTCATTTCGGACATGAGATTGCATTTGGTCTAAGAAAATAGTGCTAAATGCAGTTTACGCTCGTCGTGTAACTCCGCATAATCTTGTGTAATTTGGTTTTAGTTTGTGTAAATTGGGCAGGTGTCTTACTGCTATGGAGGTCCCTTGTTTGGGGAAGACCCGGTGGCCTGTTTGGGTCCCATTATAGGCTGGATGGATCTTTAATGGTTAATTTGAGGTTTTAGCAGTCTGGGCTCCTGGCTGGATGGAGTGGGCTTCTTTTACTCAGAAACTTTTGAAAGAATTCACACCTTGACGAGGATGACGCAATGAAAGCATCCAAACTATCTCCTACTGTTAAAAGCAAAACAATAATCGTGAACATTACCTGCGCCATCTTGTCTGGTGGAATTCTATGTGCACATAAGTTGCAGTCATTTTAATCTATCACAGCCATTTTGTACTCTGTTGGTCACCTTTGTTCACCCTGCTCTGACTAGCATCCCTCTGACCCTCTGACCGACCTGGTATGTGTGCTGGGGGCTATAAACTCTATTGCCACAACAAACCTCAGCGCCACTTGCTGCCACAAACTCGTTTTTCCTCTCATCCCCGTTTTCAGACAAGCCTTTGGACGCTCTACCCTTCACTACACCTAGTTACACAAACAGGTTCCAAACACCAAAAAGACTCTTGCAAAATGATTTATTGCACTGCAAACAGCAAGACTTGTTATTACCAACAATGGGACCTGTTTTTATCAACAGAACGGACTCTTAGATCTGACCGGTCTCACATGTTTTAGACCCTGAAGCAAGGTCCAGCTGCAAGATAAGATTGTCTGTTTGACCTGGGTGGGAAGAGAATTACTGTTGGGCTTGTGTGACAACCTGCCCGGGCGGGGACCCCAAGCTTTTGTAACCATGTTGATCAAACAAATGCATTGTGTCAAACCTGCATAAAAGGAAGAGCCAAGGGAGTTGTCAGCAGAACACTTCCCTCAGACATCCCGGTGTCTCAGTTGACGTGATCTCCTCATGAGAAATAAACCATTTTCTTCTCTTCCAGTTTCCAGCGCTTGCCTCATTATTTTGATAGCGAACCCAAAGTGAATTAGAGGTGGAACCCTGCACCGGGCAGCATTGAGGGTCTTGGAAGACTCGCTGCCTTTCACAAATTGGCGCCCAAGCGTAGGGGCCCATCAGCGACGCGTGGGTCCGGTAGAGTGGTCCTAACGACGGAGTGAACAACTAAACGATTGGGGTATACCTGCCTGAGAAGACCCTTGTCTGGCTGCCGATCGACTGAACTTCACCGGATCCGAACGGACCTCTCTCGAGTGACCTGCGGACCTGACTGGGACCTTAGAGGAACGCCGCATTGATTGTTGGAGTGAGAGGACAACCAGGCGCTGGAAGGGGAAGACGAAGAACTGTCCATACGGTCCGGGTAAGGTCGTGAAAAAAACGACTTAAATTGATTGAATAGTTTGATTGAAATACTAGTATTCCTTTTTTGATATTGAGTTATTTGCGACATTTCCCTGCTTGCAAACAACAAAGAATAGGAATATTCTCTCTCTTTGCAGGCAGCGAAGGACAAGTAGTGCAGACTTTTTGTCTAAATTGATTGATTGAGATATTCATTTTGACCGATAAATACGTCATGCCTGTTTTCTCTAGATTGTTTGATTGTAATTGTTTTGTACCAGACCGTTCGTTAGAGGTCAGTCAGCCGGCACCGCCGGAAGGCACCCCTAACAAGGACATGTACGTAAAGTATGGATTAGCCAGCGTAGCTTATAGCAAACTATGGCATAAATACACTAGGAAGGACTGGGTAAATCAGTGGCCACTGACGGGATCTTTCGATCCCGCTAAAATAGAAACGTTAGAATTAGCTCTCCACAAAAAGAAAACTTGACCAGCCATGTTTGACAGTTTTGGCTTATGGCGAAAAGAGGCAGCTCAAAGAAAGAAAAGGGACGAAGCTAGACAAGATAAAGAAACGCGAAAATCAGCTTACCAAGCCTGTAAAAGATTAGAAGAAAAACTAAAAGAAAAGGAAATCGATAAAAAGGAACAGGAATCAAAAATATCAGGTCAATGCCCTGTTAGAACGCCCTCGACTCTTTACCCCAAGTTACCAGCAAAACAAAGGGTAGATGATGATTTATTGTTAGGTCCCCCAATCATATACATGCCACCCCCTTACGCCCCTACTCATCCCGTAGTACAACGACAGGACCACCAAAGTATAGCCGGAGATGGCACGATCGCCTCAGTCTCCACCACCTCTGCTTCCACCGAGTCACCCACACCAAATGCCTCAACAAAGGATACAGTAGTAGAGGTAGGATCAAAAGAAACAGGAGCGCCCAGGGTCCCGCGATTAAGTAAAAATGAGCGAGCAGGCATTGATAAAGTAGTTAAATCCCTCATAGATAGGAAGGAGACAGAAGAGCATGTAACTGACATATGCAACTCCTATGTTGAAAACCGCAAACGATACTTTATTGTACGTCTCTGTTACCACACTCTTACTGCATATGAAGAGAAGTACCAAGATGTAGGGCCCGAGCGACTAGTGGCTCTCTATAGGAAGGTAGACACCGGAGATGAAGGCGACAACGATGTTACAGAACTCTTTTCATCCACACTGGAGGTATTCCGTCACCTCGTGGAACAAGGACGGATAGATAAGGACAGGACATCTAAGATAGCAGGACCCCCGGTGGAAAAACCAGATAGCATGATGCCGATAAAAGAAGCTGCCCCATATTGGGTACCTCCTAGAGGACAAGGGACTCATGACGATATGAACCATCAAGACGCTAGAGGAAGGGTGGTCTACAATTGGGTGTATCAACCATGGGACAGACAGGATATTTTGACGTTCCGTAAATCTTTACCGGATTTGCGAAAGAACCCCACCGCCTTTTACACCGAGCTAGGTACCGCTCTGGGATCAACAATAATGACACTTGCCGACATAGATTTGTTCTTCGGGTTATGTTTGCCAGCAGATGTGTGGAAACAGATTAGGAAAATAGACCATACCGAACTGCTTGGTCATACCTGGGAACAACTTAACACACTAGATAAACAGCGGAACTCTGGTCAAAAACCGGTTAAAGCAATATTGGACCTCCCTGACAAAATAGTGCAGAAAGTGAAAACGCTGATCCCAGAGAAAAAGATAGACTGGTCCATAGTAACCGCGTGCCGCCAGAAACCACAAGAGGATGTCTCAGAGTATTTCTCCAGATTTGAAACGGTGTTCTCCGATTACAGTGGACAAGACCTGTCCACCGCAACCGGACACCACTTATTTGTGCAGAACTATGTCAAAGGACTACTGCCAGATGTATCCCAGAAATTACAAGCCGGCGAAAGTAGTTGGGCAGCATCTAAACCGGCGGCCATTCTCCAAATGGCCCAGTACTATGAGCATCAGAGAAACGAAAATGACAGGGCTACAGAAAGGAAAAGAAGGACTTGAAGGAGAGGGTAATGGTAGCACAACTCCAGGGGGCGAATACAGGAAGGGAGCAATATAGGGGAGGATACCAGCAGAATACCCCTAGAGTACAGCCACCTAGAAACAATTCATCGACATCATATGTAGGACGCCAAGACCTAGGACAGGATCAATGTGCATTTTGCAAAGAATATGGACACTGGAAAACCCAATGCCCGGCTTTGTTAGGAGCTGGTAGGGGCAGAGGGGCGAGGGAAATAGCAAGTGGACAGAGAGGAAGAGGACGTGGGAGAGGGTTCGCGAGTTAAGTAAGCGAGGAAAGGCCAGGAAGAGTGAACACATTTGACCATCCCAAACAGAATCAGTACCAACAGACAGATTATGACAATGCGTACGACTTTGCATAGGACAGCCAGAGGCAAGGGAGGGATCCAGTCGAGCTCTATGTTGATCAGCAAGGCCCTTATGTTACCGCTGAGGTCCTGGGCACAAAGTCTCCATTTCTGGTAGACACAGGAGCAACACGTAGTGCACTATCCAAACGACTGATTCCAAGGGCACCCTTGTCAGGCTCACATTTGACCTCAATAGGATTTGACGGTACGCCCTCCACCAACCCTTTGTCCCGACCGATCCCTTTTAACCTTGACAACAATAGGGTTGAAACAACATTCCTCCTCTCTTCCAACACCCCAGACGCCATTATGGGTCTCGACCTTTGAAACACTTCCATGCGACTATCAGATGCTCACCAGACGGAGTGCGTGTCGTCCTGTATGACAACCCCCAGCGCCATAGAGAGAACCCTAATCAGCACATGTTTCCCATCTCCGAGGCTGACGCATCCCTACTGGACACTTTGCCATCACACTTATGGGCTAGGGCTGATTCAGACGTAGGACGAATGATGATTGACCCAGTACACGTAACAATACGACAGGACGCAACCCTACCGAAAGTACCGCAGTACAAAATATCGCCAGAGGGTGAGAAGGCACTGACAGAGATCATACACTCTTTGGTAGAGGCAGGGGTGGTAGAGGAAGTAGTGAGCAACGTTTGTAATAGTCCCATACTACAAAATTGTAAAGAGACAGGGAGAGGGAGACGGAAAAGCCTACCGCTTCATTATTGACCTGCGGGAGATAAACAAAATCGTAGTGCCACAATACCCAGTAGTTTCCGACATCACGACAATTTTGACCTTAATCTCCTCCACTGCCACCACCTTCACTGTAATTGGCCTCAAAAACGCATTCTTTTCCATACCTATACACAAGGACAGCCGCTATCTATTTGGATTCACCCTAAACTCCCGTTCGTACAGATTTTGCAGAGCACCTCAGGGGTACATTGAGAGCCCAAGCATCTATAGCCAGGCGCTTAAAAGACAGTTGGACGCCATACAATTGCCAGATGGAGTGGCACTAATACAATATGTAGACGACATCCTTCTAGCAGCGGACACCATACCACTAGCCGTCACAGCCACCATCAAACTACTCCATTTTCTTGCTGAGAATGGTCACAAGGTCTCCCGAAAGAAATTGCAGTTCTGTAAATCACAAGTGACCTATTTGGGTCACCTTTTATCCAAATAAGGGAGGAAACTCACGCCTGACAGGATCCAGACAATTCTAGACACCCCTGTCCCCAAAGATCAGAAACAAGTCCGCTCTTTGATAGGTCTCACCTCATTTTGCCGACAGTGGTTACCGAACTTTAGCCTCATTGTTAAACCCCTTCTCTCCCTCCTAGCTAAAGACATCCCCTCACCTCTCCCCTGGACCCCCGAATGCCAGTCAGCCTTTAAAGAACTACGCAATGCCCTTTGTTCAGCGCCTGTCCTAGGAACCCCGGATTACTCCAAACCATTCTTCCTCTACACGCACGAGAGGGAAGGATGTGCATTGTCTGTCCTAACACAATCAATTGGTCAAAAACAACGCCCTTGTGCATATTTCTCTGCCACCCTCGATCCAGTAGCCAGAGCGCTGCCAGCGTGCCTGCGCGCTGTGGCAGCTGCAGCAGTATCGATACGCCAGAGCGAAGGAATAGTACTCTCCAATCCAGTCACTGTTTTAGTACCCCATGCAGTCGACACACTACTAAACCAGACCAAAACCCAACACTTGACTAGCGCCCGACTGACCGGATATGAGTTGACCCTGCTAGCACCGCACATTACCCTAAAGCGATGCACCACCCTCAATCCAGCCACACTGTTACCCCTACCCGAAAATGATCCTAGCGTGACTCCACTACACGACTGTGTGACACTAACCGATGAACAAACAAAGAGTAGAATAGATGTCAGAGACACCACCTTTCTAGAACCAGATGGATAACTATGGGTGGATGGTTCGTGCATCAAACTCCCCGACGGCACCACCTCAGCTGCATACGCTGTCACCACAGCCCGAACCGTTCTGGAAACAGCCCGTATTCCCCAACGTTCAGCCCAGGCTGCAGAACTCATTGCCCTCACACGAGCATGTATCTTAGCGACTGACACGACAGTTAACATATACACCGACAGCCAATATGCCTTCGGGGTGGTTCACCATTTTGGGATCTTATGGAATGAAAGAGGGTTCCTGACTTCACACGGTGCACCCATCCTGCATGGAGATTTAGTCTCCGCCTTGACGCAAGCAGTCCTCCTCCCCAAGAAGTTAGCAGTGATAAAATGCCAAGCACATAGGAAAGTGACTGATCTCATTGGACAGGGAAATGCACTAGCAGACGTTACTGCCCGAGCCACGGCAGGAGACAGAACTACGACACGAATGTATGTGACCAGGTCACAAGCTGAACGATGGACTGACGCTAGGACCACTGTAAGGGACATACAGACTACAGGCACACAAGACGAATTGACCGAGTGGGAAAAGGTGGGACTAAAAGACGAGGAAGATTGCTGGAGAACTAAAGATGGAAATAAATGGCTGTTACCCAATGCCTACCTCATCCCCATATTGACCATGGCACATTTACCAGCACACATAGGCTCCACCCCCATGATTGAACTAATCACCAGAGTATGGCATAACGTCAAGATAGCAGAATCTGCAAAACACCTAGTACAACAATGTATAGTCTGCCTACAACACAACCCAGGGAAGGGGACAGTAGTACCACGGGGAGGGTTTGGAGTCCCTGACCACCCCTTTGAGCATTTGGGCGGCACCAAGACCCACCTGCATTAACGATGTCCCGAACATATTAATGTCGGATTACTTGCATAAATTGACAAACGAGCTAACAATTATCCACCAACAGGTGCAGCAAGCCTTGCCTGACGTATCCAGGGGCCTGGGACATGAAATAAAGCCAGGCGACCATGTATTGATTCGCAACTTCCAAAGAACGAAGAATCTGGAGCCTAGGTGGACGGGCCCTTGGCAAGTCCTGATAAACTGAACACCTGCAAAACCACCGCAAAGACACCAAGACTGCTAACCTGCACAGCACAAAGACAATTGCACTTGTAGCCGCATTTCTCACCTGTCTCCTGCTAATGGTCGCACTCTGGATCATTGAAGAGAATGCACCTGCATACAGAACATTGTCACCCACCATGCAACCAACCACCAAGAAAGAACACTACCTGGTATCACTACCGCCACATCTCCGAGAACGACGCAAAGAATTCTGGAATAATTCTTTCGTGCAGATGTTGCACCAGCACAATCTTGCCACCAATGCTACCAACTGTTGGGTCTGTGGGCTGTTACCACATGCCACTGAACATTCCATCCCTTTCATCCCTTCGCCCTTTTCTATTCACGGATCTTGCCTTGCCTGGATGATGCTCCTACAAGAAAGTTACAAAGACAATGCCACTTCCGACGGAACAATCGCCCAGTTCTACAACGAGTTCTGGCGAAACAAAACAGGAAGGACAGCCGCCCCCTTCTGCCCTCACACCTTCAATGCGACATTCCAGATTAATGTCCCCTCCAAAGAACAGTGGAAATGCAAGTGTTCAATAATCCTAACAGAGCCACATTTTCCTACCTGAAGAAAAGAACTGCTGCAACACTGACTGTGGCCCTATCTGTGGTGAACGTCTCTGGCCTTGTATGCATTGAAGGCCGTGGGACTAAGAATGTGGGTCACAGCACCTGTAGCATTGTAAGGACTTTGAACACTGCCAACACCCCAGCGCTTGTTGCATCACCCAATATGTACTTTGTTTGTGGAACCAAAGCCTACGCCTGGCTCCCAAGAAACTGGGGGGGCACGTGCTACATCGCCTTTGTTTTGCCACCAACCTACACAGCCCCTGCAGAGCATCACCGAGAAAAGCGTTCTAAAGACATTGATGAAGCAGACTCTGCCTCATCACAGTTCAGAAATTCATCAAGGATCAGAGACTTGGACAATTGGAAGTTGGCTTTGGGGCATCTTGAAGGAGTGGGGTTGGAAAATATCAATGATTCTCTTGGTCCCAGTATTGACAATATGTGGTTGTTGTTTGGGTATACACTGTATACCACCTTTGTGTTCTCTTTGCATAACTACCTTGCACCCTAAGACTATGGACACTCCGCTAACAAAAATGAGAGTAATGTATGATCAAGAGATACAGGACATTATGGAGATCGAAATAGACTGACAAGCTGGCTAGTTATGTTCAAAGGGGCCACTGTTAAAAGCAAAACGACAATCGTGAACATTACCTGCGCCATCTTGTCTGGTGGAATTCTATGTGCACATAAGTTGCAGTCATTTTAATCTATCACAGCCATTTTGTACTCTGTTGGTCACCTTTGTTTCACCCTGCCCTTACTAGCATCCCTCTGACCCTCTGACCGACCTGGTACGTGTGCTGGGGGCTATAAACTCTATTTGCCGCAACAAACCTCAGCGCCACTTGCTGCCACAAACTCGTTTTCCTCTCATCTCTGTTTTCAGGCAAACCTTTGGACACTCTACCCCTCACTGCACCTAGTTACACAAACAGGTTCCAAACACCAAAAAGACTCTTGCAACATGATTTATTGCACTGCAAACAGCAAGACTTGTTGTTACCAACAATGGGACCTGTTTTTATCAACAGAACGGACTCTTAGATCTGGCCGGTCTCACATGTTTTAGACCCTGAAGCAAGGTCCAGCTGCAAGATAAGATTGTCTGTTTGACCTGGGTGGGAAGAGAATTACTGGTGGGCTTGTGTGACAACCTGCCCGGGGCGGGGACCCCAAGCTTTTGTAACCATGTTGATCAAACAAATGCATTGTGTCAAACCTGTATAAAAGGAAGAGCCAAGGGAGTTGTCAGCAGAACACTTCCCTCAGACATCCCGGTGTCTCAGTTGACGTGATCTCCTCATGAGAAATAAACCATTTTCTTCTCTTCCAGTTTCCAGTGCTTGCCTCATTATTTTGATAGCGAACCCAAAGTGAATTAGAGGTGGAACCCTGCACCGGGCAGCATTGAGGGTCTTAGAAGACTCGCTGCCTTTCACACCAGTGTTCAAAGAAGATACAAATGTTTTCTCTTGAGATATTCTCGATTCCTTCACTCTATTATTCACCTTGCACTTGAGCACCTTTTTTCTGCACCCGTTTCTTGAGCAACCGTCAACTGCAAGATTACTTGCATTTATGCATACTATTGATACATTAAAAAAAGAAAAAAAAAAGGAGATAAAATTGTTTCCTTCTCCCAAAAAAATGTGTTTTCTCCCTGGTGTATATACAGAAAATGCATATTTTGCTTTCCCACAATGATGTGCTCAACTTGTGAAAAACCATATGTGTGTTGGCTTCTCAGCATTTGCTGCTAATGGAGAAGTGCCATTAGGACCACTTTGTGTTTTGTATTACATTGATATGGGCACACCCAATAGGAGACAACGCACGTCAACCTTCAAAATATGACCCAAAATTGATTTTTACTAATATATTGCTGCAAAACAATGTATATTGGAACCTAGCTCTCGGTTGCCAGCAGTTACCTATATGGAATTACAATATTAAAAAATGAAGTAAAAAGACTGAACATGAAGACTACAGACAAAATAACTTGCTCCTGCATTCAAGAAAAGCCACCTTTTTAGGTCTCGACTAGCGTTGCAGCGTGCATGCGCTGCTCGCTCTGCGAGACATATTGTGAGAGAGGAGATTTCAGAAGGGGGCTAGAAGCCCCGCCCCTCATTTTCATTGGATGGCGTCATCGTTTATGGTAAACGGTGGCCTTCGATTGAAAATCAGGCTTCTTTGTTACCGCCCTTTCTCCTTTTGGGACGGCCCATCCGGACTGGATCGTTTGCTTCACGGCTGTCGTGAAGCAATTTCTTATCTAAAGGAGGCGTGTTATATAAACAAGCCGTGAAGCAAAGGATCCAGTCCGGATGCGCTGTCCCAAAAGGAGACAGGGCAGTAACAAAGAACGTTCCTGCCTTGCTAGTAATTCCCCAGATCACGCGTGTTCACAAGTGAGAGTTAGTGAACAAAACGACCGCCACCCGCCTCGAGGGGCCCCCCTCCCCTCCCGAAGGCGACAGTCCGCGATCTTACTTGTTGTATCATATATCTGGATGCCATGACCGAAACAGAAAAATACAAGTTGGGCGGCACACTATGCTAAGCACCGACCCATGCTTCCCCACGGTTGGCGTTTCTTCTTGCGTGTGAAGAATGACGGCTTGCTAACGCGTGAAAGACACGGCGGAGCCTGATCACGCACAGACTCACAGTGACTTCCTCCTCAGTTTGACGGATTCGTCAGAAACCGAAAAGCATCCGTGCTTTGATTAGGGAAGTTTATAAAGTTCTGAGAAGGCCCGCCACGTGCGGAAGAGTTTGTAAAATGCTCTACAAACACTTTGCTATTAACTCAGTCCCTTATACGGTTCCCGTCCGGTACATATTAGAGCGAATAGAGATAAATATATATAAATCTATAACCAGATATTGACACATTCACTGCACGTCTGGGCCGAAGGGCATTGCCCCCCATCCCCACCGGTGCTAAACAGTTGGTTCAGAGTTTTCCGCCGGTCTCCGGCCTGAGGAAGACGCACGGATCTACCGCTGTAGGTACGGACCTACAACCCTTCTAACCACTCCAGTGCTGCAGTGGACCCAAGGGCGCAGCCGGCTGTCCCGACTCATAATTCACTCCTGGGCCAAAGGGGGCGGCCTGAGCCTGCTTTACTCCTGGGCCGAAGGGGGCGGCCTGAGCCTGCTTTACTCCTGGGCCGAAGGAGACGGCCTGGTTCTGCTTCACTCCTGGGCCGGAGGGTGCTCGCTTTTCTCCTGGGCCCAAGGGGCCGGCCTGGTCTTGCTTCTGTCCCCCGGCCATCACCGTGCAATTTGTTCAGACAAAATTCTCTTCCGGGCCTGTGACAGAAGTGATTCATTTACGCAGACTCTCGCTGCACTGATGAACCCAGGGGTGCTGATGGGCATCGCCCCTCTGCCTGACAAAACCTCTGATAGTTAATTAGTTCAGATTAAAAATATGCTATCCCTTAATGTAAACTTAGGAACAAATAGTATCATAAAAATACAAGCCTATTATTCCACTCTATGTCTGAAAATATCTGTGATACAACTCCAAATATGTGACAAATAGTATTTTTATTTTTATTTAAAACATTAGTATCCAATTTACATAACTTTAAAAATCTCACAAATCATGTGACACACTATTCATTAAAAAACACTAATACCTAAAATGCAATAAAACCATCATACACAATACATTTTCAAGGAAAAGATAAAGGAGAGAAAAAAAGGAAAAGGATTATGATAGTACAATTTGTCATTAATGTTGCATATCGATTGAGACAATTAATCACTGGGCCTTGATGCACTTAATTTGACCACATATACAAAGCCAAATGTTCCCCTGGATTATGCAGTTAATTTTGCGTCGACGCGTTTCGATGGCTTCTATTTATAATCCATCTTTATCAAGACCAAAAAATATTCTAATCTCTCTGTGCTCTTCTTATTGTAGCCATTGACAGTATCCTGTTCTTTAGATCAACTCTATGGAGGACCAAAGCTTTAGCTCTTCTTTGTGCTGTAATATATTTTTAAAATTCAAAGCACCTCTTTCTGATTAATTATACTTGTAGGCAACTTTCGCAATCTTCTTTGCAAATATTTTAGTTCTAGGTAACACTCGCCTATTTACGTCATCTCCCGGCTCCTTACTGCTTCCTGATACTTTACTTAAGATTCGATAAGGAAACTTCGATCAATATGCTCCCCATCCGTTTGTATTCAAAGGCTGTGGGACCACGCGCTGCAAGGTTCCTCACAATTGTAGTCACAATCAACTTCAAATAAAATATTGCTAGGGCCTCGTACGTCCTTCCCGTCGTTCGTTGTTCAGACAGATCTTTACGTCAGCCCTGTGACAGCTAAAGATGTGGATAGACCGTGACTCACTCACCGCAGGGCGTGGCCGAGCTTCCCTCTTCACCTGGCCATCACGATGTCAGTTAGTTTAGACATAACTTTCCACTGGCCCCACGACTAATAAAGGTATACGTAGATATATGTACGCATTTGTACATCTATAGGTACACACATGCACGCGAATCACTGCAATTCTCGACCGAAGTGTGCGGCTGCCTTTTCCCTCACGGGCACTTACTCCACTTCAGGTCCAAAGGGCGAGACTAGACTCTGCTCTTGTCCCTTCACACACGCACTGGTCCGAAGGGAGATAACTAACTAACAAACCACAACTAACACACCACAACTAACACACCACAACTAACACACCACAACTAACACACCACAACCACCAACCCACCACCAACCCACCACCACCAACCCATCACCCCCCCCCCTCCAGCTCTGCTCCAGTCCCTTCAGACACTGGGCTGAAGGGCGCGTCCGGCTAACCCCGTCCCCGGCTACCACCGCGTCAGGCAGTCCGTTCCGACTGAACTTCCCGCCCCGTGGCTGGATAATTGTCCCCCGCTGCGGGGTAAGTGCGACCACAGCTGTGGGACAGGGGCGAGTGGAGGCCTCTACTCCCGGCCTCCAGGACACGTCACTGAGTTAAAGGGCAGTTTTCATGTGAGCAGCGGGGACGGACGTCCCTCTGGAACCGATGCACATTTAGGAAGGAAATCTGCTGGCTCGGGCCTCTTCAACAAGACTAGGTCTTCGTGCTATAACCCGAGCTCGGCAGCCACGTCAGCTCCCTGAAGGCGACATTTCATACCGCTGACATCATTTAATGCCCTAAAATTGGTTTGGGATAATGGTGTCCCGTGTACGGAAGCGAGGGCAACCCCTGACAAACATACTTAGAATAAGAAACGCATTAGTCCCCAAAGGGTCTCTGGAGTTCTAAATTAGTTGAAATAATTATTTGCCTTTAGGCCACCTCCTGTTCCTGCATCTTCGTTCCCCTTCCTCCCTGCATCTTCCTGTACGACTATAACTTGCCTTCTCTCCCCTTCTTACGGCAGCGTGTGCCCTTTTCGGCTCCCCTATCTCCCTCCCAATCTACTGTGCCTGTGTATCTGCCAGATGATAACTTTTATTGAAACCCCCGAACTCGCCTGAAGCCGCACATCCTACACCTAATGCCTGTACCAACCCCCTCCCCCTCCCCCCCCCCCCCCAAGCCTGGAGCAACCCCCCCCTCCCCCCAATTGAGAGGGGCGCCCGCACCGTGTTCTGCCGCGGGTACCTCGGTGTAACAGACGTAGCCAACCACTGCCTGGGCAGGAAAGCGCTACACCGAGCACCAATTTATTACGGCGACACTTTATTTGTTCGGAGACACTACATTGTTAAGTCGAAAGCGCTTTATCTCAGTACCCCACCTTAACGCCGACCACAATTGCAGGCACCACCTGCGGGCTCAGGCTGCAGCACGCATCTCACCTACCCTTTTCCTGTTTAACGGTACTTACATGCTGTTCCACCACTCCACCCCACCCTACCCCTCACCTCACACCATCCACTCAGCGGAACTGCATCTACTCTCTGCCCAACTGTCCCAGCTCCCCCGCCTCGTTCCATGCCCTGCTACTTTGGAAGGTGACCGTCTGCTCTGCGCCACCCGCGCAAACAACCCTCGGCCCTCCCCGCACTTCTCACTGCAATAACACCCCTTCTTCCCTCCCCAGACAGTGCTTCACCCCCCGCCCATGTCTCCCGAGCGCCCGTAGGCACCGCGGTTGACAAGGAACTGCAACCAATCTCACTGGCCCCAGAAGGATGAAAGGCAGAGGTCTGCAGAGATCCAATATCACATGTACGCAGACGACACACAACTCTACATTAAGGTACATTCACTTGAGGACATCAAGTCCCTTAATTCGACGCTACAAAAAACGCAGACCTGGCTGGCAAACAGCCATTTAAAATTAAACACCCTAAAAACTGAATTCCTCCTAATTGCGCCCCCCAACCAAACAACCACCATCATGGAGTGGATGAAGCACCTAACAGCACTAGACGGCCAACCGCTCATGATCGATTTGGCCAAATCGCTAGGTATAACTCTGGACAGTAAGCTTAATATGCAGAAGCACATCAGTGCAGCAGCAAAAGGAGCAACATTTCAAATGAACACCCGAAGAAGGCTGAAACCCTTCATACCCGCAAATGACTTTAAACAAGCAGTCCAAACGCTAGTAATACCCAGAGTGGAATATGGGAGTATCGCTCTCTGCGGCCTCTCCAGAGCAACAACAGCCCCACTAAGAGCATCTATCAACACAGCCGCCAGGCTAATCACAAGCTCCAAAAGAAATTGTCACATCTCCCCGGATTTGCGTGCCCTTAACTGGCTACCCTTTGAGGCCAGAATCCATTTGAAAATCGCCTGTATGACACACAAGGCAGTGCATCACAAAACACCACATTACCTTGCTGAGAAACTAGTTCCTTCGGGCGGCAACAGAACTAACAGGAGCTCATATAACCTCCTGTTGAAACCACAACGTTTCAAAAAAAGAAAACTTATAACCGTTCATTCTCAGGAATGGCCCCTAGGATTTGGAATGCCTTACCCCCAAATACAAGACAGAACCCTCACGCGGCATCATTTAAAAGGAAGTTAAATCGATTCTCCTGACAAAATTCACTTGATCTATTTGATGCAGGACTATAGATAGGTGTTATGCTGGATCTATTACCGTCTGTTTGGACTTATTATAAGCATTATTATTTTTATATGTATATACCTATTTCCCTCTGGCTATTCCCTCTTTTTTCTTTCATTTATTTTTTGTAAAGCGCTCTGATACCCGCAAGGGTCTTGTCCGCGCTATATAAAACCTTCTAAATAAATAAAATAAATAAAAAATAAATAAATGAAGACTGGGCCTCGAACCGCTACACAAGGACACCAGCCGCTCCCTGAATCCTCTCCCTATGCGTGCGGGTTGGAGCCAAACCAGCATTCACCTCGAGGGCAGCGGACCGACAACCCTCCCGTGTGCCTATGCAAGGCGACAAGCCCCCCCCACCCATCCGCTGGCACTGTGACCTGCGCTGCCCACCCCTCCCTGTGTGCCGTGCCCCCAGTACCATCGGCCCCAACAGCACACCCCACCGGCTGCCCCACACATCTCTCCCACCCTCTCCCCCTGGGCAACGGCAACTCCTCCCTTCCAAGGCCCACTGCTCCCTGAACCTATATCTGCAGGAATACTGATCTCACACCTATATGCAGTGATAGCAATATCACACCTATACCTGCAGTGATAGTGATCTCACACCTGTAACTGCAATCATAGTAACAATACATGGGTATATGTAATATCCACTCAGTCCTTATTCCAAAATGCGTGGGTATTAACATTTTTAATGCATTAGATTAATGTGATAAAAAAAATAAAAAAAAACATTAATAAAAGCCAGTACCATTTACAATACAAACTTCACTAGTACAAATGCAATGCAATAGATTTCAAAATTACAACAAAGTGAGCTATAGCCATTTTGCATTACACCATTTGATTAATGCTTCACGAAGGGAAAAAAAAAAACCAACAACATTTACAATGCCGGGGGCGTGGCCTGAGGCGTCAAGATGGCGGTCGCACTCTAAGAGTGCTCCGGACCCCCTCCGTCATCCGCCTGGCATCCGCCCGTTCTCAGCTGCTGCTCACCTCCTTGGACTAGCCCATGGGTTCCCCCGCAACATCTGCTCCATTCTGATCCCTCTTGCGAGCGGATCGGAATCCTTACCGCAGTGGGCTGCCTTCTCCCCCCGCCGGTCCTGGATCGTAAAATGGCGGCCCCAGCGGCCCTTCGCGCCTAGGCCGGGCGCCTTCCTGGTTGGGTCCAGCTCCTTGACTGCGCCGGTGGCCGTGCCTGCCTGCATCCGCCGCCGAGCCCGCGCCGCGGACACCTCCTTCTGCGGGGATCCCTCGGTGGACCCTCCGGAGCTGGGTGCGGTGTGGGGCAGCTGCGGGTGACGGCCTCGCTGCACTCGGAGGCCTGCACTGGTGTCCCGCTGGATTGTGCCGTGGCTGGGTGGGGTCCGCCGTACCTCGGCTGTCGGTATTGGGCAGCGGTGTTCTTGCCTGGCTGCCTCCGATGCCCCCGCTCAGGCCTGCCGCTAGCTGAGCTGTCTGGTGGACCGGCAGAGGTGGGGCCTACCCGGGCTGCTATCCGCGGCCGGGGCGCCGCCATTTCGAGCGGGAAGGCGGCGCTTGCACCCTCCTGAGGCCTGCCGGGACCACGACTCTTCTCCTAAGGACCCGCTCCGACCTCCTCCTACCGCACCGGACCGGTGCGCGAGAGCGGCGGCCTGTGGGGGCACCCGGACCTCGTTGGAAGTCCCAGGCCTCGGACTGACTGAGTGGGGGGGGAGAAAATCGGCCACCGTGTCGGGTGGGGGTCGGGGTGGGGAGGTCGGTGTTCCCGCCCCCCCCTCGCTTCTCCCTGCAGGTGCCTCCTGTGGTGCTGCCCGGTGGGCCCTGCTGGACTTTTCCTGCCCCTCTCCGTCTCCCCAGCCACATCGGACCGGCGGGGGGGCGGTGGCCCCCTCCTGGCTGCGGGGGCTTCTGGGGGGCGTCTTGCCCGCGGTGGTGGCCCTAGTTGTTGGTCGGCCGCAAGGGGCGGGGATCGGCCACCGTGTCGGGTGGCGCGGGGACATCGGTGCTCCCGACTCCCCCCTCCCGCGCCACACTTCTCATCTGGGGGCACCTCCCCGAGTCCGCCGGCCTGGGGTTGCATCGGCCTGGTCTGACTTCCCCCTAACTCAGCTGCTTCCCTCCATCTCCCGCTGCTGCACCGGAGCGACGTAGGGGCGAAGGCCTCCTCCTTGCCGCTGGGCCCGCCGGCCCTGGGTTGCCTGGGCTCCCTTGGTGGCCTTGGGCGGCCTACACCGACCCGCGGACGCCGCCCGGAGGGGCCTGCCCTCTGATTGTTGCTGCTCACGCCGAGGGGATCTTGGGTCCGGTTGAATCTGGTGTGTGGGGCGGCAAGACGCCCTGCTTTGTTTCAGCCTCACTCTACCCCCCATCTGCTCTAGACAGTCTGTGTGGGGCGCGGACTCCGCCGCGGGCATAGGCTCCTCCCGGGGCCCCCCATTGCTCCGTATTGCTCTCTCGGAAGTGAGGCCATCTCCATTGGACCTTGAGGGCTGGAGGACTGTCGCGGTGGTGGGTACTTGGCCTGGCCACCCTTCGTTGGAGCGCTCCACCAGGCCCTGCGGGTAGAGCCGAGGCGTAAATCACATCTTGCCCCCTCTGGGGATATGAGGGGATAGACTTGGGCGCCCGGGCATGGACGGCCTGGGTGTCGGGGGGGCCCCCCTCCCCCACCCGTCCCTCTGCAGGTCCGCTGCTCGCCCCGGCTGTACAGGGCCAAAGTATACTTCTGGCAGCGATGGGCAGAAATCGCCCCGTACAGAATCCTGCCCCCCCAATCCAAACCAAAATGGACCAGTTCACCACGTCGGACCGAGACTCGGGAAGCGGACCGCCTAGCGCGCATGGCGCCGCCGGGGGAGATCTCTCCACCATTCTTCAGGCGATAAGCACATCACAGGCCTCAGTAGAAAACAAGATAGGCGAGGTGAGGGTGGATGTGGCTCTCATTCGCCAGGATCTGCGCAATGCCACGGCACGCATCACGGAGGCGGAATCCCGTATCTCCACGGCGGAGGATGACATCGGCCAACTTAAGACCCAGGTGGCCCTTCTCTAGACCCAGACCTCAGAGCTCCACCGAAGGGCTGAGGATGCCGAAAACAGGTCGAGAAGAAACAACCTACGTCTCCTAGGATTTCCCGAGGGAGTGGAGCAAGGTCACGCCGACACGTTTGTAGAAACTTGGGTGCTGTCCTGGATGGCCAAGGACGCCTTGTCGCCCTGGTTTGCCGTTGAGCGGGCCCACCGCTCCTTGGCTCCCAAACCTCCGCCTGGGGCCCCTGCCCGACCCATAATCCTGAGGGTCCTTAATTTTCGGGATAGAGATGCCATCCTTGGGGCGGCCAGGGCACAGGGGCCATTACACTATCAGAACGGCAGGATCATGGTCTTCCCAGACTACACCAGGGAGGTGCAGGCCCAGCGCCGGTCCTACGATGAGGTCAAACAGAAGCTTCGCAACATGGGTCTCCGCTATGGTCTCCTCTTCCCGGCCCGGCTCAAGGTCATCTTTCAAAACAAGACACTTTTCTTCGACAGCCCCCAGGCGGCGTGGACCTGGCTCACGGAGGAACGGCCCCTCCTGTCCCGGCCGGCTCCTTCCCCCCACCCAGCGGGTTCCCCAGCAGCCACACCCGACCCTCCCTAAACCCCAGAGGTGTCGGACAAGGTCCCGCAAGAAAACGACCGTCGTGGGGAGGCATCCCGATCGCCAGGCGCAACATCCCAACGTCCTCCATCCCCAGCTTCAGCCCGGAGATCCGCCACTCCCAGCCCGACCACCTCTTTGATTGACTTGCGTGATTCCCCCAAGGCCATCGGCCAACTTGCGTCACGCCATTTCCGACTCTGATCTGTCTAGGATCTCTGTGATCCGAGGATCCGAATTAGCCGAGGGTACTTGAACGGTGGCACACAGCGGGAGCTCTTCATCCCAATCCCTAGAGGCGCCTACAGTGTGACTGTCTTTGAAATCCCCGCGATAGGGGGGATCCGATTTCATTGAAACCTTAAGATCCATGAAATATTCCCTCCTTCAATCCCTGGACTTAACTGCATTCCTTGTTACTTACTTGTCCCACGTGTTATTACAGCTGTTGACGAATCTCTTATCCGATCACATGGATTGGGGTCCATCTCTGCCATGTTCATGTTCCGCTAATCGTTTTAGCTTAGCAACTAGTCTCATTGCGGGGTTGTTTAAATTGTTTTCCTTTTCAGGGCGACAGATGCTTCATACTCAGAAGTGTAGGGTGGGGGGAGTTGGGGGGCGAAGGGGGGGGGGGGGGAGACCGTTGTCTCCTGTTAGTTTGTTGTTTTTAGCCGCCTACGGGCCGCTGTTCTCTGTTCTTACTGGTAGCTACGCATACATGTATGTCTTTGACGACGAGACACAACTCACCACATTGCACACCTTCTGCCCAGAAGCCCCGGCTATGGGACTTTGCTTCCATTGGGACCCGGCGCTACCTGCGCTTGCGTCCTTTCTTCCCCACGCTACCCAGCTTGATGGCGTCCACCTTACATAGGGCCCTCCACATCATTTCCTGGAATGCCAACGACCTACTGGACCGTATAAAACGCACTGCTGTCCTTCGTAGCGCCCACCGACACGCGCCAGATATCCTGTTCCTGCAGGAAACGCACCTTCTGGGCTCACAGTGTAACGAATAGTTTCTTACCGGTCGGTGTAGTTTTGCAGCTTCAAGACTTTCTGGATTCACTATGCTGTGCATTATTCCACCATCTCGTGGTTGGGTCCGGATTCGTAGTCTTTTCTTTCTTTCTTTTTTTTTTGTTGTTGGCCCAGGTGGTCGGCGACGCCCCCACCATTTGGTGTCCTCGGTGACGTCGTCGCGCTTCCTGCGGAAGCTCCCACCTTTGGTCGCCATCTTCGGATTCTTTTTTCTTTTCCTCTTATTGTTTTGTCGTCTATGTCTTTTTTCTTTTATCCTTTTATTTTCCTTTTGATCCCTCTAAACTCTGTATGTAGTCTAGTTTTACCCTTAACCTCCTATGTTATCTTCCTGGCGGAGGCGGGTGGGATCGCTAGTGAATCCAGAAAGTCTTCAAGCTGCAAAACTACACCGACAGGTAAGAAACTATTCGTTTTGCAGCGTGAATCTTTCTGGATTCACTATGCTGTGCATAGACTTTGTAGCGGTTTTCTGTTATTGCGGTGGTTGGGTGGAAGATGAGCATTGGTTGCTGAAAATGTGCTGTAAGACCTTCTGTCCTACTTGTGCCTCTTTGTTCATCTGTATATCAACACAGTAGTGTTTGGTGAACGTGTGCACGGAAGACCATGTTGCCGCTTGGCAAATGTCTTGTATAGGTGTGTTCGCTAGGAACGCAACCGTTGCTCCCTTCTTCCTTGTTGAGTGAGCCTGGGCGGCTCCCTGTAATTCTTGTCCTGCCTGCTTGTGGCAGAGTTGTATTGCTTGTGCAATCCATCGTGCTATGGTATTTTTTGTTACTGGTCGTCCCAAGAAACTGCTTGCGAAGGAAACGAAGAGTTGTTTTGTTTTCCTGCATTCCTTCGTCCTTTCTATGTAGTGCATCACTGCCCTTCTGGCGTCTAGCGTGTGTAGCGCCTTTTCTGTGGGCGTTGATGGTTTCTGGAAGAAACTTGGTATCTGTATAGTCTGGTTAATATGGAACCGCGACACCACCTTTGGCAGGAAGTGTGGGTCCGTTCTCATGACAATTCTGTCCTTGTGTATTTGCAAGTAGGGCTCTTGTAGTGTAAGAGCCTGCAGTTCACTGACCCTTCGCAGTGACGTGATAGCCACCAAGAATGCCGTCTTTAGTGTGAGCATGTGCAGTGTGGACTTGTGTATGGGCTCAAATGGTGATTTCATCAACTGTGTTAGCACAGTGTTGAGGTTCCAGCTTGGGGCTGGCATCCTTTTTGGGGGGGCTATTCTCTTAGCTCCCTCCAGGAATCTTTTGACCACCTGTGAGGTGAAGAAACGTTCCCCCGCTTCTCCCCTGGTGTAGGCCACTATGGCTGCTAAGTGAACCCTTAGTGACTAGTAGCTTAGCCCGCTGTGTGGTAGGTGTGTTAAGTATTGTAGTACCGTTGATTCTTTTGTGACCTTTCGTTGCAGTCCCTCTTTAATGCACCATTGCGAGAACCTTTTCCACTTTGCAATGTAGCATTTTCTTGTAGTGGGTCTCCTTGCTTCTCTGAGTACTGCCATGGTGCTTGGTGGTAACTTGAGGTGTGCGAATTCTAGGTCCTCAGGAGCCATGCTGCTAGGCTGAGGCTCTCTGGTTCTGGGTGGAGCACTTTTCCTTCTTGCATTGTTAGGAGGTCTTTCCTTCTGCTGAACCTGTGCGCTGGTTCCTGTGCCATTTCCATTATTTGTGAGAACCATGATTGTCTGGCCCACTGAGGTGCCACCAGTATGAGTGTCATGCTGCTGCTCCTGCATTTGCTGAGTACCTTGTGTAACAGTGGTATCGGGGGAAAAGCGTATGCAAATTTGTTCGACCAACTTATCCATAGCGCATTCCCTAGGGACCTTTGGTCCGGTTGTCTGGATGCGTAATGTTGGCATTTTGCATTCTGGAGTGTTGCAAACAGGTCTATCCGTGGTGTACCCCACTTTTGGAACAGCCGCTGCACCTCCTGTTGGTTGAGTTCCCATTCGTGGGACGCAGATGTCTGCCTGCTGAGTCGGTCTGCTTCTACATTGTCTATTCCTGGAAGGTGTATTGCCAGTAGGTCTATCCTTAGAGGGATGGCCCATCTCCAAATCTCTTGTGCCAGGCTTGATAGCGGTGCTGACTGTGTTCCACCTTGTTTGTTGATGTAGAACATGGTGGTTGTGTTGTCTGTTTGTATCAGCACTCGCTGTCCGTAAAGCTGCTTCTGAAAGGCTTTTAAGGCTAGGAACACAGTTTTTAGTTCTAGGTAGTTGATGTGTTTCACTGCATCTTGTTGTGACCACAGCCCCCTGACGCGGAGTCTGTCCATGTGCGCGCCCCAGCCCTGCTGTGAGGCGTCTGTTGTGATGGTCACTGTTGGAGTTGGCTGTGTGAATGGCTTCCCTGTAATATGTTCTCTTCCTTCCACCACGCTATTTCTTGCTGCACTGCGTGTGTGACAACCACTAGATCTTCCCAACTCCCTGTCGCTTGTGACCACTGCTGCTGTATCCATTCTTGGAACGGTCTCATGTGCAGCCTGATATGTGGGACTAGGTGGATGCATGATGCCATCATTCCCATTAGTCTGCTGACCGTCCTCACTGTCAGAACTTGCCCCTTCTGGTAATGACGTGTTTCCCTCAGGAGCGCTATAGTTCTCTTGTCGCTGGGGAACACCTTGGACTGTGTGCTGTCGATTTGTGCCCCTAAGAATATTTTGATCTGCTGAGGTTCTGTTGACGATTTCTCCCAATGTATTGAGAAACCTAGTCTGGATAGTGTTTGTATGACTTGTTTGATGTGATCCTTGCAGTGTCTGTATGATCCTGCTTTCACAAGCCGGTCGTCGAGGTAGGGGTATACATGTATGCCCTTTCTCCGTAGGTGCGCTGCCGCAAGGCATTTTGTGAAAACCCTTGGTGCGGACTTGAGCCCGAAGGCTAGCACTGTGAACTGGTAGTGATTGTGGCCAATCACGAATCTTAGTAGACGTTTGGGTTTGTGGTTGACGGGTATGTGCAGATATGCGTCTTTCATGTCTATGGTCGCCATGTAATCCCCTTCTTAGATTTGGGGTATTACTTCCTGAAGTGACGTCATTTTGAATTTGAGTTTTTACGAACTTGTTGAGGAATCTGAGGTCCAGTATTGGCCTTAGTGTTTCGTCTACCTTTGGCACTAGGAAGTACGTTGAGTAGACTCCCTGTTCCTTTCGTTGATTGGAACTGGTTCTATTGCTCTTTTTTGTAGCAGCTCCTCTGCTTCTAGACGTAGGAGGGCGAGCTCCCTTGCGGGAATTGCCCGGTGTCTTGGTTTTTTGCCCGGGGGGTGTCTTTGGAGTTCTATGCAGTACCCGTGCTGTATGATGTTTAGTATCCATTTGTCCGTGGTAATCTCCCTCCATTGTGTGAGGAAGTTTCCTATTCTGCCCCCCACCGGGGTTGTATGCTCGGTGGTTATTTGTTTGCTGTGTGTGTTTCTTATTTTGTCCTTTTGTTGACTTCTCCTCTCCCTTGGTGTTAAGAGGGGAGGGTTTGGTTTGTTTGTGGAGTCACTTTGAGGTGGGCTGCTGACCCCCTCTTCGGGATTGTCCCCGTCCGTACCCGCGTCCTCGAAAGGACCGTCCTCTGGGTTGATATTGCCAATTTTGCTGCTGTTGTCCCTGTTGGCTCTGGCCCTGGTTGTTCACCTGGTATCCTTGTTGGGGAGATTGATGGGAAGTGGCGGGCGCATTGCCCCCTCTACCATTGGGCCGCCTTGAGCGGGTTCCTCTTCGCAGTGCTCCCATGGACCTCGCAGTTTCATTGTCTTTTTTGAGCTGCGTTAACTTCTCGTCCACTGGGGCTCCAAACAGTTTCTGGCCGTCGAATGGCGTGTTCAGGATGTTGCTTTGTACCTCAGGTTTGAAACCTGAGATCCTGAGCCATGCGTGTCTCCTTTCGGTCACCCCTATCATCATCTGCCTGCCGGAGTTCTCTGCTGCGTCCAAGGCTGATTTTAGGCAAGTGTTTGCCATAGCCTTGCCCTCTTCCACTAGGTGATTAGCCCTTTGTTGGTGTTGTTGTGGTAGGTGTGTTATGAGCTGGCTCATTTCATCCCAATGCTGGTATGCATGCCTGCTGATGAGGGCGTTGGAGTTGGCGATGCGCCAGTGTATGGCTGCGTTCCTCTCCACCTTTCGTCCTGTGAGGTCCATTCGTTTGCTCTCCTTGTCTGGAGGTGGACCTGTGTTAGTGGGCACATTTGCCCTTTTCCTGGCCGTTGCAGTGATAATGGAGTCTGCTGGCACTGACCCTTGTATGTACGCAGGGTCTTTAGAGGAGTGCTTGTATTTCTTTTCGCTCCTTGGTGTAACAGCCTTGCAGACTGCCGGTTCTTTGAAGGCCTCCCTTCCCTGGTCCAGGACGCTAGGGAGCATGGGTAGGAACTGGGATCTTGTTTGTTGAGGAAGTAGGGTTTCCAAAGGAAACATGCCTTTGCCTTCTCCTCTTGCATTTCGACGCCATACGTTGCTGCAGCCCTTTGGACGACCTCATTGTAGGCTCCAATGTCGTCTGGCGGCGAAGGCCTCGAGGATAAGAGTCTACCCCTTCTTCTGGTGATTCTGCGTCGAGGTCTTGCCAGTCTAGGTCTTGTTCTTCTGAGGGTGCCGAGTCCCGGTAAGACTGGAACTCTTCTTCGCCTTCGGCTTCGAAGTAGTAGTCCTCTTCGCCCTGTTCGTCGAGCGGTTCGGGGGTTTTAGGGGGCTTGATGTCTTCGTTGTCGCTCTCCGCGAGTGTTTCGCATGCTGGCTTCGACGGAATGGCGTATTGCTTCATTTTTTCGTCGAAGTCTTTTTCCTTTGCAGGATGCTCGCCATCTCTGCTTCGAGCCTTCTCTTCTTCTCCATCTCGTGGACCCTTTCGGCGTCGACGGATGAAGCGCCCCTCTTCGTGGTCTCGGACGTCGAGGATGACGCCGGGCCTTCCTTTCTGGGTGTCGAGGCTTCCTTTTCGGAGGTTACCTTCGACGCCCTTGGTTTTTCGGAGGCTTTTGCCGATTGGGAGTCCTTCACGAAGGATCCGCTCGGTTGTTTGTCCTTGGTTGCTGTTGCTTTCGTCGAGTGTTTCGGCGGCAACGCTCCCTTCGAGGACTTGGCTTCACTTCTGAGTGTCGCTCGGGGCCTTAGCTTCACTCATTCGAGCGTCGCTTGGGTGCTTCGGGGTCGATGTCTCCCTTACCTCCTTCGAAGTTTTCTTGTGGACCTCGACGACTGAGCAGTCCTCCGGTCCCTCTGCGATGTTGTCTTCTTCTCCACTCGAGAGGCCCAGGTCTCGGAGCGATGGAGGTGCTCCCTGGCCCTGCATGTTGTGTTTCGCCCTTCTTTGCCTCGCTCTCACCCGGATGGTTTTCGGGGTGAACGCCGAACACGCGTTGCAGTCTTCGCTGATGTGGTCGAGCGGCAAGCAGATGTTGCAGACTGGGTGCTGGTCCTTCTGGGCGTACTTGTGGTGACAGTTTTGGCAAAACTTAAACGGTGTCTTGTCCATACCCGCGCTCAGGGGATCCCCCTGTGAGCGCATTCTCTGTAGGCGTCGAGATTTTGGTCGTGGACCTTCTACCTCGTAGTCCTTCTCGTCGCCTCCTGTACTCGTCTCCTCGTCCGGTGTCTTCAGGAAACGATCTTTTGGTGATTATTTCGACTTCTCGAGATTTTTCGTCCAACTTTCTGGAACTTCTCGTCGACGATCCAGACCCCACGGCGGAAAAAAGAATCTGAAGATGGCGACCAAAGGTGGGAGCTTCCGCAGGAAGCGCGACGACGTCACCGAGGACACCAAATGGTGGGGGCGTCGCCGACCACCTGGGCCAACAAAAAAAAAAAAGAAAAGACTACGAATCCGGACCCAACCACGAGATGGCGGAATAATGCACAGCATAGTGAATCCAGAAAGATTCACGCTGCAAAACTTCCTTGCCCGGTATGGGTTCGACAGGGTCTGGCACTCTGGGTTTACGCGGGGCTCCCGGGGGGTGGCCATACTGCTTCGGAAAGGGCTGCCTTTCACCCTGGCACAGGCCGAAACAGACACACAAGGCCGCTATGTGGCCCTGACGGGTACGATCGAGGGACACCCCCTTAATCTCCTGTGTTCATACATTCCCCCCGCCATTATGGCCCCTGCCCTCTGCCGCCTCACACTTGTGCTCTCCTCCTTTCCACAGGGTCTGACGGTGGTAGGGGGCGACTTCAACGCCGTCCTGCAACCCTCACGAGACACGACGGGTACCCCATCGGCTTCCCGCCTTGCCTCTGCAAAACGTCTATCTGACTGGTCCTCGGCCCTGGGTCTCTGCGATGCCTGGAGGGTGTGGAATCCCCGCAAGGAACAGTACACCCACACTTCAGCGGCTCACCGCACCCACTCTCGTATCGATCTGTTCCTACTATCTGCCGTGGACTGTCAACTGATGTCCAGGGCCACAGTCTTACCCAGGGGTATCTCAGACCACTCCCCCGTCTCCCTTCGTCTCGGACACCCCCCTAGCGGCGCCCTTACGGTATGGCGAATGAATGCCTGGTTCCTGCAAGATGCGGACATTGTTGAGTCCCTCGGGCAGGAGCTGAGGCAATATTTTTCAACTAATAAGGGTTCGGTCTCCTCGCCGGGCACGCTGTGGGAGGCCAGCAAGGCCGTGATGCGAGGGGTGGCTAGAGGTCTGGTCCACGCGAAACGCCTGGAACAATCCGCACGCCTCACGCAGCTGGAGGCCCAGGCGGCACAGCTGGAAGATGCCCAGGCTACCAATGATAGCGATGACTCCACCCGACAGCTTACACTGATCCGAGAAGAAATTTGCCAGATCTCGCTGGAGTCCGCTAAAATGCTTTGGCGCTCCTCTGTGGCACGCGTGTACGGATGGGGTGATAAAAATGGCAAACTTGTCCATAATCTGGTGTCCTACCCCAAAGCCAATCGCATCATTCCCGAGATTCGGGACGGGACCGGGGCCCACCATACTACCTCCCAGGACATTGCCCAGACGTTCGTGGGCGACTATGCAGCCCTTTATGCGGCTCAACCCCCTCAGACTTCTCTGGCGGCTTTGCTGGCCGAGACCGGGACTCAGCTGCCCTGCCTTTCCCAGAAGGACTCGGAGACCCTAGATCGGCCTTTCACCCCGGAGGAGATACATGGGGCTATCTCACTGTTGCACTCCGGCAAAACGCCCGGGCCCGACGGGTACCTCCAAGAGTACTATGCGGCCTACCGGGACACGTTGGTCCCACACATTGTAGATCTGTTTAAACACGTAGTCGAAGTGGGGTCTTTACCGCCAGAGACTGATGTGGCCACAATCGTAGTCCTCCCGAAGACACAGCCGCCGTCCCTTGTTTGTACGGACTACCGTCCCATCTCCCTTATCAACACGGAAGTCAAAATCTTCGCCACCGTGGTGGCCCAACGGCTCCGTCCACACTTGCAAGAACTGGTGCAACCAGATCAATGCGGCTTCATGCCTGCCCGGGGGACCCGGCATTGCATACACCGTCTCCATCTTGCCCTGGCGCATCGCCATCTCCTCACCCCATATCTGGCATTGCTCTTCATAGACTTTGAAAAAGCATTTGATACGGTAGATTGGGGTTACCTTGAGGACGTGTTGGAGAGGATGGGTTTCGGCCTCCCTTTCCGACGCCTCATCCGAGTCCTTTACTCTACTCCCAAGGCGAGGGTCCTCATCAACGGCGTGGTTTCGGAGGCGTTCCCTATCCAGAGGGGTACTCGCCAGGGCTGCCCGCTCTCGCCGCTTTTATTTGCACTAGCAATGGAACCCGTGGCTTCCCTCATCCACCAGGACCCCCCTCATCCATGGCTGGGCCTGGGATCCGAACCAGGTTGACATGATTGCCCTGTACGCCGATGACGTCCTCCTTTTCCTGGCAGACCCGGAGAGCTCCGACCCACGATGTCTGGACGCCCTTTCTGTCTTTGAACGGGTTTCTGGCCTCAGGCTCAACCCGGCGAAGTCCACCCTCATTCCCCTACACTCATCCCGGGCGTGCTTCGATTGGCAAACGACCATCCCCCTGAGGAGGCAGTCATTCAAGTACCTGGGGGTGTGGGTGGCCCTCCTCCCGGAGCTCGAGTGGGCCCTGAATATCACGCCCCTGGTCTCCAGGGCCAAGGCGGACCTCAGAAGAGGGCAAACCCTTCCTCTCAACCCCCTTGGTAGGAGTGCCCTTTTCAAAATGATGGTCCTCCCCCGCTTCCTGTACATCTTACAAAATGTGACCACTCATCTCCCAGGCAGCTGGTTTCGGGAATTGGATGGCGTCCTCACCCGATTTTTTTGGGGAGGAGGGAGGCCGCGCATGTCCCTGGCACATTGCCGCATACCCCCCTACGATGGGGGAATGGGGGTGACCAATCTGCACCTCTACTACCTGGCCACGAGGCTCATTGTGATCCACGACTGGTTCGCGGGTGGCTGGTCCGACCCGGCGTACCGGGTGGAACTCCGGTCGATGGACTTTGCACAGATCCAAGCCTACCTGTATGGGAGCCCCGTACCACATGCTCTTCCCCCCCCCCCCCTCATCACCAGAACGGTGCTCATGGCCTGGCGAACCGCCCTACGCCACGTAAAGTGGGACTGGAAACTCACCAGGCAGACGCCTCTGTGGAGTGGGGCCTGGCTGGACGAGGTCTCGCGCCTCCAGAACTTCCGTAAATGGGACCACGTCGGGATCTCGCTATTGGGAGACGTCTGGGTGGGGGACCATGTCAGATCGTTTGCAGACCTACAACACCGTCATTCCCTCCACTCCTCCCAATTTTACAAGTACTTACAACTGAGGCACGCCCTCCAAGCCCACATTCTGTCACCCACCTCGTTCCCGGAATTTAGCCCCCTGGAGGCCCAGGTGATGATGGGGAACCTGGGCAGAGGGGGGGTGTTGCGGATTTATCGCTCCTTAGTGAACAACGGCCCCGCATCCCTAGACCTGTTTCGTGCCCGCTGGGAGGGGTGGTTGGGCCCTCTGGAGGACGCGGATTGGAGGGACGCCCTTATGGCTCCTAAGACCTTGACGACCTCCTCCAAGTTGCGTCTAGTCCAACTTTATTATCTCCACACGGCATACCTCACCCCAACACGCCTGTACAGCGCCCACCTGCGGCCCTCCCCATCCTGCCCGCGCTGCAACCACGCTCCAGCTGATTTTTACTACATGGTGTGGCAATGTCCCGCCCTAGCACAGTTCTGGGCGGGGGTGGAACTTGAACTTACACAAGCCCTAGGGTGGGAGGTCCCCCACGACCCGCTACGCTTGATCCTGGGGGTGTTCGATGGCCTCGATGGATCCCGGGCCGATAAGCGCTTCTTGGGAATGGCAGTGGCAGTGGCGAAGCGCGATATTGCGGCGCTCTGGTCCCAGGCCAAGCCACCCACCATGCGGAAATGGAGGCGAGGTGTGGATTGGTGTGGTACCTTCGAGGCCCGGGGTTGCCCTAAACTCTTCGGCAAAATATGGGGCAAACGGTTTAACTTGCTGCCTGTTTGAAGGGTTCAAGTGGGTTGTGTATATGGAGAGTTACAAGCAGGGGCAGTGCTCAGTCCACAAGTGCCTTATGAGTCTACGTCGTATTCTTTTAAATGTACTGTATCTGAATAAGGTGTCTGATTTGCTACCAATGTATTTTCGTTCTTTGAAAAATCTAATAAACTGGATTATCAAAAAAAAACATTTACAATGCCAATAGCTCAAAATAATGTCATTGCGAGACCTATTGCATTGTAAATGCTTGTTCAATAGTGCTGTCTGGTAACTCTTCGGAGAGTAGGATTTGGCCCGGCCGGAGCTTTCAGAACTATTCGCCTTTATCACTTTTGTCTGATATCAGCACAGACCTTCTGCATTCCCAGCACTGACAGACTTTCATGCACAGTGCAGATAAACCGTACCTACAAATCATGTACAAAAGAAAACAAAGACACCAACAAGCGGAGAGTTATTTTGGGTCAGTCTGAATGAAATAAAAAAAAAAATAATGAAGGAGGGATCAGATCACCCTGCCAACAAATTTCGCATAGGAGAGTGGGGCTTGGGCAGTTTGGGGGAGATGAGGGGGGCTGAAGTGGAGCACCAAGTGATTTTCTGAGGTGGCTCTTCTAAAGCCCCGACAGGATACAGGGTGAAGACCAGTGATGATTAACAGCCCCCCGCCTCCCCCCCCCGTACAATATGCATTTTTTTCTAGCGTGTTTAACAAAAAATGATGCGAGTACGGGCCGAAAGCCGTCTGAACGTGCCTGGAGGCCCCGCCTCTGTGAGATGTTATCTCACCTTGCAGGTCTCACCCTTTGTGCTCAGTCTGAGACCACCCACCAACATAGCAAATGTTGTTCTTGAATCGGGCCCTAAAGTACATGTATGCATAGAAAATGGCAACTCCCTGACTGCCCTACACCATGCCCCCGGTCACCCAATGACAAGCGCCCATTGGGGGTGAAGTGACAAATGTTTTTTAATGCGTAGACCATCTTGGGTACAATATCTGTGCAATCAGGGAAAATCTCTTTAAGCAGTACACAGTATACAGATGCCAGTGTTTATCTTTAAAGTTTCGCGTGTGCCTTTTCAATATTAGTTTAGCTACCGGCTCCTAATAATAACATTTGGAAGCTGTACTTGAAGCAGCAGCACAGCTAGCAAGAAACATCAGGCCAAAAAAAACTGTGAAAAAAGGGAAATCCGACTAATTTGTGTGACTTGCGGTCTCGGCGGACTGGGGTGGTTAACTCAGCTGCAATAACACAGCTGTTCCAAATCAACACGACGTTAACCCCAATTGAACCGATCGAGCCCTCGCCTTCCTCCTGTCTGCGTTGAAGGGATCTGCAGATGTGGAAACCCGGGAGCCGCTTTCCCGCCTGGAAGGCAGGGCTACAGAGGCGCGCGCCGCCCAGGTCCCATTCACTAAACGCAGGCGTGAATACCACCCGCAGAGCGGGACAACAATCCACCCTGTAATAAAAACAATCTCAGGAGAGGGCTTATAACCATTTAGGGAAATGGCATGATGGAGGAACCTTGCAATTCGAGGCTGGATAGTGATAAGAACCAGATTTCTGGGCGCAGATGGAGAGGGTTGCACATGGCTGCAGCTGCACTCAATGCCAAACTTCCCAAGGTTGGGTGCAAAAATCAATGGCCACATGAGGTGGCCAAACTGCAGATCAAAAGCACTGGGTTTCGTTTGATTACCAAGATGGTACACAGTGCAGCACTATCTGACCATGTGGCCTCTTGGCACTATAACTGACTTACCTTGCTGCCCCCACTTGTAAGACCCTCCCCCATAGCCTCACCCCACCCACTCCTGATGCTGTGAGGCAATAAACAGAGGAGGGGCCCTATGTGCCTACGGTAACCTTTGTAGGACACAATGCCCAACCTATCTAGCAGGGGACAAGACTAAGACGCTGTCCACTCTAGGTCGCACTGCGGGAGACTGGGCAGCTGCAGATAGATGCTATAAGCAAGCTGTGCCGCGCTTGTGGAATCAGCCCTGTCTTGTTGGTCTGGCAGTGCTCGTGGACAACTTAACCTTGCTCACAAACTACACAGTGCCCAACGCATAGGACTTAGAGTGGTGCTCACCATGCGATCTGGAGCCAATATGGCAACCAAAGAGCAGTATCACGATTCATTACCACAACAAATTGGGGCACTGGAGTATTTTACACGTTGAAAAGACTATCATATCCATTTAACCATAACATTGGTTAATATAAAGAGCATTACAATTCTCTATGGTCGATCCAAGTCAAAATTAAACTCTTGGGTGTTTTGCTCGTCACCTGATATTACACCTCCATCTGGCATTTTGTCATCTTTTTTGAAAATCAAATAAAAAAAATCATGATTTCATTATGATCTAAAATATATATTCCACCTTACTGCCTGTACAACCAAATGCTTTGAATTCATGTAATCTTGAAAACACAAAGTTATTCAACAAAGAAAAGCCGGGTGTAACATCAGGTAACAGACAAAAATAACCAGGAGTTGGATATTGTCCACGATTCTTCCATACAGAATTGTAAGGCTCTTGATGCGGTTGCGCGATCCTCTAGTACTAATATTCACCCGTGAGCCAATCAAGATGATCGGAAAGCAAAGCGAGATCTCTGCAGAGCTTTGTAAAACATAAGGACTGCACTAGACGTTGACAATGTAGGCTACGGGAAGGTAGTACAAATCACTTAGAGATGGGGTGCTATACTCAAGGAACAGATTGGTCACAGACAGAAGGGCTTGTCTGGAAGTGTATCAAGTTCAAGACATTGCCATTTTTTATTCGTCCACACTCAATGGGGACCTTCAACATGAACCGGTTCAAAAGCGGGTGCACACGGTGCTTGCATCCAATTTGACATTCGAAGTCAGGTGGCAATTTCTAACCCAAGGCTTATACCAGCACAAGCACTTCCATGTGTTACCTTGTAGAAATTGTGTGGGTAAAATAGGTCCCCATTCTGAGTTTTGCAGGTCTGTAATGGGGAAAACAGGTTTTCCCAATGCGGTATTATCAAAATCACATGTTGTCTCCATTATAACTGGCAGAACTTATTATGAGGACGTTAAATTGCCCCAGAAGGAAACCACAAGCGGTGGTACCGTTTTTTCCTGGAGTGATTTTATCACCCTATACTCCAGCGGGACTAAGAATGGGGCCCTTAGGGTTTAAAAAATTTTCAGATGCTAGTTATACCACTGCCACTGAAGCATAGCACTAGAGAAGGAACAACAGATCCTAGAGGCATCTGATGTAACCTGCAGGTCAGATGTTCGATTCCGGGCAGGGCAAAATAAGGCTTATGTCCATGCAATGTTATTTTACCACTTCGAAGTGCAGAATTGTGATGGGGAGCACTGTGTTAATAAGCTGCAATCACAACACTGGCTCTCAAAAGATTCACTCCGGTGATCACAGATGTGTTAAGCTCTCCTAAGTCCCCTTGTTTCATGCACCTTCAAGTGTCCAGATCTTATACTGTGCTTCATTCCAGATTTTAACCAGTTTATCTGTGCTTTCTATTTTGACAGCCTAAGATCACAAAACCTAGGCAAGCGGGGAATGCATGAATAGAACTCAATTACCCCTTTTCCTGGAATTGTTTTCCTTTTTATTTAGTTAATTTCTATTGTATAGGTGTGCGTGAAAAAGGAAATTAAAAAATGTGAGTTTGCCAAGGCCTGTCCTACTACCTTTGTCAATGCTTATTTATATTGGGACATAAAAGCAAAGATAAAACAAGTGTCTCTCTAGAAGTTCTAAAATTAATAAGTAAAGGAAAATAAAATGTTCAAATACTTTACCAGTATAGTCCAGAAGAGGAAGAGAAGATTTAAAAAAAAAAATAAGATTTAAATAACCCAAAGGTATAAATGCAGTAAAGGAAATGAGCATATTTAACAAAGTTGTGGTTCTAAAGGAGGGGTGATTAGATAAGATTTTCTGACAGGTATTTAGAAAAAAACCTAAGAAGTTCCTGGTGTCGTGGATGGCAAAAGCATTAGCATTAAAAAAAGGACAGAAACAATCTCGCATGCAAGCAATAAATGGGGGGGGGGGCAGATTCTAAGATCCCTCCATTGCAGCGGGCAGGTTAATTAACAAACTAGATGGGCCTGGCAGTTCCAAATTGCCGTAAACGTCTCTGTAGCTGTTAGAAGTAAGGTTTAAGTTCAAATTTGCAGTACAAAATTCAAAGAGGTGATGTATGAAAATACAACAACCAATTTGAATCTTACAAATCGGTATTGGCCACACATCTTAAGGCATAGTCAAACCTGAACAACTGAGCCCCTTCCACTCTGTACAGCAACACAAACAACGGCAGATGCGTTTCTGCCTTTTTAGGCCTCAATAGTGGAATGGGACGTCAGACTCTATGGCTCATCAAACCCAAGACCAAGGTTTGGACAGAGCCCTGACACTCGGGTATAGGTACAGATTCAGGTAGAAATACTTGAATCAATCTGAACCAGCGGTAACATCCTGGGCACATTCCATCAGTAGGTGGTCTATTCATTCAAACAAAAGCAGCATCTAACCGGGAACACAAACTGTTTCTACAGTTGGACCACATGTTTAACACAGGGAAGTGATAGTGGGTTAAAGCATCCCAGGGAAGGGAATTAAATTGGTACAGATCCTGAAGTATTTTTTTTATATGTAATCTCAAATGTTTTGGACTTATTTTACAATTAGCACACAGTTTACCCAAGTTCTAGTTATTTTCTGGAAGGACGACTGTTTGAAAGGCTGGCAATGAATGCCCTTCACTGATCCATGGCACTGAGATGGCCCTTTTGGCCCGCCTTGTACAACCCCAAAACCTGCAAAATCTCACTGCATGCACTATTTCTAACACTTGTGCTAAAACAAGAGCTTTTAATCTTGCAAGCGGACTTCTGAGCTCCCTTCCACAACTTCATAATGCCACCCTCAACTATGCAACAGGGTCTGATCACTGCCTAGTGGCACCGTCATAATTTGTTTTCTTTTTAAGACTACCACAAGCACTACAGACCATTGTTATCTGCTTAAAAAAAAAAAAATCGAAGTGTGCGTTCTTTTATTAACTGGTTAACTAAAAATTGTGTGCCCACACAAAAGTGATGCAACATTGGGTTCATGGGTCCTTTGCCATACCTCCTGTGCCAGCACAGCTGCTGGGCACTCTTTACCCACCTTAATGGAGTGCATCCTAATGATTCGCACCATGGGCCAGATGTACTAACTGACAGGTTGTAAAGAGTGGGAGCAAACTAAGTACCAACTTTTTTGTTTAACTTGCCTATAATTTTTTAGATGTGATTATGTTGTAATGGGTTCCATCGCAAAACGTCCAGACGTATGGGGTCGGAGATCAACCTCCCTAATGAATATCAATTTGGCAGGTTGACATTTGCGATCCCTTACAATTGACTACAAATAAAGTGATGGAGGCCAGTAAGGGACAGCAGACCACCATCCTTGCATTCCAAAGTGTAAATATATTTTAAAGCAGCCTGTGTTCTTTAAAGGAACAGATACCACATTAAAAAAATACCATTTGGTAAGACACCCGGGGAGTAGGCAGTGATCACTTGGAACTCAGCCTACTCCCGCTTTGAGGCCACACAACACAATTCCCAAAGGAGAAGCTGTTTAATAGGGGCAGCTTCCCCTTTACAAATCAATAACCACCTCCTTTAGAGGTGTCAGTAATTTTTCCATGGTTTCCAAATGAGTTACAAACCATTGATGCATTTCACTGCAAATCACAAACCAGTGGGGACGCCTTTTTTACACCCACTCTTAACTGAGAATCGGATTGAGTCACAAAATCCCTATTGCGATGAACACAAAGGTGATTTAGTAAATTATAAACCCATTATGCAGACGCAAATCCTATGATTTTGCGAACTGCAGGGTTTGGGACTGCAAAAGTGTTTCATACATCTGGATCTATCACCTATTCACCCCCTGTGAAGATGAGGGTTGATATGGCACCTATAAACCAGCATGTGCATTAAAGTGACATAAAAACTGAGCCAACCCTGTTGAACCCTGAAGAAAGTTCAGGACTGATCGATTGCTTCAAACATTGGAGCCGGCGAAATTTGTTTAATGAGCTCACCTGTTTTTCTACATTGCACAAGGGAAGGCCGGTGGCATGGTTTCAGTGACTTGCTGAATGGTCAACAAAAGCTAAAAGCGAGCAAGGTGGGTCTTACTTAAACAGCCACACCTGATTTCATGATCTGTGATCAGGATCTAACCAAAGTAAACAAAGCGCCATCAGAGACTTAAAATGCAAAAATAATCTGCTTAAAGCTGGCTTCGCTTTAACAGAGTATTAAAGGGCCTTTTCACGTGAAGCTCTAGCAGTCCAATAATAACTTTTTTATGGTTCTCAGTTTACCAACCTAGTAAGACCTTCCTGTTTTTATACAGCTCTTCATAGCACGCTTCTGCTGTTTCTAAGCACTGTAAGTAACAGATGTACTATCAGCACTTTATGGTACTCAATTTACTGACTTCGGAAGGTTGTAGACAGTCTGCTAGGCCATGATTCAAACCTCTGACCCTCAGATCATCACATTTGTAAGTTGCACTTATCGAGCCACACTTCCAACCACCAAATGGGAGCCGGCATGTGGAAATGAAAAACGAAAAGGGGACTAAACTATTGCCAGCCAGCAGCGAACTGGACAGCGGGGAGTCTCTGGACAGTCCAGGCAAACTGGGGTACAGCTGCTTGCAAAATTTCTCTGCAGACTTTCTGCAGGACCGAGACCACCAACTCTGCTCTTGTTAATTCATGAAAGGGCTGCCTGTGGAAGCTCCCACTGATGGCTGCAGGCTGTATCCAGGCTTCCACTGCTTCCGAAGGCGTAGGCACCACTCTCTATTTTGGATTATCTTACCCACAGTGGCGGCTCCTCCGCTAAGGCGGAGGTGCGTCGCCCACTGCTCTGTGAGCAGGAGTTAAAGAAAACTAAAATGATAACTAGCATTATTACCATTTTAGTTTTCCGTTTCCTGGTGCGGGGCAGGGCTGGACTGCCAGAGCAGGGCCAGGAGGAGAAGTGGTTGCTCCACTCTAAAGTGCGCATAACTGTTTTGCCTGCCCTCTCGGGCCGGCCAAACAGTTATGCGCACTTTGCATGTTCTGCACCCAGGCTGCATTACAGCCTGGGTGCAGAAAATGCCCAGGCCCCATTCCCCGTCTGAGTACTGAACCACGGCGCTCAGACCAATCACAAAACTGCATTGCAGCGTTGTGATTGGCATGGGGAGTCAGGAGCCTGGGTACTTCCTGGTTCCTGCTTCCGATGAGGGAGAGGCGGCGGCGAGCAGACAGAGGCAGTGGCGGGCGGATGGCCGGCTGAAGGTAAGTTTTTTTTTTAAATGTATTTTCATTTACAAACCCCCACCCTCCCCCTGCCCGCTACTGCTTACCCATCTTCTATAAATTAACATTGCTGCTTTTGGATATTGTATCTGGCAATTATATACTCAGTTTCAATGGCGCTCAAACAAATTTTAACTCATCTACTGATGGACATACATTTGACGTAAACTACAAACATCTGCAGGATAAAATGTGCCATTATTCACCTACAGACTGTCCATCTTTCTCCTCATAAACACATCCATACATTTAGCACCCTATGCTAATTTATCGTCTAGCAAACTATCTTGAATCGCATGCCAGGGCTTACACCCTATGGATCATCACTCTGTTAATTGGAAGAGGTGTGGTGCAGCGGCCAGGGCAGCTGACTTTGGAGCACAGGGCTCACGGTTCGATCCCCGGCTCCCGCGGCAGCTCAGCTCAGCACCTTATGACTCTGGGCAATAGCTCACTTAATTTCCACTACGGCCCCCAGCGCCTTGAGACCCGTAAGGGTGAGTAGTTTGCGCTTTACAAATACGGATTTACATTTATATTTAATAACCAACTAGCGTCACAATATCTATTTGGGTTTAGCCGAACTACGTTGTGGATTTATGTATATATGTGTTATTTTTATGGCACGAACCTAGTAGCAAAAAGGCAGCCAAGGGAAGTACAACATACAAATATACAAATACAATATCTGTACAATATGCAAATACCACTACATAGTCAAGTAAACCTAGTAAATTCAATGACCTGGACGCCTTTTGTATTGTATTATATTTGCATTTATATAGCGCTTACTACCCCTGACGAGGCGTCAAAGCGCTTTTTCGGTGAGTAGCACGCTACTCCGGAAACCATAAAGGATTAGTGGTGAATTAGTATAGTGAAATATGAAAGTAATTTGAGTGGTGGATATTAGTCAGTTATTTGGATTGAGAAGGATAGCGGAGGGATGGAAGAGGGAAAAAGGTTTGCATTTATATAGTGCTCGTTACCCCTGATGGAATGTTGAAGCGCTTTTTTTCGGCGAGTAGCACGCTACTACGGAACCCATAAAGGATTAGTGGTGAATTAGTATAGTGAAATATGAAAGTAATTTGAGTGGTGGATATTAGTCAGTTATTTGGATTGAGAAGGATAGCGGAGGGATAGAAGAGGGGAAAAAGGTTTGCATTTATATAGCGCTTGTTACCCCTGATGGGGTGTTGAAGCGCTTTTTTGGCAATCCCAATCTTGCCCTATTCTGCTAAACCTTTGGTCACATGTCAACGCCGGTCCTGTTTAGAGCCTAACCGCAACCAATAACCTCTCCAAGCAAGGTAAGCAGCTGGGTACTGCTCCCATTTTGGCAATCTTGTGGATAAGTCGGTGAGAGATGGATAGAGACGCTGTTATTGGCTATGTACTTGTAGCACGACCAATGTCTCATACTAAAGTCTGACTCTATCCAAACCCTATCTGCACCCTCTTACTGCTGTGACTTCCTCGCCTGGGCTATGCTGCTCAGCTACACACACTTGCTCTCAAATATTCTAAATACTGGCAATAACAATATACCACTTCAGTTAATTTTCATCCATCCCTTTCGCCAGCAACCACATAATGCAATCCAATTTTTTTAAGCTGAATGGAAATAAAACTAAGGGGCTCCTTTGAGGAGGGTACAAATCACTGTGCCCCAAAGTTATGTATTCGCATCCTAGGATTCTACCCCCGGTGAGCAAAAAAGTGAAAAACCATCCACTGCACTGCTCCATGAAGAAGAGAAAAAACACACTCCCCCATGAGCAGCTAGGCACCACAAAGCCATTTACACTTTTAATGCTCTATTGAGAGATTTTACCCCAGCGACTAGTCATCGGCAAGGAGAGTAACTATGCAGATTTCCACTGAGTAAGGATCACTTCTGAGCTACTGTGTGGGACCCTTACAGCTACAACATTTTGTTTGGTAAGGCCAGACAGTGCTCAAAAAAGTTCAACAATCACAGTCACGTTCGGAACTCCGTGTCAGGTCGCTGACATTCTTTAAAAGTAGAGGTGGTTAAGATGTGGCTAATACCGAAGCATTTCAGTGTAATATAGAAAAAACAGTAATTTTTGGGCGCAAATAGTTGGCCTCAAAATACTATCAACATAACAAGAAAAGCCTTCCAGCTTCAAAATAAACGTATATATTGCCATAAAGCAACTCTGGGTGGGAACGGAGAACATGGTCTACTAGGGTCAAAACTGACATCGCTCTCCAGGGGACTGGCACTGGGCCAGACAGGTTGCTGCCGTTTTGCAGGAAATGTTTGTCTGCATTTCTCATAAATTAAACAGTGAACAGGAAACTCTCAAACGTGTGTATAACTGCTGACTAGTACAATGCTTGTTTTTCTTTTCACCAATGGAAAAAAAGCTGAAGATTCGCCCCAGATAATTCACACACTAAGCAGCAGCACCCCTGCAGCCCAGAAAGGTGATAGCTTCCATTCTGAATTCTGGCGAGCCTAATTCAACTTTCATCTTCAGTGGTCAATAAAATGAGTAGGACCATACTGAGTTTAGTTCAAAGAAGTACGTTTTTCGTGTGCGCAACATGAATAATCATTATCATCAGGGATACATTGCAACAGAAGAGACCCCAAGTCTCACTCATTGCGAGTGAGAGTTACACATTTTGAGGTCTGGTTCAACTCTCCCTCACAGCAGGCTAAGTGTCAAACCGGTTGATAAGGGTCAGCACCTGCTCTGAAATGACACTCGGGAGATTGCTCTGCAGGGCAGCTCCTGTGAGCTGGAGAGGTTTCAGGAAGCTAACTCACCAGAAGGTAAGCCTTCATAAAGACACCATCAGCTGCACCACTACTTTTTCAAAAAATGTGGATTACTTTACTGAGGTTTTGTTTTTATTCGATTAATATTTCCCCGTTTCAACACCCTCCACATACTATGCAAAACATTCAAATGGATACCCTCCAACTCCAGGAAAACGATCACCAACGCCCTCATCACCAGCAGACTGGACTACAGCAACGCCCTCTACGTCGGAATCAACAAAAAACTCCTCCGCAAACTCCAGACCGCCCAGAACACCGCAGACAGGCTAATCCTCGATATCCCAAAGCACAACCACATCACCCAACACCTCAGCGACCTCCACTGGCTCCCCGTCAAAAGAAGAATAACCTTCAAGCACGCATACAAGGCCCTCCACAACATCGAACCTTAATACCTCAACAACCGCCTCTCCTTCCATGTACCCAAGAGAAACCTCTGCTCAGCAGACCTCTCCCTAGCCACCGTCCCACACTTCTACAGGAACAGAGTAGGTGGAAGGTCCTTCTTCTACCTCGCAGCCAGGACCTGGAACGATCTCCCCCTCCACCTCCGGTGAAGCCCGACACTGCACCAATTCAGGAAAGACCTCAAGACCTGGCTCTTCGAATGACCCCAACGGAGCTGCAGAGCCCCCCCCCCCAGGGCATTGAGACCCTAAAGGGGGGAGTAGTGAGTTTTACAAAACACTGATTGAGTGATTGTTTTATCAATTCACTGGTGTCACTTTTGTTGTCATAGATAACAATGGTCATGCCACAACACTTCCAGCAATATCATATATGATAATTAGTTCGCTAAGAATTTTTAAAACTTGGGAGCCCTGCAATAGGTAAAGCTTCAACCTCACAGCTGCCTAGTAAATCAACTTTCGACTTCCTTTAGGGACATCACCTCTTGATAACTGTCGAAGTAAACCTCAGAAGACCACAAACAACTATCTTTCATTAAAAAGCTTGAACAGACATCTTTTGAAAATACAGTAGCCACAGCAATCGTGCTTTCTTCTTCTACCCATGATGCACTGCAGCTGAAGGCATTTCACTGCGCACCGCTGAAGGAAAAGCCAGAGCAATTAATCCGGCCACAAAGTGTCAACACGTTTCCTGATAAGTTGTAAAGTTTTAGTGCTCAGCTGCTGACAGAGAAACGGAGCCCTTTAAACCTAATTGGCAGCTACCAAGACCAGCACTTTTACCAAGGTCGCAGGGACCAAGAAAGGGCAGCTGTAAATAGTTTTACCACCTGTTCTGATCTAATCTGAGTGGCTAGAGCTCAGGTGTGGAGTCACAGGCAGAACCTGTCACTCTGGGAACCTATGACCTATATTTGAATCCGAGCACCTGCCTTTTCGGCAACTGGAGTAATGTGGCAACGTAAAAAACATTATGCAGTTGCCTAAATTGTGTAACAAAAAAAGTATATTTATTAGGTACATTAGGAAATGCAAACACATTATGCAGCAAAAGCTTTGGCACTGTCCTTGCTCCGTTAGGACATTTTAACTGATATAGGTGCTGCTACACAATTTGATTCCAATGCTTTAGAAATCAAAGAGGTCTCTAAAGAAAAAGAACTATTCACATGTAACACATACCAGTCAACATGGCATCACCATGACAATTAACTGATTGAGTCTCGCATGGAAGCATAAGAGCACCTATTTGGAAACTGCCTTTCAGAATAAAATAGTGCAAAATACACACACATATGTAGTAAAGATGCACTAAAAGTAATATGATATTACCATAGCTTGTTGTGGGTAGGGGCCAAAACTCACGAAAGGTGAATCGAGTTCAGCATGATGCCCCTCCATCCCTCAACAATGATAGTGAACTGCATAATACAAAGTGCATCTGCATACATTGTTTATGCCGTAGTATTTTTTTTCATGTGTATGACCTAGGAGAAGGTTGTTATTCAAAACTGGAATGCAAAGGGTTACATTTGTGCAGTAAAATAGAATTACATTGGAGATGGCTCTATTAGGAAATTGTTTCATGCATGATGTAATTCTTATACACAGGTCTGTAAGGGGCAGAAAGTGTTATCTTGTCAATTTCGCTCTACTTCGGTAATAAACTAAACTATGACCTTTGCACTGAACTAATAAATATGAAACCGAGCGTTAATTAGTACTATTGCTCCAAATACCACATGCTGTTGGGGAATGTAATGTAAGGTGGATTTGTAGAAGGCTGCTTGTCACCCGGGAGGGTATCCAGGCACTGAGTAGGTGAGAGTAGGCGTGTGGTAAGGCTGGGCCAGAGTACAGAAAGCCTTGATGGTCCCGCAAGAAGACTAATTGAAAAGCCACGTCTTCAGCTTCTTGCGGAATTCAAGAAGTGAGAAAAAGACCCTGATGTGTTGTGGGGAGGTCGCTCCAGGATTTGGCGGCTTGGTAGGAGAATGATTGACCTCCTGCTTTGCTTCCAGTGGATGCGGGGTGTGTGTGTGTGAGTGAGTGAGATGGATGCTGAGCGAAGTTATTGGGTGGGTTTGTGGAAGTGAAGTCGTTGATTGAGGTATGCGGGTCTAGTGTTGTGTAGTGACTTGAATGCGTGTGTGAGAAGCTTGAACTGGCAACGCCTTTGGATAGGGAGCCAGTGGAGCTCTCTGAGTGGTGTGGTGTGGGATTGGCGCGGGAGGTCGAGGACGTGTCTAGCAGTGGTGTTTTGGATGGTTTGAAGTCTGTGAAGATGGGTTGGGATGCCGACGTAGAGTGCGTTGCTGTGATTAGATCCTGTGTGATGGTATGTCTGGTGTCCACTGGGAGCCACTTGAAGATTTTTCATAACCTGCAGAGGATGTAGAAGCATGAGGAAGTGATGGCATTGACCTGGGACTTAATGGTGAGGTTGGCGTCCAGGATGAGGCCTAGGTTCCTAGCATGGTCTGTCAGGTCAGTATTTAGGTCCAAGTTCGGCAGGCCACCAGGTGTCATAAGATCAGCACTGTAGTTTTGTCAGTGTTAAGTTTGAGGCAGTTCTCCTTCATCCAATTGGCCTCGCTGGTTATGCATTGTTTGAAGTTTGTCTTGGTGTGATGGTGCCGCCTGAAAGGGGAAAAAAGGAGCTGGGTATCGTAAAAAATGAGCTGGGTGAAAGCTGCACCTCTTTCATTCTGCACATTCCGGCCATGTTTTAAACCATTCTATGGAGTTCAACTCCCACTTATTTGCGACATACAACTTTATCTTAAACTGCCTTTGGAGCTAGAAACACCGCTCCAACTCGGACATCAGAATAGTCATTCAAAGATAAAATACTGCAATCTTGTCCCTGATGGGCGTAACTCTTCTTGTAAAAAGAAAACACAAATTCCCCAAACTCTGCTGGAGGGCTCATATTGAATTCCCAATTAAATGGCCACATGTAAGCTGTAAGAAAAACCTTCACTGGCTCCATATTAATGGTAGAAGTATGTTCAAGGTCCGCATCATCATCGTCCACAAACTGTTACACAACAAGGCCTGAAGACCTTTCTGACATCTCTCCCACTCCATCCTCTCCTAAGAGACCACTCCACTTATCTGGAACTTACTCAACATTCTCAGCATCAAGACTTCTCCCTTTGTCATGCAAGCTTTTATAGTGTGTGGTACAGATTTTTGGAGTTCTTTCCCACAACCCTTTTTAGATACCCAACCTCTCGCTTAAATAAGTAGAATTAGCCACATCTTGCAATTGACAAAAACTCTAGTCTGAGATAGCCAAGAAAATGCCTATTTCTTTTTCTCTTTAACTTTTATTAAACAGGACCTCCTTTGTTCCTAGCTTAATCCAATAGAACGCCAACTCAATATTTATTTTGTTTATTCTTTTAGTTGTTAAATATGCCTTGTTTCTACAACTATAAGAAGCTTTCTAGATGGGGTTTTCAAATCAATGCAAACAGAATAATATTTCCTAGCGCGTTCAGATATGATGACCATTTTGGCAGTCCCCTCAGGATGTATGTGAAATGCTACTCCTTTCCAATGTTAAAAATAAGTAAACCAAACAAACTTTCCCAGTGGGGCTTTCAGGAGCACTGTTTGCAAACAATTTCTACAATGCATACGTATTGTGCAAGCGTCTCGCTAGGAAGCATTTTAAGATTCAAATGTCGGACATTAAAAAGATGCAAAATGTGTGGGGTTATAGTAATTCCTAGCCGTCCTCTTGAAATAATTGTTAAATTGAAACACTGAGCTGAAATATGAATTGGCATTGAGCCGATATAGAATAAACCACTCTTTCCACACTGCTGCAATATAGTTACAGTATTAGGCCTTTTCTTTCTACCAAAGACAAAACACAAACGACTTGCCCCAATTTCATGAGGAACAAGTACCACTAAGCATATTAAACCATTCTGTATAAAATGTTCATATAATTGGGTTTGGAGGGAGGTCTGTGCCATGATTGATCAGTAAGGATATCCAGGATAGTAATTTCAACAGCCAATGAACTTCTTTAAAACATTTAGTGCTGTGTTTATTGGTATTGATCGTTATTATTCAAACTACAGCTGACACGTGTTTCGCCCAGCGGCCAGCAGGCCAAGGCTTTTTCAAGGCAAGAATCTTGTTTGTGGTCATGTGATAGTTGAGCTCTGTTCTCAGTAGTCGTCTCCTCGGTCCCAAACGGTATGTATAAAATGTTCACCTTTTAAGTGATAAATATAACAATCAATAGATTAAAAGTGGCCTGTTATCTTTGCACAGTACCAGGTGTGGCATTACGATTCATATGCAGTGGCCTTAGTGACTTTTGAACTGTCAGAACTAGGAGTATTTCTTTGCTGAAATCTACGGATTATGCAATTCACTAATGTGGCAAACCATATCTTTGTAGATTTTCAAGGTTGCTGAATTACAACTACTTCAGAACAGTTGTCTTGCCTACATGGTATCCTGGTTGAGAGAAAACTTAATATAATTTGTTTTTTCTGCTTGGAAAAAAGATGTCAACCAAAGGGATAGGATATTGCAGTTTTACAATAAAGCATACTGTTTAATAGAAAAGGGATTGCTCCCAGGACTGAGGAGTCATTCAAGTCTAAGAGACCACTGACCCCTTCTGATAGTACATTTGCATTCCAGCTTGTGTCAGTCCTTTGCAACTAGTAAGACTAAAATATTCTGGTCTATGTTGAAACCACTTTCTCACATTAGGCACTGTGCAGTTAATAAAGGTACAACTTTTGAAGCTTCAATATCATTAATTAAGTAAAATATGCATACAAAATGATAACGTGAGCACCCATGTAGAGGAACAACTCATTATTTAAAAAACTATGTATCTAGCCTGCTGGAAATGGACCATTTACCATCTGGTTCAGTGGTTAGTCTGCCACCAAACCATTAAATCCAAGCTAGGACTTTAAAATCTCTCTTCTTCACAAGCGAATCTTTTTACATGATGAGACTGCTATATTGAATTTAACCTTAACTAAGTTTCCCGCAAGGGAACAAGCCATCATCTTCTTAGTACTTTCCTTGCACTCCCAATACCTCTCATATAAACCCAACAACAACCAACATCCTGTCAACCTCTGAAATTAGCGACCATGAACCCAATGTTAATCAGAGCATTTTGCTGATTAGACAAAGATTAGTAGCGCAGTATAAATTCTACAAAACAATATATATACATTTCTGCTAACCAATTGACCAATTAATCACACAGTATAAAAGCGTTTTCTTGTAGTGGTTGAACAACAGAAACGAAAGTTCCACCTGTATGAGTATTTTTAAAATAAGTACTAACCTACCAAAACTTCTCATTTTGTGTTAAATTTAAATATTTGAAAGGTAAAACATTAGAAAAAACCTCTCTGTTTAGCCTCCAGCTTCACCTTTGCCGTCATGCCCAGTCCGCCCAGTCCTCCCAGCCCCTACACCATTAACTGCAAGCACTTTGCAATCTATACTCCCTTCAAGGGCCTTTGGGTCAGTCTCCTTCAGCCATTGGCTGCTTTTGCTTTGGAACCTTCAACCCCCTGGATCATGACAATGTCTAAGAGATCTTGGATCAGCCAACAGGTGTCAGCTTTTTCTATTGCCTATTTATGTATGTCCTTCCACCCCACCTAAATGCATAAGGTACTATTTTACTTTGTTCCAGTAGCAGAGGGGAGCAAGCATGGAAAAAGTACATGAGGGAAAACCAAAAGCAAAACAATGCTACAGAAAAGCAATATCCATGTTTCAAATACATCGGTCTTGTGGGGAGTCCACAAATGAGCATCTCAAACTGTGCAAAACAATTGTAAAACCTATTGGCTTTGCCAATGTTTGAGGACAGAAGTTAGAGATTTTGTTTTCACCCTATTTGCCCATATTCACTAACCTTTTCATGAAAAATTCATTATCCAAAAACGTCTCTCAAGGTTTTTTTCTGCAGTGTTTTCCTCTGTCAACTTACAACATGCCAATATTTACATACATGATTGTGTTAAGCATAGTTCTCCCTTTATCAGGGCGCATACAAACACCTGTGAAATGTGTATCAGCTGAAACTGAAGAGACCGGAAATGTCAGATGAGACCGCCTGTCAAGCTTTAAAGGCAGCAAAAAACAGATGAAGGATGAGGAAGGAACTCCTGCAAAGTAAATGTACAGTAGAGCAGAGCAAAGGAACATTCCCGTGTAATTACAGGTCATTCAGCACAGGAAGAAATCTCCAAACCAGCAGAAGCCCGTCAAAATACAGGCCCAGGTAACCAGCAGCGCCTACCCAAGCCGCGCCCCAATGACCGTGGAAACACACTAGGTTCACTTCTTTATCAGGAATGACAACGCACAGTTTCGGGACCACCTTCACACCTGTCATGGCGCTAGACACCTGTTTTTAGTACAAAGTACCAAGCACATAGTTGCAAAACCAGTGCTATTTTTCTGTTACAGTCTGCGCCTGTGAAAGTGGTTGTTTTGGCACAGCTCTCGCAGCAGATACTGACCCCTCTCCTTTGAGTATTCCCCAGCAATAATTTGCACCCTCGACAAGGTCGGTGGTATTAGGCTGAGGGGCACCACAGAGCTCACACAAGGGTCAAATATGGCTGCCTTGCAAAGGGAGGGAGCAACCTGCCCTTTTGCCTAGGGAGCGAAAAGTACTTGTAAGAACCCTCCAACATCAACCAGGGCACGAGGAGCTGCTCATCTTCAGCAAAACACACCTGCAAGCAACCGAATCTGCAATACATGTTTTCTTTTAGGCAAGACAATTCTGGCCTGCAATTCGGGACGGCCCAAGTAAAGGAGGGGGGGGGGGCCCTCAACCAAGTTCTGTTGCTGGGCCAGAGTGGTCTCGCAAGGTCTGAGACAACTATTATTTTTAGCCACTGACCACCATTATCTTCAAGGCATGAAGGTTCCGAGCAGAAACACTCAGACTCACCGCCCCAGCCCGCCAGGAGCCTGTCCACCAGCAGAAAGGAGAGGTCTCTTTCAGAACATTCCTGCTCAGAAAATAAAAGGCAATAGCAGATAGTGTCTTCAATCGCAACCTCCATCTTCTACCACAGAGAACCATGGAAATAATATAGATCATTTGGGAGTCTAGCATAGCAAAAGATGGACACAATCGTGTCAAAAAACAAACAAAACGAACAGTCGTGCCCTTTAACCATAAAGTCAAGCAGCCTGCATGAACTGGTCTCTTTCAAGTAAGGAGTTTTACTTCCGGTATGCCCATATCAGTGTTGGAACATTTAAATTGCCACGTGCAGGCCTATATTTGTTACATGGTTCTGCAGAGCACTGTCATTGCAGCTAGCACGCAAAACCTCAGCACATGTGGCTTCCAGCTACTTCCGGCAGGAAGTTGACACCTACATACCTGGTAGTAGGTCTTGATGTGTCGCACCAGAATAGCGAGGTTCTGTATCCGGAAGTTGGCATCGTTGTTGACGTGCTTGTTGACCCGCTGATTTGATGGCCTTGGATCTCTAGAAAGAAAAATAGGTCATGGGTTTGCAAGAAAGGTAAATTACATTTCATCATCCATTTTGCCGAACATTAGTTCTCAGATCTCAAAATGTATTTCTCAGAATTGGACTGAAGTGCGATACAGTACTGCTGTACCTGTCCTTGAACACGTGTAGGAGTCCTGGACTTCTGCTGGACACCTCCACTTTGGTGCGAGTGCCCAGCACCAGTATTTGTTTATTGATGATTAATTACAACCATTACAATATAAAACGTCATTAAAAAGCATAATGTAGAAACAATTGAACAAGTTAATTTGACATCTATTACAATAAAGCATCAAGTTCTAGTTATTAAACAGGAAAAGTGCAAGAGCTTTGTGCATAGCCTGCAAGACTGATAGCCTGATGTATTTGATAAAGTGCCCTGATGTATTTGATAAAGTGCCTGGTGATTGGGCAGTCTCTGACGGGCTTTAGCTAATGACCTTTACGGAGGTGCCTCCTTGTGGCCCCTGGTCCAGCACATAACTGAGCTGTTTTTGCGCCAGGCACAGAAATTTAGTTTCCTGGCACACCAGGGGAATTTACTCTCCACCTAGCGTGTAGGAGTCAAGCTTTGTGGTCTCCAGTTATACCTATCTTCGACAATGCTTTTGTTAAATATTTTGAATTCATTTACCGATTTACCCCAAAGTTTCCGCTTGGGAGCTCGAAGCACGCGCTCCCTGGTTTAATCTACATCTCACAAGCAGTGTCATTTCATAGGGTGGTCTTGGGTACCTCGTCCCTCTACTTTCCATCTCTATAACCAATGTACATTCTTGAACTGCTCTTAGAACTGACGTGCTGCATTCTTATGCACTTTAGGGGGTGTATATATGGTCCGATAAATGGGACGGGGTTAAACCTTTCCCCTGTTGATAGCTGGACTCCAAGCTGATGTAGGCTGTGGATGTTGCATTAGGTCTATATAGGAATAAAGAATACTGAAATACAATTATAAAGAAATTGGAATTAAAAAATATATAAATGACCAAATTTGCACTCAATATTAAATGTAATTGCAATAATTAACTCCTTTAAGTAGTCTCCCTGTCGCAAAAATGCATTTTAACATTCCTTGCCCCATCTAGAAACTTATCACAATCTTAACTCTTTCCCTTATCTTAACCCTATTCTCCTGTCACTGTGATGCAAAACTTCAACCCATATCACAATCCTAACCCTGGTTCTAACTCCTTTTTAAGCCCCAATATCTGTGTGCACTTTTCATGTGAGTCAGAGGAAAAAGCCAATTTATATGGTGTTGTTTTGTTATAAAAACCTCAACATTCTACTAGTTGAAACAACTTTTCTTTCCATTTTCGCTATTGAGCTTTACTTTCCTCAGGTTTCTTTCAAGTTACACAATGCTGCTTTCATCGCGGGTGCCATAGGGTGGCTTCAGGTTTGTCAGATCTCCCTCCAAACAACGAGATTCTTGTTGTGCTGGGAATGAGCCTCCATTACAAAGCGGGCAGAGAGGGCATGGCATGCCGTGCTAGATGCTGGAGAAATGCTCGAAAAAGGCAGTCTTCATTCATTCTCTGAATGACGTTGAGGATTGATTTATAAAGTGCTGCGCATGCCTTTTGATTACTTCAGAGCGCTGGGATGTAAGGCGAACAGTCTCTGTGAAACAGAAGCAGGGGTCAGAGTCCAGTTGGGACTGGGGTGGAACCAGTGACTCTGGCTGGTCATCAGTCGAAAGTAAGTTTGAATAGTTTCGTTTTCAGGCACTTTCTGAACATATAGTCCTGCAGGTTCAATGCCGTCCACAAATTAAAAACCTGGTCTCAGAGACCCTCCTCCATGTTTGAGGTGCTTGTAGACTTCATCAAATATGTAATCGAAGATCAGAGATTCCTAAACGAACCACAGTAAGGCACTTTCTACTTACACAAATTTATAGTTTTTGTAACCTGTGATTTTTTTCTTCTTAGGTGGCCCAATGCGCTCACGGCTCCCGAGCAAGCTTCTGAACCTTGAAGAATATGCCCATATGTTGTTTACGTTTGAACTTAGCCTTCCTGACTTTCACGTATGTATGGTCCAATGATTCTTGTGGTCAAGGGGGTGCAATAGAGGAGTGATAAGGGGCGTAATGACACACAGGTTAATTTTTGCAGAGGACTAGGACCTTTAACCGAGAAGGCCCAGTGCATGGTGGGGATCTGAATGCCACACTGGCTTCCATTCCTAGTTGGACACATTTTTCTGGATACATCACCCATGGAGTTACCGATACCAGGAACATCAGTAACACTGGGAGGAAGGGCGGATGGTGGGGGGCAGCTGGAAAGAATAAATACTTTCAATTGTGGAATTCTGAGGAATAACCTGCCTAAATCTGTGTTTCTGCACTAGTAACAGAATATCTTTACCAATATTTCACTTGGGGATCTCGGTTTAAGCCCCAAAAGCCTCTAGGTGAAATATTCCATTTTGTAATCTGGCCCCTTTCATATTACGGGAGCCCTCGGAACGAAGGCCTGTGTGTTCATCCACAAATTGGTCAAGCATTTTCAAGGCAGGTGATTTAGTTGTTGTAGTGTGCAGGTGCTTTAGCCTGGTTATAAGGAAAGTTCTGGCCACCTTCTTCTGTGTTCCTTAACGGCTTAACATGCTTTAAATAGGTCTGTGTAATGATAGAGCCCAGGTGTGTAGAGACTAGAGAGCTATTCGGCTCCACTTGATGGCGGCACTTGAGAAAGAGGTATCATGTTTCTAAGTGTGTTCAGCTAGAAGTGTGTCCTTTAACTGCAATGTTTCCATGGGGGGCGTGGGGAGTGTCTGGATCCAGCAGGATCCTTGAATCTGTATTTTCCGATTTAGCTCAGTTGAAAAAGAAGCAGCTTTGCTTTATGCTGAAGTAAACATTGCTGGGCACTCTGTGACAGCGCAACACCACCACATGGTCGAAAGTTCATCTGGGTGCACCTGGAATTAAAGGTTCTGCTTTTCTATTAGCCGGGCTAGGGGAAGCACTCAACCATGCTCAATCGTGAAGTGGCCTAGAGGAACATACTTAAGAAACCTGTACGTTACTCATTTCTTCGAGGACTGGAAAGTACCCATTCAGACAACAACAGGGAAATTCATCCAATGGCCCTATCAACTTCACAGGTATTCAAGCTCAAAATCTGGTCCGCCATTTGCAATGGTGCAGGCAAGTTGAGAAATAAGTCTTGCTGGGTGGTCCTCCATGATGCCTGGCCTTGTATCATCCCATCCCGAAGGTATGAACATGGACGTCAATCTCTCAAAAAATGCCAGCGTTAGCAGAAACAAACTCATGCCCCCCAAATGACATCACCACACAGCTGTGTTCTTGTACCACCCACAGCTCCTCAGCAGACTCCTATTTACCACTGATGGTTTGCTGGTAGGATTTGGAGTCCGAACAAAGAGCAAGTAAACATGGTTTTAAGAGCCTTGTTTACTTTCACTCCTTTAGTTTTTTGCATGATTTGAGACCGGCAGTAGCAAGGGCTGTGCCCAGGGTACTATAGGGCAAGCCAAAGGTAACAAACTTCTACCCAGATTACCCCCAATTGACGTCCCCAGATCGAAGTACAGGTAACTGTCATGAAACAGGCTACTGTATTCAGTGTTCTCTGGAGCTCTTTTGAAAACTCCTTCCGGGATCTTACATGGGTGTATGATAGATAGTCTTGGTGTCAGCTTACTAAATGTGTTGGTAGGATGCCAAGTTTCTTTAGTGCTTCAATGACATGCGAATGGACCAAGAGCAAGCTACATGATTAGCAGTTTACTGGTGTCCGAGGTGAAGGCTGTGATATATTCTTTTAAGGGAGGTGAAGGCAGAGGTTTCATACTGTGCTTTCTCAATTTGGCTTAAGCTTTACAGTGTCAAACTTGGGGTGAATAGAAATGAAAAGTTGTGGAAGACCATCGGAAGCATGGGAGAAATAAGAGGGGTTATGCGAGACTGTCAGATATGACCTCACACACTTTACAGTTTGTCTTCAATACTATATGTAACTTCGCAGAAGTCATGACCCATTAGACCTTTATCTCAGATGATAACACACCAAAAAGGCAAACGTTAGGCAATATAAATCATGTGCTCTGACTAGCTCTCCAAAAGCCCAGTGGTAATATCAGACAAAAGGACATCACATGATCTTTGAGCACAATGGCATCACTAGAATTGGCATCATTGTGATTTAAAAAATATATAATAACCGCATGATGAATAAAAAAAAAACAGAAAGGCACTTTAGATAGGTCTGGTTAGTTACTACCTATACATTAAAAGGGTACTGCCATTATATGCCAGGAATGCAACCATAATAACATTGGAGTGTGCTATCACTTAACCATTTTCATCCATCATATGCCAGGCACGCGTGCAATCACATATACCCAAGTAAAGCCTTAAATGCCAAAACCCTGCCCCAAATACCCAGGCACTGCCTCAAATGATCAAGCAGAGCCTCCAAATGCTCAGAATAACCCCATATGATTGGCGTTTGTCCCATAAGGCTCAGTGAAGATCCATATGTGCAACTAAATAGTCCTATATGCCCAGTAAAGTGCCATCCACCTGGCTGTAGTAACATATGCTGTGTGAAGCCCATTTGTGAGGATATAGATCCATATGCACGAAAGGTACACATAGTACCCCATCTACTCTGTGTAGTACCATGTGTACAGGTACAGGCAAATAGGACTCATGTCCCAGAAATAAATTACCATGAAAGTGGATCCTGCAGAGTAGCGTGGAAGGATAATGCAACTGGGCAGCATAGTGTTCAGATCCGTGTTTTGAAGGTGGCCTCAGCGCTGAGATACCCCTGACGGGGTGATTCGGGCGCTATATAAATTAATAAATATCAAATATCAAATAAGGTGTGGGTTGCCTGGTGCACAGTTTGGGGAGAGTAGGCTTACCTCTGCATGATGGAGATTGGCAGCCCTCAACAGGCTTCCCTTACCTCTCGCATGGTTGAAGTATTTGGGCACCAGGGTCAGAGAATCTGAGGAAGTCTGCTCTGCTGGGTAGCAAGAAGGTTGCTTGTTGGCCTCTTCCTGCCTCTCTCTAATGACATGGGGCAGCCAAATAATCTTACATCTATTGTCCCAACCCTACTCCTTCTCCCGCAAATAGCACGCTTCTCAGGCAGTGAGGTTTGAACCAAGTCTTGGCCTTTGTCTCGCTCTTAGTGCTTTTACACCAGCCACTCAATAGTTATTACTTCCTTGTGGACTGTGAGGGTGGAACAAAGGGTGGAAGTAGAGAACCATTCCATGCTTGGCAAAGCCCAACTGACGGCTGAGTCACCTGAGGTAGCAAAGGGAAAGTAATGGGTTGTAGCTCCTACCACTGGTGACCACTAAGACATCCTGGATTTATTATACCAATAATCAGGCCCCATTACTCGGTCAACTATCACATATTCCAACCCAGTAAAGAGACAACTTTGTACATTCCCTCCACGAAACCGCAGATGTGCCAGTAATAATACAAATGAGACATGTATCCCAGTAATCAAGCCTACATCAAAGTATTTTATTCCTGTTAAACTGCACCGATTGGACAGTTTGCATCTCTATGACTAGGTCCAATTAGAATCAAGAGCAAATGTTTGTCAGGAAGACACCAAACGTTGAGAAAAACAATACAAGCTTTATGGTAATAACTAGATAATGTGCAACAGTCAGTTAGTTGTGTTTATTTCACTGGGACCGACGTTTAATATTTCAATTTGATATAGTAATGCAATTCAGTAATATTGACGTGGTCAACAAGAATACACATGTACATCCAGAACTTTCGATTACATACATGACCGTGAAGTAACGTAGTTAGTTTCCAATGATTGTTCAAGCCAAGGAAACAAACGCGGACTATAGCCAATATGGGTTTTGTGACAAATTACTTTTTCTAAGCTAGTGATAGTGAAAAACTATATAGTACTCTCCAAATCTGTCTGAAAAATAGTCAGAATAGTAACAGCACCGAACTGCATGTAGATTATCCGTAGATTTGATAAGTGTCCAGTCGCATGTGCATACGGTAAAGGCAATATTGAAGATTAAGCTAGCGCGGGACATCGATATGGCAGCCTTCCTCTAGTGCGGCCGATTCAATGGAGAGCCTCGGCATCAGTGGCAAGGAAGCCGGCTTGGTATGGCCTTCCCATCCCCCTGGAGGCACTCATTTGGCAGCGGAGTATTGCCTGGTGTAGCACCCGTGTCTGCAATTGTTCTTCATTGTAATCACATTGCTGTAAATGAGGCCACCCCAGTTTACGATGAGGGGTTGGCATTTTACACTGCTACTATTAGCATCAAGCTCATGCAAATGCCGAACACAAGACTATGGTTTGCATTTATTTTAAAATGCCCACAAAGCCAGATTGTGCATTTAAATGTATTTGTGTTTAAACAGAAGCTGGGATGGGTGGGGGTGGATGGGGACATTCGGGAACAAAGATGGCTGCTGGCCCTTCGAGCTCAGACTCAGCCCCGTTCCTCGTGCTGAATGTGCTGCAGCTCATTGGGAAATGTTCTGTAAGGAGGGAGTGCCTTGACAGAGCCCTAAGTGGAGTGGGAGCAACGGTGGTGAGTCCCCAGGGCCCTTCCGGCCTAGTACAGGGACAGGCATAATGCCTAAGCATGCAGTGCCAGGACTCATCTGCTGCTGCCCCGAGTGCCGCTAGTCTGGGGGAAGCACTAGGGACAAGGTGACCCTTTGCCTTTGGTCTTTGACATACTGCAGAGCCAGAGCTTAGTGGAGCGGAGGAGGAGCGGGGGTGAGCAGGGGGTGCCTTGCGGAAGGAAGCAAGACTTCCCTGGTGGTGACGTGAGCTGCCTTAGGCCACTGAAGGTGGTGCAGGACGTCGCTGGCATCACGCCAGGGCCCCTGCCCTGCTGACGGCCCTTGAGGCTCGTCCTTGGGCATTTATTACCCCCCTCTAGTAAAGGCGCGAGGCGGGCAGAGGCCTGGGATGGGCTAGCCTAGCACACGGAGGGCAACTTGGCGATCCCAGGCCTTGCGAAGGCTGTGAAGAAGGGAAGAGAAGATGTATTTACCTGGCAGGGGTACAACTCCCAGGAAAAGAAAGAGAACCCGCAGGGCACTCCCGCTGACAGGGAGGAAGGAGGAGACCCTTCCACGTTTAAAACCGGCTTTACACAGGGAGTGAACTCGCGGAGGCGGCATCAACTGATGAAGCTTCTGTCTGTCTCTGCTTTCTCTTTCACTATAGGCTCTGAGCCTCTGAGGAGCCGCAGTGCGGCTTTATTAAATGCAACTTCTATTTGAAATGGGGTGCGCTTTGCTTCTCTGTTTATTCGGAGACTTGTGCCACCAGCCTTCCTATATGTAGTTCGAAATGCGCGTATTTCACCTAATAAAGACAGTTAACCTAAATATGAACCGGAAGCCTTCGTAAAGTGCAGCAGTCGGTGCCTCGCTGCTCCCGGAAGCACACAGCACAGCTGCCAGCACTCGAGTTTGTCTTAAAAGCCATATTTTATCTCTATTTTCAAGTACTTTAACAAAGCCAGTCCTCAGAATTAATCAACAAACACAACCTATCCGTCAAATGGGAGGTGAAGCATGCATGCACACTTGAGCTGCTTCTATCTGAAAAGATAAAAACTTCGACAGTTTTAAATCAGTCTCAGAGAAGCCCGTTTACTCATCAGCTCAGGGCAAGAGGAAAACGAAACGGGGCCAGTAGCGTTTTAACCGGAACCACTGAACGCCATCGCCGAGAGCGGTGGGGCCTAATGGAAACTAAACGAACGCACCCCAGAACGAGATGCGCTCTTAAGTAACCAAAGGCAGGCAGAGTGCGTAGAGTGGTAGAACAACATAACAAAACAACACAAATCGCATATAAAACTAAAAACTCGGAGCACAAGATTAAACTGATAGATAATTAAAATAAAATATACTCATTATGTATTTACTCTAAATGTGACCATGGCCTTGCTTCCTAAGCACGTGACACGCTCTGCAAAGGTTTCAGCAGAGAGAGCACAGGAGCTGGAAGTTGGGGTTCAGGGGTGCTGCAGCACCTCCAGATATCCTTGACTGACTTCAGTGTGATAATTAAAGTTGGACATAATCAGTCTTGGAGCACTTACTGTGCACTGAAGCACAGTGTCACGTGACAGGCAGATGTGTTGGAAAAAGTGCTGATAATTCTTTGAATACGGAGAGCTATTTTACTGATACCTTCTCTAATTGCAAGTTTAGGGAATTTTATCATTTTAACTAACGACACTCTTGCTGAGGTACGGGTGGAAGAAATCCAGAGCTTAAATAAAGACACATACTTGCTTTTCAAACTAAAGAACAAACATCTCAAAACATAGGTCAGCAGCTTGGAACACCTACAGCAAGGATGCCACAGGTCCTAATGGATGCAAGCAAGAGGGCCTCTAAGGCCATGGTTTGGTAGTGAAACAATGGAGTGCCCCTCATCACCCTGGACTATGGTGCCATTACACATCCTCCACTATTGAGAACTATTCCCCTGGCATCAAAGCACAACAGAGGGATTTAAGTCAGGTGATGCTGATGGCCAGCACCCCAACCTGTAAATATCCCAGCACCACAGAGAGAGAGGGCTATATTGAGGTGAAATCAGCTAACGGAAAGTAGGGAGGAAAGCGTTAAAACAACAAATTACTCAAAAGGGGTAGAGGGTGAGCATAACTAGTTTAAAGACACCTGTTTTATGCGGAGGGTGGTATTGGAGAACGGCGGACACATGCAACAAGGAAGGAGTGGGAAATGCACTGTGTAGCTATAGAAACAGCATTTCATTTGAAGAGCTTTAGTCACACATCTGCCTTCTCGGTTATACATGCACCCCCTTACCCTCTGAAATAATTATTGCGTCCTAGGCCACCGTTTACATCATCAATATCGCTAATAGGGGCAGAGAACGTTAGAATCCAATTTTCCTGATAGTTTAGAGATGACTTTTGAAACTTGAGTGAGTGTATGTGGGCCGCCATCTTGAACTTCCTTACTGCAGGCTCTGTGGCGCGCACTCATTCCCATTCTTAAAAATCCCCGTGGCCAAAAAGCCATAAAACAGACCCCCAACCCCCAAGTAAGTCCTCCAGTGAAACACTACAAATATCATTACAATCTGTAACGTGTCGTTAATTCCCCTTTTACAATATACGCTTTCGTCTGTGCACAGACTTCTTACAGAATGAGAGACTGACACGTGATCCTGTACTTAAATGATGAATAATTGGATTTGTAATTAATGATCTGCTTTCAGACATAAAGCATGGGAGAGGTAAAGCTATCTGGTGTTGTTGAAACAGTAACTCTACTTGCATTAACAACAGTGACGATGTGTCTGCTGCACACCGCGGGGGCCGGTCTCTTCACGCTTAAACGAACAAGTGCCAGCAACTAGCCTATTTATGGCTCTGCAACAAAGTTTAGTGCATAACCATAGAGATGTGCCTTAGTGAAGGACAGGCTGTGTTTGCAAAGCACAAACAGAAGTAGTAAGAGACCAATACATGTTCAACTGAGTGGAACACCACTTCATTTCCACACAGTGATGTGTGTCAGGACTGGCACAAGGTCGTCTGCCAGATAATATGTCATCCATCCCAGAGAGGAGCGCGGTGATTCACTTACACTTCTGGATAACAAGAAGATGATATATAGAAAAGCAAAGCTGCAAGGGAATTCAGGATTCCGTCCAGAATAAAACATTAAAGTCATGGTTATCTGGAGCCAAACTAAGCTATGAACACTTTGTAAGGATTAAAATTAAAATGACCACATAGTTGACACCCAACCCAAACTGAATTGTCTCCTCACCCAAATAGGCAATATTACCATTCACCCAGGGTGTGAACAGTGGTTAATCACGGTTACTTGCGGGGCTCAGGATAAGAGCCCAGGTCTATGTCAAGGACACAACCTTTAGGGTGAATGCAGCCTCCCCCTGAGGTCAGCTGCTCCATTTATGTGCAGATCATGACGTTGTGGTCCTTGCTGCACACACTGGTCCTAGCTGTACCACTGAACAGACCATCTGAGCATGTTGTATCCTCCCTGAGACCACACACCCCTTCTTGGCGTTCCTAACTGCCATGTTCCCCAGCATCTGCTGGCATCGGAAGAATAAAGGGCTGACTTGATTCTACCAGGATCCAAACTGACGATCTGCTTGTCATACAAAGGTCTCAGCAGCGGGTGCTCAACTCGCTGTGCTAATTGACAGGTCTTACGGCCTGATGTATCAAAGGGTTTTACCCATTCTGTGTCTATTGGGATATAGACACAAGTCCTTTGGAAAATGAATCTTGGATGTCTCTTTCCTGACTTGAGGGAGTAGTAGGTGGATGGTACAGCGCAAGGCGCTCTATATTGGTAAGCACAGTTTGCCAGGTAGTGGCAGCCTATACTTCTCTCAATATATCTTCTAGCCCAAACGTCTGACTCAACTCAAACTTCTTTCTACTACTCTTTCCAATGCACTACCCTATCTCTCATCCTATACATTTATCAATATATTCTCTACATCCACACTCATTTATCCCAAACCCCATACCACTACTATGATCCCCAAAATAACCCTTTCTAGACTCTCTCCTACTCTACCCCTCCTTGCATCATTCGACACCTCTTTTACTATACCGATCCCCTAAAACAAACCTTTCTAAACTCTTCCCTCCGACTCCTCCCCTCCAAAACTCCTTTTTACTCATCCAAAAGCCTCCTCCTACTGCTAAGACCTAAAAAAAACAAAATCCTTCGCTCTTTTATCCCTCCACTATCCTTTTAATCAAAATTAACAGACTAACATGTTCACTTCTCAAATTCCATATTCAACTATACTAATTCACCACTAATCCTTTATGGGTTCCAGAGTAGCGTGCTACTCGCCAATAAAGCGTCTCAACACCCCATCAGGGTTACAAGCGCTATATAAATGCAAACCTTTTCCCTTTTCTACCCCTCCCCAACCCTTCTCCATCCAAATAACTGACTAACATATCCACCACTAAAATTACTTTCATGTTTCACCATACTAATTCAACACTAATACTTATGGGTTCCAGAGTAGCGTGCTACTTGCGTTTCAAAACCCAATCGGGGGTAGCAAGCGCTATATAAATACAAACCTCTTTCCCTCTTCTATCCCGCCACCTACCCTTCTCTACCCAAATAACTGAATAACATATCCACTACTCAAATTACTTCACATTTTACTATACTAATTTTCAACACTAATCCTTAATGGGTTCCGGAGTGGCGTGCTACTCGCCAGAAAAGCGCTTCAACACCCATCAGGGGTAACAAGTGCTATATGAATGCAAACCTTTCTTCCCTTTTTATCCCTCCGCTATCCTTCTCACTCCAAATAACTGACTAATATCCACCACTGAAATTACTTTCATATTTCACCATATTAATTCACCACTAATCCTTTATGGGCTTCCGGAGTAGCGTGCTTCAACACCCCATCAGGGGTAACAAGCGCTATATATATACAAACCTTTTATCCTCCTCTATCCTTCTGCTATCATTCCAAATCCAAATAACTGACTAACCTATCCACCACTTAAAATGTACTTGCATGTTTCACTATACTAATTCAACACTAATCTTCTATGGGTCCCGGAGTAGCGTGCTACTCGCCGAAAAAGCGCTTCGACGCCTCGTCAGGGGTAGTAAGCGCTATATAAATGCAATTACAATACAATACAATAATGAGCGAAAGGGCAATTAACCTGTTAATGCCTGATTTGATGGAAGTTGGGCCAAAAAAGTCTATTGGCACCCATTCACCTAATCCCACCCAATACAGGCAATTACACCTACTGTTTGTCTGCTTCATGTTCCTGCTACTGAACCCGAAATGCAGGCAAACAGTAATTAGTACCAGCAATCTACGCTTACTGATTGAGTAAGCCAATCTCAACATACCATCCAGGGTGCTAATGGGCTATATTAAACTAACCAGGGGTGCTTCTTCCTTGGCAATGATAGGATTCAAAGCAATACATGAAGGCTATGGGCAAACAGCTTGACGAGGCACTTGTGTCACAAAGCTATCTTACCAGCATTGTCCTGGTAGTTATACATTACATACGATAAACTAAAAATGCTCTATTAACTTTACTGTATTCAACAGCTAGAAAATATCAATATAAGCCCACAGTGGAGTTTGCAAAATGGACTGTGCAGACAAAACTTTACACACAAAAAATATATATACAATCTCCATGGAAGAAACAACTAAAGGAATTGCGTAGACCACCTCAAAAGCAGACAGCCTAGCTGGCAAGGGGGCGTGAAGAATGCAGACTTAGCAAAACCAGCCCTAAAAGCGCTTCACTGATTACTGGTCGAGCAGAGTGGCCTTGCAAACCTATCACCCACAAGGTAACTACAAGTAGGACTCGAAATGTACAAAACAAAACATCTTTAAATAGAGCCACCAAACAGCCACCTCCACTTCAAAAGCATAGCACTGCTTCAAAATTCAGAGGAATGTGGAAAACTCACGTAATGCAGAAGGACCTATAAATGATATCCGTTAGTGCAATTTCTGGCTAAAACAATTATGCATACAATCTGATAAAAGATTCCGGTGAAAAATTAAAAATCGAGTTAAACTAATGTGCATGCAGTCTTTTCGTGTAATATATACTATACAATATTCTACAATTTGCTGTGCGGACCACAGTAAAGGAAGTAAAAACAATGTAACTCAACCGCTACCATTGTTCTTGATTTACCAATATTTACAATCACAATCCAGAAGAGGAGGCAATATTTCTCACCACCACCATTTGTGCTTCCATGAAGCTTATTACTCATGCACATTAAGAGTAGTTGTTGCCCAGAAGACATAGCAATTTAGCAGAATATAAAGTACATAGGGTGTTCATACTCAACACTGGTAAGCCATAGCCATAAGAAGGACACTACTACTGAAGGTCTGCACTTCGGGCCTAATCACCCCTTAGATGAAGCTCCATCTCATGACGCAAAAAAAAAAATCTATTAAATCCCACTATTCTATATGGACTGCTTTATGTTTGACATCAGTACGGTAGGTCTATACAGAGAGTCGTCCCCCCCCCCCCCCCCAAGAAGAAAATCCATCCTCTTCATTCCCTAAATCCTCTATGCTCACTCACATGGTGAGATGAAAGGTTCATTTTGGTTCCTAGTGTGTCCTGGGGTTGATCCATCTATTACACCGGCCTAGCTTTTCTTAATAAGCCCGCAGTGTCCATCAGATGCAAAGTTGCCCACTGTCTGTCTTTGCACAGATATGTGGTGGGGCATCCACAATTCACTGGACTGAGGGTCGTATGTCCCATACTAAAATGGACAGCTTGAATATACTCATGGGACACCCTTAGGCTGAAGCCACAACACAGATACGTTCACAAAACCTGAATAAATCTTGGTGTCAAAGCAACTCTGTAGCATCCGAACCTCAGCACTGATTCTCGCATAGATCTCTTTAAACAGAGAGCCTCAGAACGAGGATCACAGAGTGGGGTTGACTGTTGCGGAGAAGGACATGAACAAATTAACAGTGCAATGAGGATTACTGTCGGGGTCGACTAAATTACACTGCAATGTACGTCCAAATTATGCAGCATATTTGACTGAATTATACATTATGCAGCACATTCTAGTTTTGCTATAATCAAAATGTCTTTTAAAACAAGAAAAACTCGCAAATGAGGCAACTAGGACAAATGCAAGCAATGCAGCACTGAATGTCCCTCCTCACTTCAGTCACAGATGTACTGAGTAACTATTACCAGTCGGTTCCAGTGGGGGCTGCCACAAACAAAAAGTGGTGGGCGGGTGGAGGGTCGTTTAATAATAATTTTAAAAAGCTTACCTGAAGCTGCCGGCCGTCTTCCGCATCGCGCCTTGGTGTTGTTCTTCCTGGTCGCATCACAGACTCCCTGTGCAATCCCCGTGCTGCTCTCATGCTATGAGAGCAGCGCAGGGACTGGCCTGAGTGGGCTGCTTTGACGCTCTTTTCAGGACAGGGAGTCTGTGCTGTTTCTTCAACCTGGCTGTTCAATACAGCCAGGTTCGAGAAACCTAAGTGCGCATGTGTGTTTGGCCGGCCTGAGATAGCCGGCCGGTCAAACACACATGTGCACTTAGAAGTGCACAAACCAATCCTCCGCCCCCCTCCCATGGCCCTGGCCCGCCCCTCGCTACACACGCTGGCTCAGCCAGCAGGTGAAAAATAAAACAATAGAATATCGTTTTATTTTTTACCTTCTGGCTCTGAGCCAGTCGGGTGACACTCCCCAGCCATTGCGGAGGAGTACGATGATACAAGGGAAAAAGCCTGTAAGGCCAAAAACAAACTAGGATACTTCTGGGCACTGCAAAACATCAAAGGTAGACTTATCTTTCTTGATGCAGGGGAGACCACCATTTCAGTGTAGGGTTCCAAGTGCACGATGTCACTAGCCGTGAAGCAACCTCATCGGTGAATCACTCCTTTTATTATACTAAAGTCTGTGTTCCACTTCCGTGAACATCAACAAGGACCATTGAGCTGCCATGGTTTCCCTCATACCTTTTTTCTATATTGCCTAATACTATACTGCTTAATATAGCAGTCCCAGCCAAAACCAGGTTCATGAATCCGCTTTGTTCACCCAGACCGCTCATCTCTCCATGAACAGAGCCAAAACTATGCCCCATTCAAAATACCCAGACAGCAGAGAAAGGAGTACCCTCCTAGCAGTGGGCAGTAATTTAGTACAGGAGCTGGTAATGCTATATAAAGTGTCACTGTTCGATGTTACACTAGCTTTTACCTTTTTCTATTCAGTTGTTTGTTTCATGCTGTTACGGTGTTGTCTACATGTACAGTGCCTGCGTTAGTCGCGTGCTGATCCTTTTGCCAGCTGGCCCTTCCTACTCTACGTGCTGAGCCTTTGCTCTTGGTGAGGCGCAAATCCAACACGATGGTGGTGAACCCTGTGCTAAGTCTCCTTTAGGCAATATACTTCCTGCCACCTAGCGCCTCAACTTAACTCAGTACACCTAAGCGCGCTCTGCTAGGCAAGAGACTATTGCACACAATGAGCATCCAGTGACTAGCAAAATCCTGCAGTATTGGCCACATGCTCTGCAAACTGACATAAATGTGCTCATTTTAAAATACATATTAGGAAGGGAAATGTGTTCGTTTTTGTTCCTAAACACAAGCTGTTTTTGAAGGAGGTACATGGGCCCATTTTACACTGTAAATTTATTCTAAATATTCAACACTATTCCGGAAAGTGCAATCACTACTGTACAGGGGCTGCTCCTCCACGTGGGCATCGGAGCGTCACCCCACTGCTTCCTCGCAGGGCGAGAAGCAGAAACGTAAAATGGTATAAATACCATACCATTTTACGTTTCTGCTTCTCGCACTGTGAGAAAGCAGAAGAAGGGTATGCCTGGTTGGGGGGCGGGCGGGTCGGGAAGGAGTAGCTAGCCCAATGTTATGGGTGCCGACTGTTTGGTCGGCCCCAGGGACGACCAAACCAGTCATAGCACTCTGTTTTCTCCATGTAGGCTGCTGCACAGCCTGCATGGAGAAAACGGCCTCCCCATAGACGCCTGTACGGACGGCGTCCAAGCCAATCACAACGCTGCCATTGCAGCGTTGTGATTGGCTGAGGAGAGGGAAGCTGCCTGTTTCTGCTTCCTGTGAGCACTGAGCAGGAGACGCGACGCGGGAGTCCGGGACCGGAGACGATGGTAAGTTCTTTTTAATTTCTTTTTATTTTTATTATTAAATTAACCCGCGACCCCCCTCCCCGCGCAACCCCACCTCCCACCCGCGAGTCATACCAGCCGCGATTGCTACTGTACCATTTACCACTGCAGGTGGACAAACTGTACTCTATATTAGATCAGAGAACTCTGGGTGAGTACATAGTAAGGGCTCTCATTGCCATTACTAGCACTTAACAGAGCTGGTGCCTGCCTCGAAAGAAAAGCACCAAATCCCAAAAAAATACAATATAGCTTCTGATGCAGTCCACACCAACCTGGATGCAGTTCGTCTGTGTTTATTAAGTTTTCATAGAAAAATAACAAGGCCTATAAGGTATATATGTATATGCAATTGCGCAGAGTATAATATGCTATTTATTATCGTTAATTGTCGGGAGGGTCCACAACTATAATCTGCGCATCTGCATATATGATTTATGTCATGGCTTTTTTTCTTGTATTTTTTTTAATTTTTATTTAACCAAAGCGAGCATGTACGGGGTAAATATTTATACAGTAAGATAAAATCATATTAAAGAGGCCTCCTATTAGGAGTTATTTCCCTGCACCATGTAATTGTTACATGCAATCTGAAACGCAAGGGTCAGGGAGTTTTTTCATTTGAATTTTGCTGTACTGTTGTAATTTATTTTGTATATCAGTTGCTCTACACAACGCGTTATGGACCATATTTATTTATACCTATACCACCATGATATATATATATACACATATATTTATATATTCTCTCTCTCTCTCTCTCTCTCTCACTCTCACTCACTCATACTGCACCTTCATCCAGCTAACTAAATTATATATTTTCAAGCTTTCATGAAAAGATTTCACTTTTCCAGGCAGGAGCCAAATAAGAATTTGAAAGACACATACACAAATGTTGGCTCGGCAGGGGCATATAGTTACACCAGACACACAAATAAACATGCCATGAAATACATAGGGAGCCACTGACAGCCCAGCAGTGAAGGGATTAAACGCCTTCTCCAGGAGGCCTTGTGGGACTCAGTTCCTCGGTCTAATGCTGGATAGAGAGAATCCCCTTATGACGACCACTACCAGACTACAACGGAGAACACCTGTGTGCAGGGCACCTGTGAACCACGAGGTTGCATCATTTACAGAACAAACAAGATGATGAAACTGGCACTTATTGAAGAGGTACAGAACCTTAGACAAACCCACCATGACACTGTGATTCCCCAAGCACATATTACTCCAAGACTGCCTGATGGCAGTACTGACAACCTCAATGGTCAGTCAATGGACCTCAACTGCACCATCCAGAGCTACTGCCCTTATAACCACGATGCCCCTTCTGAATATCACCCACTCTATTATGGGCAGGGAATGGGGTCTTGAAAGTGCAAATCTGAATAGGTAGGGTCAGCATGCCCAAGACAGAGACTGGGGACACCAGTAAAAACGTCTGCCATCCAGACCCTCTCATAAGAGAGAAATTTACTCCTGTGGGTGCATCACTCATTCCATATTCAGCCTAGTCTTAGCAGCGCTGTCTCGAATATGGACCCATAGCGTTTCGCCAGATTCTCAATGGGAACAAGGGATTCTGTCCGGATTGTGAATCCTCATGGATTGACTCACATTTTCTAGACACTGGCATAAGCACCAATTAGAGCTGAGCCTGTGAGCTGCGGTAGCGGGGGAAACCATCTATAATCCTATTGCTCCATGATTTTCATCATTATCTGGGCATTTCATCGATTTCTCTGGGGGAAACACATGACACACCATAACTAGTTACCCAGACTTAGATGACCCCTTTTAACCAAGTTGAAAGAGGTCATCTCGCTCCCACTGCTTGAAGACCCTCTCACTTACAATCTTGCCCGGCATTCAAAAAGTCCAGGTTTCTTTGACTCTGCGTCATCTCATGTCTGATCTACAGGTGCAGAGATGACCAAGTGACCAGGACCACCAATGGGAATCAGGTGGTGAAAGTCAGAGTAACACTTGCCCATCACTCCACTTGGGCCTCAAAGGTCCCATCATTCCTTGGATAGTGGCCTGTTCCACTGGCAGTGAAAAGACATTCATTGGCGCTCCCTAAAAAGAGCGGTAGGGCGGAGCCTCGCTCCACGGAATGTGCCCACTGAGCAAGCCCTCACTACACGCAACTGGTCTGGAGCTGGCACAGAACATTCTCATCTCAAGCACACATTGCCACTCACTGACCAATTAAACTCTTGGTACAACATGAATCATATCTGGTACATTCCATATTATTTGAAACAACCATTGCATTTTAAATATTAAAAAAAAAAAAAAAAACGTTATTGTGGAGGTAGCTGATTTTTTAGTGGAATCTCTCACCACTATAAAATCTCCACTGAGCACACAACACACATTGGCCACAGGCTGCTCTTTTAATTCCGTAACCTGGGCCATTCAAGAGATCAGTGGCTTCCTGGGCTCCTCCTCATGTCACATTAGAAACTGCAGAATTGTTGTGCCGTCACTAAGTCGGAAATTGGATCACTTTGAAAGCACTCCCTTCCATGACAGCTATTGCCTCTGTCATAAAGCACTCATTTGAATGTTCATAGAGTCAAAATCCTTAAGCCCCGCCTGGAACTGGTATTGCAAGCAACTGTTCCAGAGACAGGACTAAACAAGTGTCGCAATATGTTTTCTCTAGAGCAGAAGTTTTATCCATGTGCTCGTCACTACAATTGGGGCATCTGGAGTATTGTATGCAGGTCTGAAGGCAACATTTCAAGAAGAGTATAGATAGGCTGGAAACAGACGCTTAACAGCCACTGAATTGGTGAAAGGTTCAATTCACAAGACACGTTCAAAAATCGAAATAATGTTCCTGGAGGCGAGAAAGAGCAGGGGCCTATGATGAAAATATTCACATTCTCCAAGGGAACAACCTCAGAATAGACAGCAGAATTGTTTTCACGACAAGTACGCATAGAACTAGAGAACACCAAAAGATTAGGGCAGATGGCAAACAGAGTAGGTACATCAGAAGTTGTGGCATCTTAGAAACCAAAGTACATGCAAGGACCATCCTCCCAGCTGAAGGGGTGGCGAAGAAAACACAAGGCCTGATACAGGCACAACGGAACAATAACACCGACAAAGCAAAAGTAGAGCAAGGAGCCATTAGGGGCGGTAACGTTTTGGCCAACAGTGCTGATTTCCCTTTAAACCAAGACTTGTAAATAATTGTTAGTTCAGAATCCTAATTATAAGCCTCGATATATTGATTCAGCTGTGGAATTTTGCAGGAATAAAGTCCCCAGTGAGAGACCAACTGCTTATGCAGGCCTGTCAGCACTGAATGAGTAATGAAGAGATTGAAGGTTGCAGCAAGAGGCAGACCCACACTTCCTGATTGGTTTTTACCAATAAGCTCCCAAGGCAACACAATTTACACAAGGTTAACAGGTAATCCACATCAGCACATACTTCATTCACTTGGGCGCTTTTTGTGGCCAAACATAAATCACATCTTAGGTGTGCAGAACGCAATTATCTCGATGAAGTTCGCACTGGGGCCAATTCAGGTTCAATTTCTTCATTGGAAGTTTCAGACCACAAAAAAAGACAGAATTCTATGTGGGATAGATTGCCTAGTTGCCAAGAAGAGTGGCTTCATTAGTTTGGCCAGCGGCCTTCAGCACCCTTGACCAACTTTATCTGTGCCCACAGTCTGCCTAAGCAGGCGGCCATTTCTCTAAAAAGGTATTTTTGCAAATTATTCAAAAAGATCCAGACCACTGGCATGTCCATGACAACAATGAACAGGTGATAGAGAATACCCAAGGATTGAAATGTCAGGGTCTTGGGCATACCAGCAGGAGTAAAAGGAGAGGATGCAGGAGTACGTTTGGTAACATTTCTGTGATAATTTATCAATCAGCTGGAGAGTGCATTCATCCAACGCCATGAGGGCCTACATAATGACACGGGGAGGGAACTCCAATGCTTTTCAGGCTGGAACAGTGATAGCTGCTGCAGAGAACCACAATGCCAGACAGCAAGATTGAGAATAAAACTGAAGAAAGACAAAACAGATGATCAGTTGGCTAGGAAATGTTACCCAATCGCAGTCTGGCAATTCAGAAGAATGGAGCTCTGCATGGCATCAGGCTGTACTGGGTCTGCAACATCGAAATGGGACAGGCAAGGGTTCAAATACACCAGAAGAGATTTACCCTTTTGTGGGAGCAGTAGTTGTAGAGGGCTTCGTGGACAAATTGAGATGAGAGAATATGGCAAAGAAAAAGGAGTGATTCACTCCATTCTACCTGCACCGGCCAGACAGCGGGTACACAACTTTTGCTTCCACCCCATACATAAGGCAGTAGATTAGAATTGTTGCACACATACTTTTTAGAAGGTGATGGTTCAGGCATTTTTTTTAGTATTAATTTATAGATAACCTACATCCTGCATTTTTTAGGTGTTGTCTGCAACTGCGCATGGACTCTCGCTGGCGATAGATATTACATACAACAAGGTGTTTGCAGCCACCCATTGCTTAACATTTGTTGGCTTCATTGCAACTCTTTTTTTGATGCTAATTGGCCAGCATGTGCTGGCTTCACTTTTTCTTCTTTCAGCTGAAGCGTGGACCAAGTACTGATTGCTTCAGCTCGATTGCTGTCCTTCCGCTGATCATGCTGCAACGGAGGTACCACTGTTGTCCTTGTTGAACCGCTTGGCATTTGTAGCTATGTTTTACTATGCCAGACAGACTTCAAAAATCCCTTTTCACATTTGGCATGGATGTTTATTGTGACACTAGACGTTATCTGCTTTTATTGCGATAACCGATGTTATCTACTTCTAAATGTATTTTCACTAAGATATTGTCATGAGCCCAATTGCTTTCTTTATTTGACAGGATTTTTTTGCCAAATGTCACTTTTTTTCGTTTTTTGTGCATATAGAGATTAAACTCATTTACTCAGAATCATAGGGGTGTTGTGCAGAGACCTAACAAGCATTGGCAAAGCCAATAAGTGTCGCCTTAAAGACAACTGTCTCTACCAGAGCCTTTTGTGCCTACTGCACAGCATTGGCACTGCCGACTTTGGCAATGATTTGTAGCCATAATGTAATGCAGAGTGGCTGCTCTGTAGCAATGGCTAAAAATATATATATTTTTTTTAAAGGACTATAATGTATACAGCGCTAATGCACTTTAGGAAAAAAAAAAAGCACATTAGTCCTGGCTGCGTCATAGTGCTTGTTTTAGCCACACTCCAAAGCAACTGTGCTACTGTACAGCATGGCTACAAAGCATTTCCAAAGCCAACAGCTCTCCCAGGCGAGACCCATTGGCTTTGCCAATGCTTGTTCTGTTTCTACTAATTACGTGATAAACTGGCTAATTTTAAGGTGTTGATCTTTTGTAAGATTAGAAGTAAATCCAGCCCAGCTGAAGTACTTAAAGTGAACTGTACCATAGTTCATAATTTAAACTTTCAGTAACAAGGCACTGCTTCAAAATAAAACATAAGTGTGCACTTTAAGAGAATATAAATCTCTGCTAGTTTTGTCAAACCAAGTAAACAAAATCAAGAAAAAACAAGAGAATGAGGACTCTTTTACATGGAAAAACTACGTCTAGAAGGTTAACCCCCAAGAGCTCAGAATGTCGCCATGTTTGTACATCCATGACACTCGAGTTAAGTGTTATCTATAACAGTAATCTTGTGTTTATCAAGAACCCTATAGAAAGTGACCAGAGCAGGATGTGGCACACCAGAATAGATCCAACACATTGCTGTCCTAACTGTTCAGATAACTTCCTCCCTCTCAACTGGAACTGCTTTACTGCAGACGATCCAACCACACAATGTTTGACCGCGCACATTTAAACAGCCTTCCACTCTGCACTCACATCCTGCACCATCTCTCTTTTTCTCCTTCTGCAAGGTCCAAGTGTAAAGGAACCAATAAGATCTGAGCCCCTCTAGTTCCACAACTCAAACATTTTCACAGTCCTGGTACTTTTATTTATGCACTTCAATCACATGTAGGCAATTGACATGTTCCTTCAAGGTAACTCGCTTTTACGGGTTGGAGTGTAATAATGCATTTCGTATAAAGAAAACAAAAGTGAAAGCAATTTCAAAGGACCCATTCTTCAGCATCCTCTTGTCTGCTGATCTGCGCTCTGAAACCCCGAGATGTGTGTTGCTCCTAGCCCAGCAACCACCACCAAGCTCCCACCCGCATCCTGGGAGCAACTTGCGCTCCCAGGCAGACTGAGAGTCTGTGCATGCTCTCTGCAGCCCCAGCTGCGAGCTTCACTGTGCATGAGGGTTTGGCCGGTCTCAGGCGGCCGGCAAACCCTTATGCGCAGTGAAGGGAGTGCCCATTACACCCCCAGCCCCCCACCACCCAACCCTCCACCAGCAGTGTCATCCTCTGGACACGCCCCCAAGACTCGTCAGAGTCCTGGGGATTAAAATAAAACCGATTTAAAACCGGTTTTATTATCGTTTTATTTGCTGGTGGTGGCGGGGGCGGTGCTCCTCTGCTCTATTGGAGCGGCCGCCGCTGTCAGTAAGACTGAGGGGAGGGGGTGTGCTTCAGATTTTCCGACAATCAGGCCGACATATAATGTATAAATACATTATAGGACAGGAAGGGTGCATGAGAGGGGCCTAAGGGGCAGTGGAAAGGGAGAAGAAGCGGATTGGTAGGAGTACAAAGAGTGTAAACAATATTTTGTAAAGTAATCAATATTTTTGAGGACTATTAAAAACAGAGAGTGTGTGTGTGCGTTTTTGTCTGTGTGTATGTAAAACTCCCTGCTGAAATACGACCGATTTCTCACAATGTCCGACTGAAAGCACCTGTACCCAACTACTTATCAGAAAATACATTTATTGGGGGGGGGGGGGGTATTGACGGAGGGTATTGAAGCTACACCCCTGTGCTGTGCACAATAACTACCTCTGCAAGAGGTTCCTGAGGCGGATCTCGCAGTAGACTGTAACCCTCCTCTGCACTGTACCCCTTCAGAGACAGGGCCTCCAGAAATGAACACCATGTTCTGCACATACTCCGTTCTCGAAGAGGACATTATGACACAGGTGATCTCTTTAGTGAGTGAATGATCAATAGTGTATTGACCACTGCACTCTCCTGAAAACGAGGCCTTGGCTGCTTCTCGCCAGGCTCTTAGAAGCACATGAAACATGGCGTGTCACCGCACATCATTAACAAATACATGGCATTTAAAATACTAAATCCACGGTCACGTGGTCAATATGACCAAGCATAATATAACGTGTTTTTATAAAATGTAGCTTCAGCTGCTAGAAGGTTACCTTGGCGCTGAATTACCGACGTTTATTAAACAGTTATTCAACTCGATGATAATCGTTTATCGACCTCAGAAGGATGAAAAGCTGGGATTTCAACCTATAACCACAAGGTCAAACAGAGGACCCTGCAGGGAGTTCACCGGGCCACCAGACACAGCACTTCGAAGTCTCAGAATCTTATTGAGGCGCTGGGGCACCGCCCCCTTTGTTTGCCTAGTCCCACCCCATCAGGTCTGAGAGACTTTGCGCCAGATCTATGTTGGTGATAACAACTGAACCATCTCCGGCGGCCCCTCGACAAAGCCACCGCGCCCGCCAAGCAAACAATGAATCTGCAGGGAAGGATGTGGTCAGAGAGACCTGCGCTGAAGAGACAGAAGGGTAGAAACCAAACCCTTCGTGTTTCAAGAGGAAAACCACAAAGTACACTTTTTTTTTCTTCAAAAGACATACATTTTTCAAATAGATTTTGAGGGGTCTCCGTCTAAATCGGTCAAGCCTTAAATTAAAGAGGCGAAACCTACTCCGCGAGCGAATGTGAAACCCTCTTTGGAACTGGAGCACCTGCACCGAAAACCCACGCCGAGTCCCTGCGTGTAAACGAGCCGCTCACTAGCATCAAACTTTAAAGGCACACACATGGAGGCCGGAAGGGGCGTGCTTCGGTTGACTGAGCCGGCGCACAGGTCGCTAAGCAGTGCGTCCCGGTATGCGAATGCGAGCGGAGTGGCGAGGCAACACGGAGAGAACCAGCTAAAACCAAATGCTGTCCTGCACGAGTGGCAAGCTGCGCAGAATGACAGAAAGAAGAGTTGGTTTCGTAATTTTAGGCTCTGAACAGCTGAAGATTTGCAGGTGCTTGCACTCCATGTGCATTGTACCCGAGTGATCCAGTCTGTATGTTTCTTACAATCTAAAAACCCACCTGGAAACCAAGTGCATAGCATGTATGTTAAATAAATGTGTATCAAAAAAAGAGAGGGGTCCTACTCACCAAAGGGACAGGACACCAAATGACACTAAGTCAGAAACAATTTCCCTTTGGGTAATTGTTTCTGACTTCGTGTTAAATAAATGTGAAAATATATCAGCTGCAGCTCTATTTTTTCCCAAACCATAAAATAAACAGGGATAAATAGGGTTGGAATGACCCAAAAATAAATATAGATAAATGCAGCTAGAACTGCTTTAAAACATACCATAAAATAAGGAGCCCCACTTATATAACGTGACCTATACCTCTGCACTTCACTAGAAACCGCGTTAACCTACCAAGTTATCTTACCTTAAATTTAAAAACACAGGACACTTACACTAAACTATCATATAAACTATTGTTGTGCAAGAAGGAAGAGGAATGCGGCTTGAAAAGCAGGTTCAGTGTGTATAGGAGCATGTCAGTCACACTGCGATGCTAAATAAAATGAATGCTAAGGGCATGTCTCGGGAGGTCACGAGAGACAATGGCTGTCCATCCCACAGCGGGGGACCATATCAATTACTATAACAGATATACGCAGACTACAACACCAGAAGTCATTTGTAGCTGTCATGAAGGGACATGTAGGTGAACTCAGGAAAACACAATGAAGTGATGCTCCCTTATGCCAAAAAGGTGTCCACAAAGAGATCCCAAGTGCAAAACACGTGGAAGCAGTAGTTAGTCCTTAGGTGAAAACAAAGGATTGTGCCCTGAAAACCTGACAGAGGTGTAATTGCCTCTCACTCTCTCTTTAGCAAGTTAACTTTTTGGTAGGACGACCTAGGCCTTCTGTCTTTCCAAAATTGTTTATTTTTGACTGAGATGATCTATTAAATATGCACAAAATTGCTTAAACACTCTGATTAGAGCTTTCATTTGTTCACTTAGGGGATTGGTAGAACATTAGATTATAATTGGTATGATTGAAGTATGATAGAATAAGTGTGCCATAGGAGTCCCAAAGGGAAAATTTGGTTTTAACTTTAAAGTTATATAGGTGCTCTGTCCCTTTGGGTCGTTAGAGCCCCTCTCCTTGGATTCAATGTTTCCAATATTGATACAAGAGAAAGCTTCGGAGTAGGGTTTTAACAACAACCAGGGCTGAACGTCAGCCTTTGATGTGTACTCTATATATTACTCCTACTAAAAAGGGCAAGAATGCAGCACTTCTGGGAGGTGTAGCGGCTCCAACCAGGGCTGCATGCTAGAAATCCATGTAATGGAATCAGTGGCCTCCGCTTTCAGCGCAGTACCAGGTAAATCAACACTTATCAGTGCAGTTCATGGCATACAGCCTACTTGCCCATCTGAACAGCAGACTAAAGGTGAGCCAGGGCAGAAAAAAGCAGAAGAAAGAACAGGTATGAGTAAGAGCATCTGTTATTGTCCTAACACAAGGATAACCACGTGGTGGTCCTGCTTCTTTTCTTCTATATGTGAAGGAACAAGATGTAGCTCAATCACGCATCACTGCTGGCGAGCAGTCGATTCTGCTTTTGTTTAGAAGAAGTGCAGAGTCCTTTGGAGAACCTCTGGGACTTTATCCACTTCCCACTAATGAACTTGTCTGATGCTGCTATTGCTGCCACCATGAACCATAGGCCACGAAAGCTCTGTTAGCGTTCGTGGCACCTCTACCCTGCTCCCTTAGGCCATGACAGTATAGAGAACCACTTCGTCGTGATGTTAGCACACTTCTTCCGTCCTGAAATGGGAGTTGCCATGATTTCCTGAGAGACAAGTTCACTAGGCAACCCGCGGACAAGTTTACCTGTGCGTGTGAAGCAGTGATGATATTATAATAGCGGCCATGTCCACCTCATATCAAGATTATTCCTTGTAAGGTCTGTAGTAGGAATCTAAATATTTAGGCAAATGTTGCTCAATTTGTTAATTGCAGCTCATCAGAACTGCACGTGCATAGGCTGGACATACATGGATGTGGACTTTTCGGTACAATATTTTGCCCAAAAAGTCTATATATTTAGCCTCCTTGTATGAAGAATAGACAGGTGAAGAAGTCAGAATTTGGCACCAGGTAAGGGACAGTCGATTTACATGCAAAGGGGAGGGAGAGTAGATTATACACCGTCTTCGTAGGGGCTATGTACTGTGGTCTTGTTTACTGGCAACAACTGTGGCAGTATGTAGTTACAAATGCAAAAAGAACAATTGATGGACAGAATGCAGAACAATGTCATACATTCAACCCAGTACAGAGATCTGGGCCTAAATCCATCGTTTTTTTGCTCCCCATGCCATTCCAGTTTGAACCCAGCCGTATGCAAATCAGACTTGACCCTGCTCCCTATGGGAACAGTCCAGCCCGAAATGCCAGGCCAGATCCTCCCTGGACTGGAAACAAGCATCCTAGGACCGGTTTCAGGGTTTCACCCCTCATCAGCCAGGCTTGCTGGACTCCAGTGGCATGGAGAGCAAGGGACGGAAATTTTTAAATTCATGCAGGGGTTGAAAAGAAAAGTAGTGTTTTTTGCATAAGCTTTAAAAGTTAGGGTGTCACGAGGGTTGTAGCCACAGGAGTAGATTTAGTAGCAAGAGAGGAGGGAAAGTATAGAATCCATCTCTGGGTTACAGCAGTCAGCACGCCATCCACTGATGAATGGAAGTAAGACAGACACATGCGACTGTAGAAGTGATGTGAAAGTTGGGAATGAAGGTGTGGGTGTCATCTGCATATAGGTAAGAGACAATAAAAGGTATTCGGTCATCAACCTAGGTGGTATAGAAAGAAAAAAGGGTCAGGGTCCGGAAAGAGCATTAGGGGACGCCAACAGTGGCGTGGGTGGTAATCTATTGGACTGTCAGGCCAGCGGCCACAATGGTATGATGAAAAAGAGTTAAAGGAAGAGCATGCCAAGGGACTTTGAGGTGCCAAGTAAAGTATGGTGGTCAATCAAATTAAATTATAATGGGTCTTTCCCATACTGCGATATTCATACTCATACTACATCACTTTCTCTGAAACTTCGAAAAATGTACGTACATCTGAAGCATGATTTTATGTAAAAAGATGCCATCCACCAGATCCATGTACAGCCCCAGTTTGTCTTCATTTTCGGTTCTGCATGGGCCAAATGTTTTCACCTATTGGGAAAGAAGAAATAAACATATTACTTAAATTGAAAGTAGCTCCTTGAATGTGCTAAAAGCAAGTCACCAGCTTGTAAAAAATACTTTTTCCCCTCTAAAATCGACTTGGCTTCTAAGAAAATAAATCGGAAATTCATATTTACAAAAAGCTTATTTAACTCGGAGGCTTTTTGTGCCTTCTAGAGCTAGACAATGCATGCACCTGGCGGCTGCTACTTCCTGTTTTTCAAAAGTGAACTGCTTTTCGTTTCCTACAAATGTAATGTTTGCATTTTAGTTTTACTCAAAGCTCCCACGATCTTTATGAAGGCTTTCTTGAAAAAGTAGAATCTTGCCTCTATTGTTACCCTTTCGTACGTTAAGGAGTTCCTTTTGTAACCCTGGACGGTATCATGTGTCGAAACATGCAACTGCAGAACACACCTAACTATCCCCAGGATGTGGATGACAAATAACGGACATGACGCATCAACCAACTAATCCCCATTTACGTACTTGAAAAAGACCAGCCCCCATGATTATTCACACACCTTCTTCGAAGCCAATAAATGCAGTGTGGCTTGAATATGGTTACTGCTACTTGGGTTGTTCGGCACAAATCTACAGCTAGTGTAGTCCCTAAGCACTTATGTTACCATGCCTGAATTTGTTGCAGGCCAGAGCAAGCACTCTCTGTTGAGCAAGAGTGGTTGAAGGGTGGCCTGGGTGGAAGTGACTGATGATGTGTGTGAGGCTCTTAGAAGTCCTTGGAGTCATGTGCACAGACTCAATATACTTATGATAAAAATGCGTGTACAGAGACGCAAGTGAGGCCAACTGCACGCTTGCAGAAAAAAACAGGTGAAGGAAGATTAGGACACTAAAACACACCTATTGACTATCATTTCTCCTGGGCTGAACATGCCTAAAAGCCTGTACAAATTATACTGTGGTGTAGCATTTGTATAGCACTTACTCCCAGCGATGTGGGGCTTGTGGTAGTCCTTTAGACCCTCAGTTTTTCGAATGAATTATGTGTCATCTTCATATTCGCAACACGCAAGCCTAGATGATCTGACCAGACCCTGAATACGAGGGGCTGCTAATCTGAAACTTTTATGTAAGAAGCAGTGGCGGCCGGCACAGGAAAGGGTGGTGAGGAGGGCGGGGGGATGGGGTTGGTGGGGGGAGGGGGGAAGGAGTCGATAGAATGGGTAAAATAAAACCAATTAACATGCGCTCGCCGTATCGCCAAGTCGGCGATGCGGCAAGCGCAAGGTGTTTTTTTCATTTTATTTTACCCATCCCATCGATCTCCTCCCCCCCCCCCCACCGCCACCACTCTTACCTGCGTCAGCCACCACTGGTTAGAAGGGACGGTATTGTGTAGAATAGCCACCTCACTCTGGGTCATCAAGGACACAGCACCTGGGCTTTCATGTAACAACCCAATACAATCTAAGTCTTGTAGTTTGCTTCCACTTAATTACACTAATACCCCTTATAGCAATTATTTACAGGTTGAAAGCCAAATGTCGGAAACATAGTCCTTGATTACATGGAGTGAGGAGACTACCCTAGTTCTGTGGTTGGCAGAGGCCATGAAAGTCTTACCATATATAGGCATAACTCTTTGAGAAGCAGAGACAGATGCCACCCACGAAACTCTTATTTGAGGCCCCAGGAGAGTAAACAAAAACCTTCGGAAAAGTTTCCCTGTCATTTATTAAGAAGGAAGTAGGCACCTTTTCAGTAGTTTCCGCCTTTCTTTTACAATGTAATACAGTAGGGCTGCAAAGCCAGCTCTCCTCTAAAGTATGGCCCGAATGCAACGTATCCATCTCTGGTCCACGAGCAACATTCATAACATACATTTACACCCTATTATATCCATATACATTAACTGAATGATAATTTGCTATGTATATATTGACAATCCGACATATTTGCATCCCTTTATGAATGGAGTTGGACAGCTCTGAAGTGCATGGTATGTTTTTATAGAAATCTGCTCCCTCGATTAATGAAATAAATCCACTCAATCAAATATATGCCTCTAAAAGTGACTGGTGTCAGCAACCAGTAAATCATGATTGTTTCAAAACTTAGGAAGGCCACAGGTCCAATAAAAAAACACCAGCAGTCGTAAAAACCAACAAAGGACATAACTCGGATCTTTCAGATTTCACCCCAACCTTTCCACCGACCAAATAGGAGATTAAAAGACTTGCTCCATGTGAGTGGGCAAGACCTGGGCCGACTGAGTGGAATCGTACTCCCACCCACAGGAAAATACCCTACATCACAAAAGAGACAGGCTTTTACACATCTTTAAGTTGATAAACCCATTACAACAGTCAACATAAAAAAAGAGCGAATATTCAAATGGCAAGAATACGCAAGCTACTTGGTTCTTCCACAAAAAGTAAGATTAAGTTAGTAACAAGAGCACAGTAAAATAAGCAACCAATTAATTCGACATTTGTACACCCTGTAGCTGCTCTAGAAAAGAAAGGATCACAGGTGCACAATACCAGCATTAAAAGATACGGCCAGTGAACAAATAACATTTGAAATATGCGATGCAGGAAAAAAGCAACAATTGTCACTGTCGGAACAGAACGTCTATGGGTTGCTACAAGCTATCCAAACGCTGGAAAGTGTAACAATAGCCCAGAACCTAAAGTAAACCCAACCTCTTAATTGTGATTACCCACCAGCTAATGTGGGAAACCCACTCCAAACAGAGAAGCACTTGCCTGATACTGTGGAGGATTAATCCCACTTCCTCATCCAACGCAGGACAAGCACAAACAAGGTTAGAGACTCTAATCTGTGAGTAAATAAGGGACAGGCAGAATGTGCGACAAAGTGGTTTTCTGTGTTTACTAAATTTAACTAGAGGAGATTGCAAAAGCCCCATAGAGTAAACTCGCCTTTAGTCTTTAGAGACATTGTTTCCCATAGCCGTGAAGGCTGCCCATGCCTTGGGAATCTAAAAGAAGCCAGCAGCGCTTCCCTTCATCTTTCAAAAGGGCCCACCTGTGCCCTTCCATCCCAGCTCCAAGCCAACTTCTGGAAACCCCGGCAACAAACAGGAGAACTCCACTAAGCCCTCATCCTGGGAAATTATAATAGGGGATGGTGAAAACATAAAGGGGGAGGATCTTATGAGCGGATTCGCTTACACTGGAATGCTGAACAGGGCCGTGGGAATGTACCAACTCCAATGGAAACATTTTCTTTTTCGCACAAGTAGAGGCAATGGCCCTATTCAGCACTGTACACAAACTCAATATACTGTATCTGATAGATAGATACTACTGAAGGCAAAAAGTAGATTTGATAATATCACTATTTTACTAAAACAAAACAATGCTTTTGATCACGAATAGGTGAGCTGGCACCTCAACAGAGCAACTGACCATCTCTGCCCAGATCAAGGCTTACACTGATGTCAGTGTGAACTACTACAGCATTTAGGAAAGACTGCAGGATAATATAAGAAACAAGTCGCAAGATAACCACCAAGCGAAAGAATGTGAATTATATACACACACACACACACACCACAACATTAGTCAAAGATCCTTCCAATCTGATCTTGCCCAATCCCCACTGGACACCTGACACCAAACCACGTGGGAGCACAGCTCACAGCAGCGTTGAAGTGAATATGAGGTTTCAGAGGTAACAAGTGCAGTGAGAGTATACATTACTAACAAAATAACTTGACAGCAACAGGAATATCATGCCCAAAGGTACATTGCATCACACCTTTAACAAGCACCTAAATAAACCATGAGGTTTTATGAAATAACCACAAACCACCTCTTTCACATCTTCCCATTTTTGCAAACAAGTGCAGTGCATCTTTGCTGATTTCAATCACAAAAGGAATCCCATCTTGTGGTGCAATGAGCATCAGCTCAAGCAATGGCAGCACAACCCACTGGCCCTGAATATTAACACTTTTTATGAAGCAATGATACAAATTAATGTCAACGACCTGATCTGCCAACAACCAGCTTCAGCATCACTGTATCCACTAGGCAAGCCAAAATCATCAAGGTAGCCAGCTTCCAAATCCAATCACAAGCTTATTACCAGCACTGTGGATCTGACGGACCTCCTCAAAAACGCTCATTCTAAACACAACTCTGTACTGACATTTTAATGGACTCAATGGCAATGGGCAATCACCTATCCTGGTCAACAGGACTCTTTGTGGTCTCTTCATATCTACCCATGACAAAATGTCACCACCCTTGAAGTCTTGACATCCTATGGACATCTTCCGCACCATACATCTGCACACATGACTTTATCATCACCTGCAAAGAACAACCAAGTCCACGCTAGAACTCCTGCAAGCACTATTTAGTTAGATGCAACATCAGTAAAGCTCTTCTCTGGTATGCATGGTAACAAATCAATGAATCAGCTCCCAAAAAATGCTAAGCTCGTTCCCAGTGTAGCTCCGCAAAGTGAAACAGCCCAGGCTGAAACTGAAATGAAACTTTTAGGCGATATGAACAACTAGGCAGACAAGCCTTCAAATGCTTAAACGAGGGAGTAATCAAATATATAGATTCCATCATCCTCGTCCTCCAAGCAAGGAACCCCACAGCATTTGCCTGTCAAAGCTGGGATCTTCACATTGAACTCTCATCATAGAGATCTCTCATCTGCCAAGTCTGACCATTGTATTGGACCAACCACGGCTGCGTCTGTCTCAGCATCCTCAACGAAATAGTCACCCATCAACATCTCATGTTGCCCCCATCAAACCACAAACATATAGAAGAGGAGCATCCAGACGACTCCATCCTAGTACCACCCACCACCGTTCCACTAATGGAAAAACACCATCAAGTATCCTTGCTGTACCAAGGCTAGTCTTTTGAACTAAGCACCTTCTCCTATAAACAGTGCAACGCTTCATCCTCCAAGTCCAATAATGGCTTACTGGCAATCTAATGGGGATACATCTTGGAAAATATACAGAAAATGGAGAAAATCAATGTCACCTTAGCAGTTCACATATCTCTCCACGATTACAGGTAAGGACTAACTTGACAAGGAAACAAGTTTATGGTACGCTTACTCAAAAAAGACATAGTATAATGGGGTGACCCAGTGCCCCTCAGCCTGGGACGACTCCTGGTGGCCAACGACGCTGGGAGCAGCCCCGATACCCACCGACCACGCACGCAACCTGGGAGTCATCCTCGACTCAACGCTCTCCATGGCCAGGCAAGTCAACGCAGTCTCATCCTCCTGCTTCAACACCCTCCGCATGCTTCGCAAGATCTACAGGTGGATCCCGACAGACACAAGAAGAACAGTCACCCAGGCCCTCGTCAGTAGCAGACTTGACTATGGGATCGCCCTCTACGTGGGAGCCCCGGCCAAGCTCATCAAGCGACTGCAACGCATACAAAACGCCTCCGCACGCCTGATCCTCGATGTACCACGCCACAGCCACATCACCCCCCACCTGAGGAACCTGCACTGGCTCCCCGTCGACAGGAGAATCTCCTTCAAACTCCTCATCCATGCACACAAGGCACTCCACAAGACTGGCCCAGCCTACCTCAACAGATGACTCCTCTTCTACGTCCCCAACCGCCAACTCCGCTCCGCCGACCTCTCCCTCGCCACCGTCCCTCGCATTCGAAGAACTACCACCGGCGGCAGATCCTTCTCCCACCTCGCCGCCAAGACCTGGAACACCCTTCCACTAAGCCTACGACAGACCCAAGACCTGCTGACCTTCAGGAGGCTACTCAAGACCTGGTTGTTCGACCAGTAGCAGCACCCCCCCCCCCTTTTTTCTCCCCAGCGCCTTGAGACCCTCGCGGGTAAGTAGCGCGCTTTACAAATTCTGTGATTGATTGATTGAGAAAGTTGGTTCTGTCGGGTAACAGAATTGATTCTTGGTATACTCAATAATAACCAATGCAAAACAACAGTACTCAAACTTTTTAGTAATAATCAATGAAAAAGGAGAAAAGACAAGGAACATGAATCAACGACACACCAAATTTGAATCAAACAGTCTGTATTTAAGGAAAAATCCATATATTCGTTTACATTTTATGGTGTCGAACTGGCATTACACGGCTGTCAGAGTTCATGAACATACACTTTGTTCAAACGGCGCAAGTGCTATGGTGAAAAAAGTGCGAAAAAAAGGTGCTACATGTGAACAGGATATATATACAGTGCTGTACTAATTGTTGAAAATGATCATTCAGAGGAAATCCATCCCTAGGTACATGAAGCTCCGAACCGCTTGGGTTTTAAATTTCCATTTCACGTGCGGCGGAGAGAGTAGGGTCAGGATTATCGCTAGTACGTCGACGTTACGACCCCCATAAGGCTTTCCGTTTCTGAGCAGCGCTGGAGATCGACTGAACCATGCTGCCATTTTGATTTGATTCATCACCATCACGGAACTTGCTTCATTCAATGCCCCTTGAGTCCAACCAAGGTGGACCAATCTCCGAAGACCATTCCTCCATTAACTCTTGCTGTCCCTTGTATCGCCTTGTCCCGAGGAAGACCCGTCATGCTTATTAGTAAATCACGCACCTTTTGGGGTCGAAACGTCGACGTACTATCGATAATCCTGCAATTTTCCGCTAACTTTTCCTAATCTCCGAGGTGACACTAATCGTATCCTAAAATCTTTGAACCTTCCTTTCCACCTCACCGACAGGCACAAGCAATGCGAAGGGGTACAACTTAGTTGATATCCTCGCTGCCCTCATCAAAGTGCATAAACTAATTGCTCACAGAACCGCGCCTAACCAACTCAAACATGCCACCATCCTTAAATTACAAGAGAAGCAACCAAACATGCAAATGTAGCCCGTTTCTTTGCAGGATTCAAATCCACGGCTTGAAACAAAACAGTCTCCTTGGGCAAGGTACAGCCAAATCATGAAATAGAAAAGTCCTTCATAGGGATAAAAGAGGAACAGATCAACACTAAATACCAAGACCAAAAAAAAGTTCTGATCGCATGACAGCCACCTAACACCAAGTATCACAATGACACTAAACTATCTGGAAACTGAAACTGGTGTAATCTAGGTGAACCAAGCTTCAGGGATTCATTTCTGGTCCCACTTGTCAGGTCCAACTCTTCTCCATTGTATCAGAATGGGATGCCACAAGTTTCGGCCTAGCAGTTGGGGCTGGACTGTTCCCATTGGAGCAGGGTCGAGTTAAATTTGCATATAGCTTGGTCCAAACGGAGGTGGTAAGGTGTGCAAAATAACAATGGACTAGGATGTAGCCCTGAGTAATTACCAGTGGCTGAGACTAACTCGAGCATTCCATCCAACACTTTTTAGGTCGAGCCTGGGCAGCGCATGCGCTGCTCTGTAAGGCATGCAGTATTAGAGTATGGACTTGAAGCCCCGCCCACTCTCCGCCCATATTTGTCATTGGCTTGTGTCACGGTCCTTTGTAAATGCTGGCTTCTGATTCGTTAAAAGGCTCGTTAGTCCCTCCTTAGTACTGCTGTCTCTTCATTTGCAACCTCCCTTGAGGACTGGCCCTTTTACTTTGGTTGTTACGGGGTACTCTTATTTAATCTGTAGGCACTATTTTCTTTAATGAGTTTCTCCTACTGCAGGCCCGACATGCGTTTCCTGCAACTTTCAGTGCGCCATGCGCGCTTTCACTTTCCAAGAAGCCCGGGACAATGCCAGCCGATTCTTTGAAATGAAATAGGTCTCGCATTTACAAGAGTTTGAGCTATTGGCTTTGTAAATGACAATGCCTTTTATTTATATGTTAATTATCAAAACAGATAAATAAAAGGCATTGTCATTTACAATGCCAATAGCTTAAACTCTTGCAAATGTGAGACCTAGTGCATTGCAAATGCTTGTTTTGTATACTCCAGGGTTCAACCACATCACCATTCCTCAATCCCCTTATGAATAACAAGACAATCAAAAGTAGGCTGCCACACGTAGTCCTTTGTCAATTGGAACCTCCTAGAGTAGACAAAAAGGTCCTGAAAGCCAACAAGTTGCAGGCTGGTGCTTACCAAAAGTTGTAGGCAAGGTACAGAACTGCTCATATTGCCAATCCCAAAATCCTGTTCATTGGGCCTGGAAACCTATTGTCAACCCTCTCAACTGGCAGAAAACAACAGGGTCTTCGCTCTCATCTAAAGAGAACATTAACCCCATCACTGAGAATCTGGATACACCCCCGTTCCATTATTACTGTGTGAACAGCGACAAAGAGGGCATTACAACCAATGTATGCCATACAGGATACCCTCCTGCTGCTACTCCAGTCACTCAGGATCACATAAGTCGTTGCAGCAGATCTGTCCTGTCTAGACTTCTCGAACACAATCTGAGAACACCTATATGCTAAAATCACACCCAAACTAAAAGGTGCAAAAGCATACAGCCTGCCTCCTCTCTGATCAGAAGAGTTCTAACCATATGACCAATGCCATTATCACGGTGAATAAGGGTTGGAATAATCAAGGAATGAACTTCAAGACCTGAAACTAGTGCATAGTGCTTATAAGGTCAGGACTCTAGGAACCTGGCCAATCTGCTCTGGCCCTCCCAACAAATAAACTCTTACGGTTGGCTTCTGATCACATATATTACATTCCTCTGGCGAATAAATATATTTTAGAGGGAAGTTATTATGCACAGAAGGTGGGTTACTTCGGGTGTTGAACACACCACTTCAATCAAATGTGAGTGTAGACTAACTCAATGTATCCAAAATCTTTAGAAGGAGTCGCACATGGATCAATTACTTTAAAAAATAAAGTTCAAATGCTTGTATTTATAATGATATATAGTTTACACTGTAATTATTAGATACACATGCTTTCCCACCATAAGCCACACACACACACCTTTGGACAGTGTATGTTTTGCAACTTGACAGCTTCTACAGATAGAATAATTAATGAACCATGAGTGCATCTGTTGTGTTTAGAAGGCAGGGTCTACCTACACAAGTCTAGGGATATTCTGGTGTGAGGTAAACTCTTAATTCCATGTTAGGCCCTGAGGTAACATGCACTGCCTAATAGCTCCTGTCAGGGCTCCATTCTCCTTCCAGCTGTACCTTTCTCCTAACTCCCTCTCCAGACCAGACACCATCCTTGACTCTTAACATTCCAGACACTATCTCAGACATACAGGGAGTCTGACGCAAGGGACACTACACACTAAGAACCTTTTTACAAAAGCCCCCCATTTCAGAATTCACCTGCCAACACACAAAGGTTTTATGAAGTACAAGCAACTAATACAGATTCTCCCTGCCCTATTCCACCGATTGCTTGATGGCTCCACAAGATGCAGCCCAAGGCCACGCCCACACATGGACCTGAATTTTCACAATTTCTCCCACTGCAGTTCCCCTCATGTCCTAAAGTCTACAATATGCTCCACTGACCTCTTTTTCTCTCCAGGCATTTTCGAAAAGTTCTTGTGGTGGTATAACCGCAACACACAATCTAATAAATATCTGTATCACATACTTTGCGCAAACACACAAATACCAATGCATCATGAGTACTGTGTACAAACACAGACTGTGCACACACTGCACATCTTAGCATAGCTATAAACACATACAGCAAACAATGCACCATTATCAGTGCATAGTCAAGGTGAAGTCCATGCCGCCTATAAACATTGCACTATTTCTATCCTATCACATGACTAGAAGCCTCAGGGACAAGCACAGACTGTGAACGTGGCATCATGGGCGTAGCGTAGAGACAAGTAAGAAACACCGCTGTATCAAGACTTCCTGGTAGGTGAAACGTTGACCTTTAGGACTTCCTGCCATAAAACAGTGCCATTCATTTGAGACCTTGTGAGTCTTACAAGCTTTTAAGCAATCTGCCTGAGAAAGCCAAGACTGCTTCTAGCCAGAACTAACCCCCATGAAACGTTTCAAATCTCGGTTGTTAGCGCTGCCCAATTTGTCCGATCAGACATGGCTGAGAACTGCACAACAAATGATTGCACAAGTTTGGAATTGTAAATGTAACATAGGATTAACCAACTTTCATAGTCACAGTAGTTGTACATGTCAACAACGTGAAAATCCTCTGTCCTACGTGACTGACCACAAAACACTGATATGGGCAAGCGCAGAAAGTGTTGAACAAACAGCAATTCAACACGTCATGTTTCTGAAGCCACCTGCATGGGTTTGATCAAGCCCCACTGCAGAGATGGCACCGTGACACAACCAGCATGAAGACCAGTGGCGTAGTGAGGTTACGCTAGCCCCTAGTTCAAGCAAGTAACTGGGCCCCCTCAATAGGGTCAAATCTCAGTCTGCCAGCTACCACCGACACTCTTCAGCCTTCGACAGAGTCCACATCTGCCATATCAAAACTCACTACCACTCGCATACACATACTATTGTATTTCCACTCCCAGCACTGCTTTTCTGCAAGTCAAAGCCATTACCCTAAAAAGCATTACCAACGTCAATAGGCTGACACTTGTAAAGTGCATACACACAGACATAACATGCAGGGACCCCACTCTCATACTGCTGCCCTCACATAGACACATCCCACATGCTGCACTCACAGGCAGATGCCTCGCTCCGCACTCACACAGGCACAACTTTCAACCTGTAGACCTCCTTACCCTGCACTCACCAAAGAATGTTAATCATGCATTTACACAGACAAACCCCTTACAATGCACTCACAAAACATGAAGGCTATCCTGCACTCATACAAGCACACTGCTCACACACAGGTACTTCGCTCACTAGGAAGTAGCAGAGTTTGGACAGATGGAGGCATAAGAGGCACAGGTTGAGTACAGGGTGCATCATTCTACTGATGCAATTCAAACCTCTTGAAGTAAGCTACACTGAAACCTGAATGTCCACTGTGGTTATCTAATTTCCCACCAGCCACACTTGGACCAGAATGCAGATTATGTGAGTTTGGATCTTTGTGGACTTTTGCGGGAATTTTTTGGCATCAACAAAAAGTCCCACTTGCCTCATAAAAAGCAGTGTTGTGGTTTTCTTTATTTTGCAAGCATATGCTAAAGCAAATAAAGAAAGAAAAACAAAAGAAAAAAAGCATGGCAACTAAATGTGGGTGGCATATGCTTCAATATACAAGTAACAAGCATTTGCAATGTAATAGGCCTCGCGTTTATGCGAGTTTAAGCTATTGGCATTGTAAATTACAATGCCTTTTATTTATGCTTTAAAAACATAAATAAAAGGCATTGTCATTTACAATGCCAATAGCTCAAACTCATGTAAATGCGAGACCTATTGCATTGCATTGCTTGTTTTCACTCGCTAAGATGACCCCCTAAGCCCCGCCCCCTCATGCAAAGGAGTGAGGGTGCCAATAGAGGAGACGAGCACGGACTGGCTGAGGGGAGGGAGTGGGCAGCGAAGAAGCCAAAGCTGCTCCTGGTTCAGCGCAGTTTCCCTGAAGCGGGCACCGCGCTTATTACTAAAGTACATTTTAAAAAAAATGAAACCGAATGCGGTGTCCCTGAAGCGGGCGCTGCGCTCAGTATTACATTTAAAAAAATAAACAGAGCGCGGTGTCCCTGAAGCGGGCGCCGCGCTCAGCATGCAAATATAACAAAAAGCAGCCACCATTGTCCCCATAAGTGTCCATAAACAAAATAGTGCTCACCCCCTAGATAAAGCTGACCGTGTAACAAGCCAAGTAAAAGGTCCAGTTGTTATGGGCGGTAACAAATGGAGACAAGGCGGTACTAAGGAGGGACTAACAAGCCTCAATCAATTGGAAGCCAGCGTTCACGAAAGACAATGACACAAAGCCAATGACAAATATGGGTGGAGAGTGGGAGGGGCTGCTAGTGCATACCCTAATACAGCATGCCTCGCAGAGCGAGCAGCGCATGCGCGCAGCCGCTGGGCTCGACCTAAAAAGTAAAGCTTCACAAGGGTCTGCCATCTTGGAACAGCAAAATATGACAGAGTATGCAGAATACGGTTTCAAGATGATGGCATGGTTTTGAAGCTTCAAGCAATGATATCAAGTGCTCTGCATAACAAAATTCTGGTCCAGTAGCAATGGCTGCTGGGACTCTCATTACTCAATTAACACTAGTCTGCATTTGCAGATGAGCTGCTAGGAGATGAACTAACGAAAATATCTTCTGATGGTGGACTCTTTTGGGTGCAGAGTAAGCAGACAAAATACGGTCACTTAGACTACCTGGCATCCTAAAGACCAGCGGTTGTCTACTAGGCAGAGCCAAACATTAGCAACAAAGGCTGATCATCTGCCCAATTGTATGTGTGCTGTTCAGAAGGGCTGATGTGAATGATGACACTGTCTGACAAATAAATGAAGAGGGCTTACCTAAAGTCCATTTTCTTTAAGCAAGATTATGTATTATTTTTGAGAGTACCATGAGGCTGATGAGACAGCTAAAATAGTCTTTTAGTCATACATAAAACACAGAAAAAGATGAAGCACAGGAAGCAGGAGCGCTGGGGTCCTTGGCTGGTCAAGTGCATCACAATCATCCCTGAAAGGCATGAAACAAGTGAGGTACTGCAGGACCAGGGCAAGTTTACTTCAAATACATGGAACAAGTGTGGTACTGCAGTGCTAGCCCGTGCATGTTTCCTTCAAAGACATGGAACAATTATGTCACTACAGGACCAGTCAGTGCAAGTCTTCTTCAAAGAAATGGAACAAATGTGGTACTGCAGAGACAGTGCAAGCTTTCTTTAATAACATGGAAAAAGCGTGGTACTTGGGGTGGGTGCGAGCTTCCTTCAAAGACATGGAACAAGTGTGGCACTGGGCAGCACCATTCAATGCCTCCCGTAGATGCAATGAACAAGCAACATTTCAAATTTGGTACAGGTGTAAGGAACAGCACTGGGGTGTACGAGTGCAACTTGACTCACACGCATAGCAAGAATTCCACAGATTAAACAGGTACAGCACCGAGCAGGAGTACATGCTTTCCGTACACATACCGATCTGGTCAGAAACAATGTAAATTTCTCTTGCATGCACAGAACATGGACAGCATCTGCAGTAGCAGTCTAAGCCTGTGTGTAAACACACACATACACAATGTGTAGCCTTTGGCTGCAGTGTAAGTTCCCTTCACACGCAGCACAGGTACAAGATGGTCATTAGCAGTTCAAGCTAAGATATCCTCACATACAAAACAGGAATCACACTGGCAGCAGCATCTAAGCTTATTTCAGACACAAAATACCCAGAGTATAGTATAGAGGTGGGTGAGCCACTGAATGCTCAAGCCAGATGCTAGGCCCTGGTTCAGTTTGGAGTCCTCCTGAGCCGTCAACCCAAAAATGATCGGAGATTTCTTCTGCCTTCTCCCTTATACCCACACTCTAACCGCACGCACCAAGAATGAAAGACAAAGCTTTAAACTTTGCTGTCAAACAGGAGCAAGAATGGGATACCACTCTAGTTGTTGAATTACACAATGTGAAATTAGAAAACTTTGAATTAATCCGGATATGGCCACCTGACCAAATTGTGTGATCCTGGGCAATTATTTTATTTTATTGTGCCTCCTTTTTATTATAGCATATGAGAAAGCCTTGAAATAAGCAAGGATGTGTGCAGTACAGAAATATCTCGTGTTTGACTTAACTATAATGTTGCTCCAGGTGAAATAAGAATATAGCCTACATATAGGGTGTGCATCAGAACTGACTTGACTCTTAGTTCACTAATAGTATTGTCATCGGAGTTAGGTGTGACTGCATGAAGGTTTCTAAGTTCACGTTTAAAAGCTATCACTTTTAATAAACTCCTCTCAATGCAGGGATATAATCTGATGTACTAAAGTGAAACGCTTGTCAAAGAAAAAGACCTTTTTGAAGACGCGTTATCATACTTTCCGTGCCAAATGTTCCCATGGCTCAACTCATGCTTGGGCTCTTAGAGCCGAGACATACCCTTGGCTTGGATCTCCCTTTTGATTTGTTGGCTAGCCCACCTCTACACAGCACTGTGTATAATAGGTACTCCAGTTTCCCCTCTCTCAGTGTCTCCCTTTGGGGAGCAACATCTTGTATTCCGAGATTCTGGCCAGCTTCAACAGGTCTCAGAAGGGTAACTATTCTTATTTCTGGTTTTGATAAGGAAGAATTGAGCACCAGCCACCCAGAGTAGATGTTTTCAATCAATCAATCAATCAGGTCACTTATAAAGCGCACTACATACCCGCGAGGGTCTCAAGGCGCTGGGGGAAGAGGGGGGTGGTGCTGCTACTGATCGAAGAGCCAGGTCTTGAGGAGTCTTCTGAAGGCCAGTAGGTCTTGGGTCTGTCGGAGGTTGGTGGGGAGGGTGTTCCAGGTCTTGGCGGCGAGGTGGGAGAAGGATCTGCCGCCGGCGGTCGTTTTCCGGATGCGGGGGACTGTGGCGAGGGCGAGGCTGGTCGAGCGGAGCTGGCGGGTGGGGGTGTAGAAGCTGAGTCGTCTGTTGAGGTAGGCTGGTCCGGAGTTGTGGAGTGCTTTGTGTGCGTGGGTGAGGAGCTTGAAGGTTATCCTCTTGTTGACAGGGAGCCAGTGCAGGTCTCTCAGGTGGGGTGTGATGTGGCTGCGTCGGGGGATGTCGAGGATAAGACGTGCAGAGGCGTTCTGGATGCGTTGCAGCCGTCTCAGGAGCTTAGCCGTCGTTCCTGCGTAGAGGGCGTTTCCGTAGTCCAGCCTGCTGGTGACGAGGGCCTGGGTGACTGTTTTTCTTGTTTCGGTGGGGATCCACTTGAAGATCCTGCGGAGCATTCGGAGGATGTTGAAGCAGGATGAGGAAACGGCGTTGACCTGCTTAGTCATGGAGAGGGTGGGGTCGAGGATGACCCCTAGGTTGCGTACGTGGTCGGTGAGTGGCGGGGCTGTTCCCAGTGATGTTGGCCTCCAGGAGTCGTCCCAGGCTGAAGGGTTGGAACCAAGGATGAGGACCTCCGTCTTGTCCGAGTTCAGCTTCAGGCGGCTGGTCCTCATCCATTCGGCGACGGCCTTCATTCCTTCGTGGAGGTGGGCTTTGGCGGTGTGAGGGTCTTTGGTGAGGGAGAGGATCAGCTGGGTGTCGTCGGCGTAGGAGAGGATGTTGAGGTTGTGCTGTCGGGCGACGTGGGCGAGGGTGCCATGTAGATGTTGAACAGCGTTGGGCTGAGGGAGGAGCCTTGGGGTACGCCGCAGATGATCTTGGTGGCCTTGGATCGGAAGGGGGCGAGGCGGACGCTTTGTGTTCTGCCGGAAAGGAAGGATGTGGTCCAGTCCAGGGCCTTCTCTTGGATCCCGGCGTCGTGAAGGCGTGTTCGTAGTGTGTGGTGGCAGACCGTGTCGAAGGCGGCTGATAGGTCCAGGAGGATGAGGGCTGCTGTTTCTCCGTTGTCTAGCAGGGTCCTGATGTCATCGGTGGCGGCGATGAGGGCGGTTTCGGTGCTGTGGTTGCTGCGGAAGCCGGACTGGGAAGGGTCCAGGATGTTGTTCTCCTCGAGGTAGCGGGTCAGTTGTTTGTTGACGATTTTCTCGGTGACCTTCGCGGGGAACGGGAGCAGAGAGATGGGTCGGAAGTTCTTGAGGTCCTTGGGGTCTGCCTTGGGTTTCTTGAGTAAGGCGGTGACCTCGGCGTGCTTCCAGCTTTCCGGGAAGGTTGCTGTCTCGAAGGAGTTGTTGATTATTTTCCGGAGATGGGGCGCGATGGCTGTACTGGCTTTGTTGAAGATGTGGTGAGGGCACGGGTCTAGCGGTGAACCGGAGTGGATGGTGTTCATGATCTCGCTGGTGTCCTCGTCGTTGATGTTGATCCAGGAGAGCAGGCGGTTGGTGGTTGTGGGGGCAGTGGTCTCGGTGGTTGCCGGGGCGGTCGTGGTGTTGAAGCTGTCGTGGATGTCGGCGATTTTGCGGTGGAAGAAGGTGGCCAGTGAGTCGCACAGGTCTCGCGACGGCTGGATGTCGTTGGAGCTGGGGTTGGAGAGTTCCTTCACGATGTTGAAGAGCTCTTTGCTGTTGTGTGCGTTGTTGTCTAGGCGGTCTTTGAGTGAGGCCCTTTTGGCGGATCTGATGAGGTGATGGTGACTGCGGGTGGCGCTCTTGTGGGCGGCGTAGCTGTCCGCAGTCCGTTCGTGGAGCCAGATCTTCTCCAGTTTTCGGCATGTTCGTTTGGAGATGTTTTAAAGTTACCCGTGCATTTGTTTAGCATAAAACAGTGGTCTTCAAACTTTTTACGATGAGCCCCCTCAGAATTTTTTCACAGTTATTCTATTAAATTGCCATTGTTTAAATATGTCTAGACATATTTAAACATTACAGTCAAGTTCTGTTACCGGTCTAAATGCAATCAAATATATGATTGCCAAATATACTATTCTGGTCAAGCAGGACTTACTAATGTGTAAAAGTATCCACAGTGAGATTATTAGAAATGGGGGTTTTGAAGAATATTTTGAGTCCCTTCTCTTTTGACACAGCTAGGCTATAAATGACAAAAGAGGTTAGTGATGGTCCATTACAAAGAGGAGAGGGTTACTGGCGTTCATTATTTTTTTTTGCTTAAAACAAAGCACTGTTATCAGCAGGATACTTCTTTTGGCCAGAGCCTGGCGCACCCCCTGGGATCACTTGAGGCCCCCCCTCCCATGGGGGCCCGCCTCCCAGTTTGAAGACCCCTGGCATAAAATGCAATAAACAACTCACAAATCATTAATTTCCCCCAATATCAACACGCTGTCCAAAGTGAGTCTTTGTTCTTTTACCAACGGTTATCCCCGTCAGGCTGAATGCAGTGATTACTCTGATTGTCTTGTCTTCAGACGCCATCCAGCTGCATGGGCATAACTTGATAGTTGACCTCTGCTGGCGCCAGGCAGCCAGAATCGAATGCCGCACTCTGCATTTACAAAAGTGAGCATGCGTACTTCTCGGCTAATCAACGAGTGCGCAATGAGGGCTCCATCGTGCTCCCGCAGGTGCTTCAGTATATTCTACTACTCAGAATCTAACTTGTGCAGCTGAGGAAATTGGACAGAGTTACCCGCAAGCTCCCAGTGCTGTAATAGCTCCTGTTGCCTTAGTAGAAAGAGGTCCCACCATCAATGTTACATCACTGAACTCATAGGGATTCTGAAAAATCCAAGCATCACACAATAAACAAGTGTCTCAAACTAGCCACGCCCAGTCAGCAGGAGAGTGGTACAAGTGTAGTATGTAGCTGGTGTTGCATTCAGGAGCACATAGTCCCAAATATATTACTAAAGCATGGTGTGATAGCCAGTCATTTACAGACAGCACATTGTCCATTGAAATAACCACTAAATTTGCACAGGCATACAATTTACTGTTATACTATAGAGCACATAAATGATAATTTGTGGAAATTAATTTTCAGCATATATTGGTCATTTGCCAATCACGAAGTAAAGGGTCTTGATTTGTTTCGATCCTATTAAAAAACCGTGTTTCCATCACACTTTAGAATTTCAAAAAAGCGCTTAATTAGTACTTTCCTGTTTATTTTGAAATGTGTACAATTTATAGCTATTTAAATTTTGTTGTGTTAGAAGAAAACAACATCCTACAACCTTTCCTTTCACACCAGCACGATTTTCACACAGTTCAATTTACAACATCCTCACACTCTTTGCTCGTTAACATTCAGAACTCCAGCATGGAAATTCAGGCACCCTCTCACCTTTCAGGGCTCAAGGAGCTGCTGCAGTTGGGCCCCATCCCACCCCTGTGCCCTGGTGCATTTCACCATATGTAGCTATGAAAGAATGTCTACACAAAAAACCTAAAGCTCACTGCACTGTAGTGTACACGCATCTCTGAGGAACATGCTTAGAAGGATGGACCTTGCTTGTTTCTTATCCATAAGAACTATACCATGTCATAGTGCCTGCTGAGCTCTTGGAGGTAAAGCTCCGAATACCCTTGAGGCAAACAATTCTCCTCAGTACGGTGCAAATACTCAGACCAGGAGCATGAGTGATTCATCGAGCTGGGAAAGACCTGCGTTTCAGGGTGGGCATGGCGGCAGGTAAAGTGAATGTTATATTGTATTGTATTTGCATATATATAGTGAGTCGTTGAAGCGCTTTTTTGGGGAGTAGCACACTACTACGGAACCCATAAAGGATTAGTGTTGAATTAGTATAGTGAAATATGAAAGTAATTTGAGTGGTGGATAGGTTAGTCAGTTATTTGGATTCAGAAGGATAGCGGAAGGATGGAAGAGGGAAAGAGGTTTGCATTTATATAGTGCTTGCTACCCCTGATGGGGTGTTGAAGTGCTTTTTTGGTGAGTAGCATGCTACTCTTGAACCCATAAAGGATTAGTGTTGAGAATTAGTATAGTGAAATATGAAAGTAATTTGAGTGGTGTAGATAAGACCGATGGAGGTCAGGTAGTGTCAGTGTCATGTCGGTCAGGCTGACCAGATCTTCTGAGGCACACAAATGACAGTCTGACTGCTACATGTCTATTGTGCTGCGAGGAAACTGGAGTAGAGCGCAAGATTGATTTACAGTAGGGCGCTTCTGGGTAGGGTTTCATGAGATGAGATCTTGTTCTGCAGCTCTCAACCAGCAACCATGTGCAGGCTCAAGTTCCAGCAGCAGAGCCGGTGCATAGAGGCAATCGATCTAACATCCACTGCAGAAACCAGTGAACCTTCAGGGACGCCATGATGCATCAGCCGACACTGTCAGATATACCAAGGGGGCTGTTCTAGGAGGAAGCAGCAGCGGGGCTCTCTCGGTTACTTCCTGCTCACAGAAAGAGGCTCCTCCCTTCATGATAATCATTTCAAACACTCAGAAAACTGCAAACCCGGAAGGAATGTTTAGCTAACACTGGAAAGAGATTACTTCCACTCTTTGTGGAGCATCAATAACATGAAGGATTTCACTCTTTGTATGATATCAATGACTCTAAGAATAGGTCATTCCTTGCACAACATCACACGCAATGAGGATTCCCTTCCATGCAAGACATCACTAGTGATGAGGAATCGACTGGTTTACATGATCTCAGTAGCAGTAAGACTGCCATTAAGACATCACAAGCAGTGAGGAGCCCATTCCCATATCGTATCACTTTCTATGAGGTTTCCACCCCATTTACTGTATGGCATCACTGAGAGAAGTGGAGTGCACGCTCACTATATGACATAGCAAGCGATTAAGATTTCATTCCCATTATGACAAGACTAGCGAGGAAGAGTCCTCGATCTACATGACATCATTAGCTGTAGGAATGATACTCCTTGCCAGACAACAAAGGCAATGAACATTCCACTCTCCTTAAAATATCACTAGTGATGGGGATTCCATCCCTTGTAGGACCTCACTACCAACGACGCTGGGAGCAGCCCCGACACCCACCGACCACCCACGCAACCTGGGAGTCATCCTCGACTCAACGCGCTCCATGGCCAAGCAAGTCAACGCAGTCTCCTCCTCCTGCTTCAACACCCTCCGCATGCTTCGCAAGATCTACAGGTGGATCCCGACAGATACAAGAAGAACAGTCACCCAGGCCCTCGTCAGTAGCAGACTTGACTATGGGAACGCCCTCTAAGCGGGAGCCCCGGCCAAGCTCATCAAGCGACTGTAACGCATACAAAACTCCTCTGCACGCCTGATCCTCGACGTACCACGCCACAGCCACATCACCCCCCACCTGAGGAACCTGCACTGGCTCCCCGTCGACAGGAGAATCTCCTTCAAACTCCTCATCCACGCACACAAGGCACTCCACAAGACTGGCCCAGCCTACCTCAACAGACGACTCCTCTTCTACGTCCCCAACTGCCAGACCCGCTCCGCCGACCTCTCCCTCGCCACCGTCCCTCGCATTCGAAGAACAACCACCGGCGGCAGATCCCTCTCACACCTCACCGCCAAGACCTGGAACACCCTTCCACTAAGCCTACGACAGACCCAAGACCTGCTGACCTTCAGGAGGCTACTCAAGACCTGGCTGTTCGACCAGTAGCAGCACCCCCCCCCCTTTTCTCTCCCCAGCGCCTTGAGACCCTCGCGGGTAAGTAGTGCGCTCTACAAATTCTGTGATTGATTGATTGATGAGGATTCCAGAACTAGACAGAGAAAGCATTGAAAAAAAGAGACATTAGAATGACCACGCAGGTCAGTAAGAACAGTGATATAAGCTTCCATTCTGCTTCTCCTGGATTGTGGTAAGAGTCCTTATGTCGGGATCATTAAGAGAGTTGTATATCTCCATCCTTCTCCAGATTCATGAATGCGAGTGGGCCTTAACTTAAAAGCCCATGTCCCGCGACTAGAACTATATGTTACATGGCTACACAACTTCAACATGCAGTGCACTGGTTAGATGGACAGGATAATTGGGAGAAGCGGCTGCTGGTGGGTACGCACGGGGGGACCTCTCTCCCGGAGCTCCTTATGCTAGGTTCTGGAGTGCCTGAATCCTTCCCGTATATTATAAGACATGTCGCTTTGGTTTGGGAATCTGCAGTACAGAAGGTAGTTAAGAGAGCACCCTATGTCCCAGATACACCGCAATGGATAGTAAAACCCTTCAAAATGATAGGGCAAACAATGACCATTAGTAAGAGGATAGAGGGAGGCTGCCACACGATGGGAGACTTGTACAGTGCTGAGCGGTTTATAACGAGAGAGGAGGCAGAGAACACATTTGAGCTTGGCAGAGGGCAAAATCTGCAGTATGCGAAAATCTCTGCAGTGGCCCGGGAATTGTGGCCGGCATTCCCACAAGAACCACCCATCACAACAGTCCTGCAGACGATAACCACCCTGGTGGGAGGGTGTAGACTGGTCTCGCATATATACAGAGCGCTTAGTGAGGATCTCCCCACCGGTCCCCTCCCAATTCATACAAAATGGGACAATGCACTGGACGAACCCCTAACAGCGACAGAATGGAAGAAAGTGCATGAAGGGGTCAAACAGATAAGCTCTAACACGAGGTTCAAACTCATACAATATTATATAATACATCAGGCATATTTAACCCCGCGAGTACTACATAATATACCCGGAGCGCACAAATCATTGTCCTAGATGTAGATACACGGATGCTCACTTTATTCACATGGTGTTGTTAAAAGCAAAATAACAATTATGAACATTACCTGCGCCATCTTGTCTGGTGGAATTCTATGTGCACATAAGTTGCAGTCATTTTGATCTATCACAGCCATTTTGTACTCTGTTGGTCACCTTTGTTTCACCCTGCCCTTACTAGCATCCCTCTGACCCTCTGACCGACCTGGTATGTGTGCTGGGGGCTATAAACTCTATTGCCACAACAAACCTCAGCGCCACTTGCTGCCACAAACTCGTTTTTCCTCTCATCCCTGTTTTCAGACAAGCCTTTGGACGCTCTACCCTTCACTACACCTAGTTACACAAACAGGTTCCAAACACCAAAAAGACTCTTGCAAAATGATTTATTGCACTGCAAACAGCAAGACTTGTTATTACCAACAATGGGACCTGTTTTTATCAACAGAACGGACTCTTAGATCTGACCGGTCTCACATGTGTTAGACCCTGAAGCAAGGTCCAGCTGCAAGATAAGATTGTCTGTTTGACCTGGGTGGGAAGAGAATTACTGTTGGGCTTGTGTGACAACCTGCCCGGGGCGGGGACCCCAAGCTTTTGTAACCATGTTGATCAAACAAATGCATTGAGTCAAACCTGTATAAAAGGAAGAGCCAAGGGAGTTGTCAGCAGAACACTTCCCTCAGACATCCCGGTGTCTCAGTTGACGTGATCTCCTCATGAGAAATAAACCATTTTCTTCTCTTCCAGTTTCCAGCGCTTGCCTCATTATTTTGATAGCGAACCCAAAGTGAATTAGAGGTGGAACCCTGCACCGGGCAGCATTGAGGGTCTTAGAAGACTCGCTGCCTTTCACAAATTGGCGCCCAAGCGTAGGGGCCCATCAGCGACGCGTGGGTCCGGTAGAGAGGTCCTAACGACGGAGTGAACAACTAAACGATTGGGGTATACCTGCCTGAGAAGACCCTTGTCTGGCTGCCGATCGACTGAACTTCACCGGTTCCGAACGGACCTCTCTCGAGTGACCTGCGGTCCTGACTGGGACCTTAGAGGAACGCCGCATTGATTGTTGGAGTGAGAGGACAACCAGGCGCTGGAAGGGGAAGACGAAGAACTGTCCATACGGTCCGGGTAAGGTCGTGAAAAAACGACTTAAATTGATTGATTGAATAGTTTGATTGAAATACTAGTATTACTTTTTTTGATAGAGTTATTTGCGACATTTCCCTGCTTGCAAACAACAAAGAATAGGAATATTCTCTCTCTTTTTGCAGGCAGCGAAGGACAGGTAGTGCAGACTTTTTGTCTAAATTGATTGAGATATTCATTTTGACCGATAAATACGTCATGCCTGTTTTCTCTAGATTGTTTGATTGTAATTGTTTTGGACCAGACCGTTCGTTAGAGGTCAGTCAGCCGGCACCGCCGGAAGGCACCCCTAACAAGGACATGTACGTAAAGTATGGATTAGCCAGCGTAGCTTATAGCAAACTATGGCATAAATACACTAGGAAGGACCGGGTAAATCAGTGGCCACTGACGGGATCTTTCGATCCCGCTAAAATAGAAACGTTAGAATTAGCTCTCCACAAAAAGAAAACTAGACCAGCCATGTTTGACAGTTTTGGCTTATGGCGAAAAGAGGCAGCTCAAAGAAAGAAAAGGGACGAAGCTAGACAAGATAAAGAAACGCGAAAATCAGCTTACCAAGCCTGTAAAAGATTAGAAGAAAAACTAAAAGAAAAGGAAATCGATAAAAAGGAACAGGAATCAAAAATATCAGATCAATGCCCTGTTAGAACGCCCTCGACTCTTTACCCCAAGTTACCAGGAAAACAAAGGGTAGATGATGATTTATTGTTAGGTCCCCCAATCATATACATGCCACCCCCTTACGCCCCTACTCATCCCGTAGTACAACGACAGGACCACCAAAGTATAGCCGGAGATGGCACGATCGCCTCAGTCTCCACCGCCTCTGCTCCCACCGAGTCACCCACACCAAATGCCTCATCAAAGGATACAGTAGTAGAGGTAGGATCAAAAGAAACAGGAGCGCCCAGGGTCCTGCGATTAAGTAAAAATGAGCGAGCAGGCATTGATAAAGTAGTTAAATCCCTCATAGATAGGAAGGAGACAGAAGAGCATGTAACTGACATATGCAACTCCTATGTTGACAACCGCAAACGATACTTAATTGTACGTCTCTGTTACCACACTCTTACTGCATATGAAGAGAAGTACCAAGATGTAGGGCCCGAGCGACTAGTGGCTCTCTATAGGAAGGTAGACACCGGAGATGAAGGCGACAACGATGTTACAGAACTCTTTTCATCCACACTGGAGGTATTCCGTCACCTCGTGGAACAAGGACGGATAGATAAGGACAGGACATCTAAGATAGCAGGACCCCCGGTGGAAAAACAAGATAGCATGATGCCGATAAAAGAAGCTGCCCCTTATTGGGTACCTCCTAGAGGACAAAGGACTCATGACGATATGAACCATCAAGATGCTAGAGGAAGGGTGGTCTACAATTGGGTGTATCAACCATGGGACAGACAGGACATTTTGACGTTCCGTAAATCTTTACCGGATTTACGAAAGAACCCCACCGCCTTTTACACCGAGCTAGGTACCGCTCTGGGATCAACAATAATGACACTTGCCGACATAGACTTGTTCTTCGGGTTATGTTTGCCAGCAGATGTGTGGAAACAGATTAGGAAAATAGACCATACCGAACTGCTTGGTCATACCTGGGAACAACTTAACACACTAGATAAACAGCGGAACCCTGGTCAAAAACCGGTTAAAGCAATATTGGACCTCCCTGACAAAATAGTGCAGAAAGTGAAAACGCTGATCCCAGAGAAAAAGATAGACTGGTCCATAGTAACCGTGTGCCGCCAGAAACCACAAGAGGATGTCTCAGAGTATTTCTCCAGATTTGAAACTGTGTTCTCCGATTACAGTGGACAAGACATGTCCACCGCAACCGGACACCACTTATTTGTGCAGAACTATGTCAAAGGACTACTACCAGATGTATCCCAGAAATTACAAGCCAGCGAAAGTAGTTGGACAGCATCTAAACCGGCGGCCATTCTCCAAATGGCCCAGTACTATGAGCATCAGAAAAACGAAAATGACAGGGCTACAGAAAGGAAAAAGAAGGACTTGAAGGAGAGGGTAATGGTAGCACAACTCCAGGGGGCGAATACAGGGAGGGAGCAATATAGGGGAGGATACCAGCAGAATACCCCTAGAGTACAGCCACCTAGAAACAATTCATCGACATATGTCGGACGCCAAGACCTAGGACAGGATCAATGTGCATTTTGCAAAGAATATGGACACTGGAAAACCCAATGCCCGGCTTAGTTAGGAGCTGGTAGGGGCAGAGGGGCGAGGGAAATAGCAAGTGGACAGATAGGAAGAGGACGTGGGAGAGGGTACGCGAGTGAAGCAAGCGAGGAAAGGCCAGGAAGAGTGAACACATTTGACCATCCCAAACAGAATCAGTACCAACAGACAGATTATGACAATGCGTACGACTTTGCATAGGACAGCCAGGGGCAAGGGAGGGATCCAGTCGAGCTCTATGTTGATCAGCAAGGCCCTTATGTTACCGCTGAGGTCCTGGGCACAAAGTCGCCATTTCTGGTAGACACGGGAGCAACACGTAGTGCACTATCCAAACGACTGATTCCAAGGGCACCCTTGTCAGGCTCACATGTGACCTCAATAGGATTTGACGGTACGCCCTCCACCAACCCTTTGTCCCGACCGATCCCTTTTAACCTTGACAACAATAGCGTCGAAGCGACATTCCTCCTCTCTTCCAACACCCCAGACGCCATTATGGGTCTCGACCTTTTGAAACACTTCCATGCGACTATCAGATGCTCACCAGACGGAGTGCGTGTCGTCCTGTATGACAACCCCCAGCGCCATAGAGAGAACCCTAATCAGCACATGTTTCCCATCTCCGAGGCTGACGCATCCCTACTGGACACTTTGCCATCACACTTATGGGCTAGGGCTGATTCAGACGTAGGACGAATGATGATTGACCCAGTACACGTAACAATACGACAGGACGCAACCCTACCGAAAGTACCGCAGTACAAAATATCACCAGAGGGTGAGAAGGCACTGACAGAGATCATACACTCTTTGGTAGAGGCAAGGGTGGTAGAGGAAGTAGTGAGCAACGTTTGTAATAGTCCCATACTACCGATTGTAAAGAGACAGGGAGAGGGAGACGGAAAAGCCTACCGCTTCATCATTGACCTGCGGGAGATCAACAAAATCGTAGTGCCACAATACCCAGTAGTTTCCGACATCACGACAATTTTGACCTTAATCCCCTCCACTGCCACCACCTTCACTGTAATTGACCTCAAAAACGCATTCTTTTCCATACCTATACACAAGGACAGCCGCTATCTATTTGGATTCACCCTAAACTCCCGTTCGTACAGATTTTGCAGAGCACCTCAGGGGTACACTGAGAGCCCAAGCATCTATAGCCAGGCGCTTAAAAGACAGTTGGACGCCATACAATTGCCAGATGGAGTGGCACTAATACAATATGTAGACGACATCCTTCTAGCAGCGGACACCATACCAATAGCCGTCACAGCCACCATCAAACTACTCCATTTTCTTGCTGAGAATGGTCACAAGGTCTCCGAAAGAAATTGCAGTTCTGTAAATCACAAGTGACCTATTTGGGTCACCTTTTATCCAAAGAAGGGAGGAAACTCACGCCTGACAGGATCCAGACAATTCTAGACCCCCTGTCCCAAAAGATCAGAAACAAGTCCGCTCTTTGATAGGTCTCACCTCATTTTGCCGACAGTGGTTACCGAACCTTAGCCTCATTGTCAAACCCCTTCTCTCCCTCCTAGCTAAAGACATCCCCTCACCTCTCCCCTGGACCCCCGAATGCCAGTCAGCCTTTAAAGAACTACGCAATGCCCTTTGTTCAGCACCTGTCCTAGGAACCCCGGATTACTCCAAACCATTCTTCCTCTACACGCACGAGAGGGAAGGATGTGCATTGTCTGTCCTAACACAATCAATTGGTCAAAAACAACGCCCTTGTGCATATTTCTCTGCCACCCTCGATCCAGTAGCCAGAGCACTGCCAGCGTGCCTGCGCGCTGTGGCAGCTGCAGCAGTATCGATACGCCAGAGCGAAGGAATAGTACTCTCCAATCCAGTCACTGTTTTAGTACCCCATGCAGTCGACACACTACTAAACCAGACCAAAACCCAACACTTGACTAGCGCCCGACTGACAGGATATGAGTTGACCCTGCTAGCACCGCACATTACCCTAAAGCGATGCACCACCCTCAATGCAGCCACACTGTTACCCCTACCCGAAAATGATCCTAGCGTGACTCCACTACACGACTGTGTGACACTAACCGATGAACAAACAAAGAGTAGAATAGATCTCAGAGACACCGCCTTTCTAGAACCAGATGGAGAACTATGGGTGGATGGTTCGTGCATCAAACTCCCCGACGACACCACCTCAGCTGCATACGCTGTCACCACAGCCCGAACCGTTCTGGAAACAGCCCGTATTCCCCAACGTTCAGCCCAGGCTGCAGAACTCATTGCCCTCACACGAGCATGTATCTTAGCGACTGACACTACAGTTAACATATACACCGACAGCCAATATGCCTTCGGGGTGGTTCACCATTTTGGGATCTTATGGAAAGAAAGAGGGTTCCTGACTTCACACGGTACACCCATCCTGCATGGAGATTTAGTCTCCGCCTTGACGCAAGCAGTCCTCCTCCCCAAGAAGTTAGCAGTGATAAAATGCCAAGCACATAGGAAAGTGACTGATCTCATTGGTCAGGGAAATGCACTAGCAGACGTTACTGCCCGAGCCACGGCAGGAGACAGAACTACGACACGAATGTATGTGACCAGGTCACAAGCTGAACGATGGACTGACGCTAGGACCACTGTAAGGGACATACAGACTACAGGCACACAAGACGAATTGACCGAGTGGGAAAAGGTGGGACTAAAAGACGAGGAAGATTGCTGGAGAACTAAAGACGGAAATAAATGGCTGTTACCCAATGCCTACCTCATCCCCATATTGACCATGGCACATTTACCAGCACACATAGGCTCCACCCCCATGATTGAACTAATCACCAGAGTATGGCATAACGTCAAGATAGCAGAATCTGCAAAACGCCTAGTACAACAATGTATAGTCTGCCTACAACACAACCCAGGGAAGGGGACAGTAGTACCACGGGGAGGGTTTGGAGTCCCTGACCACCCCTTTGAAATCCTTCAAATGGATTACATTCAACGAGAGATGCCTTGGTCTAAAATATGTCCTGGTGGTTGTGTGCGCTTTTAGCAAATGGGTGGAGGCCTATCCCACCCGCAACAATACCGCCTTAGCCACTGCAAAAGTATTGCTGAAAGAATTCTTCCCCCGATACGGCCTTTGCAGAATTTTATGGAGCGACAACGGCCCCCACTTCGTAGCCGAGGTGATACAGAACATACTGAGAGGGTTGGGGGTAAAACAAAAGTTCCATGCCGTCTTCCACCCCCAATCAGCGGGCCTGGTAGAGAGACACAATGCAACGTTGAAACTAAAACTAGCCAAAATAGTTGCCACGACCGGGTTGAAATGGCCCGACGCCCTCCCATTGGCATTGTTATCGATGCGCTCCACCCCAACCAAACACCGACTGACCCCGTATGAGGTGGTCTTCGGCAGGCCTATGAGCATTTGGGCGGCACCAAGACCCACCTCCATTAACGATGTCCCGAACATATTAATGTCGGATTACTTGCATAAATTGACAAACGAGCTAACAATTATCCACCAACAGGTGCAGCAAGCCTTGCCTGACGTATCCAGGGGCCCGGGACATGAAATAAAGCCAGGCGACCATATATTAATTCGCAACTTCCAAAGAACGAAGAATCTGGAGCCTAGGTGGACGGGCCCCTGGCAAGTCCTGATCACCACCCGAACTGCCCTCCGAGTGCAAGGAAAACGAAACTGGCTGCATGCCCATCACTGCAAACGAGTCCCTCCAACCCTGGCAACCTGTGAAGGGGTGGAGGTGCAAGAGGAAGTACTCGCGAGAGACCGACCAGCTCTGAGTTGCTACCCACAAGAAGACACCCTCGAACTATCAGAATTTCCCGACCCCACGGTGCCATCCAGGAAAGGCTACAACCTAAGATCGACGAAAGGAGGGAGCTCCAACGACCAGGCCACTAACTGAGTCAAGGTCTCAGATCGGTAGCACAGTCAAACAACGCTACCAGGAAAGCGCCAGACAAAAGTCTGAGGTCCTAACAGTTGTTGAGCTCCTCGAAGATGATGGAAGAAACTGAACACCTGCAAAACCACCGCAAAGACACCAAGACTGCTAACCTGCACAGCACAAAGACAATTGCACTTGTAGCCGCATTTCTCACCTGTCTCCTGCTAATGGTCGCACTCTGGATCATTGAAGAGAATTCTCCTGCATACAGAACATTGTCACCCACCATGCAACCAACCACCAAGAAAGAACACTACCTGGTATCACTACCGCCACATCTCTGAGAACGACGCAAAGAATTCTGGAATAATTCTTTCGTGCAGATGTTGCACCAACACAATCTTGCCACCAATGCTACCAACTGTTGGGTCTGTGGGCTGTTACCACATGCCACTGAACATTCCATCCCTTTCATCCCTTCGCCCTTTTCTATTCACGGATCTTGCCTTGCCTGGATGATGCTCCTACAAGAAAGTTACAAAGACAATGCCACTTCCGACGGAACAATCGCCCAGTTCTACAACGAGTTCTGGCGAAACAAAACAGGAACGACAGCCGCCCCCTTCTGCCCTCACACCTTCAATGCGACATTCCAGATTGATGTCCCCGCCAAAGAACGAGTGGAAATGCAAGGGTTCAATAATCCTAACAGAGCCACATTTTCCTACCTGAAGAAAAGAACTGCTGCAACACCGACTGTGGCCCTATCTGTGGTGAACGTCTCTGGCCTTGTATGCATTGAAGGCCGTGGGACTAAGAATGTGGGTCACAGCACCTGTACATTGTAAGGACTTTGAACACTGCCAACCCCCAGCGCTTGTTGCATCACCCAATATGTACTTTGTTTGTGGAACCAAAGCCTACACCTGGCTCCCAAGAAACTGGGGGGCACATGCTACATCGCCTTTGTTTTGCCACCAACCTACACAGCCCCTGCAGAGCATCATCGAGAAAAGCGTTCTAAAGACATTGATCAAGCAGACTCTGCCTCATCACAGTTCCTCGACGCAGCAAAAGGGCACGTCCCGCTATGGGGTCCGATGGCAAACAGCCGAGCCATCAGACATCTGTCCCAAGCGGTAGAGAGCGCCCTGAATGTCACTGCTGGCATCCTCACCAACAACACTGCTGAGCTCCAAGCGGTCCGTCTGGTTACCCTGCAAAATCGCATGGTCCTGGACGTGGTACTAGCGGACCGTGGAGGAGCATGCCGCATCATCGGTGCCAGCTGCTGTGTATACATTCCTGATAATTCACCTTCTGTCTATGAAGCAATCGAACATCTCCATAGACTATCTTCAGAAATTCATCAAGGATCAGAGACTTGGACAGTTGGAAGTTGGCTTTGGGGCATCTTGAAGGAGTGGGGTTGGAAAATATCAATGATTCTCTTGGTCCCAGTATTGACAATATGTGGTTGTTGTTTGGGTATACACTGTATACCACCTTTGTGTTCTCTTTGCATAACTACCTTACACCCTAAGACTATGGACACTCAGCTAACAAAAATGAGAGTGATGTATGATCAAGAGATACAGGACATAATGGAGATCGAAATAGACTGACAAGCTGGCTAGTTATGTTCAAAGGGGCCACTGTTAAATGCAAAATAACAATTATGAACATTACCTGCGCCATCTTGTCTGGTGGAATTCTATGTGCACATAAGTTGCAGTCATTTTGATCTATCACAGCCATTTTGTACTCTGTTGGTCACTTTTGTTTCACCCTGCCCTTACTAGCATCCCTCTGACCGACCTGGTATGTGTGCTGGGGGCTATAAACTCTATTGCCACAACAAACCTCAGCGCCACTTGCTGCCACAAACTCGTTTTTCCTCTCATCCCTGTTTTCAGACAAGCCTTTGGACGCTCTATCCTTCACTACACCTAGTTACACAAACAGGTTCCAAACACCAAAAAGACTCTTGCAAAATGATTTATTGCACTGCAAACAGCAAGACTTGTTATTACCAACAATGGGACCTGTTTTTATCAACAGAACGGACTCTTAGATCTGACCGGTCTCACATGTTTTAGACCCTGAAGCAAGGTCCATCTGCAAGATAAGATTGTCTGTTTGACCTGGGTGGGAAGAGAATTACTGTTGGGCTTGTGTGACAACCTGCCCGGGGCGGGGACCCCAAGCTTTTGTAACCATGTTGATCAAACAAATGCATTGTGTCAAACCTGTATAAAAGGAAGAGCCAAAGGAGTTATCAGCAGAACACTTCCCTCAGACATCCTGGTGTCTGTTGACGTGATCTCCTCATGAGAAATAAACCATTTTCTTCTCTTCCAGTTTCCAGCGCTTGCCTCATTATTTTGATAGCGAACCCAAAGTGAATTAGAGGTGGAACCCTGCACCGGGCAGCATTGAGGGTCTTAGAAGACTCGCTGCCTTTCACAGTGTGGGACTGCCCTGAACTAGCACACTACTGGGGGAAAGTAATAGACAACCTACAAACTGCTACGGGATGGAAAATACCAACCACTATAAAAAGGGGTGGTGCTGGGGCCTCTCCCCGCGCCGAAAAACAAAAAACTTAGTAGGAAATTCGTTCAATTGGGCCTGGTATTAGCAAAAAGGAGAATAGCAATTAGATGGCTGAGCTCGGATCCCCCCCACAGTTGAGAGATGGGCTAGGGACGTGCATGAATGAGCCACAGCAGAACTAATCCAAATGAAAAAAGTCAGACGTGACGATAAGCTTGAAGAAGATGCAAGGGCCTGGTATCTCATGACAACAGATATACTTAAGGAAAAAGACCCGCCGAAGGGGGAGGTAGACTTGTTGCAGTCAGGGCAAGAAGAGATTGACACAGTAGTGGCGCCCGAAGTCTCTCCAGCACCCGAGAAAAGCACAGAAAGATGAGGTATATAATAATGGGATACATTTTTTCCTCGGCGAAGGTATAACACATCACGACCTTAAGTGGGGGAGGGGTGATGTGTTAAAAGTTATTGTTATACATAGTTGAAAAACAAAAACATTGGTATATGCAAAATGCGTGTTATAATGGTCTCAAGGAAGGCTCTGAGAACAGAAACTTGTGATAAGTGGAATTTGTATCTCCGCAGTGCGGAGGCAAGGATTATGTAAGTTGATGTGACACACCTGAATGAAAATGTACTGTTACTATGCAAAATACCAATAAAAAAAACTTAAAAAAAAAAAAAAAAAACTTAAAATGTCCAGTATGATGGCACGCACCATTGGAAGGAGTTTAGCTTATCTGCGCAAAGAGGCTTCTCAGACCATCAAAGCACTTCTTTTAGTGAGGAGTGGAAGTGTTTAAGTCTTCCCTCAAAAGTGAAGAGGATTAGACAACAGCTAGTCTCTTCGAAAGATAATATAATAACACGTTTACTGTCAACGCAGATACAATTAGAAAGAATTAATTATACAAAAGTATGTGCCAAAAGACCATAAATCAATACTGGGCTCAACAGGGCCGAGCAGGGGTGGGGATTGATAGGGAAATTGGTTCACTCCCCACCAGGTTCATGTCTGTGTGGCGGATCATCAAGACTATCAGGGAGATTTTATATTAAAGAAGAAGGGGATGGGGAATTGAGAGCGGCGGGCCCACTGGGCTCAAAAATAGCCTCAATCCACTGTTACTTCGATCTGAGTCTCCTTTTGGTTTCTGTGCTTCTTCCCGGTCAAAAGTAAACAGCTTCATATGGGTTGGCAGAGGAAGAAAGAGATGGGCTTCAATGGGGGTAAAAATTGGAACCTGCCTGCTGGACCCTTTACTGCACCCTGGCCTAGTCAAGTGAAACTTTTGCATGGACTATCAGAGCCAGTGCTTTCGACCTGAGTTTGACCACCCTCTCAAAGTGAGAGGAGGGGGACAGATTTTGAAACACTGAACATTGCTGTGTACCAGGGGCCCACCAGGGAATAACATGTGGGAAACAGTGCCGTGGAACAGGACTGCAACCTACTTGAGGTTCCTGTGGAAGGAGAGAAGAACTAGTTGGGGAGATGCAGTGATCCCCTGTGGCTGGCACAGACTCCCATGACATTCGGGCCCAGCTCCCTGCGTTATCAACTTCACTGAGGCGCCTACCCTGTGCGCGGCCCTAAAGGAGGCTGGAATGGGAAACCACTAATTGAGGCCCATATTAGGGAACCTCCACCAAATCCTGTTGGGGAGACTTAATCTGTGTTCTGCCATTTGCTGGTCACCGCTAAAGGTTGAGATGGTGGCAAAAAAATGGGAAATAGGACTTTCTTACCCCACATACTTCTGCAGCCGGAAGGGTCAGGCAGCAAAACCCCCCAGACAAAACCAGACTGATGCTGGGCTGCACTGCTCGAATAATGCCCGAGTTCTATCTGCATTAGAGAACAGGTTCAATGGAAGTCGCTTTCCATCGAATGGAGCAGACATTGAAGGGCTTGAGAAGCCGAACGTTGACAATTCAGAAGAAGCAAGAGGAGGTAAGGGCATTATGTACTGACATTATTAGGTCTCACATTAGTCAGGTCTTTTCGATTTAACTAAACTTCTATGTCCAATATATTTACTTGCAAGGGCTTTCGGTCAGTCCTTGTGACCCCTTGGTCTGTTTTTGTGCCATTCACATTTTTATTCCGCCCACTACAGCATACATTTTTGCTTTTAGTCATTTTATTTTTTCAGATTGATGAGGGACCAGGTCCTTCCCCAACAAAAGTTTGCAAAAATAGTGATAAAACAAAACAAGCACTAACAAAGTCAAATGTCTGGACGTCAATGCCAGACCTATTGGCTTTGCCAATGCTAGCTAGGTCTGGGTTGACAGACCGGCTGTCTGCAAGACCTATTGTTACCAGTTCGTTAAAAAATACATAGAATGGGCATCCAGGAGTATTTCTCTGTCACCTCCTGCTATTGGCTGTTTGGTTAATCATTCCACCTTCTACAAAGTGCTTGCATTCCATTGCAGGTCTATTTTACCCCTCTGAAAAGTACTCTGAACCATCACACATTAATTTTTCTATTTCACAGATGCAATGTATAAGAGAAAGCAATCATTTTTGCTTTTAAACTCCAAAGGAATTTTTTTATGTTTACTCTGGACTCAAAATGCAAGCTGTTCCTTTGTTAATGCTTGCTCTTTAATGCGGCCTCTCTGCTGTCCCAACTGGGCTCCGTTTAGAGCTGCTGCGATTTTTTTACGATTGTCATATTGAGGAACTGCTTGACTGAAACCCTTTGCACCTCTTTTGAGTAAATGACTTATTGGCCCATAAGGCAGACACAGGTATGTTTTTCCTTTTATCTAGTTACGTGATACAGCTAATAAAAAACATTTAGGTCTATAAAAACATACCAGGCAGTCTGTACTCGCTATAACAATCACAGATGATGGCACAAAATGTTGGTTTTTGCAACTTCACAACCTCACTGTGCCCTTCTTGTGTTGCCTCCGAGCATAGATTGGAGCCAAACTGAGGCGAGTCAACCCCTTCACAAGCGGATTAAATGCAAATTAATGGATTAATGATATACACCCAGAAATTTGAACTGAATCATACAAAGGTGCTTCTTGGTAATCGGGTAGTGATGGACAGTCTTGGGCTACCCAAAAGGCACTGCAGTAGACAGAATATGCTCAACGTTTAATGTCAGATGTTCTCCAACAGGTATCAGGAACTGGAAAATAAACTAGTCAGTTACTAAGTCTGAAAGAGTACTCCAAAGGATTCAGTTCTTGGGTTTAAAGTATTTACGTATCCTCACGCCGTCTCAAATATACATAGGGGCGCTGGGGCCTGAGACTGTCGGGTACCAGACTGGCTTCCCCGTAAGCCAGTTTGAAGATTGGGCTACCCCAACCCTCTGCTCAAGAGTTATCTGTGCAGAAAATTCAGACTTGAGCCACAAAGATGGATTTTGGAACAAAGGGGGAGGGAGAAACCTTGCTATGTATTGGTGCTTTTAGGTGGGGCAAGGATTCTTTCTGGATGTTCAGAAACACAGATACAGGCCTCGTACGTGCTGTACCTTTTGAAGAATGACCCTGCACAGCAAAATAAAGACAGGATCGCAGGCGGCCCCTCAGGCCCATGCACCCATGTGGCAGAAGGGAAGAGATCGGGCTGAAACCTATAAGGCACGCTCTGCTCGTTGCACCTAGTTATTAAATAAAAATGCTCAATATAACGCTGCTTTCTAAAGCCAAGGAACCCAAAGTATAAGTAAATTACAGCTCACTCCATTTTTTTTCCCTTTCTCAATTCACCTAGTTGCATCTCTCTCTGTTCTGGCTCTGGCCCTCAAACACCCACAACAAAGGCATTCCGCACTTTGTGTACAACAGAAACCACGTGCTTTTGTTTGCTGGGATAGTGAAGTGGCCGTTTCTGCTTAGGCAAACACCTCACCTGCTGCAGAGAGGCCACCCACCAGCGGGCAGCAGTTTATTAGTTTTTGCTGCCAGCTGCACTTCGGGTGAGGCATATGGCGCTTCTTCTGAAAAAAACAAGCAGCCCCTCTAATGACCCTCCTTTGCACACAACAAATGCATGCTGCAAATAGTTGCTGTATGTGCAGTGACACTGCTCACTTCTGTAGTGCCCGAGCATGTCATACATGGGAGGCAATGTCACCTTGTGTGTTCCCAGACAAAGATTTGTTTATTACATTAGTGAGGTGGTGAATTTCGAAAATGTAAAATGTTCTTATTAATTTCAGAACTGCACACCTGTCCTAATAAAGGGGCCTTTCACTCACACTTAGCCTGGTTTACTTCACCATTTCATCCGATGGGGGCTCTTGGGGGTGGCATCCGCAGGATGTCCACCCCTGGCCAGCTTCGGCCAAATGGTATAGCCCAGGTCCTAGGGAGAACTCTCACTGGTCATCTTTTGCGTGGGGGCGGGGTTCAGAAAGCCTTTAGGGTACCCTGGGTTAATTATGTCATTCTGATGCTGTGGTCCGGTCCTATTCTTGTCCCTTCTTCCCAATAATTTTTAGTTGTTTCCAATTTTTTGCTTTGGGGTGGGGTGGGGCGTTTGCAGTTCTGGGGCTTTAGGTTGTCGCTTAGGAAAGGTGGTAGACATTGAGGAGCTTGCGACAGGTCAGAAGGGTTGGGGCATTGCAGAGGGAACACAGGGGAGTGATGGTTGAGTCACGAGTGAAGGTCAGTGGATGAAAGAAAGGGGATGGTGAAGATTGAGAGTTTTAAGAATGGTTTGCGGATTTTTATTGCTGGGGAGGTTTAAGGGTGGGGGGGTTAGAATTTGTTTAATGTATTAGTGAAACAATGAATTTCAAAATTGTAAAATGTTTTAATGAGTTTCAGAACCGCATTAATCTGGCTGGCCACTAAGGGTTGATTACCCACCCCTATTCCTATGTTCTGGGCTTGTACAAGTTTGGTACTGGTCCTAGTTCAGATGGCCACCACGCTGAGGTCCAGAGAGAGGTGTTTTTTTTCGCAGAGTACCACCTTTGTCTTGTGGGAGTTCAGCTTCAGGCAGTTGGCCTTCATTCTGTTGGAAACATCAGACATGCAAGTGACTAACTTCGTCTGAGTATTGAGGGTGTCGTTGGAGAGGGAAGAGGATGAGCTGGGTGTCAAAGGGGTACAAGATGATGCTAATATTGTGGCCTCAGGTGATGCTGGCAAGCAGGGTCATGTAGACATTGAACACCGTGGGGATGAGCGACGATCCCTAGGGTACTCCGCTGATCAGTTTGGCAGAGGTGTATGGGGGCAGGCTACCTGACTGGGTGCGCCCAATCAGGGAGCTGATCCATCGGATACCAAGTCTGCGTATGCCCATTTCATAGAGGCCTTGGATGAGGATTTTTTGTACCACATTGTAATTCCAGCAATGCCCTTTCCTGTAGTCTTATTCAGCACAGTATCAACACCTTCAAAGCTTTTTCTACTAGTATGTTTCTAGATCTTCACATATGGAAAAATACTCCTTGTTTCACCACAGTTGTTTGTGTTGGTAATGAAAACAAAAAGCTGTTTTCAGTTGAAGTATCGCCTATTTTTTAACACCACCTCTTCTTTCAAAATGGATTGGAATGCATGCCTTCACTTACTATTCAGCAAATATGTGGCCATCATTATAGCAACATAAACCCAAACTGCTCCTTATCCAGATCCTCAGTACTTAATATAATACTTTACCTGGTCAGTGTTATGCCTGTAAGTTGTTCTATAGTTCTTTGTACCTCAATCATTAGTATCTCAAGATACTATTTAGACAGAATTCAAACTGCTAAATGTGCAAATAAAGAAGTCTAGAAAATTCTCAATGAATTTCATAAACCAGATTGCCTAGAAGGCGCTCATCCCGTTAATCAAGATTTCGCAGACAAACTGGCAAATCATTACACGGCCAAAGCAGACACGTTGGACTCATACTTAAAACAAAGACAAAGCACCAGCGCTGACCCTTTAACAAAACTGCAATCCAAGAATACTCTAATCCAGCCTCTCCATTCCTTCCAACACATTTCACACGATGAATTTATGGACCTGGTCAAAGCAGGCAGGCTTGCCGGCAGCCCTTCTGAACCCTGTCTACTGCAAACCTTCAAGACAATTCTTCTAACAACATCTGCTGCCACACCAGTAAGAAGAATCATCAACAATTACTTAACTACCGGAAAATTTCCAGAAGATCTCAAAAAGTCATACATACGCCCTTTACTGAAGAAAACAAGCTTGGACACGCTGAACCCTGACAACTACAGACCCATTACAAATGGACCTTTCCTGGGCAAACTGATAGAAAGAGCAGCGTTCGCCCAGATGTCACAATTCATTGAAGATAATGCCAGACTTTCAGACTTCCAAACCGGATTCCGTCCAGGAAGAGGCATGGCATCTGCCCTTCTTGCCATCTAGGATGACCTGGAGAACACAGTCAACCACAACAGGGTTGCTATGCTACTTCTCTTGGACCTCTCGACTGCCTTTGACACGGTTGACCATGGCACTCTGATACAAAGACTCTACAAAGCCGGCATAGAGGGGACTGCTCTAGACTGGATCGCATCCTACCTTCGCAACAGAACTAATGTCATCCATACCCCACATTTCTCATGCAAACCGTACTTCACAAAAGCGGGGGTCCCTCAAGGCTCTATCATCTTGCCCATGCTTTTCAACATCTACATGAAGTCATTACCGGCACTGATCAATTTCACCTCGCGTGCTATAAATATACAGACGACACGCAAATACTCCTTCAACTGGAATGCCCCAAAGACATTGGAAACTTGCCAATTTTCAGTTGTCTAAGAGCCGTGGATCAATGGATGACGTGAATCGATCTTAACCCCTTCCATGCTCATGACGAGCTGGACTCGTCATGGCACACAGTGGTCGTGTGCTCATGACGAGTCCAGCTCGTCATGGGACCCAGCACAGGAAATCCCTCTGGTGCGGGCACCAGAGGGATTCCCTTTTCTCCCTTAAAGCCTCGGGAGCTGGGGAAGAGCTTCCCCAGCTCCCCCCCTGGTTTCCCTGAAATGACGATCGGCGCGCACGTCGCGCTGATGTCATTTCAGTGAAACTGAAATGAGCCAAGAGGCTCATTTCAGTTTCAGTTTCTACGTGCTCAGGGGGCTATCTCAGCCCCCTGAGCACGTAGAAACTCAGGAGAGGTATCGTTGGAAAAGGGAGAATCTCCCCTTTCCAATGGTACCCCTCCCTAGTGGATCCCTGCTTGGGGATCACCCCAGGAGGGCGATCCCCAAGCAAGGATCCACCCACTAGGCACCAGGGAGGGGGGAGCGGCCCCTTGGGCAAGGGCCTTTGCTCCCCCCCATAAAAAGTTTGGCATAATTAGTCTTTCTGCCCCCCCGGGGGGGTAGAAAGCTCACTAGACACCAGGGATTTTTTATGGGATATTTATTAGGGGTGGGGGCTGCCCAAAACGGGCATGCCGATGCTCCCACCCTCCCCGGCAACAAAATTAGTCTTTCTGCCCCCCCTGGGGGGCAGATGGGGCAGTAGCCCCCAATCTGCCCCCCGGGAGGGGGGCAGAAAGCCCACTAGATACCAGGGATTTTTTTTTAAATTATAGTTAGGGGTGGGGGCTGCCCAATATGGGCATGCCAATGCCCCCACACCCCCCGCTTCAAAGGTAGTCTTTCTGCCCCTCCTGGGAGGCAGAAAGCCTGCTAGATACCAGGGATTTTTTTTAAATTATAATTTGGGGTAGGGGCTGCCCAATATGGGCATGCCAATGCCCCCACCCCCGACGCAAAGGTACAGTCTTTCTGCCCCCCCCGGGGGGCAGAAAGCCCACTAGACACCAGGGTTTTTTTTCCCCTCGATAAATTTAGGGGTGGGGTTGCCCAAAATGGGCATGCCAATGCCCCCACACCTCCCCCCACGAAATTCCAGTCTTTCTGCCCCCCGGGGGGGGGCAAATGGTGGCAGTGGCCACCAATCTGCCCCCCCCCCCGGGGTTCAGAAACACCCTAGATGCCAGGGATTATTTTTTTTATAGGCCCAGGGTGGGGGCTGCCCAGAATGGGCATGCAAATGCCCCCACCCTACCCCCCAAAGAAAAAAAAATACTTTCTGCCCCCCCAGGAGGCAGATTGGGGCAATAGCCCCTGATCTGCCCCCCCCCCCCCGGGGAGGGGGCAGAAAGCCCACTAAGCGCCAGGGATTTTTTTTTTTATATAGGTAGGGGTGGAGGCTGCCCAGAATGGGCATGTCAATGCCCCCACCCCAAAAAAAATGCTACAGTCTTTCTGCCCACCCCTGGGAGGCAGATGGGGCAATAGCACCTTATCTGCACCCCCCGGGGGGGGGCAGAAAGCCCACTAGCCACCAGGGATTTTTTTTTTTTTTTACAAAGTTCGGGGTGGGGGCTGCCAAGAATGGACATGCCAATGCCCCCACCCACCCCAAAAAAGATGCCACTGTCCTTCTGCCCCTCCCAGGAGGCAGATGGGGGCAGTAGCCCCTGATCTGCCCCCCGGGGGGGGGCAGAAAGCCCACTATGTGCCAGCGATTATGCTGGCTTTTTTATACGCAGGGGTGGGGGCTGACCAGAATGGGCATCCCAAAGCCCCCGACCCCCCAAAAGAAAAGCCACAGTCTTTCTGCCCCCCTCGGGGGCATATCGGGGCAATAGCCCCTGATTTCCCCCCTCCCCAGGGCGGCAGAAAGCCCACTAGGCACTGACTTTTTTTCGGAATGTGCCTACCTGTTGAATTTGGTTCCTAGCTCTGCCGGCACCTAGGGAAACCTAGCAAACCTATAGATTTTTTAAAACTAGACACCCAGGGAATCCAGGATGGGCTGACTTGACTGGCTCTCACCAGGTTCTGTTACCCAGAATCCCTTGCAAACCTAAAAATTTGTCCCAAAAAACACATTTTCCTCACATTTCTGTGGTGGAAAGTTCTGGAATCTGCGTGGATCCACAAAATTCCACCCACCCCGCGTTCCCCAAAGTCTTCCGAGAAAAATGGTACCTCACTTGTGTGGGTAGGGCTAGTGGCCGCGACAGGAAACGGCCCAAAACGCAGCATGGACACCCCACATTTTCACAGTGAAAACGGACCCTTTTTTTGCAAAGTGCCTAGCTGTAGATTTTGAACCCTAACACTGCCAGCACCTAGGGAAACCTAGCAAACCTATACATTTTTGAAAACTAGACACCCAGGGGAATCCAGGATGGGGTGACTTGACTGGCTCTCACCAGGATCTGTTACCCAGAATCCCTTGCAAACCTAAAAATATGTCCAAAAAAACACATTTTCCTCACATTTCTGTGGTAGAAAGTTCTGGAATCTGCGTGGATGTACAAAATTCCACCCACCCGCGTCCCCCAAAGTCTTCCGTGAAAAATGGTACCTCACTTGTGTGGATGGGTCAAGTACCCGCGACAGGCAAGGGCCCAAAACCTATTGAGGCGACATCAAAATTACCTATCACAAACCAACCTGGTTTTGCAAGGGGGGGGTCCCATGAGTTTTTGGCCCCGGGCTCGGCGGCCATCTAGGGAAACCTACCCAACCCACACATTTCTGAAAACTAGACACCCGGAGGAGTCCAGCGAGGTATGGCTTGCGTGGGTCCTCCAAAATTTTCTTACCCAGAATCCCCTGCAAACCTCAAATTTAGCTGGAAAAAAATCACGTTTTTCTCAAATTTCTGTGTGGGAAAGTTCTGGAATCTACGTGGATCCACAAATTTCCTACCACCCAGCTTTCCCCCAGGTCTCCCGATAAAAATGATACCTCACTCGCGTGGGTGGGTCAAGTACCCGCGACAGGCAAGGGCCCAAAACGTATTGAGGAGACATCAAAATTACCTATCACAAAACAACCTGGTTTTGCAAGGGAGTCACCTGGGTTTTTGGCCCCGGGCTCAGCGGCCATCTTGGGAACCTACCAAACCCACACATTTCTGAAAACTAGACACCAGGGGGGAGTCCAGCGAGGTATGGCTTGCATGGGTCCCCAAACGTTTTCCTACCCAGAATGCCCTGCAAACCTCATATTTAGCTGAAAAACAATCACGTTTTACCCAAATTTTTGTGTGGGAAAGTTCTGGAATCTGCGTGGATCCACAAATTTCCTACCACCCTGCGTTCCCCCAGGGCTCCCGATAAAAATGGTATCTCACTTTTGTGGGTAGGCATAGTGGCTGAAACAGGAAATGGCCCAAATCGTATTGTGGAGACTTCAAAATTACCTATAACAAAACTACCTGGTTTGGGGGGCACCTGGTTTTTTGGCCCCGGGCTCGCCACCATCTAGGGAAACCTACCAATCCCACATGTTTCTGAAAACTAGACACCCTGGGGAGTCCAATGAGTTATGGCTTGCGTGGATCCCCCAACGTTTCCCTACCCAGAATCCCCTGCAACCCTCAAATTTAGCTGGAAAAAACATTTTCCACATATTTTTGCGTGGAATCACCGTGCTGGCACAAATGTCCTACCACCCAGCGTTGCCCTTGTTCCCCGAGTAAAATGATACCTCACTTGTGTGCGTGTCCAAAGCAGAACTGGCTAAAAACGTATTTTTTTTAAAATGTAGCGCTTAGAATTCTCGGTGCTATACCCTAAATCCCTATGTTTTGGGCTCTTCCCAGTCACAGGCCTTTGGCCCACCCATACAAGTGAGGTATCATTTTACTCGGGAGAACAAGGGGAATGCTGGGTGGTAGGACATTTGTGCCGGCACGGTGATCCCACGCAAAAATGTATGGAAAAAGTGATTTTTTTCAGCTAAATTTGAGGTTTGGAGGGGATTCTGGGTAGGAAAACGTTGTGGGACCCACGCAAGCCATACCTCGCTGGACTCCCCCGGGTGTCTAGCTTTCAGAAATGTTTGGGTTTGGTAATTTCCCAAGATGGCCGCCGAGCCCGGGGACAAAACCCAGGTGACCCCTCTTGCAAAACCAGGTTGTTTTGTGATAGGTAATTTTGATGTCGCCTCAATAGGTTTTGGGCCCTTGCCTGCTGCGGGTACTTGACCCCACCCACGCGAGTGAGGTATCATTTTTATCGGGAGACCTGGGGAACGCTGGGTGGGAGGAAATTTGTGGATCCACGTAGATTCCAGAACTTTCTCACACAAATTTGAGAAAAAGTGATTGTTTCAGCTAAATTTGAGGTTTGCAGGGGATTCTAGGTAGGAAAACGTTAGGGGACCCACGCAAGCCATACCTCGCTGGACTCCCCGGGTGTCTAGTTTTCAGAAATGTTGGGTTTGGTAGGTTTCCTAGATGGCCACCGAGCCCAGGGCCAAAAACTCATGGGACCCCCTTGCAAAACCAGGTTGTTTTGTGATAGGTAATTTTGATGTCGCCTCAATAGGTTTTGGGCCCTTTCCTGTCGCGGGTACTTGACCTACCCACGCGAGTGAGGTTTTTGGCCCTGGGCTCGGCGGCCATCTTAGGAAACCTACCAAACCCACACATTTCTGAAAACTAGACACTCGGGGGAGTCCGGCGAGGTATGACTTGCGTGGGTCTCCCAACGTTTTCCTACCCAGAATCCCCTGCAAACCTGAAATTTTACTGGAAAAAAAAAAATCACTTTTTTCACACATTTTTGTGTGGGAAAGTTGTAGCATCACCGGGCTGACACAAATTTCCTACCACCCAGCGTTCCCCCAGGTCTCCGGATAAAAATGGTGCCTCACTCGGGTGGGAGGCCCAAGTACGCGCGACAGGCAAGGGCCCAAAACGTATTGAGGCAACATCAAAATTGCCTATCACAAAACGACCTGGTTTTGCAAGGGGGGTCCCATGATGTTTTGGCCCGGGGCTCGGCGGCCACCTAGAGAAACCTACCAAACTCACACATTTCTGAAAAGTAGACACCCGGGGGATTCCAGGGAGGTATGGCTTGCGTGGATCCCCAAAGGTTTCTTACCCAGAATCCCCTGCAAACCTGATATTTTGCTGAAAAAAAATCACTTTTTCACACATTTTTGTGTGGTAAAGTTGTGGCATCACGGGGCTGACACAAATTTCCTACCACCCAGCGTTCCCCAGGTCTCCCGTTAAAAATGGTGCCTCACTCGGGTGGGAGGCCCAAGTACCCGCGACAGGCAAGGGCCCAAAACATTTTGTGATAGGCAATTTTGATGTCGCCTCAATACGTTGTGGGCCCCTGCCTGTCGCGGGTACTTGGGCCTCCCACCCGAGTGAGGCACCATTTTTATCGGGAGACCTGGGGGGACGCTGGGTGATAGGAAATTTGTGTCAGCCTGGTGATGCCACAACTTTACCACACAAAAATGTGTGAAAAAATGGATTTTTTCAGCAAAATGTCAGGTTTGCAGGGATTCTGGGTAAGAAAACGTTGGGGGATCCACACAAGCCATACCTCCTGGAATCCCCGGGTGTCTACTTTTCAGAAATGTGTGGGTTTGGTAGGTTTCCCTAGGTGGCCGCCGAGCCCCGGGCCAAAACCTCATGGGACCCCTTGCAAAACCAGGTCGTTTTGTGATAGGCCATTTTGAGGTCGCCTCAATACGTTGTGGGCCCTTGCCTGTCGCGGGTACTTGGGCCTTCCACCCGAGTGAGGCACCATTTTTTTCGGAAGACCTTGGGGAACGCGAGGTGGGTGGAATTTTGTGGATCCACGCAGATTCCAGAACTTTCCACCACAGAAAAGTGAGGAAAATGTGGTTTTTTTGCCAATTGTTTAGGTTTGCAAGGGATTCTGGGTAACAGAACCTGGTGAGAGCCAGTCAAGTCACCCCATCCTGGATTCCCCTGGGTGTCTACTTTTCAAAAATGTATAGGTTTGCTAGGTTTCCCTAGGTGCCGGCAGAGCTAGGGTTCAAAAACTACAGCTAGGCACTTTGCCAAAAAAGGGTAATTTTTCACTGTGAAATTGTGGTATGTCCATGTTGCGTTTTGAGCCATTTCCTGTTGTGGGCACAAGGCCTACCCACACAAGTGAGGTACCATTTTTATCGGGAGTTTTAGGGTAACACAGAATTGTAGAGCAACTGTTATTACCTATTGACTTTCGATGCATTTCTGCCTTCCAAATGAAAGACAATGTGTAAAAAATAAGTCATTTTGGAAAATGACCTATAATTCTCATGCTAGTATGGGTACTCCTAATTTCGGAAATGTGCAAATATCTACTGTTTCTAAAATCTACATTTTGTTCCCATTTCAGAAATACATAGGTGTCTTTCATAACAATTTTTCCATGTATACATTTTCCCAAAATAATTGCTATATACCCGGTACATAATAAAAAACCATTGCAAGATGCTGCTCAGTTATTGGCTCTGGGTTCGTCGGGTTCTTGGTGAACCTACAAGTCCTATATATCCCCACAACCAGAAAGGTCCAGCGGATATAACGGTATATTGCCTTCAAATAGCTGTCATAATTAGAAGAAGTTACAGGTGAAAACGTTGACACAAATGGCTGTTTTTTTCAACTAATTTTCAATTTTTCCTTTATTTAACTTAGTTTCTATAAGGAAAACTTTAAGGATCTACACAAATGACCCCTTGCTGAATTCAGAATTTTGTCTACTTTTCAGAAATGTATGGCTTTCCAGGATCCATTATTGGTTTCATACCAATTTCTACCGTTAACTGGAAGGAGGTTGAAAGCACAAAAAAATAGCAAAAATAGGCTATGTCCCAGAAAAATGCCAAAACTGTGTAAAAAAAAGTTGGTTTTCCGACAAAAGTCTGCTTGTCCCTGAAAGCTGGGAAGATGGTGATTTCAGCACCACAACCCTTTTTTTGATGCCATTTGCAGGGAAAAAACAAGACGCTTTCATCTGTAGCCCTTTTTTCGCATTTTTCCCCAAAAAAACAAAATGTAGCTGTATTTTGGCTAATTTCTGGGTCCCCTCCAGGGGAATCCACAAACCCTGGGTACCTTTACAATCCCCATGATGTTAGAAAAAAGGACGCAAATTTGGCGTGGATACCTTATGTGGTCAAAAAGTTACAGGGGCCTAAGCGCGCACTACCCCAAATAGCCCAAAAAGGCTTAGCACAGGGGGGGAAAAGGCCTAGCAGCGAAGGGGTTAAATTGAATGCTTCCAAAACAGAAATACTCATGTGTGGCGATTGGAAACATTAACCTGCTTGCCGCGTGGCCGGATGATCTGGAAACTGCCTAAAATATCGAAGGAAGAAACCTCAAAATGACCTTGGACTCCAAGCTATCAATGAATGCCCAAGTGGACAAACTAGCAAGATCACGCTTTGTTACTGTAAAAACCTCTGCGACCAATCGTCCCCCATTTGTGATTTCCACACAAGATCCAGGCTACCATCTCCCTTGTTCTGTTCAAACTCAATTACACCAATAGCCTCTACCAGGGATCACCTTTAACTACCATGAAAAGACTACAACGGATTCAGAACTCAGCTGCCAGACTACTCTTACATATAAAAACGCAAGACCACATATCTTGAAAGCCCTGCATTCGTTACCGGTTGCCAGACGATCCATCTTCAAGATGCTTTGTATCACCCATAAATCGATACATAGAACAGGACAGCTCTTAATCAGGAATAAAATCACCAAACACATTCAACAAAGGAGCCTCTGCTCTAGAGTGGCACCTCGCCTCAAAATCCCAAGATACAAGAAAAAAAACCATGGGTGGCACATCCTTCTCTGTTCAAGCAGCCAAACTATGGAACTCTTTACTCCCCAACATAAGGTCCACAGATATCCACCTTATCTTCAGTAAACTACTCAAGAGTTGGCTCGTCCACACATAACCACCATACGCAAACAGAAATATACAGCATATCCCTCTGTATAAAAGCATTTATTTGTACAATAGATATGTACGTATATGTGTATTGCTATGTATAAACATGTGGAATAAATGTTTTAAAAAATATATATAGATATTCATTAGTTCTGCTTAACAGATGTACATATTACTGATAGTTACATTATTCTATGTTTTTAACATGTATATAAGTGACTGCATAAATAAGTAAATCTTATATTATAACTATTTATCTACAATTGCTTCACTTTTGAATTACGAAAAATATATAAATAAAATTAATTTAAAGTACAACACTTGAAAGCAGAAGTTTATTTAATGCATCTTTAATCTATATATACTACCTCCATTTATGCATCCATATATACCTTCCATGTACTTATGGATGTATATATGTATTACTTTTCTTCTAATTCAGCATATCCAATGCACTATCCTATACCTCTCTCTGCTGGTTGACAGAAGAGTATCTACAGACCCTTGCGAAAATGCGACATTACCACAATGTCAAAAGGAACGAGTAGAACTGTAAGAATGCGGCGTCCAGATGGAGCAAAGTGTGCTCAAGTAGCTATACGTGTTCCGGTAACTGTTTCACAAATAGTGCACGGCACCATTACACAAGAAGGTTTTATATAGCTAGCGGTGGATTGCGATTTGCGGTGCTGGAAATGCGCAGCGTTAACGTAAAATAACACGTTTCCCCGCTTGGATGGATGGTTGCACAATACAGTCTGCAGCGGGTACATTAGCCGTGCGAGGTATCTCGTAGACACCACCAGACAAGTTAAGAACACGTTATTAACATCAGTCGTGATTAAGAACACGTTATTAACATCAGTCGTGATTCTTCACACCTAAAGCAACCGCAAACATCGCCCCACTCGCTTCTGCCCCAAGCAACTGAATATTGACTCGGGGTGGAACAAAGTAAGGCGGCTGCTGAGAAGAAACCATGTGTGACTGAATACAAACCCTCTTACAGACTTAGCAACCCATCCCCCCAAAGCCTTTGATAACACACCCTACATCTGTTAACAAGGCGGCAGGTGTTCAGTAACGTATGCATATTTGCATCCGCCCACAACCAAACGGACGAGTATGTTAACTCCAGACTTGTAATGCCCGCCCTCTCACACACCGGGCTCAGGGGGCGGGGGCTTCACAGATAACTGCACCGGCTGCACAAAAACTCCCGTTGGCATACACAGTTTGCATTTATTTGTGTTGCGACTAACCCCACCCACAGACAAGTGCCTCCTCGCCTCACAGCTGTCCCTCCCTAGGGCCCTATTCCGGGCGCTCGAGGGCCACGTGTTCATTGCCTGGGCTGCAGAACGTGCCATGCTGTGTTAGGGAGACCCGTGCATGCCTGGTTTGTCTGCCTGGCCTGCGTGGCTGTAGCTTTGGTACAACGCAAAGGGTGCAAGGTTAGTCGTGCACATCACAATATGTGTGACGTCTATTATACCAACATAAAAAATAAAAAAAATCGCTGAAGGCAATCCACTGAAGGAGTTGTGTGTTGGGAACACCTCCCACCTACGGTTCCGGCGTGGATATGAATTATTGGTTTAGTGACATGTTCAACACATCTCTGTACAGCTTTCTTGGCACCAATACTCTTGAGAGCATGCCATAACTTTAAATGATGTGTTTTTTATTTAACCAGGCCAATTACACTTCTTACCACCCGCTCTCCGGCGATTAAGCCCGATGACTTCAAAAGAAAAACATCCGGTAGAAACCATTAGTAACTGCCCAACAGAAAATGCAAAAACTACTAATTTCACTAACAATATTTTGGGCGCAGAACCTTCTCTGCCACAGCAATAAAACTAAAGTAACACCGAGCACGCGCAAAACAGACAACTTCTGTCCCTCTGCTGGGTGAGCCTGTGCACTTGCGTATGGAGTTGTTTGTTACACTGGAGGAAAACGCACCAAAAACGCGGATAGACAAGAAATGTTAAAAATGTACACACACACAAGTACCCCCAAGGACTCCACAGACAACAAGACAGCTATTTATTCTTTCAAGGTTAACGATCACTTTCTCTGGACACAGCTCACATGGAACAAGGTGCAGCGGGGAGTCTGGCTCACTACAGCCGCCCTTCCTCCCCCACAGCCTGAGATCTCCGGTGCCCCACCACACACAGACGCACACAATACCTACCCACGTGACCAGGGGGCACTCCAGAAAGGAGTCCATGAGCTCCGAGATGGTTACATCCATGTTGTTTAACTCCGGGTGGTAGTTTAACGGGGCTTGTCTCATTCCAAGCACAAAGGAGAGCGGGGCGAGCAGCCCATGCTTCGCGGATCAGCAATCCCCTTTCTTGAGAAGTGGTGCTGCCCTCTCTAATGGGTGAGGTGGCCCATCTCTGCTCCTGGAGAGGAGGGGCGCCTTCGTTGCTGCTGGTTGGGGGGGGGGGGTTCCTGTAGCTCACACCCCGGCGGGGGGTCAGAGGCCTCCCCTAGGGGGAAAGGGATGCTGAGGAGCTACAAAGCTTCCCAACAAATACTCTAAAGATCAAAACGCCAGAAAAAAACACCACAGACAAAAAAAGCTTTAAAAAAATCCAAGGAAAGTTGCCGTTTATCCAAACCCAGGAGCAGAACAGACGCTTCTTTTATGATAATCCTTGGAAAAAAGTAGCGAGACAAGTCTTGAATTTGGGAACCCCCTTTCAGAGCTCTTAAAGTGGAAACAATTGACGAGTCGGTAGTTGCCAGTTTTGTTTGCGAAGTTGTAGCAGTGACCCGGAGGGAGGCGGCGCTGGGTAGATCTCGGAGTAACACAGGGAATGCACTCCACTGAAGCGCAGCAGACTACCTGGGCAACGTGCACCGCCTCGGGGGATGGACACCGGAGCTGCCCAATTGGAGACGGGGAGGGCTCGGGGCTGCCAATAGGAGCGCGCCTTTACAGTGTCGGACTGCTCCGCTGTGAACAAAGCCCCCGAGACCAGGAGGGGCGGGGCTAATGAGGTAGGGTGCGAGAGGCTGTCTCTTGTTGTCCACTAATGGACGAAGAGAGGCTATTGTGTGAGGCGGGAGGAGCCTAAAGTTTTGCCGGGAGGAGACAGGCCAGTGAAAGTGAGAGAAAGGGTTGTGTACGGCAAGTGCAGAGGAGTCCTCTCAAGGAAGAGGACGATGCTGGGATGAGATTATGGTCCTGTGAGACTACGGGGGAAACACGTTTTAAAGAGTTTATGTAAGAGGAGGCGACATAGTTAGGAGCGCGTGTGCCTACTCTGAATGCGAGCTCGAGCCCGGTGTGCACTTGGGGGTCTCCAGTATGGCCCGGCGGGATGTACCCCCGTGCAGCCCTGCACACTGGAACTGGCGCTGTGTTTGTCTTGTGGAGATGTGTCAGTAACCAATAGGGACCCGCCCCACAACCTCGAATGTAGCCCAGACCACTGACCTCAGCCCTACTGAGTTAATGGTCAACAAATCCCCGCTGCAGAGGGAGCCTAATGGTTATTACACCTGCTGGCCCGGTTCCCAAAGTCGCACACCCAAAATAAACTCGTAGTAGCCTCAGAAAAATACAAATGTTTTGGATTCAATATATTTTTGTTGACGTTTTTAAAGGAATGTAATATAACGCTACACCCCTCTCCACCCGTGCCCCCCTCCCCCCCACTCAAATGCACTCTTTTTTCCCTGCTTTCAAGAAGTTACAACAGGTAATGACATTTAACATACTTCCTGTGACCGCCGTAGGTTCATGTGATGTGAATATTGATTCAAACGTTTCGTGGAGAAAGGACATTCCAGGTACAAAGTTTTTACCTCCGAACTTCGCTTCCTTTCGGAACACTTTCCTAAGATTAAGGAAATCTTCGAAATCCCTTCGGTTCTGACCCCTCAGCTCACCTACTCTGGGAAACACAGTAAGCTGGCCTCCAGGCAACACTAGATCTATAAAAACATAACTCAAATACTAACATAAATAAGGCGTTGAGGGGGCAGAGGGCAGGTATGGTAGTAGAGGCTTCTGGGATGTGCGTGCACCTGTGTGTATTATGTGACATCACTGCATTTCTACCATGTGTTGGTCGTATAATGCTTTTGGAATCTCGTCAGCGAACATGGTTCTGGGATTCTCGTTCAGTGGAGTAAGGGTGGTCTGTTAATGGTATTCCACCAGAATATTGACTGCTCAGAATTGTGGGGCCAAACTATTGTGACAAAAATATTGGAAAGGTCAGTTTCTATAGGAAAGCATGAGTTTATGATGGTTACCTCCACAAATATGTACCTTTGACGATATCCATATCTTCAAGATATGTAGATGTGGAGTTAAGAATATTAAACCTATAATTACCTATATGCACTTACCTTTTCAATATATTGGCTCCACTATATTTTTGCCCTCAATATTGTGTCACTGAACCCTATAGATATTGTATTTGGTTCTATGTAGTGTTTAGAGGTACATCATTTGGATAGTGGCCGCCAAGGTAGGAATACACTAATATATTGTTTATATTTGTAGTATTTCGGATCATGGTTGGATACAGTTTGATACGGATTTGTGTGGACCATTATGTGTGTGCCAAAGGACTCTGCTATTTGTTTCGCTCTGATGGTATCAGAGGCTGGGTGAAAAGAGGCAGGTGCTGAAGGAGGCTGCATCAAGCTCGAGGGAGGATGCTGGTAAGAGGGTACCAGAGGGTGGTTGAGAGCATGCTCTTGCCAAGTTAGGGTGTGCAAAGCTGGAGTGGAGAAGAGGGAGGCTGCCTCTGAGGAAGGGTGTGCAACGCTAGGCCGAGAGGCGACTCATGCCTAGGAAAGGGTTTGGGAAGGCTGATTTTATAAAGTGCAGCGTCCGGGGCCATGGATGCTCTACATCCTAAACGGAGAGTAGAACTTAATTGTAAGTGGTTCAGGAAACACCTGAAAACTGTGGTTTCAACTTAGCTCTGCAGATCAGGGGTCAAAACTGATAAATATCAGACTAGGTTACCCACCCAGTTGGACTTTAACCTGTCTTGCCCTGCTTGAAGCTGACTTTTGCAAATATGTTTTAGTACTCTGAAGTAACTGAAAGGTAACATGCAGGCGTATATGAAATGACCAAAGAAATTAAGCTTTACTTCTGACCTGTAAGGGAGAGGAGGCAGATGCTCTGGAAGGTATTTGTGTGACCGGTAGGGAAAATGTTTATGGGAAGGCTGTGTGACTCTGGTAGATAGGATGCAGCTTCTAAGAGAGGCCGTGTGTGGGGGTGGGTAGCGCAGGCTCCATCTGAGGATGTTCAAGGCTGCTTTTGCTTGGGGGATGTGCACATGAGGCTGTGGGAGAAGTGGGCCTGGGTTAGAAACATAGAAAGTACCAGAAGTAGCGGACTTGACATCACAATCCATTTGGCCCCTCCTGATTATATCACAGGTCTCTTTGTCCTATCATTTGCCCTTCTACAGCCTTTACTTTGCTTCTGAGATGGTAAGAGAAGGGCAAGATGTGGAAACTGCAGAAAGTAAACATGGTCCCTGGCTGTTTTTCTATCTCTGAGATCTTTATCACTGAGTCAAGGAATAACAAGGCATGGAGTAGACAAAAGGAAGCTAGGGTTAGCAGCTACTACTCCTGGCTCCCCTCCTTAATTGATGACCTTTGATGTATGTTCACGGTATTTCTATAGCGTGAACCTAGCCAAAAGGCAATGGAGCATTGTAAATGGTCATGTGCAAGCGTAAAGTCAGCGAGTAATAGGAGAAGAAGCTGAGTTGTGGATGGTTTATGCATTGTGATGTAGTGCACTGTAAAGAGGTGAAACTTCAACTGCTTCCTAAATTTGGGGCGGTCCTGGTGGATATAAGGATGTTGTTACAGATGCTGGGTGTGAAGATGGAAAAGTCCTGTTGTCTTGTGTTTTTTTTTTACTCTTCTTAGTCTGCAGTCTGATGGCGTCCTGGCTGTGGGTGTGCCAAGAACCACCAGACGTGGTGAGCTTGTCTGCAAGATAAGCGGCAATGCTGATCATGATGGCTAAAATGACGCAGCTAGATTTGAAGATGGTGCGGGCGGGCAAGAGGAGCCAATGGCGTTCCATCAGGATGGTGCTGAGGCTGCTTCTGAGGGAGATGTGTGTGCAATTCAAGTAAAGGAGGTTGTTTCATTTATATGGGGGGAGAGTGTAGAATATGGGGTTGTACCTGACCTAGTGTACCCCAGGCTGGAAAATTGAGACTGGTGCTGACGGGGGACACATGAGGCTGAAGGGAGGAAAAATGCCACCGAAGGGCGTGTGTGAAGGTAAGGGAGGGAAAGCGTTCACTGAGGGGGAGGTGTGTGAGGCTTGGAGAGAGGAGAACCCCCATGAAGATTTTAATGGTGTACTGCCTACTGACAGAGAAGAGGATGATGAGGGTGTTTCTGTGAGGTTGACTCTGGGCGGGGGAGCTGCAGCTTTTGTGGGCAGGGAAGGCTGCTGGTGAGTTGGGGTTGAGCCTGTGAGGAAGGGGGTTCTATGTATAAGGCCGTAGTGCCCACTGGTGAGAAGAGGAGGCTGCGGAACGGGGAGGAGCCTACGATTGTATCTCAGTCTTCTGGAGGAGAGCAGAGAGTGAGCGGCTGTACTGCTTCCTGCTGGGGGAGTTTTTGAAGCTGGGCTGTCCCTTCTCTGGAAGGAGGAGGCCGTTGCTGAGACAGGTGTAAGCTTTTGTTTTTGCCCTTTGCTATACGAAGGAAACTATTGGTGAGTTCGTGTGAGAGGCTCGGCTGCCCACTGCTGGCCTTGCACAGAGTCGGCTGCTGGAGTTGTTCTATTTTGCATCACTCCAATCCTACCACCAAACCTCTGTCCGTAATACATATGCTCGAACTGGAGTTAGAATATTGCACTAACTCGTCCCTAGTATAACTATGTATTGTTTTTGAATAGCTTTTCTAACTTTAGCATGTCGCTATTTTGGTATGTTACTATTGAGATTATTGTGGTAGATACATTTGATGGTGTTTGTGAAGTAGATATTTTTGGAATGTCCATTTATGATGCGGGGATCTACTGCCCTCTGCTGGGATGAAGAGACATCTGCAGCTGTTTTCCATGTTTGTGCCGCCCTCAAAAGGTTCCCGTCTGCCCACCTGCACTAGCCAGTGGATGCGACTTGTAATTTCTCGACGCACGTGAAACTCTCTTACGTTCGGGGATTCCTTATTTATTGATATTAATTGCGGCCCGTTGTGGATACCCCTGTTAAATAAATGCGCCACAAAATCCTTATGATTTCAATTAAATGTTATTTTAAAAGTTTACTTTGAAGTTTGGTCTAGTGCAACCTTCTCCAGCGGGAAGCTCGTGAGTTACTGGTAGATCCCTGTAAGTAGCTCTCCTGTGTGCAACCCAGCCTACTAAATTAGAAACTTTTACTTGGTTAAATTCATTAATGTACATCGAAATTGAAAAGGGAGTGTTCTAGATGAAAATGTGTGCTTTTTCAGAACTCATAAGCTATGATTGGAGAAAAATTATTAAACTTCCGAAAATACATTTAAAGAAGATATTTGAGGGATAAATCGTGAGGCACTGGGGACACATATTACTAACATTATTAATTAGGTGCCAGTGGCATTGCATCTATGGCCTTTATACATTACCCATGTAAAGACATTCAAAATTGATAAAGCTATTTTTACATATACTTCTGGCAGCCCTGCCTGATGCACTTAGGTGATTACAGTTTGAAATCTTGCTTAGGGCGGCCACTTATGCAATCTTGCCGGACGTGGTTGTGATTATAACACTAATAATAGCTGTAGCTCAGGATGACTTTTATTGAACAAAGTAGCTCTAATTATAGGAAAGTTTGGAGACCCCTGAACTAGTACAATATCATACAAATATGTGTGAATTACTTTTCCTTTCCGAGGTTTATGTGTTTATTGGAGCACTTTACTTTTTGAAACAGCCAGAAACCCCTTTCAAACTTGCATTCTGAAAGTAAAATGCTCCATTAAACACATAAACATCTCTATGAAAAAAAACATTTTAACAATACAATATATTGTATTTTGGAATGTGAGCAAAATGCAGCTTGCTTTGCAGGTCCTGTGTGGTTCTGGACCCCATGTATTATTATTATTATGTATTCAAATTCTGTGATTTTTGGTGAACCCAAGGCCCACTACCCAAGCAAGGTCAGTATCCCACCCCACACACCAGTTATGTCACCGTAACGCAGGTGCTCAAAAGGGGAGAACTAAAGATGATGCCTGTACTCCTGGATTTCCAGGGGCACTGTACTTTGAATTCACAAAGCGGTGGGAGTAACACAAGTCAGAATCACACATTGGCTCATACATGGAGACCTACATACTTTATGGGGTGGGGCAGTAACGGAACATGCCAGACATGACATTCTGTGTCCAGGTCGCAGGCACAAGCTTGCAGCAGCCAGGAACAGCCAGGCAGGCTCCCACAAAGCAGGAGCATGAACTATATCTCAGCAGCCACTACAGAGATTTAGGTGAGGTCTATACAGTCAAGTCACACTAGCAACCTCGGGATGACTCAGCCTCCGGAAGTGAGCCAAGTGAAGTCAAGGCTGGTGGAGCCACTAGGAGGCTGGCACTCCGGGGCGGCTCCTCCATTAAGGCAGATGAGTGTCGCCCCACTGATTGAAATGCCCCCCATGCCCCAGAGATGAAAAATAAAATGGTGATACAGTTAATGTATTACCATTTTATTTTTCAATAACCCAGTCCTGAGCCAAACGCCAGGACAGCTGCTGACTGGCAGCAGCAAAAAGAAGTTATAGGCAGGGCACTTATGTTTAAAGTACGCATGTCCCTTTGGCCGGCCATCTAGTGATGACCAGTCAGACGTGCACTTTAAACCTCTCAACCCAGCTGTGTTTGACAGCTGGGTTGAGATCAAGTAAAGGCCCCCAGTGCTCTTTGGAGCGCTGAGAGAGCCTGCTCCACCCAATCCTGGCACTGCTCTCATGCTGAATGAGAGCGGCACCAGAATTGGTTCGGAGAGTTGCCTGGGGCCGACGCTGAAGAAGTGAAGGACACCGGATGTGAGTGCGGACTTGCCGAAAGGTAAGTGAGTTTTCTATTCTTTTTTAAAATGTTTTGAATGTATTTAATGTATGTGCACCAAATTGCCGACATGCATTACATTACCGTTTTAAAGTTATGGTAATGTAATGCATGTCGGCAATTTTGTTAATGTCTTGCGCTGCATGCACAGGCACCCACCGCCCATTTGCCCGCCCCACCACTCCCTGTAGGTGGCAGCCACCACTGCTGACACTATGGGGGTTCAAAGACAGAGGGAACTCTACACAGTGGATTCAAAGCCAGTCCTCCCCGAGACGTCTGTAGCTTTATCAGTAGTTATTGTGTAAAATTCCCTTTGCACAGCTCCCTTACTTCATGGGCTGTTGGGCTGCACTCTCCTTTTTTGGCAGCTTTCTCCTTCTGCAGGGCACTCCAACGCTCCTCATCAGCAAATGTTGGACTCCCTAACCGTCAGAGTAAACAAAACTTCTAATAAAGTTCTTGGATTCTTCCAGTCTGGTCCTGACTTTCATCTGAGGCTGACCTTCTCAGACCCCAGTTCTCGCGCTCAAAGACCACTCACGTACACAGGATGTACTTCTGTTCTGGTCACAAGTATCCTGGAACAAAGTCACTGATTTTGTGCCCATTACTTATACTGGCTAGCAGTCATGAGTATGGATTCCAGCACTCTGTAAAACTTTGATCTGCAAAACCAAACGGAAGTGGAATTAGATGTGCCATGCCAAAGAAAAAGAATAAAGGTCACAGAAGGAATGGAGAGCAAGTCCAGATACTCACTACACAACTCTGTGAAGGTGACACTCCTGAAGCAGAAGGTCATTGGAGGGGAAGGGAATACCTTTACACATCAAAGGGAAGTTTCTTCCCACGACCAGTGACAAAGGTCTGGTGCACTTAAAAAGATGGAGACCGAGGAATTTTCAAACTACCCCTATATGCAAAGTATTCAACAATGTCCCTATCCTGACTCCATTTTGCAATCAATACATCCTCATGGGTTCCAAAATGGATTTCTACCTCCATACATTGTGTGCACAACACACACTTCATGCACTCCCCGTAGCACATATGAAAAGCTAATGGGCATCCTTCCCCATGTCTCAGAACCTTTCACAGGAGATGATCACCACACACATGCATGATTGTTGTATGTGAGAGGGCAGAAAGTAAAAACACGCAAAGACTCACTAACATGGAGCACAAGGCAGGAGCGCAGGCTGCTAAGAGCCAAGCAGCGGATAGGTCATCCCAACAGATGTCTAAGCCTACAAATCTTTTTGCATTTATCTCTGGGATAATATTTTCTGTGGTACTCCAGAACCTAATGTCAGCCTTACCAATTAGGTATGTTCATATATTGAGCTAAAGAATCCAATGCCCTTTCAGTGTGGGGGAAAAAGCATGGTCTTCCGACAATCTGATGCCATCTACCCGTTTAATAGGTGAAACAGCCTTTACAACGAGGTTTTTACCTTGTTGTGCCTTTACCACGCATTTGTTAGCACGCATGATTTTACCGCGAATATGCATTTGCAACGCATGCCAATACCACGCATTTAAGGTAAGTTGGGGGGGTGGAGGTCTCCCCCACATATACATTGTTTTTAAATCTAAAAACAATGCGTGGTATTGGCATGCATTGTAAATGCATATTCGCGGTAAAAACATGCGTGCTAACAAATGCGTGGCAAAGGCATACGATGCATTTACCTGCGTTGTACCGTCGTAAAACCGTTTAATAGAGAACCCAAATGTGAGACCGGTTGGTTCTTGGAAACCAGTTGGTTCTTGGAAAATCTATTTGGCCAGCTAGAAGAAACAGAACGCTTTACTAGAATTTCTGGTAAATGGTTGAGAGAGGAAAGTGTTATAATTACACAGGATACGTGGAACAAATTTATAAGATGAATTTTTCAGCTTTTAGGGAGGCCAATTACCATAAGATGTCATTTTATGCAAAATGGTTAATTTCTCATATACCAATGTTTTTACAAAAATAAGATTAATCCTGTACCTTCAGTTAATTATTTGAGATGTGATTCAAGAGAAAAGGGAAATTGGCTCCATACTGTATTGCGTTATTCTAGGTTAGACTTCTATTGGAAAGCAGTCTTTGATTACTGTGATAACAAATTAGAGATTACATTATGATATGACCCTGTAATGATTTTACTGGGGTATTCAGACAAGTGTAGCAAGCTGCTACACTCTGTGCTCCTAGCCCCCAGTCATTAATTTTTTTAAAGTGGAAGACTAAATCAATGCCAATATTTCAGGAATAGCTGGCCAAAATGTTCGACAGAATGCGGCTCAAGTAGGCGCGACACAACAATTTCTCAGGCTGGTGGACAATTTTATCTGAAACTATTGTGATAAGATGATTAATAAGATGAAATTTGATTCTATTCATTAAGTATACCATTATATGTATTTTGTTTCAATTATATTATCATAAATTGCCTGTCATATTTCTTAGAATTGATGCTATATTTATATACTATTGATGTATTACTGAATATTTTTTATATTCTTCTTAAAATTGTTTTTGAAAAAAAGATGTGACCAGCCCACCACCCTTCATTACATGAAACTACGAGTTAACCTGGCATGTCCTGCAGTATTGGCAAGCCTGCAAGCATAAGAGTTAAAAACCAGAATACACCACTCCCTGCACCTGCGAGAAACAATAGTGCCTTATACTCCATTTCTCTAGCTAAGAAAGCGGGTTCCTTCTAAGCAAGATACCATTATTCTGCTCGTTATAGGGTAGAATTGAGAATTTAGAGGTTGCAATCTAAGCAGGTGGAACTTTGTGAGTTGAGTGATAACACCTGTTAGATCCAGTTCTACCAAGCAGCAAATTATGACAGCAAGTGCTACATAAAATAACAAGTTGTCTGTGAATAACATATAGAATTTTGGTTGAACTTGGATCTGCTTGCCCAATCTGAACGTTACCAGTGAACAAACTGTTTTCTGAATTTTTTTTAACTTGATATGTATAAGTTGTTCATTGTCCATTTGTGTATGGAAGCAGTTGTGGGACACCTTTGATTTTAAGAATGCTTTTAAGGTATCTGCTACATGGAGAATATTCGAGTTGATTCTTATGGCATCTATTGATTCTTTTTTTTTTTTTTTTTTTTTAATTAACCAACAGAAATATATATATATATACATATACAAAGAAGATCCCTGCAGTCCGCGCAGGAAAAAACGAGCCACTCCAGTTTCAAAGTTCAAAGGTATTCCAGGTTTATTTACGGCAACAAAAGAGGACGCGTTTCGATCTCTAGCGAGATCTTGGTCAGGGTTACCTCCGCTGCAGCTAATTATGGACGATTATTCTCGGCCCTCCATTGAGCCTTGGATGATACTCTGCCGGCTTCATTAAAGGTACCCTGCAGCTTCGGAAGAGGAATCTTCCTCTCCCCTAGTCCCGTTGGTTGCGGGCAGTGCGATCCCTCTGCGGCCTGGAACCGCCGCATAATATGTAACCAAAAACGCCCAGAAGCTTGAGGCCGCACACAGCTGCAGGTGAGTTACAAACTCCATTTGAACCAAGCAGGCAGCTTAACATCCCTTTGAAGTCCATGGCCTGACGCGTTTCGATGCCGCTGTTTGCATCTCCTCAGAGGCCGTGTCAGCGGAGGTGATTTATGGCTGCCGCATTTCTCACTAACCACAAACACGCAGGGGAAATGCGGCAGCCATAAATCACCTCCGCTGACACGGCCTCTGAGGAGATGCAAACAGCGGCATCGAAACGCGTCAGGCCATGGACTTCAAAGGGATGTTAAGCTGCCTGCTTGGTTCAAATGGAGTTTGTAACTCACCTGCAGCTGTGTGCGGCCTCAAGCTTCTGGGCGTTTTGGTTACATATTATGCGGCGGTTCCAGGCCGCAGAGGATCGCACTGCCCGCAACCAACGGGACTAGGGAGAGGAAGATTCCTCTTTCCAAAGCTGCAGGGTACCTTTCATGAAGCCGGCAGAGTATCATCCAAGGCTCAATGGAGGCCGAGAATAATCGTCCATAATTAGCTGCAGCGGAGGTAACCCACCAGAGGGCGTTATTTGGCAAAATGAGACCTCATATCCCAGCGTGCATTTGAAAATGAACTTCCACCAAGGGAGGAGCACTGATAGCTCACTAACCACAAACACGCAGGGGAAATGCGGCAGCCATGAATCACCTCCGCTGACACGGCCTCTGAGGAGATGCAAACAGCGGCATCGAAACGCGTCAGGCCATGGACTTCAAAGGGATGTTAAGCTGCCTGCTTGGTTCAAATGGAGTTTGTAACTCACCTGCAGCTGTGTGCGGCCTCAAGCTTCTGGGCATTTTTGGTTACATATTATGCGGCGGTTCCAGGCCGCAGAGGGATCGCACTGCCCGCAACCAACGGGACTAGGGGAGAGGAAGATTCCTCTTTCCGAAGCTGCAGGGTACCTTTAATGAAGCCGGCAGAGTATCATCCAAGGCTCAATGGAGGGCCGAGAATAATCGTCCATAATTAGCTGCAGCGGAGGTAACCCACTAGAGGGCGTTATTTGGCAAAATGAGACCTCATATCCCAGCGTGCATTTGAAAATGAACTTCCACCAAGGGAGGAGCACTAATAGCTCACTAACCACAAACACGCAGGGGAAATACGGCAGCCATAAATCACCTCCGCTGACACGGCCTCTGAGGAGATGCAAACAGCGGCATCGAAACGCGTCAGGCCATGGACTTCAAAGGGATGTTAAGCTGCCCGCTTGGTTCAAATGGAGTTTGTAACTCACCTGCAGCTGTGTGCGGCCTCAAGCTTCTGGGAGTTTTTGGTTACATATATATATATATATATATATCTATCCTGCTGGCGGTCACCAGTAGGTAGTTATAGTTAGGACCTACTTTCCATAGGAAAAGCATTTTTTGTTTTGCTGATAACTCTGACGCCATTTGTCGAATCTCCAGAAAATTTTCAAAACTAGTACGCACCTGAGTTTAGCTGCGGTTTGGAAAGTTTTGAGGTGATTCGTCAAGTGGGGACCAAGAAAAAGAGGGGGGTCCGAAAACACTTTTTCCCCATGTAATTTCACAACTACTGCCCGAACCACTGAACGGAATTGCACCAAATTTGGCAGAAAGCTAGCTCTTGGTCCAAAAAGAGCCCTTTTTGTTATTTGGTGTAAATGTGTTCAATAGTTTTGCAGTTAATAAAGAAAACAGAAATATATATATCTAGGGACACGGAGTGTCTGCAGCTCCGACACATCTCATGCTTAAATCTGATTGGCTGTCCACACTTCAACCAGGAAGTGTCGGCAGCCATTTTGGGATTCAGACTTGTCCGAGTACCAAAATAAAGGAGGCAGAAAAATCAGAAGGGGGCAGGGTAGGAATACCCTGACACCCTAGGTCTATTGGTGGGGTCCCACAGGGGCTTATTGATGAAAAATTGATCACTCCCCTTACCCGGGATCGGCTGCAGTGTTAAACGCTCAGGCAGCGGCAACCACAGCAGCCAGGGGCTATGGGGGCTCCCTGCACTACTCCAAGGCTGGGGGAGGCCCAACGTACAGAGCAGGGTTCACAGCCTACATGGTAAATCTGCCAGTGTTTGTCACAGTGACTGGCTGCAGTGGTGGTGCCAGTGTGCCTGCTAGTGCCTAGACCCAGATAGGGCTCCTTTGTACACATGTATGGTGGAAGTGAGCATGAAAGAGCATACATACCTGTGCGCATATATTTAAAGGGAGCGACGTCGTTTATAGAGTTATTCTTGAAAGTAACATTGATGTAAATATACGGTACAAATGCACGTGCAGATATGTATTTGCATACGTTAATGCATGCTTGTGCATTTATAATAAAAGGTGATAGACACTAAGCTTGTCTCTGAGATCCACTTTAACTGTGCAGGGCCTCAAGCGCTGCACACTTATCACAATGACTGGTTGGCAGTGGTGGTCCCAACGTTCCTGCTGGTGCCTAGACCCAGACGAGGCTCCTTAGCACACATGTAAAGTGGAAGTGAGCATGAAAGCGCATACATACCCGTGCACATATATTTAAAAGGAGCAGCGTCATTTATAGAGTTATTCTTGAAAGTAACATTGATGTAAATATAAGGTATATATGCAAGTGCAGATATGTATTTGCATACGTTAATGAGCTTGTCTCTGAGATCTGGTTTAAGTGTGTGGCACTCGTGGGCCACATTCTTATCATTTTTGTGATTGGGCCCTAGTGTTTTGTGAAGTAGTATCCACCAAGACTATGAATTCAGGATTTTGCTAGTAATGTCAGTGGTCCGCAAAGGGGGCAGTTACTATTGCTTGATAAGTTGCCGCTTCAGTTCGACAATGGCTGTTTATTGCACAGGCTGCTTGTTTCATGTTGTGAATTGTGTGCTTTAATCTACTCCCCCTGTCACTCTGGCCCTGTGACGGGCACTCTACTTATTGTTAGTTATACTTAGCTCAAGAAACTATAACTTGTGCCCTAAGGTTACTATAACTTGCGCCCTCGCCATGCACAGCTTACTACCCCACATATTACATCACTGATGACATCTGCTATGGAATAATTCATAATGTCACTGCAACTTTTGCTGTAAAATTATTGATGAGAAAACAGAACATGGCGGGGGCGAGAGTTATAGTTACCTTAGGGTTAGAGCTATAGTTTATTGAGATAAGTATAACTATAACTGCTGAATTTCCAAGGGTTTTTTGCATGTAAAATCTGACCTTAACTATAACATCCCCGTAACCTTTGTTTTTTTTTTTGTGAATTTCTAATGTTTTTAATTCTATTTCCTAACTATAATGTCCTTGTAACCTTTGGTTTTTAAAGAGAAAAAAATACACACATATATATACATATATTTATATATATAAAACACTTACATTTATACCTTGCACTTTATTGAATTCAATGGATGGATGAGAAAAAATAGCATTTGATGGTATCAAGGGACAAACTGTATTGCATTTGCACTTTGAGAATGCTTTTTTGTAATTTTATCGTTTGTTACATCATACACTCCCATATGTCTTCCTTTGAGCTTAAAAGGAACATTCTTTAGTAGACCTCATGTAGAGAAAGAGGAAATGGGGAATTGATGCATAATCAAAAAAGAGAAGAATTGAATGAATGTATGGGAAGACTAAAGTGCACAGCCAGAGGCAGTGATTTGTATCAGTATGCTTTTTAGGAATGTTTCTATATCACCCACTAGATTCACCTCTCTTTATTCCTCACCCTTGTCCTGCCATCTCCACCTATATCCATTTCATGTCCTCCACCATTCTTTTCAACCAAATGGATTCCCCTTCTTATGTTTAACTGAAAGTACTTTAGAATTTGCACTTTTGATGTGAGAGAAAGGAAGCAATGAAAGAAAGAAAAATGAGTTATTCATATGACGAATATATTGAATGTCTAGTAAAATAATGGATATTGAATATATGTATTACAGCAAGATACCTTGCAACAGAGGGTGCATGTATGAATCGAATCGGATGGTTTAAGGTAATGAGTATTGAGGCGTACAATGTTTAGGGTATTTTACCGTCATTAGTTATGAAAACAACTATAAATATAAAAGAATAAAAAGAAAATATAAGAATCAGAATTAGAGGAATAGAACCTCGAGATCTCGAGAAGTTATTTTGTCTAATGATACTTTATAAAAATATATGAAAATAGATGCCCTAAGAAATGTTATCCAAGTAACTCTACTGTGGAAGGGGATGCGTGTAGAACATGAAGTTCATTTGTTGGAAGAAAGAGTGATGAATGCAAATCTTCTCACTCAGACCATAAAGAGAACTGTATGTAAATATTTCAATGACGTGCTGTATTTTAATTCATGGTGGGGGAGGCATGCCTCTTTAAATGGACACTCCAGTTGAAAAACTCTATGACCCTGTTGAAGGCACACTTAGTTTTGCACCATATGGGAGAATTAAATATATATAAAAAATAAATAAAGATCCTGGAAACTCACCATCCTGTGCTGCCTGCTTGTCTATCCCGCCAGAACGTCCACACTTGCGGGGTCGGGAGAAGCTGTATATATATACCAGTAGGTAGTTACAGTTAGGATCTAGTTTCCATCGAAAAGCATTTTTTGACTTGCCTACAACTTTGCCACAATTTGACGGATCTTCACGACATTTTCCAAAATAAAGGTCCCCACTTTGTCAAGTTGTGCATGGAATGTTTCGAGGTGATCAGTCAAGCGGGGGCTAAAAAAAAAGGGGGGGTCAAAAAAAGTGTGTTTCCATTGTTAATTCCCATATAGATTTTAGACACGACTACAGCCCAAACCACTGAACGGAATTACACCAAAATTGTCAGAAAGCTAGATCTTGGTCCAGAAAGTGTACTTTTTGTGATTTGGTGTAAATCCATTCATTTGTTTTTGAGATATTAATGGAAAAAGAAATATAGATATCTAGGGACGCGGACCCTCTGTGGATCTGCAAAGTCACGCACCACTAGCAACGCTGTGATTGGCTGACCCCAACCTGACCGGGAGGTTGCGGCTGCCATTTTAAGTATCGGGGAACAGTCCAGAGGTCTTAAAATGTATCTGCAAAATAATTAAAGGGGTCAGGGTCGAGGTACCCTGATCCCCTGGGTGTGATAGAGGAGTGTAAGAGGGACCTATGTTGGGAACAAAATTGTCTTATATCTGGGGGGTTTTTCCACTTTGGGAATCCGCAGATCCCCTGCGAGGCTCAGCGCGGCCTCCCGTGTAAACCCGCAACGGATTCACTAATCTTGACACACTTTGGAAAAAAAACTTTCAGACCAACTCAAACACCCACACAGGTACTCTCACATCCATTTACAGACCCGCACAAGCAGTGATGCACCCACTCACAGAACTATGCAGACATTCATACATCCACACACAGAGCCATGTTGGCACTCTCAGACCCAGTAACAGACCCACACAGAAACTCACAGACCCACTCACAGACTCACACAGACACTCACATACCCATATATAGATCCACACAGGTACTCACACAGCCACTCACATACTCACACAGGCACTCGCACACTCACTCACAGACCCACTCAGACACCCTCACACCCACTCACAGATCCACTCAGACACTCATGCACCCACTCACATACCCATGTAGGCACTCACACACCCACTCACAGACCCACAAAGGTACTCACAGACCCACACAGCCATTCACACACCCACTCAGAGATCCACATAGGCACTCACACACCCACTCACTCACCCAGTGACAGACCCATAACATTTCAGCCTGAAGCACACGCTAAATTAAGTGTCTGAGTACAAAAAGGTATATTCAATAACAATATTGATATTTTGATGGTCTTTTTTTATTTTTCAGCCTGCTGACCTCTTCTTCATTTTTAGCCTTAGGACCAACATGTGCTTCGTCGCAATGGGGCATACCCCACGGCTTCCTCAGGGCTAAAAAACAGAGAACAATTGCAATTGTAATATTACATGTCATTTTCAACCCATATTACACCCATGACCTGGTGACATATGTGTATACAACAATATGTTTTACATTTTCATTTGGCGGGAAGTAAGTGGAAACCCATGTGAAGACCACAACACAATCATGAAATTAATTACAATGTCCAAAAAACATCATGCCTTCAATATAAAACAAACCTGTGTTAATCCGAATCGGCCCCACACTCCATTTGAATTGCTATCAGCGAGACAGTGCGAAGTGTGGTACCTCCCAAAATATTAAAACACCACCGCACCATAGCGTGCACTAACAATACGACAACAAAAGCAAACCCCAATTTTGTATATGTATAGTACCTGTGACAGACCCACACAGGAACTCACACACCCACTCACACACCCTCACAGACACTCACACACCCACTCAGAGATCCACACAGGCACTAGCACACCCACTCACAGACCCACACAGACACTCAGACAACCACACAGCCACCAACACAGACACTCATACACCCACTCACAGACCCACTCAGACAGTCACACATCCACTCACAGACCCACACACCCATCCAGCCTCTCACATACCCACTCACAGACCCTCACACACCCATTCACACACTCATACACCCACTCACAGAGCCATACAGCCATCCACACACCCACTTTCAAAGGTTACCGTTAGGAAATAAAATTAAACAGACCATTGAAATTCACAAAACAACAAAAGTTACAGGGACGTTATAGTTAGGAAACAAAATGTAAAAAGCCTTTCAAATTCACTGGATAAACCACAGATTACAGGGACGTTAGAGTTAGGCTCAGATTTAACTCATACAAAACCAGTGAAATTCATCAGTTCTAGTTACCTGAGCTAACTATAACTTATGCCCCCGCAATGCGCTGCTTATGACCTCACATATTACATCACTCATGACATGGTCATTGACATCACTCATGACATCTCAAATGACATCACTGATGACATCATCCACAGAACCACTCTCACACCCACTCGCACCCTCATGCAAACTCTCATACACCCACTCACACACCCACACAAGCAGTCGCTTAAAGAATAGCATTTATTGAGATGTACACCATAGATGGGTAGGAAGGTCATTCCACCGGTCAGCAACTTGGTAAGTTACAGTTACTCATATAGGTGCGACAAAGGCCTGTCACAGCCATCAGGTTGGTCAGTGTGAGTTAAGATTGCATAGGGTTTGTATATAGACACTTTGTCTGCCAATAAGGAGCCATTTGTACGCATGATCCACTAGACCATGCACAAACTTTAATTTCATGTCGTTATCCACAGACAGCACCGGAAGTAGTCTCAACACAAAAGAGCGAGGTCACTCAAAGATGTTGTATACAGTGCTAGAACTGCTAAGCTTTGCAGGTGCCACAGACTGCTTGTTAGACACAAAGGGCTATTGGGATCGATGCCCATAAGTGTGGTCTAAACTCCACAAAGCTAGTGAAATTAGAGATTGGATCTGCAGAGAAAGATCGAAGTGGGGAGAGAATTTTTTCAAGGCTGTAAGGTGAAAAATGCCTACCACTACTGCAAGGCCACTGAATTTATGTGACAGGGTGGATCAAATAATGCGGCAAGAAAAGTCAAATTACGCAGCACATTTTATGACTGTAACTGCATTATTTTGCCATTTTTACGCATGTTAAAACGAAGCAAAAGTTCCACATCACTAGTAACCGGTGAACACTCAAATTCAGCAATTGAATGATGACCAGTCTACTTTAGAGAAGGGCCATCCACTGTGCTGTAACATATGTCACTGTGTTTTTAGTAACTTTTGATCTGTTAGAACTACAAACAATGTTTTTGGGTAACATTTGCAAATTATGCAGCCAGTGCTGGAAATGAAACAAATCCATAATTATGCTGAAAACGCAGCAGACGTTGAATCTCACAATTCTAGTGAGCCTGCCCTACTGCCAGGGGCACTTGGAGTTCCAGAAATAATGAGGAGTCAGATCATCAACATCTTTGTTTGTAGGTAAGAGCAGGGGGGACATAAATACTTATCAAATAATTGTTCCTTCTCAACCAAAGGAGCTCTGTCCACAGATTCAACTTCAAGACAGCTTCCACACATTTATCTTTTGAATAGACTGGATTAAAAAAAAAACCCAGAAGGTGTAACTAAATCCTGTGGAGACGATTTTTAAATGGTCCACTGAAATTTCCACTAGGATATATTCAGATATTAGTGAATATGAACAATACATAGGTGCCAGAGCCCAAAGTTATTCTTATCTAGACCCCTTCTCACTGCCATTGCTAATGCCACGCTGTTCCCTCGCCAGTGCCAGCTCCTTACCACTGCTGCTGTCAACCACAAACTTTAGTAGTAGGGTACTAGCATGACTTTTGTTGAGGCAACAGGAGTGTTAAGGGTAGCCTTGCACTTTAACCCCTTCGGTGCTCATGACGAGCTCAGCTCGTCATGCTGCGCAGTGCTCGTGTGCGCATGACGAGCTGAGCTCGTCATGAACCCGCCCACTCAATGAAACGCCCCGCACAGGGCGAAAATCGGCCGCGCACCGAAGGGGTTAATGTTTAGTTTAGTGTCTTGAGTCTTGTTCCACACGTGTCATGATTCACTCCCTGTGCTCTCGTTCCAACCACCAGGGGGCCAAATTGTGGGGCTTTCCAGTATTCTAATTTGCTTCCAGACACTCCCCTGTATGATGATTTTGACTTCCAGGCATTTGGACATCATTTAGGAATTGACATCCATTCCCAATCCATGCCGGGTTTTGTGGAAGCCAGTCTGCTCATGCTGGAAACTCCATTACCTATAATCCCCTGCTCACTGCTTTGTCTCCACCCCTGCAGGTCAAGGATGGGTGGAGGAATTCAGTTCACCTGTGGCTGGCTGCTGCTAGCCTGCTCACACCTGATGCATGTGATTACTGTGAGCTCTTTTAAGCCCCAGCTCCCTTCAGCCCAGTGTTGGTCATTGTAGCTGTGTACCGGTGAGACCGATCCTTGTTTCTTGAGCTTTAGTTATTCCTTGTTCCTGAACTGCAGCAGTTTCCCTTCTTCCTGAACTAACACTGCCTGCAGTGCTACCATGACTTCTGACCCATAGCATTCCTTGTTCCTGAACTGCAGCAGTTTCCCTTGTTCCTGAACTAGCACTGCCTGAACTAGCACTGCTTGCAGTGCTACCTTGACGTTTGAGCCTTAGCATTCCTTGTTCCTGACCTGCAGCAGTTTCCCTTCTCATGGACTAGCACTGCCTGCAGTGCTACCTTGACTCCTGAGCTTTAGTAATTCTCTGTTCCTGAACCAGCACTGCCTGCAGTGCTACCTTGACTCCTGAAGCTTTAGTAATTCCCTGTTCCTGAACCATCACTGCCTGCAGTGCTACCTTGACTCCTGAAGCTTTAGTAATTCTCTGTTCCTGATCCAGCACTGTGTAATCCGTAGGCAGTCCTCGGGGTTGGTTTGATGCTCTAATGGGTCCACCGCCCAATCGCCTCAAGTCTAACAGATATAAAATCATAGACTGTTGAAGTGATTAAGCGGGGGAAGGAAAGGATGGGATCAGCTGGGAGGGAGTCCTGCAAAGAAAACACACTATTACTGATATGAACTCGTCTGTGGTACCATCTCTGTGTACAACAACTTTCCCTTTGTTTTCTAGTGAGTAAGAGTCCTACCTGTAAATGAAAATAACTGTAAGGAAAGGTAGGTTGGTTCTTCACCATTGGTACTAGTGTAGAAGTGCTAGGAATAAGTACATGGAAGAGAGAAAGGACGTAAATATACTATTGATTTTTTTTGTGTTGAAAATATTTTTTATTGAGCACTGCAAATAGTACACAGGTGTATACGGTAAATCATAAGCATTTTGAAGGCCTTGCACATTAGCAAGGCAGCCCGGATCCTGGCCAGCATGTTAAAATAAAACTTACCTGCTTCTTACAGAAAATACATCATGACTTGCAGCATAAATGTACAAACCGTATACTCCGCCAGATAACTACAATTCTAAGACGTGGTATCCTGTGCAGTACCCATTACACCCCCCTCCCAAACTAACCCTCCCCAAACAATACCCCAACAAACAAGTAACTTAAGTGCTGCTACACAAACTACACACCTCGCTGATGTTCCTGCGTCTAGTGCGTAACATGTCTGAGAGCCCCGGGAACGGGCGTGTACCGAAGGGGGGGGAGAAGAGGGAGGGGGGAAAGAAACCTAGACAGGAGCGAGGAGAAGGGGGGGACCCAAGGGGAGAGGGACCAAGGCACAGGGCCGGGGATAAGGAAATAGAAGGGAGGCCCCCAGGTACAGGGTGGGTAATCATGAATCCGCCAGCTCCTATAATACTACACCACTGTCCCGCCGACTGTGCTGCGCTCCCGAAGGCTCAACATCTTCCATAGCCTTGGATTGTTCCACTAGGTGCGCCCAGTCCAGCGAAATCGGACGCTTACGCATTCCCCTGTATTCTTCACAGTGTAAAGCCTCCCTTTCTGCAACCGCCCATCTGCCCACCTCCTCTCGCCAATCGCCCACTCGCGGCGCTAGAGTAGACTTCCAGCGTCGTGTTATCATACGTTTTGCCGACATCAAAGCCAACCCTGCAAATCTGCGTAACAATTTAGCCTTCTTAGGGAGGGGGAATAATCCCAAAAGGCAGGCCTCCATTGTATCCCATGGCGCCCGCTCTGTCAACGTCTCCAACCCTCGGACAACCTCTGACCAAAACCCCCGCAGTACCCGACAGGACCATATCATATGAAGAAAATCTGCGTCATGTATCCCTCACCGCGGACATACTGCGGCCGTCGTGGGAAACATTTTCTGTATCGTAGCTGGGGCAAGATATGCTCTATGTAGTATAAATAACTGAATCGTTTTTAAACGACAATTCCGGGAGACTCGCCGGGGATGTTCTAGCATTTGGGCCCAATCTCTATCTTCCAGCTCCCGCCCCAAGGTCACGTCCCACTTCTGCCTAAGACGTATTAGTGGAACATGCAAATGTTCTCTCAAGCCTCGGTAAAGCCAACGCACCAAGTGTCGGCCTTGTCCCATAAGGTGTAGTGATCTCAGCAATTGAAAAGTGGTGGGTTCCGTTTGATCTGTATACCAATAAGTACGAATAAAACGCACTACAGTCGCGTGAATGAGAAACAAGGAGTCAGGCAGCGAGTTAGCGCGTACAAACTCGTCATGGGGCATCAGGTGGCCCTCGAGAAATAAATCCCCGACTGTCCCCACACCCTCCCGAGCCCACCCCTGTATTTGGGTCATCGATAGCACCCCACGCCTAGTAGGCAACCCATATATGGGGATATTTGGGGCATACGGAAATGGCAACCGAGCCAATCTCTTCGCCTGTGCCCAATAATGCAACGCAACCTGCAACAAGTATGGAGGATCACGCATTTTCCGTGCTCCCGGACAGAGCTGGGACTGAAGAAACCCCCATCTCAAGCAACCCAAGGAGTATCCAATTTCGAATAAGTTCTTGCCGGCCAACCAATAAGCCATCCACTGTAACTGCCCCACTATACAATACGTCTTAAAATCAGGCGACCCCATGCCCCCGGCCGTACTAGGTAGCTGCAGTTTAGACAGCGCCAGCCGATGTCTGCCCGCCCCCCATATCAGAGATGTTAATAGCGTATGAAGCACTTTAAAAATCCACGCCGGCAGGACCACCAGCAAATTTACGAAGTAATAAAGGAGGCGGGGTAGCATGACCATTTTCGAGACCGCCACGCGGCCCGCCACAGTTAATGGCAACGAATTCCAAAAGGCAATCTGGGAGCGCAACAAGTTGATGGTGCGTACTACATTCCCGTCTATAGTATCAACGTTTGATCTATAAATATTAACCCCCAAGTATTTAAAAGTGACCGGCTCAACTCGGAAGCGCATTTGACCAAATTGTAGAGTAGGAGACGCACAAGTATTATAGAAGGTGAAGGCCACCGATTTAGAAGCATTAAGACGCAAGCCAGAAATTTCCCCGAATCTATCAAAGGCAGCAGCTATCTCGCGTTTATCAACTTCCAGATCGTGAAAATATAACAGCATGTCATCCACGTATAAGGATACTGAATGTATCACCCCACGCAACTGTATGCCATAAGGGATCATAACCTGACGCAGGTACTGTGCAAGAGGCTCAAGGGCCAACACAAAAAGCATGGGGGATAAGGGGCAGCCCTGGCGTGTACCCCGGGATATTAAATAAGAGGGAGAGATGGTCCTACCCGTCTTAGCGCGCGCCGTGGGACTGGTATACAACAGTTTAATCCATGCGCAATAGGACTGGGGCAGGCCAAATTGAGACAGCACCGCAAGCATATACGGCCAGCTGAGAGTATCAAAAGCTTGACGCACGTCTAAGGACAAGCAACCAGCAAGAGGGGAAGAGGGGGACGCCGCGTGTATTAAGGCATGGAGCCGACGGATATTCAAAGAGGTACTGCGTTGGGGTACGAATCTACATTGGTCCGTGTGGATCAAACGGGGAAGGAGTGGAAGGAGTTGTGACGCCAATACCTTACTCAGCACCTTGTATTCTGTATTCAGAATAGAAAGTGGTCTATAAGATAAAAGTTCAGTTGGTACCTTGTCCGGTTTCAATAAGGACGTGACTATCGCCTCCCTGGTAGTGAGAGGCAAGACCCCACTCTCTAGGGAAGTAGTATAAAGTTGCAACAACCTCGGAATCAACTGATCAGCAAATGTGGAGTAAAACTCCACAGGGAAGCCATCGGAGCCTGGTGTCTTGTTGCGGGCCAACGCCATCCGAATTTCTGCAGCAGTAATCGGAGCAGCCAACTCCTTGGCCATTGAATCAGAAACCGTGGGAAGCTGGACCTCTGACAAATAGGAAAGCGTGGGAGCCATGTCATCTAAACATGGGGCAGTATACAACCGAGCATAATATTCCTGAAACGCAGCATTAATCTCACCCTGACTCCTGAAGCTTTAGTAATTCTCTGTTCCTGAACCAGCACTGCCTGCAGTGCTACCTTGACTCCTGAAGCTTTAGTAATTCTCTGTTCCTGAACCAGCACTGCCTGCAGTGCTACCTTGACTCCTGAAGCTTTAGTAATTCTCTGTTCCTGAACCAGCACTGCCTGCAGTGCTACCCTGACTCCTGAGCCTTAGCTCAATTCTTGTTCCTGCCCCAGCACTGCCTTCTATGCTACTTTGTTTTCTTGATTCCTGAACCTGCACTATTCTGGTATACCCTTGTAGCCTCCCCTTCTCTATATCCTTTTCCAGTCCCTGCCTTTCTTCCCATTTCCTTGGTTCCAGTTCTAGTTTGCTGTCTTTCTATTTCTGCTGTCTTGCTTCTGTTACCCTGTATGTTTGTTACCTGCTTTCTGCCAAGTGTGCCCTGTGATTTCCTTCCTTTCCTGTTAAGCACTCCTCCTTGCCAGCTCCTTGTCTATTGTGCTTGTGTTTAGTTCTACCCCTTTGCTGTTACTGCCTTGCGTGTTCGTGTTTGATCGCCAGGATCCGTGGGCACAACTGACAACCTAGGTGGTGTTTCTTGTTCACTGTGAGTATTGTTTTTGAGTTACTGTTATAACATCACCATAGGTATAAGCTCCACAGACCCTGCCTTTGCATACATATCCTATATGTGGGTATTTTCAGTCAGTATCTGTAACAGCAATTGTGGGTGAGGAACTTACTGAGCTTCAGTCTTACCGTGTGGAGCTCCTAAGTGCTTTACCCCACATTCCCTTTATTGTTAATGTTCTATTATATATTTGTCTTGCACGTCCGTCCTGGGTGTAGTTAGTCTGAATGCTAAATTGCCTTGTGAGTGCCCTTCCTTTCTGAGTCTTAGCCATCTTGTTCCTTTGTACAGGCTTCCCCTTTGGATCCCTTTTCTCCTCTGTCTTCCTGTGTGATCCTGGGCAGCGCTGTACTCCTCTCTCTGTGTACATTTTCTACCCCGTTCCCAGTCCTTGCCCAAGTCCCTGACTGTGTTCCCGAAATAGTCCCGGACAGTCCCTGACAACACGTTCACATATTTTATGGAACAAAAAATGAAACAAAAACAAGACCACATTGTCAAATTCCAGAGAATCAGTGCAGATGGAATTACCCTGAAAAAAGGAGTATCACCTGGCCTTTTCAGACTAACAGAGGACAATAAAAAATGTAAAACTATGAGAAGGCAAAATCTAATTATAATTGTTGTTTTTAGGTCATTCAAAGGTACCAACATATGGCTAAAAAGCAACACGATACTTTACTGAGAATATTGTTATTGTAAATGGAGAATTTTGTAATGAGATGTTGTACATAGAACAGTTCAGTGGGTGGAGTTTTGTTAAGGCCTCATTATAGAAGCCAATAGTGATAGACAGGGAGTATGGGCCTTGTAATTGGATCAGCACTAGACAGCATACTGTACAACATAGTTTAACATTTGTGGCTCAGGGAGATAAAATATTTTGTTGACAATCACTCAACATTTTGTAACATGCTGAAACGCGCAGTAGACTTGACTTCCAACGTCCAAGGCCATTAGCTTAGCTGCTATACTATAACTCATAAGCTAAGTTAAATGAAAACAAATTATTCTTGGTCAGACTGAGTGAACATTCCACTGGCCCAGTTACAAATGGATTTCACAAAATCCAGTTGCAGACTATTGGGTTTTTGGGATCATAGCATGTCTGCAACAGCAGAACAGTTCAAAGACTGGTGAGGTTTGAATAAAGCCAAGTCACATTCAAGGCATGTAAAGGACAGGTGGCCACTTATGATCCATGTACGATCCATGTCCATGGATGCCGTGCCCGTGGCATCCGTGGACTGCATTTCGCACCACAGACCAAGCTCATATCTCTTGCTAAAATTGGGCTGGCATAGCTACGGCTACTAAAAACACAAAAGGTGATGGGAGGAATGCTTGCAGTTTATCAAACCACTGGCAATCACTCGGTGTAGCATCCCAACCCATTGCTCTTTTGCTCACCATGCCACCTAAGTTTGGACCCAGCCATATGCAAATCAGTCTTGACCCTGCTCCTCATTGGAACAGTCCAGCCCGAGCTGCGTGGCCAGCTAGCTATGGCTGCTGCCTCACCATTGATTCTGGGTTTCTATCCCCATGAAAGGTATGTCTCAGAGGGTTTCAGGAATCTTCCCAACATGAAGGATTTTTGCACTCCATTACCACTCAACTCCCATCCCACAGAGAGCAGAGCACATCCATCCACAAGTGAACCCACTGGATGAGCTACAGCTTTCTTCAAGGCCCCGACTTCATGGAGGACCCAGGAACTTATCATCCTCACTTCAACCTGTGCGTGGCACAGAAGGAGGACTGGATGCTTACTCTGGATTCACCTCTGGAGTTAGGAGGGCCAGTGATCTTGTTATAATATTCTTCCAGGACACAGGAGGTTCACCCCATTGTGGAGTCAGGTAGCCTGCTGACCTCACTGTAATCTTCTGGAAGGGAGACGGGAGCTATGATATGCTGCTTAGAGTCACATTGAATTTAAGGCCTCCCGTCTTCTAGTACTGGCTGTTTTGTACTGACTATCGTCCCCAGAGATAGGAAGGTTCCTGAGGACCCTGCTGCCCGGAGTTCATTCTCTTCTCCTGCTGGTGCACCTGCAGTGAAGACCTTAGAGAGCTGCTGCTCTTGGGTGAAAGGACCACTGAATGGGGGCATATTTGCCCATGAACCCAGGACCCCTCAATGCTGAGAATCCAGGGATCAAATATTATACACTTCATTGTGTGCCATCCATTCCCGCACACCTAGCACAGTCTCAGCAGAGACCCACAGCTGTGATCTACTGGACAAAAGACTGTTCTCCATTTCCTCCTTTTGTCAATGGAGACACATGAGGAATCTTACAACTGCATGCCTCATCGCAGGCATGCTGGAAAGCCAACTGGGTGAGATTTCCAGAAACTCAGACTCTACCTCAGAATTAAGTGTGTGTTCAGTCTTGCAATCTGCTGTAAGTGTCACCTTTGTTTCTACCCGACTTCTCACCTTCTGTGCCCCAGGTATTCTCCATGGCTTGCACCATGTGCCATTTCTCATTTCTTCAAAGGGGCTTGCCAAACCTGATATTTGCTAAATGTGCACTTTTGAACTAACACTTGCCTCACTACACGCAGAGACATAAATCCTGTTTGTTTGCTCTATGCATACACTCTTTATGTGGCTCATCCCATATGGCTTGTTCTATTGATTTGTTGCATATGTGTACCATGCAAGGTACTGTATTGCCTTTCAGATGTCTGCTGATTCATTGTGTTTGGTAGTAAGGCATACTCTCCTCACACATCTAACATCAGGTTGGTAAACACTGCACTCTATTATATCTAATCCTTTCTTCATGACTCAGGGTTCCTATCCCTTGCTGAGTTGTAGTTATCCCCAGAAGGATAGACCGACAGAGTCACCTGATCACCTAGAAACCTTCCAACCCCATCTATAGGCAGAAGACAATGATTGCCCCAGTCTGTCAAAAATGAATAACAAATTTGGGAGAGACGGGTGAAGCACCACTAAACAAAAGTGAAAAACGTACCTTAAATTCTGAACCTAGGCCTCTTACCTTAAGGATTAACCTAACAATAGCCTTGAGCTGAAGTCTAAAGTTAAAATCCTACCTAGCCTTAAACCTAGCAACTAAGGCATTAACCTAACCATAGCCTTGAACTGAAGTCTAAAGTTAACACCATGACAAATCCTAGCCTGACCCAAGGCCTAATGATCACCGTACAAGTACCCCAAATCCTATGCTCTGACCCTAACTAATGCTATTTCTAAGCCCTGCACCTAAGGTTAAGGCTAACTTTAAGCCAAAACTTAACCCGAGCCTAACACTAACCCTATGCCTAACCCTAATCCTGAGCATAAGTGTAATGCTAACTCTATGCCTAAGCCTAACCCAGAACTCCAAGCCTAATTCTATCAAGATATTTAACCCTAGCCAGAGCATAAGACTAATACTAGCCCCATAACTAATGCCTAACCTTAGCACTAATGCTAACCCACCTCCTATGCCCTGATGGTAACGAACACTATTGCTAATCCAAGAACCAGGGGGTTAATGGTAACCTTAAATTTGACCCTTGTTCTCCACCTAAGACTAACGCCAACTCTATGCCTAACCTTAGCTTTTGGCCTAAGCATAATGCAAACTCTATGTCTAAGCCAAGCCCTAATCCTAAACTTAATGTAAACCTGAAAACTAACCCTTGACTTGTGCTTTGACCTTAAAACTAGCACCAACTCAGTCCAGAATCTAAGTCTAATGTATACCTTGATTTCAAGTTTCACTAATGCCGATGGGTAAAAGACATGACGTGTGTTTGTAACATAAAGTCTTTTAAAGTCAAAGCATTTTAGCTTTATATTTTCAGTGCTTTAGGGGCTCTCTTTTTAGGTCTCGCCTAGCGTTGCAGCGCACATGCGCTGCTCGCTTGGCGAGATATATTGTGGATGAGGACATTCAGAAGGGGGCTTGAAGCCCCGCCCCTCATTTCCATTGGCTGGCATCACCGTTTATGCTAAACGGTGGCCTACCATTGGAAATTAGCTTTTTTGGTTGCCGCCCTTTCGCCTTTTTGTCCGGCCCATTCGGACTGGCTCGTCTGCTTCACAGCTGTCGTGAAGCACTTTCTTATCTTTAGGGGGCATGTACACATCTGTTTCACTCAGCCGCATGTTTATTTTTGCATCGCGCTTTCACTTAAAGTGAAAGAGCGATGCAAATATAAACACGCGGCTGAGTGAAACAATGGCGAGCGCTTGTTTTAGGAGTCAATGACATCCTTTTATACCTTGAAATCAACCATGCTGCCGCTTTGCGTCACGACGTTATCACTGTTGCCGGAAGCTTCAGGCTGTATTACCCAGATGCCACAGTTCAGAACTATGGGAGTGGTGGGTGGGAGGTTGTTTTTGTGTGCAAACTGAGGGGCACGGCCTGCAATCGGGCAATGTAAAAGAAGATGTCCGCCTCTCCGCGGTGGACCGTGGCCGAAGGCAGTATATGCGCACACGTTTTTGGCCCAGCCCGTTCTTGACTGCGTGTGCGCAGTGTAAGTTCCCTGTCCTCTGAGAGTAGCCTGCGCAGTTAGTACCCACAAGATGTCGTGTTCTGCCGCTGCGATGTCGGCAACAGTGAGATCACCGCTGCTCGGCTCCTTCCCGCTTGTGCTCTAGAAGCTGATAGAGAACCCACCGAGGGAGCTCATGGAGGGCGATGGTGAGCGGTAGGGGTTAGAGGAGATGCTTGTTGATAGTGTCTTCACTGCCGAGGCACCCCCACCTGTCAGGCGCAGATCTCCGCTTGCCAGTGATTCTGAATTAACTAAGTCTCACCCCTTAGTTCTCCTTGGCTGCGTATGAGGGGCCGTCAGCAGTATTGCTGTTGCGTTAGTGAGTGTAGGAACACGAATACTCTTTCTGGTTCCATCTGCTTGGTGTTGTCCTCTTTCTGTGTCTTTACTTATGGTCTTGTCCCTTAGGGTGACCACCTCACTCTGGCACATTATTGACACAGTTTCCAGTTGTGAACCTTTCACCTACATATCCTTGATTTCAGGTGTGTAAATCTTGTTAGTGCAACAAAAGTAAAACAGAACTACGACACCAAGACTGGATTAGGCATTATACAAAAGCCCAACAGTGTTTTTAATGACCTGGAGGGAAGCGCTCATCCTACTTACTTCCAGTTCCCACTTCGTTCTATACAGTGGTCTAAGTGCATTAAAAAAACAACTAAGGGAACTGTGATTCTGGGTGCCATGCAATGGGGGCAGGATCAAAGCTTGTTTGTCCACAGGGTCGTACCGATCTGGTGAGTGATGTGTGTTTCTCCACTGGGTCATGCTGTTCAGGTGAGCGATGTATGTATCTCCACTGTGACTTTGAGCTTGCATCCCGTGTCCACACCTCATCTGCGTGGTCCCTTCTAGATAGCTTTGGGTGCAGCTATCTGTGATCCAACATACGGTCTTTGCCCGTGTATTATAATTAAGCCTGTGATTTGCACTGCACGCACTAAGAACCCGCTGACCTTTACGCGCACTCCTGATCCGTGAAAGCTCTTGCATTTTAGTGCCCTTCGCGTGTGTTCAGGGAAGATCTGTTGTTGCCGTTTGGTGTTTTGAAGAATACACACACGTCCATGTTGGAATCACTCGAACCCCAGCAGCGAGGCATATGAACAGCACGTGAGGGGTTGCAGGGCGCTGTTTTACAGGTGCACACTCAGAGGGGCGATACGCATGGGCCGCTGACATCCGTTTTCATGATTCCTTTCCCGCTGAATGTACAAGATGCTTTCATCTGTGGTCCCTTCGAATCACTTCAGATGGGGCACACACACACAACCACGGCGCTAATAGGAGGCAGATAACATGTCTGTCTGTAGTGCAGAAGGCACAGAGCCAACGTTGGTGTCAGCAGTGACGTGTGTGTGGCATATACCGGAGAGGGCAGGAATGCACTGGGCATTACCGTCACGGAACATAGCATGTGGCCACTAGCTGAAGGCATGGTGCCAACGGTGTCAGCACAGTTCTTCAGTGTATAACTTCTGCTAAACTGATTCAGAGGCCTAGATCTTCACGTGAGGGCTTGCGCAGGAGCAGTGCCAGGCAGGTGTAAGTTCCAGCAGTGTTGTAGTGTCTGGTCTGTGTCATCCAGAGCACCAACACACCCGATTCTAATTGGAGAGCATGTAACTCTACACTGTCAGTGGCTGTGCTCGCGCCGACTTTTGTGCCAGAAGTGTGGGATGAAGGGCCTGTTCAAAGCACAGCATCCGTGTGTGAGACACAACCTATCTCATCTCTGTGCATGTTCACTGTGTATGACGGACGTTGTAGGTGTCGGCGGCGCAGCGGAGCTTGTGAAAGTCAGACCGAGATTCATTGACTGTGGAGGTTGTCACATTGAGCTATTTATTGCATTTCAGTCTAGTATTACTACCCCTTAAAGCTCGAGAGCGGCAGTAGCGTAGCATGTCGGTGCTTTATCAATAAAGTAATCCATGTACCCGGGGTTTGTGGGTTTCTGCTTCCTTGTTGACCAAACGTATTTTAAGGTGTGTTTTTGTTAGTAAAATGTCACTAGGACAACTTTCTGTATTGCGGATTTAAAAAAATAGGTGACTCCTCTGTATTAAGGGCAGTTGTGGTTACGCAGCACGCAAGTGGCGCAAAGTGCTGCGGTGCTCTCTGAACTGGAAACCTCGTTTCCTTGAAGCCACGCCCCTAGTAAGCATGCGTGCCAACAGACCCGATCCAGGCGGGAGACTCCCGATGTCTGAAGCCATTTTGCCTCTGTTTCAATAGAAGTGAATGGGGAAAATAAACTCTGATTTATTTTCTCCCAAAAATCTCCCACTTTTCTGGTCTAAAATGTTGGCATATATACTAGTAAGTATGGACTGCCCCCCCTCACATGAGGACTCTTCCTTGCCTCCACTGTTGGTGCAGCCCTCGGCTTTCCCCACTGGGCCCGCTCACAGTGTCCTCAGCTTCTGTATTGACACTTGATGGACTTGAGCCATTTTGAGACCACAGCAGAGCTATCCCTCAGGTTACACAGCCTCTTCCTCCAGTCTTGCAGGCTCCCACAGCAGAGCTATCCCTCGGGTTACACAGCCTCTTCCTCTAGTCTTGCAGGCTCACACAGCAGAGCTATCCCTTGGGTTACTGCTCCTCATTTCATCCAGTGGCGCAGGCTCCCACAGCAGAGCTATCCCTCGGGTTACATAGCCTACACCAAATAAGACATGACAATTCTGCCTCCAAGTGTAACTGATACCCCGGCTATAGGTATATTTGCTGATGTGTTGTAAAAGAATATGGAGTTTCGAGAGAGAATGTACTATAGTACAAATGCAATGCAATAGATTTCGCAATTACAACAAAGTGAGCTATTGCCATTTTCAATTACACCATTTGATTAATGCTTCACGAAGGGAAAAAAAAACAATAACATTTTCAATGCCAATAGCGCAAAACAATGTCATTGCGAGACCTATTGCATTGTAAATGCTTGTTTACCTACTATGCCTGCATAAGAGTCAGTCACATGACTACAGAGGTCAGTGCCTCTAAAAGGCGACTCTGCCTTTGTGCCTCGGTTGTGAGTGGATCATCCCAACCCCACCTGCTTTATATGAGGCACTAATTTGTCCGTAAAAATTCCAGGTTTTCCCTGGAGGTCGATCGGTTCTAAGTACCATTGCACTTGAAATACCGACTGGACCCTGTGGCTCCTGAATACACCCCGCCTATAGCTCTTATAGTAGGAATCAGAGCACTGCTCTACCCGCCTGTATCTCTTTCCCTCAGCTGTAGGCGAGCACTGTGGTCAGAGTAGTAAAGCCGGCCTCCCAGCTTCTGATCTCGGCATTTCACCCGGGGAGCAGTGCTGAGCCTGTGTGCCTTGGCACCCGCGGCCCTGCTCTCGGGGACCAATCCTGAGCCCGCGTGCCGTGGCACCCGCCTGTGCCGTGGCACCCGCGGCCCTGCTCTTGGGGAGCAACGCTGAGCCCGTGTGGCGTGGCACCCGCGGCCCTACTCTCGACAACCCGCGCTCCTTCTGTTGTAGCTGGACATGATGGCCATCTGCCGTCCTGCAACAACAGTCGGTGTGTTGTTCCTGGGGCCGGAGAAGACTTTGACCCTTGACCGAGAGACGAATTCCACCAGCTTAGTGATCCACTCGACCCCAGCAGGACCTGGATACAAATCATTCCTGTACCCAGGGCCATGACAGGACAGAAGGCCTCCCTAAAAGCATGGCCAGAAGAAGCCTCGCATGTTTGCTACAGACTAAAAAACAAATAAGTCCAAATATGAAAGTAAAAATAATGATAAAATGGAAAGCCACCACACCCGGAATCCACAAAAGCATCCACGGTAACACACACAATTACTTAAAGACTCATCATATAGGGACCTATCAATCATCAACCATCAATCAATGCCCCTACTTCGTGCAAATGTGCTGCATTCTTAACTATCTCCAGCTAGCTGTAAGTAAAAACAAGGATAAAATGCAAAGCTGCAACAACTTTAATCCATAAAACATTCAAGGTCACGCACAAAGCTACTTCAAAACAGGATCAACCGATATGCACCCATCAATCAAGGACAATTCACTTCACAAAGAAAAGAGAAAAGTCCTATTTGTTAAATAAAATTACTGCGGGGAGAAGAAAAGCAGCAGCAAACAGGAGCAAAGGAATAACCCTGCCACTCTCCAACTAAGCTGAATTCAATCTGTTTTGAAAACTCTATGAGCCTGCACCTCTTCACAAACAACTAAAATATGACACAGTCCCTACCAAAAATAAGAGGAAAACAAAAACTTCAGAACGAATCGCTAACCAGCCAGAGCAAGCATTGGCAAAGACAAAAGGCCTGGCCTTGGCAAGATTGCAATGTTTTATTTTTATTATTCTGCAAACATATGGAATGGTCATCAAAAGATTAAAAGTAATAAAAAGTAAAAATATCACAGACTAAAGATGGTGTGCATATGTTTACAAGTAAGGACACTTTGTAAACATAAATTAAAACACAAATTAAGTGGAAGCAGAAATTGGATCCCTAGCCCAGGCACTGAAGTGGACTACTTTTTAGGTGGAGGTGCACATGCGAAATGCCATCACTCACATTGAAAAGAGCCAGTGGCTGAATTTGGCTGACCTATTGCCCCTCATACATGCTGTACTTGGCTCAAGCAAAATGCAAATGACACTTGAACAAACAGATCAATGGATCAGTAGGGCTTACGGAACAACCCTGTATGTATTTTTATATTGTTATTTTTGCTAAAACAGAAGGAAATTATGTGATGCAAATTACATTTGAACCGGGTGTTCCCTATGTTTATGAACCTGATTTACAGAAAAGCGACGATTTTGCTCCATTTTCTTTTTTTACCTATTAACAGGTCGACCACACTGCTTTGCATTGGCAATTCCCACCAGGTAAAATACGCTGGTGCATGACCAATAATTACAAAGATAAGGAAGCCTATAGAGCCAATAGAGTGTGAAAGGCAGCGAGTCTTCTAAGACCCTCAATGCTGCCCGGTGCAGGGTTCCACCTCTAATTCACTTTGGGTTCGCTATCAAAATAATGAGGCAAGCGCTGGAAACTGGAAGACAAGAAAAAGGTTTATTTCTTATGAGGAGATCACGTCAACTGCAGACACCGGGATGTCTGAGGGAGGTGTTCTGCTGATAATTCCTTTGGCTCTTCCTTTTATACAGGTTTGACACAAAGCATTGGTTTCATCAACATGGTTACACAAGCTTGGGGTCCCCGCCCCGGGCAGGTTGTCACACAAGCCCAACAGTAATTCTCTTCCCACCCAGGTCAAACAGACAATCTTATCTTGCAGCTGGACCTTGCTTCAGGGTCTAAAACATGTGAGACCGGCCAGATCTAAGAGTCCGTTCTGTTGATAAAAACAGGTCCCATTGTTGGTAACAACAAGTCTTGCTGTTTGCAGTGCAATAAATCATGTTGCAAGAGTCTTTTTGGTGTTTGGAACCTGTTTGTGTAACTAGGTGCAGTGAGGGGTAGAGTGTCCAAAGGTTTGCCTGAAAACAGAGATGAGAGGAAAAACGAGTTTGTGGCAGCAAGTGGCGCTGAGGTTTGTTGCGGCAAATAGAGTTTATAGCCCCCAGCACACGTACCAGGTCGGTCAGAGGGTCAGAGGGATGCTAGTAAGGGCAGGGTGAAACAAAGGTGACCAACAGAGTACAAAATGGCTGTGATAGATTAAAATGACTGCAACTTATGTGCACATAGAATTCCACCAGACAAGATGGCGCAGGTAATGTTCACGATTGTCGTTTTGCTTTTAACAGTGGCCCCTTTGAACATAACTAGCCAGCTTGTCAGTCTATTTCGATCTCCATAATGTCCTGTATCTCTTGATCATACATTACTCTCATTTTTGTTAGCTGAGTGTCCATAGTCTTAGGGTGCAAGGTAGTTATGCAAAGAGAACACAAAGGTGGTATACAGTGTATACCCAAACAACAACCACATATTGTCAATACTGGGACCAAGAGAATCATTGATATTTTCCAACCCCACTCCTTCAAGATGCCCCAAAGCCAACTTCCAATTGTCCAAGTCTCTGATCCTTGATGAATTTCTGAAGATAGTCTATGGAGATGTTCGATTGCTTCATAGACAGAAGGTGAATTATCAGGAATGTCTACACAGCAGCTGGCACCGATGATGCGGCATGCTCCTCCACGGTCCGCTAGTACCACGTCCAGGACCATGCGATTTTGCAGGGTAACCAGACGGATCGCTTGGAGCTCAGCAGTGTTGTTGGTGAGGATGCCAGCAGTGACGTTCAGGGCGGTCTCTACCGCTTGGGACAGATGTCTGATGGCTCGGCTGTTTGCCATCGGACCCCATAGCGGGACGAGCCCTTTTGCTGCGTCGAGGAACTGTGATGAGGCAGAGTCTGCTTGATCAATGTCTTTAGAACGCTTTTCTCGATGATACTCTGCAGGGGCTGTGTAGGTTGGTGGCAAAACAAAGGCGATGTAGCACGTGCCCCCCAGTTTCTTGGGAGCCAGGTGTAGGCTTTGGTTCCACAAACAAAGTACATATTGGGTGATGCAACAAGCGCTGGGGGTTGGCAGTGTTCAAAGTCCTTACAATGCTACAGGTGCTGTGACCCACATTCTTAGTCCCACGGCCTTCAATGCATACAAGGCCAGAGACGTTCACCACAGATAGGGCCACAGTCAGTGTTGCAGCAGTTCTTTTCTTCAGGTAGGAAAATGTGGCTCTGTTAGGATTATTGAACACTTGCATTTCCACTCGTTCTTTGGAGGGGACATTAATCTGGAATGTCGCATTGAAGGTGTGAGGGCAGAAGGGGCGGCTGTCCTTCCTGTTTTGTTTCGCCAGAACTCGTTGTAGAACTGGGCGATTGTTCCGTCGGAAGTGGCATTGTCTTTGTAACTTTCTTGTAGGAGCATCATCCAGGCAAGGCAAGATCCGTGAATAGAAAAGGGCGAAGGGATGAAAGGGATGGAATGTTCAGTGGCATGTGGTAACAGCCCACAGACCCAACAGTTGGTAGCATTGGTGGCAAGATTGTGCTGGTGCAACATCTGCACGAAAGAATTATTCCAGAATTCTTTGCGTCGTTCTCGGAGATGTGGCGGTAGTGATACCAGGTAGTGTTCTTTCTTGGTGGTTGGTTGCATGGTGGGTGACAATGTTCTGTATGCAGGTGCATTCTCTTCAATGATCCAGAGTGCGACCATTAGCAGGAGACAGGTGAGAAATGCGGCTACAAGTGCAATTGTCTTTGTGCTGTGCAGGTTAGCAGTCTTGGTGTCTTTGCGGTGGTTTTGCAGGTGTTCAGTTTCTTCCATCATCTTCGAGGAGCTCAACAACTGTTAGGACCACAGACTTTTGTCTGGCGCTTTCCTGGTAGCGTTGTTTGACTGTGCTACTGATCTGAGACCTTGACTTAGTTAGTGGCCTGGTCGTTGGAGCTCCCTCCTTTCGTCGATCTTAGGTTGTACCCTTTCCTGGATGGCACCGTGGGGTCGGGAAATTCTGATAGTTCGAGGGTGTCTTCTTGTGGGTAGCAACTCAGAGCTGGTCGGTCTATCGCGAGTACTTCCTCTTGCACCTCCACCCCTTCACAGGTTGCCAGGGTTGGAGGGACTCGTTTGCAATGATGAGCGTGCAGCCAGTTTCGTTTTCCTTCCACTCGGAGGGCAGTTTGGGTGGTGATCAGGACTTGCCAGGGGCCCGTCCACCTAGGCTCCAGATTCTTCGTTCTTTGGAAGTTGCGAATCAATACATGGTCGCCTGGCTTTATTTCATGTCCCGGGCCCCTGGATACGTCAGGCAAGGCTTGCTGCACCTGTTGGTGGATAATTGTTAGCTCGTTTGTCAATTTATGCAAGTAATCCGACATTAATATGTTCGGGACATCGTTAATGGAGGTGGGTCTTGGTGCCGCCCAAATGCTCATAGGCCTGCCGAAGACCACCTCATACGGGGTCAGTCGGTGTTTGGTTGGGGTGGAGCGCATCGATAACAATGCCAATGGGAGGGCGTCGGGCCATTTCAACCCGGTCGTGGCAACTATTTTGGCTAGTTATAGTTTCAACGTTGCATTGTGTCTCTCTACCAGGCCCGCTGATTGGGGGTGGAAGACGGCATGGAACTTTTGTTTTATCCCCCAACCCTCTCAGTATGTTCTGTATCACCTCGGCTACGAAGTGGGGGCCGTTGTCGCTCCATAAAATTCTGCAAAGGCCGTATCGGGGGAAGAATTCTTTCAGCAATACTTTTGCAGTGGCTAAGGCGATATTGTCGCGGGTGGGATATGCCTCCACCCATTTGCTAAAAGCGCACACAACCACCAGGACAAATTTTAGACCAAGGCATCTCTCTAGTTGAATGTAATCCATTTGAAGGATTTCAAAGGGGTGGTCAGGGACTCAAAACCCTCCCCGTGGTACTACTGTCCCCTTCCCTGGGTTGTGTTGTAGGCAGACTATACATTGTTGTACTAGGCGTTTTGCAGATTCTGCTATCTTGACGTTATGCCATACTCTGGTGATTAGTTCAATCATGGGGGTGGAGCCTATGTGTGCTGGTAAATGTGCCATGGTCAATATGGGGATGAGGTAGGCATTGGGTAACAGCCATTTATTTCCGTCTTTAGTTCTCCAGCAATCTTCCTCGTCTTTTAGTCCCACCTTTTCCCACTCGGTCAATTCGTCTTGTGTGCCTGTAGTCTGTATGTCTCTTACAGTGGTCCTAGCGTCAGTCCATCGTTCAGCTTGTGACCTGGTCACATACATTCGTGTCGTAGTTCTGTCTCCTGCCGTGGCTCGGGCAGTAACGTCTGCTAGTGCATTTCCCTGTCCAATGAGATCAGTCACTTTCCTATGTGCTTGGCATTTTATCACTGCTAACTTCTTGGGGAGGAGGACTGCTTGCGTCAAGGCGGAGACTAAATCTCCATGCAGGATGGGTGTACCGTGTGAAGTCAGGAACCCTCTTTCTTTCCATAAGATCCCAAAATGGTGAACCACCCCGAAGGCATATTGGCTGTCGGTGTATATGTTAACTGCCGTGTCAGTCGCTAAGATACATGCTCGTGTGAGGGCAATGAGTTCTGCAGCCTGGGCTGAACGTTGGGGAATACGGGCTGTTTCCAGAACGGTTCAGGCTGTGGTGACAGCGTATGCAGCTGAGGTGGTGCCGTCGGGGAGTTTGATGCATGAACCATCCACCCATAGTTCTCCATCTGGTTCTAGAAAGGCGGTGTCTCTGAGATCTATTCTACTCTTTGTTTGTTCATCGGTTAGTGTCACACAGTCGTGTAGTGGAGTCACGCTAGGATCATTTTCGGGTAGGGGTAACAGTGTGGCTGGATTGAGGGTGGTGCATCGCTTTAGGGTAATGTGCGGTGCTAGCAGGGTCAACTCATATCCTGTCAGTCGGGAGCTAGTCAAGTGTTGGGTTTTGGTCTGGTTTAGTAGTGTGTCGACTGCATGGGGTACTAAAACAGTGACTGGATTGGAGAGTACTATTCCTTCGCTCTGGCGTATCGATACTGCTGCAGCTGCCACAGCGCGCAGGCACGCTGGCAGCGCTCTGGCTACTGGATCGAGGGTGGCAGAGAAATATGCACAAGGGCGTTGTTTGTGACCAATTGATTGTGTTAGGACAGACAATGCACATCCTTCCCTCTCGTGCGTGTAGAGGAAGAATGGTTTGGAGTAATCCGGGGTTCCTAGGACAGGCGCTGAACAAAGGGCATTGCGTAGTTCTTTAAAGGCTGACTGGCATTCGGGGGTCCAGGGGAGAGGTGAGGGGATGTCTTTAGCTAGGAGGGAGAGAAGGGGTTTGACAATGAGGCTAAAGTTCGGTAACCACTGTCGGCAAAATGAAGTGAGACCTATCAAAGAGCGGACTTGTTTCTGATCTTTGGGGACAGGGGTGTCTAGAATTGTCTGGATCCTGTCAGGCGTGAGTTTCCTCCCTTCTTTGGATAAAAGGTGACCCAAATAGGTCACTTGTGATTTACAGAACTGCAATTTCTTTCGGGAGACCTTGTGACCATTCTCAGCAAGAAAATGGAGTAGTTTGATGGTGGCTGTGACAGATATTGGTATGGTGTCCGCTGCTAGAAGGATGTCGTCTACATATTGTATTAGTGCCACTCCATCTGGCAATTGTATGGTGTCCAACTGTCTTTTAAGCGCCTGGCTATAGATGCTTGGGTTCTCAGTGTACCCCTGAGGTGCTCTGCAAAATCTGTACGAACGGGAGTTTAGGGTGAATCCAAATAGATAGCGGCTGTCCTTGTGTATAGGTATGGAAAAGAATGCGTTTTTGAGGTCAATTACAGTGAAGGTGGTGGCAGTGGAGGGGATTAAAGTCAAAATTGTTGTGATGTCGGAAACTACTGGGTATTGTGGCACTACGATTTTGTTTATCTCCCGCAGGTCAATGATGAAGCGGTAGGCTTTTCCGTCTCCCTCTCCCTGTACAATCGGTAGTATGGGACTGTTACAAACGTTGCTCACTACTTCCTCTATCACCCCTGCTTCTACCAAAGAGTGTATGATCTCTGTCAGTGCCTTCTCACCCTCTGGCGATATTTTGTACTGCGGTACTTTCGGTAGGGTTGCGTCCTGTCGTATTGTTACGTGTACTGGGTCAATCATCATTCGTCCTACGTCTGAATCAGCCCTAGCCCATAAGTGTGATGGCAAAGTGTCCAGTAGGGATGCGTCAGTCTCGGAGATGGGAAGCATGTGCTGAGAAGGGTTCTCTCTATGGCGCTGGGGGTTGTCATACAGGACGACACGCACTCCGTCTGGTGAGCATCTGATAGTCGCATGGGAGTGTTTCAAAAGGTTGAGACCCATAATGGCGTCTGGGGCGTTGGAAGAGAGGAGGAATGTTGTTTCGACGCTATTGTTGTCAAGGTTAAAAGGGATCGGTCGGGACAAAGGGTTGGTGGAGGGCGTACCGTCAAATCCTATTGAGGTCACATGTGAGCCTGACAAGGGTGCCCTTGGAATCAGTCGTTTGGATAGTGCACTACGTGTTGCTCCCGTGTCTAACAGAAATGTCGACTTTGTGCCCAGGACCTCAGCGGTAACATAAGGGCCTTGCTGATCAACATAGAGCTTGACTGGATCCCTCCCTTGCCCCTGGCAGTCCTATGCAAAGTCGTACGTATTGTCATAATCTGTCTGTTGGTACTGATTCTGTTTGGGATGGTCGAATGTGTTCACTCTTCCTGGCCTTTCCTCGCTTGCTTCACTCGCGTACCCTCTCCCACGTCCTCTTCCTCTCTGTCCACTTGCTATTTCCCTCGCCCCTCTGCCCCTACCAGCTCCTAACAAAGCCGGGCATTGGGTTTTTCAGTGTCCATATTCTTTGCAAAATGCACATTGATCCTGTCCTAGGTCTTGGCGTCCTACATATGATGTCGATGAATTGTTTCTAGGTGGCTGTACTCTAGGGGTATTCTGCTGGTATCCTCCCCTATATTGCTCCCTTCCTGTATTCGCCCCCTGGAGTTGTGCTACCATTACCCTTTCCTTCAAGTCCTTCTTTTTTCCTTCCTGTAGCCCTGTCATTTTCGTTTCTCTGATGCTCATAGTACTGGGCCATTTGGAGAATGGCCGCCGGTTTAGATGCTGCCCAACTACTTTCGCTGGCTTGTAATTTCTGGGATACATCTGGCAGTAGTCCTTTGACATAGTTCTGCACAAATAAGTGGTGTCCGGTTGCGGTGGACATGTCTTGTCCACTGTAATCGGAGAACACCGTTTCAAATCTGGAGAAATACTCTGAGACATCCTCTTGTGGTTTCTGGCGGCACGCGGTTACTATGGACCAGTCTATCTTTTTCTCTGGGATCAGCGTTTTCACTTTCTGCACTATTTTGTCAGGGAGGTCCAATATTGCTTTAACCGGTTTTTGACCAGGGTTCCGCTGTTTATCTAGTGTGTTGAGTTGTTCCCAGGTATGACCAAGCAGTTCGGTATGGTCTATTTTCCTAATCTGTTTCCACACATCTGCTGGCAAACATAACCCGAAGAACAAGTCTATGTCGGCAAGTGTTATTATTGTTGATCCTAGAGCGGTACCTAGCTCGGTGTAAAAGGCGGTGGGGTTCTTTCGTAAATCCGGTAAAGATTTACGGAACGTCAAAATGTCCTGTCTGTCCCATGGTTGATACACCCAATTGTAGACCACCCTTCCTCTAGCGTCTTGATGGTTCATATCGTCATGAGTCCCTTGTCCTCTAGGAGGTACCCAATAAGGGGCAGCTTCTTTTATCGGCATCATGCTATCTTGTTTTTCCACCGGGGGTCCTGCTATCTTAGATGTCCTGTCCTTATCTATCCATCCTTGTTCCACGAGGTGACGGAATACCTCCAGTGTGGATGAAAAGAGTTCTGTAACATCGTTGTCGCCTTCATCTCCGGTGTCTACCTTCCTATAGAGAGCCACTAGCCGCTCGGGCCCTACATCTTGGTACTTCTCTTCATATGCAGTAAGAGTGTGGTAACAGAGACGTACAATAAAGTATCGTTTGCGGTTTTCAACATAGGAGTTGCATATGTCAGTTACATACTCTTCTGTCTCCTTCCTATCTATGAGGGATTTAACTATTTTATCAATGCCTGCTCGCTCATTTTTACTTAATCGCGGGACCCTGGGCGCTCCTTTTTCTTTTGATCCTACCTCTACTACTGTATCCTTTGATGAGGCATTTGGTGTGGGTGACTCGGTGGAAGCAGAGGCGGTGGAGACTGAGGCGATCGTGCCATCTCCGGCTATACTTTGGTGGTCCTGGCGTTGTACTACGGGATGAGTAGGGGCGTAAGGGGGTGGCATGTATATGATTGGGGGACCTAACAATAAATCATCATCTACCCTTTGTTTTGCTGGTAACTTGGGGTAAAGAGTCGAGGGCGTTCTAACAGGGCATTGACCTGATATTTTTGATTCCTGTTCCTTTTTATCGATTTCCTTTTCTTTTAGTTTTTCTTCTAATCTTTTACAGGCTTGGTAAGCTGATTTTCGCGTTTCTTTATCTTGTCTAGCTTCGTCCCTTTTCTTTCTTTGAGCTGCCTCTTTTCGCCATAAACCAAAACTGTCAAACATGGCTGGTCTAGTTTTCTTTTTGTGGAGAGCTAATTCTAACGTTTCTATTTTAGCGGGATCGAAAGATCCCGTCAGTGGCCACTGATTTACCCGGTCCTTCCTAGTGTATTTATGCCATAGTTTGCTATAAGCTACGCTGGCTAATCCATACTTTACGTACATGTCCTTGTTAGGGGTGCCTTCCGGCGGTGCTGGCTGACTGACCTCTAATGAACGGTCTGGTCCAAAACAATTACAATCAAACAATCTAGAGAAAACAGGCATGACGTATTTATCGGTCAAAAATGAATATCTCAATCAATCAATTTAGGCAAAGAGTCTGCACTACCTGTCCTTCGCTGCCTGCAAAGAGAGAGAATATTCCTATTCTTCGTTGTTTGCAAGCAGGGAAATGTCGCAAATAACTCAATATCAAAAAAGGAATACTAGTATTTCAATCAAACTATTCAATCAATCAATCAATTTAAGTCGTTTTTTCACGACCTTACCCGGACCGTATGGACGGTTCTTCGTCTTCCCCTTCCAGCACCTGGTTGTCCTCTCACTCCAACAATTAATGCGGCGTTCCTCTAAGGTCCCAGTCAGGACCGCAGGTCACTCGAGAGAGGTCCGTTCGGAACCGGTGAAGTCAGTCGATTGGCAGCCAGACAAGGGTCTTCTCAGGCAGGTATACCCCAATCGTTTAGTCGTTCACTCCGTCGTTAGGACCTCTCTACCGGACCCACGCGTCGCTGATGGGCCCCCACGTTTGGGCGCCAATTTGTGAAAGGCAGCGAGTCTTCTAAGACCCTCAATGCTGCCCGGTGCAGGGTTCCACCTCTAATTCACTTTGGGTTCGCTATCAAAATAATGAGGCAAGCGCTGGAAACTGGAAGACAAGAAAAAGGTTTATTTCTTATGAGGAGATCACGTCAACTGCAGACACCGGGATGTCTGAGGGAGGTGTTCTGCTGATAATTCCTTTGGCTCTTCCTTTTATACAGGTTTGACACAAAGCATTGGTTTCATCAACATGGTTACACAAGCTTGGGGTCCCCGCCCCGGGCAGGTTGTCACACAAGCCCAACAGTAATTCTCTTCCCACCCAGGTCAAACAGACAATCTTATCTTGCAGCTGGACCTTGCTTCAGGGTCTAAAACATGTGAGACCGGCCAGATCTAAGAGTCCGTTCTGTTGATAAAAACAGGTCCCATTGTTGGTAACAACAAGTCTTGCTGTTTGCAGTGCAATAAATCATGTTGCAAGAGTCTTTTTGGTGTTTGGAACCTGTTTGTGTAACTAGGTGCAGTGAGGGGTAGAGTGTCCAAAGGTTTGCCTGAAAACAGAGATGAGAGGAAAAACGAGTTTGTGGCAGCAAGTGGCGCTGAGGTTTGTTGCGGCAAATAGAGTTTATAGCCCCCAGCACACGTACCAGGTCGGTCAGAGGGTCAGAGGGATGCTAGTAAGGGCAGGGTGAAACAAAGGTGACCAACAGAGTACAAAATGGCTGTGATAGATTAAAATGACTGCAACTTATGTGCACATAGAATTCCACCAGACAAGATGGCGCAGGTAATGTTCACGATTGTCGTTTTGCTTTTAACAAGAGCATCTCTCACTGTGTACCACAGAAACATCAAAACTGCTCGAAATATTCATATTACTAACCAAATCGGCAAAGCTGGCAACTCTTCCAAAGTGCTTTTTAAAGAGCTGAACAATTTTATTAATCCCCGCGCATGCTCCCAAGAAATTCAGGCTTCGCAAGAATTGTGCAACTCATTAGCAGATGTTTTGGAAGACAAAATCAAACTTATTTAACTTGTTTACCCGAACTTTCCCAGCTCGCTCAATCAGACTTAAGTTGATCTGAATTTCAATTCTCCTCTTCTGCAGCTTAGGAAAGTTTGATTTGTTTACTCCGGAACTAATCCAGAGATCTCTTGAAACAGCCAAATCTGGCTCTCCTCTGGATCTATGTCCCCCTAGAATTTCAGCACTACTTTCTAATCAGCTGGCCCTTGCTATATGGTGCTTGTTTAATCTATCAATAAACACAGGGAAAATCCCCTTGATCTGGAAAGCTGCGCAGACTAAGCCCATACAAAAGAAGGAGAATAATGCACCTCCAAACGTCACAAATTATCGGCCCATCCCGTTGCTTCCACTGTTAGGCAAATTGTTGGAAGGTCAAATTACCAAACAACTTTCGCATGACTTAGAGGACAACATAATCTTGGAGCCATCACAGTCTGGGTTCCGATCCTCACACAGCCCTAAGACTGCCTTAGTGGTGGTCACAGATCACATACGACTAGCTCTCGATGCTGATACACTATCTATTCTTGTGCTGTTGGATTTATCCGCAGTGTTTGACACTGTGTCTCATCCCAGGCTGCCTCAAAGGTTGTGCAAAATTGGAATCTACAGGACAGCCCTACTGTGACTTTCTAAATGACAGAACCCAAACCATCTCTCTGGGCTTCTTCAGTTCCCACACTATGCAGATAGACAAGGGAGTACCCCAGGGCTCCTCTCTAAGCCTTATGCTTTTCAACATATATGTTGCCCCCCCTTGCCAAGATCGTCAGATCCTTTGGATTTGAAATTCTGTCCTACGATGATGACACATAGTTGGTCATCTCCTTTGACAAAGACCTGGTCAAAGTAAAACAATGTTTTGCGACAGGGATGAAAGCAATTGCAGGCTGGATGTCCACTAACTTCCTACAGCTGAATGCAGAAAAAAAATTAGATTATGCTGTTCGGTAAGGCCCAACAGCTTTGGTTGGCTGGCTGGTGGCCTGCAGAACTTGGCTCTTCACCAATACCTAAACAGGTAGTCAAGAACCTACTGTGCATCACAGGGGAGGTTGCCTCAATTCACACACCAAATGCCCCTGCTAAGAAAAAGGAAAAAAGTATTCGGCATGCATCAATACAGCAACGAATTTCCGATTGTTAAAGGCATTATTGCACTCATGCTCTTTCCATAGGAAGATACCAAGTAACTGATATTAACCTTCACATCAGTAAACTTATACAATGATACTAATTCCACTGCTTTAGCTCATGTATCAAGGAAGTGTCATTCGTAGTAAAAAATGAGGCATGATACGAGTCACGGCATGTAAGTATGTTCTGCCGTATCAGGAGCTATCTCCTTGTTAACTTTGTTCCGTGACAAGTTTGAAGAAAACTGTTCCGTTATAGTTATGGAGTTGTTTGGACAAACCCCCCCACCTCCGATATTAATAAATGTTTTACATCAAGGCATTTGTTGCTCTGTTTTAAGGCTCCAAGAAAAACAAAGAGAAGGGTTCACCTCCAACGTGAGTATTCAGAACGGTGACAGCGTCACCCTTACCGCTCTATCGCCGGTTCTCGGAAAAGAATGCTCTGCAAAGGACAGGTCCATCTCAGCACAAAATACGCAGCAAGTGACGGACGCTGGAACGATTCTTTTATCGTGCGGGTCACGGTGTCGTCACATGTGCGTCAGTGAGGGTTAAACAGGGGCTGCTGGGTATTGTGGTCTGCTTCTCTCAGCGGCGTTGAGACAATATCATTTTGCCTCGAGGCTCCGATCCTGCGCATATGGAAATGTTTTGCCGACAGCATATACTGCTGTGAAGTAGCTGAATTCAGGTAGGTGTAACATCCCCTATGACTGCATGGAACTGGCAAGCCTACAATTTCGGAAAGCTACTAAGAATTAAACTAATTAAACAAAATCCATACCTGTGGCACGACTGTCCGTTGGCTCCTTGACAGATGCTTCCGGAACTGTGGTTTCCTCTGGGACATCGCCGAAGCTTCGACTGTTTCTTTTGCCCTCCTCTCGGGACCCGTGGATGGATGTTGACCCCTACGGCGAGATAACAATACGTCCTGGGGTCACGCTGGTATTGCACTGCTTGTTGTCTTGGTCGTCCAGAAGACCGCCATGTTTGACCAGGAGTCCCTCACTTCAAAGCGCCCACTCCGAATGCAGGGCACTCTCTCGACTTAGCACCATGATCAGATGTGCCCCCTCCCAGGCACCTTGTTGGGGCTTAGCAAGGACGCTCGGTGCAGGGCTGTGCCCACCACCCCTACCTTAGGAGCCTGGTCCGTTCTCTTGTGAGCCCGGCCTGCCTCACCCCCCCCCACTCTGAGGCACGGCACTCACAAGCGCAGGCACTCCGTTGGCTGTGCTCATACAGGGTTCGGTCGTCCAGGAGACCGCCATGCTGGTTCGGGAGCCCTCGCATCCATTAATTTGGGCTCAACTAAGTGGTGAAGGCTCCTCACAGGAGGATGCGGATAGGGCCTGCCACCTCCGCACCTTCCAGAAAGGTGAGCTTCCAGACTGGCATATTTTAGTGGTGAAGAGTGTGCTGATCTGAGTTCGGCGTCTATCTCATGGGCCTGCTGCTCCTCGGCTCTGCTGGACTACATAGCATGACCCGCCTGGTCTGAGCGAGCCACAGCCTCACTGGTGGCTTGCTTCTGTATTGGACTTCCTGTCGATGGTGACCCGCTCTATGACGTCGCCCCTCGGCCCTGCTGGCCTATATAGTGTGACCCACATGGTCTGAGTGAGCCGCAGCCTCTCTGGTGGCTTGCTTTTGGATTGGACTACCTTCCGATGGTGACCCGCTTTACCACGTTTCCCTGCGGGCGTTGCCATGCGAGCTGGCTGTCAGGGGTCCGTGCTAGGATCCTCTCAGCTCAGCTGGCCCCTCAACGCGACCTGTTCCCACAGGCAGCGCGGACCGTCTGCTTGGGTCTGTGCGATGTCCGCCTCTGTTTTATATTTTATGCTTGTCTCCTTTAATGACTCCAGGCTGTGAGCACCCCCTGTGCTGGTAGGAGATCGGTGACGTGACTTTGGAAGCATATTTTTGGTTATCTCCCTAATGTTCTGGGAGCAGGGTGTCATGAGGATTCTGACTCCATTTTAGAGGGTCTTTCTTTTCAGCCTGCACTGGATGTCTTTTCTGCCTCAAGATGGCGGCCTGAGTAGTTTTGACTGACGCAAACATAGAACAATTTTTTTTAAATTTGTTTTTAAAGCACAGTTGGATCTCACTGTTTGTACATGTTAGAATTGACCCCTGAATGCTTACGCAGTGCCCTATAAAAGTTAGCATTCACTGCACCATTTTCTGTTCAGACGCCATTTTGAATGACGATTGAAACTAATCCTTTACCCTTTCCGAGAAAATAACTCTGCTAAGTTTTGTTTCTGAAATGTTAAAGTTTTGTTTCAGTAATGAATGGACTGTTCATATTAACACATACCTTTCTCACTAGATAGAGGCCCTCTCCCACTTGTCTGGTGGCAGGCGCAGGGTGAAACGACCTTGGATTGTGCTAGGTTGTGTGAGATACGAGAACCAAAACCTATTTTCTTTTTTGTATTTTACTGTCCAGCTGCATCTGCCTGGAAAATTCCACTGTGGGCGTATCTTTGCCCAGCTATGAAATGTACATAATGTATCTCTATGCTTGTTGATTTCAGTCCCCTCTGTACCAGTCTTCGAGACTGTGCAGACGGGGCTCCACTCTGAGTGCATCTGAATAAAACAATAATTGGTATATTCTCCACTGTTCCTCCGACTCTTCATTTGGTAAGGAAGGCTGAGAGGTGGTCCAAGGTGAGCTGGGTGACCCAAGCGGGTCACTTCCTTCAGTTGGCGCCCGAACAGGGACTCCTTCGGGTTTTTGATCAATCCCCTTTCCGCAGACGGGGGTGGGGGGGGACGAGGACATCGTCGGGTCGGACTGACGGTTCAGGGATCCCTGCACGAAGAGTTTCTGTTACTCGCAGCTGCTCCCTCTGTCCCGCCAGACGGTGCCTCGCCCAGCGGTCATCCTGACTGGTGTCCTGAACTGTGAAACCCTTAATCTGACTGTTTGGTCTGAGGAGTCGGCAGTGGAGTACCGGTTCATTTGTACTACTGATATCAGGTGAGTTTGTTTTGGTTTTATTTTGGATATGGTACCATTGTGGTTTGAGTTTGTTACGGTCTAAGGACTGTCTTGATGAAAAGTGTTTGCAAATACTTTGCCAGGTAAAAATAACGATTTCGTTTCTTCTTTGCAATGCCTGGTCTAAGTAAATTTTGGAGTTTGTGTTGTCGTTGTTGTTCTGCGGATGCCCGGTTGGAAGAAGCTCAGCCTGTGCCTATTGAAGGTAGCCCTAATTTTGATATGTATGTGAAACATGGTCTTGGCCCAATTATGTTTAGTACATTGTGGCACAAATATATGAGGGACAATGCCGAGTTGCAGTGGCCTCTGACAGGTTCTTTTGATGCGATACCAAAGGGGATGATGGACGTCTGGGCATACCCTGCCAACTTAGGGCGAACAAAGCCTCATGCTGGACTGTTCCCATGAGGCACAGGGTCAGACTGATTTGCATATGGCCATGTCTGAACTGGGGTGGTGGAGTGAGCTAAAGAATGATGATGGATTAAACCCAGATCAGTTGACTGGGGGTGAGTGTTTGATTTGCTCTAACGCTCCGTCCATCATCCCCTTTGGTATCGCTTTGTTCGCCCTAAGTTGGCAGGGTATGCCCAGACGTGGGTCCCTTGCTCACTTTTGCCACTGGATTCAAGATAGCCTGGCTGATGAGGGTTATGAACCCGAAACCGGTCCCAGGATGCTTGTTTCCGGTCCAGGGAAGACATGGCTTGGCAGTTCGGGCTGGACTGTTCCCATGAGGCACAGGGTCAGACTGATTTGCATATGGCCATGTCTGAACTGGGGTGGTGGAGTGAGCTAAAGAATGATGATGGATTAAACCCAGATCAGTTGACTGGGGGTGAGTGTTTGATTTGCTCTAACGCTCCGTCCATCATCCCTTTTGGTATCGCTTTGTTCGCCCTAAGTTGGCAGGGTATGCCCAGACGTGGGTCCCTTGCTCACTTTGCCACTGGATTCAAGATAGCCTGGCTGATGAGGGCTATGAACCCAAAACCGGTCCCAGGATGCTTGTTTCCGGTCCAGGGAAGACATGGCTTGGCAGTTCGGGCTGGACTGTTCCCATGAGGCACAGGGTCAGACTGATTTGCATATGGCCATGTCTGAACTGGGGTGGTGGAGTGAGCTAAAGAATGATGATGGATTAAACCCAGATCAGTTGACTGGGGGTCGGTGTTTGATTTGCTCTAACGCTCCGTCCATCATCCCCTTTGGTATCGCTTTGTTCGCCCTAAGTTGGCAGGGTATGCCCAGACGTGGGTCCCTTGCTCACTTTGCCACTGGATTCAAGATAGCCTGGCTGATGAGGGTTATGAACCCGAAACCGGTCCCAGGATGCTTGTTTCCGGTCCAGGGAAGACATGGCTTGGCAGTTCGGGCTGGACTGTTCCCATGAGGCACAGTGTCAGACTGATTTGCATATGGCCATGTCTGAACTAGGGTGGTGGAGTGAGCTAAAGAATGATGATGGATTAAACCCAGATCAGTTGACTGGGGGTGAGTGTTTGATTTGCTCTAACGCTCCGTCCATCATCCCCTTTGGTATCGCTTTGTTCGCCCTAAGTTGGCAGGGTATGCCCAGACGTGGGTCCCTTGCTCACTTTGCCACTGGATTCAAGATAGCCTGGCTGATGAGGGTTATGAACCCGAAACCGGTCCCAGGATGCTTGTTTCCGGTCCAGGGAAGACATGGCTTGGCAGTTCGGGCTGGACTGTTCCCATGAGGCACAATGTCAGACTGATTTGCATATGGCCATGTCTGAACTGGGGTGGTGGAGTGAGCTAAAGAATGATGATGGATTAAACCCAGATCAGTTGACTGGGGGTGAGTGTTTGATTTGCTCTAACGCTCCGTCCATCATCCCCTTTGGTATCGCTAGGTTCTTTTGATGAACAGAAGATTGAGTTTTTACAGGAGCAGTTGTTTAAGAGACGAAGTAGACAGTCGATGTTTGACTCTCTTCGAACTTGGCTGAAGGAGGCTAAGCAAAGGCGGTTAAAAATGGAAAAAGAAGCACGAAAAGGGAGGGTGCAGACTCTTACACAGAAAGCTGTGGTGTATGACAGAGAAAAACAGGAGACAGGAATAGAATGTGAGGATAGGAGATTTCGGTTGCATATTGAAAAGTCCTATGTGACCAAAGAGGAAGATGATACCCTTGTAGAGGGGTTGTTAGATACTCGACCCCCGCCTCCTTATGCCCCGCAGAAGATATACCCCATTGTTCCTTTGCAGACACAGCAGCCTGTCTCGTCCGCTGCAGCAGCCCCTGTATCTACGACTGTTAAACCCACAGCCCCGGTTACTGCGCCCCCTATTCTTTCTCTCCCCTCGCCATCTTTGATGACTGTGACCTCTATTACGTCCACTGCCCCAACTCCTGTGCCCTCTGTCCTTTCTTCTCCGGTGCAATCATTGACTACAGTTCTGCCTACTACTCCTATTACCCCTCCTCCTGCGGTTATTCATCCTCCGATGTTTTTGGATGCTGATACCCCTGTACGTGATTTTAAAGACAGGGATTTGGCGAGATTTAGGGAACAAACAGGTCCGTTGATGCGATCTGGAGTAGGGGAGGATGAGAAGAGGGTAATAGGGAGTCAGGCAATGCGGTGGGCCCGTAAAGCAGTTTATAGTGTGGAAGATATTTGGCGAGTTAAACGTGATTTTGAGCCCTTTTTACAACAGCATGCTCTTCAACATATGTCTGCTACATTGATTGATCTTTGGCATACACACATTGAGTCGGAGGCTCCCCAAATATTATTTGATATTAGCGACTGCGTTTAGGTTACTGATTTAGCGCCAGAACAAGTGTTTGGTAAAATTTCTACCATAGTTTCTTATAGAGGTCGGTTGTATGGTAAGCGCCCTACTCAAATAACTCAGTTCCCTATGCGTGAAGTCCACCCAATTTATCATCCAGAAATACCTGCAGTGACGGATCAGCATGGTGTGACCACTAGACTGGCCATGGCTGCCACTTTCCAGGAGCAATGGGTGATCCTGGGAAAAACCCTACAGCCTATTATAAGGAATTAACAGAAGCGGCCTCTTCTACCGTAATGACTCTTGCTGATATTGAAATGTTTTTAGGTCTTCTTGTTCCGGTCGATATTTGGCGGCAGGTGCATACTCAAGATCATATTGCCGAGTTGGGTGCTGCATGGGATGTGATTAAGGGATGGGATCAAGAAAGGAAGCCAGGAGATAAGCAGCGTGCGGAGATACTCGCTTTGCCTGGTTATATTATTACATATATGCATACACTTATTCCACCTAAGAAAGTAAGTTGGGACAGATTGACAGCCTGTCGACAGAAGAAGGATGAGAGTGTATCTGATTTCTATACTAGGTTTGAAGATACGTTTTTGGATTACAGTGGGCAGGATATGTCCATGGAGGGAGGAGTTCGTTTGTTTGTTGACAGGTTTGTTACTAATCTTCTTTCTGAAATAATGACTCATTTGCAGGCGTCTGAAAGTACTTGGTCTACGTTTTCTCCCTCTGTTATTTTGAATATGGCTCAATATTATGAGCATCGAGATCAGGAGGAAAAGGATAAAACTGATAAAAAGCATAAGGATTTAAGGAGGAAAGTGTTTTTGCAGCAGGCATTTCGGGGAAATAACAGGGGACGGGGAGGTCCTTCCCGACAACTCCCATGTACTAGGCAGCCTACTATGACACCTTTGGGACTAAATCAGTGTGCGTATTGTAAGGCGGAAGGACATTGGCGTAGCCAGTGCCCTGTGCTTTTACAGAAGGTTTCATCCCCTAGAGGACGTGGTTCTGGTGGTAGAGGCCGTGGGACTGACCGAAATCAGAGTGCTGTGGCTCCTGTGGGCCGCTCTGACAATAATTATTTCGATGACCCCAGAGATGGACAGTATTATCATGCTGTGACATAAAGGATGTGACAGGTATGTCTTACAGCTAGGACAGCCGGGGATAGGGTGAGGGACCAGTTCAGATACCTGTAGATCAGTGTGGTCCTTATGTCACAGCGGATTTGCAAGGCTCGACTAAGGAATTTCTGGTGGACACAGTTGTGACAAAAAGTTCTGTTTCTCGACCAGGGCCGGACTGGCTACCGGGCATTTTGTGCTGGGGTGGCAGAGTGGGGCCCAGGTTCACTGCAGAGGGGGCGATTTTGTTGCTGGGGAGCTGCAGGCGCTTCCAAATGAACAATGCAAAACAAATAGCTTTAAAGCCTACTTTTTAAAACATTTGTTTTGCATTGTTTATTAAGGAAAGCCCGGTAGCCAGTCCGGCCCTGTTCTCGACATATGGTCCCTGGGGCGGCCCTGTCTGGCCAAAATAATGTTTTAGTAGGTTTTTCCGGTGTACCGGTTGTCAGCCCCATTTCACACCCAATGCCCTTACTGTTGGTCCTTTTACTGTGGAGTCTCCATTCTTGTTAACATCTAATTGTGGGAAAAATTTGATGGGTTTGGATTTATTGAAGAAGTTGCATGCTACTATTTATTTTTCTCCTGATAGTGTCTATATTACTATGGGTCCGGATGTGAGTACTAGACCGTGTTTGTCTCAGGATGCGCCCCTTCCAGATGAGTTTGCTCAGGTACCACCCACACTATGTGCCACAGGTGATACAAACTTGGGTCTGTTGCACCAGTTTCTATTTAAGTTAAAGATAATGCTATTCTGCCCCGAATTCCTCAATATAAGATATTGCAGGCAGGGGAACGGGCCCTTCTTCAGATTATTCAGGATTTGATACGAAACTTCTGCCAACATTTGCAATAGTCCTATTCTTCCGGTCCTTAAAAGGACACCCCCGGGTTCCTCTGATGTTATTGATGATGTCTATCGCTTTGTGATTGATCTGCAAGAGGTTAATAAAATTGTAGTTCCGCAATTTCCGGTGGTTCCTGACATCACTATGCTTTTACGGATGATCCCATCTACTGCTAAGTTCTTTTCTGTTATTGATTTGAAAAATGCATTTTTCAGTATTCCTATACACCCGGACAGTAGGTATTTGTTTGGATTTACACTGGCCGGCAGAAGTTTTAGATTCTGTCATGCTCCTCAAGGCTATACGGAGAGTCCTTGTATTTATAGTCAAGCATTAAAAAGTCAGTTGGATTCACTATCGCTTTCCCCAGGTAATGTATTGGTGCAGTATGTCGATGATCTGTTAATTGCTTCTGATACGGAACAAGGTTGCAAGGACAGTACAGTGAAATTGTTGCTGCATTCGGCACATCATGGACATAAGGTCTCTCTTTCGAAATTTCAATATTGTCGACAGGAGGTCACCAATTTAGGTCACCTACTGTCGAAGGAGGGTAGGAGGTTGACCCCTGAGCGCATCAGTACCATTATTAAAATGCCCATTCCACAAACTCAAAAAGATGTACGCGCTTTTATAGGTATTACTTCCTACTGTCGTCAGTGGATCCCAAATTATTCTTTACTAATCAAACCTTCGCTTGCATTAACAACGAAAGCAGTGCATGAGCCTTTGCCTTGGACACCAGAATGTCAGCAATCTTTTGAGCAATTAAAAACTGGGCTTTGTTCGGCTCCGGTGCTTGGCACACCTAACTATAGGAAACCGTTTGTGCTTTATTTTCATGAGATGGCTGGTGGCGCACTTTCTGTTCTAACACAGAAATTTGGGGATAAACAGAGGCATTGTGCTTATTTTTCTGCTGTGCTTGACCCTGTTGCTAGGGCCCTTCCGAGCTGTCTGAGAGTGGTCGCGGCTGTGGTACTTGATACAGACCTCACAGTTATGGTACCCCATGCTGTGGATACACTTTTGAATAAGACAAAGACACAGCACCTCACCAGTGCACGTCTTACTGATTATGAATTGACATTGTTTGCAAAACATATTACGATCAAAAGATGTGCCACTCTGAACCCAGCCATGTTACTACCCCTCCCTTCTGAGAACGATGCAGTTGACAAACATGACTGCATTTTCCGAACGGAAGAAGAGACGAAAGGACGGGTAGACCTGACTGATGTTCCCTTATCTGACACCTAAGGAGAACTATATGTCGATGGCTCCTGTTTTAAATTACCAGATGGCACTTCCACTGCAGCTTATGCTATCACTACATTGCGGACGGTGGTAGAGACATCACTGGTCCCCTCTCAGTCGGCTCAAGCCGCTGAGCTTGCTGCCCTTATCCGAGCTTGTGAATTGAGTGAAGGGCTGGTTGTCAATATCTATACAGACAGCCAGTACACATTCTGGGTCGAGCATAACTTTGGGCGACTGTGGGCAGAGAGAGGGTTCCTTACCTCTCATGGTACCAAAATCCAACATGGGCACCTTATATTGCGGCTTTTGTCCGCTTTAACGCTCCCCAAGAAATTGGCACTGATTAAGTGCAGCGCTCATAGAAAGGTTACTGATGATGTGGGTAGAGGAAATGCATTCGCAGATCAGCTAGGCTAAGAGACGGCCCGAAGTAAAATGAAAAGAATGTTTGTTGCAGGTCCAGCTAGGTGGGTTCCTGAGGTTGCTTATTTGAAAATAGCGTTGAGAGTGTAAAGGAGATACGAAGCGAAGCCACGATAGAGGAATTAGCGAAATGGCAGGGGAGTACAGCACCATTACATGAGGAAGGATGTTGGATTGATAAATCTGGAGAACAGAAATGGATGTTGCCCGATGCATATGTACTTCCTGTGGTTACTATGGCCCATGGTCCAGCCCATTTAGTGTGAAGGGCATTTGTAAATTGTTAGCCCCTGTTTGGCATAATGGTACCATCTCTAAGACAGTTGCGCATTTGGTGAAACATTGCATGATCTGTATGAAACATAATCCATGGAAAGGTACCCCTACCCCGCCTGGTAATTTTGCACCACCCACTTTCCCGTTTGAAGTCTTCCAAATGGATTTCATTGAATTAGAACGATGCAATAATCTTAAGTATGTTTTAGTGATCATATGTGCGTTCAGCAAATGGGTTGAGGCTTACCCCACTAAGGACAATACGGCCATTACAACTGCGAAAGTACTACTTAAAGAATACTTTCCTCGATTCGCTTTGCCCCAAATTATCTGGAGTGACAACGGGTCTCATTTTAATGGGAAAGTGATTAAATTGATTTGTGAAGGTTTACACATTAAACAGAAATTTCATGCTGCTAATCATCCACAATCAGCGGGGTTGGTTGAGAAGTACAATGGTACTCTCAAATTGAAATTGGCAAAAATCCAGGAGACGACAGGGTTGTAATGGCCAGATGCTCTACCGTTAGCTCTTTTGTCAACAAAAACTACAGCCCATTCTAGAACAGGCTTGTCACCTTATGAGGTCGTGTTTGGACGCCCGGCAAATGTTTGGGGTGTCCCACGTCCTCGTAAATATTCAGATATTGAATATCCTGTGTTGCTTGGTTATCTTGGACAATTGACAGAAAGTTTACGTTCTATTCACCAACAGATACGGGAATCCCTACCTCCTATACCAGAGGGGCTCGGCCACGACATTCAACCTGGTGATTATGTCTTGGTCCGGAATTTTCAGAGGAAGAAAAGTCTGGAGCCCCGCTGGAAAGTCCCTGAGCAATTTCTGTTGGTGACACGGACGGCTGTAAAGGTTGCTGGTCGAAAGAACTGGGTGCATGCCACCCATTGCCGGAGGATTCCTTTACCGTTGACCTACGACCAGTGGGTCAAGGAGGGTATTGGCGACACTGAATGTGAGCAAGTGCCCAGGTTTGTCCCCTTAAGCGATGCTCAATTGACCTGGACACAAACAGACAAGGAGAATGACTATGTTTCGAATGAGGCTGTTCCACCAGAAATTCGAGCTATCCAGGAGCCTTTGTTCATTGATCACACAGTGCCTGGGGCTGCCAGGTACAATTTGCGTCCTCGGCTGAGGGCTATTGAGTCCAAGGAGAAAAAGATTAGGGATGGACTGTACAAGATAGGTAGTACTGAATAAGAGTACCAACGAATAATTGAAATGAGTGAAAATTCTGTATTTGCTTTGCCTTTGTTGTTTGAACATTAGTCAGGGAAAAACAGCATACTTTGAAAGTATACCACCTTTATCGACGTGGGAAGAAGATTAGGAGAAGAGCTTAGGACAGAGCAAGCTCCACCGCCAGTGCTCAAGAGCGCCAACTTATTGATGGACAATAGGAGCCTGTGCCAGTGAGGCTCTAACGGACACTGGGAACATTATATTTTCTTGCATTTTCCTTCTTTTGAATTCACTATGCATCCTTTTGGCAGAAAGGCTGCTGAGGAGGAGCAGCCAATGGTTACTACACAAGGTAATATGATGTGGTCAAGGAAAAGTAAAATAACATGCATTGTTCTTTTGATTCTGTTGATAATAATTAAGGCTCCCGGTTTTCCGTTTAAACGGATTTTTACATATAAATACAGACGGAAAACATTTTGGTTTTTCTCTGTATTTATATATAAAAACGGGAAAATACTTATAAAACAAATGCTCCTCCTGCCTCTGTGCTCCTCTGTAACATCCGAGTCAGAGGTGCACAGGGGCGGCCAAAAGAAACGGGAAACTGCTGACCCAAAACTGCTCCAGAGACGGGGGAACTGGGAGCACTGTGTCTGCAGAGACACTCCAGCACCTCTCACAGCGGTAGTTTTCGCAAGATAATTGCTGGAGCAGTGCAAGCACTCTGAACTCTGCTGCCAGACTCATCACCGGCTCACGAAAACATGATCACATCACACGTGAACTAATTCAGCTCAACTGGCTATCGTTCGAAGATCGGATTAAGTTCAAGATTGCCTGACTGACGCACAAAGCTCTTCATTATAATACCCCCACTTACCTGGCAAAAAAGCCCGAACTTTCTGGTATGAATCGGACCCTAAGAAGCTCCAGCATCCTCCTGCTGGAACCTCACAAATTCAAAAAGAAAAGAACCTACAACAGGGCCTTCTTGGGTCTGGCCCCAAGAATTTGGAACGCTCTTTCACCTGATGTCTGTTCTAACCCTTCGACCGCCTCATTTCAAAAACAAGTCAAAGGGTTTCTCCTGAATAATCAGCTGCAACAATCATCCTGAAGACAACATAATTAACTTTTATATCCTACAGAGAACAGGGCTATATCATTCGTTGAGGCATTTTCGGGATACAACTTATGTTATTGCTACATGTTCCACAAGATTGGGTTTGTTCTTACTGTAACTGGGTTGGTTAACTACAAATGTTTATGATGTTTGCTTTTTTACTGACCAATCGTATCCTTTTTCTACTGTACAGCACTCTGAAACCCCAATGGGTCATGTTCGCGCTATACAAAACCTTTCAAATAAATAAATAAAATAAATGAATGTTGTCCGCCCTTATCATTCGTAGAACTGAGAGAGTGCCAAGTCATTCCGATAATGACCTAGATATAACACCTGATGCGACACTCAGTCTGGAACAAGTGTTCCCTTATCAATATGTCAGGGCAATCCAGGAATATCCGTAGATAATTCATCAAAGAGGTGTTGTCTTCCATTTTCTATAAGATATGTGTAGGACCCTTTCTCTGGCATCGATAATTTATGTACCACATTCCTGAAACTGTCAGAGATTTTCCTCTCTGATAATATTTAGTATTTAAGGACTACCACTTGACCGATTAGGTAGAGAGGTCCTTTGCCCCAGGTTATCCTGCAGGATACCAATTGAGAAGATCTTAGCTATTGGTGGCACTCAGAGAAGAAGATGCATCTTGCCTGACACTGATAAAAGCAGGGTACCCGAGGGAGGCTGCTACTGCAGCACGTTTTTACCTTTCGCAGGTAACGCTTCCTCCACTGCTCTTCCGGTAACAACACCCTGAGCTGTCAACAAGGTAGGCAGTGCGCCACTTCTCCATAAGAAACTCTATGCTGCAAGTAACTCTAATACATGCTCTCCCAGGGTATCGCAAAGTAGTAGGTTTTAGGGTGTTAGGGTTTTAGATTAATTTTTAACCATGTTAGAAATGTTTATTTTATTTTCGTTGTTCACAACGTGCCTCCTTGCTGTTTTCATGAGATCCTGGGTGATCATTTTAGATGTACAAAGAAACAGGTCCGCCCTGTTGTAATAAATACTTTTATTTAAAAGTGTCTATTCTTCTTAGTGCTGTGTGTGATACTGTGAAGAATGAAATTGGTATACTGCTACCACGGTGCCCCTGATCCCTTTCCAGGGGTTGTTAATCACCCAAAAGCAATTACTTCACTTCAGCTATGTATTGGGTGCGGTTCTGTGGGATTAAAATAGCCTGTCTTTCACATTCAGAGCTGGTGCATTGAACTAAGTTCAACTGTGTCACCCTTGGACAGGAAAGCAAACCTTGTAGAACTAGGCCAGAGTAGTAGTTTGCGCAACACAAGAGTGAGCACTAAAAGTGCTCATCTAATCCATGCAAGTACTAAAAGAGGCGCAAACACCATTTCCCCAATCTTAATCCACAAATAGCCTCCTGTGTCAAATTTATAGGAGACTTTCTTTTACATTAAGGTGTTTGTAATGACAATAAATGAACGTTCCCAATTATGCACATTTTGTCTTCACTACCAGTGGAAATTTTCCACAGAGGCGTGATGGAATAAAACAAGTACGTTTTTTTCGTTTAGGTTTATTTGGAGTTGGCTGGTCCAATAAAGAACTGGAAATGTTGTGATAATTTATATAGGACCAACAGTAAATAGAAAGTTTACTGTACATCAACTTCTACTTTTGTTCGGAGTCCGTTTCGCCATTGTGTCAAGCAGCAACGTCAGCCAAGAACACCAAGGCCTTGATAACAAGGAAATTAGAGCTGCGTTTCCTAATCTTCAAGGTGCTGATCCCCAAAGGCATGTAGGCGTATGCAAACGAGTACTTGTTTAGTGTTCTTGCATGCCCTTGTGACCTAGCCCCAGAACTTCTAAAATGGGACTTTTCCTATGCAATTAGCAAAAATAGAGAAGACTGTGCCCTCTTTGCACTTTTAGTAATATATAATTGAACGTTTTGGGCCAATTTATAAAAGAATGTAAGACTATGTAAAAGAGAACTCCTAAAGTACTTCTTCCTGTACTCATACATTCTTTTGTGTATGGCCTGACGGACATTAAGGAATAATGTGCTTTCTATCTTAGACCATTATTTTAAAAAGAGAGGATGGTTTTAACCTTCCATACGCCAATGGCATTCTTTATAATGCGCTCATTGGTTCAATAGTAGGATACAACGTTTAAGACAAAGACTCTGAAATCCCCAGGACGAAAGCACAGTAAAAGAGGTAGCATTTTTCAGTGGAACATAACTCCAAGATATAGAGGCAGAAAGGACTGTGAATGCATGGCACAATCTCCAATAGCACTAGTGAAGACAAACACAGTGAACAACAGAATTCGTGGCATGATCCACAATGTAATTGATTATGTCATTGGTGTTGCTGTGTGTGAGGTCACAAGCAGTGTGGAGCTAATTCAAATGGGACGTTTTGGGGTTCTGCACTGTGCTTAATTTGAGCTGGTGGTTTCCTGTGCTCCGCACCGGCACATAATTGTCAACACTGCACTTATGACAGTCTACCACATGGTGGCGCTGCTCATCTAATTTAGAGATGAGCATAACAACAGGTGTTTATGAATACAATACACATTAGAAATTACTAATACCTGCCTCCCCAGCCATTCCTTTAGCTTTGGGGACCTGGAATAATCAGAAATGTTGCACTTGGAAACGAGAGTGCTGGTTAGTAGTTGTTTTGGCAGCGATGACAGGGGCGATGGGTGGTGCAAGCTGCAGTGGCCTCTTGGTCAGAGCCCTGCCACTTATTGTTTTACAAATCAAGCACTTGTCCTGCATCACAAGTGGAAGGTTGCAAAGGTACCTTGACTGTAGCATTTATGGTTGTTGGGATTTTCAAATGTAACTGCAAAGTCCTTTGCGATAACGTTTGAATGTATAGAAATGTCTATTCTAGGAAAGGTAGCACTTCTATTTATGTTTCTCTGAAAATCTCAGTAGTCTTTATTTGGTGAGCCTATGTGCTGCACCACAAGGTGGGCATCAGCAGCCATGGTCCTGGTTAATCAAACTGGTTCATCAAACATGGACACAGTTTGCAATTATCAAATAGGTCTAACATGCATGGAGGTGGCAAATGGTTAGTGCCACCCCTCCAATTGTAGAGACCTGTTTATTATATGATTATAGGCCCAGCCTTCATGGAAGGTAAACTAGGCCAGTGGAACCAGCTGTATATTATACATAATTTCTGACTGCTGGAATATGAGTCTGCAAGAGGCTACAACTACCAGTCTCTAGCAGACTCATAGCCAGGGCCACTGGAATTATGTGATTGTGCGGCTGCGGCGATTGTTACATAATTATATATTTGCCACATTTGCAACATAATCCATCATATCTGCTGCATAATATACAGATTTTAACCCCAAAAAAATGTTGTAGCTCAAACGGTTCAAAAGTTACAAAAAATGCAACAACACGTGTTGCAGCGCACTGGAAGGACCTTTGCAAAGCTAGACTGTTGCTTATTGATATATTTGAGTGTTAAATTGTTACTAATGTAATGCAACCAAGGCCCAGAAAGCGTTGCCAAGTTTAGTAATGATGAAATAATGAAGTAATACTATTGCAAAATGTGCCACATTATGCCACATAATTTGCCTTTTCTTGCTGCATAATTTGGCCCTCTTGAGCCGCATAATTCCAGTGGCTCTGCTTCTACCCCATTATACCCCATGAGCGTCACTGCCCAGTGCACACCTGCAAACTCACTGTCATTCATATTGCATCCATTTACACCAGTGTTGAGGATCACTGGACCAGGGAATGGGGGGAGGCATTACAATAGAGGATTTTGCCTAAAGTATTGTAAATACATTGTAGGGGGGATATTATTAAGGGAAAGAAAATATAGAAGCCAGTTGAAGGCATGAACGCACATAGTAATGAGGAAGTATGAGCACATGACTTATAACTCTAGGTAATGCTTTATAAGATTTGTAAACATCCCTGTGTCTAAGACTTAGTGGTAAAGTAGGAGGGGCTGTAGGGGAAGAGATGTGAAGGTCATACTGACAAGACAATGTCATAAGAGAAGCCCATGATAGAGAGACATGACTGTGATTGTTAAAAGGCCAAGAGCGAGGACTGAGATGTGAAATAGCCACTCTTGCACTGCAGGCACTTCGTTGGAGATGAAATGATGCACCAAAGAGTCAATGGCTTGAAGTGAGAGGGAAATTCTCCACCTGGTAGAGACAAAGCATACAATATGTATATTTTGAAGCATTGTTAACAATAGGTCAGACAGGCATCTACACTTTCAAGCCAGCCCTAACAATTCTGTACTTGCCTGCCTAGCTCAAGCCGGAGGTGTAATACAATGCAACCAAAGTATTCTTTGTGAGACGGGAATAAAAGAAAAGATGGATACTGTTGTTTGGCATTGGTGTCACATGGCCTACAATGCTATTTCATTGCAATTCAATAACAAAGTTATGCCGTTTGTACATTTGACTCGCTAAGCGTGAATTGAGACCGTTGCTACCTGAATGAAAGACAGCTGCCTCAAGTTCAACTCGGACAAGACCGAAGTACTCATCCTGGGACCCGCCCCTTCAGCCTGTGACGACTCCTGGTGGCCCATCGCACTAGGAACCCCTCCCACCCCTACGGACCACACATGCAACATCAGCACCATACTGGACTCCTCGCTCACAATGAACCGCCAAGTCAACTCAGTATCCTCATCCTGCTTCCACACGCTCCACCTGCTTCGAAAGACATTCAGATGGATCCCCACAGAATCCAGAAAGACGGTCACCCCTAAGCCCCTCGGGTGCCTGCTCTTCCAGCACGCAGCTCCATAGCTCAGGCAGTACTCTGCCCGTGCTTCTGGCCGCCTCAGACCGTGGTTTTCGCCCCAGCTCTCGCCTGCTGCTGCCTTAATTTCTTAATTTTTCTTTTTTAGTTTTATTTCAATTCCTGCTGTACTTTTTCCTCTCCTTCGCTCTCCTTATTCTGACCCCTGTTCCTTTCTGTGCACTTCCCGCGGCCCCTCCCGCGTCTTCCTCCGTTCCCGCCTCCCAGCTGCCCCACCCTCCCTCGACCTCCACTTAATGGAGCCTGCTGTGCGCTGAGTCCAGCTAAGCCCCTTGGGTGCCTGCTCTCCCAGCGCGTAGCTCCATAGCTCAGGCAGTACTCTGCCCGTGCGTCTGGCCGCCTCAGACGCCGGTTCTCGCCCCAGCTCTTGCCTGCTGCTGCCTTAATTTTTCTTTTTCTGTTTTATTTCAATTCCTGCTGTACTTTTTCCCTCCTTCGCTCTCCTTATTCTGACCCCTGTTCCGTACTGTGCACTTCCCGCCGCTGCTGTCCTGCGGCCCCTCCCGCTCCTGCGTCTTCCTCCGTTCCCGCCCTCCCAGCTGCCCCGCCCTCTCTCGACCTCCACTTAATGGAGGCCACTGCCTCCACTGATTGCGTCAAACTAGGTGTGTTCTTCTTTCTTCATGCATAAATGTTTATGATAAATTTAAAGTAATTATTCTTCTCCCGACAGAACCTTCTTTAGCATATATTACAAAGCTCTCCACGACACAGGACCAGAATATCTGAACCACCGCCTCGCATTCCACAAATGCACCAGACAACTCCACTCTGTCCAACTCATCCTGGCCTCCTTCCCACGGATCCACAAAACCAGATTTGGAGGAAGATCCTTCTCCTACCTCGCCGCCAAGACCTGGAACACTCTGCCCCTCTATCTCAGGCAATCCGTGTCTTTGCCCAATTCATGAAGGACCTCAAGACCTGGATCTTTGACTTCACCTCCACACCAGTCGCGGCTCGCATGACTCGCGGGTGGGGGGTTCACGCGGGGGGTTTTAAAAAATAAATAAATAAAAACGTACCTTACCGGGTCCTGCGCCCGCGTTTTCCTAAGCCAATCACAATGCTGCAATGGCAGCGTTGTGATTGGTGCGGACGGTGCCCAGCCGGGCGCCTGTAGGGAGGCCATTTTCTTTATGTAGGCTGCATGCAGCCTACATAGAGAAAATTCAGCGTGCGCATGACTTGTTTGGTCGGCCCCAGAGGGCCGACCAAACAGTCAGGGCCCACAGAATTGGGCAAGCCACTCCTCCCCGACCCGCCCACCACGAACCAGGCATACCAGTCTGCATACTTCACCCCGACCCGCCCCCAACCAGGCATACCATTCTGCTTTCTTGCAGCGCAAGAAGCAAAAACATAAAATGGTATTTAAAATACCATTTTATGGTTCTGCTTCTCGCACTGCGAGAAAGCAGTGGGGCGACGCTCTTCCGCCCGAATGGAGGACCCGCCCCGCTCCACACTCAGACGGATCAGAAGCCCCCCCCCCACCACAGTGCCTTGAGACCCTCACGGGTGAGTAGCTGTGCTATATAAACTCCGGATTGATTGATTGAAGGGTGGCACTAGCAAGCACTCAAGGCACCTCTTATTTTTAAATTTACCTTGTCAAGCCCTTATTGCTTGTGGCCCAGAATGATAATGCTTGTATAAGTTGTTAGTCTTTGTCCAGTAAGACTTTATTTATAAGCTTCTCAAACACGATTCTATTTTACATGTATTAATTAGGCCATGTCTGGAATTACATAGGCCACTCCCCTTGTGGGGGTTTGCTCAGATATGCATCTTAGACCACGCTCCTTTTATAGCTTCCCTACTTTTTCATCCCACGTAAAGCACTGACTGATGGCTGATTCACTACGTTTTTTCAAGTCTAAATTGTATTCAGGTGAACGTCAACTGGTATCTGCAGGTGCAAACAGCAGATTTGGATTCATAGAGGGAGTATCTGTGGGTGAGTATCCACACTCACCCGCAAACTGAACTTACGACTGAAAAACCTGTATGGCAGGTGTCTGCAGTCATGATGTAAAGGTTAGGGGTTGGAGCATGAAAGTCCCCAAGGAAGGGGTAGGGTTGGCCATTGGAAAGGCAGCAGACACCAATAATGCAGAAGTTTTACGGGTATTACAACCCCTTCCCAAAGGATTTTCACTTCCGAAGTCCGCACCTACACTTAGGCCCAGAACACAAACATGATCAATTAACGTGGTGGCCGGGGTGCAAGATGCAGTGCAAATGTGTCCAGTTTGGTATTAATCGGGTGCAGACTTTGATCCTTATTCCCCTTTACAATGATAATTAACGACCTAATAGTGCATGTTTCTTCCCATTGCACGGTGCACAAATAGTGCATGTAGTCTTATTGCAGTGTCCATTTGTACCTGGTCTGATCAAGGGAAGATTTTCACAGCAAAAAACACCAGGGCCCAGGGTTTTAATTGGGCCAGCTGCCTCTGGTTCTCACATCCAACAATAATTACAAACTGACTTTGAAACAGGTCCCTATCTGGCCTTACATTGCTGCCCTTTACAGGAAAAATGCTGATCGATATCTCAACAATGACTGTGAAAACCATTAAGGCAATCCATGTGAATGAGGTAGCTCCTGTTTACGATTCACATGTTTTACTTAATTTACTTCCCTAAGAGTGTTTGCTGGATGCTCTTTTTACTCTCGTTTTTTCGTGCTGCATTCTAGGCTTGTATTGTGGGTACTGGGTCACTACTGGGTGTCTGAGAGTTCAATGTTATAGGTGGGTGTTTATAACGGGCCACGATTGAGAGCTCTATAGTGGATGCTGAAGGCAGCCAAGCTTCCCCAGTGTTTGTTAGTGGGTTATGAAGGTCTTCAAAATTAAATAAAATTTGTAGATTTATATAGCGCAGCTTATCACATGTGAGGGTATCCAGGCGCTGTCTATGGGCACAGGGAGATTAAGTGATCTGCCCAGAATCACAGGATGTTGTACCGACTCAGAGACTCGAATCCGGATCCCCAGCTCCTGAGTCGGCAGCTCTGGCGCTGCACTACGTCCTTGCGGGTAAACGTGCTAATCCTATTCTTTGGCCTGCTGGAGAGCACGCACTGCAATGGTGACGTGTCACTTATAAGTAAGGCTCCCGGTTTTCCGTTTAAACGGATTTTTACACATAAATACAGACGGAAAAATATTTTTCTTCCGTCTGTATTTATAAATAGAAGCGGAAAAATACAACCAAATTGGATTCTCGGATTCCGAGAATTGTTTGGCAATCCGTGCTCCAGCCCAGGTTTGCCTGCCACGCCCCTCTTCCTGATTGCGGTGTATGCCTGCCCACATTAGCACCTGCTGGGCCATAAATCTCTGCTAGGCGCGGGAAATTCCTTCCATGGAGTGTCTTGCATTGACCTCTGACCTGCCCACCATAGCCCTGATGACGTGCCTGTTACATTCTTTGAGCCAATCAGGTTTAGATCCATGCGCAGTGGTGGCTGGTGACATTTGAAAGTGGTGGGGCGTAAAATTATTGGCATACTGCAGCGCAGCGAGCGAGCGTCGCGAGCGACCCCGAACAACCTATGGGGGGTTCGGGGGTTCTCCCCCGAGAAAATTTTGAAAAAGAGTGGACAAATGGTGCATTTTCAAGCAAATTTGAGAAAGCAGGAAGGTTAATAAAGCAATTGTGAAAGTGCAGTTATTACATTAATAAAGAGATGTCATATAACATAGGTAGCTGCTTATTCAAGCTTTCTTTCACCCCATAGTCCAGCAGGGTCTTGATACAAGACAGATAAGAGAAAAAGCAGTGTGGTCCTCGACCAGGAAGACACTCATATTTTGTTGGTAAGAAGTCAAAGGATTGGTCAAATTGAAAACCTGAAATGCAATATGCAATCAAACAATTTGCAAGTACATCTCATCTATGTTCAACAAGCCATGTTTTACCCATGATTGGAATTGTGAATCACCAAATAAACTGAGCCACTGCAATCAAAAGCAGAGGGCCTCCTCAAAAAGTATGCCCTTAAGAGAGTTCTCTCATCTCATGTCCTCTCTATATTTTCTCTGGAAGTTGAAAACTCATCACATTCTACTGCACAAACCTGAACCCTTCTGCATATTCCAACACCAGAACTCATTCTTGGCCATTTAGTTTGGAGCCATTCATACCAGGAATACAGAAAATACCTTTAAATAGAGTAGAAGGTTTATGAATACAAGCACTTAGCAATTGTACATATACTATGAATGAGAGCCAAAGGAAACAAAAAGGAATAAAGAAGGGAGCAACACTCAAACACAACTCATGCTCCGGAACGCCATAAAATTCTCTATGTGGCAAGTTCATCACCTACAGCAGAACACAGTACATTTAATGTCTCCCTCAGTTTAGCATATTAAACAATAGCAAGTGGTAATTCTTGTGATATGTACTCATCACTGTAGACTATTGTAGAGTCGCTATATAAATACAATTAATACAATATGTGGTGTTAGGTGTAGAAAATCTAGACTCACACCTGTCTATATTTTTTTTGATGTTTTATCCTTGATAATGTGCCCTATTGATACTCTGGGGTCGATATTCAGTGTGCGCGCCCTTAAACCGCTCATAAACTCGAAAAGTAAATAGAAAGTTGTTTAGCAGAGAAAACTATTAGAATGTACTGTTTAGCAGAGAAAACTATTAGAATGGCAAATGAAAGTATTTAAAGGTGTACAGTTCATCCTTCACTGGAGAGTAATAAGACAGCATTTTCAGATATTTGCACAATATGGTCGGACATGGGTACAGGAGTAAAAGGATCTGCACCCTCACCACTTGTGAATTTTTGTTTTTGCCCTTGATGTAGGAAAGTTGGCAGAGGCAACTGTTGGTGACATTGCTGAAGTGTTTGTAGGCCGTTTGCCGAGGGCCTAGCGGTATGTCACCTGAACAGACACAGTAAGCCGCGCTGCGCTCTGGTGCCACTTAAAACACACAAACACTTACTCAGGTGAATTCAAGAATCTGCGGGTGGAACCAGAAACAATATCCTGATATCAGTTTACAATGTGGCTGTGTGATGTACACACAAGTTACTGACAGCACATCTGTAAGGAAGTACCATCAACTGCAGCACAGACACTCACATACACACATATTTTAAAAAAAGTAAACTGCGGATGTCCCTTTATGTACAACAAAACGCATCATCACACAAACATAATATCATTGGGCCCATGGCGAGTCACAAAACTGAAGAACTGCAGAGGAGATACTCGAGTGCAAAGATGCGCACACTAACGCTGCTCTTTAGAAACTATAATGGTCAGAGGTGTATGCGGAAGAGAGAATTACAATGGCTGAAGGACACGTGTACAAACCAACAACTGTAACCCTTCAGACACAAATGAGAATCTCCATCCCATCTCAACTCTCAGCATTGACTCGCCGGATTAGCCACCAAAGTGCAACATACACATTGTCTGATGTACAAAACAAATTAAGAGATACATTCACAAAGGAAATTAAACGGATGGAAAAGTTGCCAACCTTGGCTGTGGACACACAAACCACAAGGAGATGAGGGAATGCGAAGTGACCAAGCCCCTGTATCAGTTGGGATCCGTAGCCTAAAGCGGTATCACTGTCCACTGCAGGTGCCCATTGGAGATGTATTTTACACCACAAGCACGCATGCGCCCTGCTCTGCTGCACCGGATCTCCCTGCAGCTACTTGCAGGAGGGTGCAACTCGAGCGACACAAACAATGACAATGCAAAAACATCAGCAACAGATCAACTTTCATGCGGAAAAGCTATTTGCACCAGAAGTTGACCCTCCCTCAGTGCCCAAACCTCTTTGTGCCAACAACTTGTCAATGTATGCAAAGGGGCCGGGGGCATGTTTGTAAGCCAGTGCAAAAATATAGGTTTTGGTGCAAAACAAGATTTTCTAATGCAGTCTGATCTAGCTTTCTTTCAAATCATAACATGTCGAGTAACCAGGCAAGAGGTCAAGTGGAATATTGCCTGAAATGCCTACGTGTAAAATGTGTGCTTTACACTAAAACACGCATCTTCCACGTCTGACCTCTGTGCACTGCTCTACACATAGGACTTTGTACCACAGGAAGTAGCTTGATTACAAATCCTAGGCTAGATGTTGCTGGCTCAACTTCGCACCACAGCACGAGGGTGAGCGTCACACAGAACAGCCATATGCAGCATGAACGTCGCTGACAACGTCATTGGCAGGCGACTTGCTCAACCTGATAGTGCGCCATTATCTTTCCTTGGCACAGCACAACACTGTATTCATCATGTGTTACCCCACTGTAGCTCGGACTGGGCTTAGGGGTGTATTCAAACGGTGAGCGCCCGAGGCAGGCAGTTCTCCTTCAGGCACCCCCTACGCCTGTGGTCAAACATCTGAGAACGGCATTGGAAGTCAGTGACGTGGGAATAGGTACTGTGTCCAGGCTTCTCAGGTGGTTTGCCTCTGAGATTGATTATTCTAACCTCCTTTATGTAAGAACACCAAGAAAATCCTGGCTTGACTGCAGAAACGACAGAGTACAATACTCAAGATTGTGAAAGGGGCCCCCAAACCTCTGTCTAGGAAAAAGGTTTTCAGTAAAATGTCATTACCCCATAACAAACTAGCGTATCATAACACAACGCAGTAATACACAAAATAATGTAACACAATTCTGCATAACGCAGCTTAAGACCAGAGTACATTATAATTTTACCTAACAAACTAACATAACTCTAGTAGTGATCTAATTGCCTTTTCTCCTATCATAGAAAACAATTTTTTTAACCATTTCTTTCCATAAACAAGTTGTTGCTTCCAAATTCATGAGTCTTGGCGCTGTATAAATAGAGCGTCCATATATGCAAATATAGGCCTGAATCTTCGGGGCATCTCGGCCTTTCATCTGCCTGAAGCCGATGATAAACGTGCCAATGCAATGCTACATCCTGAATATAAGTCACGGGAGCGATGTCTAAGGAAACAATGATTACGTTTCACTCAAGTGATGTTTACCAGGGGCTTTCAATTGTGGAGTTCGGCTTTAAATATGCAAAATAGCGATTTTTTCACACAAAACTATGCTTGGTGCAGAGGGAGACATGCCAAAAGCCCTTAACATAGGAACGGTGCTAATGGGACTGCGTGCCTCTATGTCCTTTTGGCAGACACTACCATTGTCTGTAGTGGTTAGATTTTCCCTGGTAAAGATGGTGTTGCTCTTGAGGTGACTGTACGTCTTGCAGAATTCGCAGTGTTTGATCCTTGATAGCTCCTAGTGGGACTGGTGTGGGCAGGTAAGCGGAGCGGTGTGGGCAGGTAAGCGGAGCAGCGTAGGCCTGCAGGTTCTAAAATTCGACCTTGAGCACGGAGGTCTAGGTCTCCCGGACCTTGAATTATATTATTTAGCTGCGCAATTGCAGCACGGGCCAGATGGTGTGCTTAGGAAGATGACTGGGAGAAGCATCTGTTGGCGGGGCTGCAAAGGTGCAGGATTTGCCTTCTGTTTGGCTGGCGAGCGGGTGACGTGACGCAGGTCACCCTGGCGTGGGAGAGCACCATTAGGAGAATGTTCAGAGCTCAGGCATTTTCAAAGAAACTTCTGATAGCGTGGCTGCTGTAGGTCAGGGACTTCAGCTCTGAGCCCTCATTAACAGTGTGGAGGGAGGGGGAATGCGAGTTGCTCGGGGATATGTACCCGGGTGACACCTGTATCACATTCCAGGAAGCACAGAACTTGTTTGGCATGGGCCGGGGCAGTTACTACAATTTGCGGCCCTGACTCTGGTGGTGAGAAACCAGTGGGCTGGGTTCCCGGCCGTGCCATAGGAGAACTGCACTTTGGGACTGCTGATAGAGCTCGGGTCCTCCAAGAGCCTGTTGTCACTCCCACCTATACCGGGGCGGGTCCTGAGGGAGGATAGACCACAAGCAGCCGTTCAGGCACAGTGTAGCTGCCAGGGAGAGACACCCACCGAATAACGCACTCAGTAAAACCAAAATGTTTCCCACTGACATTTTCCACTAGCTGAAAAGGTCCCAAAATCGGCAAATGGATGTGATAGAGGACCCGTCATCTTTTCTCCCATCCGAAAATGTGTGATCCCCGGTAACTGGGGAAATAGAGACTGGAAGTGTGAATTCTTACCACAGTATATTCTCTCAAATTACCGTAATGAACTATCCCACCGCTTAGGAACGCATTCCAAATTCTATTTGAAATGAGAGAAACATCTATACAGGCACTGAGGGTTCTTTGGCAGGGAGGTAGGGCAGCAATGTAAAAAGACATGTAGTTACCCTACGTGCACCCTTTCTGCCCCGTGCTAATAATGAAAAGGCTAGTGTAACTTTACAAGAAATAAAACAGTTTAAAGGCAGGTGTTCCTCATGGGCAAAACAACTTTATTGAACAGCCAAGGGTGGAATCGTGTCGAGGGAAATAAACATGTTCTGCAGAACAGTCCGAGTACGAATTCCCCTCATATAATATGAGAGCTTTAGGTGCGTGTAATACACTTTTCATTAAGGAACCAAAGTCATATTTACTGCACAACTTGTCAATAGAAACCAACATGCACAAGCATTTCTGCATCTCAGCGCATACACTTGAAAACCTAACTGAGGTGAAAATGCTCTTTTAAAGTCATCCAAATATCTGTGGACTTTTTGACTCCGCTAAATTTGCATTGAAAGCCATATGCAAATTCCACTTCAAACACACAAAAGCGTACCGAGGATTCAACTTTACAAGTTTATGTAGTTCACGCCCTCAAAATTCCATGTCAACATGACACACGGCAACTGCTGTTCGCGCGGTCAAGGAAAACAAATATGGAAAGCTAGTGTTGGTGTGACGCTTACCCAACTACAGGACTAACAGTGGTCCTAAATGTCCACCTAGCTCTCTGTGATTAGGGTATCTATTGGGCTTATCTCCATTCATTCATTCATTCTGACCTACTTCGCAATGGAGGGGTAAACTGCAAGAGTACGTCTGACTGCATCACCGAATGCTCTCTACAGCGCGTCCCTCCTGTGACTACGGACAGGGGAATAACAGGGGTACCTGAACGACGCTCTCAATCGAGCACACTGGAAACCCCTTCCGTTATTTCTAGAGGATGAAGGGCACATTCCCTGTACCTTCCAGGACTGGACTGCATGCAGGAAAGAACCCCCACAAGTACTTTCTAGTACGGGCCCCTGCTCAAAGTTTAACAAACAGCAACAGACCTAGAACCATCCAGAGTAAATACAACCAGCAGCTCGGGGAGCACGGGGTGCCATAAAAAAAAAAAAAAAACACAAAGCGCCTTGTGGCCATTCAGCTCTTGGAACGGCGCTATGCAGTCGGGGCTGCAGTCTCCCAAAAGTCCCAAGTGCAAAGTCCCATCAACTTTAAACGGAGTAGACCCTTCTCAGCCAGGCGGGCACCGCCACCCCTGGCACTGCCGTCTCTGCATGAAGAGTGCACCGTTCGGCGCACTCCACAGAGTGTTGGAAGCACTTACCTCTCAGGCAGAGCATCCCGCACTGCCGCGCGGAGAGCGACGAGGAGCCTGGGAGTGCTGGAGGGTCGGAGAGCGCCGGAGGGGCCAGTCACCCCTGCACCGTGCTAGGCACAGCTGTACTGTATCATGATGGGGTAGATGAAAAACCCTTCTCAAATATTACCGCAGCAATGCCACTTAACATGAATAGTGTGGAACAAATAAAGTAACAATATATCAGATGGGTTACTGTGATTTACCCTGTACAACTCAAATATAACCTTTACAAAAATATTACAAATTATTACGTGGCTCGCGGGGTGGGGGTTGCTTTGGGGCCCGGGGGATTTTTAAATGTAAAAAAATCCTACCTGACTCTGGAGGTCCGCCGTCCGCGCCGCCTCGGGTCCGACTCCGTTTGGCCCTGCCTACAGCCCCTCTCAGCCAATCCTGGCGCTGCTGGCAGCGCCAGGATTGGCTTAAGGCACGGTTACCTCTCGCCCGCCTGCCCATTAGGAGACCGAGGTTTGAGCCTTTGCTCAACCCTCGCTCTCCTAATGGGCATGCGCTAGCCAGTGCACACACAAGTGCGCATGACTGGGCACGGCGCGAAAATTCGGTGCCCTTGCCCACTCATGCGTACTTGTGCTGCAGTGCTGCCTGCTGGCGCCCCTGGTCCCTCTAACAATCATGTCAGTCAACATGACGCAGGACCGCCCACCCCCTTCAGACTCTGAAGGGGGTGGGCGGTCCGACGTCATGCTGACTGACATGATTGTCAGTTCTCCCTCGGCTCTTTGAACTTAAGTAAACTGATTGTTTACTTAGGTTCAAAGACGCCGAGGGAGCTGCAGGCGGGGGGGCTACGCCCCAACGCCCCAATGGACGCACCGCCCCTGTCCATGCGTCACAACGTGGGTGTGTCTACACTTCTCTAGCCTGCCCTTACCTTTTTGCCCTTTATTTCTGGGCCGCATCCCCCTACTTTCTCCTTTTTACCTTCACTACGACCACCATCGGCTCACCCTGCTTGACGCCACTTGCTTTCAGCCCTCAGACTTGCCGCCTGCCCAGCAATCCACTGTTCCTTCGAGATCTCTGGAGCTCCGGCTATCTAGTGAGCGCTGCGCCAGCACCCCCGTCAGTTTTAAGTCACAGGTAAGTGAAAGGGTGAGGGTGGACTTGTATTTCACTATTTGCACCACTACAGCTGTTCAAATTTGAGGAGGCGGGGACGTTGTTAGTAGCGCGAGTACTTGGTGCTAATGTAAGACCGACAGACATGTGTGACCCAAAAGGTCAGAAAGACCAGCTGTATAAACACATTAGAGAAATTAGGTCGCATTCGCTTTCAGATACTTCCAGGCCTTAAATTGAAACTTTCCTCCGTGACTTGGTGCAGCATGAAGAAACAAAACATTCCTGAGAGACAGAGACAGCAGGGGCATATCTGTAAGCCCCTTTTCAAGTTAAATCGTTTTTTTTTCTCCACTGTGCGAGGAAGAACTGTGGCTGCAGCTACACTGTGTGGGATTACAGCATTACAGTAAATTGTTCAAATGCTACTAGGCAGTACAAAGTAAAATAATGCAAGGGCCTTTAATTTATTTCTGATTTGAGAGCTTGCTTCTGTCTTTGGCCAGGTCACTGAAAGTGCACAGGTGCACTCGTCCAAACTCTAAATGTGTTTACATTTAATAATCATGGCTAGTGATAGTGTTTTCAATATTGTAACACAGCCGCAGATCACTAATATTACTGCAAGTAATCTCTGTGACTCCACTCCCATTTCTCATATGTGAGTTCCTGTTTTGATCTAACAGAAACATTTTTTTGTGGATGTTGCATGAAACATATTTGGCGCATATATACATATAGGTAAATTTATAACAACTGTGTGCACTGTCTATTTAAATAAATGTGGAAAAATACTAGCTGCAACGTCTTTTTTTGCTTGCGACAAAAATAAATACAGATATATACAGATAAAATGACATAAAAATAAATATGGATAAATACAGACGGAAATGTTAAAAAAATAAATACCATAAAACCGGGAGCCCTACTTATAAGTATACGCAAAAGTGTGTCAGGGAGGTACAAGCTGTTGAAATATTGATGGGGAAAGTAAAAGAAAATGAAGTACTTATAGGTGGATGCTTGTGGGGGGTTGCTAAGGTGAAGGCAATACAAGTTACGTGCAGAAGGAGAGAGTGAAAAGACGGTGCAGAAGAGGAAAGAAATAAGGAGTGAAATAAGCAGACGGAGGATGTGTAAAAAATGTGGGGAGAAAAAGAATGCAAGTGTATCACTGAGAGGCTGCAGAGGGAAGTGGGTGAAGGGTTGAACAGAAGTGTTACGCCAGCCACTCTGCAGACCTCTACACCTTCCACAGACCTCGGTAATGTTTAATTTACATTCTCGCATTTAATTTTCAATTTTAATTTTTAACAAAAATTTCATTGTTACTTGTTTATCTGACACTGATAACAAGCATTGGAAAAATAAATAGGTTTGCCTTGTTATAGCCTCATGTTGGTAATTCTATGATGCGTCTGGATGCAATACCTTCCACAAAGGTTGAATGCTAGCAGCGGCGGCTCCTCTGCTAATGCGGAGGAGCGTCGCCCCACTTGCAAAAAGGAAAAATAAAATGATAACGCAATGTTATTATCATTTCATTTTTCTGTACTGTGCCAGATTGGTTTTTAGTACTGGGTGGTGCAGGGATGTCGCTGGGAGGAGTGGTTGATGCACCATAAGTGCGCATGATGGTTTGGCCAGCCGTCTTGGGCCAGCCAAACCGTCATGCGCACTTTAGCATTTCTTCACCCAGCTGTGTTGTACAGCCGAGTGGAGAACTGTCCCAGGCTCTCATTCCCTGTTCAAGCAGCAAACCAGGCCTCTCAGACGAATCACAATGCTGCTGTCATGCTGGTGAAAGCAGCGTCGTGATTGGCTAGGGGAGTCTGGGAGCCTGTGTGCTTCCTGCTTCCTTGCGTCGTGGACAGAAGAAGGATGGAGGAGAGGCGGTGGCCGGCAGGTAAGTGAATAGTTTTTTCTACCCACCCCGCCCCACCCGTACTATTCAGTAGCAGCCGCCACTGAGTGCTAGTCAGGTGACATCCTGTGTGAAGCACAGGATTTTAGTAGACGTTCTAAGAAACTAGTGGCGGACAGCACAGATCGGTGGTGGTGAGGCGGGGGGGCGAGGGGTACATAAAAAATAAAATTAATGCTGCAAGGCAGCGTTGTGATTGGTCTGAGTGCCTTAGTTCGGCGCTCAGACGGGGACAGGGAGCCTGGGCATGTTCTCCACCCCGGCTGTAATGCAACCTGGGTGGAGAACATGTAAGTGTGCATGAATGTTTGGCCGGCCCCAGAGGGCCAGCCAAACATTAATGCGCATTTAGGGAGAGAAAAACACTACTCCCCTCCCCTGCTCTGTCAGCACAGCAGCCCCGCCCCACCCCGCCTTGCAAAGCTGCCACCCTGCAAACAGGAATAAATCAAATAATAATAACTTTCAGTTATCATTTTATTTTTCCTTACACTGCTGAAAAGCAGTGGGGCGACGCTCCTTCGCCTTAGTGGAGGAGCCGCCATGCCTCTTGGAGAAAATTCAGAGTTATGCTTCTTTGGTCATGCCCCTTTTAGAGACTCCCCACCTTTTTCATCCCACTTATACCCTGCTGGGGGCCTTATCATGATGGGCCCCGTCGGCTCAACGCATAGTCAACTGTCTGTTCTATCCACCTGCTGTGTGTAAAGTAAATTCATTTAAACTGATATTTCTCACAGAGCTAGATTTTCATAAAATACAGCTCGGAAACAGTGAACAAAGTTTGATCCTTTGTGTTTCTGAGCTGTGCTGTCTAAAATGATGCACTAACTGGGAGAAATATCCGGTTAAATTAATTTACTTTGCACACTGAAGGCGCATAAAAACTGCTGCTCGTCTCTCCACTGTGCCAGTGGCGGAGCCCACCATGACACGCCCCCCGGGGCGTGCAATTCGATTTCAGATTGTGATGCTAATCTATGTCCGGTGCTAACAGGAGTTTGCACCCGAGATGGAATTCTTGCACAGGCTGTGGTCATAGCATGCAGTAGCAAAAATGGTTGGAATAAGAGTATATGGGCTAGCCTGAAAACACTCAGATACCCCACATTCACTGAGGGCGAAGGGATTTCTCCATCTTGAAAAAATAGCTAAAGGTAACGCTCACGTCCCCTATAGTAAATCACACGGGGAAGCGCAGGGCTAAATATTAGGCAGTAGAATAACTCATGAGCATCTACAATTTGTGTAACTTGTGTTTACTTGTGGAGATTTTTGTGAATCTACTGTAAATCGGAAATCTACACAAAGCAAATGGTAGGGAGAAACCTATGCTGTGTAGATATGACACTTCTTCAAAATTCCACTTCAACTGGCCCCATACCACTTGTTTCAGAAGGCAGCTAGTGCCACCTAGTGGCTAGAATAATGTATAGCAATAACGTAAACATCCAGTAAAATGTTATGAGACTCGGCAGCTGTGCAGCCGCTTTAGGCATAAATAACTGTATATCACTGATAGATGACAGGCCAACTGGAATACGTCAGCTTTCCAATAGATATATAATCATGAATGAAACAAAGGTTGCAGATGGGGCTCGCTGAATGTGCTGTAGTTGATGGTTAGGTTTTCTGTTATCCCTCAGGAGGAGGAACTGACAGTCGCGGTATGGGCATGTGCCCTTCAACACACTTGTCAAGTCTCCAGAAATGTCCCGCCTAAGCTCCTGTAGTTCACTTATGTCCGCCGTACACATGTGACACCGTTTCGGCTGCAGGTCATGTTCACGAACACTACACATACCCTAGATGTGGAGAGGAAGAAGCCACTTTGGGTATATGGTGTGGTTTTGTCTTGTAATCAGACGATGGTGGACTGAGTCAGCGCAACAAATCACTGACTGGACCGGCAGGTAACATCGATAAACATAAGGTGTGCTTGCTGAACATAAGCTGTGCAGCGACCAAACCTAGGTAAGTCTAATAGCAAATGTATTGATCTGACTTTAGTCCTTGCGAAGAGGCTGATTCCACTGATTTGGAGATTTTATGGCAAGACAGGAGGCTAGCATTATACACAACCCTTTTATTCACCACTTCTGAGCAGCACTTAAAAGCTTCAAATAGAACAACATGAAGTCATATAACAGTAGAACACCCATCATGTACATAAAACCCCAACATTTGGAATTGTGACTTGTGTCGATTTACACAGACTGACGAAATGTATGTTAGTAGCTGTTCAACCCAAAAGCAGTAGGCGGGAGGTGGCTTTGAAATGGGAACCCTTGCTGTGAGCCTGGGTCAAACAGGCGTAAGCCTCCTTAGTTAACACCAGATAGTTTACTAAAGGGGCCACTTTTATTTTGGTGCCCCAGTCAGACTCTGCTGGCTGTTTAGGCGAGTTGGACGTTTCTCTTCATTTCTCTTTAGTAAAGATGATGCTTTTATGATGATGGAAAAACACTTGTAACGCATGTGTTGAGCAACATAATTCCATTTAATGTATCATAAATGCCTGACTACAATGAATTGTTCACAGTCAAGAGAAAGGTCCCCTTTGGTAGGCTCAATCACAAAACTCTCACACTTCAGGGCCCACAACAGCACTGAGCTGGTGATGCTCTCGGTGCTGGACGAATTGAGGCTAGCAGCTGATAAGAAGAATCCCTCAGCACTGATCTTATTAGATCTCTCAGCCGCGTTTGACACGGTGAACCACGCGCAGCTGTTGGCCCGTGTCCGACGGCTGGGAGTCACTGGGACGGTCCTCCAATGGATTACCTCTTTCCTGGAGAATCGGTCTCAAAAGGTCCAACTAGGAGAATGTAGGTCCAGGCACTGGCGTAGCAAAGGGGGGGGGCGGCAGCCGCAAATATCATCGCCAGCACCCCCCCCCCCTCCTCAGCGCGGCGGCAAAAGGCAGGGACCACCACGGGCGGCAGAGTGCCTAGCTACGCCACTGGGTCCAGGCAGGGTGTTTTGCGTTCGGGGGTTCCACAGGGCTCTGCATTGTCCCCCCTGCTATTCAATATCTACCGCCAGCCGTTGGTAGAAGCACTAGCAAAATTAGATTGTCAGGTGTTCAACTACGCTGATGACACCCAGTTAATTGTACGAGTTGATAATTGTCCGCAGGCACAGCTCAATGTCCAGAATATCCTCCGGCTCACTATGAACTGGATGACCTCTAATTCACTCAAGGTAAACCCGGATAAGACAGAGGTGCTTGCTCTCACTACAGGGGCCTCACCCTGGTCCAGCCTCTTCTGGCCCCAAGAGCTTAGCACCACCCCGACACCAGTGCCAGCCGTGAAGAGTCTGCTGTAGTGGGGAGCTGCACAGGACTGATTCGGCAACTCCGTAAGCTCGGGACCCTGCTGTCATTTTCCACCATGCGTACCATCGTGACGGCCCTAATCCTGTCACGACTGGATTACAAACTCCTGAGGAAACTTCAGGTGGTTTTAAATGATGCGGCAAGGTTGATCTTTAAACTGCCAAGAAGAGCACATGCCACCCCCTGCTACAACAGTTACACTGGCTCCCTATCAAGCAGAGGGTCAGGTTCAAGGGTCTGTGCATTGCACATAATGCACAGTATGGAGTAGAGCCCAAATACATCAAGGATCGCCTGAAGCCCTACATGCCTGGACGTTATCTCCGGTCATCTGAGGCTAGCTTGCTGGCCTGCCCGTGCTTTAACAGAGCTACATTGGGGGGGCGGGCTTTCTCAGTTGTGATTCCCCAGATCTGGAACAAGCTCCCGGATAGTATGCGCAGGGAAACCACTCTACTTCCGTTTAGGAGGAAACTCAAAACCATCCTGTTTACTGAGGCATTTGGATAAACCAACCTTACTGTATGCTGAGTATCCTCTGGATTAAGGGATTTCCTGGCTCCTGGTCCATGCTGCAAGTGCCTAGAGACCTTTGGTGATTGGCGCTCTACAAATATAATCTAACATTAACATAACATAATATCAATAAACAATATCACCAAAACATAAATACAGCTTGGAAAAAGTGAATTCTTAGTAAATTCAATGTGGGCCAAGTAATCCTTCAACAATTTATTATAAATTGATACATTAAAAACAGATTACAGTTATTAATAATTCATAAAACACAGATTTATGTAATTAAATTTAAAATAAATAAATAATTTATACCAATTTACTTAAAACCACCCCTATTGAACAAAAGACTTTTCTATGTATTCGACAGCCACCTTCTTCAGGAAAGAAACGATATCTCCCAGCCTCAAATCGTTATCTTGATTCCCTTCACATATGTCCCTTTACCAGGCTCCACGAGTCACTTCCGACAGTCTGCTTGACCACTTTTATCTTCTTCTAGGTAACAAAAAACCTACGGAGGCGAATAACCCGTCGGAAGGTGAAATAAAGAAGATAAAAGTGGTCAAGCAGACTGTCGGAACTGACAAATTAAGAAAAGTGGAAATATAGGCAAATAAGAGCCATCTTCATTGGCAACCCTCTGATGGGGTGCTACTTTCAATTTTGAGTGTTCAAGGTGCTGAATCTATCACTCTTCCGGGTATTAGGGGGTAAACTTTGAAGCAAAGATCCCCGTGGAGCCTGGTGAAGGGACATATGTGTATACCCTCACCTCTGGATTTGTGACACACCGCTTTGATTTGCCAGAAGCGTATATGTGTAGGGAATCAAGATAACGATTTGAGACTGGGAGATATCTTTTCTTTCCTGAAGAAGGTGGCTGTCGAATACTAGTACCCACCGAAACGCGTCGATGCTTGGTTGAGAAATTTGACACTAGATCTCTGGGACATTTGTTAGCCTAATAAATTTGAGCAATTATACCATTCTTACCTGGAAACAAATGATCAAAGTTAGACTAGTGAGGTATCAATGACATCAAATTTTTGTCTAATATGTTCTCCCGCTGTGTTTGCGTAATAGAAAAGTCTTTTGTTCAATTGGGGTGGTTTTAAGTGAATTGGTATGAAGAAAAAAAAATTGGGAAAAAATTAATTACATGAATCTGTGTTTTATGAATTATTAATAACTGTAATGTGTTTTTAATGTATCAACTTATAATAAATTGTTGAAGGATTACTTGGCCCACATTGAATTTACTAAGAATTCACTTTTTCCAAGATGTATTTATGTTTTGGTGATATTGTTTATTGATATTAGTGTGAGAGTTTTGTGATTGAGCCTACCAAAGGGGACCTTTCTCTTGACTATGGTCTATTTGGTGCCCTACCTCTTTGGTTGTAAAGGGCCCTTCTCTTTCATTGAGATACAATGAGGTGTTGCCAATATGTTATCTACAAAGTGGAGATTGTATTGTATTGTTTGAAATGTGAATAAAGACCAATGTAAAAAGAAAATCTATTATGAATCCTGCTGGGGCAATATTGCTCAATATTTGGCACCTTTGCAAACAAAAGAGCAAAAATTCATGTTGCACCATTTTCACTGCATGCAGTGGGTGGAATGTTTTTATCCCAATGTTAGACTATCCATATTACAAAAATTTGTAGCCTAAAATCAAAGAAAAACACACTCATATTACACTATCTTTATAGGTAAAACGAAATTGAGTAGTTTATTTAGTCCCTTATAGAATTTGACCCTTTTGGGGTAATAGGGTTAAGCAGTCCAAAGCTTACTCTAGCACATGATGTAGGGTTAAACGGTGATAAACAGGATACAGATGATAACAGATAATATTAGCATCCAGGCAGATCCTTAGTTTGTTAAAGAAAAATAAATTATTACACCAAGGAATAGTGTGCCTTCACTTAAAATTAAGACCACTAGTGAAAACCAACGCTGTCTAGCACCATCTGGGCCAGAGAACCAACCCAAATTGACTTGAAGCTCCCAAGTGCCATCCACTTTGATGTTTTATCTTTGGAAAATGTAAAACAAATGCTGACTGGCCGCCATGCCACCACAGGATGGCAGAATCAGTTGGCATTGTCAGATTTAATTAAGCTGCTGTTGCTGTTTTGGTGGATGCAGTTTGGCGAAACAAAACTGTCATCCGGGTGGCTAACTCCTAATATGGTAGGTGGGCTTCGGTGGGCCAGCGTAGTTAGTGCCTTTGCTGCCCCAGTCGCATGGCAACCCCCTTTGCCCAACTCTAACAAGGGGCCCTTAGTAAGCAAAGTTAGAGAGACCTGAGGAAACAGCGGACTGGAAGGCCTGATAGACATTATGGTACAATTCACAAAAATGTCTAAAATCTATGCAACAATAGGTGAACACCTACAACCTGTTAAAACATCCACCGTTTCAGGGAAAAAGTGTTTCTGACCTGCCCCTCTTTAGCATACATCTTTGTTCAGGGATTGTCCACATTGTGAAAAATCCGCAGTCCAGGGTTAAAATGAAATTTCAATTAATGTTTTTATTCACATGCAAAATAATTTTCATTTTGAAGACTTTCCTTCCCCTGCAGCCGAGGCCAAAAATGGGGCTGTTCGGTGCTGTTCGCACTTTCCTACATTTACTGCAACACACAAACCTGGTCCGTTTACTTTTTAGTTTATACGTACAGAGAAGAGTGGGAAAGGTATGCAAATATTAAAAACATCAAATGTAATAATTGTTTAGGCTATCACACTGTTTACATGGCCCAGTGCCCTGGCTCTCCCAGTACAACCTCCACTTCTCCACCCCAGAGGGCTAATGATGACTGCGGATAACCCCACCCATCTTGTGCAAACTCTGCTCTCATAGGCAGGGCTTAAAGTGGGCCGGGTCCTGCCAGTGCTCAGCACCGGCAGTTCTAAAAACCAGGTGCTGAGACGGATCCCTATCAGTCTCTCCATTTTTGCCCTCACCTGCAGGATGAGGAAAAAAAAATCTCATCGCTGCAGCAGTACCACCCATCACTGCCTCTGATGTAACTTCAAAGAGATTCGTTATAGTTCTTTCACAGTCTCATCATTTCAGAACTGAAGCATTTTCAATATTCAATACAACAAAGCCATAGTTCTTGCTTATTTATCTTATGCAACTAACAACCATTGGCAAAGCCAATAGTACTGGCTTGTTGTAGGTGTAATGTTACTTGTTGTATTATATATCTGGATGCAATGACAGAAGCAGGAAATTACCAGTCGGGCGGCACACTAGCTAAGCACAGATTTTTAGCTTCCCTATGTTCAAGCCACGACATAATTACATCGGCCACGCCCCTTTCAGAGACCCCCGCCCCCAGTTTTTTCATCCCACTTAAAGCCCTGCTCATAGGTGACATTGGTGTGTGTACAGTGCTCAAGATCTTGACGTTGTGATTCAGAAATTTATGTGCAGTAGCAATGCTCGTTTACACCCAAATCAGGATTATAACTTGCGTTCAAATTATGCATGTTTCACCCAGTGGTCGAAGTGGGCGGGACCGGCAGAGCACGGTGTGCCCATACTCCTTTTATTCAATAGATTCCGTACCCCTACTTTTGTTATTTTAAACATGCATCCCAGGACGGCAGAAATACCAAGGTCTACAGATAAGGCTCGGCGTTCGGGAGGGGCGGGTGGGCAGAGAAGAAAAAGGACTCTGCCTTTTCCTTCTTGCCCAGAGAAGACAAGGACAGTGTCCACTTCCGCTCTGCCGCTAACAACTGCCCCCTCTCTCTTTCTTCCTCTTATTCCCTCTCTTTCTGTCTAGCTCCTCCTCACTTACTGAAAACAGTGACTTCAGAAAACGGTTCTTACCCTCTCTTTCATTTATTTGATCCCCTGTGAAATGGATCCAAAAAAGAAAAACACTTCTGCTGGAAATGTCATCTTTTCTGACATTTTTCTTTTCCAAAGTGCAGCCTTGAGAATAAAAGGTTCAAAATATGAAAAATAAATAACTAAATAAAGCAAGACAGAGTGGTCGCAAAGTGACCAGATTGATTTTATTCACACCCAAACACATTAGCATCACTTTACAGAGTTTGCCGGTGAAGCGCTTCTTTTGTTTTCTTGTCTTTCTTTGAAGAGCATTGCTTTCCCCGGGTGGGGAAGTGCACTAATCCTGGAGTGATTTATACACATATAATTGATTGTCTCTGTGTAATGTGTGTGATATAAAGTGCTCTGACACTCTACACTGGTATGAGTGGCACTGTAAATCAAATTAAATGCATTTGAGAGAGAGTGTGGTTATGGAGACTTGGGGGGGCACTGTTAAAGGGTGGTAGTGAGGGACTCCGTGGTGGAGGTGGTCAATGGGGGGCACCAACAAACATTGGCACCACCAGCGCTAAAGCCGGCCCTGCTCTTGAGGCCAGTCCGCCTCACCCATTGGTGCCTCCATTGGCCTTGTTTCTGCAGTAGTAGCTGCAACTCACCAGGGATCGGCAATGCAGGATTTGGACGCACACCAAACTAAGTTCGCAAACTTTACAGTCTCTCTGCTTCATGCACAAGCACGTTTAACATGTGCTACCTGCTTTTGGGCTGCTGGAATTATGCAGCAAAGGAATACAAAATTATGCTGTAGTGTTGACTAAATTATGCAGCAAAAAGGCTGCAGTGTAATGCAGTATATTTTCTGATATTTATTATTTTTACACTTGCTAACAGTCTCTGGAAATATTTTGCCTTATTAGTACCAGTGTAACATACAAATGCAGCAGTGAGAAAGGTGATCAGTCAACCTTTGGAAAGGGCCGTGCACTTCGCAGCAACACAAGTCACATTGTTTTTAGTAACTTTTGATCTGTTTGAGCTACAAGCAATTTATTAGTTAAAATTGTCAGATTATGCAGCAGATGTATTAATTATGTGGCAAATATGTCAGAGCCATAATTATATAGAAATCATTTGCAAACTAGGATATTTTGCAATTCATGTTTGAACTGCTCTTGTGGAAAAAGGGAGGAGAAGCGCTGATGACAGAAACTCCATGGCTTGGAGACAAATGGCTTGTGCTTCCAATTTTAAGCGCATTTGGGACATTCTGTGATTGGAAACATATCCCACTTTGTGAATGTATTTTACTGCCAATAACTCACATTAAACCTTAAATAATCATATGTATCTATTGGTTGAATTAAATGACATAAGCTGAAACTGGTCAGTGAAATGCCAAACAAATTCTAAAAATTGGGATGTTTTGCACATTCTGGCCACACCTCTGACTCCGCCCACTGATCCAATCCTCAGGTTATTCCCGCGCTCTGATTCGCCGCCCACAGTTCCCCTACTCTTTTTTTCCCCACTTCGACCACTGGTTTCACCCAACACACATTTTGGTCTGTAAAACCTGGTGACATTTGTGTGGAAAAAAGCATACTTTTTCAATTCATGCTGCTCGGCGGGGTTAAATGTGTGGTATTAATGCGTTGCCCCTGACCTGCAGAACTCAGAATGGGGATAGGGTGACCAACTGGCATGGGTGCAAATTCAGGACGGTAAGTGTAAAAATTCAGTACAAAGGGTCAAAATTTAGGACAAAAGTTCAGGAAAAAGGGTAAAAATTCAGGACAAAAATTCAGGACAGAAGGTCAAAATTCAGGACAAAACTTTGGGACATTGGTAAGTCAGAGGAAGTTGTGCGATAGTATAAAAGTAACTAAATAGACAACCACTTAAGTACAAGTCAAAATAAGTTTATATTAGATTGAGATAATCGTGCAGTTCACGCTTTTTTGGTATGCGTGCAGCTTTGAGCAACTGTGCAGGTCTTTTTGTGGTATTTCATATGAAAATAATCTATTTATATGGTTACTGCGCTGGGTTGTCCAGCCTGATATTTTGATTACAGCTCATGGTCCAGAGCAAGCATGTTTGGTGAGAGAAGTTGTCAGGAAGATCTGCTTGGATAGACTGTTACTAGCATCTCATATCTGAGTGCCATTGTGAGATGTAAAGAGGCACGCATAGTTGAACTAAAGGGAGGAATGCTGTGATGAACCGACTATAGGGAACACATTATGGGTGTCTCAGCAAGTGGAACTTAAAATATGGAATCTGACTTTGCTTATGTGTGCTTCGCAGAGAGTTGTACTAGCTGACGGAAGTCACAAAGGTGCTTTTTCCTGCAGCTTTCTTAAAGAAGGCAATGCTGTTGCACTATTACATAGTTTATTTTTGACGCCTTGCCTATTGCTACAAACACAATATACATCTCAAGCACAGCTCATGGCACTATGAGGCTCTCCCTAAAACCTTACACCTAAAACAAAACATGCATACATTTACAATTACTAGTGTAACATTCAAGTAGCAGTTGGGTGTCACTTAAAATGTCATGTGCATGATGTATAGATCCCACACATTAGCACACAGCAAATACAGAATAGTAACACATAGGCAAGGGAGTAGCCAGAAAATGTAAATGCCTCCCACTTTGAACTAAAGCTCTTATGGCACAAAGAAAGCAGCATAAGTCATCACAACCCTCCCCAGAAGAGCTCTCTTGTCCAAGGATCTAGCCATTCATCCTTCCATCACACCCCTGATATCCACCATTTCAAATGTACATTCTGTCATCTATTAATTCTTTCATCCATCATTCAGTATTCCACCATTCATTCTGTCCTTCCATCTGCGTGCCCATCCATATCCAAACATTTTCAACCAATTTGCAAACCTATCCATCATCTATCCTTCATCCATCATTTCACTCATCCATCCCTCCATCCACCCTTTCACTCATCCATCCATCATCCATCCACCCTTTCACCTAATCCATCCTTTCACTCATCTATCCACTCTTCCATCCATCCACTCTTCCATCCATTCACTCATCCATCCAACCATTTACCCTTTCAGCCAAGCCATCCTTTCACTCGTTCATCCACTCTTCCACCCATCCATTCACTAATCCATCCAACCATTTACCCTTTCACCCACCCAGCCATCCTTTCACTTACTCATCCATCCAGTGACTCATCCGTCCACCCATTAAACTTTTCACCCATCCATCCATCCTTTCTTCCAGCTCTCCACCCTCCCTTTTACTCATGTATGCATTCTTTCACTCATCCATCTTTACATTCTTCTTTTCACTCATCCAGGCACCCATTCGCCCATCATTCTGCCAATCATTCATCAATGCTTTTACTCATCAATCCATCCATTCATCCTCCCTCTCTCTCTCCATTCCCCGTTCACTTAGCCACCCATCCTTCCATCCATCCTTCAGCCATCCACCCACTCATCCATTTACTCATCCACTCATGATTCCATCCATTCACCCTATCACTCATCCATCCTTTCACTCATCCATCCATCCTTTCTCTCATCCATCCGCCCTTTCACTCATCTATCCATCCTTTTGTCCATCTACCCTCCCTTTCACTCACTCATCCATCCACTCTTCTACCCATACATCCATTCACTCATCCACCCAACTATTTACCCTTTCACCCATCCTTTCACTTACTCATCCATCCACCCAGTCACTCATCCGTCCACCCATTCAACCTTTCACTCATCCATCCATACATCCTTTCTTCAAGCTCTCCACCCTCCCTTTCACTCATGTATGCATTCTTTCACTCATCCACCTTTACATTTTTTTTTCACTCATACATGCACCCATTCTGCCATCCATTCTGCCAATCATTCATCCATGCTTTCACTCATCCATCCATCCTCCCTTTCCCTCTCCATTTCCCTTTCACTTAGCCACCCATCCTTCTATCCTTCCTTCACCCATCCACCCATTTACTCATCCACTCATGAATCCATCCATTGACTCTATCACTCACTCATCCATCCATCCTTTCTCTCATCCATCCACCCTTTCACTCATCTATCCATCCTTTTGTCCATCTACCCTCCCTTTCACTCACTCGTCCATCTTTACATCCACCCTTTCATTCATCCATCCATCCATCCACCCTTACACCCTTTTATTTATCAATTCATCAATCCATCCATCATTTCTCTCATCCATCCACCCATTCACTCGCCCATCATCCACCCTTTCACTCATCCATCCTTTTACTGATCCATCCACCCTTACACCCATTCATCTACCCTTCCACCCATATATCCATCTATTTACCCTCATCCATCCATCCATCCTTTCTCTCATTATCCAATCATTCACCCTTTCACTCATCCATTCATCCTTTCACTAATCCATCCAGCCGTTTACCCATTCCTTCACTTATTCACTAACCCACCTTTTCACATTAATTATGAGCTGAACATTTGTCTACTGAGTTTCAGACAGAAAAGGCCATAAAGAACTTCACCCTCACTGTAGTTCCTAAAGCAAGGGGTGGGGGAGGGTTCACTATGCCCCTGAACATAGCCAATCTGAAAACTTGGAAGTCATGAATCATGCTTGATGCACAGTGCCAGGACGTGAGGTGACTGTGACATGGTGTTGTTTCCATGGCTTTAAGTGGGATGAAAAAACTGGGGGTCTCTCCAAGGGGCATGTCTGATGTAATTAAGGGCGTGGCTTAAACCACCTAAGCTAAAAATATGTGCTGAGCATAATGTGCCCCCCGACTGGTATTTTGCTGTTTCTATCATTGCATCCAGTAACATTAGCCCTACAACAAACTATGACTATTGGCTTTGTCAATGGATGTTAGATGCATAAAATAAATAAAAAAGCAGCAACTATGGCTTCGTTGTATATAATATTAAAAATGCTTCAGCTCTGAAATGATGAGACTGTGTAAGAACTATAACCTCTTCTTTTTAACTTCTTTCGCCAGCTTCTTTTCATGAACTGGCACATAGCAGCATGGGCATTTTTGTACATTTGTTTTGTACATTTCTTCCATCTAACCCTAACAGAATGCCCTGCCCTAGACCGAGGCAGGAGGAGGCCACCAAATGCTGTAACAGCTCAAACTGGCCCATTGTCATTCTGTATGTGACAATCAGCCGGCATACACAATGACAATGAGCGGGGTGGGGCTGCTCTTGTGCTCCGAGGATGAGTGCGAGGCGGCCCCATCAGAGAGCTGAGGCCTCTCGCAGGGGAACAGCTCTGCTCCCTGCAAGGCCCAAAATTACGGACAAAAGGTGTCTGTAAAATAGGATCCTCACGGACAACGGACGTAAGGTCGAAATTACCGAGGGTCTGTGAAATTTACGTACAGTTGGTCACCCTAAATGGGGATTAGTTCCCTCCTTGAGGAAAAAAGGACCCGCGGTATGGGTATTTCCCTGGTTGATATAACTTCCTGTAGTACCATAGCACGTGTAATGAGGGCCTTAGAATTCTTAACGTTGGACAGGCCTGGCCTCCCCTCTTTAATGCTCTCCCCCACATGACTGTTTTAGAGTTGCTGGTATTTCTGGGTGTTCCGGTTTGCTGTAAAGGACACCGCATGACTCACCTCTCCTGGGCTCTCACTTAGCAACCGGCACAAGCGCCAAGAAGGCGTCCCTTTTCAGCTCCTGTCAAAAGGCTGCAAGTCACAGAAAGGAAAGGACGGGCGTTATGGCACCTTTCCTGGAATGAATGCTGCATTGCCATTCAAATTCTGTACCTAAATCAGGGCTTTACGTGGGATGAAAAAACTAGGGGGTCTCTCGAAGGAGTGTGGCCGATGTAATTAAGGGGTATCTTAAAAACACTTGAACTAAAAATCTGTGCTTGGCATAGAGTGTCGCCCGTTTGGTATTTTGCTGCTTCTGTCATTGCATCCAGATATATAATACAACAAGTAACATTACACCTACAACAAGCCAGGGCTATTGGCTATTTGACAATGGTTGGTAGTTAAGCAATTATGGTTTCGTTGTATGTATGAAGCTGGTCGCCATTAGTTCCACAGAGAGGAAGACGATGCCGTCCTAATTCCTTTTTTTTTTTTTTTTAAATTCTTTATTTCATCACAGCAAGTGATATTTTTCTTTGTCAATACAGTACAAAAGTAACAAAAACTGCTTCCAACCCACCCTTGAATTGGATCCAGAGTTTTAGTGCAAAAAAGGGAGAGAAAAAAAGAAGAAAAAAAAGAAGCCAACCACAGGAGCACATCAGGAGAAAACAGAAAAAAAATAATAATAATAAATCAAGTTACATATTCCACTGCCCTTTCAATCCATTGTTTAACTGGGGCCCAGATTTCCCTGCCCTTTTTCATAGCTTTGCCTCCCCTACGTTCATAGACTGCTATTTCAGAGCGATATATTGCGAAGAGTCGCCCCAGCCAGTGTTTCCCAGATGGAGGTTCGGGATCCAGCCAGGCGGTGGCCAGACAAAGTCTGAGGACAGTCATAGTTATAAACAGAAAGATCTGATGTCGCCAAGAGATTCCCATATCACTCACCCCAAGAACCATTACGCTAGGAGAAAGAGGGACAGGAAAACCTAGTTGAGCTTCAAGTAATTTGCCAACCTCTTCTTTCAGGTTTTCAAGTTTGGGGCACTTTGCAAACAGGTGGGTGAGATCTGCAGCAAAACTGCCACACCGCGGACAGCAAGTGCCAGTAGATCCTCCCCACTTGACAATTTTCGCCGGGGTGATGTAGAGATTGAACCAAGTTTTGTAGCAATGTATCTGTAAGTTAGCAGCGATGAATGATATCTGAGCAAGATACAAGGAGTCCTCACATTCTCCCGTCCCAATGTGCAAGAGCTCTGACTAACGAGCCGTGTGTTTCATAAGGTCATCCCCCATTTCCTTGTTTAGTAATTTATACAAAGTAGCTAAAGAGGGTGTAGACTTTAACAATAGATCAATAAGTACCACCCGAGTAAAACCCGCTCTTCCCCCAGCTTTCTTGGCCAAAAAATCCCTAACTTGCAAGTACTTAAAGAAGTGGGTATTACTAATGCCTGATTTATCCTTAATTGTATCAAAGGAGAAAATCCATCCTTCATCTACCAAATCACCGATCACCCTCAGCCCCTTCTTATCCCACTGTTTCATGTATCCATCTTTAAAGATATCAGGGAGTAAAACATTATCGTATAAAGGAGTGTAGCTATTTACCCGACCTAGACCAAATTTCTTCCGGACAATTGTCCATACCTTAAATGCGCCCATCAAAACCTTAAACCTAACCCTTTTGAAGTAGCTATATTAAATCTGTCGCAGAAGACAGCCTCTAGCCTCAATACCCATTACTAATTCATAGATAGACACCGAATCCACCTCCTCTGAGCCAGTTCCCGCAGATGTTAAGAGTATTGACATTTGCTGTACCATCGATGCCCAGAAATACAACTGAAAATTGGGGACGGCCCACCCCCCTCGATCTCTTGGAAGAGTCAAAAATTTTAAGGCCCTTCGGGGGCGTTGCCCGGCCCATAAAAACCAAGACGTCATCTGATTTAAAGATTTAAACCAGCGGCTTTCCACCTCCAGTGGGATAGCCCTAAAAAAGTACAAGATTCGGGGAAGAAATATCATTTTAATCGCATTGCTTTTACCTGTTAATGAAAGTTTAAGATTATTCGTTCGAGAAAAATCAGCTTTAAACTTACGTAATAAAGGACCCAGATTTAAATCAACGATGCTCCCCACGTCCGCTGTTATATCTACCCCAAGATATTTCGCCTTAGGAGCTACCCGAAAGTCATCAAACTGGACAGAACTATTTATCACAGCTTGTGTTTTACTTTGATTAAGTAGGTATCCGGAAAACCGTCCGAAACGGTCCTCTTCCCTTTCAATTTCTTCCAGGGCAACAGCAGGGTTGGGGAACAACAGGCGGGAATAGGAACGCCGAGAAGTCAAGTTGGGCGTACTGGCCCTTTTGTAAGGTACGGCGTGTGCTGTGCTCAATGTACATACTCATTTGAGAAATCAGAGTGACTATCATATCACAACACCACACCCGGTTCCGAATTGGTCTTTGTGCGAATACGAAAAGGTCATTACGTAACGTCTTACTTAGAAGCGACGTCGAGATATACGGATAAGATATAAGAGTATAATCTCCAAAGGAAATTTTGAAGTGAGAGACTACTACCTCACGTATCAATTACCTAATGGTTTCGCGAAATAGAGGAACGCCCTGAAGAAGTTCTGTTTGCAGAACGAAACGCGTTGGCTGTGGCTCTTTTAAGAAAAAATCAATAAAGCAGGAACCTTATGTTTTCTCAAAACGGACTGGACAAAATATGATTGGATTGTATACATCTGTGAAGTGGTGCAGCTTTGATATAGCTTATATGTACGATTGACCCTGAGGGAAAGGGTGGTGCCTTTGGACAGAGGGCACTTTTGAAGTTTGCACACAGAATTGCTTTGTATCTTACAGAATATTGGTATATCCTCTGAGGTTGGTGCCTAATGCAGGCGAGTTGGTCCACTGTCCAGGTTAGGGGCTCAGCAGGGTTGGGGGTGGTAATAGCCAAATCATCTGCGTATGCAAGAATCTTAGTTTCTCCCCCATTGTTATGCATAGCTGCGATGTTGTTATTCTGTTCGATCTTTCTAATGAGGGGGTCGATATACAGCGCAAATAATAAGGGCGAACAAGGACACCCTTGACGGGTTCCGCGGCATATCCTAATCGGTTCGGACATGTCTCCCATTACGACCACCCGGGCAACTGGGTTTCGATACATTGTCTGGATAGCCTTAATGAAACTGCCTCCTAAGCCATTTCTGTCCGGTATAGCCCATAAGAAAGGCCAGGAGACCCTATCAAAGGCTTTCTCTGCATCCAACAAGATTAAAGCCATAGGGTCTCCTGCATTCTTTGAGGCGTCGAACAGAGCGATTGTCCGCCGAATATGATCAGTCGTGCTACGGCCCGGAACAAAACCATGCTGAACAGGAGAAACCAGCCTCTTAATCACTTTAGCTAAGCGATTAGCCAGTATTTTAGCATAGATTTTTATATCGCTATTAATCAACGTGATGTGTCGATAAGAGCCTAACTCATTAATAGGTTTATCCTTTTTTGGAAATACCGCTATGTTGGCTGATCTTCAAGAATCTGGAGACTCCCCACCTAATTGAGCACTCGAAAAGATATCTCTCAAGATCTCATTTAGGCACGGGAAAAAGATTTTATAAAATTCCCCCGGGATCGAGTTAGTTCCTGTCGCTTTCCCTGTCGGTAAAGAATTCACCGCCCCCCTTACTTCATCCTCTGAAATTGGAGCCTGAAGAAGCTCTAGCTCCTCCGGAGTTGGCCCTCCAAAAGAAACATCCCTAAGATATTCCGCCAATTCTCTCTCCTCAAAGCTTGTGTCTTCCGTATATAGATGTTGATAAAACCTCTGGAATGACGAGCGGATCGCTAAGGGATCAGATATTGAGCCAAGGATAGGATCCTTTATTTCTGAGATATCCCCCTGAACAATCCTCTCCCTTGTGCGTGGAGCACATGCTTGTCCCATACAGTTTTGGAAGGTGCTCCAGAAGCTAAAATGAGAGCATATTTTCTGTAAATTCACATTATCTCTCTCAGTCATGTGAGAATGAAGTCTGATATTCTCAGTAAAACATGTACATCCAACAAGGGCAGAGACTGTTATATTTCAACAGGAGCAGTCTGTCAGTTGATGCCTTTGTGTTCTACTGCAGCTTCCCAGAGTGTTCTAAAGAACAACTAGAGCGCTAACAGTCTTACTTATGACAAAATTATGGCACACCTGAAGCCAGGTCTTGGACGTGGTAGGGCCCTTGACCCAAATTATTCAAAGGAACAAAATGAGGGGGTTCATTTTGCCATAGAAATTATGGTTAGTGCTGTAGAAAGAAAAATTAGGACATGTTTTAAGTGAGATCTCAAATATCTTCCTGTTATATTTCAACAGGAGCAGCCTGTCAGTTGATGCCTTTGTGTTCTACTGCAGCTTCCCAGAGTGTTCTAAAGAACAACTAGAGCGCTAACAGTCTTACTTATGACAAAAGTATGGCACACCTGAAGCCATCTTGATTGGAATAAACTGGTAACACTTAAAACATTTAATTTAAAAAGGAACAAAATGATGGGGTTCATTTTGTCATAGAAATTATGGTTAGTGCTGTAGAAAGAAAAATTAGGACGTGTTTTAAGTGTGATCTCAAATATCTTCCTGTTATATTTCAACAGGAGCAGCCTGTCACTCGATGCCTTTGTGTTCTACTGCAGCTTCCCAGAGTGTTCTAAAGAACAACTAGAGCGCTAACAGTCTTACTTATGACAAAAGTATGGCACACCTGAAGCCATCTTGATTGGAATAAACTGGTAACACTTAAAACATTTAATTTAAAAAGGAACAAAATGAGGGGGTTCATTTTGCCATAGAAATTATGGTTAGTGCTGCAGAAAGAAAATGTAGGGCATGTTTTAAGTGAGATCTCAAATCCTCTTCTATTTCATTAGAAAAGTCTGACATGCAGACTGAAACAATCACTTTCAATACCCGCAGTAGACTTCCAGTTAACTCCCTGGTGAGCAGTAGCTTTACTACAGTGATCTAATGAACAACTAGAGTGCTAACATTCTGAATTTATGGCAAATGTGTGACACTTCTGAATGCCTTCTTGATGGAATCAAAGTAAAAACTGAAAGCATTTCCTACTGAGGAAACTGCAGTAAATGACGAAATTAGGAAACTTCATAACAAATAAGTCTCCCAAGATGGCCACCAGAGAAAAAAGAGCCCAAATGTAGCACAAATATCACCCAGATGTAGCCCACATATAGCCCAATGACAGAAGTGTGCAAAACACTTTTTATTTTTAGTTTTTCTGCAGTTTTATATAGTGCAAACTGGTCAGGTATTGGAGCGTTACATCTTACTTGGACCCCTTATTGCGTATTTTGCACGAAGTACATGAGATTGATCTTGCGAAACATTGAACTTTACGATTCTGTTAACCTGAAGTTGCTCTGAACCGGGCTTTGTCACACCCGTTTTTACCTACTGGTTTTAATTAATTCTCACTGTATTGTATTAGGAAAGCGGATTTACTGTTTTTATGTACACTTTTATGATCTATGTTTCTAAATCAGATCAAATAAAGTTTAATGAATTCTATGGCAGGACGGAGGCGAGGATTATGCATATCTTTCCTCACTTTATTTGCATAGCAGTTCAAAGAAAACGTAACACAACAATTATTAAACAAAAGACTACACAACCCATGAACCATTAGGGGGTAGTCTCCAAGGCAACTATAGTCCAATCATATCACAGTCCATCGTATATAATATCGTGACGTCCCTTCCGCTTCCTCTTTCTTCACTGCTCGTCAGTTAAGTGCATTCCTTACATTCTTGGCTTAATCTGACGTTGTTGCTGTTTGTATAGCGGTTTCTTGTGCACGTTATTAGCATTATTGCCTTGGTATTGTTTCATATTCCCTGCGCAGCAGGCTCTTGCCCGAGCGCGTTCTCCCCCTCGCAGTTTCTCCCGCAGTGTGCTCTGCGCGCAGTGAGATCCTGTCAGGCGCATCTGGTCCGAGCGAGGCAGCTCCGTCGAGCGCTCCCGCTGGTCTTTACGCGCGTTTGGGAATCCGGTCACTCCTTTAGTGTCTGCTTGATTCCAGACCAACCCTCGCCTAATTTTGACACCACTACGCGGTGATTTCCCCACACGGCCACGTTAGTGACCAGCGCCACCTGGTGGTGGTAATTGGTATTGCGCCTCAGTCTATTCTTATAACAGCTTCGGGGAAAGCCCAGTTGTTGGAGCACCGGCGAGGCGGCCATCTTAAGGATTTTAAGGGCATTTGTTCTGTGCTCACACCCTCTGCTATCATGTCTTCTCCAGAAGACCATTTTTACTCCTCCTACCAGGAAGTGGAGGAGGAAGGGCCCCCCAACTTCTCCCTCCAGCAGTGGACCAAGCCCTCTCTCTGGCTATTTCTAGGGCGCTGGCTCCTCTTAGGGATCAGGTTGATAAGCTGGCGAAAAGCATCCCTGGGGTGTTCAGTAACCCAGATCTGGTGGTGGCGGGTCCAAGTAGCTCCCAGATGGGGAATAAAAGGGCCGTTAAGCATAACGCGGGGCACTTGGAAGGATTTGATAAACTTACGGAGACCTTCCTCAAGAGTGCGCGAACGCTAAAACATGCACCCTGCCGGGAGGAGGAGGGGCCCGGAGAAATCTGCGACACTGTCACCACTATTGTAGATCCCGACGGCGGGTTTCCCTTAGAGGGAGAGGGTGTATCGGAGGATGATTTCTCCTCCGATGAGGATAAGGACTCGGGGCATCCCTGGCGTCCAGAGTCCCACTCCTCTCAGTCCCCGGTTGGGGACGGGGTCCACTCGGACATGTTCGAGCCTCCCCAAATTTACCATCCTAGGTCGGCAGAGTGGACACCTGACGCCAAAGTGGCAGAGTATGTGGTGGGGAAAATCCATCAACCCCTTGAAAGGGAGGTCAGGAATAGGATGAGGGGAGAATGCCCCAGGCCCTCACTGAAGGGGAAGGTGGCACACACGCCTGAAATTGATGAGAAACTATGTACCTTTTTCTCCAAGTATATGAGGTATCCCAAGAAAGGAATTGATAGGTCTTGGACGTGGTAGGGCCCTTGACCCAAATTATTCAATTGACGGAGCGTTCCAAAGAGTCAGGATCCCCTTTGTCCACGGATATTGTGGCTGGTTGGGCGCACTACCCTAAACCCTACAACACTACCCCCTCCACTACCCAAACACCACTGCACTACCCTAAACCCTAAAACACTACCCCCAGCACGACACCCTACACTACCCAAACATAACTGCACTACCCTAAAACACTACCACCAGCACAACTCCCTACACTACCCAAACACCACTGCACTACCCTAAACCCTAAAACACTACCCCCAGCACGACTCCCTACACTACCCAAACACCACTGCACTACCCTAAACCCTAAAACACTACCCCCAGCACGACCCCCTACACTACCCAAACAAAACTGCACTACCTTAAACCCTAAAACACTAACCCCAGCATGCCCCCTACACTACCCAAACACCACTGCACTACCCTATACCCTAAAACACAACCCCCTACACTACACAAACACGACTGCACTACCCTAAACCCTAAAACACTACCCACAGCATGACCCCCTTCACTACACAAACACCACTGCACTGCCTTAAACCCTAAAACACTACCCCAGCATGACTCTCTACACTACCCAAACACCACTGCACTACCCTAAACCCTAAATCTACCCCAGCACGACCCCCTACACTACCCAAACACCACTGCACTACCCTAAACCATAAAACACTAACCCTAGCATGGCCCCCTACACTACACAAACACCACTGCACTACCCTAAACCCTAAAACACTACCACCAGCATGACCCCCTACACTACCCAAACACCACTGACTACCCTAAACCCTAAATCTACCCCCAGCACGACCCCCTACACTACCCAAACACCACTGCACTACCCTAAACCATAAAACACTACCCCCAGCATGACCCCCTACACTACACAAACACCACTGCACTACCCTAAACCCTAAAACACTACCCCAGCACGACCCCCTACACTACTACACTACCCTAAACCCTAAAACACTACCCCAGCACGACCCCCTACACTACCCAAACACCACTGCACTACCCTAAACCCTAGAAAAGAAACACGCACCCCATGCCCAATCCCCCTTACCTCACTCCTCATGGTTCCTCTCTCCTCGTGGTTCCTGCTTCACGTCATCTCTGAGGGGTGGTGCACGTCGTTGTGAGGAAACGGAACAGCCTCTGTTTCCTTACAACGACATGGATCGTCTACATGTTTTTTTAGAACGCATGGTCATTTACCATGCATACCTTTGGATGTTTGATACTTTGTTTGCATGTGTGACTATGTGTGTGAGTAACTCTATGGATGAGTGGCGGTGTGTAACAGGATGTATAGGTGTATGAGTACATATGATGAGTGAGTACATGTATGAGTGACTGTATAGGGACTGTTGGTGAATGAGTGGATGTGTGTGTAGATCTTGGAATTACTGAATAGGTGTGTTGTAACTGGTATTGGTATGTCCATTGTTTTGAAAATGTTAGTTTGTATTTTTGAGTGTGTGTATCAAAGGTTATATTAGGGTGAGAGGAGGTCTGCCACTATCACAAGGATGATGTAATCAGTGATGCCATTTGAGATGTCATGAGTGATGTCATGAGTGATGTCACTGACCATGTCATGAGTGATGTAATATTTGACGTCATCAGCAGTGCATTGCGGGCGCGCGAGTTATAGTTAGCTGAACTAACTATAACGGGGAATTTCTATGGTTTTGTACGAGTGAAATGTCCAACTAACTATAACGCCCCTGAAACCTATGGTTTTTTCAGTGAATTTCTAAGGTTTTTTAAGTGCTAATTTCTAACTATAACGTGCCTGAAACCTATGGTTTTTTCAGTGAATTTCTAAGGTTTTTTAAATGCTAATTTCTAACTATAACGTGCCTGAAACCTATGGTTTTTTCAGTGAATATATATATATTTATTATACTATGTATACATGTGAAAATGTCTCGGTCCCCTGTTTGCCTCGGTGGCACGAAAAATGGGTGGAACTGACGTCAGCACGCCGACGAGGTCCTCTTATGGCTCCGATGACGCTCATACGGTGTCATGAGCGGAGCCGTGCTCGTTGACGTGGGAGAGCTAGGAAAGAATTTCCGTGGAATGCTGGTGCAGGGGATATTCACCTAAGTGTTCAGGCTAGTCCTTTGGGAGCAACTGTTTATGTTGCCACTCCAGAAACCGAAACCAGTGATCTGAGGGCAGAGGCCCTGCAGATGGCACACGAGGTGGGGTGCCCAGTCGTGTGCACCGGCGGGGCAGCGAAGTGACAAGCACCACAACCCACAAAAAAGGTAACGAGGGCACTGAATAACACAGGATCTTCTCTTTGTATCTGGCAGGAACAACGAAGTTAAAATGCCCTAGTACCAAAATGTAGAATTAGTGCTACAACGGTCTTCAAGAGGACCTGCGATGCCGCTTCTGCCTCCCGTACCCTGGAGGCGGCACATGGGTCACGCGGTACGGTCATACTGCAATGGGACGCACACTCGTTGACCTCTCATGGCACTGCTCTACACTTCAGGGAGGACGCTTTCCATTAGCTATGTTTTCTGATGACATGTCGCGCCGGCCCCGTCCAACAACAGAACTCCTTTAGATCCAAACAGACTCTTTCACTCTCTCACCGGAAGTGAAACCAGGCCACGCGGACACTTTCACAATACAACAGCCGGGAATGCACTTTTCGGTAAAAAACCACATTCCTTCCTCCTAATTAATCAAATAAACGTCTCACTGAAGAACAGGGGCCAGCTTCGATCGGTAAACAGCCGTTACAACAACTTTTTTACTTTGCGATACCATTACAACGCATGCATTACCACGCATGCGTTGTACATCACAAAGTCATTACTACGCATTTTTAGAACGCATGGTCATTTACCACGCATGCCTTTACAACGAATTTTGTTGTAAAGGTATGCATGGTAAATGACCATGCGTTCTAAAAATCATGTAGACGATCCATGTCGTTGTAAGGAAACAGAGGCTGTTCCGTTTCCTCACAACGACGTGCACCACCCCTCAGATATGAGGTGAAGCAGGAACCACGAGGAGAGAGGAACCATGAGGAGTGAGAGGTAAGGGGGATTGGGCATGGGGTGCGTGTTTCTTTTCTAGGGTTTAGGGTAGTGCAGTGGTGTTTGGGTGGTGTAGGGGGTGCGCTGGGGGTAGTGTTTTAGGGTTTAGGGTAGTGCAGTGGTGTTTGGGTAGTGTAGGGGGTCGTGCTGGGGTAGTGTTTTAGGGTTTAGGGTAGTGTAGTAGTGTAGGGGGTCGTGCTGGGGTAGTGTTTTAGGGTTTAGGGTAGTGCAGTGGTCTTTGGGTAGTGTAGGGGTCGTGCTGGGGTAGTGTTTTAGGGTTTAGGGTAGTGCAGTAGTGTAGGGGGTTGTGCTGGGGGTAGTGATTTAGGGTTTAGGGTAGTGCAGTGGTGTATGGGTAGTGTAGGAGGTCATGCTGGGGTAGTGTTTTATGGTTTAGGGTAGTGCAGTGGTATTTGGGTAGTGTAGGGGTCGTGCTGGGGGTAGATTTAGGGTTTAGGGTAGTGCAGTGGTGTTTGGGTAGTGTAGGGGGTCGTGTTGGGAGTAGTGTTTTAGGGTTTAGGGCAGTGCAGTGGTGTTTGTGTAGTGTAGGGGTTTGTTCTGGGGGTAGTGTTTTAGGGTTTACGATAGTGCAGTGGTGTTTGGGTAGTGTAGGGGGTAGTGTTTTAGGGTTTAGGGTAGTGCAGTTGTGTTTGTGTAGTGTAGGGAGTCGTGTTTTAGGGTACAGGGTAGTGCAGTGGTGTTTGGGTAGTGTAGGGGGTCATGCAGGGGTTAGTGTTTTAGGGTTTAGGGTAGTGCAGTGGTGTTTGGGTAGTGTAGGGGTCGTGCTGGGGGTAGTGTTTTAGGGTTTAGGGTAGTGCAGTGGTGTTTGTGTAGTGTGGGAGGTCATTCTGGGAGTATATTTAGGGTTTAGTGTAGTGCAGTGGTGTTTGGGTAGTGTAGGGAGTCGTGCTGGGGTAGTGTTTTAGGGTAAAGGGTAGTGCAGTGGTGTTTGGGTAGTGTAGGGAGTCGTGCTGGTGGTAGTGTTTTAGGGTTTAGGGTAGTGCAGTTATGTTTGGGTAGTGAAGGGGGTCATGCTGTGGGTAGTGTTTTAGGGTTTAGGGTAGTGCAGTCGTGTTTGTGTAGGGGGTCGTGTTTTAGGGTATAGGGTAGTGCAGTGGTGTTTGGGTAGTGTAGCGGGTCATGCTGGGGTTAGTGTTTTAGGGTTTAGGGTAGTGCAGTGGTGTTTGGGTAGTGTAGGGGGTCGTGCTGGGGTAGTGGTTTAGGGTAGTGCAGTGGTGTTTGTGTAGTGTGGGAGGTCATTCTGGGAATATATTTAGGGTTTAGTGTAGTGCAGTGGTGTTTGGGTAGTGTAGGGAGTCGTGCTGGTGGTAGTGTTTTAGGGTTTAGGGTAGTGCAGTTATGTTTGGGTAGTGTAGGGTGTCGTGCTGGGGGTAGTGTTTTAGGGTTTAGGGTAGTGCAGTGGTGTTTGGGTAGTGGAGGGGGTAGTGTTTTAGGGTTTAGGGTAGTGCGCCCAACCAGCCACAATATTCGTGGACAAAGGGGATCCTGACTCTTTGGAACGCTCCGTCAATTGAATAATTTGGGTCAAGGGCCCTACCACGTCCAAGACCTATCAATTCCTTTCTTGGGATTCCACATATACTTGGAGAAAAAGGTACTTAGTTTCTCATCAATTTCAGGCGTGTGTGCCACCTTCCCCTTCAGTGAGGGCCTGGGGCATTCTCCCCTCATCCTATTCCTGACCTCCCTTTCAAGGGGTTGATGGATTTTCCCCACCACATACTCTGCCACTTTGGCGTCAGGTGTCCACTCTGCCGACCTAGGATGGTAAATTTGGGGAGGCTCGAACATGTCCGAGTGGACCCCGTACCCAACCGGGGACTGAGAGGAGTGGGACTCTGGACGCCAGGGATGCCCAGAGTCCTTATCCTCATCGGAGGAGAAATCGTCCTCCGATACACCCTCTCCCTCTAAGGGAAACCCGCCGTCGGGGTCTACAATAGTGGTTACAGTGTCGCAATTTTCTCCGGGCCCCTCCTCCTCCCAGCAGGGTGCATGTTTTAGCGTTCGCGCACTCTTGAGGAAGGTCTCCGTAAGTTTATCAAATCCTTCCAAGTGCCCCGCGTTATGCTTAACGGCCCTTTTATTCCCCATCTGGGAGCTACTTGGACCCGCCACCACCAGATCTGGGTCACTGAACACCCCAGGGATGCTTTTCGCCAGCTTATCAACCTGATCCCTAAGAGGAGCCAGCGCCCTAGAAATAGCCAGAGAGAGGGCTTGGTCCACTGTTGGAGGGAGAAGTTGGGGGGCCATTCCTCCTCCACTTCCTGGTAGGAGGAGTAAAAATGGACTTCTGGAGAAGACATGATAGCAGAGGGTGTGAGCACAGAACAAATGCCCTTAAAATCCTTAAGACAGCCCCTCGCCGGTGCTCCAACAGCTGGGCTTTCCCCGAAGCTGTTATAAGAATAGACTAAGGCGCAATACCAATTACCACCACCTGGTGGCGCTGGTCACTAACGTGGCCGTGTGGGGAAATCACCGCGTAGCGGTGTCAAAATTAGGCAAGGGTTGGTCGGGAATCAAGCGGACACTAAAGGAGTGACCGGATTCCCAAACGCGCGTAAAGACCAGCAGGAGCGCTCGACGGAGCTGCCTCGCTCGGACCAGACGCGCCTGACAGGATCTCACCGCGCGCAGAGCACACAGCGGAAGAAACTGCGAGGGGGAGAACGCGCTCGGGCAAAAGCCTGCTGCGCAGGGAATATGAAACAATACCAAGGCAATAATGCTAATAACGTGCACAAGAAACCGCTATACAAACAGCAACAACGTCAGATTAAGCCAAGAATGTAAGGAATGCACTTAACTGACGAGCAGTGAAGAAAGAGGAAGCGGAAGGGACGTCACAATATTATATACGATGGACTGTGATATGATTGGACTATAGTTGCCTTGGAGACTACCCCCTAATGGTTCATGGGTTGTGTAGTCTTTTGTTTAATAATTGTTGTGTTACGTTTTCTTTGAACTGCTATGCAAATAAAGTGAGGAAAGATATGCATAATCCTCGCCTCCGTCCTGCCATAGAATTCATTAAACTTTATTTGATCTGATTTAGAAACATAGATCATAAAAGTGTACATAAAAACAGTAAATCCTCTTTCCTAATACAATACAGTGAGAATTAATTAAAACCAGTAGGTAAAAACGGGTGTGACAAAGCCCGGTTCAGAGCAACTTCAGGTTAACAGAATCGTAAAGTTCAATGTTTCGCAAGATCAATCTCATGTACTTCGTGCAAAATACGCAATAAGGGGTCCAAGTAAGATGTAACGCTCCAATACCTGACCAGTTTGCACTATATAAAACTGCAGAAAAACTAAAAATAAAAAGTGTTTTGCACACTTCTGTCATTGGGCTATATGTGGGCTACATCTGGGTGATATTTGTGCTACATTTGGGCTCTTTTTTCTCTGGTGGCCATCTTGGGAGACTTATTTGTTATGAAGTTTCCTAATTTCGTCATTTACTGCAGTCTCCTCAGTAGGAAATGCTTTCAGTTTTTTACTTTGATTCCATCAAGAAGGCATTCAGATGTGTCACACATTTGCCATAAATTCAGAATGTTAGCACTCTAGTTGTTCATTATATCACTGTAGTAAAGCTATTGCTCACCAGGGAGTTAACTGGAAGTCTACTGCTGGTATTGAAAGTGATTGTTTCAGTCTGCATGTCAGAATTTTCTAATGAAATAGAAGAGGATTTGAGATCTCACTTAAAACATGCCCTAAATTTTCTTTCTGCAGCACTAACCATAATTTCTATGGCAAAATGAACCCCCTCATTTTGTTCCTTTTTAAATTAAATGTTTTAAGTGTTACCAGTTTATTCCAATCAAGATGGCTTCAGGTGTGCCATACTTTTGTCATAAGTAAGACTGTTAGCGCTCTAGTTGTTCTTTAGAACACTCTGGGAAGCTGCAGTAGAACACAAAGGCATCAACTGACAGGCTGCTCCTGTTGAAATATAACAGGAAGATTTGAGATCTCACTTAAAACATGTCCTAATTTTTCTTTCTACAGCACTAACCATAATTTCTATGACAAAATGAACCCCCTCATTTTGTTCCTTTTTAAATTAAATGTTTTAAGAGTTACCAGTTTATTCCAATCAAGATGGCTTCAGGAGTGCCATAATTTTGTCATAAGTAAGACTGTTAGCGCTCTAGTTGTTCTTTAGAACACTCTGGGAAGCTGCAGTAGAACACAAAGGCATCAACTGACAAGCTGCTCCTGTTGAAATATAACAGGAAGATATTTGAGATCTCACTTAAAACATGTCCTAATTTTTCTTTCTACAGCACTAACCATAATTTCTATGGCAAAATGAACCCCCTCATTTTGTTCCTTTTTAAATTAAATATTTTAAGTGTTACCAGTGTATTCCAATCAAGATGGCTTCAGGTGTGCCATACTTTTGTCATAAGTAAGACTGTTAGCTCTCTAGTTGTTCTTTAGAACACTCTGGGAAGCTGCAGTAGAACACAAAGGCATCAACTGACAGGCTGCTCCTGTTGGAATATAACAGGAAGATATTTGAGATCTCACTTAAAACATGTCCTAATTTTTCTTTCTACAGCACTAACCATAATTTCTATGACAAAATGAACCCCTTCATTTTGTTCCTTTTTAAATTAAATATTTTAACAGTTACCAGTTTATTCCAATCAAGATGGCTTCAGGTGTGCCATAATTTTGTCATAAGTAAGACTGTTAGCGCTCTAGTTGTTCTTTAGAACACTCTGGGAAGCTGCAGTAGAACACAAAGGCATCAACTGACAGGCTGCTCCTGTTGAAATATAACAGGAAGATATTTGAGATCACACTTGAAACGTCCTAATTTTTCTTTCTACAGCACTAACCATAATTTCTATGACAAAATGAACCCCATCATTTTGTTCCTTTTTAAATTAAATGTTTTAAGTGTTACCAGTTTATTCCAATCAAGATGGCTTCAGGTGTGCCATACTTTTGTCATAAGTAAGACTGTTAGCACTCTAGTTGTTCTTTAGAACACTCTGGGAAGCTGCAGTAGAACACAAAGGAATCAACTGACAGTCTCTGCCCTTGTTGGATGTACATGTTTTACTGAGAATGTCAGACTTCATTCTCACATGACTGAGAAAGATAATGTGAATTTACAGAAAATATGCTCTCATTTTAGCTTCTGGAGCACCTTCCAAAACTGTATGGGACAAGCATGTGAAAATAGTTCTCTCTCAAACATGATTCATGATATCCCAGCAGAAGGTTTTTCACAGGGTAAAATCACCTTAGAACACACCACAATTCCTGAAATTAGTATGGTACCATCAACAAATGAATTCTAATGTAACTAAAGTCTGTTATCACCCTTTATAGTTCTCCTTTTGGTAACCCTCAAAATCTTCGATTCACTACAATGCATTTCAATGGGGTACTATCATTTATATTGGTCCCAAGATGGCTGCCAGCAATTCCAGGATGAAGTGCTGACAGCCAATCAGATCTCACGATGACATGTGTGGTTAGGCTCCGCCCAGATATATATGTGTTTTCTTTTTCAAATTTCTCAGGAACTACTGAACGGATTTACACCATTTAAGCAAAAGGCACGACTCTGAACCAAGGGCTACCTTTTTGCCAAATTTGGTGTAATTCCGTTCAGCAGTTCGGGCTGTAGCTGCGATGAAAGGTTCCTATGGAAAATTGCATGGGGAAAACACGTTTTGGGACCCCCCTTTTTTCTCGGCCCCCGCTTGCCGAATCACCCCGAAACTTTCAGGATAGGAGCGGAGCGGGCCATCAGTTTTGAAAATTTTGCGAAGATTCGTCAACCGGCGCCAAAGTTATTTCAAATAGAATGTTGTGGATTTCCTATGGAAAATAGGTCCTAACTATAACTATCTACTGGCGACCGCCAGTAGATAATATATATATATATATATATATATATATAAATAGCCATTATAGTTAGCTGACCTAACTATAACTCGCACCCCCGCAATGCACTGCTTATGACCTCACATATTACATCAATCAAGACCTGGTCAGTGACATCACTCATGACATCATCCAGTGACAGTGTTTTTTAAAAGTTTATGTGTTATATATATATATATATACACACCAAGGTGTATTGGTGAATCAGTGGGTATATGATTGTCAAGACTTTATTGTTCGATTAATTAAAATCTTTACAATAGAAAACACTGATAATAAAATGTATAAAAAAGAGATTCGTTAATTAGAAAAATTAAAATATTTGACAATGCATAATTGCATAAAACCAAGAGGGCACCGGATTTGAGTTTTCATGATTTTCCTAATAGCGTGCGATTTCTGTAAGAACTGTGTGCGGACAGGGTCGCAGAGTTAATTTGTTGCAAAAGAAACCCTTTCGGTTAGAGCACAGTAAAAATACAGCAATGGATGACATTTTAACTTCCAGCTGAAGGAAATGGAAAAAAAGTCTGACTATCAATGCCACTCACTTTGGGGCTCTGTTTAAAAGGAGAATAATCCCTACATGGAGAAAGGAAAACTCTAAAAACACAGGAGAACTCGGAGCCTTGAGATGTGCTGCCAGTATGCCACACAGGGCCGCAAACGATTAATCCAGAAAAAAGGTGACAGTTAACTACTTGTTGAATGGAGAGCAGCCCGGTACAATATAGTGGTGATTGGGTTACTGGCACTCCCACTGCGTAAGCCTTTTTGCCGCTCTTGTGAGGAACTTAGTGAACTGGATGTTAAGCAGGGGGTTATGAGTGAGTGTATGGATGGCTCGGTGGGTGCGTGACTGACTGTATAAGTGAGTGATTAGGTGTCTCACTGAATGTATGGGTGAGTGACTGGTTGTGGGAATGTGTGTATCTGTCTGTCAGTTGATGTCTAAGTGGGAGTATGTGTGTGTTAGTGGGTACGTGAATGGCTATATGGGTGATTGATTTGTTGTCTGACTACGTCCATTGTTGTCTGGTTGTCTGTGTTTGTGGGTGAGGAGGTGTGTGACTGCCTGTATAGATCAGTAAGTGGTTGAGTCAGTGGTTGTATGGGGTACTTTGCATGTGTGAAAAGTTGTATGGGTGAGTGAGTGTCTGTATGGCTGTCGGTGATTGAGTGCATGTGTCAGTATGGGTGAGTAAATGAGTATGTGAAAGGCAGTATACGTGAGTGACGGAGTATATGAGTGACTGTAGGTGTGAATAGGTGAATGTGAGAGTGGGTATATAGATGAGTGCATGCTTCGGTCAGTGACTGTATAGCTGAAAGTGTATGTGTTACCATTTGTATGAGTAAGTAAGTGGGTGGATGTGTAACTGTTTGGGTGAGTAAGTGGCTGTATGATTGACTGTATGGGTGAGTGTCTAGGTGTGTGAGTAGTTCTATGGGTGACTCACCCAGTGTGTGAGCACCTGTATGGCTGTATGAGTGGATGTGTCAAAGGCTGTATTAGTGAGTGAGAGGGTCTATGAGTGGCAGTATGGGTGAACGAGTGGATGTGTGTACAGATCAATGAATCAGTGAGTGGGTGTGCAAGTACTGGTATGGCTCTGTGATGGGTTTGTGAATGGTTGTGTGGAATTGGCACTGGGTGTATAAAAGATTCTATAGGGGTGTGAGTGGGTGCATAAGAGATGGTGTGGATGATGTAATCAGTGATGTCATCAGTGATGTCACTGACCATGTCATGGGTGATCTAATATGTAAGGTCATAAGCAGTGCATTGCGGGGCCGCAAGTTATAGTTAGCTCAGCTAAAGGCTGAATTTCTCTGGTTTTGTATGAGGGAAATGTCAGCCTAACTATAACGTCCCTGTAAATTTTGTTTTTTTGCATGAATTTCTAAGGTTTTTTAAATGCTTATTTCTAACTATAACGTTCCTGAAACCTGTGGTTTTTTCAGTGAATTTGTAAGGTTTTGTAAAGGCTAATTTCCAACTATAACGTCCCTGAAACCTGTGTTTTTTTCAGTGAATGTCTATGTTTTTGTTAACTAGCAGTCGCGTTTGCAGAGTGGTGGAGAAAGGGGGCTGGGCCTCCAACCAGCACTTAGGAATTCCACTGCGTAGGACTTATAGGAGGGACCAGGAGGGCTTCTTGGCCCCCAAGGGACCTCAGGAGTAAAGGGGACTTCATCCCCCAACCAGCAGAGCGCCAGGAGGCATGTTTGCAGAGTGGTGGAGAAAGGGGGGCGTGGCCTTTGAAGACCTCTTAGCAATCCCACTGTGTGGGACTTACTGGAGGTAACAGGAGGGGTAGTTGGCCCCCCAAGGACGTCCTTGGGGGCCAACTACCCCTCCTTTTACCTCCAGTAGGTCCCACACAGCAGGATAGCAGGCCACGCCCCCTTTGTCCACCACTCTGCAAATGCGCCTCCTGGCGCGCTCTTGGTTGGGGGATGAAGTCCCCTTTGCTGCTGGGGGTCCTTGGGGGCCAACTAGCCTACCTGTTACCTCCAGTAAGCTCCACACAGTGGGATTGCTGAGAGGTGGTCGCAGGCCACGGCCCCTTTCTCCACCACTCTGGAAATGCACCTCCTGGCGCCCTCTTGGCTGGGGGATGAAGTCCCCTTGCCTCTTGAGGGTCCCTGGGGGCCAACTAGCCCTCCTGTTGCCTCCAGTAAGCCCCACACAGCTAGATTGCTGAGAGGTGGTCAGAGGTCACGCCCCCTTTTTCCACCACTCTGCAAACGTGCCTCCTGGCCACTGCTGCTTGGGGATGAAGTCCACTTTAGTCCTGAAGTCCTCAGGACACAAGGGGAGCTCATTGCCCCATCAGCAGCGCGCCAAGAGGCACGTTTACAGAGTGGTGTAATAAGGGGCATGGCCTCTGACCACCCCTCAGCAATCCCACTGTGTGGGGCTTGCTGGAGGTAACTGGTGGGCTAGTGTGCCCCTAAGGACCCTCAGCATTGACGGGGACTTCATCCCGAAACCGAGAGCGCGCCAGGAGGCGTGTTTGGAGACTAGTGCAGAGAAGGGGCGGGGCTTCCGGCGAGTTGCCAGCTTTGTTTTTTCAGGAAGGGGGCTGTGTGGCCCACCCTTCACTTGATCGTTTTGAGCCTCGGGACCACATCCCCCAGGGGCTGACCCATTTTTTTTTTTAAAAAGAGAAAACAAAAAAAATAAGGGGGGCGACGTGGCCCCCCTCCTGAGGCCGATTTCGGCCCTGGGGACGCATCCTCCCCCTCCCCCCTGGGGCTAGGCCTTTCTTTTTTTTATGCATTCAGAAAAGGGGAGCGTGTTGTGTGGCCCCTCTCCAAAGGCCAATTTTGGCCCCGGGGCCCCCATCCCCCAGGGCATGGGCGTTTTTTAAAATCATTTCAAGGGAGGGGGGCCCAGCAGCCCCCCTCCCAGGCCATTTTTGGCCCCAGGGACACCATCCCCCAGGGCCAGGACATTTTATTATTTCTTTTTTTTTTAAGGAGGGGAGCTGCGCGGAACCCTTCCCGGGCCATTTTTGGCCCCGGGGACCCCATCCCCCTGGGCTTGCCAATTCGTTAGGGACCACGGGGGAGCCTCAAAGCCCCTGTGGTCCCTGCCAGCTCCCCGCCTCCTGCGGGAGCCGGCATTGCTTTTGGGCAGAGGGAGCTGCAAACATGCAGCTCCCTCTGCCCAAAAGCAATTCTGCTTCGCTTCATGGAAGCGAGAGCATTTTCAATGCTCTCGCATCCATGAAGTGAAGCAGAGTTTGCTATGGCTTGGCGGGAGCAGTGCTCCCACCAAGAAATAGCAAGCTGCAATGTCCCGGGGGTGGGCACTCCAGGACATTGCTGGAGCCGGCCCTGGGGGGTGGCAGTCCCCAGGGCCATTGATGGCTCCACGAGGGGGGCAGCGCAGCCCCCCTCCAACAATACTAAAGCCCCGGGGAGGTGGTGGTCCCCGGGGCTCCGTGGGGGGCTAGAGCCCCCACACATCTTTTCAATTTAGCCTGGGGAGGTGGCGGTCCCCGGGGCTGCGGGGAGCCTGCGTGTCCCCCTCATTTAATAGACATAGACCCGGGGGGGGGGTGGCAGTCCCTGGGGCTGCGGGCACCCACATGTATTTTGATCATTGTCCCCAGGACCTGGCCCACCCGGGGGCCTAATTAAATGAAGCGCGGGACGATGGATTAGCAAATCCAACCCGAATCCTGTGGAAAATAAAAAAAAAGTGCTTTTTTGGGCCCTAGGGGTCCCTGGGGGACCCCCTGAGCAGGCCTAGGGGGTTAGGTTGTTTCTACCGTGCCCCCTTTTCTTGATTTTTAACCTTTTTTGACCTTTTTCTTTGTGACTCGGTTCAACCGAGTCACAAGATGGCTGCCAACACTTCCTGGTTTGAAGTGTTGGCCGCCAATCAGATCGCAGGGTCGAGATCAGGAGGGTTCACGGATCCTCCGCACCCATATTTGGATATCTGAGAAATATAAAAATTTCTCAGGAACTACTGAATGGATTTACACCATTTAACAAAAAGAGTGCTTTCTGAACCAAGAGCTACCTTTTTGCCAAATTTGGTGTAATTCCGTTCAGCAGTTCGGGCTGTAGCCGTGTCTAAAGCTTCCTATGGAAATTAACATGGAGAAAAAGCATTTTGGGGCCCACCCTTTTTCTCGGCTCCCACTTGACAAATCACCCCAAAACTTTCAACACAGCAGCTGACCTGACCACCCCATTAGTTTTGAAACTTTTACGAAGATTCGTCAAACGACGCCAAAGATATTGGCAAATCAAAAAACGATTTTCCTATAGAAACTAGGTCCTAACTATAACTACCTACTGGCGACCGTCAGTAGGTAATATATATATAAATAAATAAATAAATATATATATTTGTCAGAGCAGTGCCAACATTTAGTCCTATTTCTAGATCAATGGTGGCCGTCCCAGTTTTTTATAATGATAATCTGGTCACTCTAAACTGGTGACATCTTTCCCATCCCAACATGTTATTTTCCACAGAATGGGGGTTGGGAGCACACTTCCTCACATCCCAGCACAATTCGCCCCTTTGCATCTTGGTAAATGCAGTACACAGTTCATGCTTACTTCAAAATTAGCTGGAGTTTTTCACCAAAGTTGGTGCAGACATTGCTGTATATCACATGTTTCTGGGTTGAGCCCTTCATTAGTAGAGAGCAGCAGTATTAGAGAGCAAAGAAAAAACATCTGGGGTTGCTGGGAATGCTGCCAAGTTCCTCTCAGGTCACAGTACCACTCACAGGCACACAGGTGCATCTCGAAACTTCATCAGCTTGCTGGCTCAAGGGAGCCTTTTAAACAGAATGGGGGTTGAGACCACACTGCCTCACATCCCAGCACAGTTCGCGCCCCTTTGCATCCTGGTAAATGCTGTACACAGTTCATGCTTACTTCAAAACTAGCTGGAGTTTTTCACTAACGTTGGTGCAGACATTGCTGCATATCTCTAGACACGTGTTACTTTCCACACCCGTCAAACCTAAGAGGCAGTAGTATTGCGGGACAGTCAATTGCCGGCATACCAATCTTGCCTAAGAAAATGGCTGTAGGCTGCAATGTCCGAAATATAAACAGTGAAAGTATCTATGTCAGATAGAAACTAGCAAAGCAAGAGACCAATGATACAGTGTAACAGTAGGGGGAATGTTCAAGAGGGATGAGATCCCAGTGTTCGGCAATGGGGTGCTTGCGTCATCCTGCTCCTTGCGATGCAACATGGAGCAAGGTACGTCCTATTAAGGATGTTGCACTATATATACTTGAAGCGGGAATTACAAGACATCTTATGAGGGTATGATAAAATTGGGTGCCACTAATTTGTCTACTTGGGCATTCATTGATAGCTTGGAGTCCATGGTAATTCCAAGATTTCATACTTCCTTAGATACTTTAGGTGTTGTTCCCAGTTCGTCAGGCCAGGCAGTGATTGGGCCATATTTTTTCCACTCACCACATGTGAGTATTTCTGTTTTGGAAGCATGCAATTTGAGATGGCTCCATGTTATCTACTGATCAAAGGCTCTGAGGCAACTGAAAATTTGGGAGTTTCCAATGTCTTTAGGGCTTTCCAGTTTAAAGAGTATTTGTGTGTCATCTGCATAGTTATAGCATGTGAGGTGAAATTCATTGATCATTGCCGGTAAAGACTTCATGTAGATGTTGAAAAGCATGTGTGAGATGATGGAGCCTTAAGGGACCCCTGCTTTTGTGAAGTACGGTTTGGATGAGAAAGGTGGAGAATGGATGACATTTGTTCTGTTTTGAAGGTAGGATGTAATCCAGTCGAGAGCAGTCCCTTCTATTCGAGCTTCGTAGAGTCTTTGTATTAGAGTGTCATGGTCAACTGTGTCAAAGGCAGCTGAGAAGTCCAAGAGAAATAGTGTAGCAACCCCATTCCAGTCTATGGTGTTCTTGAGGTCATCCCAGATGGCGATGAGGCAGATTCTGTGCCTCATCCTGGATGGAAGCCTGTTTGGAAGTCGGAAAGTATGGAGTTATCTTCAATAAATTGTGATATCTGGGCGAATGCTGCTCTTTCTATCAGTTTGCCCAGGAAAGGTCATTTGTAATTGCCATTCTTGATAAGATTTCCCATGTTGTCCTTCTTACACTTAATTTTCTTCCTTTTCTCCATCCCTTTCCCATGTGTTCCCCATGCATTGGTTTGGCCACAGAATGGTGGGATTGGGAACTTTCAGGTGGGTGACAAATGTGGATGAGGCTCTCATTGTGATGGATGCTTAATGCTGATCAGATGATGAAATAAACTCCATTTACATACCTTGTATCCTCTCATGATTACTACAGTTTATTTTCTCATCCAGTGAAGTTGTCGATGACAGATTCATGCTTTTGGCTTTTGAAAACCATCGAACAAGAGGTGTGTGTGAGATAAGGAATTACTACTCTTAACACACACACACATACATATATATATATATATATCCCAAGTACATAGTTGCTTACCTTATGTCGAAAGCAAAAAGAGTTAGAAGAACACTTCAGACAGGATTCTGCTGACTCAAAGGTAAATATAGAGCAAGATGTCACTAATTTGGATAAAGGTAGTAAAGTTGTTCGAACTGTGTCGCAGAACAGTACTTGGAGTTAGAACTTTTAGAATTGTCAAAGAGCATTGCTTTATGTGCTAAGATTTGAATCCTTGCCAAAAAACCCGTTTGTGTAGAACATTTTGAGAGAGACAAACAAGAAACTACGAGAACTTAACTATAGAATATACAATCCTGAGTAAAACCAACTTAGATAGTGAAAAGTAGTTCAGAATAGGGAATGGTGAGTGAGAAACGTACGGAAACCAAAGACTAAAGTAGCTTCCAAAAAATCAGAAAAATAAGGGGAGAAAGAGGGATATGCTAGGTCCACCCTCCAAAAATGATCAAGAATTACAAAACACCGAAATCTCGGTTATGGAAACCTGGCCAGTTTTTTCAGAAAATTAAATTTACTAATATAAGATTCAGAAAAAATAGTTAGTAAAGGAAAAATGTCCTTTCTTGAGTCCCCTCACTCACCATGGTTTCCCATGGTGACATGCTTCATCATAGGGGCCATCCCAACCCGCTACGGGCTGAGGCGTGCTACGACTTGCGACACTACGTAGGAGCACTACTTGTGAGTGACTATGTGTGGTGCAGTGATGGGGGTGGAGTGGGTGAGACTAAAAATATCTAGCTAGTGGGCAAAAAGAATTTATTCAGGCTCCTAGCCGATATATTAAAAACGGGGTTGGTCGCTAGGGTGTCTGTTTTTAATTAGTCAGGGGTCCCTAGTGAACGTCAACTAGTTTCGAGCTACCCCAGTGCTCTTCTTCAGGACAAACAGGGTCCAGCCCTGTTTAGTACCACTCCAAAGTGACCTAAGGATAGGAAAAAATGCTGCAAAATACTAGCAGGCAAGATTTAATACATACAGTACTTTGATCACGTAGTATCTGTAATAGAGAAAGGATAAAAACATTATCAAGTACAGTCTATGTACTGTATAGGTAGTTATTGAAACCATGTTGATACTGATCATTTGAATCTAAAACAGAAAACGGCATACGAGACCTACTTCATGCTATGTAGGTAAGTGAAAACGCCATGCTGCACATTAACTACATATAATCAGACACTCACTGCTGTTGTGTGTTGTTAAGAGCTCTCCCATAAGATCCTTGTGTGGTTATGAGAGCTATCGGCATCTCAATAGTCATATTATACTATAGGGCCAGCTTAGTTTAAACACAAAAAACTAAAAACCAAAAAGGAATACCACATGACATTACCCTTGGTGAGTAGATTGTCAGTAATCTGAGACATGCCAGGCAATTAGGTGAATGCTTATTTGCCAGGAAATAGAATGAAATGAAAGAGCATAAACCTAGAAAAACATACTAATATACACAGACAAAACAATATGACAAAGAAAATACAGTGACATAATAAAACACATACTAATTATGGAGCAACAATGTGCTTCATGGTCTGAGAGGGGCTGGAGAGATCATCGCCACTGTAGGAGAAAGGAAAAAACAAAGCGATAATGAAAGCTTTGTAGCAAAAAAAGAGGGGGTGAGTTGCACTGTGAGAGGCCCTGCTGTCTGCCCAGTCCGGTGCTGTGGAGAGAATAACTTACTTGAGAATGAAAACTGCTCCGGCTGTTGCCTGCTTCCCTCCCGACCGCATATTAACAAGTGAGTCCCTACTGCTTGTTTTTAAAGGGTGTTTTCCCGCCGATTCATGTTTAGGAGACTAGAGCGGAAACTAAAGAACAAAATGGCCGCCTTCTATGGCTCAATGTGGCTGCCATTTTGGGAAGGTAAAATACTCGTTAGTGCCTATTGGGAAGGGTATAAGGTGATTAGAGGCAATACAAAGGTGATGAACAAATACATACAATGTGCCTCACAATGATATACAAAAGAGGTCTAATACGAGTTCCTATCATTATGGGAAGGTAAAATACTCGTTAGTGCCTAATGATAAGAGTATAAGGTGATTAGAGGCTAAACAAGGAAGACAAACAAATACATACAATGAGCCTCACAATGATATACAAAAGAGGTCTAATACGAGTGCCTATTGTTGAATCACTAAGGTGATTAAGACGTACTCATATAAAACAAACATACAGATGAATGCTGTATTTTCACTCCCTGAAAAAGTGTTTGATTATGAACAGAGAGTAATTGCAACTGATCGACTGACTCTTAGCGTGTCATATATAGGGTGATTGGTATTTGCTCAGGAGTTTCCCAATAGATGTAATGCCAGAGGAGATTGATAGCTTGACCTCTGGTTAAGAGGGAATTTGATCAGATGACTTTTCTAATTGCAGGGTGACTGGTATTCTTTCAAAAAACATACCCCTTAGATGTAATGTCAGAGGAGACTGTTATTTAGAGAACTGACCCCACGGAATATTATCATTCAAGCCTTGAGTGTCTGGGTTCAAGGAGGGAATCTCTGTTGTTATTGCTCGCTCTTTTCTTGGCTGCTGATATGAGGTGCTTAGGATACTGCCTGGCTGTCAATTTCTCCGCCAAATCCTTTGCTTGGGTATAGTAATCCGTTTTCTCAGTACAATTTCTTCTTAGACGTAGAAATTGACCGAAAGGTAAATTGTCTTTTAGTTGTTTGGGATGAAAACTATCGTAAATCAAAAGACAATAGTTTTCATCCCAAACAACTAAAAGACAATTTTGAGAAAAAGGTGTCTAAAATAATCAAAAAACACTGGCGGACACTGAACAGTGCCAACCTAGACATACCCAAACCAATGTTCAGTCACAGAAAAGGAAAAAACCTTAAGAACTACTTTGTCCACACTCGTCCCAAGATTAATACCAAATCTGATGGACAAAGAATCCTACAAACTCTGCCTACAGGACATTACCCGTGTAATAACTGCAGCGTATGTCACCTCACGTCAGCAACTAAAAGAGTGACATTTAACAATCAAATGACATGGGAACTCCGCAGTTTCACTAATTGTAACACCACAGGTGTGGTATATCTGATTACCTGCACCTGTAATCTCCACTACGTAGGCATGACTACACGAAAAGTCAGTACTAGGATTGTGGAGCACCGTAGTAACATCAGGTGCAAGCGGGCGACAACAAAAATGTCAACCCATTTTATCGAAAAACAACATACACCTAACGACATGAGGTGGATGGTCCTGGAACATATCAAATGTAATGACAATCTCGAACAGCGACTTCTAGAGAGAGAACAACGCTGGGTTTTTAAATTATGTACAGACACTCAAGGCTTGAATGATAATATTCCGTGGGGTCAGTTCTCTAAATAACAGTCTCCTCTGACATTACATCTAAGGGGTATGTTTTTGAAAGAATACCAGTCACCCTGCAATTAGAAAAGTCATCTGATCAAATTCCCTCTTAACCAGAGGTCAAGCTATCAATCTCCTCTGGCATTACATCTATTGGGAAACTCCTGAGCAAATACCAATCACCCTATATATGACACGCTAAGAGTCAGCCGATCAGTTGCAATTACTCTCTGTTCATAATCAAACACTTTTTCAGGGAGTGAAAATACAGCATTCATCTGTATGTTTGTTTTATATGAGTACGTCTTAATCACCTTAGTGATTCAACAATAGGCACTCGTATTAGACCTCTTTTGTATATCATTGTGAGGCTCATTGTATGTATTTGTTTGTCTTCCTTGTTTAGCCTCTAATCACCTTATACTCTTATCATTAGGCACTAACGAGTATTTTACCTTCCCATAATGATAGGAACTCGTATTAGACCTCTTTTGTATATCATTGTGAGGCACATTGTATGTATTTGTTCATCACCTTTGTATTGCCTCTAATCACCTTATACCCTTCCCAATAGGCACTAACGAGTATTTTACCTTCCCAAAATGGCAGCCACATTGAGCCATAGAAGGCGGCCATTTTGTTCTTTAGTTTCCGCTCTAGTCTCCTAAACATGAATCGGCGGGAAAACACCCTTTAAAAACAAGCAGTAGGGACTCACTTGTTAATATGCGGTCGGGAGGGAAGCAGGCAACAGCCGGAGCAGTTTTCATTCTCAAGTAAGTTATTCTCTCCACAGCACCGGACTGGGCAGACAGCAGGGCCTCTCACAGTGCAACTCACCCCCTCTTTTTTGCTACAAAGCTTTCATTATCGCTTTGTTTTTCCTTTCTCCTACAGTGGCGATGATCTCTCCAGCCCCTCTCAGACCATGAAGCACATTGTTGCTCCATAATTAGTATGTGTTTTATTATGTCACTGTATTTTCTTTGTCATATTGTTTTGTCTGTGTATATTAGTATGTTTTTCTAGGTTTATGCTCTTTCATTTCATTCTATTTCCTGGCAAATAAGCATTCACCTAATTGCCTGGCATGTCTCAGATTACTGACAATCTACTCACCAAGGGTAATGTCATGTGGTATTCCTTTTTGGTTTTTAGTTTTTTGTGTTTAAACTAAGCTGGCCCTATAGTATAATATGACTATTGAGATGCCGATAGCTCTCATAACCACACAAGGATCTTATGGGAGAGCTCTTAACAACACACACCAGCAGTGAGTGTCTGATTATATGTAGTTGATGTGCAGCATGGCGTTTTCACTTACCTACATAGCATGAAGTAGGTCTCGTATGCCGTTTTCTGTTTTAGATTCAAATGATCAGTATCAACATAGTTTCAATAACTACCTATACAGGACATAGACTGTACTTGATAATGTTTTTTATCCTTTCTCTATTACAGATACTACGTGATCAAAGTACTGTATGTATTAAATCTTGCCTGCTAGTATTTTGAAGCATTTTTCCTATCCTTAGGTCACTTTGGAGTGGTACTAAACAGGGCTGGACCCTGTTTGTCCTGAAGAAGAGCACTGGGGTAGCTCGAAACTAGTTGACGTTCACTAGGGACCCCTGACTAATTAAAAACAGACACCCTAGCGACCAACCCCATTTTTAATATATCGGCTAGGAGCCTGAATAAATTCTTTTGCCCACTAGCTAGATATTTTTAGTCTCACCCACTCCACCCCCATCACTGCACCACACATAGTCACTCACAAGTAGTGCTCCTACGTAGTGTCGCAAGTCGTAGCACGCCTCAGCCCGTAGCGGGTTGGGATGGCCCCTATGATGAAGCATGTCACCATGGGAAACCATGGTGAGTGAGGGGACTCAAGAAAGGACATTTTTCCTTTACTAACTATTTTTTCTGAATCTTATATTAGTAAATTTAATTTTCTGAAAAAACTGGCTAGGTTTCCATAACCGAGATTTCGGTGTTTTGTAATTCTTAAAGTAGCTTCCAGACATAACAAAATAAAATTTTCTTTAAGGTAGTTTTCATGTACATGTTCTAGTTTCAACAAATAATGCTGTAAAACTGGTTTGAACTGAACCTGGATAATCTCCTCTGCACTGGATACAGGTTCAGTTAAGGATATCCCATGGTAAATGAATGTAGAGTTTAAAAGAAAATTAATACGATTAAGACTAATGCATAACTCTTGGCTTTATTAATATGTACCCCATTGGACCTCTATATTACCAACCCGCTAGAGGCTCAGCGGGAGTCTTCAAAAGCAGCCAATGCATAAGTAGCAGAAATCATTCCGCGAGAAGTGTAGCACTAAATTGTTTTTCTCTGTCATCCTAACCCTCTTTCACTCCTATGACTCTGAACTCATCTTTAGTCTTATCTGTGAGGTGTAGTAGTCAGGTGGGGTGTGGAGGGAGTCACATTCCTCCTGCCTGGACCTAAAAAAGCACAAGGTTAGTGCTTGAGAGAGTTCTGATCCCTGTTGGTCGTAAGACTGCAAAGACTCTCAATGTCCCTGGTGAGTGTACTCCATCCCAGGCGGTACCCAGGCCTACAGGATGCAATTATCTGCCTTCATCGGTCCTAAACCTTCTCATTCTCAGCATGCGGCTTGATTGCCCAGAATGAGAATTTCTTAAGGTAGCCATCATTGTTCAAAAGCCATTTGAAGCATCTTCTAATCCTTACTTTTCTCGAGATACAATTGGTATGTCACAATGAGCTCCTGTCCGTCAAGTCCGTTTAATTTGGGATTAAGTTTTAGGGTCCCCTGGGTGTCACAGTCCAACTGGTTACATTGCAACCAGAACATTTCGACAGCTGGGCTGCTTAAGACACAAGACTCTAAATATACCTGTCACTGGGGAACATCAGCCCTATCAAAATGCATTGAGGCTAGTTGGAAACTTATCTACTTTCTGAGAACTAACTGAAATTGTGCTATTTGGATTGTGGAATTTTGTCCCCTTGACGAGGGATGGTATTTTACTGTTTTGAACTAGAATAGAATCTAAGGCTACAATAAAGTAACTTTTCCTTCTCCTTCATGGAGTTCTTCGACATACATAAAAGGTAGAGTATGAGGGAGGGGCGTGGCTAACCAGCCAAACATGGCGGACGTGAGCTGTTAGAGCTCAGTCTACGAACCCTCGTTTATCCTGCCCAACACCTCTATCCCCCGCCATCCGAGCGCAGTCAAGACAAAAAAACGAACCTGAACCGCGACGATCCATGATCGCAGCCGGAGGAGGCAGGGGGAACCGCATTTACCGACCCCCCAAGGCCTGGCAGCGGGACACTCGTGAGCAGCGAGGTGCCGAAATCTGCAAGCACAGCCCAGAAGACGCGGGCCCGCGCCAACGAAGACGCCCAGGTACAGCGCGCTCTCTACACGGGCGCCGTAGCCGCGGAGACACCAATACCCCCCTCCAGAAACGGTAAAATTGCTGCCGAGCGGAGCAGCGGACGACCGCTGCCCGCGCACGCCCAAAGCACTTGCGCGCCGCCAGGGAGGCCGTAGCAGACCACCTTCCCTGCTACATTGGCCCTGCGCTCCCGAAACTCTGGACTCCTGAAAAAATAAAAGGGACAGCACAAGACAGCGCCGGGCGGCGGAGCGCCTTACCGGCGTTGGAGGCCGCTGGATCGAGCACACGGTGGGCGGCTTCTCCCCGTCCTCTCCCCCATCTTGGCCGGTGAAGAGTAAGTGACTGGGCCGTGGCGCGGGAGGAGGCTGCGCACGCATCTGGGCTGCAGCGCGCTGCCGTAGAGTGTCGTGGAGCGCCAGGGGGGTGCGGACTTGCCCCGCACCGGGGCCGGATCGGGCCTAGGCCGCGATCATGCGGAGGCGGAGCGCGCAACTCCCCCACCTGGCTTGAGGAGGAAAGCAGAGACAGTGCCGTGTGGCAGAGCGACATCCCCATAACATCGGCCCTACGCCCCCGGAATTCCAGGCGGGCCATCGCTGGGGAGGGGAAGCACAAGATAGCACCGAGCAGCGTAGCGCCGAGCAGCGTAGCGCCGAGCAAGCAGCAGAGAGCTGTACCAGGCGCGCGGTGAGCGGCTTCTCCCTGCCCCCTCCTCCATCTCGTGCGGCAGAGTGTGAGTGACCAGACCAGGGTGCAGGGGCCGCATCGGAGCCGCAGAGACGCTGCCGTGGAGCGCTGTAGAGCACCAGAGGAACACAGACTTGCCCTGCACCAGGCCCGGAGGCCGGATCGGGCCTAGGCCATGACCACGAGGGGGCAGAGTACATGACTCCCCCTGCCTGCCCTGAAAAGTGCACAGCCTGACAAGGAGGAAAGTGGAGAAGGCCCCAAGCGGCAGAGCGCCTTTCCTGCTGCAGCAGAGGGCACCGATGGCGAAGTGTGAACGAATGGGCTGTAGCGTGGGGGTCTTGAGAGCGGCAGAAGTGCTGCTGTAGAACGCCAGAGAAGTACTGACTCACCCTACATCAGACCTAGGCCGCAACCGTGTGGGAACGGAACGAGCGACTCGCCCCAGCTGTCCTGAGGCGAGTGAAGCTCGATAGACTACCGGGAAGCAAACAGTCCTGGAGTGGTGCCGCAGAGATGGGGAGGACTACACAGGCCCGCCCTGCTCCGGACAAGAGGGTCGGATCGGGCCCGGGCCGCGAGGGGTGGTGGAGGCGTCCAGAGAGCAGCGGGTGAGCGCGGGGAGCGAGACTGGCCCCACATGCCCTGAAACACAAGAGGAAACGGAACCACCAGGCAGAGACTTGAGACGCCCAAACGCGTGCAGGCACACCCGCAACCGAGCTACAAGGAAGCGAGGAGTCGGCGAAGGCTGACCCCACTCTAGACACGGGGGTCAGACCGGGCCCAGGCCGCGGCAGCGTGAGGCAGGGACAGCACCTAGGGGGCAGAGAACACACGCGAAGAGGCGCACACGTCCACCCAAGCAGCTATTCGCCCGCTGTCGCGAATACGCAGAGAACCCATGGATTGAGCCTACTACACCCAAAAAGCCACGGTCCAAGTAACTGGTGCTGCTTCCATGAACTCATAACGAATGCCGACAGCGCAACAACTAGCAATGGGCCGCCTACGCACAAATACACAGCAGCTCAGCACACACAATGGCAACTCAGAACCAGTAGCCGCAGAAGGAGGCACTGCCACAGAGGTGCCACATACGGCACTCGCCACCAAGCTAGACTCAGTACTGGCAGCGGTAGAGAAGATTGGGTCTGCACTAGACCAAACCCGCTCCTCGCTGGAGTCAAAATTCGATAAGGTCACCTCGGATTTCACCCTGCTGCGTGCTGATCACCACAAGCTAGGAGAAAAAGTGCGCCTACAGGAGCAAACGCTCACAGAGCTGAAACCCGTCACGCAAAGTCACACGCAGCCCTGCAGGACCTAATAGACCGCGTGCATGAACTGGAAGACAAAGTGGAGGATGCAGAGGGGCGCTCACGCTGAAATAACATCCGCGTGGTGGGCCTCCCGGAGGGCGAAGAAGGACGTAAACCTGAAGAATACGCCGACGCCCTGTCCCCCCACTTTGTAGTTGAAAGAGCACACCGAGTCCCTGCGCAGAAACCCCCATGGGAGCCCGACCGCGCCCATTCCTGTTCAAAGTCCTCAACTACAGGGACAGACACTTGATCCTACGAGAAACCCGCAAACTAGCAGATATAAGATAGGCAACAGCCAAATCATGATATTTCCAGACTACACAGCGCAAGTACAGCGCCGCTGGGGCACATACGCCGCAGTGAAGCGACAACTACGCTACAACTTGACCTAAACTACTCGTTGCTATTCCCTGCCAGACTGCGAGTGGTCGCAATAGGAGTGGTGCGCTTCTTCGATTCGCCCACCGAAGTCCGGGACTGGCTGGAAGAGTCGGGAACATGGACAGGGCCTAGGCCACACGTGGAAGAAGAGCAGAGGAAACCCAGCAAAAGAAGACGACACCAGGGCGGGCGCAGCAAACCCCGAGCAGGCACTGCCGCAACCTCCACTGACCCCAACTTAGAACAGAGAAGAATGGAGAGGCAGGAGGCAATACACGTGGCTGTGGCAATGGGAGCTGCAGCACAGAACCCAGACCACCACCCGAGCCTGACCAGATCCTCAGACACCGACGCCTCCACACCCTCCAGACTAGATGACCCTGAAGAATATCAACTGCCGGATGTCACGCCGCAGACGGTGGATGGCATCATATGACTTTCTGTGAACTACTGTGCCCCATAGAAAATAGCACATGCAAGTACCTGCCATCCTGGCAAAATGTTAGGTAGAAATTAGCATGTTGTTGAAGTATCTGCCTTTTTCAAAAAACAGCGCCGCCCTGCACACTGCTGCGAACAGCGCTTGCCCAACATCGCGACATAGGACACGCGCGACGCGCACACGTCCCCTGCACGACGGAGTGGGTGGTATGGAGTCAAAACACAACACCAAGGGACAAAACAGCCCTACTAGTCACACGCTACACATACCCATACCACACGTCAGATTGACACAGTTCTTGCCTTAAGTTGGGCACCTTAGTTTGGACGAACATCCAATTGAAATTCTCCCTTGACAGTTTTTTTTTTTTTTTTTTTAAACTTTGTCATTTTGCATTATAACAACCAAAGTGGAAGACATTTCAGTACACATCACATTCCAACGCATTGCACAATAATATATCAGCAACCAATGTTACATCTGCTAGGTGTCCTTTACATAACAGTATTCCATTGTTACCATTGCATCTTTAAAGCAAACAACAGTCTAGATACATCCGTTTTCTTTTAGCTCTCTGTTAGCAGTATCCGTTATATCTACAACAGCCTACAACTTCATCCCATGCCCATCCTAACATCTGCAGGCACCCTCTCATGATCCACCATTTCCAAAAGGTACATTCTATATGGGCCCCATATATCTTTAGGTGCGCAGTTTATAGGCATTAGTTTGTTGTATGCTTCCGATTGTGTGGAGCATTAAGCCATATCCTTTTCCCAGTCCACCAAAATAGGTAGTGGACCCTGCATCCATCTCATAGCCACACGCCTTTTGGCGAGCATCAGTCCAATGGCAGCCAATTTCCGCACACTCTTAGGTATTACCTTGTCATAGCCCAACACTGCGGTTAAGGGTGTCTCAGGGATAACACAGCCCAGCATTGTTGATAAGATACTAATTGCCTTGCTCCAGAAAATTCTCCCAAGCCAAATGCGTGAAGTGTGCGTTTGGAGCCTTACACCGAATACAATTATCATTGTCTCTAAGACCATATCTATGTAGCCTAGCAGGAGTATAGTAGGTTCTATGGATATACTTAAAGTGCAGCAACCTATGTCTACCGTTCAAAGAAATCATTTTAACGTTACGAAAGCACCAGGCCCATTGATCTGCAGTTATATCGATCCCCAACTCTGCCTCCCAGTCTATTTGGAACTTATCTTTTACTAGTGCACCTTGTGGCCTAAAAAGCGAGTACAACAGGGTTATACAGTGTTGTGGGATTTGCGCTTGCAATAAATAAGTGAGGGCAGGCATAGCGTCCGGCTCTACCATATCGGTACCTATCACCCCCCTCAAGGCCTCCCGGAACCTATAATAATGGAAGGTATCCAATGGAGAAGTCCCCTCTATCTGCGCCGTAACCTGATCCCAAGATTTGACCACTCCGTCCTGAAACAGATCACCGAGACATTCTAGCTTGAGCTTTATCAGAGTGCGTATCACATCTTTATCATTGTGAAAAGGCAGCCAGTTGCACCAGATTATAGGTAACTTTGGGGAGTATATCACAGGCAGTTTATGCTTGTTGGCAATCTTTGCTATCTGTTGCCCAGTATTATGTACCGGGTTAATTGTTCGCTGCGTGCGATGTGCGGCGCCTGTTAAAAATGTAGGCAGCAATGTGGGGGCTACACTATGCTTTTCTATCAATAAATGGGGTAAGTTTTGAGGCCCATGTATCCAGCTGTGTGCGTGCATCGTTTGCACTGCTCTATAATAGCGTTCCATATCTGGAGCATTTAACCCTCCCTCAGAGAATGGCTTTGTCAGCGTATTCCACATAACCCTGGGCTGCTTTCCTGCCCACACCAATCTTAACAATAAAGTGCGCAATGTATTAAAAAAACAATTGTGGTAAACCAATAGGCACATTAACAAATAAAAACAAAAAACGTGGGAGGACCACCATCTTAATCAATGCTATACGTCCTAACAACGAGAGCGGTAACCTAATCCATCTGTCTATAGCCTCTGTCAGTTTTTGTATCGCACAGCCATAGTTCTCGGACATGACCAGCTCGGGGTCCGTATGAATTTTTATCCCCAAATATCGGACGGGGTCGGTAGTCCACTCTAATGGGTAATCTGACTGTAGCTGCGTAGTAGCAGCTGTCAGCGGAAAAACCACAGATTTATGCCAATTAATACAAAAGCCCGAGTGTGTACCAAACCGCTCCACTTCTTGTAACATAGGGACTAGATTTCGCTGTGGGTCACGTATGTATAATACTGTGTCGTCAGCGTAAGCCGCTGTGGTTAAATATAACGCGGAGAGCGTATGCCCCGATGGTCGTGGTATTCTCTCATTGCGCTAAGTAGTGGCACTGCAACTAGGGCATACAATAATGGGGAGAGTGGGCATCCCTGTCTGGTACCCCTTGTTATTGGTATGGTCCGCGAAAGTGCCCCATTAATTCGCACTCGGGCTATGGGTTGTGTATATAACACCTTTACCAGTTGTATGTATATATCCCCCACACCCACCTTGCTAAGTACCGCATACAGGAAACGCCATTCAACTGAGTCGAAGGCTTTCTCTATATCAATAAAGAGGGCCGCTGCCTTGACCTCTGGTTGGATATTCGTTATCGTACCAAATAAGGTTCGGAGATTACTCGCGAGAGATCTGCCAGGCACAAATCCCGTTTGCTCTGGGCCCACCAGCCTTGGCAATACTAGTGACAGTCTATTCGCCAAAATCTTTGCGAAGAGTTTTGTGTCCGTGTTCAATAACGACAGTGGTCGGTATGAAGAGCAATGATCGGACGGCTTTCCAGGCTTTAAAAGCGTAATTATGGTAACCTCCCTCATCGAGGGGGGCATCCGTCCCTCAGTGGCCATTTCCTCAAACAGATTCACTAGGTGTGGAATTAGCTTATCTTGAAACGCCTTATAAAAGGCCACCGTCAGTCCGTCCGCCCCAGGGGCCTTCCCATTTGGCATTCCCTTCAGGGCTGCTACAATTTCTGTTGGTCTAAGTGGTCCTATTAAGTGTACCCTTTCGTCATTCGTGAGCCAGGTCATTGTGATATATGTTAGGTATGCCTCGTCTGTCTCTGGGCATGTCTCTTCCTTAGTAGTATAGAGATCTTGATAATAATCTGCGAAGGCTTCCAGTATATCAGGGGTAGTGTCCACTAGGTCTCCGCCTCCATTAAGCACACTCATGACATGATTTTCGCCTTTCAGAGGTTTGACGGTATTTGCTAATGTCGAACTGGGTCTATCCCCTTCTGCATATCTCCTAGCCATAGCGTACTTTCCTAGGTGTTTCACTTCGCTGTCAGCCAACTCATTAAATTCAGTTATGTGTGTCCTAATCTGTGCAAGGAGGCCAGGTTCGTTCGAGCTTTGATGTTGACTCTCTAGATCTTTAAGCTTGATTTCAATATGTTGCATGCGATTACGGAATGATTTCAGGACCCCTGCATGTTTAGAAATGGTGACACCTCTAATATATAGTTTAAAGGCTTCCCAGACAGAGGACATGGTGGATACACTACCTATGTTTGTCAAAAAATATTCATCAATTGCCGTATCCAATTCAGCGCGGAACACTGCATCTAACAAGGAATACTGCGGGAACCGCCAGGATTGTCTATATAAGTCGCTGTCACCCAGCACTAATCTAAAGAAAACCGGTGAGTGATCCGATAATGTTTGCGCCATATGTTTGAAATCACGCAGCGAGGGGAGCAGGGTGCAAGAAGCAAACCAGTAATCAATCCTCGTATATGTATCATGAGCCGCTGAATAATGTGTGTATTCTCTACCTTGCGGGGCTATATACCTCCAAACATCCCGCAGACCTTCTATTTTTGCAATATCTGCCACCATCCATGCTGCACGCGCAGGGAGCCTAGTATTTCCCCGTGACCTATCTAACTCTGGGTCCTGCACACAATTAAAATCTCCACCCCACAGTATTGGGAGATGAGCGTATTTAACAAATTTCTGATGCAGGGTCCGATAGAAGTTGGGATCATCATAATTAGGCCCATAGACGCCCACCAACAATAACATGCTGTGTTCCTGTCGACATTTAGCGATTATATATCGTCCTTCGCCATCAACTTCTACTGCTTGTGTCTGTATCCCCGAGTTACGTCTCACCCATATAAGAACACCCCTAGCATGTGAGGTGAACCCCGCTGCAATACAAGTGCCCCTCATTCTTCTGCCGGATAGCAGCCCCGTAGTGGGTGTTAAATGCGTTTCCTGTAGTATGGCTACATCTACTTCATGTCTGTATAAATATGCCACCACCCTCCGTATTTTTCTACAATCGTTCAAGCCCCTCACATTCCAGGACATAAAGTTAATAGTGTTGGCTACCTTAACTCGTGTAGTCATGGTACCAGAGAGTAATCCTAAGGACAACCGATGTATCGTCAGAATGATCTCTCCATCGGTGCGGGCGCATCATTACCATTTTGTGTTCTGCGTCTGAAATGTACTCCAAAACTTCCCTCCTACCCCCCCACCCACACCATATCAAATAAGTAGATACGGTAAAAGAACAATTCCCTCCCCATCCCACCAACAATTGTGCCCATCCCCAACTGCACATTACCCGTACATAAATTAACATGTGGCATACACGTGGGGGCAATGGCGGCCTAACCCTAAGTTGAAACCAGGAAGGGAAAGACCTGGACCGCCCTCTGCTAGAACACCAATAGGGCTAGCTTAAACAATATGTAATCCATTACCAGCTACTCAGCAACTGTGACCAGTCATCTCTATAGTGAACATTCTTATTGCATAATGAGCATGTATATAACCAGCAAATCATTAACTTATCACAGTATACAAGTCAGTGAATTTCTTTCTTATCTCAGTTATTCAGTCTCTGGTGAATTGCGCGACGCGCTGCTTTCCAATGTGGGCTCACTTTCCGACGCCGCCGAGGCCACCTTCTCAGCTCTAGTCGTTCCATACTTCTTGAGGTCCTTTTGGAGTTGGCCCGGATCCAGATAAAAGCGCGGTTTATCGTCGAAGTTGACCTTAAGTCTGGCCGGGTACAGCATAGCATAGTCGAGTTGTAGGTCCCTCAGCTTCCGTTTAACTGGGCCAAATTTTTTACATGCCTCTTGTACCTGCGGCGTGAAGTCAGGGAAAAGCGAAAGTTCAGATCCCTCATATCGAATTGTTTTCAGATCTCGTGCTCTGCGCAATGCGGCATCCCTGTCCCTATAGTTTAGTAGTCGTGCGATCACTGGGCGTGGGGGTGCCCCCGGGGGGGGCCTTGCTGACAAAGTTCTGTGCGCCCTTTCCACTACAACGACATCGGAGAAGGTCTCCCTGCCCAACAGCTGGACCAGTAGCTTTTCAATAAAGAGTTCCATAGAGCCGGTGGGTGTGGTTTCCGCCAGACCAAGGATGCGGACATTATTGCGCCTCGATCGCGCTTCTATGTCTTCAGCTTTGTCTTTCAGCACCGCCACCATCTTTTCCATTTGTTTCTGAGTGGTACCCATTTCATTTTGCGTGTCCTCCGTATCCGAAATTCTGCGCTCCGCCAGATCAATTCGTTCTGCGTGCTTATCCACACGTTCAGACATTCTGTCCATTCTATACGACAGGGAGTCCATCTTAGCATCAATAGATGAGAGACTACGCTGCATTTCCGCCAGTTTCTGTCGTATATCCCCCTCAGGTGCAGAGGCCTCTTCCGACATTAAGGCTGGTGTTGCATCCAGGTCGTCATCCCGTAGTCTGGAAGATTGCCGCTGGCTAAACTGTATTTTAGTTTGCGTTTTATCGTTTTTACCCATGATGGGGAACCTGTGGTCAAGATTGATATCGGTCTTGGAAGCCGATGCGACCTCCGCAGCGCCTCTAACCCAAGGGGGTCACTGAACTCAACTGTGGTGGCGCACGGCCCCCTCCAACCACACAAGACTTGCTGCTGACTTGTCGACTTGATAGTATATCCTTCCACAGTACCCGCCACGCCTCACAGGCCATTCATTCACCCCAATGCCAGGCTGGGCCTCTTCAATGTACTCACGATGCACAGGACACTCCATGTCCTCTCCGCTTAGCTGCTGAACACTGCTGTACCTCGCCGCAACAGTTTGTCTCCCCCGGGGAGCAGAGGCCCAGTTGGGCCACGTGTCAGGCCCACCGCAGGCAGCTCCTCCGTGCGAAGCACACCCAAGCAGCTACCCACCTCGAGGGGCGTCGTCACCACCATCCTGGTCGCCGTATGACTGCCGCCCGCAGCGTGCCACTCTCCGGCACCAGGCTCTGTAGCAGGCAGCAGCACCCACCGCGGGCCAGGACAGAACACCGGCCTCGCCGTCCACCTCCGCGCCGTATCCGAGCAGCCGCCGGGCTCGCGGCAATTCATAGCTGTGCTCAGCGCGTATGCGGCAGCCCACGACTCGAAGTCCGGCAGCGTCTCAGGTCAGCGCGACGCTCCGTGAGCTACGCTGGTCCCCTCCGATCGTAGCTGCTGCCGTGCATCCACCACAGCGCCGCGGTGTCAGACAGGGAAGCAGTCCAAAATGGCGGGTGCCCGCTCTCGTCAGCGCCCCTCCACAACCACCTTTCGGTACTCGAGCAGCCAGCTATTAAAGTCCCTGAAACTTAGCTCATATGCTCGTGTTGGTCTCCGCTGCCACTACCACCGATCCAAACAGTTAGGTATGCCCTATTAGTGCAGGATAATGAAGGATCAATTCCGGCAGTCGCCGGAGCTCGCTCAAGCAGCGGCCATTTCCCAGTCAGGCAAGCCACGCCCCCCCCGCCCTTGACAGTTATGCACGGTTCAGTTCACACTCGTGCCTTGTTGCTAGCATTACTGAGTTGGAGCACACCCACGCACACCATGAGTCGCAGCACCTTGCTTCCCCTGCGCCGGCCTGGTCAGCGTAAAGCAGAAACATGGTACAGGTCAACGTAGTTGCATGGAACGTGAGCAGTATACACACACCGACACGTAGATACTCAATTTATGCCTATATACAGCGCAGGTCTGCTGGTATCGCGCTACTCCAAGAGACGCACGTCCCATACGGAATTAAAGCGCCTGCGCAGCAGATGGAGAGGCCAAGTGCACCGCACAAGCTACTCGGCCCATGCACGGGGTGTCCTCATGTGGGTGAGAGCTGGTATCCCATTCACAAGTGAAAATGTGCTAATCGACCCTGAAGGAAGATACGCGTTAGTTAGTGGGCAACTCAACGGCCAACTGATACTCCTCGGTTCCATCTACGCCCCGAATGTCAGCCAGACATTCTTTTTAGAAAGCCTTACAAAGATATTAGCTAAACGGAACGGAATCCCCTGGCTCCTTGGAGGGGACTTCAACTCTGTGCTTAGCGTAAATTTAGACAGGTCGTTTCCACCCCTGACCAGAACCACAGCGGCGTCCAATGCACAGGCTCTCACAGATTGGCGAGCTCACTGGGCACTATTAGATATATGGCGCACCATTAACCCCGACACCCAGGTCTACTCATACTACTCAGCGGTGCACAGACTGTACGTACGCCTAGATCGAATAGTGGGATCCCCTGCGTTGCTCCCCCTGGTCCACCGGATAGAATATCTAGACCGGACGCACTCTAACCACAATCCCCAAATACTGCAACTCACCTGGGAACCTGAACGCCCCCCTGCCCCCACGTGGAGACTCCAAACCGCAGCACTAGAAGACCCAGGATTCCGCTCATCACTAGGAACAGCACTCCTTGAATATTTTGAGGTCAATGAAAATAAGGCGGAAGCCGCACTAGTGGAATGGGAAGCCTTTAAAGTCACAACAAGGGAACACTGTATGGGTACAACCTGGAACATACGTAGGCAACTAACCTCTGACCTAAGCAAAATAGAAACGCAACTACTGCGATATGAAACAGAAGGGGAGGGTGGGGGAAGAGATAAGCATCGCCTGGGGACGCTGCGCACAGAACACGCTGAGCTGATAGAACGCCTTCAATGTCACAACTATACTGCACACACGGCCCGCACTTACGTCACTGCCGATCGGGCGGGCCGACGCCTGGCTAATCTGCCAAGAACACGCTCACAAACCAATAGGAGCATTACGAGCTAACACAGGACTCCTAATGCGCACGCAACGCGACATTCACACAGCTATGACAACACTACAGCCAGTTGCATCAATCCCAAAGCCGCTGCAATCCGCACACCCTAGCAGCCTTCCTAGACCGAATGCAACTACCCGAGACGACGCCGGCGCATAATGAGATACTAAACGAACCGATCTCACTAGAGGAGATCAAGGAGGCAATATCATCCCTGGCCACGGGGAAGACTCCGGGACCTGACGGGCTCCCAGCGGAATATTACAAGGCGTATCAGGTATCACTAGTGCCACGGCTGCACATCCTCTATGCAACCGCTGTAGAAGCGGGACAGCTCCCTCCTTCACTGAGCGAGGCACACTTTTTATTTTTTTATTTTTTCGAAAACCTTTATTGAACAAAGTTGCACAGCAAGGTTACAAGATTGCACCATATCAAGGCATTATATAGAGGCATACAGTAAATAGCAGCAAAGGTTACCTCGAACACATAACACATGAAATCGGTACAGAGGAGATATGTCGTGGGAGCACCAGGGTAGTAGAGTGAACCTCGGGAAGAGGCACCTCGAGTAGGGGAGAGGGACTAATGGAGCAGAAGGGAGTGTGAGCGGGAAGTAAGCCACTCATTGACCATCACCGGCGGCCGCCGCGGTCGGAGCGCCGGCGGGGAAGGTCGCAGGGCGCTGAGAGTTGCGGCTTGAGAGGTAAGACTCAAGTGGACCCCATATGTCAATTGGGCGGGATTTGGCTGACATTAGGTCCCAGAATTCGGACAGGAGTGTCTGACAACGCGAAGCATCCTCGAGCCAAACGGCGACCTTGGGTGCAAGCCTGCGACCCCAGCACATGGAGACCCTACGCCGCGCGGGGACAAGAAGTATTGCAGTCAAGCGGCGGGAGGCATCTGGGCAAAATGTAACGAAGCCTAAGAGGCAGAGCAGAGGATCAGGCTGGACCAGTGACGAGGTGATCTCAGAAATAGCGGTGCAGACCTCGCGCCAATATGTGGAGATCTGAGGCCAGGCGAGGTGGGAAAAGTCTGCCGCAGGAGCAGAGCAGCGCTGACATCTATCATTGAGGATAAGTCCCATCTTGTGCAACTGGGCTGGAGTCCGGTAGAGCCTATGCAAATACTTAAAGTGGATAAGGCGCAGACGGTAGTTTGGGGATAGGTGCTGAATCTGATTGCAACAATAGAGCCAGTCAACTTGAGAGGTTTTGACATCCAGGTCCTCGCCACACGCGCCTGGTCAGTGGAGATGGAAGATGCTGCCAGTGTGAGGGCGTAAATTTTAGTGACTAGTTTCCGGGGGGACGGAGACGTGTAAAGGAAGTCAAGAGTGGCCATCGAGGGAGGGGGCTGGGGGAACGAGGAATGAAGCTCCCTGCAGATAGCCCTGAGTTGATAGTAAAGCAGAGTGTCCATGGGGCTGGAGTCGGCCGCGAGAGAGAAGAATGTGTCCCCAGGGTAGAGGTCCGACACTGTGGAAAGCACCAAGCGGGTAGCATTTTTAACCATCCCGGAAGTCTGGAGGGGAGGGAAAGCCGGATGATGAGCAATCGGCATGGTATTCGCGGAGAGCATATCGGACCCGGAGAGTTTACGGAGCCCATCCTAGGCTCAGTGCAAGGTCTCCACCGTATCGATCTCGGTGCGTGGGAGTTTCGCAGGGGCGAACAAGGCGGTCGTGAGCGGCCACGGGGCAGCAAGGTCGGCCTCCACCGCGACATGCGGCTGAAAAGGAGTGGGGTGGAGCCAAAAATGAAGAAAACTGGCCTGGGCGCTAAGGGCATAGAGTTTAAGATCGGGGGCCCCAAGACCGCCATGTGACATCGGGAGGGTGAGAATATTATAAGCAATTCTGGGCTGTCGACCGGCCCAAACCAAAGTAATGAGTAATGAGCAATGAGCGGACTTTGCGAAAAAAGTGGGCAGTGAGGGGGATGGGAATATTGACGAATAAATGTAAAAACTTTGGGAGCACCACCATCTTGGCGATGGCTATGCGACCGGCCAGAGACAAAGGCAACTGGTGCCAGAGGGGAATCTTGGACTCAAACCAGTCCACAGAGCGTCCAAAGTTAGCTCTCCAAAGTTCGTCCACGTCCCTACTCAGCCAGATGTCTAAGTATCTAGTGGGCCCCGATGCCCACACGAAGGGGTAATCAGGAGTGAAAGGCACCGTGGCATCAGTGAGGGGGAAAAGCATGTACTTATTCCAGTTAACCTGGATGCCGGAGTAGCCCCAAACCGTATCACCTCACGAACCAGTGGGCTGAGGTTCTCCTGAGGATTGCGGACATAAAGGGTAACGTCGTCCGCGTACATGGAGACTACAAGAGCGCGAGCCGCAAAGCCGAGGCCTCTCTGGGTGTGGTGCTGTCGAAGTCTAGCTGCAAGGGGTTCCATTGCGATGGCAAAAAGCATGGGTGACAGCGGGCACCCCTGTCTGGTGCCCCGCTCGATAGAGATGGGCTCAGATATTTGACCGTTAATCCAGAGGCGGGCTGTGGGAAGGGTATAGAGAAGTAATATTTTACGTGTGAAGACCGGGCTGAAGCCCAAGCGAGGGAGAAGATAGAAGATAAAGGGCCACTCTAAGGTATCGAAGGCTTTGGTGGTGTCCAGCAGGGCGGCCACTGCCGGGAGCGCAGGGCTAATTTGATGGAGGACGGAGAAGATGGTCCGGAGGTTGTGAGAGGTCGCGCGGCCGGGAATGAATCCGGACTGGTCCGGGCGGGCAATGAGCGGCATGAGGGGAAGAAGGCGGGAGGCGAGTAGCTTGGCGAAGATTTTGTTGTCCGTATTAATTAGTGACAGGGGGCGATAGGAGTCGCGCAGCTCTGGGGGTTTGTCCGGCTTTAGGAGTAGAGTGAGTAAAGCCTCGCGGAGCAAGGGGGGAAACTGACAGTTCTCAAAGGATTCGTTGTACATTGCAGCTAAGTGCGGGACCAGAAGTGGCGCGAAGGACTTATAGAAGGAGACTGGCAGGCCGTCCGAGCCAGGGGCCTTATCACCTGGCATGCCATTAATCGCAGCAAGGATTTCTTCTTTGGAGAAGGGCTCATCGAGGAATTCCCGGTGAGGGTTGCCAAGCCAGAGGAGCTGAAGGGTGTCAAAGTATTGATCAAGAACCTCACGCGGGGCACAGACCGAGCCGTGTAAAGTTGTGTGTAAAATGCAGTGAATCGCGCTTTGATTTCCTCAGGGGAGGTGGTTCTGTCAGGGCCTCCATCCTGAAGGGCGGTTATATAGGACGCAGTGCGAGGCGGGCGGAGGAGATTGGCGAGGGTCTTACCAGGGCAGTCGCCCTCTCCAAAGCGGCGCGCCCGCGCCTCCCCGCCGAGAAACGCAAGCTCTCTGTTGGCCTCGTCAGCTAAGTCGGTGAGCTTCCCCCGGATCTGAGCCAGCGTGTCAGGGTTGGGGTCCCGCGAGTGGGAAGAGTCCAGAGCCTTAATCTCCATTTCTAATGTATCAAGAGTGCTGCGGATAGAGCGTAGGACACCGGACTGTTTGGAAATACATTCCCCACGGATAACGGCCTTAAAACCCTCCCAGAGCGTGGAGGGGGAGTCGACAGAGCCTTCGTTAAGCTCAAAATAATTAATGCTTGCGGTTTGTATCTCGTCGCAGAAGCCCGAGTCGCGTAGCACGTTAGGGGGGAGCCGCCAGGAGAACGCGCGACAAGGGGAGTGCAGGAGGTGCAGACAGAGGCGGACAGGAGCATGATCTGAGAGGGTGCGCGCCATGCGTTTCCAACAGAGGTGAGCCAGCAAGGGCGTCCGGGGTGGTGATCCAGAGGTCCAAGCAGGACCAACAGCCGTGGGAGCCAGTTACGCAGGTGCCCTCGCGTGCCTCGGGGCGAGTGTGGCGCCACGCGTCATACAGGGAGTTATCAGTGAGAATGGAGGTCAGTAGTGAAGCTGCGCACGGGTGAGAAGCGGGAGGACCGGAGCGATCTAATGTGGTGGACAGTGTTACATTAAAGTCCCCCCCCCCCAGAGGAGCGCAGCAGGGCCCAGGGACGAGATGTGGTGCCAGACTTGCGCAAAGAAGTCCGGATCGTCATTATTGGGACCATATAGCGCAGCCAGTGTCAATGGCTGGGCCTGAAGGGTACTATGAAGGACCACAAAGCACCCCCCAGGGTCGGTAACTACCTGGGAAGTCTGCCACGGAAGCCCTCTGCGCAGCAGGATTGACACCCCCCGAGAGTAGTTAAAGTAGAAGGAGTGTATTTCGCCCCAATGCCTGGAAAGAAGTCTGGAGGAGGTCGCAGGTAGCAGGTGGGTTTCCTGTAAAAAACAAATGTCTACCCTATGGCGGGTGAGGTGGGCGTGGACCAGGCGTGCCTTGCGGAGGTCGTTAAGACTGCGGACGTTCCAGGTCCAGAATGTGGTGTCGGTCATGGCGTCATGACAAGGAAATTAGTGTCGAGGGAGGCCATAAGTAAGGGTAAAACCTTGTGCAGTCTGGTGGAGCTGTGCCGTAGGGAGCAAAGCAAGAAGCACCGTGCAATCACATTGGAAGCGCAACAGAACAACAAAGTCAAAATCACAACAAAAGCCTTGTATGGAGGCGACAGCCCCAAAAGCACAAAACCCCCAGTAAAGCAAATAACACCAAATGTGCAATGAGGACACAGTGCAGTGAACCAGGGGAGTGCAATAGAACGACCTGTGCAATTGGAATGACATGTCATGAAGGGACCAGGAGAAAAAACATACATCAAAGCAAACAATAGGGCCTCAGAGGGAGGCGACAAACCCCAAGAACCCCCCTCCCCACCACCCACACCAACCCCCCAATCAGGCTGAAATACCACACATACCCACCCCGGGGACCCACAACTGGGACAGGAAAAGTCTATATCCAAGGAGGGAATCATCCCGAGGAGGCATGGCGTCGCTCAGCATACACCCCTGCCAAGGAGGCAGGGTGGCCAAGCCATGGGTCGTAGCAGACAGCAGAAGAGATGACACCAGATCAGGGGCACCAAGCCCAACGCATAGTTACGGTATGAAGTGCCCTGCGGAGAAAGAAATACAAAGTGGGCCAAATCGGAACAGGTAACTGAGCAACATGAAGAAAAGCCCGGGAAAGAGTCGAGAGAGCACTACAATTCAGTCATTGTCGCTTAAGTTGCCGTCGACGGTGGCTTGAGAGTGAGCAGGAGAGGATCGATGTGACCGGTCTAGTTTCTTTACAAAGGCCAAAGCATCTTTGGGATCCGGGAAGATGAGCATCTTAGAGCCTTGCCTGACTCGCAGTTTAGCGGGATATGCCAAGGAGTACGAGACTTCATGCTTTTGGAGGATCCGTTTCGCAGGGAGGAAGTCACGGCGAGCAGCCTGCACCGCCATAGTGTAGTCGGGGTAGAACGACAAGGAGTTGCCCTGATGACGAATCTCGCCCCTCTCCCTGGCCGCTCAAAGAATGGCATCGCGGTTCCTGAAGTTCAGGATTTTGGCAATGATAGGGTGAGCCGGCAGGCCAGGGCCGGGACGAGGACCGAGGGAGCGGTGGGCCCGCTCGACGATGAAGACCGAGGATAGGACATCACCAAAAAGCTCGCGGATGAGCTGTTCTACAAAGTCCTCCATTCGCGAGATATTGGTGGATTCAGGCACACCCGTGATGCGAACGTTACTCCTATGGGAACGCGCCTCCAAATCCTCATTTTTGTTTCGAATCAGCTCAAGTACCTTATCCATCTGAAGTAGCTTTTGGCGATCCTGAGTGGCGGCATCCTCAGCACCAGAGACCCTCGTTCAACATGCAGCAGGCGAGCGTCATGAGAGTCCACACGGGCCTTGACCGTGTCCAGACGGGACGACAGCTGTTCGAGCTGGGCCGCAATGCCTGTGACAGTGGATTTGACTTCCAACATGATGGACTTCAGATCGTCCTCCCGCGTTGTGGCCATCTCTGTTTGGGCGGCAGGGTCACCCCCATCAGTGACCGCACCATCCTGGCGCGTTTGCCGGCACAGGTCGAAGGCAATCTTCGGTTGCTTAGGGTCAGTCTTCCCCATGGCCGGGCAGAGGCAGGTGAGAGAAGCAGCCAGGCAGCGGGAGGAAGGCTGCAGCTAGGGGGCAAGGTGGCAGCGCCCTTAGATGTGCGAGATGCGTCACAGGTGAGAATAGGTGAAACGGGCAGTCAGGGCGGGGAGGCAATGGTGCAGGCACTCAGTGAGCAGGCGATGGCAGGCCAGATGCGAGGTGTGGCGAGAAAGCCGCAGGTGTCCCCCCTCACGAAGGCGGGTTGCAACAGGCGCCCGTCAGGCCCACGGGTCCCGCAAAGGAATGGCGAGGAATGGGACGTGGTAGGGCCACCGGACTGGCGAGGTGGTGCAAGGAGTCCATAGAGCCGGGCACTGCCTGGTGAGGAGTGGTCGCAGCGATGCCAGCCCCGGCCGCAGGTGCCGCAGAAAATGGCGAAGCCGCGGGGACGATAGCAGCGGGGAGACAAGGGGGCGTGCAGCCTCCAGCGCAGGGCCAGTGCAATGAGGCCAGCAGGGGGAGGTACTATTGGGATGCCCCAGCAGCAATGATGAAAGATGAGGCCCCGCGGTATGGCGCACACGCCCCCAAACCCCGCCGCGGAAGCCCCCACAGCAGCGGTGCCCACCGGGACAGCGGGAGACAAGCATCAGACAGGCCCCCAGTGGGCCGCCACGGGTGCAGGATCGTAAGATGCAGGTGGCCGCCGAGGCCGCGTTCAGGTTGCAAGGGGCTGAGGCGCTTCCAAGGACAGTCCCCAGCCGGTGCCGAGCCCAGCAGGAAGGTCGAGGCGGGCGTCAGGCGTGGCCGCTGGCGCCAACAGACGCAGGGTGCGTGGCGGCAAGTGCAGGGCCCAGGACCGGGCACAAAGCGGGAAGGTGGCAGTGGAGAGCAGGGCGCCAGGCGGTGTCGGTGGGCGGGCAGCCGAGAGGCCAGAGTCGGACGGCAGCTGAAAGGACCCCAGCAGCGGAGCACCACGGGGAGCCGGGGGGCCGCACCCAAGGAGGACAACAGGTAGCAGGGAGTGCGCCGCCCACGTCGTCAGGCCCGGTGGAGGGAGGCCGTCACGACGAGCGCCAGTAGCCGGGAAATGGGGCCCGCGCAATGAGAAGGCCAGGGCCGGACGGTGCGGCTCACGCGCTCCCGATCCCGCCACAAGACGCCCCCCGTAGCGGCAACACTCACCGGCTCCGACGGTCGAGTGGTGGAGGCAGTGCACAGGTCGAAGCTCTGGTCACGGGAGGCCGCCAGCGAGGGGCACCAGGAAGGCCAGGCCACGCCGGCAGAGGGGCTCCGATCCGAGGCCCAGGCCCAGCAGCAGAACTCGGCTCAGTGGCGTCGCAGGAGGCCAAAAGTTGGATCAGGCAGTACCCCGAGACGAGGTAAGTCAGGATGGCATGGCGTCAGGTGGCGGCGATGGGAAAGTCTGCAGGATTACTGGTGGATTATCGGCTTGGCCGACAGAGCCCACTTAGAGTGCGGCCATCTTGCAGCCGGCTAAGCCACGCCTCCCCACACTGCGCGAGGCACACTTGATATCACTGCCCAAACCCGACAGGGACCCAACGGACATGGGCTCCTATCGGCCCATCGCACTACTCAACACTGATTATAAATTGTTGGCAAAAGTCTTGGCGGACAGGCTAGCGCAGGTGGTTCCCACCCTGGTCCATACAGACCAAAACGGCTTTGTGCCATCCCGAAACACCTCACTCAACCTGTGCCGCTTCTTTCGAATTGCAGCATATCACGTGCACATGGCCGAGAGCAGGCTGCCTCATACTTGATCTTGAGAAAGCCTTTGACACTCTCGAATGGAACTATATGTTTGCAACTCTTGAAAAGTACAAGCTAGGCCCCGCCTTCCTGAAGCTGACCCGCCTGCTTTACACAAATCCAGTGGTAAGGGTGAAGACGGGACAAACGTATCGGATATAGTCCCAGTGCAACGAGGGACGAGACCGGGCTGCCCATTGTCCCCCCTCCTCTTCACGCTTGCGATGGAGCCACTTGCGGAGTCAATAAGGACGCAACTGCACGATGGCATCCCGTTAATGGCACATACAAAGTGTCATTATACGCCGATGACCTACTGGTCTATCTCAGGGACATCAATAACGTGCCGGAACGACTGGCCCAAATCCTTCGAGAATTTGCAGCCATATCAGGACTGAAAGTGAACGTCGGCAAATCTAAACTATATGCCTTCGGCGAAGGAAACCACAACCCAGGTCTTGTGCTCAATGGCGAAAGGGTGCAGTGGAGTGCAGACACATTCCTCTACCTAGGTATACGAATATATCGCCAACCGCTGGATCTGTTTGACGGTAACCTAGGCAGGACACTAACGGCCATCAGGTCCCAGATGAAATTCTGGAGCACACTCCCACTTGCAGTTACAGGCAGAGTGGCACTGGTAAAAATGGTGGCCCTGCCGAGGTTCTTGTACTACTTCGCCAATTTGCCTATCTACATACCCACCTCCTTCTTCGCCACTCTAGAGAAGATGGGCAGAGACTTCATATGGGGCCCCAGTCGGTACAGGGTGGCGGTAAAGAAATTATACTTACCCACGGACCAGGGGGGCCTGGCAGCACCCTGTTTTGAACATTACTACCTGGCAGCCCAACTTCAGTGGGTCGCCAGATGACTGGCAGATCGCCAACGTGACAATACGTAGACCACACGCCCGCCGTACACGCTATCCCAGATGCTCAAGCTTTTCCATCTTGGTGCGCGGACTCGACCACCAGAGCCCCTGATTGTGAACCTGGCATACAGATGCTACCAAAGGAGCCTCTACATAACCCGAAGCACAACGCCCTACGCCCCCGCACTTCCCTTAGAAGGTGCCCCTAGGAGCCAGGCAGTACTCACAACCGCTGAGTTACAACACTGGCACGACGCGGGAATTCAGACCTTAGGAGACCTATATCGCGACGGCTCGCTTGTTGCCTATGTGACACTGATAGCAGACGAGGGGCTCCCTGCAGGGCAATTCCTCCTACATCGATCATTGCTAGCTACGCTCATGGTGAAATGGGGCGACCTTACCACCGAGCCACAAACGCACCTCACTATACAATACTTGCATGTCATGGGACAGGGTAGGCACCTTACGCGGTGGTTTGCAGCTTTGCTGAGACAGCACGCAGCGATAAGGCTAGACCCCCTTAGGCACAAGTGGGAACACGATCTGGGCCGGCAATTCTCAGACAGAGAATGGGCGCAAGTGCTGGCCAGTCCAGTACAGATCGCCAGGAATATGAGATTCAGACAAATACAGTATTACATTACACAGAGAGCGTATTTCACGCCTGCTAATATCAACAGATATTTCCACCGTGCCGAGTCCGCCTGTCCTAGATGTGCCACCCTAGATGCCGACCTTGTACACATGCTCTGGAATTGCACCAGCCTCAGCGCATGTTGGCGGGAGGTGGCAGACGCACTTCATAACTGCACTGAGAGAGACATACCCTTTGACTGGCCGACGTACCTACTACACAAATTCCGTAGAACACGAAACACTATGGTAACCTCCAAGTTCCTAGACTTGGGCATAGTGCCGGCCAAAAGGCTCATCACGAAAAAGTGGAAGGCACCCGACCCTCCACGCATACAGGCATGGAGACACTCACACGGGCCAGAGCAGAAGGCATAGCGATCCGCCGTGAAGAAACCATGGGCCTCAGGAAAATACCTATATCCGCAAACTGGGATGCAATCCTGACAGCGCTACACCAGAGCGCAGATCCACCAGATCAGACCCCACAGGCGTCTGACCCGGTTGAGTGACACTGCGCACGCGACCTGTACCTCCAAGCTACCCAAAGGCGCTAGATCTGTCACCACCAGCTATTCACCGATGCTCCAGTGCGTGCGCTTACCAGGGGCCAGTCTGCAGGGCAACAGGTGTAGGCGCCGCACACGCACACACACACACACGCACGCACAAGCAGACATATGGGGACGCTCCAACTCAGCTCCAAGTTTTATGTCCTACCCCCCAGTTATTAAATGCACTGCTCACTGTGGTCACCTAAGCAGTACTGGTCCTAATATGTAACTCATCACATGATAAATATGAAGACAATCTAGTGGTTTCGGACATGCACTGTGGGACTGGACAGGTGCAACTCATGAGCGCTACCACGCAACCATGCCTACTGTATAAACAATTGTGATGTTGTAATTGGCACTAATGTATGATGTAACAAGGTCGATGCCACTGAAAGTTAAAGTATGATGCGCTAATTGTTGATATTACAAATGGAAAAATCAATAAAAATATATTTAAATAAATAAATAAAAGGCTAAACCCTGCATTATAAGCACACCGAGGACATAAAGTCACAATCCAAGCAATAATGTTAAGCAAAAGTATTGACCAATCTCTTTATAGTAACATATACAAAGTCTGGAATTGGCACATTCTTCTGCATTGCAGTTATGACAGCCTTGCCTCGGGATTGAGCACTCAATCCACCTGGAAGAATTTGGTTGGCTTTTTCTTTTAATAAGCTGTAATGCAAGAAACTGTCACCCGATTGCTTGAAAGAGTACCACGTATGTACAGCACCAAAATTTACAAATAGCTGTATCTACCCTAGCTATACTTTTAGTCATTTCTAAATAACACATCCATGTTGCGTAATAACTGGAACCATAGGGTTTGAAAAAAAATTATCAGAAGAGGGTTACTACTGTTGACATGATCTCATTAGTAAATGTAAGATAACGCGCCTACAGAGGATTGGAGATGTGTTAATCTTAAAAACATCTAAGGCAATGTGTCCCAACAGACAACAGTTCAACAGCATATAAATCAGCATAGCCAGTTTAATAAACCGCGTCAAAAAGGCCCAAGTGCAGTAAAGTTTAGAAACCACAAAGATTTTTTAAATAATTAAAGTGCAAAACAGAAGATAAAAATAATAGTTGGTCAAAAATGCATGGCGAATAAATATAAGGGAAGCATAAGGCTCGATAATATGAAGCAAATGTCTGATATTGTCAATTCTCGGAGCAAAAATATTCTAAGTTCTAAGCAAGAAACAGACTAACAAGGGTTTGCTTCCTAAGCGGGGGCAAACCAGACTCTAGGTCACCTCCAAATCCAAGGCTTTTTATAACTGTATACACAGCAAAACTCATTGTCAGCACAGAATGATCGAATCACAGCATAAAATGACAAATCAGAACACAAAATGTAATACTGCACCATCTAACACTTTCCTAACACCCATCTCCTAAATGAATATTAATATAACCCCTTATGACCCAATGTCATTGGATGTGACAGTACAAATTTTGCTACATACAAAACAATGATAGTCTCATATTATAAAAAAACCTACAGTAGCACAGGCAGGAAGAGACTTGAATATAGTAAAAAGACTTCCTACAGACTTTTGCGAGAACAGCAAGTCAAAACTAAGCATTTCCTATTGACTATTTTGTAACATGAGAAGACAAAAGAAATTAAATCACATCCTGGTTGCCTTAGAATTCAAGATGGAGGTTAGGCCTAGTTCGGGCCTAGTTGTCAAATACAGGAGAAATACAGATTTTGCAAGGCGCAGTGGTTTCATTTTGGTACAAAAATGTTCATAAAAATAGGCATACATTTTTAATAAATCAAAACCTCTTTCATACTACAGTTAATGTATAACTCGGTAATTACTTTAGGTAAAACATTATTACAAAGTAAGGCTTTTTGCTGCATTAAGCTTGATGCTCCCTCACACTTCTGGCTGACTCGAGGCCTCAAGAAAAGCAATTTTCCGTGAGAGATACGGCAGAGCAATTGTGTACATTGGTTTACGGGGTCGGGCATCAATTAAGAAAGCTATATTCAATTCATATGAATAATAGAATTTCTTGACTGGGGAGAACTAAATTTAGACCCTCTAGGAGATCCTTAATCACCGAGATTATGAAAAAAAGACGAATGAGGAAGATTTATGGTGCGCAGTAACAACAGTCAAATGGACCTTAAAGGAAGAAATGGAAGCCTATAACCCAGCTCAAAAAAATAAGATAGTACTATTTGTTCTCAGGTCTGCCTTCATGTTGAGACACAACCATCAGAAAACAAGGACTTTGAAGAAGGATATTTAGCAGTGAATAACCAGATTTAAAATCTGGCATTCAAGCTAATGGCTCTCAATCAGAGCAACACAAAACAAAGATATTTCTCAGAAATTAAGGCCCAGGGAAGTTGGAGGCATAAACAAGGCATTTATAATTTCCTTCAGCAAACAGATGAACATACCACCACTTCCAATAGCAGAAGGTTCCAGACTGAACAATCATTTAAATCCCACAGTGTTGAAGAAGATGTTAGCCTAGTATATTTACCTTTGCATTTTAAATGCTAAACTGTTCTTACCAGAATCCAGCATCAAATGGCTTGAGCTTCTTAGGAGTGGATACTGAATCTCATTACTCGATGAAATAGTGTGGTCTGTTTGTAAAAGGATTAAACTCTACTGGATAGCCAGTAGAAAAGATTATAAGGCAAGAGGGACTGCTCTCAACTTCAATTTATTGTTGCAGCATTTATTTTCCCTCAAAGATGCTGTGGGCTTCACAGCTTTCCAGGAAAGAACACATAATTATGGTTTGATTCGTTTGAGGATATTGAATAGGACCACCCTTGAGCACATCCTTATGTGGACATGTCGGGAACTATATCCCAGGAGATAATCTGGATTCAGTCATCCAAGTACCGACAATTCTGACATATACCACTGATCTTCAAGACATTCTTGAAGTGACCGGAAGTGCTATATACACAGCATAGAACCCAGACCAGACATGCACAAGTGTGGAGAGGTGTGGTGCAGCGGCCAGGGCAGCTGACTTCGGAGCACAGGGTTCACGGTTCAATCCCCGGCTCCGGCGGCAGCTCAGCTCAGCACCATGTGACTCTGGGCAATAGCTCACTTAATTTCCACTCCGGCCCCCAGCGCCTTGAGACCCGTAAGGGTGAGTAGCTGCGCTATATAAAAACGGACTTACATTTTTTACACAAGTAAAAGCAGTGATGCAAGATGTAGCAGAGAGCACTTCTGATGGATGGCTACAGACATCTCTAGCAAACAAATCACAATGCCAAGTATGAATAAATAAAGATCTCCCTGCATGAAAGGAAAGCTGCTACCATGGCAAAGAACTTTGAGACGCTCTGGGATCTGGCTTCAGACTGAAGTGAAGGAGTTTGCATTGGCAGAGCTGCCTGTAATGCAGAAAACCTTGAGGCTTTGATCAGACGTCAACCGGTTTTGTAGCACTGGATTTGGTGCAAACCAGAGAAAACTTTTAATAGAGTGGTTCTTCATGACTGCTTCTCACTGGACCATGCTATGTATGCCCCTTGGTTAAGTTCTATTTAGCAAAAAAAAAAAAAACTTTCATTTGCTTGGGTAAACCTGAACTATTGGAAGAGCTCGAATCCAATATGACTCTCACCAAAGGTGAGACCTTAGGCAAGACCTTATTTCTCAAATTTTGTGAGGAGCATAGGGCTATGAGGGAGGGTTATAACCCCACGACTAGAGAAAATTTGTTGTTGTTAACCAAAGAGGAGAAGTAACTGTATTTGGAAACAGTGATGAGCTTGCAACAGATTTATGTTGATATGTTTCCTGATTAACATTGTCCATATTTTGTTTGCTTTCCAGAATAGGGGTGCGTAGTCTATGGATCCTGTCCGATGTCCAAGTGATGGCTGTTCAGTCCAGTGTATGCTCCATTTTGTGTTTTTTTTGTAAATATTACAAGGAGCCAAGAGTGCGGTATTTGCTTTTAAAGCATAACTTTAGACAGTGAAGACTAGCTCTTTTATTTCTACAACGATTGCACTTGGTGGATATTTCCTTACATGTAGTGCATTTTTTACAGCAGTCAATAAAGATAAGGAAAATGCTACAGCTGATGCAGTATAAACACTAAATTCTATATCTAGTACAGTACATAGATTTTCGGCAGGTTTTAAATGTATTAAAGGTATTAAACAAAATTAGATTAATGTAATGTATTTTAATAATGTTTTTATTATGATTATCAAATGTATCTTTTTTGGTTTATGTAAAACTGAATAAAGACTGATTTGATTGATTGAATATGGCAGCATGCCCAAGGTACACATCTATTCTCTCTCTTGAAGTTGTGGAAAATATATTCTGGTACCAACATCCTGAATTGCTTTCTTTTGGCCAGTCTCTTGTCCTTTAATGGCCGAAGATGTTATAACATGCCTATTTGGGTCTTTACAATACAGCAGCGAGTTCATTTGATGCTCTGTAACCAGCTCAATCAAACATATTGCGCTTGTTCAGCTGTACCAACTAAGAAGAGTTTGAGCCCTTGGGTGGAATCTGGGGAGAGGGGACCTAAAATCCAATTTGTATCTATTTTTCAGACTATCCAGCAAATACATGTCCTTTGTTCTACTCGGTCAAATGGGGAGATGACTGGAGGTACTCCATCCCACTGGGGTTGCTGGATGGTTAAGGCAGAATGATGGAGTCATTAGAGGTTAGCTGTAGAGGCTGAAAGCTGCTGGTTCTTGTCTGTGCCATGGTATATTTTCTGGCATTGCAAAGAAAGATTGGTTGAGCTGTATTTTCAGTAAGAATAAGTTACTTGACTTGCTCCCACCTATTTCCACTGACAATGCTTGTGCTTTGGGCTATAGCATTTTGCCAGCTCCACGGTGGTTCCTATAACCAAATCTCAGGATTGCTTTGATGCTAAAGATAACTCTTCTCTAAGCATCACTGAGTCTGTGTAGATACCTACACCGATTATCAGAGTGGCTGATGAAGTTAAAAGTTTGGGGATGAGAAGAGCGGAGGGGACCTGAACAAATTAAAGCAACAAGGGTTCTGGTTCTCTTTTCCTCTCGTCTCATGAATTATTGAGCACTACTTTAATCACCTGGTTGCGTCTTGTGTCCTCCTTAGAAGGGGAGGCTCGAATGCTTTCTAGTTCCATTGATTCACAACCAAACTCAGAAGATGGCATAACCACAACTCTGGAATCTTACATTTTACAGTTTTTTTCTTGGCCTTTTTGTGACCACCTCTTTGTTCCATTAAGAAGATGGTCTTATAGTATAGTTAGAATTATTCAAATTGTGTGGTTTGTTGTTTGAGGATCGATTTGAGTCGGAACTTTGAGCGCCTCTTTCAATCAGGTAAAGAGTATTTCTCTTCCAGCCTGGAAGATTCAGCTATTAGTCTATTCAAGTGTGAGAGATAAGTCACCAAATATTTACTACCTTGGCTCAGTTATAGTAATTCATAGGGGGGCGTGGTCTGGCCGCGCGACATGATGACCGCTTGAATCCGGAGCTCTGTGTCGTGAGGAGCCCCGGATGGCAGCGAGTACTTTTTGCGGACCAGATACCAGCCGAAAATCGGCTGTCTGAATTGCGGAGCACTCGAGGCTCGAGATGTAACGATTTTTATGGCGGAGGGTGATTCCGGTCACAGATTGTCACCGAGTGCTGAAGGAGCTCGCATGACAGACTGAGAGCCTCTGTGAAACGCGGGAACAACGCTCATGAAGAGACTTGTAGGTTCAAGTTATTCCGGCCGGTCTTGGCTCTTCTAATAATCCTGAGGTGAATTCTTTCCTCTATCAACGGCGAGACGTCGTGCTGTTGTGGTAGCATTCCTTACTTCAGACAGGTTTGTCTTGATTTGTGTTCCTCTCAGCTCTGTGGAGAATATACACATTGCCGCCTACATTGTTGCAAATAGTCCGGACTGCTCCGGAGCGATGCCTCTGCCTGTCCTTTTGCTATTTTATCAGCACAATAGTGTGTTGAGTTCTTAATTCTGCCTTGGCAGGATGTGTGGGACCCACACTGTGATGTTATTTTACTGAACAATTTCCAGTAAATTATAGCTATTGATTTGCTATGCTGGAGAACAGGAGGTGGCCTACCTAATATAGAAAACTGTGTTCTGCTTCATATGAATATTTTTACTTAACTACTGTGTTATACTACAAAACTATATGCAGTAATGATTTTATATTATTAAGCGCATACATTGAAGGAGACCTGCCTGCCCTCAGAGATTAATCCTGTTCAACTACAGATAATTATTGAATCTACACTGCGCTGATCCTGACTCAATATAGTTACTGAGATTAATAACTACCAGTTGGGCTTGTTGGGCTGCCCCGGGCTATTTTTGGGCTAGTTGGGCTAGGGTTGGGCTGGTTTTGGGCTGGGGGCACTACATAGCCGGCCATCTTAGGTCACTGGCCACCATTTCGGTGGAAGTGACACGACAGCCGGCTGGGAGGGTTTAGTAGTGGGGAGCTGTTTTGTCTGTGGTCTAGTGTGTAGGTGTCTGGCGTTGCGGCATTTGGTGCGGTGCGATGGCGGCCCATAGCCAGGATCCCCAGGTGTTGGAGGCGCTCCGCCTTTTGGAGGACGCGGGCCGCACGGATATGCTGCGGCCCGGCGTCAAGGTAAGGTCACCCAGGAGGGCGGCGAGCGGGGTCGCAGCGGCTGTGCTGGCGTGCGAGCCGCCGCGAGCTCGCAAACGTTTAAGTGTGGAGGCAGGGGGGCGCGGCCGCACAGCTAACGCGGCCGCGCCGAGGAAGCGCACATGTGGCGGGGCGCGGCCCGTGCTGCAATTCCGGGAGGGGGCCGGGGGGGCCGCAAAGGCCAGGCCCAAAAGGGAGCAAGGGAAGAAGGGGGCGGTGGGGGCTCCCTTGATGATAGAGGCCACAGGCACGGATCGGGCGAACAAGGGGGCTGTCCCCTCGGAGCCGGGCAGTGGGCGGGCCTCCCCGCTTTTGTTTGAAAGTGGGGGGGGAGAGTGAGGAGGCAGGGGGGCCTGCGGGAAGCCAGGGGCGGAGGAAGGGACCGGTTGGGGGGGGCGGGGGTTTCAGGCGATGGGGCCTATGGGGCCATGGTTAGGGGTGGGGGGGCAGGGGGCCTAGCAGGTAGCAAGGGGGAGGCCCGGGGGGTGCGGGAGGCACACAACTGGTCAAGGGTGGGGGAGGTCGGGGGGGGGGGGTTGACGGGCCTGGCAGGCAGAGAGGGTCCGCGATGGGGGCCAATGCCGTCCCTCGCGTTGGGGGGCTGGCTGGATAGGGTGCCAGAGGGCCTGCGCCACCGGTGGTTGGAAACAGCGGGTTGGGGGAGGCTTTTGGAGTCGAGGGGCGAGGAGTGAGGGGGCCGGGAAGGGGGCTGGGGTGGGCAGCTCAGGGCGTCGGGTGGTTGAGGAGTTGGAGTGGAGCGATGGGGAAGGGGGCTTTCCCAGGGGAGGGAGCATGGGGTGCCCGGGGCGGGTGAGCTGGGGCCGGGGCCTGGGGGTCTGCCCCATCGTGGCGGGGGGCCATTCATCCAGTACGTCGGGTGCAGGACAGGGATGGGGGGTTTCACGGGGGGAGGGCTCGGGGATTGGAGGTTTAGAGGGCAGGACTAACCCCGGCATGTCGGACTCCACTTCTTTTTGGCAGGAAAGGACGGCGAGGTGTTCGGGAGAGTTGCGTGCGGCTCCAACCCACCGAGAGGATGGGCCAGCTCTGCCTCATGCGGGCGGTCGCGCTCCCACGAGGGACCTGCCGGCAGGGGCATACAGGAGGCGGGGCGAGCGGTCCCCGGTAGCTCAACCCCGATGGGTCAATGCGGCCCTAGGGGGACAGGCGCGGGAGGCATATAGCACGGAGCGGGACCCACAGAAACAGCGCGCAGGGCAGCGAGGGAGTGGTGACTGGGGGGAATTGCTCCGCAATTGCAGGGAGAAGGCGGGCTTGAGCAGGCTGGAGCCCACGGAGGGCGGCCCATTGCCAAGCTGGTCAGATAGGGATCGCGCAGGGGTGGAGGGGCCGGAGTCCGAGGTGGACAGCCCAGTTCTATTGGATTACGATGAGGAAAGCATTGAAGAGGGAGAAATTGTGGAGCCTGGGGACCGTCAAGAAGGGGGGGGCTGTAATTAACGATATGCCTAGTCTGTTACAGAGCGGTCCGGTCAGGTGGAACAAAGCGGAGAGCGTGACGGCCCCTTCTGCACGACTGGTTAGGCGGCGGGATCCGGTACGGACGCCGACCTTGATGCCAGGTAAGGCAACGAAAGGGTTGAGTAAAGGGCCGACAGGCGGTGATCCGCAGGCGAGGGTCTCGGTTGGCACCAATGCGCGGGGGGGGGAGAGGGGGAGGTGCGCTTGAGAAAAGGGACGTATGTGAAAGACACGGGGGTGGGGCCGGAGTCGGCGAGTCCAGGGGGAAGGCTCCCACCTCGTCAGGAGAACACGCGGCGGGACCGGCAGGGGGGACGGAAGAGGGAAAGGAGAGCCACGACATCCCCGTGAAAAAGTTGCCATATATGGGGATTACGAAGCCCCTGGGGGCCCACCTTAATTTGGCCACCAAGGAAAAAATCTGGAAGGGCGACTACGTTGACATGCTGAAGCTACTACATAGAGAGCTTATAGCGAAAAAAGGGTCCAAGGAAGAGGAGCTAGAACTGGCCAAGAGGCCGAGGGTGCCCATGAACATTGAAAATTGGTCGGCGGCATTTTTGATTTTCGCCAGCGTATACTGTGAGAAGTACACGGGCAGGGCCGTCGCTTTGTTTAAATACATGGACGTGATCAGGCGAGCACAGGTCACGTACGGGGGTTACGCATGGTCCCATTATGACGAGGAGTTCCGGGTGCGGATGGCCTGGGATCCGGAGGCCAAGTGGGGGGGAAATAGACTCAGACCTTTACCAGCAAACCATGGGAGGGGCCAAGTTCGGGACAACAATATACACAGCAAGCGGGTTACAGCTCGCGCCCCGCCCCTTTCCGACCCGCCCCACCCGCGGGGGGGTGGGATATGCGGGGAACAACGCCGGAAGCGCAGGGGAGCGGGCTGGGATTTTAACAAGGGCACATGCGTTCGACAATATTGCAGGTTTAGGTACGAATGCTCCAAGTGCGCAGGTCGACACCCAGTGGTGCAATGCTGGGGGGCGGGAGGCAGCGGACAGGGGCAGCAGTCCACGCAGGCGGGGCAACAAACGGGGGGTCAGGGGGTAGGGAAGGACAGGGGCATCTGGGCAAAGGCTCCTATTCCAATTAAACAAGAGCGGCTGGAAACATTTTTGGCGTCCTATCCACGGACCAAGGACGCTAGAATGCTGCAACTGGGCTTTTGGGAGGGTTTCCGGCTGGGGTACGAGGGTCCGAGGTCCGCCAGGTGGGCTGAAAATTTGAAATCTGCCAACGCGCACGGAGCGGTGGTACGAGAAAAATTGGGCAAAGAAGTCCGGGAAGGGCGCATGGCGGGGCCCTTTCAAGAGACACCGATTCGGGACCTGATCATCTCACCTATTGGAGTGGTGCCGAAGAAGGAACCCGGACAATACCGGCTGATACAGCACCTGTCATGGCCGGAGGGAGCGTCCGTGAACTTCATAGCGGCCGAGCTTTCGTCAGTGTCCTACTCATCAGTGGACGTGGCGCGGCAGTTGGTAGCGACGGTGGGGGCGGGCGCCCTCATGGCAAAATGCGACATCAAGTCGGCATTTCGACTGCTCCCGGTGCACCCAGAGGATTATCAGCTGTTGGGCATACAGTTTGAAGGGTCCATTTTCGTGGACAAAGCGTTGCCAATGGGGTGTTCCATATCTTGTGCCTTGTTTGAGCGTTTCAGTACCTTTTTGCAGTGGGTTTTTACGTGGCAGACCGGTAAAGAGACGGTGACACACTACCTGGATAACTTTTTCCTGGTGGGACTGCCCGGTTCGGCGGACTGTCAGCAGCAGCTGGCTAGTTTTACCGAGCTCATGGGCTACCTGGGTGTGCCCCTGGCGCCAGAGAAAACACAGGGTCCAGGCACGGTGTTGTCATTTCTTGGTATTGAGCTGGATTCAGTAGCAATGGAAGCCCGTCTGCCGGGGGATAAGAAGGTGCATATGCTGCTCTTGGTGGACAGCCTGCTGGCAAAAAAGAAGGTGACAGTACGGGAAGTACAGGTCCTCCTGGGGCACTTAAATTTCTCTTGCCGGGTGGTGCGGGCGGGGCGAACTTTCTGCAGAAGACTAGGGTTGTCCTTGTCCGGTTTGACGCTACCGCATCATCATATGTGATTGTCGGCGGGCACAAAGGAGGACCTGCGCCTGTGGCGGATGTTTTTGGAGCACTTTAATGGTATCCCAATGGCCGCCTCAGAGGAATGGGAATGGGACGTCACTATCTCCTCAGACGCGGCAGGAGGGTTCGGACTTTACTGGCAAGGGAGGTGGTGCGCCGCGGAATGGCCATTGCACTGGAAGAACGGGGGGAGGAGCATTGCCTTTCTGGAACTGTTTCCACTAGTGGTGGCTGTGACGGTCTGGGCCCGGGATTTGGCGCACAAGAAGGTGATTTTCAAGGTGGACAATATGGCGGTAGTGCAGGTCGTGAACAGGCAGTCAGCCAGGGACACGCAGGTGCTCAAGTTGTTGAGGGTGTTTGTGCTGCGATGTTTGGAACACAATATTTAGTTTCAAGCCAGACATGTGCCGGGGGTGGACAATGACATTGCGGACGCTTGGTCTCGTTCACAGTGGCAGAGGTTCCATGGGCTAGCCACGGAGGCGGACGAATGCAGGACGCCGGTTCCAGAGGGGATGTGGTCGGTAGGAGAGAAAGGGTCATGCAGTTGGTAAGAGGGTCTGTGGCCACATCAACTTGGAGAGCTTACGAGCTGGCTTGGCGGGATTTCCTGGACAGTGGCGCGACGCGGCAGGACAGGCTCTGGGTCAGGGAAGAACAGGTGGTACAATTTATTATGGCTATGATGGACAAAGGATGGTCCAAAGTGACGATAGCGGGAAAACTGTCAGCCATTGCCTTCATGGGAAAATTGTGGTGGGGCTACGCGCCTTCAGCGGGTGAACTGGGTATGCGACTGATGGAAGGCTGGGCACGGGAAAAAGGCAACCGATCACAGCAGAGGAGGCCCATTTCGGCAGGTATTCTAGTTGGCGTGACGCGGATTTTGCAGCAGATCTGCCGCAACCAGGAAGAAACGGTTTTGTTTTCCACGTTAATGTCGTGGATGTATTTCGGGGCCTTTCGGGTTTCCGAGCTCCTGGGTGCAAGGGGGGTGCGGGGGGTCCAGTGGGGGGAGGTGGATTTGCGGGAAAAGGAAGTGGCTGTACTACTGGGGCGCTCGAAGACAGACCAACGGGGAGCAGGGAAGTGGGTGGTCATGGGTCCTGTAGTGGAGCAGGAGGTATGCCCCGCGGCATGGGGGAGGATATTAGCCACGAGGGGGGCCTTTGGTGTGGGGGAGGTTTTCCGCCGGGAGGAGGGGGGCAGGGTGACGGCGCCTCAACTACTTTGGGTATTGAGGCGCGCCCTCCTAGGACTAGGTGAGAACCCGGGACAGTTTGGGACACATTCCTTTCGCATAGGTGCGGCAACGGATGCAGCAAGGCAGGGGTGGGGGAGGGAAGAACTTATGCGTTTGGGGCAATGGAAATCAGATTGTTTTAAAACATACATCAGGCTGCGGGGCCCCGGGGAGGGAGAGGCATGATTTTCCTCCACTTTTTCTCATATATGTGTCTTTTCAGGTGCAGTGGCGGGGCCTGCGGCGGCGGAATTGCCCATCCTCCTCGTAGGACATTCTTTTGTGAAAAGGGCGGAGCATTACGAATGGGGAAAACAGAACAGTGTGAACCTAGGGTTGGATCCTGGGTTGTTTAGGTGTCATTGGCAGGGAAAAGGGGGCATGAGGTGGCACGAGTTGGTGCCGGCATTGAACAGGTCGATCAGAGGTGGGATTTGCCCAGACGTGTTGCTCATTCATTTGGGAGAGAACGATCTGGTGCAGTGCAAAGGTTTGGCTTTGTTGAAACAAATGCAGAGAGACCTGTTAGAGATTCAACGGCAATGGTCGGGCTGTCACGTGATCTGGTCGGATTTCATTACCAGGAGATGTTGGAGGGGGCAGAGCGGCCAGGGGCAATAGATAAGGCGAGAAGGAAGATTAACAGGGACATGCAGAAATTTTGCGACAGGGAAGGTTTTGGGAGGATGGAGCATCCAGACCTGCGTTATGCAGCAGTCTATTTCTTTAGGGAGGATGGGGTTCATTTGTCCAGATATGGATTGGAATTGTACATAGTGCAGATTAAGGAGGTATTGGACCGGGTTCTAGGCATATGTAGATACCCGAAACGACCGGGGACCTAGTTGGGGGGTCAGAAAAGTCCTGGGGGAGGAATTTTCTGAGTGGCGTTTTTCCTGGGTAATAGTTGGTACAGAGGTTTACAGTTACAGTTTATTGGATGGGAAGGCACTCCGGAAGCACGCAGGAAGGGGAAAGAGCATAGGAAGTGTACATAGATAGCTAGGTGAAGAAAGGTTAAGAAGTTGCAAGTTTTGGGGGTTTATAAATGTTTGCAGGGGGGAACAATTTTAGGGGAGGGGGAGGAGGGTAAGGTAGGAGGATACTATTTAGTGAGGATCAGTTTTGTACGGCACAGGCCAAGGAATGTTGATGTAAGGTGCACCTGTTTTCAATAAAGCGGCCTTTTTCACACCAACAAGCTAGTCTGTGGTATGTGCTGCACCCCTCTTGGGTCCAATAGGGCTTTGGGAGGGGCGGCTGACCACCGGGAGGCCAGCCCCTCCCAGGGGATTTTGGGCCGGGGGGCAGCCAGAGCCCAGTTGGGCTTGTTGGGCTGCCCCGGGCTATTTTTGGGCTAGTTGGGCTAGGGTTGGGCTGTTTTTGGGCTGGGGGCACTACATAGCCGGCCATCTTAGGTCACTGGCCACCATTTCGGTGGAAGTGACACGACAGCCGGCTGGGGGGGTTTAGTAGTGGGGAGCTGTTTTTCCCGCCCTCCCTCCCCAATTTTGGGGGGGGGGGGTTGCTGGAGGTGTTTTCCTGGGGGTTTGAGGTCCTCTGTTAGTTTCAGGAGTTGTTTGGGTAGCGTTGTTGGGAACAGGTGCATCGGGGGGGAAGCATGTACTTTGGTTGTCGCTGGAAGCAGGTGTGCTAATGATGATTTATGGGGGCGTTTTTCCTGGGTAATAGTTGGTACAGAGGTTTACAGTTACAGTTTATTGGTTGGGAAGGCACTCCGGAAGCACGCACGAAGGGGAAAGAGCATAGGAAGTGTACATAGATAGCTAGGTGAAGAAAGGTTAAGAAGTTGCAAGTTTTGGGGGTTTATAAATGTTTGCAGGGGGGAACAATTTTAGGGGAGGGGGGTAAGGTAGGAGGATACTATTTAGTGAGGATCAGTTTTGTACGGCACAGGCCAAGGAATGTTGATGTAAGGTGCACCTGTTTTCAATAAAGCTAGTCTGTGGTATGTGCTGCACCCCTCTTGGGCCCAAATGCAGTATGTCGCCAACTCGGATTTCTGTCACGTGAGTTTTGCTGCGTCCTGCACTGAGATTGTCAGATTACTACATTAACAGTTAACATACCACTTTCTATCCTGCACGCCTGCCGCCCAACTGTTTTTAGGTCTAGATTGACCCTATATGATAAGCATATTAGATGAATAAGAAGGTCTCACTAGAGTTCCCCAAAATATAAAGCTGACACAGAAGTATAAACTTGAACTGGTCTCCTAAAGCATAAAATACATTTTTATCTACTGTTCTTCAATAATACTCTTTGGCATACAAACTAACTCTTTAGCCTAAGTGAAGTATCTTTGAAAGGAAAAACGGCACTTGCAGTTCTATATCAGAGGATTGACGCTAAGAAGTCGAAGATGCCTTCTGGTAAGGCAAATGGGGAACCCGTAAAACAGCTCCTTTTCTCAGAAGCTGGAAGCCAAGGCCGATCTACATTGGATGTAAGGAGTGCTACTACCTCGACATTAAATCATCCTAATCTTACGTCGTCATCATAATCGGACTCCACTTTGGAGCGTATCCTCCAAGAAATCTCTGCTGTAGGCCGTCGATTGGAGGGTATGGAAACTTCCATATCTACTCTTACAACTGAAACCAAATCTATTCGCACGGATATTGCTTGATTCCAAAGTTGGATGGATGGTTTATCTGCATGAATGAAAATAGTGGAGAACCGACTTGATACTATACCAGATCGCGACCATGTACTTCTCTTTCGCAGGAGTAAAATAGTAGACTTGATAGACAGGAATTGTCGCGATAATGTTCGTTCTTTTGGATTCCCAGAAAAAATAGAAGGGTTGGATGCCAAAGCCTTTCTCAGAGAAGCCTTGCCAAAACTTACAGGTCTCACTTTTGAACCACCATTAGATATATAGAGAGAACCCATCATACTGGTCCAATGCGGGCAAACATATACGACCATGTACGCTCATCGCCTGCTTCCTGCGACATGAACAAGCATGTCAATCAGAGCAGCTCGTACTCAAGGTTCATATATATTTCAAGGTCATGAAATCAGAATGGCTGCAGATTTTTCAAAAGAAACTAATGACCGTCGCAAAGCTTTTCTCTCTCTTAGACCCCGTCTTCGTCAGCTTGATATCAAGTATGGCCTTTTCGAGCTTGCACGCTTACGGATCACCAAGGATGGGAATGGGATTTCCAAAGAGTTCTTTGAGCCAGACGACCCTTGTCATTTCCTAGACAATCTCTCCCCTCAAAACATGGTGTGCGGGATCCTTACCAGAGGACAGATCCCAACTTCTGTCATTGAAATCTGCGATATCCTCTGGTGAAAATCGACGTAATCCAAGCCGTTCCCAGAGTAGAGGACAAGACCTGGATCGACCCATACGTTCCCTGGGAGATCGAGCACAAGCCCTTCAGGCAGTGGCTACCCTTACACAGGAAAGAGACAGGGATAAATCATGCTCTCCTCTTAAATCCCCTTCATTTGAGGAGGGTGTGTCTTGAACTATGACTGATTGATTGACTTTACTGCATTAATCAACAAATGGGAGCCCACCCCGTTGATGGTCGCTGGAGAAGACGACCGGATGAGTACTTGAATACCTGTTTATTTGTTATGCATATTTGTCATATATTACTTGCAACTACTTGATTTGTTTACCCTTATTCTCCCCTCTGCTCCTTCCCTAAATATGAACCAATGACAATACCTAATTATCTTTCAATGTTTTACAAAATTTGTTTAATAGTACTTCTCATATTGTAAACTCTATCTTGCATTGATTGTGATGATTGTTTTTTATATCTGAATCTTTGCTTATTTGTTGTACATTGCTTATGCAAAAATGTTTTCATCTTCTATCTCCTCTGTTACATCTTCCTCTTTTAATATGTATCTCCGTTATCATTCAACGCTTATTATTTATCTATGACAAAATATGCTTGATTTTACTCTACATTAGATAAAATACACATACCTTAGTTTCTCTTCTTCCTCTTTTCTTTCTTCTTCTCTTAAAATTTATGAATTATAAGTACTACTATGCTCTTTCTGTCTTAAAGCATTCTCACACATCTTCCTCTCCTCCTCTCTACCCTATACATATGCTGGTTAATTAACTGTTTTAATATTTAATTGTTTTGATATTTAACTAAGATGATAGCTATTTATACTATGCTGGTTCTTAGGTATGGTAACACCTAATTGTTATAATAGATACTTAGGAAACATTTAATATTATTTACTATTATTGCTATTATATGTAAAGTCTGTTTTACTGTAACTTGCATATGATGCATTAATACTTCTTTAAACTTGTGGTTTCTTCCATAGCCTGTTTGCTAATATTCTTCCTTTCTCATTAGATATTGTTACAACTTTATATTATATTATAGGTATCAAAATTACTGAACATATGCATGAATAACCGTCTTTGTTATGAATTTGACATGAATTCATTTTCAATTATTAGCATTACTATACTCCCTCTTTACCAATTGCTTTTACACATCTTCTCTCCCCCCTTTGTCTAACCACTATATATGATACTATTTATATATGATAATATTTATTATTTAATTCCCTTAATATTTTACTATGACACTATTGTTTCATTATATGATGTTATTATCCAAATGGGATTATACTTAATTGTGATAACACTTATCTAAATTAATATTTAATAAATACTATTATGTTATCCACAGTTTATTTGATTGTACCATGCAATTGACAATCTCATACTATATTGACCTCTTTCTTCTTATTCATTTTTCTTATCTCCCCCTCTCCTTTTGACTCCCTCATCTCCTCTTACACTACACTCTCAAGATGTAAATCTCTTCCAGTTATTCCTTCAACTATAACTCTGAATTCTACACTACTGTTCGAAAACTGTTATTATCACATAGATGCACCCTTCACCACTGACTCTGTGGTCGGATGGGGCTCCTCCGGCGCAAATAGCCCGAAAGCTCAGACCTGCAGTAAACAGTCCCATCCCCCTGGTGCTGTGTTTCCCTTGCACAGCACATCTACCATTCTTTCCCTTGTATTTTCATTCGTTTTTCCTGAACTTCGCAACTCCTCCTTCTTACATACTTCTCTATATAACATATAAGTGACTCTTTCACCCCTTTAACTTCTTTGACTTTTTTAGCAGATTACTTCTCCTTTTTCTCTCTCCTTACCCGGAATTTATTCTTCTTCTTTATCTTCCTTCCTCCTTTCTTTGACTCCTTCCCCTTACATAGCCTACTCTCTTATCCCCTATTTTTCCTCTTTACTGTGATATCTCTCCAATGCTTGTTTAACCCCTATTCCTATATTTTCTACACTTTATTCCCTCCTTTACCTACACCATCTTCATAACTTAACACCTCTTATCCCTTACATCAGTCTTTACACTCCAACGCACATATGGCAGTGAACACATCCTCTTCGTCTCATCAGTTACGCATAATTTTAATGGAATGTTAGTGGTCTTACACACTTTATAAAACGCAAAAAAAGTACTCTCTTATCTAAAAGAAGAAAAGAACTGATATTGCTCTTCTACAAGAGACTCATCTAGATGCTCTAGAGTTATCTAAGCTACAGCGAGACTGGGTGGGAAAAGTTATTCATTGTGGATTGACAGTACAACCCTTTTCTGAGAAGAACCAACCACGGAAATGTGGTGTGGCCATCCTTTTACATAAATCTCTACCCATCACAACTGTCAAAACCTGGATCTATCCAGAGGGCAGATATGTCTTTGCTAAGTTAAAAATCGGTGAAAAGATATTTTGCGTTGGCTCAATATATGCCCCAACAGGTGCAAAACGCTCTTACTTTCTCAATCTAAATTGCCTTCTTGTAGAGATTGGAGCATCCAGTTAAGTCATTGGTGGTGACTGGAATTTTGCCTGTAACACGATTTTAGATAGAACAGGCCCCTTAGACAAATGTAAAGTTGGTGACAGAGCTTTACTGGGCGATATAACATCGGACCATGGTCTAGTAGATCATTGGCGCCTTTGTCATCCCTTAGACCAAGAATATACCATTCTTTCTTCTGCTTATGGTACACAATCTAGGATATATTATTTTCTTATTTCCCATTCAGTAGTTGCACTCACTAATGAATCCCACATTCTAAAAGCCACTGTTTCTGATCATTCTCCGGTTCTACTCACTCTGGAAGTAGGTTTAACCTCTCCAGGTAGAAAACCATGGCGTATGAACATTCAAAGATACCGTTCACCCCAGGGTAAAACCCAATTACGTTCTCAACTCTCTGAATACTTAACTAATAACAAATCGTCAGTTACTTCTTGTAGAACTGTCTGGGCGGCTGCGAAAGCAACTATTCGCGGACAACTAATGAAAGATGCAGCCACGGCTAATAAGGCAGCATCTACGCTTCGTACTGAACTTGAGACTCAAATCATTTCTCTTCCTCGTTTATATACTTCTTGTCCTACTGTACCCAACCGCAAGAGCCTAGAGTTAGCTAAAATGGCACTTAATCATTTATATACCTCCAAAGCAGAGTATGCTCTTTAACGTCTAAAAGGTAGACAGTTATGAACAAGGGGAGAAGGCAGGCCGATTACTTGCAGCACAGCTGAAGCAACGTGAAGCTTCAATGGCTATATCTGCAATACGAACAGAATCAGGTGAGATTCTTACTAAACCACAAGAAATAGTAAATACTTCTGCATCCTTTTATAAAGCACTTTACACTCCTGCAACTGAAGACCAAATAACTACATACCTTGCAAATATTGATCTCCCATACCTTACAGATGAGGGCAGACATTTACTGGGCAATGACATCACCAAGGAAGAAGTAGTTACAGCCATCTCCAAATTACCCTATCAAAAATCCCCAGGTGAAGATGGATTCCCAGCGGAATATTATAAATGGTCCGGGGAAGAAACGATTGACACTTCATTCTGCTTTTAATGAAGCTGTCCAGACATCTTCTCTTGGACCTATTTCTAATAGGGCATTAATTGCGGTTATCCCTAAGCCGGGCAGAGATCCTCTTGCTTGTGGTAGCTACTGCCCCATTTCCTTAATAAACAGCAATGTTAAAATTTGGGCAAGCATTCTAGAATCACGACTCCGCAAAGTTATCCCTTCTCTTATACATCATTCACAGGTTGGTTTTGTCCCAGGTCGTTCCTCCAGAAATCATCTCCGAACACTAGCCCATATTTTATGGTCTGTTCAGGGACTGACGGAAGACGCGGTCGCTCTTTCTCTGAACACAGAGATAGCGTTCGATTGTATTGAATGGGTCCATCTTTTTGCTGTGTAACCACACAGAAGGCCAGAGGAGGTTTAACGACCAGCAGGGGGCGGCTCCCCTACAATGAACTAATAACACAGAAAGGCCACCCTGGGTCAAGACAAAAGAAGAAAAAGTGAGAGGAGTGTAAAGGGGGGGGGGGGTTCCATTTTATAGGACGAATTCCCTCACCCACCCGTGGGTGGCATGCTTCATCATTGAGAACCTCCTCGCACTGCAAACCTAGTCACAGTGCGGGATACAACCCCCTCACTGAGAGGGAGGAGCTCAGGGATATTTTAGTTGTATGTAACGAGAGGTATACTAATAACCTTGAGATGAGCCGGGTGTGGAGGGAAAGTGTGAGAAAGGGAGTGCTTGTGAAGTTAAAACTAACTGCCTGGTATGTTGAAAAACAATTTTACTGGTACACCCAGGGGTCAGGATTAAAAATAATTAAAAACCCATGCCCGGAGAATTCAACCTAGCATGGTTGTTTGTGATCATAGGGTCGACATGTTTCAGCCATAGTGCCCTCCGTAAAGGTGCTGTGGCTTTCTTCAGGACCTAATGAGAGATGTGTGAAGAAGTGACACCAGACCAACTCAGGTTGGTGTTTGAAGGATACGACGACTGGCGGATTGGACGTCAGTCGTGGTTAGCTGATGTTCAGCGGTGTTCCTATAAATCAAAAATTGCATTGAATGACAAGCATAAAAAGCAACATAATTACACTCCTTAATAAAGGTGCCAAATCAATACAGTCTATGATTTCAATACAATGGCTACTTATATACAATTATGAAAATCATGAAAAAAAATCAGGGCTTACCCGTCATTTGAGGGGAGCTAATGGCAACTCATCCTCGGCGAGCTCGAGGAGGGTTCCAAAAACCTAACAGAAGTTGGAGGAGGGAGCAGGTGTGGCAGTGAATCACAGTCATAAGTGCATACTAAAAACAGTTGACTCAATGAAAGCATGTATAATCATATTAGCTACTGACAACACTCATGGCGAGTACACAATTTACCAAACATGTTGCGAAGGCAAGTGGCATACTGGGGACAACAACCGACAAATGATGAGGGAATTTACAGATGAACCATTTGGCCCTGGTTCATGCAGAGAAGATCTGCCCTTGGAGGCAAGAGAATCGGAGCACATTCTAAAAGTCTATGCAGCTCGGTGTACCAGAATTGCCTTGCCCATTCAGGAGCAATGAGAATGAGCCGACAAGGCTCTTGCTTCATCTTTTGAAGTACTCGAGGAATGAGCAGAAACGGGGGAAGGAGTGTGCGAACATACCCGTCCAAAAAAACTGGAAGGCGTCTCTCCACGATTTCGGATGAAGATTCCTGCTTGTGAAAAGAGGACACTTTGTTGAGGAATGTAGCGAACAGATCTAATTTTGGATAGCCCCAGGATTGGAAGACCACCTGCAAGTGTTGGTCATTGAGCTCCCATTCGTGACATTGCTTGGAGACCCTGCTGAGAGATTCAGCCCTCTCGTTGTGGACACCTGGCATGTGTTCCAATCACAAGGAGATGTGGTTGGCAAGGAGCCATTCCCAAATCTGTTGAGCTTGAAGGGAAAGCGCTCGAGATCTCGTGCCGCCTTGCTTTCGGAGGTAAAACATTGTTGTAGTATTGTCCGTCCTGACGAGCACCGAAGAACCCTTGATCCAAGGCAGGAAGGCCTTCAGACCCAGGAATACTGCCTTGAGCTCCAGAATGTTTATGTGGTACTCCGACTCCTGTTTGGACCATTTGCCGTGAACCTGTAATTCTTGAAGGTGAACCCCCATCCAACCATCTACACATCCAAGTTCATCACCAGCTGCGTCAGTGTGAATGAAAGAGACCTTGCGAAAGGTTTTCCTCGACCATCCACCAGGATATCGCAACTCTCATTGCTGCTGAAAAGTGAACCTTGTCATTGAATGAACCTGGAGATTGAGTCCACTGCGCATCAAGCTGTTCCTGCAGCGGTCGCATGCGGGTACGGCAATTGGGGATTAGCGGGATGCAAGAGGACATCATCCTCAACATGGACTTGTATTGTCACAGAAACTAACTTTTTTGTTATAACAAACCTGGTCATATCCTGAATCCGCAATATTGTCTCTTGAGTGGGAAATGCTTTGCCGAGATCCATGTCCAGACGTGCCTCAATAAAAACTAGGGATTTGGCTGGAATGATGGATGATTTTTCCAGATTGATGCGAAGACCTAGATACTGGGAGAGAGTCTGACAGGCTCTTGTTGAAACTTCTGCCACCTGAAAAGTCAGAGCTTTAATGAGCCAACCATCCAGGTAAGGAAACACCTGGTGACTTGAATGCCTTAGGAAAGCTGCTATCGGTGCCATGCACTTGGTGAAAACCCTGGGTGCGGATTTCAAACCAAAAGGAAGCACTTTGAATTGGTAATGGCGCCCTGCCAATGGAGTTCCATTTCAGAAGAAATGGCTGGGAGGCATGCTGCTGATACAGCTGGTACCGCAGTTGGAATTGCTGCTGGGATAAGAACCGCCCCCGAACTCTACCCTGAAAAGACTGAAAATGGCGCTGCGGGAGACTGCCCAAAGCCTTAGTCGTGTCTGTGTCCAATTTTATGGACTGTAGCGTCTCGTCTATGTGCTTACAGAACAAGCACTCTCCGTCAAAAGGCAAATTGAGAACTTTGGCCTGTACTTCTGGACGAAAGGTGGTCGCTCTTAGCCATCCCTGGCGACGCAGCACCGCCGCTCCTGCCATCTGGCGAAATGCAGTAGATGAGACGTGCATGGCGATCTCAATGAGCTCCGAAGGCGCTCTTTCCCTTTCCAAAAGAATGTCGTTCGCCTCTTTCTTTTTATCGTCCAGAAGATACTCCAACAGTGTAGAAATGTCTAACCACATCTGTCGGTCATATCTCCCTAAAATGGCCATGGCATTGGAGGTTCTAATGGAGGTGGCCGCCAACGCAAAGAACTTTTTAACAATATTGTCAAGGCAGCGCCCTTCCTTGTATGGTGGAGCTGTACATGGAGACACAAGATTTTTGGCTCTTCTTTGCGCTGCCTGCATGATGACCGAATCCAGCCTCGGATGACCAATGAGGCATGTGGGCGAGTTATGAGGAGCCTTGTATTTTGTATCCAGTTTTGGAATCACCGCTGGAACGGAAGCAGGCGCTCTCATTAGTTGGAGTCCTTCTTACCATAAAAAAATCATCTGTGGGGATTGCCCTGATGGAACGTTGAGTGCCTGGCTTGAAATCATATAAGAAAAATTGTTTGTTTAGCCGACATTGGCTGATAGAAACGTCTGGAGACACCCTTTAAAAGATCATGAAATCCCCCGATGTCTGCAGAAGGGGAATCCGTAGAAGGAATAGGGGATGGCGGCAAGGGGGCTATATAGTCATCCCATTCATCATGGAAATCGGTAAGTGTGTATTTCTCCTTCCTCTATCTGTTGTTGTTCCACATCCTGGATGTCCTCAGTGATGATTATAGGAGGAGGGAGAACTTTTTCCCTGTTGGATTTGGGAGTACTTTGGCCAGGGAGATCACTAGGAACCTCTTGCGGAGGTAAAAGCCTCTGAGAAGCATTGCTTCCGGGAAACGTCTGTAATAATCGTCAATCATATGCTCGTAGGTTCAATACTAGGGAAACTGGAACATTCACTGATGGTCCCCTAAAGTGATGACGTTCATCCTCCCTATCATCATAAGGGTAACGCTCCTGGAAGGAATCGGGCCGCTGCATAGAAGGATCTCTATCCTCAAAAGAATATTCACCTGCAAGATAAGATGACGGATCATTGTCATTAATGAGATCATCAGAATCCTGGCACTTGACCTTTAACTGTGATGGACTGTATGCAGGGCCAAACAAACCTTCATCTTCCCACTCTTGGAAGTCCAAAAGGCGAGCAGGGAGCAAAGGGTAAATCTTAGAGAAATCCTGTATTTGCTTAGGCTGAATTAGGCTGGTTTTCCCCTCCGTCGAAGGGCTCTACGACGGTGCAGTCGCCGATGTAATAGTCTGCGCCACCGTTGACGCTGCCTGGACGGTCTTGGTCTGTGGGGCCGTCGTCACTGGCGCCAGACCAGTGGCCGACGGTGAAATTCTCGTCGATGGTGAAGGTCTTGTCGATGATGATGTAGTCTCCGTTTGTTATCCCGCCGATGTTGCTGCCATCGACATCTTGACCGTCGTCATAGTAGCTGTTGCCAACAAGGCTGTCGACGGTGCAGAAACCTCAGATTTTCTTGAGGAGACTGGAATCTTCGACGACGAAGCCATTGACGGGTGAGATGACTAGTCTCGGACAGGAGTCAGAGAAGCTGAAGAACATTTTGAAGCCTCTGCCTGAGATGTTTTGTGGTGTTTCACCTCAGATTTGTCCTGGGACTTAGACCTTTTAGAGTACCCATGATGGGAAGAGGAGCGGTCTTCCTTGAGAAAGAATGAGCTTTTTCCTCCGGTTCAGACTGAGGCAGCCTTCTTCTGGAGCCAGAGGAGTAGCCAACCCTACCTGTCTCGAGGTTTTTGGCTGAAAAAGTGCGACAATATTTGCATTCCCTGTGTTTGTTGTCAGGATAGAGACAATATAGGCACTGTTTGTGGGGATCCTCAGAGAACAGCCTACACTTCCCACATGTCTTACAGGGCCTAAACAGCCTTTTTTAGGCTCTGGCATTATAATAAGGAGAGGCACAAATATATAGTCCAAAAATACCTTGAAAGTAGCAGAAGCTGGAACTGGAGGTCAAAAGTTGAAGATAGAATACTGTAACTGAGCAGAGCTCAGAGAGACTCCCTATCACACAACGTTTTGTAAGAAATCTGAGGTATGGTGGCTCTGTAGGGGAAGGGAACTCTGAGGTCTCTGCTGTGATTGACTGAACTTTGGATGTTATAAAATAAGGTTGAAAGGTTACTTAAGTGAGTTTTCTATTCTATGGAGGTCTATGGTGATGTTTTAATACTGCTATTTCTACTGTTACAGTGGGACTCCCACCATGACGACAGGGAAGATTCAGGCATGTGAATCTACAAAAGATACACTACTGGAGAACTGGTAAGCCCAAACCCTCTGTAGATGGGTAGTGACCACTGCCATCACTTTCATGAACCCCCTGTGGCCCTGGTGAACCTGAAGGGAAACACTGCAAACTGAAAATGCCCCAGGCCAACCTTGAATTACAGGTAACATCTGTGTAACTGCAGGTCCAAGGACACCATCCAGTTGCTCAGGCCCAAAGCAGACATTATCTGGGCAAGCATGAATATTCTGAATGTGTCCTTCCGTAGGAAGGCATTCAGAGGTCAAAGGTCTAAAATGAGCCGAAGGCCCAGTCTTCCAGCACAAGGAAATGGAAGAGACCAAAACCCTCTCAATAGCTCCTTTGGAAAGTAAAACCGGCTTTCTTGCAAAGAAACAGATGCAGGACACTGAGATTACCTTTAATGGGAGGGGTTGGGGGGGCGGAGAGGGTTGGCAGCGCAAAAAGAAAAGGTAGCCATGCTGAATGATTTGAAGGACCCATCTATTGAAGGTGATGTAGTGACACCAAATAGAAAAGGCTGTATTCTGCCTCCTAGAGGCAGGATGTGTGCCACTAATAGCAAACAAAAGCAGCTTTCTGGCTGTCACAGGGAAAGTAGCCTGAGGCCCTTATAGACCTGCATGTTGCCTGTCACATCCACATCACTGGCCTTGAAAGTATTGGGGTGATTGAAGCTGTGCCTGGGGAGACTGCCATTGCCTATACTCCAGCCCTTTAGAGTAGCCTCGGAATTTCGGTCGAAAGGAGCCCAAGAAGTGTGCTGTGGCTCTACTCCCCTAATACAGGGTTGAACTCTCCTTTGAAACGTTCCAAGGCAGAATTGTTTTTTTCAACTAACAGGCATTAGCGATTGAAAGGGATATCCATGAGAGTCCTGTGCATCTCCAGAAAATCCTGTGGAGCACATTCACGTATGGCGGTGGAGAATCATACTGTTGCCAACTGCCCTTTCCAGACAATCACAAGTTATAAGGCCAGTACAAATCATGTATTTTGCTGCATCATGAGCTTCCTGAATGGTTTGAGTCAGCAAGGTCCTAAGGTCTTCCAGGACTGCTGGCAAGATCTTGCTGCCATTTCCCGGACATCAGGCATATATCGGCCCAATAATCAGACTGCAGTGACAAATCTCAATGCTAGGCTAGTCGATGAAAACATTTGTTTTCCAAACTACTCAATCCTCTTAGACTCCCCATCAGGAGGATTCATGGGGAACAAATTGGGGGTTCACCTTGCTGGTTGAAGCATTAACAACCAGAAACTCAAGAGTAGAGTATTTCATAAGAAAATGAGGGCACCAGGGGCCGGAATGTGATGTCTGGTCACCTGCCTATTCCTGGTGGGCAAGAACAGGGCTTTCACCAGGTGCCCATTAAATGTCAGTAAGCATCTCATTAAAAGGGAACATTGGCTCAGATGTGGCTGGCCCTGGCTATAAGATTTCCATAAGGACATTTGTCTTAATCTCATTAGAGGGCAGTTGTAGGTTCAAGACCTGAGCTGCTCGTTGGATTACCACGGTAAGTAATGCACTCTCTTCTCTTAATGGTCCAAATGGAGAGTTCAACCCTTTTTTAAGGGGAGTTATCAAGGCCACTGGTCTCTTGCAGGTCATGTAAAACATCTCATCTTCATCATGAGGGTTAGACCATGTCCACCTTCATCTCTGTGTGGTAGTAAGCTTTGGTCAGAATCAGAGTCAAAAAGATAATGGAGCCTTAGATGGCGCAGGCATAAAACCAGTCAGGCTGAATGGCGACCTGTTGTGCTGTAGTAATTTCATAGCGCTACACTGGTTGGCTGAAGACTGTTCAGAGCCAGACATCGGAACCAGCACGGGCGGAGTTGATGTCGACAAGGGAGAGGCTGGTGTAGGCCATGGAGTGGGGTGTAAATCTGTACATGAATCAGTAGGTAGCTCATAACTGGTCCAAGGGGGTCAGCGGACACAGAGAACGGATCTGTTGGCTGGTACCCGACTCCAGACCCTTCAGATCCTTGAGGCCCAAGAGGAGTCAAAGGGAGCTGGAAGAGTGCCAAATATCTGCGGTATGGTCTCCTTCAATGCATATATTTGCTGTGGAGTCACTTATTGCCAGGGACTTTGGCCGCAGAGTGGCCAACTATGGAATTAGCTCTGCAACCAACTAACATTGTGATGCCATTGTGGCTTCTCTTTAGCTAGAGAGTAGCAGGATGAAGTTGAGTCCCGCTTTGCTTTCTTGTGTGCTTATATGCAGGTTCAATCCATCATTTCCGGGCGATACGGGCTTAACATGGAGCCATATGGCGCCAACTTGAGGAATGCGGCAGCACTGCTGGGTAACCTTTTTCCGATCCAGTCCGGAGCCTGGGGAGTAACGGAATTTGCAGTCAGAAGTACATCAGAAACAGTCTATTTTTGCCAGGAATGGTAGTCTAGTTTGTGACCAGAATAAGTTTCTTAGCCTATCCTTTCTGTAAATCACTCATGTCTCTTCAGGATCAAAGTTTAGACATTAAGGAGTTTCTTCGCTCCAGTTCCTAAGTTTAAACAGTTAAGATTTGATAACATTCTGTGCAGGAAAAGGAAAAGAACACTTAGTCGAAACAACTGTTTTCTTGTTTTTGAAATGTCGACATAATAAATTTGCATCACTCTTGTGCACTTTGGTTTCTTAGAAGCCATGGAGACATTAAAGTCTAAACAATCAGATTTCAGAATACAACATTCTATAAATACAGACTCGCAAAACTCTGATAAAATGCCTCTGCAAGCTATTGTGTTTTGTTCAAGTTACAGTGTCACAAGACACGCCTACCAGACCCCAATTGTGTAGTATTTTGCGTGCTTTGCTTTTCAGTTCAGTCAAAGACATTCCTCTCATTTACCAGTGGTTTTAAGTTGGAACTTTTCTCCAGGGCAGCTAGAGAACAGTCAGCAGTGCAATCTTGGGCGTGGCTCCAATGCTTCTAGATCACACCCAAGATGATTGCCACTCTTAAACAAAATGCCAATGATGCTCAACTCTACTTTAAAGTCTTCGTTGCTAGAGACATCCAAAGCCTCAAACACTGCCTGCACATCATCTAGACCTAGATGCCCGGTACTGACCTGAAGCTCAATCCAATCAAGGCAGAGTTCCTGTTATTTGCCAAGAAGAAATAGTAAAAACTTGGGTCAATAACATGAAACTTGACAGTCTGAAACCCCAACTTTCATCGAATGCCAAGTTATTTGAATTCACTCTCAACGTAATCCTCACCCTCAATGAACACACTGCTTCAATAATAAATAAATAAAAAAACAGACAGGCACCAGCTCTCTCCTCCCAAAAAAATATAAAGTGAAACTTTCTTCCAGAAAGCAGCATCAGGACTGCTGTTCAAGCCTTCATATCTGGATGCTGGCAATGCCCTGCTCCTTGGCATCCGAGACGCCACACTAGCACTTCTTAGGGGCACACTACATGCTTCAGCAAAGAGTTGATGCCCCGCATTAACCCATTCCATGCTTGTGACGGAACCACGCCGTCATGAGCCACGGGCGCCGTGTGCTCATGACGGCGTGGTTCCGTCATGCGGCTGCCGCTCCGCCCACGCTGCATTAATTCCCCGCCTGTGCGGGCGAATTAATGAGCGGGCGAGGCCGTGGCGAACCACGCCGTCATGAGCACACGCTGCCCGTGGCTCATGACGGCGTGGTTCCGTCACAAGCATGGCGGCGCCGCGCTCACCCCCAACCCCCCCTAGCGCCGCGGCGGAATTACCGCCGCGGCCAAGGGGTTAAAGAACACCACATGACAATGCATTAACCGTTGACAAATCAGCTACCCCTCCTATCACTCAATGATTTTATTCTAGTCTTGGACCCTTTGCAGTGTTCTGATACCTTTTGATAGGTTCATGCTATAGAAGGTGTTCTCTACGGGAACATCTTATCTGCAGATTTCTTACCTTAGAATATTCCACAGGCATCCAGAAAGTTTTCGAGCAGACCCCTTGTGCGCCAGTATGTGGTGCCATTCGGCTCCATGTGGAGTTGTCCATGCCGGAAGCGACATGTGCAATGCCTATATAGATAGACCTCAGTTTCGAGCCTATTTTCTGAGGCACAGAGCGATACGGAGGGATTGTGACCAGTGTGCCCAAATGAGGTCTTCAAGGATCTCTAAAAATGGAAACCATAGAGCAGGGAGGATGGGAAGGAATCTGCGACTAGGAGTCTCTAACGCATAAGGCGTTCAAGAAGGAGTCTCTAACATATAAGACGTTCCAAAAAGTAAGTAACTTGCTCAACTGATAAAGAGTTCTAGCCGCAGATTCCTTACCTTAGAACAGATACCACAGCAATATCTCCCCAGAGGTGGGTCTGCAGACTGTTTACACTAAAAAATCCTGGAGAACTCAATGGGGATAATGCCCATCACGCCAGACCTGACTGTCTAGATAGTAGTGTTTGACAAACATGTGCTGCAATGCCCATATAGCTGTCTGACAGATGTTTAGGACTGGGACTCTGCGAGCTAAAGCAGAGGTCAACAACTTTGGTTCTGGTGGAATGAGCCCACAAACCCCAAGAGTGTTGCTTCTTGGCCAGTGTGAAGCAGATTTTGATGCAGAAGACAATCCATTTGCAGATGGTTCTCTTTAGCACAGTTTTGCCTTTCTTCGTTCCAAGAAATCACACAAAGAGTTGATAGTCAAGCCAGATGTCTTTAGTACGATCAATGTAGAACGATAACACTCTTTTTGGATTCCAGCTATGGAGTCTCTCCTTTTTCTTGGAAGGGTGAGGTGAAGCAAAGAAAGTTGGCAGTGTTATGCTCTGTTCGACGTCAAAGGGTGCCACAACCTTGGGAAGGAAGGATATCCGGGTCCTAAAGACCAGCTTGTCCAGAAAAAAGATGGTACACAGGGGAATTAACGGAGAGCGCCTGCAACTCACTAACCCTCCTGGCAGATATAATAGCCACAAGAAAGATTGTTTTGATGGTGAGCAGTCAAAGAGGGCAGCTTATGCATGGATTCGAAAAGGCACATCCATCAGAAACGTGAGAACTAAACTGAAATCCCACTGGGGGAAGCATGTTTTTAAGAAGCAGGTCACAACAGCTGACTTGAACAGGGAGAATTGATCCAGCAACTGCAAGAAAGCAGTGATGGCCAAAAGGTACCCTTTAAGTGTGCCCAAAGCAAGACCTTGCTGGGCAAGGGACAATGCAAACAAAAGAACTTCAGATAAGGGTGCAGACATCAGGACACATAAGTTTACCTCAGCAGGTCTATACAGTCTTTGTCAAAGGACGCCTGGCTGCCAAGATGATGTCACATACTTCGGAAAGCAAATCAAATACTCTCAACTGTCGCCACTAAATCTCCATGCATGCAGGTGGTGGGTGCACAGGCGCAGGTGTAGAACCCTGCCCTGTTGCTGGGACAGATCCTCCCAAAGAGGCAGCCTTGCACAGAGGACAAAGGGCATGCTCAGGAGTTTGCGATACCATACTCTCCTCGCCCAATCTGGAGCCACCAGGATGACTTCAGAACTCTGAGCAGGAGTGGTATCTGGAAAGCTGCAGGAGCCCTGAACTTCACAAGAGATGGAGTGTGTCTCCGATGAGAGCCGCTTGGGAAAGTCCAGAAGTGCCAAAATTGCAAGTTCTTGGCAGTGACGAAGAGATCTAATCAAGGATCCCCCCAATCTCTGAAGAGTTCTGGGGCCAGCTCCGGGTGAAGACGCCATCTGAGATCCACGAGGCATTACCGGCTGAGTTTGTCAGCCCTGGAATTTAGGGATCCCTCCAGGTGCTTCACGACCAGGAAGATGTCCTGACGTTCCAGCCATGTCCAGTGGCGTAGAGCCTCTTGACACAGGGTCCAAGACCCCAATTCTGTCCTCTTTGTTGCAATACCACATAGTGGTGGTCCATGAACACCTGAAGCAGCCTCCCTTTGATGGATGGATGGAAGGTTTTCAAAGCCAAGCGTATCGCTCTCAATTCCAACAGGTAGATGTGGAGCCAAGATTCCTCTGATTTCCACCTCTCCCAGATAGCCTCCCCAACTCAGGAGTGATGCATCTGTGATCAGAGTTCTGGATGCGCTGATCCAATTGCAGTTTGTGAGCCACCACTGGGGGGTCTTTTGTAGTTCTCTACCATTTCTGGACCAGATCATAGAGATTTCCACTGGAACTTCAGGTCCCACTGCAGAGTCTGCATATGCCAACTGGCATGTTTTACCAGATGGATGCAAGAGGCCATGAGGCCCAGCAGCCTCAGAACCAGTCACACCGAAACCCAGGATAGAAGCCGAAATAGTGGTGTTATCACCTGAATATCATGACGGATAAGCACGGAATTGCACTGTGTCCAGACCAGAGCTGATGAAAGGGAGTGTCTGAGAGACAGTCAGGTATGACTTCGGCATTTTGATAGTGGATCCAAGCAAATGCAGGCCGCCTGCCTTAACCTGGGGGTGGAAGACGACTGCCTGGGGTAGCGCCTCTTCAACAGCCAGTCATCGAAGTTAAAATACCTTCCTTTAATGGAAGACTTCCCTTTTGATTTTAGGAAGAAAATCTTTGGGTGGACTTAGAATGCACAGTTATATAGCCCCAATTGGCTGTCACCATCTAGTCCCAAAAAATGGATAACGCCTAGCATACTTTGCCTAGAAGATCCATTCTCCTACTTCTTATACAAGGGAGTTGTTGACGTGGAGCCACTGGCATTGTGTCTTTTAAGAATCAGCTACAATTCGAAAATCAGATTGGAGGGGGTAATTTTTTAGTAACTGCAAGTCCGAATCTGCCGTTTCATCATTAAGGGGCTAGGAAGGTGTCCATCGGTGATTCTAGGAGGCCAGTGAGTAGTGGTAAAATTGGTATTAACAGTTTTGCTTCTATGGTTTCAAAAAATACTAATGTATGCACTACAGGAATTGTGGTCTAGATATAAAGCATCATTCCGGTTTGATTTGAATATTTATACTAGATTACTAAGTCATCAGTAGAAAACTCAAATGTTAGTTTGGGTGTGCATGGGGTTGGGGGGGCGGGGACGAGGCACATGCCCATCCATAGACTGGTCAGTGTATGTGGTAGGGTGTCCATGTATAGGAGACTGTTGCTGAGAGATATTGCACATTCATATTCCTTACCTAGGAGCTATCTCTTGGATGATGCTGGTGAGGTTGCTTATGATAATGCACCTTCTCTATGTCTCTTAAAAGTATGATTAGAGCATTTTTTGCTCAATATCGCTTGCGAGATCATGTGGTACCAGCTGTAGTCAAGAATCACAGCTGGAATAGTCAGAGAAATGCTCATTTTTGGGAAGACTAGAGCAATGACTGGAGGAGCTTCTTACAGATTCATATTCAGGTGCACATTTTCCAATTAAGGTGGACGTTCGTCTATTGGCCTATCTTGGTGATTCATAACAGGCGTTGATACCCAGCTCGCGGCTACTCATATCGACCTTGGGAGGATGAATTGTTTAGTAGACATCAGGATTCATCTGTGGCCATGAGGTCGAACAGATTTCTGTAGTGGATGCTTTAGTACACTGAGCCACCCAACACAATTCTGGTCAGTTACATCATTGGTTGAGGCTTGCAGAGAGTATAGTAATGAGAAGAAAAGAAGTTGCAGATCAAATCAAGAGTTGCGGAGAAAACCTCTTATGTGGAAAAAACCTTCGGCATCATAGCAAGTGTCAAACAAAAATATTTAGATACTCATACATCAGTAACATGAGTGGTGCAACATAGAATGCCTTGAACCCTTAAGTCTTCAAGACGACTGACTCTATGGTGACTAAGTGGCAGAGACTACAAGAGTCTACACCCTCACCTCCTAGAGTAGTTGTTACAGCAGTCTGAGCAGTATAAGGGGTGGAAGGTGACTTGACATTCCTCAAACCACAAAGGCATGGTGACAAAGATAAAAGGAGGGTGAAACATCTCATAGGAAAGCAGTAGTCAAAAACATTAAACCTAGCGGATGTCCACCTCGTCTAGCTGAAACAAAAAAAAAAATTATGAACATCAGTTTTCAGTGAAAATATGCCTTCAGAAAATTTTCGGGATCCTTCCTAACATAACACAATGTCCTTAGACGCTACAGGGAGGCATCATGTGCCTCACTAATAACACCCCACAGTCTCTTGCAAGGTTAGGGAAATTTATCAATATCATCCGAGTTGCACTGCACACAGCCCCGTCCACCGGGCAGAATACGATTAAGAACAGCGAGACTCCTGGTGAAGAAAATATAAGCCTGACTGCTCCTGACAAAGAAAATCCATACTGCAAGTGACACATGTTAAATCCTCCTAATGCCTGCAGTCTGGGGCACCACAAGAAGACTGCCCTGTACTTTGAATCATCCTGAACCATCCTTGTGGGCCTTCTCAGTGGGGCCATGACACCATTCCAGCCGAGACTAACATCCTGATGCACTCATTTGTTAAGCACATTGAGTTTCAAAAAAGCACCAGGATCGACTAGTCTGCACTTGGCACTATTCTCCCTTTTCCCAGAACTCTGGATGACCCTCCACGGCACAAAACTGTTAATACTATATGGACTCAACTGTATCACTTCATTCTAAAATAATTCTAAACATTGTTTACAGGGTGTAGTGCCCTTTTTAGAAATATTGACAGTATTTTACATCTTCTCATAAGCTTTTATCAATAATTACTGGCTATTGTATTTGCGTGTAATTGTATTGCCCGGTTGCACATATGTACTGATTTTAATAAATCGAACATAAATAAACTTAACACAATGTGTATTTGTAAAGAGCATGTTCACCCAAACGTATCTTGACGCTGATTAACAGATGTTTATTGTTCCCCCAACTCAGTGGTACTCATTTTATCGACCTCAGAAGGAAGAAAGGCCGAGTGGACCCGCTGGGATATGAACCTGTGACCATGAGGTCGAACACAGGCCCCTACAGTGGACGCATTAGTCCACTAAGCCACCAGACCTGGCTCTTCAATGATGAAAACACAAACCTAACTACATCCCTCCATGCTTGCTGTGATGGGATACATAAGAGAGCCTGGGACTATTTTACAGCATCATTCAGACTGCAAACGTTACGCTTTTTTAGGGGTCGGGAGAAAGCTGTAATGTTGCAGGAATATTTTCAGTGCAATTAACTATGGTATATTCAATCTGACTGATTGGAACCATTTTCATAAAAAATGTTGACTACTGTATGCACGTTTCCTAGAGGTTAGTTTTTTACCTGAAAACATGAATATTTTAAAGACGTGCGTTCTGTGATCAGGTATGCAGATTGAACATTTTATGAATTTCACAGAGAATGTCATGACCGTGAACCTAATTATAACAAAGTATTTGTAACTCCAGTGGCAAACTACAGTAGACAAACCGGATACTTACCCAGTCACCCCCGACTGCCCAAAAAGTCAAAGAAAACCTTGCAAATCTCCCTTTAGAATCATTTCAATGGGGAACTAGAAGTTAGTTTATGTAATACCGCTACAGAAAAGTCCCACTTACTACCAAATTGTAGGTGCTTAACTAACACACCATGGACAGGTCGGTCTGTACCTATTTGTATGCTTGGGAAGCATGGTTAACATTAGCACTATCTGGTAACCAAGGCTGTTTATCTTGCAAAAATGTCAGAGCAGAAATTTAAAAAAAATTATTACGTATCTGAGAATCATCCCTACATCTTGTTAACACCCAAGTGCACTCTTCCATGCATGCAAACTCAAGAAAGCACTTTATGGCAGAGCAAGAATATGAAACACTAACTTCAAGGTCTAGTTATGCTTCAGTTAGGCTTGAGGGCTGCCATGCCAAAATAAACTTCAACAGATATGTGCTCTGAAAAAAAGTTTGCTGTTTGAAGCACGACAACGGCAGTTACATTTCGTGTGTGACACAGAAGAAAAACATTCATTGTAGCCTCTCGCCCCTTGAAAAAAAAAAATAACATTTAATAAACCTCGAAAGGAACTGCATTCAGGAGGAAGACACTATGGTCAAAACTGTTTTTACTAAAGAGTGGATTATCCAGACAGACATCAACAAATTAGATTCTGATCAGTAACAATGCCATAATAAAACATTTAAATGAGAATTTAGAATGGTAATCATCCTTGGGTGTTATGAACCTAAGACAATGCCCATCTATTTTTTGTTTCAATGTAAAGATGCACCACACTTTTCTTGGTAGAAAAAGCAAAATATAAATCTTTGGAATACTAATTTCATGTGTTCATTTTACCAACAGATTAATTTGCTTTATTTTCGCCATATAGATAGTTCTTTCAATTGCTGTTCATTACAGTTGTCGACATTCCAAATATTTAGCCACAAAACAGTTGTTTTTGCAAGAACTTTATGGTTAAATTCATTTTCGTTTGCCGATTAAAACTACACCATCCAACATAAAATCCTGAAACGGAGTAAGAATTGTGGTGTAGGACTCAAAAACACAGAGTAAAACAGGTACCCAAACAAGTAGATCATATTACATCAAAAAATGTTTAATGGTCCCAAATATATATTCGAACAGTGAGGCATTTGCTCAGGGAGAGGGCAAAAAATAAAATAAAAATTAAGTTCAGGACACAAAAACCACCACATCTAGAATTCCACTCAATCTTTAATCAAGAAGGGATAAACAAATCCCCTACCTCCAACAGAAATCTGCAGTTTTAAGGGCAAGAGGGAACACATAAAAAAGGGGAAACTTTGTATTCAGCCCTCCCCCCACAGAGGTTTTTAAAACCTGTTGTAGTTCGACTAAAATGTTCAGAATGTATGATTTCAAAGGCAGGTCTCTTCGCACAAAGAAACTGCTGGCATTCTTCGTAAGGTGTGAAGAATCAGTGGCAAACTGCCTGTTCTTCAAAGTCATATAAACATGGTCCGAGAAAGCAAATTGATTGGAGCAACTGACCAGCCAATCCAGAGTTCCACAAACAAAACTCCTGCCCTGTTGGCTTTTTTCCATTTCCTTCCCTGAGAAAAGGGCAATGTGTGGTCCAAGCTGGAGAGCTCATAGGTGTCAAGTCTTTCCCCTTTGTTTACCATCCCCCAACCCTCCTCCTGCTCCTTTGAATTGGCACTTGATCAGCAGAAATCCATGTGTACTGGTTAAACTGTGTTTGACACAGAAGTTCTACAAAGACCGCTGCTTTATTGTTGAATTTTGGGGAAATCGGTTTTTGAATATGAGGCAGTTGCAGTTAAGAGCCAAGCCTTGCTTTCTTTGACAAAGGTAGTATTTCTTCCTTTTCTTCCTCTTCTTCCTCGTCTTCATCTTCCTCTTCATCGTCATCTGGATAGTCTACAAGCCCAACAAGTCCTCCCTGTAATGAAATGCAAATTAAAGAAAGTTAACAAGGTCGGATATTCATTTGGTTTGGATGATAAAACTCAGAAGTATTGCAAAGATATAACAATGACATTTGACTTGTGACATGAATTATTTAATAGTGATATTCACCAATAGCAAAGAAAACATCCTCCCCAATGATAATCTCTAGTCTCCTTTATATCACCTAAGTACCCCTCACTTAAAATCATGCCTGAAAAACGGTTTACAAATGTTATTTCGAGTGATGCGGATAGCCATACATTCTATGAAGACCATTTTCCCAAGATCACTGTCAATCATAATTACATTATCTCTGATACCTTAACATAAGGTCTGAATCAATGCATATAGTGGAGACCGGTAGCCCCACCCACCACAACCGCAGGTTTATTCACCGTAGCTATTTATTTATTTCTGATGGAAGGGCAATGACCTCCTGCTGTAGAAAAAACCCTGATAATCCTCAATTCGATCCTCGTATCTCTTATCGTTCCCTATAACGTAATCTTAGGCATATAGCAACTTTGCAGAAGTAAACTTCATGTGGACACGGAGACTGTTGAGCCAAGAACAAACAGTTCATGCCAGTATATAGGCCTGGGGAAGAGAAGATACTAGCTATTGCTCCAGCAGGTTAGGGTGAAAATACCCATAGAACAGCTTGTGTGGACATTTTCAAGTGGTGGGCACCTGGCCCTACTAAACTAGGACACTAAATACTCTAGTGAGGTAAATGAAAATGAGGAGAGAGAAAGCAGGTGCTGCTGAGCATACAGCGTCTACTAAGGAGGATACAGGAAACAAACAGGAAAACCTATCCCTGAAGTCAAATTTGTTTTGGCATCTCTCGATGACAATGTAAATAAGAGATGTTAGAGCAACTGGTATAGATCAAAAAAGGCAGGCTTGCCTGTGAACGAAATGAAATCGCAGCTGAACCTCTAATTTCTGGGACACAGGTTCAGTTCTCGGACATCAAGTCAGAAAAGACAATACAAAGGCATTGTAATTCAGAACTAAAAATCTAAAACATCAACCAACTCAGGTAAGCTATTTTAGAATATTGCTGAGTAGCCCACTCAGTTGACCCCGGTCACCAGAGGAAGTGCAGCACTGAGGGACCATTATTGTCCAAGGTCACCCTAACTGTGGCATTGGAAATTAGTTTATTTTTGGAAAGGGATGCGATTCTGTGACTTTTCTGACTGCACTTGCCACAGAATCAACCTTTTGCTGCATAAAATTCCAGAACTGAACAAAAAATGTTGTAGACTCCAACAGATCAAGTATCAATCCCTCTGCAAAGGTGAATTGCTTCAGGTCCTAATTGCTGTATTTATGAATTAAATTGATACTAATGAAGGCAAACGTGTCTGAGCAGCATTGTGTATTAAAACGACAAATCTGCAAAATAATATTACCACAGGATGTGCCACATTATGTTGGTAAATTTGACTTTCCTTGATGCGTTAGTCATTATGCTGCATACTTTGGTCCTTCTTGGCCACATGATTCCAAAAGTCCTGACTATAACAAGGCTCTTAGATGAAGCCTATGAAAGGGCAAACATGAACGCTTGAAACTTACATGGACACCAATATTAGCTGGTACAAATTTCAGAGGACTGCAATGAAAGTCCAGAATAACTGCCCTGGCCCATGAAGCATTTTTTTCTGATCTACAAACAGGCTTGTGAGAGGCCTATATAAAGGTGGTTCTATGGTTGACCTTTTGCTTTCTCCTCTAAGGACGACAAACAAAAAGAAACAAATCAAGTGATAAGAGCTTGTGGCCAAAAAAGGTTCAAGTTGTTCACAGGGTCATAGGTTTCCTCTAAGAATGGAAAAATGTATTCATTCAAAAAGGTAACCACTTGTCAAAAAGGCAACCCTTAGGAAAATTATCTAATGAAACATCTAGGCGTCCTGACCTCCAGGGGAAGGCTTTTGGAAAGCGGCGGCCCCATATGAGTGGCAGAACTACTGATATTTCGGCACCCTTTGAGGATTTCTTTTATCCACTATGATTGCATAAAGCATGGTAAGGCCGAGTATAAGCATGAATACTGGGAAAGATAAATAGATGCATCAATGGATCTATGAGACCCATGCACCTTGTTTATTTAAGTGATGGACTGCAATCTAGAGAGGAGATGTGATAAATTATGGCGAAGTTGCGGATGCAGCAGGAGTATCAACTTAGGAAAAAGTTTATCACCAAATGTGAGCCTTGAAAAAGCAGTTGGGTATGCCGCGAAACACGTGTTGGTTGAGGCGGATTATTAAAACAAGGCTGTAATTGATGTGATGATTTTAGTGTTAACTAATCCGGATATGGACATTGGGCATTACAAATCAAGAGCTGCATTTTAATGTCAAACATTCGCTTTGGATATATTTTTGCTTATGAATGAGAAGATAGAGATGTCAGAATAGGCGATTTTCAAATTTTTTATGTATATTTCTAATAAAAATTGGATGTATGAATACTGACTGATCTCCCTACGCTTTTTTTAATTGAGTGATGTGATTTCCTCCCAGCGCGAAAAAATCTTGTATTCTCCACTCGACAAGTGATATGTGGGTGATGTGGGGCGAGCCACTGCTTAGAGTAAAAGCTTCTTTACTGAAGCCACCTCTGCCCTGTCCCATTTCCTCTGTATGAATCCCCGATGTAACCACTGCCACCTGTTGTTGGAAGGTGCTGCTGTCTTTGAGGAGACTGTGGCTGGTCTTGTGATAAATGTTTTGTCTACCCCTTTTAGGGTCTGAATTCCCGGTCTTTGAATTCCATTCTGCGAATGTGTGCTAATTCATCATAAGTGAATACATATGATCAAATCAAATGCATATTTTTCATGCTGAACAGTTCCTGCACATATGATAATCAAGCTTGCATGAATATATTCATAGTATTTAATCATTGCTTTTATCATCTTTCCATTTCACCATTTTTTAAATGATAACATTTCTTGAAAGTTGCTGATTACATATTATAATTGCTGTCTTTTTCAAGGGAACAATGCATGGTGGACTGAAAATCGCTGAAAGGGCATTGCGCCATTCTTTGCTGAATACTTATGTCAAGAATCTTTAATAAAGCCTTGAATAATCTACAAAAAACCGAGACAGATTAGAGTTAAAGAGGACCACCCGCCAGCCGACAGGAGGATACATGGACACAATTGCGCACTCGCCTTAACTGAAACTACGAAGCATTCAGCCTTCACTGCCGAAGCGCCTGGATACCCTCTCAGGTAATTAGTGCGCCTTACAAATCAATACAACATAAATGCCTGCCTGGCTGGTAGTGCTATAGACTATGCCTTATCACAAGCACACACAGCTGCCTTTATGATTTCAAAATACAACTTAGTTTTCTGCAATAAGGTATGCGGGTGCAAACCATCATTAAAACTCAAAATAAGCTTTGTTAATTTGCTATCAATGTGCTAGAACTAGCGCATAGCAATAGTAAAAGAGGATGTTAATGCTATAGGTTTCATAGCAATAATGAAGTATTTCTTATTGGTTGCGTTACATATAAACTTCCTTTCTGCCTTACTGCTCAGATTGTGGTAACAATTCATCTTGTGAGCACTAGCCTAGGGTTTTAGTCTCAAAATAAAGGTTTTAAAACAAGTATCCTGTATTCTAGTGATCCTTGAGTGCATTGTTTATTCATGAAAGAGGATTTGGTGTACCTTACTTATCTCCTGGGGCTGCTCGTTACCTGAAACATCTTATACTTAGAGGGTTGTGTATAGGTTGCATTATAACTGGTTTTCTGATTTGGGTTTATTTTTATTTATTTGAGAGGTTTGTATAGCACAAACATGACTCAAAGGTATCAGAGCGCTTTACAGAGTAATCAACAGTAATAACACAAGGTACATATATATAATGAATGATAATGCACAAAAACAATTGTTTAAAAAAAAAAGCGTCCAAAAGTCAATAGGAATACATGAATGCATAAAGTTCTGTGGTAGATATAATAGGGAGTTGCCATGGTAGGGAGAGTAGCTGCATAGATTCAGCTGAGGAGGTGAACGAATATGGCATCTTAGCACTAACGTGCAAGCCAGCTTGGTGCTTTACAAAGTAGAACAATCATTCATACGAGGTATATTGAGAGTAAAATAAGAATATATAGTACACAATGCGTAGTGGTATACATAAACAGAATAGCAGCGGTATACAAGTTATATAAAAGTGTAAATAGCGGTACAAATTGACGATAAATCACAGAAGAGTACGATTAACAGTATACATAAGAGTGCTGAAGTAGTTATGGAAGGGAGATACAGGGTGGGGAGACAAGAGGCAGAGCATTCCCCGAGGTAGCAATGAGTAGATTAACGAGGTGGGGTGGGGGAGGGTGCGAAACATAGGTCCAAGCATGTTAGAGAGTGACGGGAGGCAGCAGACAAATCATTATTATACTTAAATACATAATTTCAATAAACTGCAGTGTAATTTTGGACTCAAACTCCCCAAAGAAACAACAGCAGCTGGATTATTACAATAGGCAAAGTCCTTCCTCTTGGTTCAGTTCACATACACCCTTGTCATGAGGCACACAACAAAATTATCTAATTTATGAAGTGAGAGCATACATTATGGATGACCCTGTAATAGGATCCTATACTAACAGAGGACTTCTGGTGACATCAAAATCCATGAAGTCAAAGGCCAAGTGGTTTAAAAATGGTAAGACAGGATTGTATGACATCTTACATGTTAATAGAAAAAAAGACAACAAAAACGTGTTGTTTAGGTGGCCCTACAGCTTTTAAAATATGTATGGCTGACAACTGTTTTATCATGTTACACATTGGAATACATCCCGAATAAGTAGTCAAGAAAGGAAATTCACAATTTCAAACAGAAATGTAAAATCCACTTATTCTAAACAAAGTACGCCTTTCTTCGTCCTAGAACTCAGGCAACAAGCCAGTGCCTACGGACACACTGGGTTGAAAAGCATTCTTTCGAAATGTTTTATCTTCATCATTGCCACGTAAGGGACACCATGGTTTTTCTTCTCTGGTTTTATCCATTAAGGACAAGCTTTAGTGCTGCTACACCAGATTATGAGGTTAATTCATGGCTCATATCTCAGGTGGAAAAACAGTGCACAAGGATCAAGATTAGCAGTCACATTAAGTGTTTACTTTCTTGAGTAGAATGACTAGTTTAGTTTGCCCTAATCTAAGGACAGTATAAACACAATGGAAAGACATAAGATGCACCTACTGAACATGGTTCAAAATTGCTAAATTGAATCTAAAGAAAGACTCTAATTGTTGGATGAGCAAGCGGCTGAAGCTAGTCCCACACAAATGCTTGTGAAATGCTCAGTGCCAAATGCTTAATGCTAGATGTACCTGGCAATTTTGTTATTTTGCATTTGTAGAGCACCTATTGCAGCAGATTTTCTATCTGGGAGCCCTCATGTGTTGATCAGGGAAGACCATCAATCAAAAAGGAGGAAGCATTGTTTGATTGTGGCTCTTCAATACTGGTATTCGGGTAAAGAAACTGGATCTGCAAGCAATAGCTTTCAATCACCTCTTTATATTATATAACGTTACTGTGTTCCAAAGAAACTGGTTAATCAAAGTCTTGATGTAGAAGGGGCGCTGGGTGAGGTCATACTTTTTTTCTATACTAGTAGTCTCTATCCCATCCTTTACTAGCTCCTTATAATTATCTAGGATAGATTTAAGCATGCTTTCATGCAAGGGTAGACACTGGACCGTGCTTTCAGTCTTGCAAAGAGTCTCCACTAGGCAGTCCTCTTTCATGTCCAGTTTGTGGTGTCTACCTGCGTTTTGGACGTCCTCATGGTAGGCTGTGGTGTCATCAGACGAGAAAGCCCTAACCCAATAGTGGTCGCAATTAGAGGACTGGGGAGATCAACATTACTGTCTTTCCAGGGTCATCAGCTGGCCCTGTATCCAAGTGCTGATCATATGGGTCATGGGGTGATATAGACTGTCGTTGGGTCATAAGAGGCATTTGGGGACCACTCAGGTGTGCGTGGAGATGCGGGGAGGACCCTGTCCTTGTGCCTTTTTGACATTGGGTCCGAAGGGGTCTCTGAGGAGGACTCTTCCTCAAAGGCAAGCCGCCTCTTGTGAAGGAGTGTATCTGAGGGCTTTGGCAGCAGTGGTTTTGCCAAGATCTTCCCAGTGATGGGATGGATATAGAGATGTTTCTACCTGATGTCAAGTTCATCCTGCAGTACTGGTGACCAAGTCCTCTGATCTAGCTTTTGACTAATCTTTTGACGATGACAGGATCTTGCGTGCCGGGTTTGATGTTGTTTTCGGCCTCTGCTTCAGGTGCGTGTGAGGGTCATCATTGGAGGGAGTAGGGCTCAGTGGCTGGTGAGGCTCAACTTCCTTCAGTGGCGCCTTGGTCAACTCCAAAGCTTCTCGTAGTGTTGAATGGAGCCTCAAGGCAGTAGAGGAGCTGGCGGTGACTGCTTTGCTTTGTTGGTCCATGCTCAGAGCTGGATGCCAGAATCTTGTGGGAAAGGTTCTGTACCTCTACATGGGAACTCTTGCAACACTGGTCACATGGCTCTTAAAGATGGGTGTGATACCTATGACCTTGTGCACCTTTTTGGTTCAAGGGCCAGTGGTCTTCAGCATCCGTTTGAAATACTCTTTCTCATGCTCAGAGCTGCTCAAGGATACCCTATCTGGGATGGGCATTGGCTGGGGTGCCCGGACAGCAGAATGACCTGTTTCAATGCTTCCTTTGGTGCCAAATGGATGCTCCTCCTCAATGTTTGGAGTTTGAAGATATTAGCCAGTACATTTTGCAGTGTCCTTAATGCTTCTTTCCGTGGAACATGAAGGTATTCTTTAAACGGAAGATGAGGCGTAACTTGCAGGAGGTGTCATTGGGGTCTGGGGGAAGAGGCAGAGATAGACATTGTGGCAATACGACCACAGATATTTCGAGCTGCACTAGGGAGGGTTGCATGTGGGGGAGGAGAAGGCTGCCCTGAAGGGTAGGTTGGGGAAGCTGATGTTGGGAAAGTGTGTGCTCCATCACACCCTTCGGTTTGCATTCTCTGGGGACGATGGTCGACAAAGGACCCTTCCTCTGGCATCTGGAGAATCGACTGGCAGTACTCGGAAGTTGTGCGTTGAAGTAGAGAGACAAAAAGTCCATAAAGCGCGGACTGTTCTTCTGATCATTAATGCCCAATACGATTCATGTGGGCCCCAAAAACGTGTGCAACACACAACAGACTGAGCCCACTCGGAATACCTTCAAACCTGAAGGCAGAAAAAAAACTAACATGGAGTCTGTGCTTGTGCAAGGGAGGTATTCCAGTACATCTCATGACTCAATACTTCTTAGAAAAAAATAACTTGCAAATGACTGAGCCCAATACTAGATGACAGGCGTATGCAGAACATGCGTGTTTACAGCCATATAGGATACAAACATATGGTATGAAAAACGATTCCCCAACAAAACGTTATAAGCTCTTCAATTTGCCTGGCTGACAAACCATTTGTAACCTTGCTTCTTCCATGTAAGAGGATATATAGCTTTGCTGATCACACAAGATAAATGATAAAAGAAAAACAGCATGTTTCTTTCTATGCTTAACGAACATTCTTCCAGTAAACAACAAAGTAAAACCGCATCCTAAATCCCTTAACTTGCTAGGGAGTAGGGCAGGAAAGTGTTTAGAGGTATAAGACTTTAGGATAAGTTACAGAACACTATGGTAACTTGTGCCCATTTTCAACTACCAGGCCTTCTCTCTTCCAAAAGAGCAAGTATTCTGAAACGCAGTAGTAAACTAATGTCTTTAAAAAAAGTGCACAATAACTGTTTATTCAAGTGGTAAACCGCATAAGCCATTGAAACGAAACAAGGCAGTCTTGAGGACAACCTTGCCCTTTAAAATTTTGGGTGCAGGATAGGACTTTGAAGGCTAGTAGCTATTAAAAAAAAAAGCTGCTAAGTGAACTCTCATCAATGAGTGCTATGGGACAATTCTTCTGTGGCCAACATCTGAATTTGGTGAGAACTGGAGCTACTGCTTGCTTATCGCTCCACTGGAAAAGGGTACAAGCAAGCTAGCCATATAACAAAGTGGTTAATCGAGAACTTACTTTTAATCAATAATATTTAAACAAATCTGGAATATTTGTTGAATTTTCAGTATCTCATTCAAAGCAACGCTTCATCTTAGAATTATAGAAAAAGGACAGATTCTTATACCCACAACTATATATTCAGGTACATTCATAAATGCCTGATGAATTTGAAGAGCAATGCTCGAAAAAGTGTTTGTGCAAACAGAAGAAAAGAGGTGAGATAGCACCTTATAATATATATAAGAAAACAAGTATGTATAAGTACTCGGATACTTTAATAAAATGAAAAATCAATGTATGCTATTATATAACACAAATGTCCACTTGTGTGTATTGATGTTTCAAATATGAGGCATAAAACTGTGCCATCATCAGGACAGGGGAAATTAGATGCACACCCAATGACTTGATAGAATACGTACTAGGGAATTCATTAAAAACAATTCTGTCAAAATGGTGCTTGAAGCATCAGGAAAAACTAAGGTGAGAGAACAGGAAGTTAATTGTACGAAGGTTGTCTGAAAAAATTCCCTTTGCCTTGTAGACTCCTTAAAACCTCTATATACCTGATGCTACATTAAGACCAAGTAGGTGGATAAGCTGAACATACTTCAATATTACGAGCGTTTATTATCAATGCTGTTAAATTTTCGTACCATGGATTCCCAAAATGACTGAATAATCCAAGTAGGTGAATTAAAGAAAATTCCAATACTGGAGAACTGATACCAGTATGGAGTTGAGGCTTGTGTCAACTTATAGAAAGCACTGACATGAGGCTGTGCTAGCACCACAGGACAAATACAATTATCCTTAGTGAGAGGGGATCTCACAGAAAACCCTTGTCTTAAGTTAATATATCACATCAGGATAAATCCAGTGTAAAAAGTAAAAGGACATAAGTGCAATCATGCCCAGTTCTATGCCATAAAGAGATCCTAGCTCCATCTATGATGAAGAGTTACTCATTCATGGACTAAAAAGGACCATTCCTGGTATACAAGTTCCCTACATTAAGAACAGAGGGCAGATAAACAAAACTAAGTAAGGAAGCAACACAGAATAAAAACCGACTGTCCTTGGAAAAATGCAGAGGCTACCTTGGGCTATACAAGTGGCGCTCATCTGACAAGAGGACAAATAAATGAAAGTAGGGTGAACTTGCAGCCATATTGGGTGATTGGGTTTGGCTCCAGACAAAAATGCAGTGCTCTTCCTTGTGTACCTGGAGAAGTGCCCATCAGTTTAAGAAAAGAGTATTACCAAACAATATTGTCTTGAGAGATGCACTTAAATTTCTGCTTCTTAGTGAAAGATCTTTCTTGTCACGATGCTGAAAATCATATATAATTGGTAACCCTTAGGTGGGAATGGGATGGGAGTGAGAGGGTCCCCATCATTCACTGAAGGTTGATGAAGCACAAAAGAGTCTATAGCCCTGAAGACCTGCAATATTTGAGGACACTGATGAGCAGGATATACTTAATCAGACCTTAAAATGAAACAGTTCTAGGTCAACTCGCCTTGGATGTTCCAGCTTTCACTGCAGTGTCCCATTCTCAAGTCATTAGCGTCTACTATGATTTCCTAGAGAAGATGAGCTCTGCAATGGATCTGGATTTTATCAGACCAGAAGCACAAGCAGACAAACCTCCTTATGTGCGACTGTCACTGAGTATCAGAGCTTGTAAAGGAGTAGTCAGAAGGAACCAAGATGAAGAGTCACAAGTTACTGCACCATGTCTGCACATTCGTTATGAATTTAAGAGCCCAGCCGTTATGGCTATTGGAGATATACTAGGATTGATTATGTTGAACTAGTACCTCCATCTTGCTAGAATGAGAAAAGTTAGGCTTTCATAGCCAAGAAGGCTTTGTCAGGCAGCCTCTGAAGAGGATTTACATTTGATTATGTGCATCTGCTATTGACACTGTGTGTGAAGGATGTGAAAGAAAATGAAAAGCAGCCAGATGTAGCAGGAGTTCCTTTAAACTCTGTGGTACTCATGGCCTTTGGATGAAACTTGCCGTCCAATAGAAGACAACAGACTTCCCCATAAAAGACAGTACATTTCTTTTATGAGGGATACTTGCACCTTCAGGTTCCTCGTCTTTTGTATCTCCAGTAGTCAGACTAGATCCTTGGTGTCCTTAGCTGTGTATTTTGTTCTAAAAACTGTAATTTTGCAGAACTTCCAGGACCATGCCACCTCCAACGTTGTAGGGTTTTAGGAGATGTAATTAGCGAACATCAGTTTTGGAGCTCCCACAAAGTCTGTTTTTGGTGCAGGGAGCATAGGCAGAACTCAAGGGACTGAGAAAGGCAGCTACATAAAAGCTACAGCTATCAAGGAGCGGGAAGCAAAGCTCTTTATGGCTCAAGCCAGGAACAAACAGTCATTGCTTTGGTCCACTTTCCCCACCGCATGCCAAGACTTCAGAGTGGGCTCCCTCGAAAGAGAAGTCGACTTGAAGTCACACGGAAGGTTCTTACTCCTCTTTGTTGTTCCTGTGGAAGATCAGCTAGTCAGAGGCACCATTCACAGTCTGCCTTGACGTACCCTTTGGATCTTATTCCAATTTTGGCAGATATGCAAACCCTTGCTTGGATCCAAATAGGTACTACGCTCAGACATGCTGAATCAGATTGCTGGGTTTCCACCCCATGGCCCTAACTAAGTGGTGGCTTTCACTGAGACATTGTGGCTCCCTTTTGGGCCCCAAGACACCTATGGGACACTGACTGGGCACGGTTAATGACTTCAGCAGCACAGGTCAACTCCACTCTGGAGCAGAGGGACTGTGACCCACCCTGGACAACCTTGCACTTTGTTCCAGCAACACCTCTGGATCTGCAGCTACAGACTTCAGACCCAGCTACCAAACCATTGAAAATCCAGAAAACCAAGCCATTTTGATCAAGGCCAAATGCAAGGTTCAGACTTGTTCAATGATGAGCCTCTTTGCGAGCCTCTACCTAGCGCTTTGCACACCTGCATGACTTTTTCCATCAAATTCTGACTTTATTCAAATGCCTATTATTGTCTTCGAAAGTAATGAACAAGTTACTTACCTTCGGTAACGATATATCTGTAAAAAACATAGGTTAGTTATAGATTCATTACCTTAGAATTACCCCCAGGCGTCAGACTGGATCCGGAAAGTTTTTCATCAGCAGTACCCCTGCGCGTTGGAAGGTGGAATCGGTCGACTCCGCGTTTGTCGTCAGCATCGTGGTCACCGGGATGACGTTGCGGTAGCTACATAGACGCCGCCCTGGCGCGCTAACTTCAGTTCTGTACACGACTTTCCACGCCAGAAGCGTAGAGCCATGCAAGACACTGACCACTGGTGCACAGAACTAGGGCCCTGAAAGGAAGTCCTTAACCCTAGAAGTCAGTTCGCAGAACGGGGAGGATGGGTGGGGCGGTAAGGAATCTATAACTAACCTATGTTTCTTACAGATATAACGTTACCGAAGGTAAGTAACTTGTTCATCTGAAAGAAACAGTTATAGATTCCTTACCTTAGAATAGATACCCCAGCAATACCAACCCCGGAGGTGGGTCTGCGAACTAAGTTCACACCAGAAAGTCCTGGAGAACAGAACAGCCAAAGAAGCAGCCTCTCTGGACTTGGCTGTCGAGGCAGTATTGTTTGGTGAATGTGTGCAGCGATGCCCACGTAGCTGCCTGACAGATGTCATTAAGGGGGACTCCCCGTCCCAAAGCAGTGGAAGCTGCCATCGCCCTGGTGGAATGGGCACGAAGCCCCACTGGAGGCGCCTTCTTTGCCAAAGAATAGCAGTCTTTGATGCACAAAACAACCCACCTGGAGATGGTCGGTTTGTTCACGGCCCGACCTTTCTTAGCGCCCACGTAACCAACAAAGAGCTGGTCGTCCACCCGGAATTGTTTGGTGCAATCCAAATAGAAAGAAAGCGCACGTTTTGGATTCAGACGGTGGAGCCTCTCTTCCTCTTTCGAAGGATGCGGAAAGAAGGTGGGCAAAGTGATGGTTTGGCCAATGTGGAAATAAGTAACCACCTTTGGAAGAAAGGAAGGTCTAGTTCGGAGGACGACCTTGTCCGGATGGACAGCCAGAAAGGGAGGCTTGGAAGAAAGAGCTTGTAGCTCACTCACCTTGCTTGCAGAGGTGATGGCCACCAGAAAGGCAGTTTTCAAAGTTAGAAGCCTGAGAGGACAGTTATGTAGCGGCTCGAAGGGAGCGCACATAAGATATGTAAGAACTAAGTTCAAGTCCCACTGGGGCATTACGAAGGGAACAGGAGGAAAAAGATGAGTAATGCCCTTAAGGAAGCGATTTACAACAGGGGACTTGAAAAGAGAAGGCTGATCAGGAAGCCTAAGAAAGGCTGAAATGGCCGAGAGGTAGCCCTTTAGAGTGCCCAGAGCAGAGCCCTGCTGGGCCAAAGAAAGGAGGAACAAGAGAACCTCAGAAAGAGGGGCAGAAAGGGGATCCACAGCCTTTGCTGTGCACCATGCCACAAATTTGTTCCATCTGCAGGCGTATACCGTCTTAATGGAGGGACGCCTGGCTGCCAAGATAACGTCAGACTTCGGGAGGCAGGTCAAACGACGTCAACTGCAGCCGATCAATCGCCACGCAAGGAGGTGGAGGCTTGACAGGTGCGGGTGGAGGACCGTCCCCTGCTGCTGCGACAGAAGATCCTCCCGAAGAGGCAGTCTGATCGGAGGATCGATGACCATGTGTAGCAGCTCTGGATACCAGACTCTTCGTGCCCAATCCGGAGCCACAAGAATGACTTGGGCCCGGTCGCGCCTGATCTTCTTCAGCACTCTGGGCAGAAGTGGTATAGGCGGAAAGGCGTATAGAAGACCGCAACTCCACTCGCGATGAAAAGCGTCGCCTAGCGAGTGCCGCCTTGGAAATTCCAACGCGCAGAATTGCTGACATTGCGTGTTCTCTTCGGTGGCAAACAGATCTAACCAAGGCTCTCCCCACTGCTGAAAGAGACCTTGCACCACCTCTGTGTGAAGACGCCATTCGTGATCCATCATGCACCTGCAGCTGAGTTCGTCTGCCCTGGCGTTCAGTGAACCTGCCAGGTGTTGAACCACCAGGGATATGCCCTGATGTTCCAGCCATATCCAGAGGCAGAGGGCCTCCTGACATACGGTCCACAACCCCACCCGCCTTGTTTGTTGTAGTACCACATGGCGGTGGTGTTGTCCGTGAGCACCTGCACTACTCTTCCCCGGACAGAGGGAAGGAATGCTTTGAGTGCAAGACAAATCGCCCGAAGCTCCAGAAGGTTGATGTGGGGCCCGGACTTCGACGGAGACCAGAGGCCTCTGATCTCCGCCTCCCCCATGTGGCCACCCCATCCCAGAAGTGATGCATCGGTCACCACTGTGAACTCTGGTTGGGGAAAGGAGAGTGATCTGCCGTCGACCCAATCCTGGTTCGTTAGCCACCACTGCAATTGGTGTGCAGTGCCCTCCGAGATCTGGACGCAATCGGACAGGTTCCCCTGATGTTGTGCCCACTGCAACTTCAGGTCCCACTGCAGAGCCCGCATATGCCATCTGGCATGGTCCACCAGCAGGATGCAGGAGGTCATCAGGCCAAGGAGCCTGAGGGTCATCCTGACCGAAAGCCGGGATAGAGGCTGAAAGATCGGAATCATAGTCCGAATATCCCGGACTCGCTGTTCGAGAGGATAGACCCGAAACTGCGTCGTGTCCAGAACTGCTCCGATGAAAAGGAGCTTCTGAGAGGGAGTCAGGTGCGACTTCGGCATGTTGATAGAGAACCCCAGCGAATGCAGGAGGTCGGCCATAGTCTGGAGGTGGGAGACGACAGCCTGGGGCGAGCCCGCCTTCAACAGCCAGTTGTCGAGATGGGGGAAGACTGGAACCCCTGATCTGCGCAGATGAGCTGCGACCACCGCCATCACTTTTGTGAACACCCGAGGGGCGCTTGTAAGGCCAAAGGGGAGCACAGTAAACTGAAAAAGCTCGTGGCCTACCTTGAACCACAGGTAACGCCGGTGGGCCGGCAGGACCGGGATGTGAAAGTAAGCGTCCTGCAAGTCCAACCCTACCACCCAGTCTCCAGGGTCGACGGCAGACCAGACCAGACCTGAGCGCGCATCAACATTTTGAACTTCTCCTTCCGGAGGAAGCGGTTGACGTTCCTGAGATCCAAGATAGGACACAGTCCTTTGTCCTTATTGGGCACCAGAAAGTAGTGGGAATAGCAACCACGACCTACTTCTGGGACAGGAACGCGCTCGATGGCTCCCTTGGCCAAGAGTGCCAAAACTTCCTGTTGGAGAAGGGCCAGATGATCCTCCGACATGCGATGGTACTGAGGTGGCATGGATGGAGGGGTAGTCTCGAAGGGGAGGGAGTAGCCCCTTCGGACTATTTGCAGAACCCACCTGTCCGACGTGATGGTGCGCCAATGGGGGAGTGATGGCGAATCCTGCCGCCCACTGGCGTTTGGTGGCCCTGAAAGGTCGGACTAGGAGGGTTTGGAGGCTGCAGCAGAGGGGGCTGTGGTGGACTGGCCCGCCCGCTGGCCTCCAGAACCACGGCGCTGGTTCCCACGTCCCCGGCCGCGCAAAGGCCTAACAGCTTTCGCCGGCCTGTGGCTCTGGGCGGGACGTGGCGGGGCACCCCTTCCGTAGCCACGAAAGGCAGACTGCGCAGGGCGGTTGGTGGAGAGGCCCAAGGACCTGGCCGAAGCCCGAGAGTCCTTAAAACGCTCCAGAGCGCTGCCTTGTCGCCGAAAAGGCGACGGCCATCAAAGGGCATGTCCAAAAGTGTGGATTGGACATCCCCTGAAAAACCAGTCGACCTCAACCAGGCGTAGCGTAGAAGGGCTACCGATGTGGAAATCGTCCTGCCTAGTGAGTCGGTGGCATACAGCCCACAGCGGATAGTAAACTTTGCTGCGTCTCACCCTTCAGCAACTGCTCGAGAGAGCACGGCCTGGGCCTCCTCCGGGCACTGAGGCAGCACTTGCGCAACCGTATCCCACACGGAGTGGGTGTAACGGCCCAAGAGACATGTGGTGTTTACCAACCGCAGTCCCAAGCTGGAGGAAGAAAACATCTTCCCAAGATGGTCCAGCTTTTTGGATTCCCTATCAGGTGAAGCGGTAGGGAATGCGACCTTGGAGGTGGAGGCATGGACCGCCAAGCTCTCAGGGTTGGGTGTTGGGAGAGGAAAGTGGGGTCGCCCGGGGCCGGGCGGTGGCATTGGGCAATCATCCTGTCCACTGGAGCCCCTGTGTTGGGCCTCGACCATGTGCCTAAAAGGATGTCCGTTAGGGCTTAATTAAACGGTGGCAGGGGCTCCAAAGAGCTCGCTGCCAGTTGAAGCACCTCTGTCAGGAGGTTAGTCCTGACTGCCACCGTAGGTAGTTCAAGGTGGAGAGCCTCGGCCGCCCTACGCAACACCCTCCGTAGCCACAGTAGGAGGAGACAGCATGCCAAGGTCTGGTGAGGTATCCAGACCACTGGCTTCCCCCAGTTCCTCTCTCCAGTCCGCTTCATAACCTAACTGGTCGGTTGAAGGGTCCCCAGACACCTCCCAGTCCTCGTCACCCTCCTCTGGCTGCCAATCTGGTCTCAAAGAGCCAGGGTAGAACAGGGGTACAAAAGTACCCGTCGGCGCCGGATCCGGCGTCGGTCGACGCCGGTCCAGCTCCGGGTCTACCTCGTGGTGGAGGTCGGGGTCGACGTCGGCTGGGGACACAGCAGACGCCGGCTGCGGACGTGGTGCTGGTGGAGGTGTAACTAGGTCGACTGGCGCCGATCCAGATCCAGGCCTGGATCCAAGGGGACCCTGCGGTGCCGAGGCCGAAGCCGTCGGCGAAGGCCCAGGGCCCCCAGCCGAGTCTGCGGGGCCCGGAGGCGTGCCGGCGGAGTCCGACTGCCCAAAGATGGCGTGCATCGCTTCGTAAAACTGACGAAGCTGGGCAGGGGTCGCTCCAGGTCCCGGGAAGGGGGGGGGGGAACCCGGAGTCGAGCCTTCGGGCTTCGCACGCAGAGCTGCGGGAGGGGCACCACCCGCATCCCTCGTCACGTTGGCCGACGGACGGGGAGAAGTCGAAGAGCGACGATGCTTCTTCGACTTCTTCTTGTGCTTCGACTTACCTGACCCAGAGTGCGAAGACTTTGATGTAGAATGGTGATGGCTCCGCGACCGGTCCCTCGACCACCTACGCGACCTGGACCTCGATCGGCGCGGAGCCGACTGACGGGCCTTGAGAAGCTTTCGGGACTGCTCCCGCAAAGACTTCGGATTCATGGTTCGGCAGTCGGAGCACAACTTGGGGTCGTGGTCGCGCTCCAGGCAGAAAAGGCACACGCGGTGCGGATTCGTCACCAACATCAGTCAGCTACAGGAACCGCATGCCTTGAAGCCGGGCATCCCTCGTGCACCAGGAGTCGATGGACTCAAAAAACTAAGTGGACAAAAGTCGAGAAAAAGTCCGTCAAAAAATGACTGGGGGTACCGCTCTCTCAGGATCTGCGCTTGCTGGCGCGGAAAAAGAAAGAACGGACGTCAGCGTGCGAGGGCGGCATCTATGTAGCTACCGCGACGTCATCCCGACGACCACGACGCTAACGACGAACGCGGAGTCGACAGACGCCACCTTCCGACGCATAGGGGTACTGCTGACGAAAAACTTTCCGGATCCAGTCTGACGCCTGGGGGTAATTCTAAGGTAAGGAATCTATAACTAACTGCTTCTTTCAGATCAGGCATACAATTTTATTCCTCCTGATTCAGATGAGCGTTAAATTGGTCTTAACGAATGCAAGTGGCCTGTATTGTCTGTCTGGCCATCATACAGAGGAAACTGCATCCTCTTCAGCAGTTTTGAAAAAGAGGCTGAAATCTTGCAGCTACCCATGCCTATTTAGGAAAATATGGCTAACCTTCAGCCTTTTGCCTTCCTCCTCAGGCCACTGACATTTTATGAGGCCTTTGGCTATATCGGTGAGCCGTCAGATTGCTCACTCATCCAACCCATGTGTGACTAAATTCTTATCTCCTCGCTTTACGCTTGACAGCCTGGTGGGGTTCAGGCTTCTTCTAGAATAGTACTTAATCCTAACATGCTTCCCTCTACTTCTCCGGTCAGGGAGTCGAAACTAATATCAAAAAAATATTTTCCTTAAGAAGTTCAGATCATCAATTCTCCAGTGCCATGTGTCTAATTGCTTGTTACTCCCAGTGCTTATTCAGAGAACGAGATTAGACAGGCATGTTGTTCTCATTACTTCCTACTCCTAAAGAAGTGGGAGGGCATTTGTCAACTTCTGGACTTTTGTACTCCAATCTTTCTTCGCAAGAGGAACTCTTGGCCTTGGGCTTCAGGGACAGGATGAGGATGGCATTGCAAGACCTGCAGGATGTATATTTTCATACTCCAGTCCTACTATTGGTAGTTGTTCGTTCCAGTGCCTAACAGTTTGCAGTCTTGCCATTTGGATTTACGTTGAGCCTTATGTTTGCAAGAAGGTGAGGTTGGTGGTCACAGCACAACTTTGTAAATCAAGCATGCATGTATTCCTGATCATTGATCCCTGGCTTCTGATAGCAGGCGACACCACAGTTGGTGCTAAACCATCTTTAGTGCACGACCCCCCTTCCACTTCTACATGGGCTTTTCTATCAACCAGCACCTTATAAGAACCTAACATGAAATCGAATATAGCTTTTTTTTTTGTTTCAAAAGCTCTGAAGACCTTCCAATTTTGTTAAACTTCCTGGGGATGGCACTGCACACAATGACCAATACAGTTTGTCAGTGCGATGAATGAATGTGGTAATAACGCACTTTATAACAAAAAAAACCAATTAAGCCAAATCAGCTATCTCAAGTTTCCCCACCAGTCTGCACTGCACCTCCTCTTCATTGCGGCAGAGATCGACATAGTTGCCCTCCACCCTTCTCACCTCCTCATGTCTGCGACATTTGGAGTAGGATCCTGATGATTCAGTAGGGAGCTTATCTTCCTACCCTGAGAGTCTTCCCAGCGTGGGAGTCATTTAGATCGCCACAGAGACGGCTCAGGGACCAGAAGTGGTGGCTGGTGCCTGATGCCTGAACACCTGACTTGCCAAAAGCCCATTTGCCTTACACCAACAGTGGCCACAAATGTCCCCTCCCTCAGTTGAGGGAATCATCGCAATACCAGGGAGATTAGAGGTCTGTGGTTGACCGCAGAGCAGAGGCTACACATACACCTCCTCCAACTTAGAGTGATACGTCAAAGCTTTTTTGCCTTCCGTTCAGAGCCTGTTCAAGTCCTCAGCACCAACATGACTACGATGCGGTATGCCAACAAGCAGGGCCGCATGGGTTAGCCTCTATGCTTCAAGGTGTTGGGCTTAGGCACACGATGTTTGACTGAGGGTCAATCATCTGCCCAGTTCCCTGAATGCATAGAGGGAAGACCTCCGTATGCATCGCCTTGAAGATCATGAATAGCATTTTAATCTGGAGGTAGCTTGTTCCATCCTCATCCTCCTGGGCACTCTCCAGAGTATGTTATTCTGTGTCCTCAAGTTTCCGCTGCATGAGGCTCAGAGACCGGTAAATAGAGTATCTACCACAAAGATAACTACAGAGGGTAAGTAACTTGTTCTTTTAGGATGCTTACTTCTCATCCAAATTTACCTTGCCCCTGCAGAATAATACAATCCCAAACTCTTTTCTTTCTACTACAAAGGCAAATTTGCAAGAAGAGCAATGTACTGCAGTAAAATGTTTTTATTTGATTGCCTGATTTAGGAGCCGTCAGTGTCCCATACGACTGCCTTGCCTGCAAATTCCGCTGTTGATCACTAAATCAGAAAAAAACAATCATAAATCAGATGGACAGATCAAAATTCCTCACTGGAATGGAAAATTAAATTGTGAGGTAAGGGGCCATTATTGCTGCTGTTCCTAGCAGAAATACAGAACCTCAGACTTCATCCACGCAGTTTTGGTCAACAGCCAGATTTCTGAAACCTAGAAGAGACATCAGAGGACTAAATTGTCCTGGATTTCTCATTCTGTTTTCTTATAATTTTAGAGAGAGGCTGGAAATCAGCTTGTCCCACATATTCAGTTGTGACAAACACAGAAGAGCATTTCTGACCAGGTAAAATTCAAGGAAATATGCAAAATCTCAATTCAAATCTTTACTGACTGAACAGCTGAGGCCTTAGAAAAGGTATATTAACACGGTGAAGCAAAGAAGATTCAAGTACCAGAATGCATTATGCATTTCACATGCTAAAGCAATTTCTCTAACCAAGGACAGCAGAACCTTGATCAGATCTATCAAAGATTCTATTAAAAAATAAAGACCACATTTCTAATAATCTAGAACCATGGATGCTTAAACTGGCTAAAAAAAAAAGAAAAAAGACCGCTAGTCCAGGAAATTTCTGAGCAAGCTTCCTGAGTGAGGTGTACAAGAAATTACCCACTGGTTTCTCAAAAAACTAATAGAAATGAACACTGATGCCAATAAAACACTTTCCTGGATGAGCTCTGCGAGTGAGAAATCAAATATGGATTTTGAAACAAGCACCAGCAAGAACCTTCTTAACATATAAAAACTATCAAATGGCATATTTACTAACAGTTTAAAATGAAGACAAACATTCAGACAAGTAGTAGCTGCAAAATACCTTCGTAGTGATAGCTGCTGACTGAGATGTGCTTTTGGAAACAGAGCCAGGAGAGCCTGGTGACCCTGGGGAACCTGGAGATCCTGGGGAACCGGGAGACCCAGATAGGCTGCTTGCTGATGACTGGCTGGTGAGGTTAGTTTTTGTACCACTAGAGAATGAAAGTTTAAAACTTGGACTTTGTCGACCTGTGAGATTAGTTTTCAAAAGCACCTCTTTTTCTTCACTGTCTTTTACTGAAACAAATAAAGAAAACATTAATAGATTACAAAACACAGGATTTGTTGGCAAGCCATGGCCTTTTAGAATATCCAAATAAGAACAGACCTATGGGCAGGTTGGTGCATCGACAAATAGTCTTTGTGACCCACTACACTCCAGTATACAACAAGAACATGGGCTCTTTGACACATTTGACCATAAGATGCAACTTTCTAGCCTTCACCAATTAGCATCGTCTCCGACTACACACTCCCCAATTTACATGCTTATTCTTTAGCCAATTATAAAAAATCCAAACCACCTATTCGCAAGGCAAGATCCATATAAAACACCCATTCCTGAATATCAGTAAACGCAGTATGCTCTTTATAAATTAATTCTGCCACTGTATCACTTATTTTTTCACCTTCAAATGTTATGAAAATATAAACCCCATTGCATATCAATGTTATTACTATATCTAGAAAGCCCATCACAGCTAGCATTCTACATTCTTCAGGACAGTCACCAAATGAGAGTCTGAAATCAGACTTCGTTTTTTAGTATCATATTCTTGGCAAGTTAATTGTTCTTTATTTTAGTACAAAGGCCATCATCGGAGTTGAGATCAAAAGCTTCAAAGAAGTTTCCAGCTATTTATGCTTCATACAACACTAGAATTGAAACATAGGTCACAAGTGGAACCAATGCTCAACCTCCTCCCAAGATCTTTGTACCCAACAGCATTCTTACATTTCCAATTTTACCCCACAAAACCTGCTTTATACATTGCTCTAGCATCTGGTAGCATGATCTTATTGCAAGTCATTACTAGAATAAAGAACCCAAGAAAGAATTTTTAGTGTTTGAATCCTTTTAAATCGGATTTTCTCTATGTCTATAACATTCAATTTTTACCTCTACATTTATTTAAGTTTTAGCATAGAATATTCTTCTGTGTTCATAAAAATTGGAACACAACATATTAGGTTGTGGCGCATGATGAGTTGCATATATCATGAGACAATTTCTTCAAAAAGCCTGCCATCATTAGAAACCAAATCCGACAAAACATTTTTCAGTTGATTAAATGTACCCTTCACTCACAATCAATAGACTTCTCAACTCTAGAAAAAAGATTTGTTAATTTAAATGTAATTGTTTGCAAATCCTCCCAGCATTCCCACTAGAGTTTCTACTGGCTAACTTTAATCAAATGGATACTCTATATAGATGCCTCTGATGAGGCAAGAGCATTATGTTTCCGAGATTTAGATAAATCTCACTGGTTGACGTAAGGAAAAATGTTCAACCATTTTTTCCCGTTTTAATTGGATGAAAATATTAAATAGGAATGCAGTAAGAAATGTAGTTTTTTTAACATTACTTTTTAGGCTTCTCAATGTCTTCTGACAAAGAAAAAAGCAGAAAACCTTCCATTGTATAAATAATTATGTGTAAACCTTCCTACCCATTTGCACTTTCTTTAGACTACTCCTACCGGGTCTCATTTTTCCCTATAGGAATGTATTAATAGTTTCTCTATTTTTTCCTAAATCTACCCTCTACATGTAAAAAGAGTTATCTAAACATATAAAAAGATGGATATATTTTTTTATCTTAGTGTGTCCCATATGTATAACTTTAGACACAGAGCTAGCAGTCTTGTTGCTGAAGAGCTGCTGCCCCTGGAAGGGCATGTCAACCAAATGGGCTTCTACATCACCTAAAAGTAGATCATCAAAGCATGGGGCTTAATGCTCCACTTATGAACCCATCAAGTACGTCACAAATCAGTCTAGTCAATGCAGATTTTACATTCTGAATCAGCTGGGATAATGAGCGAGCACCCTGAGAACCAAGACATCTATCCTCTTAGACTACTGTCTCTGTCCAGGGGAGTCACTGGAAAAGTGGCAAGCTTTGCGTTCACCAAGGAAGCCTGTGCTACAAGCCTCTTGGAAGTTGGGTGAGCATCAAGAATCATGGTGTCCAGCAACACATCACTGAAACGATACACCTGTTTGTCAAGTGACAAAATCATTGAACACATTGTTTCATCTCAGTGTGAACTGGCATTGCAAGTGCTGCCACTGTTTTTATTTCAACCACCCCATACAGCCTCCTCAGAAAGGGGGCATTCTGGAGTAAGCATGCTGTAATGTGGCTAAGATACAGATTTTTTTTTTATATGTCCAGCAACCAAAACATGTACAAGGTTACCAGCTTTGCTTAAGTCTCCCCCAGCTCCGAAAGGATACAGTTCTTCATAGAAATAACGAAATCAAAACTGAACAGGACAGAGTATAAAAATGCCAGAGATCCTGAAACTGACTGAAATTTTTTTTTTTATCCTGGCATGATGCATTATGTGAGGTGGTTGCTAGTGTAGATGATAGTTTTGAATCCAAAACACCGCCGCAGAGATTGGCACCGATGGTTTCTGAAGGAGTTGGATTCCAGGATCTTGGAAAGCAGGGTTTTTGCACTACATCAGACACACAAAAATGAGAGAGGAGAGAATGTGTGGAAATCTGGTATGCCTAAAGTCAAACCAGGGGTTGGGACAGCAAAAAAACTCAGGTTGAGGAAACTTTACAATGGCAAGCATAACATCTTGAAAAGGTCTTTTTGAATTTTGTCAATTTAAAACCAATTCATGTATCCCTTTACTGAATGAGGAACAGTAGATTTTGGAAAGCGAAATACCATTTAGTGCAAGGGTTAAAAAGGTTTTAAAGGGGATTGACTTGCAAGATCAGAGGTGCAAAACACAATTAAATTCAGCTGAGGATTTGTTCTATTAGCCACTAAAACAAAGTATTGCACCAATTTTTGACATCAAAGAATTCAAAACATCGCAGCTGCATTCAATCTCTTATCAAACACATGGTCACACAAAATATGATTTAGAACCAAAGCACATAGTAAACAGGCACATTGTACCTAGCTACGTAATAGTAACTAACAAGCATGGTGATGAAATGAGATAAAGCAAGTACTATCCCTTAGTGGTTTGATGACAGCATGTCCTGAGCAAACATATGGGCAAAACTGATAAGAAAAAAAGAGTTATATCTGAGTTGGGCTATTAACTCTTAGGGTTGCTAACTGTAGGAACAAAAACTGGAAAATATTGGAAGGACAGTAGTGGGGCACAAAAACATTGGGCAATAAGAATTGGATGGGTTAACTGACCATGAACAAACCTCAGCTATACACAAGAGCTCTATGGTTAAACATGGATGATTTCGTTTGGGGGCAAACTTTTGACAGCAGACCTCAATTGCAGTACAGACTATTCTGCACAACTGCATTACAGAACAGTTTTATGTGCAATTTTAGTTTATCTGCATTCAATTCACATGTACCTTGAGATTGTACCACATAAAACTTACACAAATAGGTACTGCAAAATCCAGATGCCAGTTCAACAAAATACACCGTACTATTACATTAGCAAAACGCAAATGTCATAAAAAGCATTTTCTAGAAACGGGACTGGAAGTACAGAGGAAGCATGCTTAAAAAGTACTCTGCAATCATATACAAAGGGTATGCACTCAACATTGATCACTAATTCAGAACGACAACTACATGCATATTCTTTCACCTTCGGACACAGGAAAAAAAACTTTTCAGAAATACTTACATTTTTTCCTTTCCATAAATTTACTGATAGGGTCTATAATGTCCTCATCAGTCTTTACTTTTTCAGATGGCGGCACCACTGCTTCCCCATCTTCAAGCTCATCCTCATCTGTGTTGAACCACATTTCTTCCTCGTCTTCCAATGTTCTAGCATCCCTCCGGTACCGATGGTTCCTCAGAATAGAACGCATGCTGCAACAAAGTACCAAGAAACTGACTCAGTACGTTTAACCCAAGTCGTTGAGTCCATTTACATTACCACCAATATTGTTAAAACAAAAGCTGTTGGCGTTTTGAGTTAACTTTACTTTGCATGTTCTGTAAAGGGTTTCATAACACTGAACTTTTTTTTCCTCTCTAAACGGAAGGCTCCCAAAATCTTGACAGCAAGAAAGGCAGTAAACAACTAGACATCAGTAGAGCGAGCATTTAAATTAAACATCAGCAGCAATATTATGTGAATGTTTACAATAGGTCTAAGCCCATACACATTCAATTTTCCATCATCAAATCCATGGCAAAGAAAAATAAAAGGCTCCTTCACATAAGCAGCGTACTTCAATTTAATTAGGCAATCAATAATTGATGGCATCCCTTTGGTTACCTTGATAATGAAAAATTGTGCTCACAAACACGACACAAAAGTGTAAAACTTCCAAATGTGGAAAGAGATTACAAAGAGCAGACACACAAACAAGATTTTAAGCAAATGTTTCTGATTAGGGCTTAGGTAAATTGTGCAAAAGCAAGCACAAGGACTCTGAAGCCTGCATTTTAGGATACCCTGAGCTATTAATTATAAGGCCTTCTCACACAACTGAAAAAACGTTTCCAGTGCCTGAACTCTTGCACAAAACAAAAGGGCATGCTGTAGCTAGGATTCCACACAATCATTGGGTGGCATGTAGTGCAAAACTGGGCTGACTGACATCTCAATAAAATTGAGAGGAGTCAATCATACATTGGAATATAACCACAATTAATCGGTGCCAAACAGGCAAAAAAAAAAAAGGTACTTCCACAGACCATGCAATAGACTTAACAGTATGGGTGCATATCACACTCCAAATTGCGTTAAGTAAAGAAGGATTCAGTTTTTATCTAGAGATGATGGACAAGCTACTTCCATATTTCAGGGTTTCCAGCAAGGGTATCTTTCCCAGATTCTAAAAGTCAGAAAATCATCTTGGGCTTCAACCCAAGACAAACAAAGTACAACATGTAACTATCATCTTGGTCTACAACAAAATTTGACTGAACATATGTAAATCAGGACTCTCATGAGCTAGCATCTCATGAACTAACATCACAATATTCTATCCCCAGATTAATGGGGGATGATTTGATGCTCTAACTACTTAGTCATCAGGCTTGGATCAGTGCAAGGTAGCAACCCCTTGCTCTTAAGCTAAAAATAGCGCATACCAGCAAAAATTCTTGTTGTGGAAGTTGGGAGCTGGCAGCACATTCTGATTTCCAGAGTTGTCAGAGCTGTTAAGATCATTGATTGACATTTGAGGCATGTTTGGAACTATGCTGGACTGGGGCTGTCCACAACAATTTTCAAGCCAGAACCTTTCTTTGTCAAGACATTTAGGTATTTAGCTAGAGAGGGCACTTCACCAGAGTCCATCAATATGCAGTTCTTGATTGAAGAACAATCCTTCATTTGTATCATATGCCCTACGTTGGATTTTGGGGTCTAAGAATTCATAAAAATAAGCTATTTTTATAAATTGGTGTCAGATTTCCATTGTGACAAGTTTCTTTCTCATTCAACTGCTTTGGAATTTCTAAGATTTTGTGTTTTATGAATCCAGCTCCAATCTTTGAAGAGTATAGCTCAACTTTATTTTTGTACAGCATTTCTTTTTTAACTCGTTAGGGGATGTGCACCTTTGGGATCAGGTTTCTTTTATTACCCTTTCTTTAACACTTTAAAACAAAGAGTGTCATACAGTCTTCAAATTTCAGAATATATCCTGTGTAAACTAGTCAGCCTTTATGACCTAGGTAGGTTTGTCAAATTTGGCTGGAGGCTTGAATTTAAAGCTCCATTTCTATTGGTGGGTGGTGTTGCTCTGTGTGGTGCAGATTAGTCTGGTATCCTGGACTTCCTAAAAAGTGTCCTTTTAGACACTGACCTGGATTTGCCAACATTTGTACTTTCCTTCAGCTAACCCTGTAGGTAGGCTCTTAAGACACCTCTGGAAGAAAAAGTTACTTACCTGCAGTAATGATCTTTCTGGTGAACACTATCTACCTGCAGGTTCCTCATTTGTAGAATTCCATAGGCTTGACTTCATCCGGAAATTTCAAAGGTCTAACGTCGCTGAATGGGGGCGCTGGTGTCAAGTTGATGACAAAAGTGGAGTCACATGAATTCACCGAAACAATTAAGCACACATCAAGGCGTAATGACATCAGTTTCCATGCATTCTTTCCCAGCCGTCGAGGAGAGCGGACAGACTGAAAATGATATAGTGCAGTACCAATACATAAATTGGGATCTTATTAACTATCCCTCTAACTATCCATCAAACTTAAAGATGGGCAGGTTGGCTAGTAATCTGCAGGCAGATAGATTATCCACCAGAAGGATTGTCACCCAAGGTAAGTACATTTTTCTTCTGATGGGTACTTCTACCTGCAGACTAGATTACAAAGCAATACCCTAATATGGGGGTTGATGGATGGTTAAATGAGGAAATCCTGCTAGACTGACCTGGCAAAGTGACTATCTCTGTGCACTTCAGAAAGCAAGTAGTAATGTTTGTCAAAAGTATGCAAAGATGTACTCTGTGAGGAAACTGGTTCATTAGATGCTGTGGCTGTGTGACCTCATTGTGTAATAAACTCACAACCCCGTCTAGGGTCCAGTCAGGCTCTTCTGCAAAACCTTAGCTCAAGCCTGGGAAGCTCAAGCAGTCAGGCTTTGTCAAAGGAACATATACAAAACATTTGAAAGTACCAAAATAGTTGAAAACGAAAGAAACGTGACGCAAAGGAAATCAGATGCCAATTTATTAAAATAAATCAGAGAGACTCCCCTGTACTGTAACTATTGCCTGCGAAGGCACCACTGCAGGGCCCTCGTGTACCAACATGCATGCGTGACTTGGGGAACGCAGAAAGCCAGCAGACCTAGGGATATGAAGACCCTCAGAACAGGAACTCACATGCCTTGCTGAAAGGATGGGGCCATTTCCTGGATGTCAGCAATCCACTGGAGTGGAGGGAAGGTGCGGAGAAGGGTGGTGTCCTGTACCAACACTATGAACAATAATCATTGATAGGGCCACAGGTGATACAAACCCAAGTCGTCTAGGTACAGGAATACTGTTATACTGGAGCTCCTGATATGGGCAGCAACCACCCACATCATCTTTATGAAAACTCGAGATGCTGATGTTAAACCAAACAGTAGAAAATTGGTGGTGCGCAGAACCCACCACAAATCGCAAGAACGTTTGATGTTACCACAAGATAGGGATGTGGAAGTATGCATCCAGCAGGAAGAGTGAAACCATCCAGTCTCCAACCTGCAAGGTCATTAACACTTGAGCTAGCGTCAACGTCTCGAAATTTTCCTTTTTGAGGAAGATGTCCAATTCCCTGAAGTCCAGGATCTGACACACAAAGCTATCCTTCTTGGGCACCAGGAAATAACATGCGTAACATCCTTGACCCTTTTCCTGTTCTGGCACTAACTCCTTTCCATATGAGTGCTGCCACCTCTTGCTGTAGTATGGCCAGGTTGTCTGTCGAGAAGAGGGAGGGGAAGGAATGGGGCAGTGTGGCATGGGCAATTGGGGCATGGTGTACCCCATAGCCAGTTAAAGGCAGGAGCTGCTAGTGTCAGTCCAGGAGGGATGGAGCTGAGCAGTGATGGCGCCAGGGGCATAGAAGGCCACACGGTTCCACAGGGCCCGAAAATGCGCAGGATGGAGCAATGCTCTGGAGAAAATGTTATAAATGGTGTTGAGGAATGCTGCTGGGTCAGTGTCTGGATTGGGAATTCCGGAAGGGTTGGAGCCGATTACTGATTTCCCAGGAAGGAAGTTATCAACATTGAGGGGCCATGTAAGGATGAGGTGGACATGGAGATCGGGGTGTGTCCACAGCTGTGTCCAGTAGAGCCACTGGCACGGGCTACTCCAGGAAGGATAAAACTGCTCCGCAACAACTAAATCTGGTTCGGAGGATAAAGATGCTGTGAGAGTCGAGCGGAGACTTACCTTTCCCATGTTTCTTGTGTTTTTATACTTTCTCCAGGCCTAAGTAGGATGATGGTGACCTGGAAGAAGGTCTTGGGCATTGACTACTTCGTCTGTCATCCCTCATACGAGGCAGGAAAAGCTTGGTCTCCGGCTCCTTGATGGCTTTAGGGTACATGCTAAGGGAATATGTTCAGGAGTGTGAGTTGCGGCCCAACCCAAAGCACCAGAGACAAATGTAGTGGGAGTCAGTAACAGACATCTGCCCCTCACAGTTCCTTCAAGGCTTAAAATCCGAACACTTGGGTGGAGACATAGTACTGCGCAAAGTTTATTTTTGGTGTGAGGGAAAACTCACAACTCTGAAGAGTTAACTGCGGCTCCACGTCGAAGGCATGGAAAAAAGGGAACTGACTTCATTGTACTGGGGTGGGCACTAGATGGCTTCGGTGACGTCATTTGATGACGCTTCTGGGGACATGATGCCAGCCACTTGAGAGCTTTGAAATTTCCAGATCCAGTCTGGCGCCTTGGAATATTCTACAGGAGAGGAATCTGCAGGTAGAGTATCCATCAGAAGGATTCATTATTACTACATTGACTGATGTAGGAAACATTACGGCATCATTCAGGAGATATATTGTGGTAAAGCTTATGTAGTTGACCTGAGCTGGTTATGGATTGTTATTAAACTGTGTTACAGGCTTCAGACTGGTGTTTTGCTACATTAAATCTTGCATTATCATAGTAGGTAAGGGTTTTATTGTTGATCACGCTCTTCAACAAACTCTGGTGGTAGAAAACTTTCACTTTAAACCTTCTAAAGCTATTTTAAAAGGACTGTACAATACTTTTATTGTATACCTGAGGGTTGCCTACTAGAAAAACTTATGCTTAATACAGACCTGAGCTGGTTATGATGCAAATCAAATAACGACGTGTAGGCCTTATTGCCTCACTAGGAAAGGTTGTGCGCGATGCAATAGGCGTGATCTGTTTATTATGAGAATTTATGACAACTGCAGTAGACCTGCTGTATTTACTGCGAAAAGCATTTGTTAAAGCCAATGAGCCTTTAGTGTGGATAGTTATTACACGGTGATATAGGCTGTTGACAGATTGTTTCCTGAAATCTCACATATTACCTAGTAGTAGGCAATGGTGTTGGTTACCCTCTCAAACTGTAGGGGATGAGTAATTTTCACTGTGATAATCCTTGTTAGGGCCTTTTGAGGGGTATTGTATATTTTGGCAACTGTAATTTTGTACATATTTGTAATTTATAAGTGTAGGCCAGATGTTTGTCAGCTTGTGCACAATTCAGTACGCATATGTTAGTTATGGTGACCAGTCAATGCAAAAAGCTGTAAGCCTTATTTGTTCAGTTGGAAATGTTAGGTCAGGTTCCATCAGTTTGACAGGTCGAAATACTGTTGATCGGTTTAATATGAAATGTTATGACAAAGCCAGTTAGGCTGCCATATTGTAAAACTAATACATTAGCGACAACAAAAGGCTTTTAAGGGTGGATTATTTCACTGTGTTAAGCCTTGTTAACAGGTAGTTTGCTGAATACAATCTCACAGATTACAGTAGCAGGCAAGCGTTTTGGTGTTGGTGATCCACTTGAAAAAAAACTTAGGCATAAAAGATTTGCACTATGATAATTCTTGCTGGGCCTTCCTAGGAGGCATTTTATATTGTTTTGACAAGTATAATTCTGTACACATTTGTAAATTTATTACCGCATACCTGGTGGTTGCCTTTTGGGAAAGCTTATGCTCAATACACAATGCCAGATTAGTTTCCTGGGAAAAGTTAAGTCAGATGCTATAGGTCTTACCTTGTTATTTTGAAAAGCTATGAGAGATATTTGGCTGATTTCTTTATTATGAAACACATATTAAAGCCAAATAGCCATGCACGGGTGGGTTGTTGGGAAATGGTATGTCTTAGATTACCTTAGCAGAAAAGGAATTTAGTGTTAATTACTATACAACACTCGTCCTTGGAGAGGTTACTGGTGGCGTGTTGTGTGGAGACGGACGGACGGACGCACACACACACACACACACACACACACACACACACACACACACACACACACACACACACACACACACACACACACACACACACACACACACACACACACACACACACACACACACACACACACACACACACACACACACACACACACACACACACTCTCTCTCTCTCTCTCAAACCTCTTCTGCCTTTTGTGTGCATGAGTGTAATTTACACTGCTTCTATTCACAGCAGCATGCAACAATGGGGCAGCCCACTTAAGTCATTGGCTCCATTGCCCTGTGACAGCATTTGTCTGATGACATGATCATGGAGAAGTGTGGCTCAATGGTTAGAGCGGCAGACCCTGATGCAGAGATCTGGCCTGGGACCAGGGTTCAATTCCCGCCTCGGCGGGTCTTGGGCTCAACTTCCTCGGACCTGATAATTCTCGCCTCGGTGCCTATTCTAATCATGGGTCCCACTCTGCAACTCTGGGCAATAGCTTGCTTAATCTCCACAACGGCCCCACCAGCGTTGGGATGCCTGGCTTCACCTTGGGGTTGCCCAGGAGTGGACATTTCACAGGGAAAAAGCCAGGAAGGGTTCCACAGCGGTATGCGTTCAGCGCCAGGAAGCCTCAGGGTAGCAGTGCGCTTTACAAGTACAAATTCATATCACATTGAAAAGGAGTATGATTCAGTGCCAGAGGTGGGCCACTCCTTTATTTTGCAATTTTCTCCTTTTAGTAGGTGCCCTTTCTTTTTATTTTCATTTGTCAGAGATTATTAGGCTACCTAGACAATACTAGTGGGTAGATTGCTTGCTGCTCATTTTATCTGCAGTGCTTCACATTTCGTGCAACCACTGGCTCTAAACAAGGCGACCATCATGGAATGGCACTTCCCACGGTGTATCATTGTTCTACTATTCTAAGATAGCCAACGTGTTGGTTCTAAAAGTGGGAACAATGCTGGAATTTTAAAAACAATGATATCTTGCATATGTTTTTTTTTTGTGTGTGGGTGTTTTATAGTGTTAAGTGGGTGAATGAAAGAATGAGTGAATAGATGCATGCTTGAAGGGTGAGTAACAGAGCATATACTATGCACTACTGAGTCACTAAAACCAGCACTGAATAAAGAGGCACTTTCATTTATAAGACAGATCTACTGACATTGCCAATATTTGTTCTTGAGAAGTCATAAATCACTTACTTGTGGTGACATGCTTATTACCAGCATGGCTCTATTAGTTGCAATCACCTCTTTAATATGATCGGAGCAGATCCTTAATTCTTCTTTTGCTTCTCAAATCTATACCCATGAGGTAACTTGAGAGCAAAGATATTTAGAGATTTTACCTTTTCCTTTCAGGTAAGTAGATGACATCCTACTCCCTGTTCAATTTAGAAATGGGGGACTTTTCGCAAAGTGTAATTCAAAGAAGGGTAGAGAGTATTTTTTATTCCTAAACATCAGGGCGTCTGGCTTTTAGGTACTGTGTAGGATATAGTTGGTTAGTAACAGTTGTGGTAACTGTGGTATTTTTCCAGTCTTTGGTGTCTAAAGGGTAAACTACTGACATCAAGACTGAAAGCTTCTTAGGTCAGATGGCTTGACTGAATTCTCAGAATGTGGCAGATTTGCTTGGCTTTCTGCTCCCTTGTTTCTGTTGTATCCGTTTTTCTACATGGATTCATCCCGCCTCCCTTTATACTTCCTTTTAGCTTTTACTGCATCACAAGCACTTTCACTCCCCGGGCTTGCTGGAAGCAGGTGGGATTACAATATTATTTTGATCAATCTTACTGTACTACACCACAATATGCTAATACAAGCCTGTCTTTCCCAGGATGTGCAGAATATGCAGGATCAGCCTGGTGAAAATAGTGCTGTGCTCCCACAATGATAATATATAATAAGCAAAGTCTATCTGTATGCAAACTAAGTTTAATTATGTAAACCCGGCCTCTTTCTCTCCTATTCACCAAAGCAAACTCCTAAGCTGCCCTCCGTCAATTTTTCTTGCAGAAGCAAGGCCAGAATAGATATACAAAAATGACCGAGGCTCATGATCCAAGTGTGTGTGTGGGAGCCAGGAGATAGAAACTAGCTTGAGACCAGAGTCAGTGAGCCAAAGGAAAGCATATGGAGGGAAAAAGGAACATAGCGCCACTTGGCACAGGGGTGAAACAAAGTATGGACAGTGGAGTAACAGCAAGCTAGCAGTGTCAGTTTTGGGCATCCATGCTTGTGCTTGCCAGGACAGGGATAACTAATGATGTACATAGATGGTTGGAGTTTGAATTTTGCATGGTCTGTATGTGTAAGGACTAAATGTTGCCATCTGCCTGGCGAACCATCAATGCCCCAAAAACTGAAATCCAAAATAATGTGAAAAATCAAGTAATGTTCTGGTTGCATACTACAGGTGAGTATGAGAAGGATACATTTTTCCTGCACTCAGCATATTAGCTTGCTTTCATGTTTGTACAATACATAAGCAAAAATGACCTTAGTCAGTCCACCTGCCACAACGGGAAGACAAGTAAATTACCTGTAGAGTAACGGTCCATATTGTATATGGTAATTAGTCTTAAATTAAAAAAACATTGAAATGGTAAAGGAACCGATTCTGAGACAGCCAATAACAGCATAGAATGAGACAAATCTGACCAACTAAGCCCTCGGAGGATGAATTCCTGTGCCTCATGCCAGATGCATCATACATGGCCTGTGGCATTTACGTAGGGATTTTGACAACACAGGTAAAGGTCCATGCATTGTGCATTTTTATCTGTGCTTGCAACTAAGTCAATAGCCTCTGAAAAGAGGTCACTATTTTGCAGCAGAGATGAAACTTCTTTGAAGAAACCTTGGTGCAATACAGACCAATGCAGGAATGATCTGGTAAGGTGGTTGTTCCCTAGAGAACCCATGCAGGTCACCTGCAAGTAAGACTGGATGCATGCTGTGCACATTTGATGCTGGCTCAATGGCACGTATAAAAAAAAGTAGATAAACGTGAAATTGTCTAAGAATCCAACGGCATGGGTTCTGAAGGTTATATTTTAGTAGCTTGCACAAAGTGAAAAATATGCACGTTGGAGACACAAGCTGACAAGTAAGTGGACAAAGAAGCAGAGGTTTAAGGTAGATCACACGGACTTACAAGCACATACATTAATACTATCATTTTTATTCACTAACTAAACACTTTTCAGGTGCCGATAAATCTGAAGGAAAAGCAGAGGCACCTTTCTGCCACAGATTTTAAACGGGAATTCCATGTACAGCAGCTTTTGCGAGTAGTGCTGCAAACTTAATCATTGGGATACACACAAATAAATTAAACTATGTACTATCGCCCCCCATTGAAGACTTTGAAGCAATTTGCAGGACGGCAAGTGAAAGGGTACAGTATAAATGTACTTTAAATCAACATGCCCTGCTTACTGCTGTTATTACCAATACAAATGCCTTGAATTCTTTGAAAGTTCTACAGAACTGTGACTGAGGAGTTGAAAAGAATACCTGTCAAGTTTAGGATTATCTTGCCTTTCCCGTTGTTGCTCATAACGTAGTTTCAGTCCTTTAAAGGTCTGCACATATTCCACATCCTCCAGGGCTTTCCAGTAATTCTCGATAACATGAGCCGTCAATGACTTTATGTCTTCCTAAAGAAAAGATGTGGAGCCATGAGACAAAATATTTCAGTTTTGGCTTTAGCTGAAATCTGGGCAGTTATCAGTCAAGCCATTACAATAAACCAAGATTCATTAATGTGCAGCATTTGAGGTTTGATCACACCCAAAGAGAGACATAAAACTGAACATTTTTAAAATATTGGCTTGTTTTGTAGATTTATATTTATAAGAAAGCAAAGCCCCAAATACTAACAATCTGAAGATGTGGGGCAGGATTTTGAAATTTAATGATGGAACAATTTGCTTAGAAGGTACACCAAATAAATTGGTTGTGTGCAGTTTTAAGAAATGGCTTGCTTTATGATATTCCTTTCCCTTTAAAGGCAACATCAAATTTTGAAGCCAATACATTTTAAAGAGCACTACACACTTGAAACCTGTTAAACAGACCCACAGCCATAGTCCAACAATGTCACCAAACTTTACTGGCAAATCCACAGTCAACCATCGAGACAACTTACATAAAACATATTTTGCCATCCTAATCCAGGAAATAACCAATGAATGATAGTCCAATTCTGAAATGTGCATGGCATGTTTATTCGATTTGAAATTAAGGCACTCACTAATATATATGTACACCGTTTGTTCATAAAATGGAAAATGATTCTTGAAGCTGCATGAATCGTGTTTGTTGCACAGTCCTAACAGCAGTCAAAAGCACATTCAAACTGTCCATTTACACAGAAGGAAAGGAATGGTTAAGCATCAAGGTATAGTTAAATTAACCTGCATCAAATCAAAACCCCCAAGCTAAATCATGGTTATCCTCCTAACTCAGAAGTAGGTGGTATGAGAGCTCCAGCGAGCTCACTCAGAGTGCGTTGGAAATAAATATCAAAGGTATGTGGGCAGGATTTACTCTGGCTCCACTCCAGAAACACAATTGAAAAGGATAGCGAAATTCCTACCCTTACTAGTTGCTGAATAATAGGTCAACCTTTTATTTAATTAATGTTAAAATGTCAGACTTCATTAGAGGTGCGAAGAGTGGCACACAGTCATGTTTCAAATAATGTTCCAGCTTCTTTTTTCACTGAACTCACCTGCAGTACATTGCAAAAATCCTGCACACAACGGTCAATACTCTAATCCTGCTTCTTACTTTACATGACGGCTCAGTTAAAATGCTTCTATACAAAAGCAACACAATCAAAAAAGTCAGCAGCCCACTACAGGCTGAGAGACTACTAGATTGATCAAGCAGGAAACATGCAAATTTCTAGGTAACACTCAAATGTAATGTTATTTCTACAAAATTAAACGCCTCACCAAAACATCAAACTTTCACTGTAACTGATATGTATACAGAAACTCACTGTATCAGTCAGCAAATCAACAGGAAGAGTCGCCTATTTGCTAAGGTTCTGATTATACTTCTATTATCTACATACTTCGCTGTCTTAATGGCAGCCATTTAATCTTGCTAGTTTTAAATAGGCATAAAAAAACCTCGATAATGTGTTATTTATTCTGTGCCTACCATTGTGCGTGTTTTGTTGGATGAAACATGGAAGCCTTCTGGTTAGAGAATAAAGTGGTGATCGACCCTTGTTCAGAAAGACCAGACTAAAACCAGATATCCAGGATAACCAGTATTCATACTATGCAAATAAGTTCCTGATATGTACTGGCATACTTACCTTGAATTTCTCGAAAATCAGACATTTATCAATCCCTCCTGGATCTAGGTTGGACTGCTTACTAGGTTACACTGTGTTTGAGAAAATCCAAGTTTTTGCACTATGCATAAACAAATTACAGCATAGTGTTCACACGGTATGTCCTCTACCAGAAGACTGGATCTCCTTTCAGAAACATACTTTGAAGCCAATGTGTTTACTTTATCTAAATATTAGAGGTTAACCCACTGACTCAAAGCACTACTATTTTCCAAATTAATCTTTAAGATGAAAACGTTTCAACCAACATCAGAGCTTTATGACCAGAAAGTCATAATTGAAAATTATTATTTAAATGTTACTTACCCTCTACTAATCCTTCAGGGAAGTCTCAATTGTAATCATAAGCACTAAATTGTCCCACCCATGCATGGAATCCCGGAGAACGTTTTTGATACAACATACTTTTCTATTACAAAGGACATTTAAAAACATTTTCGATCTGAATAGTGACGGCAAAATATTATTTACATTAAAATAGAAGCCAATTTCAATGTCACTAGATTATGAATAGTTGCACAAAATACTCTAAATGTGTTTAAAGAAAGAGAGAGCAATGTAGCTAGGCAGGCTGCAGCCTAAAAGGGTGGAAAAATCACCCTGCTCACTTTAAGGGAGCCCACTCCACAAATATCCCATCATGCCCTGTAACACATGCTGTGCATCCAACTTTCCACAAAATTAAGTTATTGATTATTTTAGAAGGCTTCTTACGAATAGGGTTCTATATCCAACAACAGAGTCTGCCCCCAAGGGTGTTATCGATATCATTGGAACATGTGTGCACACAGTGATAATAGTAATAGTTAAGGATAGCGAATAGTGAAGGATAGCAGATCATGGAGCATTATACAACTATATTAAAGAGTAGAGATACCTGACAATTTTTACTGGTCTGAGTGATAAACAGATTCAATTAGTCAATATCAATTACAAACAGCTTTTTTCATACAAATTGTATTTTCTCTCAGTTAAAAATGCTGCTGAGCTTTTTTTAAACAAATGAGAAAATCGACAATTCTGCACCAGGTCAAGTGCATGAGCAGGACAATTCACTGCTTATGAATTCAATAGAGATTTCCTGACAGATAACAGGTTTTTGGTATTATTGTAACATGTGGCAAATGACACTTATACAGGAGGGCAGCAGTGTCTAAATTATTATTTGTGCTGGTTTGATTATTTAGGATTCTTACTAACTAGTCATTAGTATATATTTACTGCTAATAGCTTCAAATAATGGCAGAAAAATATTCAATAAGGAAGTACATTTCAGCAGTATATTTTTAATTACAAAATAATATTTTAGGGTTTCATGCTCGGCAGGTCTACACAACTGCTAAATACCCTAAGACCTTAATGGGAAATTAAGCAGATGTGGAAAGTAGTGGAAAGTAGTGAATGTAACCGTGCTCTTGCATATGTTTGGAGCTGTTAAATAGAGGGAGCAAAGGAGAAATGAACTATTGTGATTAGCAATTGCTTATCAGTAGTACTTGCAGGCAAATAGTATGTATCGTCCGTTTGGCTTCATACTACTTCTGATACACGCAGAAGGTTATGGGATTTTGAAATTTTAAAAATAAGCACAAAGAAAGTGTGTGGCCTTCGAGCAGGTGGCTATGAATTCTGGGCAATTATAAAGAGATGATTAAAGTACGTTTATTAATTTGAAATCATGCAGTTAGTAAGGTACCCTTCTAAATGCATAAAAGTTCCAAACTAACCCTTCTAAACCGGCATTAGAAACAGGCAATCTGCCTTTGTCACACTGAAAGGTGAGATAGTGGATTTCAAGGACAAAATGAACTGGGACTCACCACTCTAACGTATTCAAACAGCTCAATAATGGCAGAGTTCATCAGATTGTAGCGTGAACCATTATTTAGAAATGCTTTGACCACTGGTTCAAACAAAAAACTTTTCATTATATAACGATTGTAGAATTCATCTTTTAGCCCAACTATCTTTCTCATGAAGCGAAGAGCACCTAGAAGACAACAAACAGTTACTAAACTTAAGATATAACAGACTCATCACCAGGATTGAAAGATTAACATTAACAACTTTTCAACTGCCATTTAATGACATACAAATAATTATCACATGAAATCTACATAAGTTTGTACTAAACAGAAATTTGCAACATTTCATAAAACTTGAAGAACCTATCAGTCTCTAGTTGGACGGAACATTCTCGTTTAATCAAAGGAATTACTTGGCTCTAGCTGGTTTTGCATCTTGACGTTCATTTTGTTTGACTATTATACATTATTTTGCAAAATTGTGGTTGCACTCTGTATTCTCCTTGAAAAATAAAGTAACCTGGTCTGCACTAAGGTCAGACCTCTGACCAGATCATTCAAGTTACACTGGCTGAAACCACACAATCACATTCAAATTGATAACCTAACTTGATAAGCAGTTGAAAGCCAGCAACTCCAAATGTAAGCCTTTCAAATCAAAGCATGTCTAGGATAATTTGCAAAGTGTGTGTTATAGGTAACGCTTTCTTTGCACATCGTTTTAAAGTGACTTGATTTTTATAAATTAGCAGTAAGGTAGGTTAGCATTTAGTATAGTCTTAAATTCCATAGTATTTTAAGTCCTGCCTAAGTGTTCAGTCTTGTGCCAGTGTTGTGACCCTGGGGTTTGAATGTGTGCTGTTAGCCACTGTCTTGAATAATGTTGCCTAAAAGGGTTATCCACGTTCTATTTTGAATGCATACCTAGAAACTTCAGAGGATTACAAATCCTAAAGACATCCTAATAACATAGATGTAACAGACTCATGAGGAATCTACCTGAAAAGGCACCACACAACATCTAGGTGACATGGAGCAGCTAGGTCCCAGGCACTGTAAACAACAACACTTTGAGAGCCAACTTCAAAGACATGGCACCTGCATTGTGTAAGAGCCTGGGACCTGTGGTGTAAGAGGAGCTTATGAACTACCAAGTAAAGAAAAGAAATAATGGCCATTTCACACAGGTTTTGTCTGATCTGAGAGAAAAAAAGATATGGAGACTAGGGAAGCTTGCTTTTATATCTGGGATGGACTTTAAATCGTAAATGAAACAAGGTTCGAAAATGGATTGTTAACAGGTCTCTCCTAGAGATAAGAAAACATTGATCAGTTTAGTACTAAGTGGGAGGCACCAGACTTGTGGCGGTTACCCAATACTTTTAAAAGCTGGGTGTAATCTTCGCTATAGATGGTTACTCCTACTAACCCTATAACTTCACACACGCAGAACAAGGAGGGGTCTAGTTGAATAGCCTCACTTTTGCAAAATAACAATTGCCCATTTCTGCAGCAGTGAAAGCTTACTCATTTAATAGTAAATTGATAGATGGAATCTTACAATTTCTTAGCCTAGTGCTAACTGACAATTACAATACCTTCGACTGAGTGAAAGTGGGTTAAGACATTGGAATACCACATTATTTAAGTGCAGTTCCAGATGTGATAACATCCAGCACCGGGCATAAACAAGCCATGAACTTCCACGGTCACAGATCCTTTAAGGTTAAGTAATAAACTGAGGCTAGACAAGGGGATATCAGCCTATGAAAACAACTTTTTCAGAGTCTGTACTTATAGGATGCAAATACAAAATAAGACAAAACACTTGAAAAACGAAAACAAGTTAGGAGTTTAATGAATAAATGTAAGCAATCAATCAAGAGGTACTAATATCGCATGGATTATGACCCGAGGGGGTATCCAGGCGCTGTGCATCCAAAAGAGTAGAAATAAACAGGAACTTTAAGTATTGCTGGTAAATCTAGGTGCATGAGCACTATTCGTTTTCTGTACCTGACAAATGAGGATACACATTCTCAACTTCGCAACTTTTTAATATTAGTAATTTAAGACGGTATCCAGAAAATACTAGAATTTTTGTAATTAACTGTATAAAAAAATGCCTGTATATATGTTCAGTAGTAAAAACAATCTATTTCCTTGCCATTTCTAAAACGGACAATACATAGTCACACAGCATAATGCACATAAAACTTACATAATGCCACAAAAACATGCTGAGAGGACATGAGAACGAGTACTCTTCGAAGAATGTCTTTGTTGATGATGTAGTTCTTTATGTGGTAGGTGTGATGTTCAACACAAAACGTTAGGAGTTCTAATATTAATGCCAACAGCTGGGCCGTCTGGAAATCATCTGAAAAAAATTAAAAAGGTTACCCAAGAGCACAGTAGACGTAAATCATCGCTGGACCTACTGCACTGGATTCGTCCTTAGATAAGCATGTCATTGGTGGGTACAGGTTTTTTGGTGACCACATAAGTTAAGGCCTATTCAAAGTTCGTGGGTTCTCTCATTCCAATATAGTGTTCAATTGTTGCTTGGTTTTAATGATAAATAATCAAACCAGTAGGTTATTGTATATATTGTACGAAGCAGAGTCATAATTGTTTGACAAACAGCAGGCAGGGTTTGAGCTACACTAAAACGTACACCGATCTTTTAAAATTCAACCTCTCCGTGGAGCCTAATCACTCAACTTTCAAATGATAATGGAAAACACGCCGGCTAAGCTCTGCCAAGTTTTACAGTTGCCTACTTTACACCTCTGCCCTTCATTTCTCTCGAGTTTATAAGCAGTCTGCTTGCAGCCCTTCGTTATTAATTACTCACAACTTGTGAAACAGAAAATGCATCTGTCTCTATGTCATGAAAGGAAGGATACTAGAGTATCAATGGTTTGCTTATGTCAAAAGAAAAAAAAACATAACGCTTCAAACGAGCTCCCCATAGTCACCAAAAGGTTAGTGCTTTACTAACAAGAATTTGGTTTAATGTCATGAGGCCAGAAAAGAAACTGCAAAGCAGGTATTTTGAAGCCTAACAAAGCCTAAGCTGCATAATAGCACAGCTAGTCAGTTACATACAAAAACGGAGGCATAGTTGCTTTGAAGTTCTTTTACCAAAACATTATCACATACCATAGCTCAATTATCCCAAGTCTGCTCCTTTCCAGTAAATTCCATCTTTAGCAGCATGATTTTTTTTAATGCTCATCCATAGAGTTGGCTTGCACATAAGTCACCAAGAAGTCAATACCCAGCAGTCAAACAGAATTTTCAAATTTAGATATTCACCACGAATGGAACTGGAAGGTTAATTTCTTCACCAATTTACCTATTTAGCAAGGCGGCAAGTGCTGCCATGTCAACCTGCGATGCTATTTTGAAGGCTGAACTCTGATAAAACTCCAGCAACTTAATTTCAGGACATAAAAACCGGAAAGCAGATGCAACCCAACGTGGCAGTGGCCTGTCATTCAGCCATGTAATGGTGCAAACTGAATTTAAGTGTAAATCATCTTGTTCACTCCGAAAAGTCTTTCTATGCTTTTTTTAAAGAATTTTGTCCCAAAGTACCTTTGCTCAAGTAAGAGGGCCAACATGAGTTCTCATAAATCACTGTTGCTGAACCATCTTCCAAAATCTGAAAACAGCATTTCTTTGTAAACCAGCGACAAGAAGTCTATCTCCACCCTTAACGATCTAGCTACACATAAAAACGTCACTGTAGTTGAAATCAATTCTAAATCATCCGAGGGCAAATTATTTCATCAACTCATACAATCAGGCAGACGATGTAGGTGAAACTTCGAAACGTATTAAAAAAGAGGGCATGGTTTAAAGTAAATATGAACAGAAAAATACAAAGTCTGAGGTGGGAAGCATTTTTAATATAGTCTTGCAGGAATCTAAAGTAATTAAAAAGTGAAACATTTCTAAAACAGGTTAGGAGAACTTGGTCACCACTCCTTAACATACTGTATTGTATAGCAGTTACCTAGATCTCCAATTCTAAAGAGCATTCAAAATTACAAATCAATCATTTTACAAATGGAGTGCCCATGACACATTTAGAACTGTTATCATCAAAGAACCAAACCACATTTAAAACAAGCATTTGCAATGCATTCAGTCTCACATTTGCGAGAGTTAGAGCTATCGGCGTTGTAAATTACAATGTCTTTTACCCATGTGTTTTGGCTTGGAGTGGATGTATGTGGTTTGGAGTGGAATTATGTGGGTTAAATTGGAATTTTTAGTTGTGGAAATGTGGGGTGTGGAATTGTGTGGGGTGCATCGACTCGGTTCTGTCCACCCAAACACACCGTCAGTTTTTTATTCGCACTGTCCACACCGCTGGAGCCCAATGACCAATTATCTGTGTGAGTGGGCAGAACTCATTTTGGGGTTTTTTAGAAGGAAAAGGTCATTCCACCTAACAGGGAGGTTGGAGAGTGATAAGGAATCTGCAGTTAGATAGAGTATCCACCAGAAAGAGTTAACTAACTGCAGATTTCTCACCTTTAGACTATATAAATACTAAAGCAGTCCCTACCCAGGTGGCGGGTCTATTGGACTGCTAAGACCATAACGTCCTGCAGGACTGAACAGCCAAAATGCCCTTCCAGTCCGACCTGGCTGTCAAGGAAGTAGTGCTTTGTGAACATGTGCACTGAAGCCCAGGTTGCGGCCTGACAAATATCCAGGACAGGCGCACACTGTGTGTCCGCACAATGGTAGCAGCTTTGGCCCTGGTGGAATAGGCCCTCAGTCCTTCTGGAGGGTTCTTCTAGGCCAGCGCATAGCAGATTTTAATGCAGAGGACTATCCAAGTGGGCAAAGTCCTGTTCTGCTCTGCCTTGCCTTTCTTCGTCCCAGAGAACCCCACAAAGAGATAACAGTCTACCCGATGGTCTTTGGTGCAATCAAAGAAAAAAACTCTGTGCTCTTTTGGGTCCAAACAATGTCTCTCCTACTCCTTTGAGGAGTGAAGTTGAGAAAAGAAAGTCAGAAGTGTGATGAATTGTCTAACATGAAAGGGAATCACAATCTTTGGTAAAAAAGCTGATCTATCATCAGCACCCGTTTTTCATGAAAGAAGGTGGTCTAGGGTGGCTGGACTATAACAGCGTAAAGTTACTGCGACAAGAAAGACAGTCCTTAGAGTTGGAAGGCATAGAGGTCACCTATTCATCAGCTCAAAAGGGGTGTACATAAACATAACGACCAAATTAAGATCCCACTGTGGCATTATGAAGGTGTTAGGAGGAAACATAAGTAGGCTTTAAAGAAATTGCATCACAACAGGAGTTTTAAACAAAGACGGATGAGACAGTAAATGCAAAAAGGCAAAAAGAGCTAACAAATAACAATTAACAGTGCCCACTACAAGTCCTTGCTGGGTCAAACACCCCAAAAAAAGAAAAAAAAACATACATCCGACAGCTTGGCCTGCAACAGGTCTGTGTTACAGGTACCACACCAAGTCGCAAACTTGTCTCAGCGCCTGAGGTAAACAGACTTTACTGAAGGACGCCTGGTTATAAGGATGACATGCACTACTTCAGGAAGGCGTCTGAATGCAGTCAACTGTCGCCACTCAATCTCCACGCATGGAGGTGTAGATTGCACAGGCCCGAGTGTAAGATCCTGCTCTGCTGTAGCAATAGAAGATCCTCCAAAAGCTGCAGTATGATCAGACGGCAGATGTTTATGCCCAGAATTTCTGGGCACACCACTCTCCTCCCCTAATCTAGAGCCACTAGGATGACATGAGCACAATTGTTCCTGATCTTCAGAACTCGCGGTAAGAGAGGTAGCAGCATAAGGCATACAGAGTCCAGTGTTCCACAATAGTAAGTATGTGTCTCAAAGAGGGAGCCTTCTTAGGAACTTCTTCACGCAAAAGTGCTGATATTGCACTTTCTTGGTGGTGGCAAAGATCATGCTAGGGTTCTCCATTTTGCTAGAACACCCCTTGTGCTACCTAGTGGTGTAACTGTGATTTGTGTTCTGCTAGGTTATGCTGGGTGAGTTTACCCACCTCACATTAAATGATCCCACCAGGTGGTCCACAATGAGTGAAATGAACCAACAATTCAGCCAGTTCCAGAGGCGAAGGGCTTAATTGCAAAGAGCCCAGGACCCCATTACGCCAAGTCTGTTGTAATACTACATGGCAGTGGTGTTGCCCTTGAGGACCAGACTAGCCTCTCCTTGATGGATGAAAGGAAGGCTTTCAACACCAAGTTAATGTCCCACAACTCGAAGAGATTGATGTGGAAACGGGTCTCCACTGGAGACCAGAGTCATTTGACCTTCATCTCTCCCAGATGACTTCCGCACACCAGCAGCGATGCATCAGTCACCACCGTCATCTCTGGGTGGGGTAGGGAGAGGGGTCTGCCGCTGGTCCAATGCAGGTCGAGGAGCCACCACTGCAAATCTTTTGCAGTCTCCTCTGAATCCTGGAAGTACTCTGACCGGTTCCCCTGGTGCTGGGCCCACTGTCCTCAGATCACAATGCAGAGCCTGGATGTGCCATCTGGCATGGTCAAGTGGGTAGGATGCAGCAGGCCAATAGTCCATGAAGCCTCAGAGTAACCCTCACTGAGTCACAGGAACAAGGGTGAAACATTAGGATCATAGTCCCTAGGCAATGAGCCAGGATTAATCCTGCTACAAGCCTGAACTACCAGGCTCTCAGGAGTAGGGAGCTGCGGCAAAAAAACTAAGGTCACCCGGAGCAGGTGTGTGGCATTGTACTCCCAGTCTAGTCACAGGTGGGCAGGAACAAGGTTTAGTGGAAGTACCCGTAAGAGTGGCAAGTCAGGGTTTTGTTAAATGGCAGCAAGGGCTTGGACTAGGTCTGCCCACGCTGCAAGACTTTGCCCACGCTGCAAGACTTCGGTCAGGACAATGTTTTTACCTCAACAGACGGCAACTGTAAGTCTAGGACTACAGCGAATGAGATTGTCTCTTATAGTTCTTAAAGATCAATGTTCTCCATTGTTTATTCATCATTATATATTTTGTCAAGCGCACAATCCTGGAAAAGGAGCACTAAAAGTGAATTCAAATACGAGTTCCAGTCAATTATTAACAGTACCCAAGCATCCAAACTTGCAGAGGTGAATGTTTTTCAGTCTTCCAAGTTCAGACACCATTTGAAAACAACCAGGCTTCTAAGTTTCCCCTAAATCAAATTAGTTTGTCTCAAATTAGGTTTCACACAACCAGTCAGGCACTCAGTACGTAACAGATGCATCCCAGGCAGCAAATACAAATTACTACAGAGTACTTTCAACATGAATAGAAACTTTAGAAAGACTGTAGAAAGATTGAATTGTTGCAAAATATATGTATTATTCACAGCAAACCTTTTCTCTTTAAATGGAATAGCTCTTGGCACATTTTGGCATCAGTGAAAGGAGCACAGTAGATTTTCTAAGTATCATATGGAATTGTGACGAGGGGAACATAAATAACGATCAACATCTCAGTTGTGACCAGCTTGAAGCAACATCCTCCGCCTAAAGCTAATGATCACTGTACTTCAGCATCCACCATTTCAGGTAGAGGTCAATTCATAATTCATTAAGATGCACCCAAACACACAAAAAAAGCACCAATTATTTATGCAAGCAGTATCGCAACCTTGACAAAAGGTTTCTCAACTGCACACATTACGTTTTCACATTGCTTGCTAAAGTGCCAATCACATACAACCAATTGTTTTGTTGCTCTTTAACCACTATGTGCAATTTATTACATCAGCAATATGTTACACAAAAACTAGCGCACGCTTTTATCAGATTAAACAGTAAATAATTTGACCTGACTGCTCACTGTTTTCAGTAAAAACATTTTTGGGTGTTCTTTGTGTACTTACCTTTGCTGGGCTTTTCCTCTGTAGTATTTGCTAATAAGGGGGCAGTGAGAACGTGCATACAGTGCTTATAAAAGAAACCAAGGAATTCAGTTTTTTCAGTTTTCTGAAAAACAAAACAATACTTTACTTATTCCAATAACGAGGAAAAAACAAACACCCAGTATTACAAATGAATATGTCAAGCAATCATCAGTTCATGAAAGTAGAACATTCATGCTTACATTGGCAGTGGCTAGCATATTTTCTGGGTCTACTAACGTACGAAGCAGACCCATTAGCTGGACAGCCCCTCCGAGCTCTGGATCAGTGTCACAAATCATATGTTCAATGATGAGATTAATTAGTAAAATGTCCTGTACAAAACAAAATAAATGAACAGAACAGATTAGTTACACAGAACATGTGGACACTTAAGTTGACATTGGTCAGATGCTGACTCTAGAAAACGTCCTTGAGTGAAAAGTTTGTCTGGAAAGAATGGGTGTAGAAAAACACAAGGCACACTGACGAAAGACAAGATAGATATCTTAAAACCTTAATTACTGACGTAACCGTGACAATTTTCTTTAAACCTGAAATATTAATGGCCTATAATTCCCACTAATGCAATGTTAACATATACCATTAATTCAAACAAACATGAAAAATGCTAATTTAGACACCTGGATCATGCTCACTTGCCCTATGCACTATTTTCTTTTCTTTTTATCTCGGGGTTAAGGCAACAATGAGACTATAAGAACAAGTTACTTACCTGGTGTGACACACTTATGGTAGAGGCCATCTAGCCACAAATTCCACTAATCACTTGACTGCACATATCTCGAGGCAAGGTTCACTTCAGTCGCAGAAGAGACCTTAAGACACCTCTGGGTTTAACTGTCACTTGTGATCTGCTAGGCACCGACAGCTGCGTTTGTCCTCATGGCATTCAATAATCCTGCCAGGTGGTTAACCATCAGGGAAATTCTTTGGTAGCCAGCTGCCCTGTTTTTTGCAGTACAACATGGCGGTGGTGTAGTCCATGAGCACCTGCACTAGCCTCACCCCTTGATAGATAAAAGGAAGGCTTCAACATCAAGCAAATGGCCCTCAGCTCCACGGAGCCGGGACTCCGCTGGAGACCAGATGTCTCTGATCTCCAACTCTCTCAGATGGCCAAACCATCCCAGCAGCGATGTATCGGTCACTACTGTCAGCTCTAGGTGGGGATGGGAGAGGGGTCTGCCGCTGATCCAATCACGATCCAGTAACTTTAGCAATCTCAACCAAAATCTTGACCTGGTCAGAGGGGGCCCCTAGATGTCGGGTCCATGGAGGCTTCAGGTCCAACTTGCAAAGCCTGCATAAGTCACCTGGTATGATTGACCAGCAGGATGCAGGAGGCCATCAGTCCCAGAAGCCTCAGAGTTGGCATAAGTGAAATCCAGGACAGAGGCTGAAGGATCGGGATCATACCCTGAATGTCCTGAATGCTCTTTCCTGGGGAAAAAGGCACAATACCGTATTCAGAATGGCTCCGATGAAAGGAAGCGTCAGAGAAGGTGTCAGGTGTGACTTTGGCATGCTGGTAGCAAACCATTAAAGATAACAAGAGGTTAGTCGTAGTCTGGAAGTGGCTGACGCCTGTCTGGAGCGAGCACGCCTTCAACAGCCAGTCATTGATATAGAGGGAAGACATGCCCCCCTGACCTCCAAGGTGTGCTAAGACCACCGGCATCGACTTTTGTCAAAACCTGAGGGGCAATGATGAGAACAAAGGGTAGCAGAGCAAACGGGTCCCACCATGAAACACAGGTTGGGTATGCAGGATAAGTATATGGAAGCAGTCATCCTCCATGTCCAACGCTCAGTATCCAGGGTCAAGGTCAGACAAGCCTCAAGACAGTATGAGCATCTTGAATTTTTCCTTCCAGAGGAAGGCTTTGAGGGAGTGCAAGTCTGAAATAGGACAAAAGCCTCCGTTTGTCTTGGGCATCAGAAAGTAGAAGAGAACAACCACATCCTACATCTGATACAGACACCTTCTCTGTAGCCCCTTTGACTAACAGGGCTTGCACTTCCTGTCACAAAATGGAAAGATGGTCCTCAGCCAGTCATTGGGGAGACGGTGGTAGGTGCAACATATTGAATTTGTCCTTCCAGAGGAAGATGTCCATGAGGGGGAGCAGGCCTTAAGTAGGACGAATGCCTCCGCTCTTCTTGGGCATCACAAAGTAGCGAGAATAACAACCAGGTCCTATTTCTAGTGAAGGCACCCACTCGGTAGCCCCTTTGGCCTAAAGGGCTTGCACTTCCTGCGTAAAATGGAAAGATTGTCTTCAGTCAGTCACTGTGCAGACAATGAAAGGAGCGGAGGTGCAGAAAGAAAGCACAGGCCATACCCCTTCCACACTATTTGCGGGATCCACCTGTCTGATGTTAAGGTCTGCCAACCCTACCAGAATCATTGGATCCTACCTCCCATCGGGTGACCACTAAGGTCACGCTAGAGGAGTTTGGCAGGTGGGGCTATGGGGGTATTGGGTGGCCTGTTGACCTTGGCCGCGATGGCAGTGGACACCTCGAACATAAAATTGTAAGATTGTAAAGATGTGAAAGGAGTGCTAGGTCTGGTGCAATTGGCGAGGTGGGGCAAATAAGCCTAGGGAGCAGACCGTGGACCTGCTCAACTGGAACCACGAGAGTGGAGTCTGCTTTCACCCAGAACAGCCGAGACCCATGAAACTGTATATCCATGAGGGAATATTGGACGTCACAGGAGTAACTGGTGGTCCGCAGCCAAGCATGGTGGCGCATGACAGTGGTCCCAATGTTCAGCCCGAAGGGAATTGGTGTTGTCCAAGCCATAAATAATTGGTGAACTTGGCTGATCCCCCACCATCATGTATGGCCTGGGCAAGGACAGGTTGCAGATCTTCAGGGATATCTGCGAGGACTTGAGCCACTGAGTCCCAAAGGGCCTGGGAATGGAGAAAACAGGAGATAGCTGTCGTTTACAGAACAGAGAGCCAGGACTGGTGGAATTAAAAAAACTTCTCCACTCGCTTGGATTCCCTATCAGAGGGAGTGTTAATAAAAGTGTTGGGTTGAGTCCTGCTTATTGACACCTGCACTCCTTCACTTTAGAGAAAAGGGTACAGAGACAGGAATACAGGGTCGCCAGAGGCATGGCGATGACATCTCGTTATTTGCCTGTTGACTAGGGGGACTAGAGCAAGGCTCGGCCCAGGCACTAAACAAGGTATCTATCAGTGCCTCCTTAAATGGCAGAAGGGGCTCAGAAGATGTCTGCCTGGCCTAGAGGACTTCCGTTAGCCCATTATTTTTAACCTCCAAGGTGGGTAGCTGGAAGTCAAGGACTTCAGCCGCCTTATGCATTACCGTGGCATAGGAGCTGGATTCTTTGGTTGCTGGTCCAGTGTAAGAAGACCTGATCCAGCAGAAGTATCGAGGCTACAGATGTCCTGAAAATCGTTGTATAAATTCTCTTCATGATCACCCCCCCCACTTCATAATCATTGCTCAAATCTATGGCGAAAAGGGAGTGCAAGGTGTGTTCTCCCTAATGAAGGCGGCAAATCAAGTGGGTGAAGCGGTGCAGCAATAGCAGACAGGCATCTTCAGTTGCAGTCGGACTAGCGCCGATTAGGTATCTCTTTGTACGGTCAAGGATTTGGCAATGGCATGGATCGGCGCAGTCAGAATAAAAATTGGAGGCTTCATGATGGGCTCTGTAGGTCCCACTGGCGCCGAGGGTGAACTCGTCAGGAGTACTCCAGAGGGAGGGCTACTGGACTCTTTGGAGCCCGAAAGGCACACAAGAGGGAGTCGGCAAAGATCGGAAGAATCGTAGCATGACCTTGCAGCACTCTTCGATCTGTTTGGGAGTGGCAGACTACCCCGGAAACTCTTGGTTAAGCCCAAACCAGTTCAGAGATCGGCTTCGAAGTCGACAGATTCTGGGGGTGATATATTGAGAGCCACTATTCCACCCCGTGCCTACTCAGGTGAATACGAGTGGTGAGAGGGGGGGCTTTGATATTTTCTGCTTCTTTTTTAGACTTACTAGACAATTTAGATCTCGAAGAAGACCGGTGTCTGGAATGGCCTCGTAGACTTTTGGAGCGAGAATGGAAGACAGGACTGCTCAGTCCACCTGGATCACAACTTACCAGTCCCTTCACAGGGTTACCTTATGTTCGGCGATGTAGAGCTTCACCTCGTGGTCCCAGATGGCATTGGGGTTCATCGACGCGCAATCTTTGCAGGCTTTAGAGTCGTAACTTAACCACAGGAACACCTGATGGGGATCTGTCACAAACATTTGTTTGCAACAGTCCTAACAGGGCATGAAAACTGTCATGTTTGGGGTGACATTCCCTTGCACACTGTTGAAATTTGACAAACTTTTTTGAGGTAAATTTGAGATCAAGAATAGAAAGTAAGTAAGTAATGATTTGTTTGTTTAATAAAAACCTTTACAATTTGCATTAAAAAAAATATATATAGCAGCATAAGTTCATGATTAAAAATAGAAAGAGGATATCATAAAACGGTCATCAATAAAAAAATCGAAAGAACAGATCATAAAACATTTGTTCATTGTATAAAAATAATTGGTACAGTAATCAGTAAATTTATGTCAGATCCCGTGAATTGGCAAAGTCTTTTGGCCATTCTTTGTACAAACGGCTTACCAAGAGGTCTACTGATACTGTCGCTTAAGGTAGCTAAAAAGAATTAATAAAGGGACATGGATCACGAAGACAAAAAAAAGTCAATATTTGGGCCTCAATTATGGGACAATAAAATTTTCGGATATTTTGGAGGCATCAACAATGGGGTAATAATGAAGAATGTCCAATGTTCGGATGGTTTAAGAACAGCAACAGTGGTGTAATTCTGATGCGTGTTGTGCTCCAACATCTGTTTTCAGAATGGCAGTTGAGCTGGATAAATGATGTTCACTGACAGGTGGGACTAGGAGAGTCTTTTGGTCGCAGTGATGAGGATTGCTGGTCACTTAGTGCGAGAGTTTTTTCCCCTGCCGCTGCCATAAACCGTACAAAGTGACACAATAACTGTACGTCTCCACCTCTGAGGCATGCCTTCACTGCAGGTTATTATCCCCCTGCTTAGAAAGATGGACTTCAATAGCTGCCGCCGTTCAATTTGCAGAGCTCTGCAGATGCACAATAAGTGTAATACACTCTCATCAGCTTCCCCGCATAAGCGGCATATAGTCTGGGCTGGAGATCTTCTCCAGGGGGGGAGGGTGGGGGGGTGAAGATGCAGCAGGGATGGTAGAATGCCCATTCGAAAATGAAGGTATTTTTCTTTCTTCCTCCTGTTGAATCCTGCGCCTAGATAGAATTGCGGAGAAGACTTGACGTAGCTCTGCACGATGGGCCCTTTCGGTAAGAGCCGCCTTATCTTCTAGTAGGGATAGTTTTTTCACAGTCTTGTTTACAAGTTGTTTAAAACATTGATGGGTCCCTGAGGCCGCCCAGAGATCCTCAAGGCCCAGACGGTCTATCGATTCTGTCAGGTAGCTCATAGCTCAACACTCCTTCTTTGAATGAATTTCATTCCATAGGAGGGAGTTCAGTGTACCTGCTTCGGCCTTTTTGATCTTATGCCAGTACTTGACGTAGGCTCCTTTGCGGGCGATTTCTTTGCTCTGCAGGCCGAATTGCAGCCTTAATTGGGCTGGCGACGCATACTTAGGTAGAATGAAAATCATCCTAGCCGCTCGAGAGAATTCTGTCTAAAATTTCCGCATCTCTTCCCCTCGGGCACTCACTCCCGTAAGTTATGGCCGGAATGAGTTTTGCTTGCCAGACTTGTAGTAGTGGGATTAGGCTTGGGCCGGCAGTTTTGTGTTTAATAGATTTTAGGTTTAACTGTGTTTTATTGGCATTTGCATCAGAAAAAAAAAAAAAAGGATAGACAGACATTATGCAGTAGAGTTATACTCCTAACACTAGTACATCAGGTTCTAAGTAGGTCCATACTGATCAGCTGTGCCCTTCCGGGGACCCTGCGGCCCCGTGCCCCTTCGAGGCCATTGATGTGGTCACCTTCAATCCAGACAGTCTGATGAGAAGTAGTGATGTAATGCCTTTACGAAAATAAAACAAACCCCCCCCCTCCCCCCTCATCCCAACTCCCCCCCGCCCTCCTCCCTCCCCTGAACTGGTGTGCTATGGGAGTGTGCTATAAAGAAAAGGGAATATCATGCAAGGGAAACAATCAGGAGGTACCTTACGGGGGCTGTGGTGCGGAGGCCCCTCCTGTAAGGCGGAGAAGACGGAGGTATTTAGGACATGTTATCTCATTCATCTCCGTGGACAGCAAAGAAAGCAAAGGCTGCCAGGCATCTGGAAAGCTAGCCATAGCCCCGGAGAGGGAAGCATGTATCCTTTCCATGCCTATAATGTACCACAGCTTGTGCAGCCACCCTACCCGCGATGGCCTCGTGGGCGAACCCCAGTATGATAAGATGTGTCGAGTAGCTGCCCCAAGAGCTAACCCCATTAGTCTACCTCGTCTGGATCTAAGTGGGTAAGTTATGGGGTTAGGTAGCCCCAAAACCACGTAAACAGGAAAGCACGGTATCTCGGTGTCAAATTGGCGGTCGATATCGTCAAGGACGTCCCCCCAGTAAGCCTGCACCTCCTTGCATTCCCACAAGATGTGTACTAGGGTGCCCTCCTCCCCGCATCCTCGCCAGCACAGAGGACTACGCGCTGGATTTCCCCTGTGCAGGCGGGCCGGAGTTAGATGCCAATACATTGCCACTTTGACCGCCGACTCTCTGCTAGCAGTGTTACGCGCTGTATGATTCGCTCTGTAATATATGTCTGCCCATTCTTTACTTGTCAGGTCCCTCCCTATTTCTCTCTCCCACCTCTGCTGGTTGGCCGTGGATGCTGCAGGAGTCTCGCTCCTGAGCATATCGTATATGTCAGAGATCAATGCTTTATCAGTGTTTCTGGTGTGTAACCACTTCTCAAATTTAGTGAGTGTCCTAGCTACGCCAGGTCGGACATCGGCGTGAAGGAGCCAGTGCCGAAGCTGAAAGTAATGAAAGCGCTCAGATTCCGGAATCCCGTAATCTGCCCTGAGATCTTGGAAGGGAATGATACCCTCTGGAGAGAAGAGATGGCCAGCCGATCGCCAGTCGGCTGCCCTCCAGAACGAGAACGCCCTCGCGTCCATGCCCGGGGAGTACTCTGCATTATCAAAGAGGGGGATCATAGGGGATGGAAATGTCGTCAGGCCCCTGTTGACCGCCACCCCATCCCATGCCCTAAGAAGAGTCTTAGTAATAGGGGAGCCCCGCAGGCCAGGAGGTCTATGCCCCCGTTTAAGGAAGGGCACCTTCCATAAGTCCAGTTGAGCCAACGCCCTATCCTGGAAGAGCCAGCTCTTCTCGGATTCGGGACGTTGCCACTCGACAAGGGACCGCAGCTGTGCGGAAATATTCAAGAACGTTGGGAATACCCAGTCCTCCCGCATCCAGTTTCATATAACTCAGATCTTTGCGTATCCGGGGTTGCTTCCCTCCCCATATAAATTGGTTGATGGCCTGTTGTAGAGCCTGTACGGTACCGGGGGGTGGCCATACCGGGATTGTTTGGAAGAGGTACAGCGCGCGAGGCAGGAGGGACATCTTGACAGCTGCCACCCTACCTAATAGGGAGAGCGAATAGCGTTTCCACTCATTTAGGTCTTTCGTGGTGCGCAAGAGAAGTTTGGAATAATTGAGGTGTACCTTTTGAGATACTGACGCCGCTAACTCTATGCCCAGATAGGGGATAGAAGAGTGCATTGGAATGCCCGCATAGGTCGCACTCTCGGGGGGTGGGGGAGGGGGGGCGTGTGCTCAGCTTCAAGGAGCCTAAGAATCGAGGATTTCCCCCTGTTAACACGCAGTCCCGAGACCTGGCCAAAATCTTCCAATTCTTTCAGGAAAGCCGTAACCGACTGGGCTGGAGATTCTAGAGAAGCAATTATATCGTCCGCGTAAAGACTTACCGTGTGTCGGTCGCCCCCAAAAGGGATGCCCGTAATCTCTGGATTATCCCTGATTTTCTGAGCCAGCGGTTCAATATACAGGGCGAAAAGAGGTGACAGCGGGCAACCCTGTCTGGTCCCCCGCTGTATCTCAAAGGGCGTAGAGGTCACCCCATTCACTCTGATCGTGGCCACGGGATTGGTGTAGCAGCTTGAGACCCACGATCTAAATTGTCCCCGATACCGAAGTGCGCCAGGGTCTTGTCAAGAAAACACCAATCCACCCGATCGAACGCTTTCTCCGCGTCCACGGACAAGAGGAGGGCGTCCATTTCGGTGCGGTGGGCTTTATCGATAAGATGGAAGATGCGTTTAGTGTTGTCGCTACTCTGTCGAGACTGTATAAAACCGGATTGATCTGGGTCGATGATGCCGGGCATAAGGGGGCCCAACCGTGTCGCTAGTATACCAGTGAATAGTTTGAGGTCGACATTGAGCAACGATATTGGCCGGTAGGAATTGCATTTAGAGGCGTCCTTACCCGGTTTGGGTAGCACTACAATTGAAGCCGCTAGCATCTCTTGGGGTATGGTGCCAGTACCAGTGAAAGAATTAAAAAGCCTGGTAAGTATTGGGGCTAGGGCAGAGCAATAAGTCTTGTAAAACCTGGCGGAAAATCCGTCCGGACCGGGGGATTTCAGGAGCTTGAGGCGGGAGATAGCCCCCACTACTTCCTCAATGCGGATAGGGCTGTCGAGTATGTCTCCGTTGTGGTGGTTCAATGCCGTCGTGCGTGTACCCGTTAGATACGCGTCTATATGTGGGAGAGACGAGGAGTCACCCGCGTGTAACTTGGCATAAAAATCCCGAAAAGTCTGCGCTATGGCGATATCGTCGGTGCGCGGGGCGCCCTCGGGGCTTGCGATTTCCATTATTTTACCCTGCTGCGTCCTCGCCCTCATTCTACTGGCCAGCATCCGCCCCGTCTTATCCCCCCCTATATAATATGAGTGCTTAAGGCGGAGGGCCGCATATTCGGCCCTGTCTAAGTCGAGCCCCGCCAGCAGGGCCCGCGCGTTCTTTAGTTGCGCCCCCCCTGCAAGGGGCTCACCTGGCTTGACACTCCGCAGTCCACCACAGTTGATGTCGCTGGTTCCAGCTGGGCAGACGGGGAAACGAGGAAATGCTGCCGCCCAGCTCCTCTCCTCTCCGCCCCCACGCTCACTGCAGCCGGAGCAGTCCCAAGTGAAGCAAGCAAGCAGAGCGAGTGCGGTCCCTCCGCAGCCCCTCTACAAGCCGCAAGCTGCACCAGGTCTTGGTCTGTACACCACTGGGCCCCCGCAGGAAGGGCTTGACCCGACAGTCACAGGCCTGAGCCCAGCAACAACGACATGCACGGACAATCGGCAGGTCCGGCGCAGCCCCTCAGGGCTCAAAATTACGATGCAGGTCCCTCGCAGCTCTCCGAGAGTCGGAACCGGAACATACACAGAGGATTCACAAATTTGCGCATAAACCAAGAATAAAGCTCCACATCTGTCTGGCGGCGCGGAAAGAAAGGAACGGACAGCGCACAGGAGTGGCATCTATGTAGGCTCCATACTTCATTTCTGAAGCAGAACGGTGTCATTGCAGAGCTGCATGGCACAACCTACCTGCGTTGCAGAGGTACCGCTGAAAAGTTTCTGGACCCAGTCTGATTCCTGGGGAATATTCAGAAGGTGAGGATTCTGCAGTTAGAAGTCTAACAGAAAGATATTTTTATATATAGCTTCTTTATATAAAGATTTGATGCGTTACTGTATGTGCTTCTCCAAAGACGTTTAGTTCAATGTAATTAGGTTTTATAGTTTATGCTCCATTGTGAACCATGGGGCAGGTTTATTTTACTTACTGACTGGAGATTACCAGGTTTCACAGGTGTCACAAGATCAGCTGCTTGGGTCACCCAATGGGAGTGTGCCAAATATTTCCCACTATGCAATGCACCTCTTGAGGAGAGGACTCGTCCATAAGTTCTTTAAAATTCTTAATATCAACTTAGTTCCAATCAGTCTCACTTTAAGCCCTTTATTAGTTGTTGATTTAGCTTGATTAAAAGATTGCAAAATTGATCATACTATGATCTAATCATAAGCAAGATTTTATTGAGAAGCCAAGTTCAACGATACAAATGAGATCTAAAGTATGACCTTGAATATGTGTGGGACCCGAGACCATTAAGAAAGACAGTGTCTAGAATTTCGAGGAATTCTTTGGCTTCACTTCCATATGGATTGTCTATCTAGTACTCAAACTCTCCTAAACGTTTGTTGATAGTTGTCAATATTGAGTTTATTAAATCAAAGAATGCCATAGGAAAATTGGCCAACAGTAAGGTGGTCGGCGTGCAAGCAGTAATGATACAGTATTTGAAAGAAAGAAATCGATACGTAGAAGGAGATTCTCTACTCCAGAAACGTTAGGTAGTGAGGTAAAACAGATGCAAGCTGATTGTTTAGTGGTGGATACTCCTTCTACCTGTTTACCTTCTGGCCTACCTTGTTTAAATATCTTATTGCCTAATGGAATTGCCTCTACAATTTCAGGTGAGTTTGTGTCTAGTAACCATGCATCTGTAAGAAGAGGTACAACCACACTACTTTTATAGTTAAGGCGCGTGCACACACACTGAGCATCAGCTCCATAGCTACTGATACCAAGTAAAAACAATTGGCCACCATGAAGCAATTGAGTGACCAGGGCAGTGATTCTAATCACTAAACAAGTTAAAAAAAAACAAAAATAAACCAATCAACAGAAACATGATCATTAACCGCGGCGCGAATTCCGCCGCGGTGCGGCGGTTTAATTAAGTGGGCGGGGCCACGTCGGCCAACGGACGTGCGCAGCACTACGGAGGTAGTGCTCGCGACGGCCGTTGGCCGACAGAAGCAGCGAAGGGGTTAAGTATCTGTGACAACCGACCCAGCTTTTTCTATTGCTTGATGTTGCTTAGTACCAAACCTTGTTATATTAGCTCAAATAACTGTTACATGCTTTACAAACATGATCACAACAAGAACTTCTGGGCACCCTAATTTCTCCTTTGCAGCTAAACTGTTCTGTTGTCACATACACTAACAGCCAAAACTGTTACCATTCTGGTATCTCAAAAACACAAAGTTAGAAGATAGCTTGCTCACTATCAAGTGTCACAAACGATTCCTAGATGAACAGAGGGTAAGACTGAAGGTCCCCTACACTGTTAAGACCATGCTCAAATACCACTACCTTGACTTCTGATCACATGTCCCTTCCCACCCAACACATACATAACTGTTCCTCACATGGTTCACTTTTCCTCCTTCCAAACACATCTGTCTTTTCACTTTCATCAAGAGCTTGCTAGCAAGATACACCACGCAAAAAGGTCCAACAGAGCATATAATACAAAACACGAACACAGATCAATATACCACACATTTAGCAACAACAGTCCTAGATTATGCCAAATCACTGGGCATTACATTCTTAAAGCTGAATGAACATGACTGCCAGCAAACCAGAGGGAGACCAGAAGAGAATACCCAGACTGACAACTCAGACTCCGGCATGCAATAAACCAGAGAATTGCATGCTTATGCATCCCAGACGTCTGACGGAGCTAAGAGATCATGCTAATGACAAACTATGTGCTACACAAATGCCAATAACATAACACCCTGGACGCAGTCTATTAATCTTCTGCATTAGGAGAATGTTAAGGTTTGTATGGATAACACAGATAAAGGCCAGATATTTAGTCACTGTGGCTGCATTTTAATTACAGGTCTCATCCAAGATTTCAAAACAAGGCATCAGGGAAAATCTTTTGGTCCAGCTCTAAAGAACAGAGTTTTAGAAATTTGACAGCTTTCTTAACACTAAGAAAAACTTCTAATCATATGCATACAATGCTGGTGAGCCAATTTATCAGTTTCTTCAGAGATTACCTTTTTATTTCGTTATCCCTGATGTCACAAAAGACTGCAATCCAGATCTGTGAGCAAAAAATTTATTTAAGGCATTTCTGACATTACTGATTGAAGGGCAGAATCTTCACCCTAAATGAAGGCTAGGATTTCAGTTCCCCAAACTACTGGATGATGCTGAAATCTATGCTGCACACAATACACAGCACACAAACAACCCAATATTCTAAAAACATACATATTTTGCATACATCCAAGTTTCAATCCAGCCACATTCACAATAACATTTTTGCAAATGTCTATCAATTAAAATGTTTTTTCACAGACCGTGCGCCCCTCCACCTCAAGCTTTCTCAATAGTATTCTGCATCAAACCAACTTTAAGTTCAGAAGAGTTAATATATTCTACACAATAGTGGGAGGGTTTAGAGAAGGGAGCGGAGGGATTAAGAAAACTCTTGTTCCTAGTGAATACTATAAATTAAGATAGAGATTGCATATGTTATTTTTTAGATAACCGTGAAAACATTTTAACCCTGAAAACAAGAGTTTCCTTCAAAGAAAACTTTCAAAAACTATGTGCTTAGCTACTACATAAAAAGGAAGACTACATGTAAAGGAAAACTTCATGAAATCTATTTACAAACTGAGCAGAAAGACAACATAAAGGAAACAAATGTAAAACTTTGTTCGCCAGCAAAAAGGTTTCCACCAACAATACAAGTGTAGGGGACTTGAAGTACAAGCTACAAAGATCTTGGCAACCCATAAACTGCTCCTACATGACAATAGAGTTTCTAAGCCAAGGACACATTACAACTCTTAAGAAGGATAGCAGTGCACATACTCACCAAGTAAATAGCCTAAAATGTAAAAAGGCTATCAACAGGTTAAAAGTAGAGAGTAAAATTAGTAATTTAAGAGTTTACAAAACAGTTCTGTATGCAATTAAAAGCCTTAGCTGTGCCTGTGCAAGCGTCCTTAGTTGTTTGCACAAATGTTGCACCAGCAAAGCAGAATACCAACATTGGCATGGGACATATGGCAAGGTCAGAATCATGTTCTCAATCAGTTCACAAGTAACCGTTTCTACAAATCAAGAAGGACAACAGGGTGTTATCCTAAGCATGTTAAGAATCTGGAGACTTTTTTGAGAGCCTCAAATCATCAGTAAGTATTAGATGTTGATTCCACGCAGCAACTATCTAAATTGAATATGTGATCAAAAAGAAAAGGTGACAAACTGCTAGCAGGCAATACAATACAATCTCTAAAACAGTGAAAGTGATGAGCAGCAAAGATGAAGGTCAAATATGAGGAGCAAACAATTGTTACCACCACTGTGACCTTGAGAGGTACTTATGTTAACAGAGTCAAAAATGGCTGTGGAAAGTTAGGTCTTAATTTTTAATATAGGGTGTAACACATAATTTTGACCAAAACGGACTTGCCTTTGCAAAACGTTCAAAGCAATTGAATATTGGCCCAAAGTTCATTATATTGTGCCAATTGCATTTGTTGAACAAAATCTGACATTGCAAGTGTTCTAATGAACGACCAATACATTATTTGATCTACTTAAACACAAAGAGGCAAGATTTGGAGGAGTTAAATGAGCATTACCCACAAGAAAGGTCATTACAGTAGTTACTTAACAGGAGTACAGTTCGCTTTAAGATCACCGTCTTTAACTACCTTTCAGTGCCTCACAAACCACATGTCCATCCAGCCGAGCCCAACACTGCCATTGTAAACCGGACTCGAGCAATTCACAATATTTTTATGAGAGATTTTTATTTTCATGATACTAAATAAATGAAAAGGCATATGAAGGGTAACTGCTGTATTAGTGAAAAGGCAAACACAAGGAAATGATGGACGGAGCGCTGAAGCTTTTCAGATACTCAGCCCCAGTCACAGATCTGGGTTGAATTCATCATCGTTCTTTAGCTCACTTTCCCACCCCAGTTCAGACACAGCTATATGCAAATCAGTCCTGACCCTGTGCCTCATGGGAACAGTCCAGCCCGAACTGCCAAGCCATGTCTTCCCTGGACCGGAAACAAGCATCCTGGGACCGGTTTCGGGCTGACAGCCCTCATCAGCCAGGCTAGCTTGAATCCAGTGGCAAAGTGAGCAAGGGACCCACGTCTGGGCATACCCTGCCAACTTAGGGCGAACAAAGCAAACACAAAGAGATGATGGACGGAGCGCTGAAACTTTTCAGACACTCACCCCCAGTCACAGATCTGGGTTGAATCCATCATAGTTCTTTAGCTCACTTTGCCACCCCAGTTCAGACACAGCTATATGCAAATCAGTCTTGACCCTGTGCCTCATGGGAACAGTCCATTCACATTTTTCTTCCACACACTACACTATACAGCATGGGAGAATGGGTCAGCCCACAAGAGCTCCAACAAGAATAAAGTTTTACAAAGACCATGACAAAACACGTCTTGACAAAGGCAAACGCTGGCAGACAATGCCAGACCTTTTGGCTTCACCAATGCTTTTTTGCTATACTTTTACTTACATCATCATTTTGCTGAGCTTCTTGCATAACAAACTCTCGAACCATAGATGGATTGTATTCAACCAAGTATGAAAAAATATCTGTAGCAGCACTCCGCACCTGCGCGTCATCCATGCCCTAGAGGAGGGGAAAAAAACATAATGACATCTACAGCCAAAATTGCTAGGGAATGAGGGTGAGCAATCTAATTGAAAGAATACCATAATTCAGGAAAGATTACATGATGAACTTTTCACTCACTGTACTTTTCTGACTGATCGCAACTCTGCAGCAGCACAGCCTGTTGAATTAGCATTTAATGAGCTCCCCCTCCCTCCCCCCCCCCCGATTTACGTAATTGATACATGTGTTAATATTGCTCTGTATCCTGTTATTTTTTTGGTGGCGCTTTAAGGTGTACACTTTTGTATCCTGACGCATCTCCTTTCACAGCTCTTCTAGTGCATCATGTTTTCCTTTGCATTATGTATATCTAGATAAATAGCAGAAGTAGTTTTGTCTCTTTCTTTGCAGTAATTGCATACCCATGTGCAAATCCCTTGTGCTACCACTCAAGGTTTTTCCTCGCTTGCAGCACAATCTTCAGAGTCTTCTCTATGGTTCGCTTTTTAACTAAATACTTCATATTAATGTGGAGGAAACCATAATATTCTTTTAGTGTGGTCTTCCAAGTCAGGAACTAGGATTTGCAATTAAATGAGGCATCAGGGGTTCGATACAGAGGGTATCATCCCCACATTCATAACACTTTAGAGTAATTCCTAGCTAACCGACGGGATCTCGGAAGCACCCAAATTTTAATTTACAAACCAATTTCGTCTGAAAAATTGGCTTCATTTACACAATTTTAGAAAACATTTCTAAAAATCAGTACTGAGTGTAAAAGCAGCAAAACCACAGAATAAGGAGTAGTTGCTGCTTTAAAGTAATGTCTACTGCCTTCTATGAAAACAGCTCAGCATCTGCTACGTCGTTATACCGCCGTTTGTTTTTTTGAGACATTAAAAAACTGTCAGTCAACTGCCAATAAGGAGAGGATGAATGTCTCTAATGAATCTGGTGACAATGACCATGTTGGCGGACTATTGTTACAAGTAAGTAACTTTTCCTTCTCCTTTTCATTCTCCCCAGGTTCATAACCATAAACACTATTTCAAATCAATGTCTCAATCCAAAGGAAGGTAGGTATTGGAGAGGTTTCTCTTAAAACACTTTCAAGAGGAATATTTGACCCACCTGAGCATCAGCCCAAATAATTAAGAAATAAATGTCTGATCAGGTGTTTACACATTAGGTTAAGGGTGGATTCACATCAAGGTCATTATGGTAGCTTTCCCTCTGCCTCACAAAGGTCCCAAACTTACAGAACAAGTTTAGTTTGCTTTCTGAAAATACAACTTTACACACCCATAGCCCACCACCTAACTTCGATGTCAACCAGCTTTACTGTGAAACAATGAAAGATGAACAGACGTCTTTATAGGTTTGTGTTGGAAGATTACTGCAAGCTCCTTCTGTGACTAAGCAATGTATAATCTACTGGAAACCAAGGTTTATGAAAGAAAAAATGTCGATACATTTACAGTTGACTCAAATCTTCTCAAATGGCTTATCCCTATACTTTGCAAGCCGAGCATCTAAGATGGCTGGCCTGCTACCAGGATCCTGAAGAATTTCCAATAGGATTTTTTTAAAGCCTTTTATGACGAGCAGGAAAATCCAAGAGGGATGAAAAGTTGGCCCAATTTACAAAGAGTTAACAATCTAAGACATTATAGAAGGAAGCATGCCTTAAAACCGTACAGCAAAATCAAAATGTATTCCATTTAAGCGTAGCAAAACAAGTCCTGGTGTAAGGACATCATTTCTAAGGTAATAAATCGGCTAAGATGAGACCAAGATGCAATGAAAGACATCACCTCCAGTCATGAGTAACAGGATTGGTATGGAGGAAATGTAATGTTAAGAATGTAAAAGCAGGCAAATTTGAATGGCCAAATTAAGGTGTAAGGGTATTATCAAGTTGCTTCTCAAAACATAGTTCACAACAGGAAAAGTATGGAGAAGATAGAGATGTCTTGTACCAGTCGAACAATACAATATGTATTAGATTAATGGTATTCAGTCATCCCAGCTCATAAAGGGCATTATACTTGACAAAAGGTGGTGCCTGGCAGCGCATTCTGACAGTAAACAGCTGTTAAGAAAGAAAGATAATGGCAAACTGAATACAGTATTCAAAGTAAACCCTGTAAAATTCCATACGGAAATAACAGAAATCTAAATTATATTAGTGTTAGTGTATATGTAAAACTATTACTTCGATCAATGAAACCTAAAAGTATTCGAGTATCCAACACCTCATTTCTCTTAACAAGGGCTGTGCACATGCGATCCTACAACAGATCGCCAATGATCAATCTAATAAAAGATTTGAAGAAGCCACAACAACTGTCACTTGGAGGACAAAACAGGGTCTAGCAAAAACATGCAACCCGATAAAAACAGAGTTTGAGAGAGTGAGTGGGAGCCAAAAGTTGACGAGGATTCAAACATCCATGCATTAAATAAAAAAATTAAAAATAACTGGAGTCTGGCACCATAGATCCCATTTCTGTTCCTAGACACCTTCAAAACTATTGCACAAGCTAGCCAATGCCACCAGTAAGAGAGAACAGGGGCAGGATCTACAGAAAACAAGATCCTACCAGATGACCAATTCGTCGTCATATGACCGGAAAGACAATGACAGTTCTATCTGAAGCATACCACACAATGAATAATCCCACTAAAATGGAGAACGATTGGACATCAAGTAAATGTCCTAGAGCTCTTTGAAACAGCCTTCTTTTTGATGCAGCAGCTTATGATATCATCACCACTTCTCATTCCTCAAAGGAAACTCTCATTGAACTCTTGAGTTTGTAATGCTCAGATGCATGTTCATCCCCCGTGGAGTCTAGAACTCAAACTTCAGGCCAATTTTAAAATAAAAAAGGATCTCAAATACACATAGTATTGTAAAACATACTCCTCTCTGGAGAAACATTACTCGTAATGGACACAGAAAATCTCATTTAATAGGCAGAAGTGAGCCTGGGTTTTAGATGGATGATCCTAGAAATTCAAACACTAGAGGTCACCATTTACGTACCTTGGAAAGAAGTTTTAATATAGGCTTCCAAACAAACTATGGGCATATAAACAGCTCAACTGCCCACTCAGATTAGAGTTCCCCGTTAGAAATTCCTGTGTAAACCATATGTGGAATGTGATGTAAAGTGTTCCCCGGCCGAAAAGCTCCTTGGGACTGAAAAAAAGCCTGTGTGCTGAAAGGCCTCAGCACAAAGGAGAGACCACAAACGCAAGAGGGCGAAGACTTCCTTGGTGCCCTAGTACTAATGTGGAGTCACAGGTGGGTAGGTAGGAAGCAAGTGGAAGGCACAGCAGCAACCAGCCAAGCGTTGCAGAGGCCAGAGAACAGGAGACCAATGGTTGGAAGGAGAACTCTATGGGCCAATTTTTTTTCTCGTAAATCCTACTCCAAATCCTTTGGTCATGAAACCAAGACACATGATCAAGGCAAGTGTTTCAGCAGGCAATATTGCAATTTAACTGACAATCCCAGAAGGAACCTCAAAAATTGCCAGTGGTCCAGAAGCAGGTAGAAATAACGCTGCTGTCTAAACACACCTGTTCACAATAAGCAGAAACGTAGGCACCCAAATGGGAGAGCAATCATAAAGCGGTCTCAAAACTTAAACAAAAGTCAAACACTGCTCTATTGAATAACGTTCAAAGTCAGGAAAAGACAATGAAATAGAGTCCTCCTTATAAGGGATAGAAAGAAAGTATGCAAAAGCATTGTGCGCAAACTCCTGCTGGTGTTACCAGAGTCTGTCCATCCATCAGTAAGAAAAAGAGTTCTGGAATAATGGTTGCACATTTTAAAGAGAGTCTTTTTTAAAGAGACAGGCGCAGCTTTCCCCCTGGGTGCCACTTTTAAAAACCTTTTTTTGGATGTTCCCTTACAAAATTTCTCATTTTCAAAATATGTTTTAAAGATTGGCAAACGAAAAAAAAAAAATACAATAAAAATAATTTTATGATTCAAATTTCGGTGTTCCAAGTCCAATCTTTGCTGTTCCCCTCGTCCACTTAACAGGCAAAGAAGAATGTTGAGGTTAGGATAGAGCAAGCGCTGAACCCTATGTCGTTATTTTGAGTGGTGGGGGCTCGGTCAAAGTTAATGCTGTCTGTTTTGCTATACCAGGCATTCTGGTGATTTGATGTCCATGCATAAGGGACAGAGTGACAAAAAGATTAGGTGGGCAGATGCCTCTGACCAACTTAGCAGCAGCTCTTAACTTTTAGCAGTTACGCAAAGGAGACTGGTATGCTGCCCCCCAGCAGGTCATTTTTGCAACAATATGTTTAACTTCCATAGTGGTGTTTGAAGTTTGCTTATAACTGTTTACAAGTTTGAAAGTAGCACTAGTTAAGTCTACAGTGGAAAAGGCAGAGGTTTCAAACCATATTTAGTTTAACAGCATACACATGCATTCAGAGAAAACGTGTCACTTTTATGAAGCTAGACAAGAAGCTGCAACAGGTTAGCTCATCACTCGGTTTCTTGTTTTGTTGCAAACAAAGTAACTCGCCTTTAAACAAATTGGGACATTTAGTAACAATGTGCAATATTTACCAAAATCACTTCCAAAGCTGGCAAAACACCCATATTAGACAACGTCTTGAAGAATGCATCTCTGTTTTGAGGTTGTAACGTTTGTGAAAATGCGCAGAATTCTTTTAAAAAATTTACCTGAAAAAGAGAAAATACATTTGACGTTATAAAATAGAATTAACTGCTCACATGGAGCTGAAGCTGGAAGGGTATTACACTGCTTAATCCATCATAACTACAATGAAGATACTAAACTGTTACTTAATTGTAACTGCAGTATCCAGCAATGGTATCTTTCATAGATAATGTCCTTTGAATAATTCCAAGCCAGGGTTGGAATCCCAGGTTAAATGTTTTACAAAGCAGTATTAAAAGATATTTAACACAATGCTTTAGGACTGTATCTCATTGTTGGGATTTGCCAGAGAGGCTTATAATTCTGCTTCCCGGAGGACAGCTCTCTGATTTTTGGAGCAAACGTGCTAAAGGGACGTTCTTCCAGGCTTCTAGGTGAAGAAAGGCCGCATGTTAATCTATAAAAAATAACACTAGAAACCCTTATTTATAGGCAAGTGTATTTTTTCTCCAATAGTGGATCCTTTAAAGGCAAATATGCTTTCATTTAAAAACAACAAATAGCATAAAATTATATAAGTAAAATAAGAAACTAGGATTACTGAACTAAAAGGTTCCCAAGAGCCTGTGTTCCTAATCTAGTCTTTGAGGAGTCATTTAACCAACAATGCTTCAAGAAAGTGTAGCATAACTGCCCGGACCCTGGTAGCCAGTCAATGCTAGAAAAGAAAATAAGTTAACTTACCTGTAACTGTAGTTATCCAGTATAGATATCTTTCATAGATTCACAAGATTGAATCATTCACCGTCATCGAAGTGGGAGTTCCACGGTACCATAATCAAGCAGTAATAAACAACTATAAGCTCTAGGCCATGAGTTTAATAGCCTATGTCCTTTGGGTTTTTTTTTTTAAAAAGGACCAAATTTCAACTATAACCAATCAGCTGCTAGCATCCTCTGGCACACTCCCAAGAGAGGCTGAGTCCCTCAGATTTTCCAGCACAAGTGGTATTAACATCCTTAACTATAAGGGGAGCTGCTCTGGGGAGGAGGGTGGGTCGCATGTGAATTTATGAAAGATACCAATACTGGATAACTGCAGTTACAGTTAACTTATTTTCTTATCCAGTATTGGGGTATCTTTCATAGATTCACAGGCTTGAATCAGAATAGCAAGCAGTATCAAGACAAATGTAAATACCCTTAGTGGATGGTGGGTAACATTAATATACATTTGCAAGTAATGCATTAAAAGAGTGCAAAGATGTAAACATCTATCTACATATGTAAACATGCCAACATTTTCATTATGTACATTGAGATAAGCATTTAACCGTAAAATATATTTATATGTTTTAAATAAGCAAAATTGAGGGAATGGATAAGTAATCACATAACGCTGGTTTCCCCCACAACGAGAATATCTAGTTCAGCTGCAGTTGGTCGAGTTCCCACTCAGCCAGCTGTCTCTGGTACTGCTTACGGCGTCCGCAAGTGTGTTGTGAATTCCAGACAGATGTTCAGCCTTTAAGGATATCTTGTGAGCCGTGAGCCAATCGCAAAGCTCTTGGACTTCTTGAGATAGTGCGAAAGATCGTTTTTCTCCCAGTTTGATATAATACATGCTGGTCATACTGTCGGTACAAAACAGCAGGGAGGAGTTTGCAATCCTTGGGAGGAAAGCTTGCAGGGTGAGAAAAATGGCTTTGAGCTCCAACCTGTTGGTGTGTAGTGACTTCTGACTCGTCTACTGACTTCTGACTCGTCTACTACCTTCCTTGGATTTGAAGATCTTGCATGTGGCCTCCCCAGCCCGCCATGGAGGCGTCCATTGTGATGATAAAATCCAGCACTAGTGATAGAAACGTGATGCCTTGAGAGAGATGTGGTATGTGAAACCATGTCAGCGTGGGTAACATCCGGGGAGAGATAGAGATCAAGTCCTAGAAGGACCCTTCTGACTGGATCCACTGAAGTTGTAACTTCTCTTGCAACGGTCTCATCTTGAGGCGCGCCAAGGGGACCAAGCTTATAGCTGAGGAGATCATGCTTAGGAGCGACTTAACAGTCTCACAGAAAAGCATTGTTTTCTTGCAATGCTTTGAGCCAAGCGCACCAACCTCATTTGCCTTTCTTGATGGTCTAACTGGGCGTGGTGGAGGACTTTAGCCAACTGACAGAGAGGCCCAGCTTGCTAAACATGGAGAGACAGGTTTCAGTTGCTTTGGTAGCTTGTCCTGGTGCTGGGGCTTTTAGCAGCAAGTCGTTTAGATAAGGGAATACCAGATGACCTTGCTTCCAGAGTGCTGCTGCTACTGGGGCCATGCATTTGGTGAATATTCGAGGCGCGGACTTTAGACCGAAAGGGAGGACCTTGAATTGGTAATTGGTATTGGCCACTGTGAAACGAAGATATATGCAGTGTTTGTGGTGGATGAGGATATGGAACTAAGCATCTTCCAGGTCTAGAGATGTCATGAAGTTTCCGTTGTTGAGGTGATGAAAAATGTCGCAGAGTTTTCTCATCCGGAAGGTTTGTTTGCGGAGGAATTTGTTAAGTTTTCTGCGGTCTAGTATCGGTCTCCACTCCCTTGATTTCTTGCTAATTAGGAAATAACTGGAGTTGAATCCTTTTCCCTTCTGCGCTGTTGGGACCTTCTCTATTGCCCCTTTTGAGAGCATTAAGAGAGCTTCTTTCCACAATGAGTGAAGACGAGGGGAGGGGCTGCCTTTGGCGGAGCAGTTGGTGGTCTTTCCGTAAACTCCAGGGTATGGCCATAGGTGACCGGGTCCAATACCCATCTGTCTGAGGTGATGGCTTGCCAATGAGGGAGGTTATGGGATATTTTCGTACCAACAGGAAGAGAAGATGCCGTAGCTGGTACCTAGAGAGGGTCAATGTTTGCGACCTGTGTCACGGCTTGGAGGGGGCGGTCGTCTGCGAGGACCCTGCTTGGAGAAACCAGCTGTAGAGGATTAGGTGTATGACTGTTGGTATTCTGTCCTATACCGGGGTTTGTATGACTGGTATTGTTGTGAGCGCTGCTCCTCTGAAAGGCAACTTGCAGTATTGGACTGTGCCTAGAGATTTCGCAGTATCTGTGTCAGTCTTGATAGCCAGGAGAGCATCATCGATATGCTTGCCAAATAGTGTCAGCGTCATAAGCAATATCCAATATTTTCGACTGGACCTCAGGACCAAACGATGTCGCCTTTAGCCACCCATGGCGCCGTAAGACAGTTGCACCAATTAGCTGACAGAAGCCTGTGGATGCGATGTCCATGGTGCAGTCTATAATTTCGGAGGATGTCTGCTCACCCGCTAATGAAATCTTCTTTACCTCCAGTCGGCTCTCTTCAGGAATGAGGTTGATGATATCTCTAATATCAGACCACATCGGTCAGTCATATCGGCCTAGAATTGCGAGGGAGTTGGCTGCCCGCAAAGTAATTGCCGACATGGTTTAAAACCTTTTTCCAATATTATCTAGACGGCGTCCCTTCTTGTCAGGTGGTGCAGAAATAGGAGTAGACTGATTTTTTGATCTCCGTTGCGCCGCCTGCTTAGTCAGGCTTGGGGTGCCCTGTCAAGCATGACGGGGAGTCATCAGGCGCGCTGTACTTTTTGTTGATGCGTGGTAGGGCAGCTGGTAGAGTGGCCAGGTTTTTCATAATCTTTACTCCCTCTTACCAAATGTAGTCCACTATTGGTATAGAGCGTACCGATCTTTTGGCCTGCTCTTTGAAATCGTAGAGGAAGCTTTCAGACTGCTTCACTGACATTGGAAGGAGAAATCTGGTTGTGGCCCTCTCCATGACGTTATGGAAATCTCCAATATCCTTGGGCGGTGAACCGGTGGGGGGGGGGGGGCCGCGGGGGGGGGGGTGTGTGGAGGGGACGGAGTTGGAATTACATATAGTCATCCCATTAGTCTAGAGGTGGTGGAACATCTGGAATTTCGCCCTCTTCCCACTCTTTGTCCGAGGACGAACGATCATCTTTAGGTGGTACTGCTAAATGGGACGCAGGTGTCATCCTAGGTTCAGAGGAAGGTGTGGTGGAACCAGAGGGGTAGCAGATGGTGGAGATCCAGCAGGTTGCTCTTCAGGGGGCTGTGGAAAGCACCTCCGATAGTCAGAGCATGGCCTGGAGATCTTGCACCAAGGAAGCAGGAAGATGCGAAGTGTCAGAATAGTTTTCTTGTGGCTCATAGTATCTAGGAGGTGGAGGATAATACTGTTGGAACTATTGTCCTTATCCTCATACTCCTAGTCTTAGTCTTCCTCCTGACAATTCACATTCAGCTCTGAAGGACTGTGAGATGTGCCAAAGAGTCCGCGATCATCATTCATGGTGAAATTGACGACGAAGAAATAGTCTACGGGCCGTCGTCGGACGGGTACTTCATGAATGCCTGCATCTTCATCGACAAGATGGGGCCGTCGATGGCAGTCGTCGTCTTCGCCATTGTCGATCTGGTAGTGGTGGTCGATCTTAGTGTCGACACAGATTTTGAAGCAGACATGCTTCAAAGAAGGGTCGGCAGAAGAGGAAGAAGTACAGTCTCTGTCTTTGGCAGAGAGTGTCGATGGACCAGGTGAAGCAGTCTCTGAGGAGAAATGTTTTTGTTTTGCTTTTTCTTGGAGCTGTGAGGTTGATGGGAAGTCTTGATAGATTTTCTGGACTTCTATGAAGCTCCTTCAAGGGATCTGGCCCTCTTGTGAGACCTGGCAGAGGAATCCCTGTCCTCCTCAGAAGATTGCAGAGTTTTGGTCTTCTGAAGCCATAGGAGTAGCATACCTTCCCTGTCCCTCAAAGTTTTTTTTAGGAGAAAGTGCGGTAAATCTTGCACTCTCTTACCTCATGCTTGTTGTGGAGGCAGTAAAGTCATTCCGTATGTGGATCATCCACGTGGACTCTTCTTCCCCAGGTCTTGCGGGGACAGAAAAGGCCTTTATTGTCAGATATATTAGAAATATTCAGCTTTTCAAGTGAGAATACAGAGTAGAGCTCACGGAGACTCTCTTCACACATGACATGTAGTAAAAATCTGAGGGACTCAGCCTCTCTTGCAAGTGTTCTAGAGGGGGCTAGCAGCTGACTGGTTATAGTTGATGTTTGTTCCTTTTTTTTTTTAAAGAGCATAGATAGGCTATTTAACTCATGACCTAGAGCCTTTATAGCCTATGACAGTTTTTTATTACTGCTTGATTATAGTACCGTGGGACTCCCACTTCAACGATGGGGAATGATTCAAGCATGTGAATCTATGAAATATACTCCAAAACTGGATAAGGTCAACATTTCTGGTGGAAACCACCTACTGACTACTCGAAGTTGCTGATATTCTGGTTCCCATCGGTGACGCATACTTTTGTCTCTGAAGAAGAGTCTCAGGTCGGTCATTGGCGAGGCACTAAAACGTCCCATCAGTATGGAAATAGTGTTACATTACAGAGCCATAACCTTTGAGATTCAATAGAAAAAAAGGTGAAAATGTGTGCTTCCTAGCTTTCTGACAGAAAACGGGGAGGTCATGGTCTCTGCATCAGCTCTCACTGTTCAACACTGTGCAAGAAAACTTGCAGAGCAACATGGCCCACATTTTGCTGATGCACATAACCAGCAAAGCCACCAGTGCCAAAATAAACGGAGGAGCTTCTTCCTGAAATGGGGAACCAATAGTGAAAATACTAAGATCTAAGCTCAAAGCCATGGCCACCATACCGAATTACTCATCCTAAAGACTGTCCATTTGTTGCCACCAAGAGTCCAATTGAAATTAAAACTGCATCTATATAGCACTTACTACCCCAGTCAATGCATAGAATTGTTCAATAGCTCCCTACAATGTGAGGCAAAGGGGATTGACAATGATACTGTGAAGTACGGCTGGGTCCTGATCAGGAGACAAACTCAATTTTCCCCTTCTATACTGGGAAGCAAAGACACTGGCTTTAAGCATTTGAGACAGTACCTTGAGCAGCCAGGTTTGGCAATATGAAATGTGTCATACCATTTAAACTTTTAAGTCATCTCTTTTAGTGGCACAGATGGGAGTTCTTTTCAGAGGCCTTGGGTTACACACGTGTTTGCTTTTAGGGAGAAGCTTGTCTTTTGGTAATACGAGTGAGCAAATTGTACAATATCCAGAATCAAACTTTCACACTAGAACACCATGTCTTGAAACACTGAGTGAAACAAGAGGAGCCATGTCCACTTACTTGGTTCCTGGGATATAATTTGGAAACACTGCATTTGCATCTTGGTAGGCTGACCACATTTTTGCTAACACTGGTTAACAGTACGTGGGCTGCAAGAAAGGAATTGAGACAACCTGCTGTTATTCACAGTTGTTTAGGAAGTTTAGCTAACTCACAATAGGCAGTGCCCATGACAGTATCGGAAAAAGTCACCTCTTCTTTATGAAGTGCGGCTTTGGCTTCCGGCATTAAGCCTTGGTACTTGTGTCCTGCAATGGAGAGAGGTTATGCCTTCTGTTAATTTTGGCCAAAGATACGTGTGGAGGTGGAGGCTTTGACTGTTGAATTAGTAGACATTCCACACAACAGACTTTGTACGAGGTCACAGAGCACGAAGAGATCAAGTTATTTAAAAACCTCAACAAACAGCATAAATAACAGAAACTTATGACTGTTACGGTCTGACCAGAAGGCTGGCTGATGGAGATTTGGCAACATTGTTTTTTTTTTCTCTGTTCTGCAATTGACAGCGAAGCCGTTGGAGGGGCTTGCATGCAACAGATCTTATTAAAGGGGTTCTAGATCCGGTACTGTTTAAACCAGTTTGCACAATGTCACAGATAACACTCTTTGCACAGAACTTGCCAAAAGACAATTCAATATTCCCCATGGAAGATTTATCAGTTGGCACTTTAAATGGTCCTCCACGTCGCCATGTAATCCTCACATTCATTATCGATCTATGTAACCAGAATATTGTGAATATGACCAAAATGAGCTCATAACCATCTATCTAATCAGAAGGGCAGTTGTGGAAACTCCCCTTCAGTTTCTTGAGTATGTCAAAGGAGCGTGCACCAGGGGAAGAGAAGCCCTTAAAGTCAAGTCCATTTATTGGAAGCTGGTACTCCATTCCATGCAGGGGCACAAGGATTATGCAGAGAAATTCGAGAAGTGGCAGCAGTGGATCAAGGTGAGACTGTCACTCATATAGATGGTGCATCTGTTCCTCAGAAAAATCTAACAAAAACTAGCACATTAACTGCAGCAATGCCAAGGTATCAGACAGGAATTGGATTAGAGGTGGTCCTGGACAAAAGTGGTGGAATGTACATGGAAGATCTCCTCCAAGACTTGCATGAGAAGCTCAGGTGGCATCTTGATCAGAGAGAGTTTTATGCTTGTTGCCACGTAGGTTCTTGTTCATAGTGATTTTCTGTTAGTCAACAAGATGATTATTAACGAGGAAGACAATAAAAACATGACCTATGATGGGAGGTCTTCAATGAAAGGCTAGATAAGGGAGTAGTCACTGATGAATCTCTGCATGTTGACTAGCAAGTCATTACCAGGTTACTAGATATCACCAGTTTATCACCAAGTGTCAGAACATCCAAATGTTTACACTTTTGAGACTTGTTAGAATGATAATTAGTAAAAGCACTCGGAGAAATTTCCGACCAGAGGAAGGAGCCTTGAGAGCACAAACCAGATGCCTTACTCTATCCTTAGGCATTTTACTGAATCAACCAACATTTGAGTCTTGAGCACACGTTTGTAATGTAAGCAATAAAATATTTTCTTGGGGCTGCAGTTCTTGTAAGGCATAAATAGTGAATCTTTTTTATCATTAATAGGCTGTTCAGCCAACTTAAAGGAAAATGAAGGAAGGGGACAACTGAAATTAAAATACAACAGAAAGATTGCTAAAGACCCAGCTACTGAAAAGGCCAGCCCTGAGGGAGAGTCCGGTAACTAATCAGGAACAGAGGGTAAAACCCGTAAATTCTTTTTAAGAGTATAAATATATGACAAGCTGCAGCAATTAAGGTCTTCATTTGTGCAGTCGGAATAGTTGCAAATGTTGAAAAGAGATACGTTTGCATTAAGGATCCCCTTATACAAAGTGCAGTAAAAAAAGTGAGAGGAATGGAATTCTAAACCTCCCTGCCTGAATACCTGCCTGAAGACAAACAATGAGGTGCATAGACTACAAACATGCCTGAATGAATGGTCCAAAAATGCCATGCAGAATGTTTTTGAAAGGATTCCCAGGTGTGGCGATAGGGAATAATTATTCAAAGCATGTGAATCTATGAAATAGCCAAAGCTGAAGAATCTTTAGTTCAATAAAAACAAACTTGAAAAAGGTGAAACTAAGGTGAAATTAAGGTGGCAATCTTACCAATTCTTGTCGCTTCTCATCATCTGTAGCTTCATCTGTAAGCTGTGCAAACAGCTCTGTCAGGAATTTTTCATCTTCCTAAAAACAAAATCATCTTATTTATTGCACAGCACAAACATTGAATACTGCTATCAAATGCAACTGCAGCACAACTTTTACAATGCAGCAGAATTATGGTAAGTATTATGGTAAGTAGATTGGAAGGGAAGATGCAGAGAACTCATTTTTATATCCAACGTAAAATCAGACTATTGTTTATTTTTAAAAAGGGACAGACCATTTCTGGCCACAAATCAAGTATAGCAGGAAAGTAAAACTTTCTGCATTGATATTAAGGAAACTAGAGTGGATGGACTGGGGTCACAAGGTTCCAAGATGGGCCAGAGTTACGATTCCAAGACTGTCTGTGGCCGCACAATTTTAAAATTAACTAAGGGTACCAGGATAAAAAAGAGTGAAATAAAATGTGTGATGTCAGTGGGAACTACTTTTTCCCCCTGAATCAATTTAAGCAGGGGAAGCATTTCACCCCATTCAGCTTCCATGTCTCCACACTTCCCCTGGAGGTCACCGGACCTAAAATTGATGTTAGCGCAAGCAGTAAGTTAGATCATACATCTGAATAGCAGTCACATGAACAGCAAAAACTTAATCCATTTGAAAAATGGCTAAAGTTTATGAAAAAAATTTTCATCCATCAATGTTCATTTTAAAGATCACTAGGAACTTTATGGCAGACAGCAGCCTTACTCCTTAACATTACTAAGTCACTTGCTTTACGTTTTTCACCATGTTCTTCAAATACACAAGAAGCATATCAGGTTCATTTATACTTAATAATGAGCTTAATAGCCACTAAAAGGTTCAAAACAACTTATTCTGTTGCATTTCACAATTAACCAAAACATAATATAATGTTTCTAAACCTGGTAAGGAGCTATTTCTCTCGATACCAGGTGTAACACAGAACACTAAAGACCAGTGTAGAGTAGATTTGCACTACTAATGAAAATCAAACATTTGTTTTAACCCAATTGTTAAACACTGAAAACTTTGCGCAGTAACTGAAAACTGGATTCTGGATCAAACCATGTTGGCAACAGGGGAATCTGTTTTATAACCACAATCACTTGAGAAAACAGTTACCAGTTTAACCCATATTCTACATCTCTGCCTAACTGACCTGCTGGCCTACAGGTATGACACGAATTTTCAGACAATTGACTTTAGGTATATCCCAGCAATAGGTATAACACGACTTTTCCCAACATGCCGCTTACTCTGGTGTTTGACTTTCGATACCCCAGCACTAACTACATTTTCATGTTGCACAGCAAGCCAGTGGAACATTTCTGAGCACAAGTGACTTAAGTTTTAGTACCTGCAGCACCAGGCTGTTTCACATGAAGTCAACATGAAGTCAACATGAAGTATGAGCTATAATAATTTGTCAAATGTACATCTCAGTGGAGCATATCCAGCTACTCTGGCCAGGACAAGAATCCCCTCTGGTTCCACTAATGGCTTTTAGAGGCATTCAAGATATCTAAGCACTCCACATTACATGAACTGGGGCATCAGATCACCAAATGTGGTCAAGTGGCAGAATCCATTTAAAAACACATTTTCTGAAACAAAAGACAGCAATGTAATCATTAGACCACATTTGAAATTAGGCTTTCAACACCAGCATCCAATACCTTGATGTTTAATATTGACAGACCGTGTTTGGGGGGAAGTGGGGGTGTTATGTGGCAGACAGGGGCTCCTGGGCCCTAAGAATGGTGGTTAAGGTTGTATGCCACTGGTGTCCTAGAGCCTGTCCTAATATGGTTAGGCAAACTGGACCAGATACAATCATTTCTGTACTTGAGTCCCTAAGTAATGAGGACAATCAGTCAAAGGCGTCACAGGGAATTAGTGAGTGGAGAGCAGGTCAGAACTTAACAGTCTTCTAACAGACATAACAATGTCCAGCCAAGTGCTCATCCTTTGCATGCTAAAAGGAAGTGCTGTAATTACACAGCATAATATAGAATTCAATGGAAAAAATAGGCTTGTAAACTAAGTTGTGTAACACAGTGAGGCACTACCTCCCTTGGTATCTTCCTTCCTCCTGCCATGTTTTAGAATTAGATCAATTATCTACAATCACAACAGGATACAAGTTTAGGCAAGACTAAATGCAGTTCAATGTCTCTTTATCTCTACTGAAAAAAACGTATCTTAGCACGCGTTGCAGACTCGCCTGGGCACATTTCGCTTGTCATCCCTACTGCAGGATAAGCACTACAATTTTCCTCCTGGTTACTATTACAGTGCAGGCTGTGCAGCAGATGAGGTATGGGCTCCTTCCCTAATGGCAACCATTCCTCTACTGCAGGTGCTACGCAGGCAGCTTTGCTTGGACGATATTCACCGGGAAGGTTGGGTTTTCAGTGAGGCATATGGCTGTAAAAGGATGTTTGTGTACCACTGGAGCTTGCAGGTTGAATCCCTTGTGGTTGGGTTTTTCTGGCACTTGCTTCCCGCTTCTGCGGAGACACTGCTGTACATTACCAACGTTGGCAGTATTAGCACCAGTAACTTAAGGGCGGGGCAAACTTATGGGTGACAAGGGAAACTCATGCAGCTCACAAACTACACAAATTAACTGATGGCACAACACGGGTCACTTCCTAGCTTCACTCTGCACATGTCAGCTTTCTCTAGGTGCTCTTCACACCGGCAACATACTAGACAACCTCCTCCTATAGAGCCAGGCACTCATTCCCTATATCAGCAGGGAGGATTGTAGACACTTCAGACAAACCCTCTAGCTCCACCAGTAGAAAGTGCAAACTTCAGGTAATGTCCCCTAACCTCTGAAAGACAGGCAGTCAGGCAGACACCAGCCCTGGATGTACAGGAGCTCTACAGAGTACTCTGTGGAGGACCCGCTTCCTTGGACAAGGAGGACTTAGAACCAGAACAAAGTGAATATGTTTGAATCCCACTTTCATATACGTTTTCCAGACCAAGAGTATGGTTATACCCAGTTTGGGCTGATTCTCTTTCAAATGTCATTCTCAGGCTGCTCACCAGACACAGCCTTTGTGCAAAGTGATAGGTCTCTCAGCAGGTATAAATGGGGCTGCCTCCAAGCAGAGGTATCTAAACCAAGGGCACAATAAAACATGGGATCTCTGCACTTTGCTCTCATTAACCTTCCTGAAACAGTAACAGTACTAACAGACAAAAGAGCAGGCTCTGCCTAGAAACTTGCTGACATTTAACAATAGAAACTGCTGTCCCACCTCTTACTTCTCCCATCTACCAATGGTAGATAGTAAGGGAAAAGCAATGCTAAAACCAGAAGGACCCAAAATGGATCCCATTGGCCCCAGTAATCATGACTCACACAACACACAGAGTACTACTACCATACAAGCGCTACACAATACACCGATTTAACATGCGCAGGGTAAGCCAAGATAAGGTTCTGGGTTTCACATAACAGCAGTACTTTATACAAGAGAAGCCGGAAGGCTCGCTTTACCTTAACACAAAAGGTGATCGGAGTCATGCTTGCAAAAAGTAGCAGAATCACCGAGTATCATTCAACCAATCGTTTTTGGCCCACTCTGCCAATCTAGGCATAAGTCTGCCTTATGCAAATCAGTTCTGACCCTGCTCCTCATGGGAACAGTTCATTTTGAACTGCCAAACAAGGCCCCGCCAGAGAGGAGCACAAGCAACCCCTTGCCTCTCCTCAACACAGAGCAAAAGGTCTGGTCATATTATAGATTCAAAGAACATGGTACGATTCCACAACCACTTTAAGGGATGCACCCAGTGCATGGGCAGTAATCCAATTTCCACTAAGAAGACACTTAGTGCGCCACTCAAGCTCACAGAACACATTGTGTATCCCAAATTAGGTCTAGGTTGTTGAGCACATGCTAGATTAGCCTGAAGCCAAGCCAAACTAACAAGTCGGGATACAAGTTTCACAGGAAGTTAGGCACTCAAGGTAAGTTGACTGGCCCGTTCATTATGCAGGCGACATTCCCAGCCCAACAAGTATCAATACACCATGGTGAACATGAGCTATAATTCTTTCAGAAGGCGCACATTCTCTTAAGTATTTAGTTTAAAATAAATAAATAAATATATATATATATATATATATATATATATATATAATGCTTAGACAAACGAAATAAAATGCAATTAGAATAACTTGGCTACTGTTATTTACCTGTAGCTAACATTTCTGCATTGTCTTTAGCCACAATGCATATTAAATTCTACAATTTGAACCTCAAAACAATACACAAAAATACAAAAACAAGTATACATCAAATACACAAATTATTAAATATTCTGTTTAATTCACACAAAAAATATATAAAGAGGACCCATTAATTGGAAGGTGACAGCTTTTCAAAATGTGCTTTTATTTCTAAATTATGAAGTGATATGCTAAACTCTAGTATATCATTGTCTTATTTGCTCAAAATGTATGTACACTCTATCAGCGCACACTAATGCTTCAAGTGATGTCACCAATCATCCTTAATACATTCATTTTGCTGTAGCTACGCTGCTCCTAATAATCAAGCTAAGGATACCAACTTAATTTGTATCCACCAATTTCAAAAGCAGCTGCCAAAGGAGGGAGCGGCTAATTAGGAGGCTTGTAAATAGAAGCATTCTCCAGTATGTAAGTAGTTCTCCTGTACTACTCTTAACTGACTTTGTAAATTAGCAACAAAACATCTAAAATGGGAATACTTGTATATCCTTAGCAAAAACAGAAAGTACTGTGTTCCTCTTTGTAGAGTTGAATGTTTCGAGCCAGAATCACAAAGGGCTAGGAGATTATGTAGGAGGATTACTCCTGTAATACAACTACCTAGTCTCAAATTTGTGAATCAACCCCATGGTGTCGGTGGCTTTAACGAAGTAGCCACAAAATCTGGGCATCTGAATTAATTTCTCTCACTTGGCAGAATGATTAAATCAGTACAGGCGTCTTAGTTCATGCCCCCAATGAGACACACAATTACTGAAAGCAGCCTCAAATCAAGTCCTTCCTCAACAACTTACTACAATCAATACCCTGCTTTCTTTACCAGAGCTCTGCCTAGAAATAAGCAGCCATGGCTTTTTTCCAGATAATAAGGGTAACTTATTTTAAGTAAAATCTAGAAATCTAGAAAAATGGAAACAGCTTGCTATCAGAATGACCTAGTTATGAGCCTACTGTACAAGTTCAAACCAGCATGCAGTTTCAAACCAGAGTAAATGTGGTGTCTGTTAAGAACTTTTCATAATGGAATGGTTATGCAACATTACTAAAATGTTAGCACATTCAAGGTTTTAAAGTGGCCTAATACAGTAAGCAATCCTTTTGGTCTTTCTTGCATGTGCATTATAGGAAAATCCTGGATGATAAAGGATGTGTCCAAAGGCAGACTATTTATAGTATGGTACAACTCCAGATTTCCATTAACACTCAGCTGGGAATCAATCAAAAGATACCTAGGAGCCCTTTGGAACACAGGAGCCCAGATCTTAGTAACCATCCCAGAAATCCTTGAAAAAGATTTTCTTTCAAGACAATCTCATCAACGCACTTCAAATTCCTACCTAAAAGAAGGGACGAGGACATGCGGAATATTGTTAAAAGAACCCCTTCAAAAATCCCCCAGTGGAGTCTCACTTGAGCATCTGTTCCGTCAACTTTGTCTCCCACCTTGCTGGGATGAAAGCTTCTACACAAGTCTTAAAACTATTAACCTTGGAGTGCTGCTAAGAGACAATAATATCTGACTGCACAAATTAAAACAATCTAGTATGGTATTCCCCACATTCAATTCAATCTGTGAATGACACAAGCACTTCAGAAACAGGCGATGTTAGAAATAGTTCTATGAGACCCTACATAATGGTGACAAAGACAGCTAAAGTTTCAAATAATTTGATGTTCTTATGTTAGGTGATCTATGGACATTAACATTGCAAAGAGGTGGTGGGCTGGGTTGATTTCTCCTTTCTTATTGTATGCATACGTTTTCTATTTTAACTGTAGTGTACAGACAAAATCATTGAAAATGTGTTATTAAAAAACCAGATAGGTGCTGTTTCGATGAGTGATGACAACTTGAATTTGGCTTACAACAGTAGATTGCACAATTTCATGATTTCAACTTTGATGTTTGCTTCACTAAACAGATCAAGGGGAAAGAATATCAGGAGACAAAATATATAATGATGATGAATACAGTCTTAATGAATGTTTGACCACAGTTCTTGCGACACTTAATTTTTGTTCTATTAGTCTGCCAAGGGGTATAGTATCAAGGCAGAGAGAAGCATCTGTGTCTACATTAGAAACGACGTGGAAAACAAAGAGTATGTCTAGAGGGCGAAACTATATTGAATAGGCATGAAATTAAAGATCTGGTGAAAACTATACACAGTGTTTAGTGTGCTTAATGCTTGCATAAATATTAGTTTGGCTTTCGTAATGCACAGAAAGTGGTGCTCTGAAAAGGTACAGCAGTGAAAAATATTCAAAGAGGAGGACTGTCAGTTACTGAAATCATATTTGAGTAAAAGTTAAATCCTAACCTGGCCTTTCTTGTCTATATAGGTTAGGGCCTACACAAGACTTGGGTCAGTCACTACCTTTTTGTATATTCTTAAAACCACTCATGAAATCCCATCTATTTATACTCAACTAGTCTAGTAGTCACACAAGTGTGGTCAAAGGTACATAACATTGATGCTCATTTAACTCCTTCAATGGTGCACCCTCACGCCAATCCTAGCATTCATTACCTGTATAGCTCTCTTCCTTGAATATATTCCCGATGACATTTCATTCCCCATGTGTTACTTTTAACTTTATATAATGTTTTGCTTACAGAGATGCAATTGTTCAACAACATGTAGCAGTATATCACCGGTTTCTTTTTTGACAAGGTCTGTGTCACTGTACACTCAATCAATATAACAAGATTGATGCTCCAATGTGTTACTTTCAAATATAGGGAACAGTTGATTAATGTATCCTTCGCTTGAAACTTGTGTCAAACGTCTAGCACTCGTACAAAGATGTAATTACGAACAGCAGTCTCAGCACATTCTTTGACACTCTTAATTCATATGCACTGGCACTATTAACACGGAATACTGCATTTCTGATATCCATAATTTCAACCTGCTGCATCGGTGAAGGTGCAGGACTTTGAACAGCAACCCTTCACTTAACACAGGCTAACCAATATTCTACACCCCATGTGGTTTTCTTTCCACCTAAACAAATTTGTGAACTTGGGAGGCCTGCAGTCTATTCACAAAGACATCCAACTACCAACATTTTATAGAGAAGGCTTTTTGTATTGGTTCTCAGGAGAGTTCCACAGGCCCTCAAAAAACATTCTAGGAAGTACAGCTCTTCGGGACTTAGGAGTGAGATTTAGGGTGGTAAAGCACAGTCTTAAATTGTATCAAGATGTAACGCACACATTTATTACACCAGTCTACATGCTTGTTCATGACTTTCTGAAAGCCCTATCCACAGGAGGGGAATGACCCTGTCACGGCTTTCATGAAAGGTGTCGCTTGATGGAAATCTACTGGGCTGTGTCAGAACCTGCTCGGAGGAGGGGGCTGAAGGCACCGGCCAAGAAGTTGTTACTCTACCTCAACCATGTGGCTGGGTTTATTTACCTCTAGTGTCCATCCTACTGCTGCACTGCAAACATGGACAAGAACACACTTGACTCGCAGTACAGCATGAGTGAGTAGTTCAAGGCATCTCGGGTAGGTAGAGTGAGGGTAGACACTGAGATCATGCAATCACACAATAGGCGCAATAAGTGAACGCTCAGTCCAGTGCTTTTCTTTAAAGAAAAGAGAAATACTTGAATCACACCAAAATATAATGTGGTACATAAAGTAAAAAAAGTATGTGTTTACATAGATAAATAGAAAGTCTTAGAATAAAGCACATGTATGGAGCAGATTTCTTGGAATCTGGAACCCGTAGGTAATTCCGCAATCCTCAACTAGGCAATTCTTGCATCTGGGTTGCAGTTATCTTACTGAAGTCTGTTTAGTCAATTCAAAGTTATTGTGTTTAAGGTGTTCTTCAACATGATTCTAGGATGCACCTAGAATTTCAAAGTGCAGTTGTGCAGCTGTTATCCGCAAGGAGCTTTCAGTACCGGACACCAGAGCTCGTTTCAGCAGTTCTGTTTCTTCCCCTCACTGTTGTCTGCTGAAGAGGACAGCGGTTTGACAGCACATTGGACAGCTATTTCAGTCACTGTGGTGGGGAATTCGTTTCCTGTGGTCTGTAGCACTGGTGCAAGGCGGAATAAGCACAGCTTTTCCTCTGTGGCAGTTGCTGTAACAGAAGATCTAGTGGATCCTAACAACTTGGTTTCTTGGTCAGGAGACCACTGGGTTCATGTAGGTCAGCTACAGACCCATTCTCTTGGCAAACTGTCTACTGGGCCACTCCTCTCCAGTCTTAGAGGTTTCAACCTCTCCCCTTAAGGCAAAAAGCTCCTTTGGGATAAGGAGCTCCCTTCGTCCCACTTACCAAGCTGACAGGCTCCCAAGTCTCAGAGCCACAGTTTGTCCAGCAAGATGTGAGGATTTCAGGAAAGTCTCCATATGAATGGGAGACAGGCTATTAGCGATATCAACCTTGGTTCGCTGCAGTACACGTACCCCGAGTACTCCAATTCTTGGTCAATGAAGCAGCTTGGAATAAGAATCAAGTGGGAAGGTTTGGGTCCCACGTTTACGGTTTGCAGACAGGGGATGTGGATACCATGTCTACAGTTCAAGAACCCGATTGGGAGGTTCTTTTTCATAAATCGATCTTTCTGCAGTTCAGCTAATTCTTTGTGTAAGGCGATGGCTCCTAAAGCAGTCAGCGAGGACCCATAACGTCAACACAATAAGCATGAAGCCCAGCAACTGGCTGTCATCAGGATTCCTGGATGGGCCACCTCAATAAAAGACAAAAGGCTCATGCCCTGTCTAGAAACATCCCTCCCTCTATCAACCAGATCTGCTGACTCACCATAATTTCCATACCATCACCCCATTCTCCCACCATCAGCTAAATGGCAATGTTCAAGAAGGACTAATCAGCAATCCCCTGCTAAAGAGGTCCTATTTCCTTCCACGCTCAAGTGTCTGGAGCTATACCCACCAGCTTAGGAACGTACATAATGCACTTCAACTGTCTAGGGAAGGTTGCATCAACATTTCCATCTTGTGCCATGTAAAAAACTGGGACAATCCTAGCCACCACATACAGGTACACAGGCACTCACAAACATGGAGCCCTACTAGCAGGCAATGTACACACAACACGCACTAGACCTACACACGGAGATGTCAGCACAGGGTCTGGGAATAGCACGCAAGCAGAACTTTAGGGGAAAGGGCAAGTAGGAAGCACACTTTTTCTTGGAAAAGGGAAAAAGAATGGTCCAATCACTATGGATTTGAAAATCGTATGCGGTCACCACCACTCACTTTACATGTCCCAGGAAACACAGGGTAGTCTGGTCAGTAAAGGGGTATGCTTTTGGCAGTCCTAACTTCTCATAGTCAATTTCAGGCACTTGACTGATTTTGTGGGTGCTGAGCCAAAAGAAAGGCAGGATACTAAATTTACTTGAAGTTGGTTAACTCAGGGATGACGTGCACATTCATCTACCTATCATGCAGGGACATTTCTGTCCAACCTGGATGCTAAATAAGCTTGTGTGTACATAGTGTCAAAAGGACTACTCTGTGGACTAGAACATAGAGGTAAACACCAGATGTCGGATCACTTCATCTACTAAGTGCTTTCTTACAAAAGCGGTCATCTGCCAAATACTGGTCCTGCTTAATTCAATGATACCATGAAAACTAGGATGCCAATTTTGAGATGATGAAATGGTTATTCTAATGTTACTGGAAGATAAAACCTTGAATTTCTACATGGAATGGACAATGTCATCCTACTCTGGTACCTCCAAATGGGTAGGTAGAAAGTGCTGCTCTCAGGATAAGATGCAAGCTTTGTGTTAAATTCCTTTAAAGAAAAACAGCGGAAGGAATTTCAACTGGTAGTAACATTCTGTGTTAGTAGACGTAAAGATGGGAATGTCAACAATTTAATTATCTATTAAAAGAAGTGTAAACCCATATATAACAATTAGCAACATCTTACTTTAGCAAGGAAGACAAGAGGAAAGCTGAAGCGACACGTGGTCGACTATTAAAGGAAATAGTTCTTTCATAGCAATAAAAAGATTTACAATTTACACGCAGTGAAAGATTTCAGGATCCAATATACTTTCGGATAAACCCACCTAAGCTGGAAAATTAGGGTATTTTTGTGCAAAGGTCACAGTCAAACACAAACTTGTAGAAAAGTAGCATTTGGGAAACCAATGCATCAAAAGATTTCCGAATACTTAATCTGAAAGCAACTCTAAATAAAGACAAAGGTTCATAACAGCGAAGACTTTCTTATCAAGTTGATTTTACAGTCCCCACAACGTTAATTTGTTCAGCTCTATGCCCTTTGAGTGATGACGTGATGTTTTCTGACCTTTTTGATAGTTGATGATTCTGAATAACAGTGTCAGTGAGAATATATTTTGTTAGTGTGACCTAAAACAAAACTACTAATCACTGATTTAATCATGTGGTTGAAAGAACCAAAAATGTCCATTCAATTGAAAATAAATGTTTTGGTTAGTCATCTCATTACTGGCAATGAAGAGGAACACAACCTTTGTAAGCATTCTTTGCGCCATTGTGGAATAAGCTGCTCTAGCACTATAAACATGTGAGGCTTTGACAAAGTGATCATCATGTTTTTTCTGTAAGTGTTTCCACCACCCTCACAGCTTTTTTTTTTTTTTTGACATGGGTGTTTTCTTCCAGAGACATGCATGGAAGAGACCAGGAGGCAAAGTCATGCAATATGATACAGCTCTGTTTTGGATATGGCAGTCTTCTTGAAAGTACTTGGGCAACAAAGGAAAGAACAGTTGCATCTATGGCGTTGGCCAGAAGGAAATGTTTGACAGGAATGTCCCATTTTTTTAAATGGCTGCACAGTCTTCCGTATTTACAATATGCAATGGCCTAATTTAGGGGAGGATGGCATCTACAAGGCACTCATGGCCTAATTTGGAGGAGGGTAGAAAACATTTTTTGCGACATTTTTAGTCCTATAAATGGCATATGTCCCACCAGCACGTCCTCTATCTCGCATTGGGTCGGTTAGGGGAAATTGGCCAATCTGCTATAAACTGTGACAGAGCTCTGGAAGATGCGACAGACTCCTGACATGACATGTGGCTTTAACATGCGGAAAAGTGCATTGCTTCAAGCATATCAGAAAGACTAGATGTCTGTATCTGACAATATATCCTCACAACCAGCACAGTTTGAATTTCAATTGGAGCCTTCCCGACCAAAGCAGTTTATTTACTAATCAGAGACAGCCACTTCTGTAGAAAAACATCCACCTCCATAGTGACTCAAGAGTGTAGCAAAACGTACACTTCCAACATGGCAGATAATATACACCTACCACACTTTTTGGCCAGAAAATCCACCACCAAAAATCTGAATCAGTCAGTCAAACCTCAACCCGTCCCCGATACTCTGCAACTGTTCGGGGTAATTGCCTCATTCCCCAACAATAGAACAAGTCTGACTTTTTGTGTTTTAAAGGCAGTGGTTGGTTGCAGTAATAGTGCAGCTTCGTTTATAGATTAAAAAAAAAATCTTGTAACCAATGGAAGCTCACCACTGTATGATAATCAGAAAGCATATCTGACTTAGCATAAATCATTACCTTTTTTACTAGAGAAAGGAGAAATAGAGTGGGCAGTACGATCCAAAAGTTTCCCTAAAACTGAATTATAGAACGGAGTCCTTAATTTTTTTTCTTCAGAGGACCCCAAACGAATCACTGCTGGAAGCAGCAGACCAAGTCTAAGCAGCTTTTATGACATGAACCTCAGAACAGTACACATAAATATACACACAAACACAAGTATACATCAAACAAATACACAAATTATGGAATATTTTAGTTAATTCACAAAAATATTCAGAAATTTAATTTAACGGGGAAGTTGGAGCTTTTCAACTCTTAGTTTGATTTCTTAAAGACAAAGCAATGTGCAAGACTTAAGCATATTGTCTTTTTTTTTTTTTTTTTTTTTTAACTCTTGATGCATGCTCTTTTTGTCTTGAGGCCACCTATCATCTATACTAGATTCTGTTTGCTGTACTTGCGCTGCTCCCACAAATAAAGATAAAGACACCAACCTATTTTTTATATTCCAGTTTCAAATGCCTACACATTTACAGAGCATTTTAAAACTTTCAATTTTCAGATTTACTTTTTTATTTATGTGCACTTTATTAATTGGCTACTTTTTATTTAATTTTATTAACAGTCTCGGAGCTCATAAATAGGCGTCATGGACCATGGGTACAGTGCACCACAGGTTAAGAACCACTGCTCTAGACGTTCTGAGTCTTAACACATAGGGGAAGTTGCTTGATAGCACTACATTCCCATGCAAGATCACCTTGCTACCAGAGATTCAGACCATCATCAAAGCACTGTACAAACATCCAACAGCACAACACAAATAAAAAATAAAAATTAAAAAGTAGTCATCTCCCAATGTGGGGATGGGGTTCAAAGTAGTACCATTTTACAGTGAAAAGTCAGCTCTACATAAATCTGAAACGGGGAGAAAAAACATTTCTTCTTTTTTACAACCAGACACTGCATCCCAAGATGTGCATCAACAGTCCACCTACAAAGACAACATTAAATAACTAGTAATATTCATCATGGGATGAGAAGGAGAAGCCTTTGTAAGCTTGCCAACTGGACAATGGGAACACAAGAAATGGTGTGTGACAGCGTCAACAGGACTTTAACATAACCACAAGATGCCAGTTGGCTAAAAGAACGCCAACCAAAGTGGTGGAGAACGAAGTTAGTAGAGAATCGATCTGATGAACTAGGTGCAGGCAGCATCCTGGAACACAGCAAATGAGGTTTCTAAAAACATAGGCATTCTGTGCAATTAAGAAAAAAGTATCAAGGTTATTTTTTTTGTTTAAAGAAAACTGGTAATCCAGCCAAAATTGACCACATCCCGTACATTTCAACTTACACTGTCCAATAGAAATATAACACTGTCCAATAGAAATATAGGCTTACCTGCAACATTCCCACTATTTCTACTTTATTAAAAAAGATGAAGGAGTGAAGTGTTGATAACATATTTTCTTCAAACACTGAGGGTGTGGGTAGGACCATATCTTGAATATATTGGACTCGGTAAGTCTGGTGTATTTTTTGCTTTAGTTCAGGGTCCGATATAGTAATCACCTCTTTAAACTTTGCCGTTTTTGTCAGAAACTCTCTGTGTTTTCGTGGCTGGGAGGAAGTTGGGTCGTACTCTAGGCATCCAATTATGTCCATTATACAGTCTTCCGAAAACATAACTTCAAAAAGTGCAGTTCGATTTAAGAGGAAGATTCCCTTGACAATTTCATACAAATGGTGCAAGCCTTCAGTGTTCTCCAAGTCCTCGCACACATGAAAAAGTTCCAGTAGCTTTTTTATATAGCCCTCGTTTTCCAGGGCGGATGCAAGTTTTTCTCGCCGCAGGGGGGAGGGCAATGAAGATGCCACCACTTCTGTAATTTCTTCTAATCGACTCAATTCGCAAGATGGCAGCTCTAGACCAGGTGATGACATATCATCGAAGCGTTCCTCTTCGGACTCATCCACGAGATCCTGTGTAATATCCACGGATGGATCTTTTCCTTGGACCTGGTAAAAAAAATTAAGTTTTATTAAATTCGTATAATATTCATAGACAAAAGAAAATCAATCTAACCAATTACAAACTATAGAAAAAAAACGGAATTTGGGGTGCACACATTTATCCCAGGAACGATGCGCCTTGTTTCACTTTTATTTTACATTTTATCATGCATTAAACCATTCCCTTGTTTTTCACCTTAAACATATCTTGGCACCCCTGTGGTATTCTTTTACTGCAAATAACTTGTGAACTCTTTTTCAACAATTTATTTATTCAAACCTAAATTTAATGAGGCCAAATAAGTTTACAGGTTGCTTTCTTTTCTTGCATTTCTTCGTCAATTTAAACGGCGATAAACATTTCTGTACTTTTATTGGTTTGAATGTGGGTCTAATTCTGGTCTCCAACATACAATTATCTGATTGTCCCTTTTTTCTGGTCGTCATTGTATCATGCCAATACGTTTCTTTCCATTCACAATGTATACACAGCCACCGATGCGTATTCCTTTAAACAGTGCATCTCTCTTGTGCTAATGCCGCAAAGAAATCTGTGTGACAGGTTCATTTTAAACATGAAATATGAATATTTTCCTAAATACACCTTCAGGCAAATAAATTCATTTGTTCAGAGTTAAGGTAGCAAATACACAAAAAAAAAAATTACTGTGGGCAGCCACACAACAGCTCATTTCTAGAACTGAAATGAAGACACCCTAGTTGATTGGTATAGGGACGTGTGGTCAACAGTTGCACCAGAAGATGCTACATCTTAAGTGCAGGAACACTCAAGTGACAACTGAAATTCACCAAGAGTACTTGCAGGACGCAGCAGGAAGCAAAGTTTGAAATTCAACATTCAAGGTTAACTCTCCAGGACGAGTCTGCAGTTTTACTTCACTAAATTTGCACACTCTAAAATAAACTACAATTTGCTAAACCAATACAGGTAATGCTGCTTAATATGCTTCAATACATTCCACACTATATGCATGTCATTGTTCGATTACGAACATGCTCTCTGCTGTGCATGTTAGGTCTAGGAATGGCAGAATTTAGATTACACGAAGCAAATCAGAGTCATTTCGGTAACTCTGCAGAATTACAGATAATTACGCGATATCTCTGGTTTGGGTAATTAAGAGAGGTTTTAGGGCAAAGAATCCTACCATGAGAGCACATTTAGCAAGCGGAAGAGGCCTCTTGCACTCCCTATTTGGTCCTGCCGCATTTAGCTCTGTTTCTTAGTGCAAAATGGATCCTCACGTAATTTTGGATGAAAGGATGCATTCTGCGATATGGTAATAGAACTAAACGGCAGTAGTAGATTGGGGGAAAATCCTACCTGATGAGAACATTTACTCGCTATTTGTGCTCTGTTGCATTTAGTACTATTTCTTAGTGCAAAATGCACCCGGGCTTCCATTTTGGTCCCGAGGGTGCCTTTTGGTGCTAAGAAACTGAACGAAGAATTACTTTTCTCGTGCAATTCAAGTGTGATCTTGTGGAATTCTCAGGTAATTCCATGTGATTATGCTTCACGGAATTACACGAGTTATGCCCACTCCTAGTTAAAACCTCATACATCCACAGGTTCTAAGAAGAAATATGGTTTTCCAGCACTATGGACAGATCAATCAATCATTCGATTTGTAGTGCGCAGCTGGTCACCCGCAAGGCTATCCAGGCGCACCAGGGTCCAGTGGTTCAGTCAAAGAGCCAGGTCTTTAGCGATTTTCGGAACTCCGGTAGAGACGGTAATGTCCGGAGATGAAGGGGGAGTTCGTTCCACATCTTCTCTGCTAGGTAGGAGAAGGAGCCACCTCTGTTCTCGCTGCATCGAATGCGGGCAAGTGAGAGGCAAACAGAGCAGGGGGGTCTAGTGAGCTGGTGAAAGTTCAGGCAGTGGGTCATGTAAGCAGGTCTGCCATTGTTTAGGGCCTTGTATGGGTGGGTGAGTAGTTTGAACTGGCATCTCTTCTGAACTGGGACACAGTGGAGATCTGTGGTGAGGGGTGATGTGGGTTTGTCGCAGGAGGAAGAGTTTGGCTGCGGGGTTCTGTATGGTCTGTAGCCTTCAGAAGAGGTGGGCTGCGATCCCTGCGTAGAGAAAGGTGCCGTAGTCTAGTCAGCTGGAGAGGTGGGCTTGAGTGATGGTGCGTCTTGAGCTCTATGATAACCATTAGAAGATCTTGTGCAGCATGCATAGGATTAGGAAGAGGATGAGGAGATGGAGTTGACCTGAGACGTCATGGTAAGTTTGTTGTCCAGGATGATGACTAGATTTCTAGGCTGGTTGGTCGGCGTTGGAGTTGGTCCGAATTTTGTGGGCCACCAGAAGGCTTTCCGGGGTGAGCTTTTGTTGCCGAAGATGAGAACCTTTGTCTTTTCAGTGCTGAGCTTCAGGCAGTTGTCCCTCATCCAATTGGCGATGCTGGTCACGCAGTTGTGTAAGTTGGCTCTGGTTTTGGTGGAGTCTTCTAAGAGGGAATGGATTGGTTGCGTGTCATCAGCGTAGGATATGATGTGGAGTCCATGGGCTCAAACGATGTTGGCTAGAGGTGTCATGTACGTGTTGAAGAGGGTGAGAATGAGCGATGATCCTGGAGGTACACCGCAATGATTTCTTTGGGTTTGGAGGTGAATGGTGGTAGGTGGGTTTTGTGTTCTTCAGGTGAAGGAGGCAATCCATCCGAGAGCGGCTCCTTGGATTCCGATGTTGTACAGTCTTGCGATGAGCATGTTGTGAGACATTGTGTTGAACGCCGCCAAGAGGTCCAGGAGGATCAGTGCCGCTGTCTCTTCCCAGTTGAGGAGGGTCTTGATGTTGTCAGTGGCCGTAATTAGGGCTGTTTTGGTGCTGTCGTTGCTGTGGTTTCGAACTGGGAAGAGTAGAGTAGATGGTTCCGTTTCAGATGCGTGGTAAGTTGTGGGTTGATGGCCTTTTTCTAAGACTGACTGAGGATGGGAGTAGGGAGATGGGTCGGTAGTTGCTGGGGTCGCTGAGTTTCTTTAGTAGGGCATTTACCTCTGCGTGCTTCCAGTCCTCAGGGAAGGTGGCTGTGGCCAGAGGTGTTTAACAGGAGGTGAGTTTGTGGCTGATCCTGGTTCCACCTAGGTTGAAGATGTAGTTTGGGCACGGATCGATCGGGGCCCCAGAGCAGACAGAGGTTTATTCATATATCGCTTGCAAAGGGCTACTGCCACCTAACAGGTATCCTATCGCCATTGCCTTACTGGGGGCGGGGAGCAGGGGGGGGGATGAGAAGTTCAGTGCAGTGCAACAGTCCTAAAACAGTATAGCACAATATTAAATGATTTTAGGGAAAAGCCATGTTTTGAGACCCCTTCTAAAATGCATTAAATCAGATGAGGCTCTCAGGGCGTCTGGAAGGTGATTCCATAGCAGAGCTGCTTCAATCGTGAAGGCCCGTCCCCCTTGTCTGGATTTTCTGAATTTGGCCACACGGGCAAGATTGGCTGAAGAAGAGCATAAGCTCCTACTGGGGACGTACCATTTTAGTCTCTTTTGCAAAGGTGGGGGTCGGACCAAATCCATGTAAAGATTTAAACGCAATACAAAGGGACTTAAAAATGATTCTTTGTCCTAATGGTAACCATTGCAAATCTTTCCGAGACCAGGATACCAAAGATCTTGTGGGTCTGTTCAGGGCCAATGTGGCCGCTGTTGCTTGAAGTCTATGAAGCCAATTGAGCAGGTATTCGGGAGCTCCTAACAGTAAGGGGTTACAATAATCTGGCCTGCTTAGATCTCTTTACGAACTGCCAGTGCTCTAGATGAGTGAGGCAGTAACGGGAGAATCTTATGTAAAGCTCTGATTAAAGAGAAGCAGGACCCTGCAGTCTTATTTACATGAGATTCCAAGCTAAGCTTTCTATTAAAAATTATCCCTAATTTTTTTGACAGCGTCTGACATTATGGGGGCCTTGTCAGAGGGAACTGGCCAGAGGTTTGTTGGAGGTAAAACCGAGGCCTTAGTCATTGGCCAGCAGAGGAACTGTCTTATCTCCGTTAAACTTCAGAGAGTTAGATTTAAGCCAGGCTGTGATATAATTCATGCAATCATGAAAGGCATAGATTGTCGTCCTTTGATTTCTTTCTGACAGAATTAGTTGAGTGTCATTGGCGCAATTTACCAAGCTGACATTGTGCGACTTGATAAGCGAGATCAGAGGGCTGATGTAAATATTAAAAAGTATTGGACAAATTGATGACCCCTGTGGAACAACGTGTTTAATAGCCCTGAACTCAGAGCAAAAAGGAGGAAGGGACAATGCCTGCTGTCTGACAGATAAGAGTGCAGCCACTTTGCTGCTGTGCCCATAACTCCAATCGAGGACAGTCTGACTAAAAGGATGTTGAGGTTGACCGTATCGAAAGCAGCAGAAAGATCTATTAAGATCAATACCACTGATTGACTTGTCTACTCTCATTCTAATCTTATCCATAGCGGTGAGCAAAGCAGTTTTGGTTCAATGGTCTGGACAGAAACCAAATTGCTCTTCTTCCAGAATTTGGTTGACTTCCAGATAGTGAGAGAACGTTTTGCTAACAAAGCGTTTCAGGATTTTTACAGGGTATGGTAAAAGGGATGTACACTTATATTTGCTTAGGGACGCAGGGTCCAGTGATGGCTTTTTAATAACGGTGTAACAATTGCCCTTTTCCAGGCTGCAGTGACTACACCATTATGCAAAGATTGGCTACAAATTTGCCAAAGCAGTGGAAAAAGTTCTCCTAATTCTTCCGAACCTTGTGGGGTAGAGGGTCCAAAGGTGAGCCAGAGGAGACGGCCAGTGCAAGGCTCGAAAGTCATCCTCTGTTAAACATTCAAAGACTTAATTAACTCATCTGCTTCGAATACAAACTGGTATGATTGGAGGTGGTGTCCTGGGGGGGTGAGCTGGTTCCATGCGGTCAGTCTGTTGTCTGCAGTGGTTGCGAGCAGTTATGCTGGTTGAATAAGTCGGTCGGCTTAGGCTGGGGTTTGAAGTTCCTGTAGATTCTTTCTTTAGGAAGGCTGGGTTGGCTCTTTTTAGGTCTCGCCTGAGCCAGCGCATGCGCTGCTCTGGCGAGACATTTAGTGAGTGGGCTTTCAAAAGCCGACCACAGCTTTTTGTGTGGCATAGAGCATGCGGTTAATCGCAGTTACGAGCAGAGGCGCCATCTGGCTTTCCTCTCGCTCTCCCAAGGGCGCGCGCCTCGCTCCGCCTCTCTGTCTTGCTCGCGCTTCAACTCCCTCCCCCTCACCCACCACAGAGCGCGGCCGCGCGTCTTGTTTCATGTACACAGGTAATTGCCTTTGATTTCACGTCAAAAGCTTGTTTTTCAAAGGCATCGTACTTTTCTTTTGTATGTATTTATTTACACTGGAAATTGACTGGTAATCTTGTTGCTTTCAGCATTCCACAGAGTGTTTTCATTTTCACTCCCCCCCCCCCCGTCACCTCTTCCCCCTCCCAATAAACCCCAGCCAGATCGCCCTCACATCCAAACATGCTTTATTTAAACACTACAGAGTCCATCTTTTTGCTCCCCCCACCTCACAAACCTGCAAGCACTTCTCCTTTCAATCCTTGTATTTTTATATAATTGAAACAAAGGTTTCAAAGCGCTTTATATGAGCACTAGTTCCTTTACAGAAATTTGCCCAGAATCACAGGATGTAGAGCCTCCGCCGATACTCAAACCCGATTCCCAAGCTTTAAAGTCCGGGCACTAGCCATTACTCCACATCCTGTCCCCTGTCTTTTGTTTTTGCCATTCTGTCAGTCACTCTTTTTTGCCTGTGACACCGAGAGGAAAGAACAGTTGATTCAGGGCAGAGACCTTCATTCGTGCTATATAAAAATGCAAAACAAAGGATGAATAATCTGGTGAACATACATCGCGCTGCCTAAAGTATCTACAGCCTAAAAGCTGCCATCTGGGCGCATTTTACGCCAAAGATGGTCACAAACGCTGCATCAGAACTCCTCCCTCAGAAGATATCAGGCACACATTTACACACTCCTGAAGGCTTCAGGAAGATGACAAGTGTTGCAGAAAATACATATTTGGGAGCATTGGGATTACATGACCAAGCGCCTTCATTTGAGCAAACTTTTTAACCAGCAACAGTCAAGGAAACCAAAGCGCTACCGCAACAGCTTTTAGCCACCATTAGCACATTTCTGGTAAATGATGTTTTTAGAGAAATGCAGATCAAAAACAGAAGCCTGTCACCTCATTCCCCCCTTCCACCCCAGCCAGATCGCCCTCACATCCAAACATGCTTTATTTATTTCAGCTTTATTTGCGCTTCAACGCCCCTCCCCCACCACAGAGCGCGTCTCGCGGCCGCGCGTCTTTTTAATGTATGTTGGTCCCTTCGACTCTCTTGTTTTTCTTTCTGTCTGCTCATCAGCACGGCTTCGCAGACGGCGCACTTTATGTTTTAGACATATTGTTATCAGGGCAGCCTTCACTTTCTCTTTGTTCGCTGCCTGTTTGTGGCTTTCACCCTCCCTCCCAGCACTCAGAGCCTCCCCCACCCTCCAAGCACACATACAGCTGCGGGTTTCTCATGGCAGAGAGACCTCCCACTATGAACCCTCCCACAACCCAGCGTGCACTTTTAAGTCATTACTGTCGCTGTATTAGTTCAGTTGCACCAAGTAATCTGAACCTGGACTTCAGCTCCCAGAATGCATCAGGTGGTTAAATTAAAATAAGCAGAACTGGGCTGCGATATTAGTTACACCGAGTCACCCAGCACCTTACTCCTGTGTCTGTGCCGCTTGCCATGAAGTGCACCAGTCTATACGTTTTTGTCCAAAATATTCAGATGTTTTTTGTAAAGGCATAAATATGGAAATGTCGTCTTTTTCTGACATTTTTCTATTCCAAAGTGCAGCCTCAGGGACTGAGGGGAAAAAAAAAGGTTAAAAATACGAAAAATAAATAAATTACATAATGCAAGACAGGGTGGTTGCAAAGTGGCCAGATTTTATTGGCAACCACACACATTTGCGCCATTTTACAGAGCTTGCCAGTGAAGCGCTAATTTCATTTTCTCTTTATTTAATACGTTGTTCAGTTATACATAATATCAGCTTTTATTTTGCGTCTGGTTTAAAATATTTTAATTAACTATTTATATGGCTTGCGGGCACCCTTACAGCGCGCGCACCAAAACAGCATTAGTCATTTACTCCTACACGGCTTTTATTTTGCGTCTGGTTTAAAATATATTAATTAACTATTTATATGGCTTGCGGGCACCCTTACAGCACGGGCACCAAAACAGCATTAGTTATTTACTCCTGCACGGCTTTTTTTTTTACGTGTGCTTTAAAATATTATTAGCTACCTATTCTCACACATTATATGTTACATGGATGCATCACTCAGCGCCACCACAACATCACTCAGGAACACCACAGCTTCACTCAGGAACACCACAGCATCACTCAAGAACACCACAGCATCACTCAAGAACACAACAGCATCACTCAAGAACACCACAGCATCACTCAGGAACACCACAGCATCACTCAGGAACACCACAGCAGCACTATGCGCCATCAGTCAGGAATACCACAGCATCAGTCAGGAACACCACAGCATCAGTCGGGAACACCACAGCATCAGTCGGGAACACCACAGCATCAGTCAGGAACACCACAGCATCAGTCAGGAACACCACAGCATCAGTCAGGAACACCACAGCATCAGTCAGGAACACCACAGCATCAGTCAGGAACACCACAGCATCAGTCAGGAACACCACAGCATCAGTCAGGAACACCACAGCATCAGTCAGGAACACCACAGCACCAGTCAGGAACAGCACAGCACCAGTCAGGAACAGCACAGCATCACTCAGGAACACCACAGCATCACTCAGGAACACCACAGCATCACTCAGGAACACCACAGCATCACTATGTGCAACCACAGCATCACTATGTGCAACCACAGCATCACTATGTGCAACCACAGCATCACTCCGCGCAACCACAGCATCACTCAGCGCTACCACAGCATCACTCAGCGCTACCACAGCATCACTCAGCGCTACCACAGCATCACTCAGCGCTACCACAGCATCACTCAGCGCTACCACAGCATCACTCAGCGCTACCACAGCATCACTCAGCGCTACCACAGCATCACTCAGCGCTACCACAGCATCACTCAGCGCTACCACAGCATCACTCAGCGCTACCACAGCATCACTCAGCGCTACCACAGCATCACTCAGCGCTACCACAGCATCACTCAGCGCTACCACAGCATCACTCAGCGCTACCACAGCATCACTCAGCGCTACCACAGCATCACTCAGCGCTACCACAGCATCACTCAGCGCTACCACAGCATCACTCAGCGCTACCACAGCATCACTCAGCGCTACCACAGCATCACTCAGCGCTACCACAGCATCACTCAGCGCTACCACAGCATCACTCAGCGCTACCACAGCATCACTCAGCGCTACCACAGCATCACTCAGCGCTACCACAGCATCACTCAGCGCTACCACAGCATCACTCAGCGCTACCACAGCATCACTCAGCGCTACCACAGCATCACTCAGCGCTACCACAGCATCACTCAGCGCTACCACAGCATCACTCAGCGCTACCACAGCATCACTCAGCGCTACCACAGCATCAAACATTGGCAAAGTCAATAGCTCTACCTAAACACTTATAAGGCCCCCCAATGCATAGCCGATAGGTCTCGCCTTTGGGACATTATAAGTGTTTAGTTATCCAGCACAATATCCTTGATTAAACAACATCAATTGTTGCATGGCTAAACACTTATAAGGTCCCAAAAGCGAGACCTATTGGCTATGCCAATGCTCGTTTCACAAGGAATGTGCACTGGGTCTTGCCTCTAAATGCACACCTACCTTTTGGTAGCACAATAAGATTTTTTTAACTATCCACCTTGCTATGGCGTCTTTAGTCACTGGCGAGACCATTTGAATTTGGAAATGATACAAAGAGCTGACTTCCATTTTCCTTGCTAGGTAGTACATTTCTGCCCTATGGCCATCTAGCATATGCAGGGATTTTTCAGCTTGTGTTTTTGGTTTTTGGAAGAAGCACGGGAGCTGAATTGTTTGATTCAATTGGAATTGGAATTTTACTGTTAGAAGCATGGATTGAGCCGCATGAGTACCCTGTCTTTAAGGTTAGAGACCTTAATTCTGTCTTGTGAAGCGGTTCAAATGGTTCCTTCATTAGCTCTGTTGGCACCAGGTATAGGTTCCACATGGGCATTGGTGCAACTTTGGATGGAGCTATGCTCTTTTCTCCTCCTAGAGACATTTTAATAACTGGTGTAGTGAATAAGCTTCTCCCTATACATCCTTTTGTGCAGGCTGCTATTGCCGTTAAGTGTGCTTTTAAAGAAGCATATATTAAACTATTATCTAGGAGGTATGCTAGGTATCTGACCACTGTGGTATCCCGTGTCCTGTTTTAGAACAATTCCTTTTCTCCGCACCACAGGACAGATCTTCATTTTGATATGTAGTATTTTCTTGTACTGGGCCTTCGAGCTTCCTTTAGGATGTCCATCGATCGCTTTGAGAGGTCCAGTTGCTCAAACGTTCTTCAGGAGCCAGGTCGCTAGACTCAAGCTGCTGGTTTCTGGGTGGTGGACCCTGCCTCCCTGCATGGAGAGTTGGTTGTGTGTTGCTTGTAGTTATTTCTTTTTGTACGTTTTTTGTTACAACTACTAGATTGTCCCAACTGCCTGTTGCCAGTGACCATTGAGTTAGGATCCATTCCTGAAGTAGTCTTATTTGTAGTCTTGAGTGGGGAATCAGTGAGATGCACCAGGCCATCATGCCCATAATTTTCCCCACAGACCTCACTGTCAAAGACTGGTTCTTGTGGTGGCAGTGAGCCTGTTCTGTGCTCACTTGAATCCTACTAAGGGTGGGAAAGGCGCTCTCTCTTCCACTGTGTTGATTCTTGCCCCAGCAAGATTTATTTCTCTCTCCAGCTGCGTTGATGACTTTTCAGGTTTATCATGAACTCCAGCCTTTGAAGGGTGTCTATGACTGTCCTGATGCTTCACTTGCACTGGAAAAACATATCTCAACAGGGTTGCAACTGTGACCATATTCCTGCTGGCTCCATCTGTAGCGTCGAGTGCAGACTTCAGGTACGTGTTGGCAATTGTCTTCCCCTCTTTCACAAGCATGGCTGCCCATAACTGGAACGGCTCTGGAAGGTGCTTTATTAACTCAGACTTTTTTCCAATGTTGGTGGATGTACCAATTCAGGAGGACATTGAAGTAAGCGATCCTCCATTGTGTTGCTGCTTCTCTTTCCATTTTTCACCCCACCATTTCCAGTCCTTTGCTCTCTTTCTCCGGGGTGGGCCAGCAAATCTAGGGACATTGGTCATCTTTCTTGCTAAGGCCATGATGATGATTGAGTCTGCCATTGTATTACCCAGGATATACAGTAGGAATTAGGAAGAATTTGTACTTCTAGCCTCAAGGGGTTACAGCCTTGCGTTCTGCTGGTTTCTTGAATGCCTCCCTTCCCTGATCCAGAGAATGCTCCGCAGCATCAGGAGGTACTGGCTCATGCTGTGCAAGGGTTTCAAGAAGCAGGTCTGTGCCTATTCTTTCAGTTGGGCCCCATACCTGTCCGCCTCCGAATCATACATTACATTGCAATGTCATCGTGAGGGGATGGCCTCGAAGGGTAGGAGTCTACGCCTTGCCGAGTCTGCTTTAAGGTCCTGCCATTGGTCAACATTGACACTGTCTGCATCCAGAAATATTTTCTGGTCCACCAAGTCTTGTTCCTTGAGCCGCTCTTGCTCTTCTTGCGGCTCTGGGGTGGTTCAAGTTCAACCAGCTCTGCCTCCTCTCAGCTTGGTTGACCTGAACACTTCAATGGGATCTGAAATTCTCGAAGGGATGCATTGAAATCCTTTTTCCTGTAGAGATTTCTGCTTCATTGTGTCTTTTTTCCACTCTACTTCGAGCACCCGCTCTTCAGCGTCTTCTTCTGCGCCAGAAGTTAGACATCTGTTGATTCCTTTGTCCTCATGCTCTTCCTTCGATGTCGGACCAGTGAGGCTTCTTTCGTTTTGAATTTCTTTTTTGTCGACGAGCCTTTCGGTGCTGAGGTAGTTTTGTGGGATTTGGAGTCCGACTTTTGATCTGCTCCTTCTTCTTTGGATGTCACCTGAGCATGTTTTTGCAGTTCTTTCTCCTCGTGTTTCTTCGGTGGAACTTCTTGCTCCAACTTGATAACTTCTCCCTTGGCGTCGGATCCATCAGTCTGCTCCACCTCTGTGGCTACATAGTTCTCTCCACTCTAAAGGCAACGTCTGCTCAGTGACAAGCTCCCTTTCTTCTGTGCCTGCATGGTGGTGTAGTGTGCTTGCCTCATCTTCGCCCTAGTCCTTAGTGTATTCGGAAAGAACGCTGTGCACGCTTCCTAGCCTTCGGCACTGTGGTCCCTGGCAGGAAGGGGATGCAGACTTGATGGTTGTTCTTCTGGAAGAAGGAAATGTGACACTCAGGACTGAACACAATGGGAGTTTTCCCCATTTCCCAGATCAGTTCCAGCCCCCTGCCCATTGCAACCACATGGTACATCCACTTTTTGGGTGATCTATGCTTTTTGGTTATTTCGGTCTTATTTTCATAGTGGATTTTCCCCTTCCTGTCCTCAAAAATTCATCAAACATCTCACTCTTCTGTTCCAGCGTTTGCAGAGCTTCAATTGATGCTTGCAGACCCAACAGTGGAAAAAAGAATCTGAAGTTCAAGACCATGGATAAGAGACTCCCGGGCGTACATTTGACGTCTTAGAGGGACGGACATAGCACCAAATGGGCAGAGATGCCCAACAATAAAAAAAAGAGAATGAGGACTAAGAAGAGTAATCCGGAACCAACCACTAGATGGCAGAATAATGCACAGCATGTGAATTCAGAAAAGATTTACACTACAAAATCTTTCTTCGAGAATATTGACACTGCTAGTGAATTCTCTTTCAAATAAATAGAGAAACCACTAGAAAAAATAATCAATTATGACAATAGGATAATTCACCTGAACAGCCAAACCGTCCTGAGAAAACAATTGCTATCTAATTCAATTGTTTATTCAGTAGTGGTACACTATTCAAAAGGTGTCTTAGTAACTGAATAATGCTTATTCGAAAGCAAACACTACATTAAAAAATGAATCCACTATGCTATTCAACCCTGGCTACCAACCATGAGATCTGATTTTTTTTTGTTGCTGAAACCACAAGGTTGTCTTTATGTGCACACAGAACAAGACACATCCAAAGTGATTCTGATACAATTCAGTATATTTGCCATCACTCACTACAATTCCACCTGCTTCAGACAATTCATGTGTCAGACAAGCATCCAATTATGCAACTCCTCACTCATCAGCCAATGAATGACAGACATCCATACTCTTCTTCACAAAGAGGCATGCAGGGGCAAGCAGAATGCTCTTACGTTTGAACCCCAAGATGTATACGCAATCTCATAATTAAACACTTGTAGTTTAGAAATTAACCTTACCAATCATGATAAAGCCTTTCCTATAACCTTTTCATACATCAAGTAAACCAATTGCTTATTCACATGCCAAAGGATATCCTTTCATTTTGTGAACTGCCCATACCCAAGCCAAGGCCTCCCCTTCTATTATGTTGTAGTGTAGCTCTGCAGTTTTCAAGGTACAGGATATGAAAGCTACACTATCTCCTTACCATCCACTTTCTGGCAAAGCATCGCTCCCAAGCAGACTGCACTAGCACCCACCATTACATAGCAAATTTCACCTGTCACATAAGACCGTAAAAAGTTCACAAAATAAACATTTTAACCTCAAAGATATTTTCCTCCTAATTCTTCCATGCAAACTTTTCATTCTTTAACATTTAGTTAGTGGTTCAGAGATGACAATATAACCACAAACTAAACCAGGTTAATACTGGCTTACCCCATTAAAGGAACAGAAGGAGTCCTTGTGACCTAGTCTGAGAGCATCGACTACAGCCTTTAACAAATACACTTTCGGTTTGATGCCTTCCTTGGATACACAATGTCGCAAATACTCCTCACTATTTTTACTAGATGTATATTTGTCTTTTCTTCTGGTCATTCTATGGTCATTTAAAACTGAAAGAACCTTACTTAAAATTGGGTTTAGCTCTTTTTGTATTTCTGCAAACATTACAAAGTGATCTTAAAAGGCCTCTACCCCTTTAAGATATTTAAAAAGCAAATAATTCAAAAGGTAATCTCAAAAAGTTAAATGCTCCAACTGTAATGATGAAGGTGGTCAAGGTCTGGCACTCTTCCGAAAGCCTTGACTGATGGTCATTTTCTCTCGTTATCTTTATTTCGGCAGATATGTTCAGCCATAAAAGTACATTAAACATCGTCCATGATTATTCATTTAAAAATACCACGACCATGAACAATGATAAGATCGCAAGTTAAAATAAGAAATTCTATTTCATAACTTTTACCTACATCCCACCTTTAAAAAGCATTAAATTGAGTCAGATTTTAAAAGCACCTATCGAGCAGCAAACAACATGATTACAAAGGGAATGTAGAAAACAAAGTGCAGGTTTATATTTTAAAAAGTCATATGATGCAAGAATAGAAATCAAATATTGACGAGTAAGGGGTCTATAAAATTTACAAAAAGAAAGGCAATGAAGCAAAATGGCAATAACTGAGGTGAGGTGTCATCACATGGACATAAGATTGAGGCTGTGTCATATTGGACCAAAGGGAAAGACCGATAACACCTACTACCTAGCCGAAATTGCATCTTTCCCACTCCTTTTCAACCATAGAAAGATAGGGTGCTAATTCAGGGGAGTTCTGAATGATTCGTAACTCCTGCATAGTAAATGTAGCCATTTCTACCCTTACCCAAGCTACCTCCACCCTCTCCTAATAAGCCTGCTTGACCCAAATGTTGTCTTTTGGGTTTAATATTGTTAGTATGAGGTACAAATCAGGTCACTCTAATTGAGTAAATATTTGCTTCACATGCTTAAGCCACAGGACTTTATGCCCTTGGTAGCATGCCAAGCAATCTTCAATAATGTCCCTATTTAATGTAGTCTGTTAGCCCGTACAAACAGCCACAATAGTAGGGGGGTTTGTTTAATTTTGTCTGAGAGATTTCAATTCAAGCGCTCTATGGAGCTCTCGGGAGCTGCTAGGAGGTAAGCATAACTGGCATCTACAAAATTTATTTTCTTCCACTTGAAGGTCCATAAATGCCCTATATCACCAGACAGCTGCCCCGTATATAAGAATCTGGATACACTCTTGTCTATAAATTTTCATCACAGTGGATACGGGATTTGACTTGACCACCTTGGCCAAATTACAAAGGGACCCAATTCCTTGGTGGAACTTGCTATACCCATTTAAGAGGCAGAGCGACCAGTTGCTTAAGGAGTGCAATGTAACCGCCAGGTATGGAAAACTGTACACCCTTACAATGGGCTTGCTCTTGATCAAAATAGGTCTGATTTTAGTCAGCCTAGACCCACCACATTGTAGTGGGTTATGGTCAGATTTGTCTCCAGTTCAAAGCTATCTATATAGGCGACAAAGTTCTTCAGACCGAATGGTGTTCAAGACAGAAAGACAGCATGATCTGTAGGTTTTTAAGGGTCGGCCTATCTCTGAATGATGATATTAAATGTTTATGGCAAATAATAGATGGGAGAAAAAAAAAACAGTGCCATCACACAACCATGCCTACCTACTCGCTGTAACTCGAACGAATTAGATCCATACGTGACACAAGCCCTTGTGCCTGAGTAGAGGGCACATATAAATTATTTTCCAATTCCAATTCTGTGAGGATCCCCAGTGTTTAAACCAGTTTACCCAGTCAAAGGCAGAGCCAAGATCCATGAAGGAAAGATAAATCACCTCACCCCCCCGCCCCCCTTTTAGCTACAGCGTACTTATTAATTAACATAACATTAAGGCAATGCTCCTGGGTATAAACCCCTCCATAAAACCATAGTGCACCGGTGACATAGTTTTAGTTGCCTCTGTCCAGGCCAAAATCCTCTGAAGCACTATACAGCCGACAATTTTAACACTAATCCAGCAGGGACATGGGCTGGTAACATTTGACATCCTGTCTGCTCTCTTTCTTGTACACCTGGAGAATGACTGCAGACCGGCATGTGGACGGAAGCCCAGAAATTACTGCCAAGTTTACTACATTCGTGATTACTGCAGTCCAAAATGTAGGCTTAGAACTACAAGTCCATCGGAACTCCATCAGGTTCTGGGGCTTTGTTAGAAGGACTTTGGGCTATTGCAGTAAAAACCTCTTCATAATCAAACCTGATATTAAGACCGACTGGTCTGGTGGCATATTGGTCCCCAGGCCATCAGGTATCTTAACTAAGGGGTCCCCTAAATTAACTATGCGCCAGAACCTCACAGCATCCTTACCTGCACAAGCATTAACGGGGCTATCCCAAAGTTAATTGTTAATATTCCTCTCTCTCTCTTTTATAGCCCCCCTGCCTCCCTCCTGCAAATAGCGACAGCAACCTGATCCCTGGGCACTTTATTCCAAGCAAGCCTCAAATATCTACAGGCTACTCTGTAGGGCGTATCAAACCAGACACATTGCCGTTCATTTGCCTCCTCATTACTAAAAGGGAGTCCCGGATTTTGTTGCCCAATAGCTTCAAACAGAAAATCAATACTACAACCAATATCCCTTTGGGCTATGGAGTTATAAAAATTAATTAGGAAATTGTGATAGTTTTCTGAATACACTATCCATACAATTTGGACACCTAAGTTTTTAAGCGGAATTAGACACACCCTGACCGGTGAGACGAGCGCACTAAAACGGCAGACCCTCCCCTCGGTCTGCCCATAGCTGACTGTACAAAAATTATAAAAGTCCCACAGAAGTTCCGTGTTTCAGGTTTCTTGGAACCGAACAACATACAATTTCTTAAAGTCCAACCAATCTGCGCTAGCACTTTTGGATGTTATCCCTGCTATGTTCCAACAAATAATACTAACAATCTGACCAGGTTGCTTAGCTTAGGACACCTTAAGGGTTGCAATGCAACAGGTGAAGTTGCTAATCCCCCAGTGTCACTACTCTCGGGAGCTACATGGTGCACAGATTGTCAATCAATATTATTTAATCCAGCGAGGGTGGAAAAGTGGTTCCTATATAATTTGAGATCTTGGGATTGAGACGTAGTGACTGATGAGCGACCTTGCTGCTGTGGACCTTACAGGCCGTACGTAGATGTTTATAAAAATAGCCAAGTGGTACGGTGCTATCCAGTTTTCTTCTCTGCATGCTTTTTTTGCTTTGGTAAAGAATATATCGAGCCAAGGAAGGATGTCTAAAATTATTACCCACACAGTCCCCACTAAAGTTCTTGATCGATGGGCCTATCCAGTTTACCCTTCTTACAAATAGAATGTTATTGTAGTCAGCCAGGTTAAAATTTACATTCGCGATGAGTCAGTGGGCACCTTATGTTTTTTAACTGTGCAGTAGACTCAACAGAAGCACAAGCTGGGGCACATTTGACAACACAACATACGGGCATGCTTCCAGTGGCAAATTAATAACAGTGTTTCTGTACACTTTAGATAGGCTATCAGAAGGGTCCTAGCTTTTGGGCCTCGAGTTGCTTTTAGCGCCTGTGTTGGATTGAGCCAGCTGCCTGCTGCCATCCGGTGCTTCTTGCGTCTTAAGAACAGAACCCCCTTCTGTAGCATATCCCGTTACAGATCTTCGATTATGTTCTATCAGAGGAGGCATGGGTTTGCTGGGGTAAACGTCCCCTGGTGGTGCCATAGTTTGATTTAAATAGCACCCTTGCGTGAAGTCCCTTCTAAACCGATCCTCACCTATTTAGTAATCTAGCTTTCTAGATCACCTACACGCTGAACTAAGGAACCAGTGCTGGCAGTAATCAAAAACTTGAACTTGTCGAGAAGACAGTCGTCTCAATCAGACCCCATATAGTAACCCCAGTGGGGCTGGACTTAGTGCGGGTCCCAGGAGGTCGCTGTTGGATCACTCTTTGCAGGTTCCATACACCTAGGTACTTTCTTCCTTTTAGCACTCGGGCCAGACTCCAAGTTGTGAGCTCTCCAGCATGTTGAGGGCCAAGTCGGGGACCCTTGGCGATGAGAGTGCAACCAACCAAATGAATAGATGGTATAACTCTCAAATAATTTAAAGTAGAGCTCGGTTCACTTAGTGCGGAATTTACTGGTATATTCAGCTGTGTGTTTAAACCCAATGAAAGTCGCCTCTCTGCTAAATCGATCTTAGTAATGACACTATCTGCTCGTTGGTAACAACAACTGCCTGTGCTCAAAACGTGTCCAAGGTAATAAGATTATTACCATAGGAGCTTTGGAACATGTTAGTTTCCTCTTACTCATTCAGCCCACTGCTGTGACAAAGCCCAGAACTGAAAAGTGGGCCAAGGTTCACTAAATTACAATTGCGTTCAGCACCCACTCACCGTCACAGGGAATAATCCAGTGCCAATAGGGGTGGCCCAGCCCAGCCTTTTCCAGGCTCTGACAGACACGCTCTTGGCCCGGGCAGTGGCCAGGCGTGTACCATGCTGCGTGAATCAAAGACGCTTCCAGTAGTGCTAGTGGACCCCGTCACCTCACCCTCACCAGCCAAATAATTGTGGGTGCTTCATGGCAGGCGCTTCTCTTCACTTGTCCACGTTGAGCCAGACACCCACTACAAAGCCACTAAACCTTCAGCCAAAAACCCCATCCTCCTTGTGGAGCTACAGCTCGCCCCTGGTAGGGCATTTTAGGATCAATGGAAGAAATTATCTTTGGTTTCCCTAACTGCACCACCATGCCCTGGATCTCTGGTAATGGATGGCAGTTAATTATGTTCTTATAGAGTGATCTTCTATTCATGTATAACCTAATCTCGTTAGTTTCATTCTCGATTATTACTATTTCAGAAATCCTCTCAGATGTATCAGCAGATGCTAGAACTTTGTCAACACACATCTTGTCCAGTAAAATATTTTAATCATCATGCACACAAAAAGGTACATTTCTGACTTTGTGGCACTGGCTTGGTATCCTTGCATTAGACAATTCCATGGATAAAACCCATAACACAACCAATTTATTCCTCAAATACTTCCTTGAAGTTAAAATATTTTCCACACCACTACTATGTACATCACAAGATTTTTACACTGTTCATCTAAGCTCCCAGGAAGATTTGAACCTCGTCTCAACACATAACCAAACAGTGCTTGATCATGCCAACCGCAGAAGTTCCCTCTCATATTCTGCTACATAAATCTTAGTGCAGATTTGTTTTACGCTAAGCTCTATATATCCAATTCTTCGAAGGTCTTGGGATTTGCATCTGTAGGACCCAATTCTTTATCTTAACGAATGAACCTGAATCTGCCGTAATGTCAATTACACTCAAGCCTACTGTGCGAAATGGTCCTTAACACTGTAGCCTGAAATTACCAACAATCACATTCATGTACCAATATCAGTACAACCATTCCCCTACCCAACATTATAATTTACTGTTAACCCTTCAGGTACATAGCTCACTCTCACCCACTCACTCTGAACATTTACCGCAAATGCCCAGCTTTAGTCCACCTATGGCAATTTATCTCTTACGCTGGGCACCTCACAAAATTACCCACATGTTTTGGGGTAGATGAACTTCAAAGAAATGGCAAACTTTTGCAACCAGATATTTCTCAAAACTTCTGCATTACAGCTTTTACTTGGCTGGATTTTGTAGGAAAGGGTTTCGTAGAGCTAACAAGACTGAAGACAAATGTACAATGCACGATAACTGAACATTTTATTTGTGTTTATATAAATGGAAAAAAGAATGTGTGTAGAGTCGCTCACACCTACCCTTAGTAGCGCACCCTTGAACACTGCTTAGGCGGGCTCACAGTTTATCCTGCACACAGCAAGAACCAGCAAATCCTTCAATTAGTCCTTCTGAACACTGTCACATTTCACTATGTGGCAAAACACTAAACATGACGGAAAATGTCCTCATTACATGTGTGAGGAAACAGACTGTGAAGCAGCTTTGATCACAGTGACTAGGCAGCAAAGCCAAGTATTGCCAATTGCACACTAGACCAGGCCTTAAGGTTCTACTTCGAATATGGCTGTTGCAAGATGTACTCACAGTCGTTGTGTTGTGACATGTGGAACTTCCAATATGGTTGAGCACGGCCTTGCTAATGTTGAGGTGTGATGATGAATGCTGTCCCTTCAAACCTTTAATTAGAAGAAGTGGGAGTACCCTAACACTTAAGGGTCAATAAGTGAGGCTCTTCTACCATCTTCAAAGGTGCTAGAAACTCTACTAGAACATTGATCTTCAGGAGACTTGAACCCTGAACACATCCTGCATCATCCTGGGCTCTTAAACATTAGTCATCTAAATTATTGTGTGGGCACATCAAGACGACGAGTAATCAGCCGTTGTGTATTAAGATTTATTTTGAGAAAAGGAAATCCATGCAATACACCACAAACAATCTCAAGCTGCTCTAAAAGGGATATCACGTTCATCTAGAAACCATTCTAGAGCATAGGAAGCACATTTTTAGAACACTGCAACATAATGGAAACCTTAACATTACAATACATAATACAATACATAATAATTGTACGAACCATGATCTATGAGCTTTGAATCTTAAAACTGCATTTTTAACTTAATGCTTGAGAATTAGGCAAATTAATGGCGGCTATGGAAGTTGTTACTCAACTTTAAAAAAATGGTAAATACAGGATTGGCTCTGTCAACCAAAGAAAGGGAACTTCAACAGAATACACTCTAAATGTACTGCCAGATTACTTTCAGAAGGCTGTAAAATCACCCAAGAAGAAAACAGGACCAAGCCTGACTTTTGTCTTTAGATAGTTTTCCAGTCCTTCGCACAATTCTATTTTAATGCGCCACTTTAAGGAGGGCCTATGCAATGCCCCAAACACCATTACAAAAGCTGCACCTGTGTACATTTTAATGTAACAGTTAAGGAGGGTTAGTACATTGTCCCATAAATTTCGCCATTCTGTGCACTCTCCTAAATGCGGAATACTATAATTTATTTGTTACAAGAGGACAGCATTCAACATCAGAGATAGTGTAAATATAACCCATGACATTTATGAGAACACATCTTTCAACAGTTATTAAAACAGCTGTACAACGTGGCATGCGAAATACCGAGATCTTGGGGTTTAAAATATATAATCCAGAAACAAAGTGACCAATATCAAGAGTACTAGTAAAAGCCCATTGCACTGGGTTCAGATATAGAGCATGCAGGTGTCCAGTACAAGCATTGAATAATGCACCAAGTATGAGGGACAATGAAGTTATGGGATCCATATGACAATTACAGATCTTTATTTTGTTCACTTATTGAGGCTTTAGACAGAGAATTGTGTAACAGATTTCCTTCACAAAATCAACATTGACAACAGAAGAAAACTAAGTAATTGCTAGACTATCTAATAATGCTCAGCCATCTAAACAGAAGAATATAATGTACAGACATTCTTCAGCTATTTCAAACAAAAACAATAATTGGAGTATAAAAACTATTTCATGGCATCCTTCACAGGTTCCATTGCTCAAGTTCTTGCCCATCAAATCAATGCCAATAGAAGCTACCTTGGAACTCCAGCTTTCCTTCTATGCAGACTATCACCATTGCCACACTATTTCAACATCTCCGAACTGGAGATTTCTCTCTCATGTCAAATATTCTGGTCTGTCCAGTGGTTAGGAACTTCTCCTTCGGGCTGTAGCCACTGCACAGCGAGCTATGTTTGTTGTGGGCTTCGGATGAACATCAGCTCATGAAATGTACTTTCTACATTGGTGTGGCCGTCTTAAGTACAAGTAACCCAATCTTGTATCTCACTTCAAAACACAAAGACTTGGCTGCCTCCCCCCACCTGTTTGAACTCACCAATCATCTAATTGCAACTCAAGTGTTTGATATAAAGTAGACTGCATCAACTGGAGTTCATGACTACATCACCACCTAATGAACCAACAATCTGCCACTAAGGGGGCACCATTCATGGACTCTTATTAAAGACATGAATTTAGCTGTGTCCTGCCCTATTCATCTCACACATTTCTACGTTATAGAGCTACAAGCAGCACTAAATGAGAAAAAATGCTAACGCAATTGATATCAGAAGCTTTCCACAGGAAATACTATGATAAACACTATTAGCCAAGCACACCAACTAGGCCTTGTATTCTATGTTATGACTGCATAATGGTCTGTGGCCTCAACAGTGAGAGTAACTTGCAATATAAAAGGTTAAATAAAAATGCAGCACTACTCCTGTAAATTACTTGTTCTGAACCTGGATATAAAATATTTTTTTAATCATAACTGTCAAACACAAGATTCAGTGCATGTATGCACATTCACTTAATGTTATAGAACTAAAATTCAATATTTGGTACCACAAAAACAAGCACTGTCCAGGCCAATCTGTCTCACCTTTGTACCAATTGGCTTTAGCAATGGTTTTTACACAGGAAAATATGCTTATGACGTGGCCTGCAGTAGCACGTGAGGGCACACCTACAACATGACATGGGTGCTTTTTAAAAAGACTTTTAAAGTGGGTGGGGTCATGGGGGAAGCAAAACAGAGGGCGGGGGAAGTAACAAGGAGGGCACCGAGCAAAGCAGAGCTGGAGGGAGAAGCACATGGATAGAAAGAAACGCAAGTAGGACCAGAACACAAGGGTGGGGCACCACAGACAGGGCAGGGAAGAAACACAAGGGCAACAGAGAGAAACAAGGAGTGCAATGGAGGGAGAACAGAAGTACACAAGGGAGACAGCTGGAAAACATTCACTATCATTAAGTGCCTAACATTAAAGGAAAAAGGACACAAGAATAGAAAGGAAAGCCTACACAAGCGAATTAATAAACAAGCAAATGAGTGATAAATCTGACTAATTGTAAGCAATGGGCAGGCACTAATACCACTGTAAGCTGACAATAGGTTTTCTCATCAGCAAACTGCCTTGCAAGAACCAAATAAGCAACTAGCACAAATATTCAGCACAGCATGAATAAAATGTAAAAAGTGTTGAATAAGCGCCTCACAATTTTTTCAATCTTCTCAGTGTGGCCTTTTACAGAAAACTTTGATCAGCTTTCTGTTATGCATCAGAAACCAAAAATTGTGAAAGTCTTGCCACAGCTTGGTGATATAACATTCTGACTGTAATTTTAGTTTAATAATAATAATTCTTTATTTATTCGGATGACAACACATCCATAAAAAGATACAATTAAACAGTCATAAAAATCAATACAAACAGGTAAAAGTACACGAGTTAAGACAAAGCAAGATACTAAGAACCCCACAAATCTATGGTTATGTACCCCATCCCGCCAATATTAACCTCATACATACAAAGCATTAGGGTTCAATCAATTCTTGATAACCTAGATCTGTAATCTGCCCGCAAAAAACTAATCACAACAAGGAGGGTATGGGGGTTTGGTAGCAACTGTATATGCAAAAGTGCCGCTTTTGCCTGTCTAAACTTCAATTTTAGTTTAAAACTTACCTGACATATCTTTTCCCAGATTTCATCACAGCCTGCTTTTTCTTGAAAACTAAGCGCCAAATCATAATTTTCAGCTTCAGACCACACAATCAAGGTGTCCTTAAAGAATCAATGAATACACATTATGAATATTCAGTAAAAGATAAATATCTCATAGTTAAAGCAACTTGCAGCCACAGTTCATTTAATTTGAATGTGTTCATTCAAATATGCATGCAGAGCTGGACATCAAGCAACATAGCTAGTAGATCGGATCAAGTGTGAAGGGTGGGTTGATACTTATCTAGCCAATTTTGAAATCAACAAAATACTTAATGAGAGCTGTTTTGGGCAGGGGACAAAGTGACCGGCATTCAAAGTAATAAAAGACATAACCTCCTGTTAGAAATGGGGGTCTCTAGTTGGCAGTGGTTTGCACCCTGTCCAAGTAGGGTCCTTATTCTAGTCAGGGTAAGATAGGCCAAGATAAACCCTGCTCCCCCTCTTGGTAGCTTGGCACTAGTAGCAAGGCTTATCTCAGAGGCAAGGTGTAAAGCATTTGCACAAATACGCACAATAACGCAGTGAATGACACTACAAATGGACACCACACCAGTTTAGAACAAGCATTTGCAATGCAATAGGTCTTGCATTTGCAAGAGTTTGAGCGATTGGCATTGTAAATGATGAGTATTACTTATGTGTTTTGAAAACCTGCAAGCGGAGCGTAAACACCGCTTGCAGATTTACTAAACAAAAATAAAAGTCGTTGTCATTTACAATGCCAAAAGCACAAACTCTTGCAAATGCAAGACCTTTGTGGCACTCGCACTTTAGCTGTAAACATCGCAAGCTAAAGCGCAGGTGCCGGGATTGCTTCAAAAGTAAAGAAACAGAAAAAAAGCACTCGAGCTTTAGCTTAAGATGGTTAAAGCCAAAGCGCAGTTGCCGTGATTGTAACAAAAGTAAGCAAATAGAAAAAAAATAGCAGCTGCACGCTTTTTTTCTTCTATTTGTTTATTTTTGTTACAATGGCGGCACCCGTGCTTAGGCTTTGAACATCTTAAGCTAAAGCATGGGTGCCGCAATTGCGTCAAAAGTAAAAAAATAGAAAGGAAAAAAAAAAAAAAAAAAAAAAAAAAGTAATTTTTTTATTTCTTTACTTTTGAAGCAATGGCGGCACCCACGTTTTAGCTGAAGATGTTTAAAGCTAAAGCGCAGGTGTCGCTACAGTAAAAAAAAGTAAATACATTTTTTTTTAAAAAGCATGCGGCCGCGTTCGGAGATTGCAAGGAACAAAAGGAAAGCGCAGCCGCCATTATTAGTGGTGAGGCGAGCCGCCCTAGTTAAATAAGAAAATAAAATAAACCGTTGCGGGAGTGTGTCTGAGAAAGCCCTTTAAAAAAAAGAGTGCTCAGAGGCTGTAATTAAAACATACAGAGTAACAACACATGTAACGGGGTGTCCTCATGGGAGGTTTCAAGAAGAGAAAAGGCGGTACTAAGGAGGGACTACTAAGCCTATTGATTAATGAAAAGCCACCATTTACAAAGGACAGGGACAGGCGCCAATTAAAGAGCTGAGCGGAAAGTGGGTGGAGCTTCAGACCCTTATCCTGAATACAGCATGTCTCGAAGAGACAGCACAAGCGCTGCCTAGGCGAGACCTAAAAATAACCAATTTTTGTACAGAAAAACAAGGCCAAAAAGACAAAAATCCAACAGAAGCAAAGATATCACTTTTAAATATATTTTTATTTAAAAAGTTTTGTATAGCGCGAACAAGACCCCGAAGGGTATCGGAGCGCTTCACAATAATGGGGAGAACAAGGTAAAGAGGAACATTGTAGAGGGAGTAAGAGAGGATAACATAATGAACTAATAAAAATGTACAAGGATGCGCAACAAACATTACTTGGTACGGTAAGGTAGACAATCCTGGGAATTACAATTGTTAGGCCCAAAAAAAAAAAAGAAGGACATTTAGAAAACAACCGAAACATGGTCACACCATGGTTGCCTAGTTGATTACAATTTCTTCCACCACCCTGTAATTCCTTTCTCTTTTTTGTCTGTTTTGTAAGTGCATCATCAGTGCTTTCTCCCTTTGTTACAGTTTTCCTGTTTTTCCTTTCCTCTTTTGCCCTTTTCTGCCTTTTTCCTTCTTTCTCAAAGTCAAAGATTGAGATGAAAAATGCGTCCTTGTCCCCAAAAATGCGTGCCGCTGTCAACCACCTGAAATCACAGGCACAAAGTAGGCATTGCTCTTGCTTTATCATTAGAATGCCCCAGGGATGTAGCGTTTGCTTAGCTAGACCAAAAAAAAATCTTCTTTGGCAGTGTACAGTTTTGCAGTGTGAAGTCTCTTCTAGGTTCACATGCTGTGCATAATTCAACCATCTACTGGTTGGGTCAGGGAGTGTTAGGGTTCAAAACTTATCTCACTCTGAAGAGGTCACAGAATTCACTATAGATTCCCTTTATTCTACTTTGGACAATGAGAAGTTTCATAAGTCCATCTATGGATGCGTTGGTTTTAGCACAAAGTACCTTTGTTGCGTCAAAATCAGGAATGAAAAACAGCTGCAGAGGTGGTGAAGCACCAGAAACCAAAAGCAATGAGTCAGTTCCTTAGTCCCAGAAGAATGGAGGTGTCAGTTCTTTCTGCAAACAGGAGAAGTGTTGCGCTGATTCCTTAATGTGAGGGGAGGTGAATCATCAATATCCGGACCTGCAGCCTCAGGGCCGTGCTGTGGCATTGTGGCGATGAAGAGACAGTGTCAAAGAACAATGTGTGGAAAATCCAGAAGTGCTGGGTCGATGCGGCAACGGCGAAGCAGGCGATGCGTCGATTTTCCAGTTGCAAAGCAAGTGATGTGTCGATTTTTCAGCTGCCCAGCAGGGTCTGCGTTGAGGATGGAGCGGGTGCCACGGACATCGATGACGCGGTGATCTTTCAGCCGCATGGTAGGCACTGTGTCGGTTCCACAGCCGCATGCAAGCGATGCGTTGATACTTCAGCCGCACAGCGGTGCTGTGTCGGAAAAACAGGTGCTGAGAGTCGATACGTGAATTTTCTCCCTCTCTTTGCAGCAAAGCCACCTCCAAGGGCCCAGAACTGGAATTGGCACCACTTGGCAGGTCAGAACTCCCAGCAGAGGAGTTCAGGGGCTGCAAGTGAAGCCTTTGCTGGCCCTGAGACTTCTTAACAGGAAGCAAGCACACACAAGCCCTTGGAGAACCTTAGAAGCATGACACAGAAAGCAAAGTCCAGTCCTTTCACTGCCCAAGACAGAAGCAGCAAACAATAGGCCAGCACAACACAGTAACAAGTAGAGTGGCAGCTCCCCTCCTGCAGCATCTCCAGATCTTCTTCTTGGCAGAATCTCCTCTTAGTCCCGAAGCGTTCTAAAGTTAAGGTGCCTCAGCTCCAATACTTATACCAGCTTCTGCCTTTGAAGTAGGCAAATTTCAAAGGAAAGTCTTTGTAGTGGACAAGACTGTCTTTCCCTGACCTGGCTCCAGATACACTACAAGGGAGTGGAGACATCTTTGTGTGAGGACAGGCAGAACCCTATTCAGGTGTCAGTGATAACTCCTCCCACCACTCTAGCTCAGGTAGACCCATCAGCCTGGTGATGGGCCATCAGGATATGCAGGGCGCACCTCAGCTCTTTTGTGAGACGGTCTATAGTGCATGCACAAACAGCCCAACTGTCACCCTACCTTAGACATGGATTCCACAGGCAGGCAGAGGCACAGAATGGCGAAGCAAGAAAATGCCCTTTTTCTAACAGTGGCATTTTCAAAACCGCAATTTAAAAACCGACTTCACTAAAAGATGCATTTTTAAATTGTGAGTTCAGGGACCCCAAACTCCAAATCTCTCTTCCCAACTGGAAATTACCCTTGTAAGAGGTTACAAGGCAGCTCCAATAATAACCCATGGGAGAGGTAGTGCTTGTAATAGTGAAAATCGAAATTAGCAGTATTTCCCCCATCAGGACATGTATAACATGCCAGTACGTCCTACCTTTTAAATACACTGCACCCTGCCCACGGGGCTACCTTGGGCCTACCTAAGGGGTGTCTCATATGTAGTAAAAGGGAAGGTTAGGGCCTGGCAAGTGCACCCACTTTCCAGGTCGACATGGCAGTTTAAAACTGCACTCTGACACTGCAGAGGCAGGTCTGAGACATGGTTGCAGGGCTACTCATGGGGGTGGCCCATTCAGTGCTGCAGGCCCACTAGTATCATTTGAATTACAGGCCCTGGGCGCACACACTGCCCTTAACTAGGGTCTTACCAGTAAATCAAATATGCCAATCATGGATAACTAATCACAATCACAATTTGCACAGAGAGCATATGCACTTTAGCACTGGTTAGCAGTGGTGAAGTGCTGAGAGTCCTAAAACCAACAAAAACAGATACAAAACAAGCATTTGCAATGCAATAGGTCTCGCCCTTATGAGAGTTTGAGCTATTGGCGTTGTAAATGACAATGCCTTTTATTTATGTTTTAAAAACCAAAACATAAATAAAAGGTATTGTTATTTAGAATGTCAATAGCTTAAAGTCGCGTAAATGCGAGACCAATTGCATTGCAAATGCTTGTTATTGTTCCAGCATTTTCTGATCTCCGAACCTTATTTTTGAGGTGCTGCAGCCCCCCTACTTCCTTTGCCCATACCTAGTGTACGTAGCTTAAGCCTGCTCTGGAGGTGCCCCCTTATTCACAGTAACACGCAGCAGGCACCTCTCTTTGCTGTCACGTTAGAGTGTTACAAGGGTCCTCCGCTCTCTCTTCCTTGAGGCTACTTCACGCTGTCTCCCGCTCCGATACATAATGACTTTGCTTTCCTGCCTCACCGAACCATTTTGGTCAGAAGATAAAGAAATGACATTTATAAGGGGGAAAGTGCAAGTTTAAAAAAAAATGCCGGTCTGTCGCAGGGCAATAGTCCCTTAGTGCTTGAAATTGGAAAATAGAAGCGCAGGTATATTTTACCGGAGTACCTGCTTCTGAGAAGTGCCGGTACTTGCCAATTAAAAGTACTGCACCTCTGCTGAGAAGTGCGGGTACTCTCCCTCTCAAAATAAATAGGTGCAGGTACTCCGTACCTGACAGTACCGGCCCATTTAAAGCACTGTCCTTAGATAGAGACAACACAGCTAGGTGGAAAACGAGCATGGATTCTGCCAGTGGAGAAGCTGTTGTATGTTGTGTGTGTTGTGAATGTCTATCTGACGTGTGTCTTTAGTAGTCCATGCCTTAGAGTTGTGTACTCGGCTGTGTATTGACCGAGCGCCACTAGTGTGCTTAAGCTAATGTCCCCGTTGCAATGCATAGTCTGAGGGTGGAAGTTTTTGCTGTGAGTTCGAGCAGTCTGTTGTGTTGAGGACCAGAGGCGGGGAGGTCGATGCACACTGAATATATATGTATCATGCATGCTTTACTTGGAGTGCTTATCTTTGTGTTCACCACTGCCGCTGTGCTCACCAGCGGCGGCGCGTCATCAGTTGCTGCTAGCTACACATGTATCTCACTTCTGCGCAGAATGGCGCGCTTTCTTCACTTATCCCTTTTACGCCTTAATTAGTCAGAGCTCCTTGACGGAAAACCTGAAAAATGCAATTCAATGCCTCAGGTCCACAGCTGAGCGATGATAAACATGCGTTATGCACACGCAACGCTCGCACTTCTGAGTTACTCTGCAACACTTAAATATTTTGCGTGTTTAACGGCCATAAAAAAATACAATTCGACTGTGAAACCTTTAGGACGACGGCAACAATTATACATGGTTCTGTTTATTTTGGAGCAGCCCGAGTTGCCATTGCGGCGTGACACGTTGGGGGGTGAATAGGGGGGGGTGGGGATGCATGTCCCCTTCTGCGGAAGTCTTACCACGAAAAGCTGTTACACACACCCGGAGGTTTCAGAGAGGCCAAGTTACGGGGGACCAGGGAGCTGAGAAAAGGTCACAAATAAGCACCTTACGAACAATGAAAGCTTTTTCCCCGTACAGCAGCTGCCGGAGAGTTGCTAGAAAAAAAAACTGAAAAGGTATTAATCAGAAGTGGCCGTAAACCCTCTGCAGCCCTGCTCTTATAAAACTTCTCAGAGGAAGTCTCGAAGGAAATGCAGGTCAGAGCCCGAAAAAAAGCTCTTGATCGGAGATTGCGCAAAGGAAAATCTTCCCAGATGCCGTTTAATAGGCCGCAATCACCCTGGGAGCGGGGACGCCAAGTGGGCCTGAAGCATGGTTGCAGTTCCTAATAGGCCTTGTCACACTTAAGGCGCTGCAGCGCCGCCAGACGAACAGCTGAAGCCGGCTGCAAATTCATAAAGCCAACAGTTTAAAGTTTATTTTGATGAAAGCACTTAATGACAGCCGCGGCGAGGGGCCCGTCATTTGGAAAGCTGTGCGGAGTATTAGGCAGGTAGCATGACCACCAATTTCGTGTCACAATTGCTACCATGAAATGACCTTTGGTAATTTTTGCTGCATGTGGTGGGCAGCTCTTCTTTCACGTTAGTGCTCCGGGCCTTTTCTTCTTTAGACTATTATGCTGTCTGACGCTTATTCGGCGCGGCCACGAGCCGCAACCCTGGTTATTACCCCGGAAGGCCTGTCTGCAGGTAAAAACAAGCGCTGGCCATTGCGGGAAGGCAGTGCTGTTTATTTTTGCATTGCGCTTTTAAAGTGAAAGCGCGATGCAAAAATAAACACGCGGCGCCCTGTCTCCTTTTGAGACGGCCCATCCGGACTGGATCGCAGGGCTTGTTTACATAACACGCCTCTTGAGATAAGAAACTGCTTCACGACAGCCGTGAAGCAGGCGATCCAGTCCGGATGGGCCGGACAAAAAAGTGAAAAGGAGGCACCCCAGAAAGCTTATTTCCAAAGGCAGGCCACCGTTTACCATAAACGGTGACGCAAGCCAATGGAAATGAGGGGCGGGGCTTCAAGCCCTTCTCTCAAAGTCCTCCTTAGCAATAAATCTCGCCGAGCGAGCTACGCATGTGCGCAGCAACGCTAGGCGAGACCTAAAAAAATAGGAGGAAGGCGGCAAAATGTTTGGGGATAACCCTGCAAAAAGGGCCAGGTGCAACACCTCCCATCATCTGCCTTCAACAGTACTTGTTTCACTTTGAGGAAGATACCAACGAGAAGCATCAAAGGCTCACAGATGTGATGAATGTCACTCATCGCCCCTTCCTGCTTTATCACCGACTTCAGTGAGGATCGTAGACTTCACTGCACACAGTTAAGTGGCAGACAAAACTGGACAGGGAGAAGCTACACTATGCAAAAAAGCCCACAACACAATCTTCTTGCACAGGCCAGTTCTGCCATCACTCGGTAATCAGGCCCCTTCCTCTATCTAGTCCGATATTGTACGGCATATGAGAAGTGTCTGGTTGAAAAAGATATTGACTGGAAGCATGCGTTTTCCACCTATATGGATAAGTAACTTTCTTATTTATGTATACCTGGAAATCACTATTCATGAAATTGTCCTTTAAGACTTTTAAATAAAGTACTTGGGCTTGTTCTACAATTTATTTATAGAAGGGCACAAAATACAAATTGCGAAGGAACATTAAAAAAAAATGTAATGGCACCTTTTTGAAAGCAGATACAAAAATAAGGGACGGATTCTTTCTTTTAATACCATTTCTCCTGCAGGGTAATCTCCACTTAAAACATAAGCACTGAATAGCCCTGCCCATGTGTGGGATTACTAAGCACTTCTTCCTAAGAACACATTTCTGTGTTACATTTGCACCTTGCTTCGGGAAGACCAGGAAGTTTTAGATGACAAAAATAACTTTAGCAGCCTGTAATTTCGGCTATACTGTCAAATTCCATTATTTTGCTTTAAAAATAAACTTGAAAACAGAAATGCCCCTAGAACAGTAGGGGACATTTAAAAAACCTCTTTTGCAAATCTTTTTAAAGTAAATGAAGGGAAAAGAATAAAGGAAATGCAGCCAAATAGGCTGTTGTAAAGTGAAGCTGAAAAGCGACACTGCACCGTTGAAGACTCCAAACCCACCCGAATCACACCATATCCTGCAAGCGGAAGTTGCCTCAGTCCTTTTTTTTTCTGGTTCCTGGTGACACGATTCTGGGGAACTGACCTCTGCTGCTTCAGACTCTCTCTTAAACTGACTTCACTTGAACTCCTTTAGGAATTGGAGTATTTTTTTGGGGCTTTTCCTGAAAGGAACTATTTTTCCCTTTGTGAGAATATGTCATCCTTTTTAGGTCTCACCTGAGCCAGCGCGCATGCGCTGCTCTGCGAGGCTTCTAGTAAGGACTTTCAACTCAGACCACACGCACGCGCGCTTTTTTTTTTTGCTTACACACTATTGGCCTTTGCGTGCGTCTTTCTAAGAAAGACAGCACGCAATTGGCCAAAGGCGGGTGCATGTCCCGCCTTCTCTTTCCCCTGGCCTAGGGAGCTCGGGAGCGAGCAGCAGCGCGGCCGGGTGCCAGCTGCATACCTCACATTCCTTTCGCGCTTGTTAAATTTCCTGAGTGATTGGAAGTTGAGCAGCGCCTATAAAGCTGTTCATTTTAGCGCGTGTTATATGAATGTCTTACACACACTTCCTCCCTGCAAGCGCATTCCTTGTAGTAAACGCCCATGGAGAACTGGTGCTAAATAGGTTAGCTTGGGAATTTCGTGCAGAAGAGTGGAAACCTCGAGGAGCTCCGCCCCGCTTGTAGCTGCCCATGCCTTGTGATGTGTGACTCACGCTGTCCACGGGGTTGAGCTCTATATAAGCGTTGTTTAAGCCAGGATTGTCAGACCGTCCGTATCCCTTGTACACTGCAGGTCTGTTTGTGGCCACGGGGCATTTTGATTTATTGCTGGTCTGCGTTATTTTCAAATTCCCTGTTTTACCCCTCTCACTCACCACCTTTGATTGTTATCGTTCTCCCCCCCGCCCTCTGAATGACGCGTTCCCTTTCCGTTTAATCATTCTTTAACTTCCTCTGTCCTTTCCGCGTTCCCTTTGCCTCTCTTGCTTGCGCGCTTCCCCTTCATCTCTTCCAGCCCCCACCCCACCATGTCTTCGTACTTTTTCGCTATATCCATAACCTGGAAAAGAAGCGAACACAACCCATGGACAAACCTGCCTTCTGCAGACTCTCAAAAACCCATGTCAAGCCCCATGCCTCCGCTTTCCTCAGCTCGGGACTCAGGGGCATTTATAATACACGGGAGAATGTAATTGCACCTTTAATAAGAGCATTACGTCACCAGTAACGTCACTGTTCCCTGCACCAGTCAGTGACTTGGAATAGCCTTAAAGTACGCAGGTGAAGGTGCTTTCTCTATATTTTTTTTTTTAAACAAATTTTATTAACAGATTTTCATTTTTCACTATATGGCTACTGCAGTACAATTAACATGTGGATCGGCACACACAGTATCTTTACCTTTGTGAGCTCAGCTGCATCAAAAGAAAAGAAAATAAAGCCAACAAAGCCAATACCTGCTTTTGCACACATTATATATAGTCTACTCGGTCATACATAGTTTCTGCTTAAACATTTTTACAAATATTCAGATAGTCTGAGTCGGATGCATGGCTGTATCCCAACACGTCCTTGTCTGCTATATCAGCAAAAAATAAAACCCCAACTTGTCCCCTCCCCCTCCCTACAGTCCTTCTAACCTCTTATAACAGCGTCCGAATACACCATGGTGCTTCAGGCTTGGTACATCACATCGTTTATCAACAGCAGCATAAGTACTTCTTGGGTTAGGTTGACCACGGCATTTGTTCATCGGTATGCGTGCTTGCCATTGTGATTATCTCTAAGAGGTGGGTTTGGAATTTTTACACACTTTTTATTGTGAGCCGGTACGAGCGTCTGCATCATCTAATTCTTGCGCTTTAAGGGTTTCCAGCATAACATCCCACTCCAGTGCTATCTGGGTTTTGCGTAAGCCCCTGGCCTCCTCTCGTCTGATGGCCGCGCTTTCTGCACTACCCCACCGAATCAATTCGCTATGCCACGCATGTACTGAAGGTGGCTTATTGGATTTCCATCGCATGGTGATAGCCCTTATTGCTAAGATGAGCGATAGGTTCACAAACCTATATTGCACTTTGTGCTTAGTGGAGGACTTGTGGAGGCCCAGGATACATGCTACCAGGGTGTCGGGTATGTCCCTTTGTGTGGCTGCCTGTGTATAGCGCCTGATCGAGTCCCAGAACTCTCGTATATGTGGGCAAGCCCATACCATATGAACTATCTCTGCCCCCTCCCAGTGACATCTAGGGCAACAGTGTTGTGTTTGCGGGAACATTCTGTCCAGTCTGTGAGGGGTGAGATAAGCCCTGTGTAATATCATGGTTTGGATATATCTGAATTTTGCGTTCCTCGGTATTCTCCTAGGATGTTCCAGAATTCTCTCCCATTCTTTTTCTTCCAGGGCTCGCCCTATGTCACCTGTCCATGCGGTTCGTAGAGTAGTGAGGGCTATCCCCGTATGGGCACGAATCCCCACGTATAGCCATTTAATTAAGTGTCTGCCCCGTCCCATACAATAAAGTGCCTTTACCAGTGCGTGCGTAGATGGTTCCTGCCGGCGTGGGGCCCAGTGTGCCTTTATATAGTGTAGTAGCGCTGCATGCAATATATACAAATGATCCGGCACCCCTGTCTCTCTAACAAAGTTACCATGGTCCAGTAGCTGTCCGTCATGGAACAAGTCCGATAGCGTGCTAACCCCTGCCTCAAGCCAGGGAGCGAGAGTGCGTGTCGTTATGCGTCCAGTCGCTAGTGGTATTCCCAATAACAGGATGTTGCCAGCATAAGCAGGGTGTGGGCCTGTATATTGAAGTGCCGCCCTCCAACATTGCAGCGCCGTGTGCAACAGGGGAGGAAGATGACGGGGGAGTTTGCAGCGGGGCAACAGTAGTGTATGCAAAGCTCCTCTTGCAATATCGCGCTCGGTGTAACCTATTTCCTGCAAATTACGCCCGGCCGTCCAGAAGGACAACCACTGCAATTGGCAAGCATAGTAGTATGCTCTGAGGTCCGGTACTCCCAGCCCTCCTTTGTCCGTATCGAGCTGTAGCTTTTTGAGGCTTATCCTCCTCCTTCCGGATCCCCATATAAGATCAATAAGCATAGTGTTTAGAAGTTTAAAAGTGGACTGTGGGAGCAACACCGGTAGGTTCGTAAAATAATAAAGCAGGCGTGGGAGGACCACCATTTTGGCAATGGCTACTCTTCCCATTACCGATAGTGGTAATGTGGTCCAAAAGGCAATACTAGAGCGCAGGGCTCTAAGTGCTCGGTGTAGGTTACCGTCTAACATATCGTTGGGCGTCCGGTATACCTGAATACCCAAATACTTAAACGTTTGCGGTGCCACCTGTAAAGTCGTGGGCCCAAATGGGATACTCGTAGACATGGCCTGCTCCTGAAAGAAAAAGGCATGCGATTTCGATGGATTAATGGCCAGGCCCGATATGTGTTCAAATACGGCAAATATCCCGGGCAGAGGGGCTAAATCCGACTTAAGGTCCTTAATGTACAGAACAATGTCGTCTGCATAAGCAGAGAAGAGATGTGTGTTGGGCCCAATCGGAATGCCCACCCCTTGGGCAGCTGTGCGCAACTTTAGTGCCAAGGGTTCCAGTGCCAATATAAACAAAAGCGGTGAGAGTGGGCACCCTTGTCTCGTCCCCCTAAATATAGGGTATTCAGCTGATATGTGGCCCCCAGTACGAACCCTAGCAGTGGGAGCATCGTATAGGAGCCGGAGCCACTTAAGATAATCATCCGGGAGCCCAAATTTCGCTAGTGCCTTGAACATGTACTCCCATTTTAGCGTATCAAACGCCTGGCGTAGGTCTAGTGATATGCAACCCGCGTTAGCGTAGCGTGTGGAGGCGGCCGACATTAAATAGTGCAGTCTCCTGGTATTCAAAGACGTGCTCCGGGCCGGCAGGAACCCAGTCTGATCTATATGTATCAACTTATTTAGGATAGGCAGGAGCCTATTTGCCAGTACCTTACTGAGTATTTTATATTCTGTGGCTAGTAACGATAATGGACGGTAACCTGCCATATCAGTGGGGTCCCGTCCCGGTTTCGGAAGAGAGACCACCAATGCTTGTGCCGTGGTAAGGGGCAGCGCTCCCTCTGCCAGCGCCGCGCTGTATAGGGCCTCCAAGTGTGGTAGGAGTGAGTCCATAAAGACGTCATAAAATTCTGCGGGTAACCCGTCCAGCCCAGGGGTCTTATTACGGGGGAGCCCTTTAATTGCCACCTTAATTTCTGATTTTGTAATGGGACCTGATAGGTCTTTCAGGGCTGCTGCAGTCAGTTGTGGGTATGGTAATGCGTGGAGAAAATTGTCGATTCCCGTGTCCCCACCATCTGTAGGTCTGCTATATAATGTAGCGTAATATTGGCAGAAGGCCGCATTGATGTCATTTTGGGTATGCACCCTGTCACCTATCATGGTACTGATTTCTGTGATCACAATGGCCGGGGATCATCGCGCAGTAATTTGGCTAACAGTGCCCCGATTTGTCCGCCTCGGAGTGGCACCTCTGCGTGTAGCGTTGGTGGTCTATGACACGTAGGGATTCTAACAATTCTGCATATTTAATGCGTGTTTCCTGGAGTGGTGCCTGTTTCTCCCTGTCGTGTGCGGCCTCCTGTTCTAACCTAGCCATCTGTCGTTCTGTTTCCGTAAGGGCCCTATGCACTTCCTGCCTCGCTCCCACTGTTGCGCCTATGGCCCTCCCGCGTATGACCGCCTTAAAAGCGTCCCACTCAATTAAACTATTAGAAGCCGTATTGCTATTTTCGACAAAATACTGTGTAATAGTGTCAGCCATGGCAGTACGGAACACTGTGTCCTCCAGCAGCTGTGGCCATAGCCTCCACGTAGGGACCGGGGTGGGTATCCTACCCCACGCGACAGCCATCACCAATGGATTATGATCCGATAAGGTTTTTGCTAAATACGTAGCATATGTGACCTGCATCGCAATCGTGTTTGAGCAGTAAATTCTATCTATCCTAGTGTGTAGCATGTGGACCGGGGAGTAGAACGAGTATTCCCTATGTGTCGGGTGACGCATTCTCCACACATCGCACAATGCCCAACCCTCCGCCCAGTTGCAAAGTGCCTTTGCCTGTTTAATCACGCCTGCGCCATTCAAAGGGGGATGGGACCTGTCTAGGACAACATCCATGATTGTGTTACAATCCCCACCGATAATCCAGGGATGCATCTCCCACCCGGTCAGTGCTAAGTTCAAGTTAGTTAAAAACCCTCTTGCTCTGTATTCGGCGCATATGTGCTGCCCAACACAACCTGTTGACCATCCAGGGACCCCCTCAGGAGAACGTATCGTCCCTGTTTGTCTATTCGTTGTTCCAGTACTGTAAAGGGTACACCATGTCTGATCCATACAGTGGCCCCACGGGCAAAACCAGAGTAGTTAGTAGAGAAAACCTGCCCCCTCCATTTCTTGCGGAGCCTCACTGCCTCCTGCTCTAACAGATGAGTTTCTTGCAAATATACTATGTGTGCTTTGCGCCTTTGCAATTGGGCATGTATTCTATGGCGTTTCTGTACCGAACCCATACCTCTCACGTTCCATGTGATTATGTTATATTGGCTGAGTGCATGCATTGGGAGTCTTAAAGTGATCCTGTGGTCAGGTCGTGTCGTATATGCGTGAGTGTTAAGCCACTTCATAGTAAACCAATAACTAGGACTGTACCCCTTCCCAAAAATCCCAATACTCGGTCCGGTCGGGAAACTATACCGGACCATGTAGCCAAACATGGCAAACAAAACTATGCCCTGTACAACCACAGCATTTGCAATTCGGGGTCATCGCTAACGCCAACCATGGGGTGCAATTCGCACTCCGGTATTCTGTAAAGCTCAGTCCGAGCAAGGGCCCGGGCTCAAGAAAGCATGTATGCACACATCGCCGCAACATGGTTCAACAAAAAGGATATTGTGCCATAGGTAGAAGCAAGTCATTGTGTACGAGTGTCCTCACGGCGGTCAGCCAAATAGTCCATCCGCCGTCTGCGGGGTCACAGTGGGGAACAGGGCCACACTTCCCTCGGAGTCTGACCTGTGCAGTTCATCCTCAGAAGAGGTTGAGTCCTCAATTAATGCAGTCTCTCGGAGCGTAGCGGCTGCTATAAGGGCCTGTTTCTTGCCCTGCTGTTGCTGCTGTGACGTCGGATTGTTCCGTCCAGAGTTCCCTCGGATCCGCCTGCTCCGACGTGCCCCGGTTAGTGCTGTTCGGTTGATGCTATGTTGCGTGCCTTGAGAGGCGTTGTCTCCAGCTACTGTAGGGTCCATCACCTCCAACCATTCCTCAGCGTCTTCTGGGCTCTCGAAAAAGTGAGTTTTGCCTTCATAGATAATTTTCAGGCGGGCCGGAAAGAGAAGTGCGTATTTTAGGTTTAGGTCTCTCAATTTCCTTTTGACTGCCATGAAGGGGGAGCGCTGTCTCTGCACCAAAAGCGTGTAGTCCGGATAGAGCGATATTCTGCTATTCTCAAAATGTATCTGCTTCAGTTCTCTTGCTTTTTGCAATAGCATATCACGGTCCCTATAATTTAATAGGCGGACGATAAGAGGCCTCGGAGGGGCTCCCGGTTTTGGTGGACCCGTAGGTATCCTATGTGCTCGTTCCACGCAGTAGTGGGCGGAGAGGCCCTCCGACATGACATGTTCGCGGAACCATTGCTCCATGTAGCGGGCTGAATCCATCCCTTCACAACGTTCTGGCAGGCCAATTACGCGTACGTTATTCCGTCTCGTCCTCCCTTCCGCGTCTTCGACTCGATCCATCAGGGTATTGACTTGTTTCTGGAGCTGCTGTATGTGAGTCGTGTTCTGGACCTGTTGTGGAGACAGTTCCGTCAGCGCCACGGTGTGGTCCTTCACTTTATCAGCTAGTTTGGCATGATCCGCTTTGAGCAGCGTAAAACCACTCGTCAGGGCACCAATTTGCTGCTCGATGGCCTTCCTGGAGTCCCTTACCTCCTGAAGGATAAGATCCAGTTTGTCCAGGGGCACCACATCCGCTGTAGGCGGTATATAACTGGGAGACTGTGACGCTTCACTAGAGTCTGCTCGCTCCATCCCGTGATCCACACCGGGCACAGGGTCCTGTTGTTTTCCTTTAAGGCGGCCCATCGCCGTCGTCTCAGCCTGGTCAGCAAAGTGATGGGCCTCCGCGTCGCACCCCGGGAGGGGGGGGCACCCCGGCGTCAGGCCACCAGTCGCAATCCCTCCAATGAGGCACACAGCCGGTCGCTGCTGCGCATAGAAGGTAAGCAGTTTGCGTTCGCACCGATGCACACCGTGGCCCTCTGCGGGTATGGGCACTGTGGGATCGGTTCTCTGCTTAGTTATCTCGCCCAGAGGCGCGACCCGCTCCAACTCGCCACAGGTCTTCTGGGCTCGCAGGGGTTGTCTCTCACAGTACAAACACGGCGTTGGTAGGGCCAACCAGTGATGTAGGGGTGCCCAGTACTCCAGTGCATGCACCCAAGGTGAGTTTTGCGCTCCGCGCCCCCTCCGCACAATCGTAGCGGGGCCACCCGACTCTCCTCACAGCCAGGCCTTCCACTGAGTAGGCCCTCCACCAGTGTGATGACGCAGCAGTTACCCTGACCTCTTCCCATCAGTAATACGGTCCCAGGTCTACACTCGCCGCCAGTTGCTCCTTATGCCCCTCTTGCAACACTGCGCATTGTCATGTGTGCGGGCCCATTCGCGTCAGCTGCAGGCCGCAGCACATCCCCGGGCCTCGCGTAGCTGCAGCCCCAGGGCCTGCCTCCCGGGCGCGGGCACACTCACCGCCTCGCTCCAGTCCGCTCTTCAGGGCACACAGCAACCAGGTCCGGCCCCCATGGCCCGTCGTCAGTTATCTCCGGTCTGTCTCCTCGATAAGCCGCAGTCAGTACCAGCCGTAGAGTGGCACAGCGCGTCCCCAGCTCCGGGTCCTACGCCGTTTCCCCTCCGGCACACAGGCTCCGGGCCGCGGAGATCGCACTGTATGTGCAGTAGCGGGCCGGGAAGCAGATCCGATCTTCAGTGCTGCCCAGCTTCTCCAGGTCACCCCGCAAGGAGCCCCTCCGTGCGGCGTGTGTTAGTGCAAAGTCAGGATTTTAGAGCCCGGGCACGGAGCTCAGCTAAGTAGCAGCCGCCATGTTCGGCAGTCAGCCACGCCCCCCGTGCTTTCTCTATATTTAATGTAGTATTGTTTCACTCCCCTGTTCATCGCTGTTCTTTTATGAAAACATATCAGAAGAATCAAAAGCCAGAGTTGCTTGCTTTGTTTGAATTGTGGCTGTTATGATGCTGTGTGACGTTCCTTTTACCTTTGCCGCTGGCTCTGGCAACAGGTATTATTACATCACATCTTGCAGTTGAGCAGCTACATAATTTTGTTATTACAAGTGACTAGAGACCTCTCAAGTCGCCTGTAATAAGGAAATTAGTGATGTGCTTTTATACTGGGATTGCGGCCTCCCCATTGTTATCTATGGGATAAAGTACCACCTACGGTACATTATTAGGCTCTTGGAGTCACAGAGGAGTTATAGAGACCTTTTAATAGAGAGAGACTAAAGGCAGATTCTATTTATGAGTAAGATAATGGAACTCCTAGATAACATGCAGTATCTTATTAACGTGTGGCAGAGGGTATTTTATTCCTTATTATGAATAATCACATCTTCACCCTTCCCGCAAACCTCTTAAATTCTTATCGTCTCACTCTTTCCTTTCAAAGAGATAGTATGGGTGCAGATATGACCCAGCCATATACAAATCAGTCTTGACTCCGCTCCAATATGAACAGTTGAGCCCGAACTGCTAGGCCAGGTCCTCCCTGAAACGGAACACAAACAAGCCAAGACCGATTACACGCTAATTTGGGATCTTTCAGTCTGATGTAGGGTAGTTCCAGTGGCACAGTAAGCACAAGAGCCATGTCAGGACATTTCCTTGGCCGAAATAAAGTGGCATGATGGGCAAAAACAATGATGGGTTGTGATGCTACCACACAAGATTGCCAATGGTTACTCTTAATGCAAGCATTCCTCCCTTCACCTTTTCTGTGTTCAATATAATTTTAGCCAGGTTAAAAAACAAAAACGCTGTAGCTCAGAATATATAGAAACATGCAGAGAGATCGATCGTTTCTGTAGTGCCTTATAGCTTGCAGAAAGTAAACATCTTGCCATAAATGTCCCATTTTTACTTATTGTTTATTTTAGAAAAACAGATCAGAAGAATAACGAGCATTGGCATAGCCAATAGGTCTCGCCTTTGGGACCTTATAAGTGTTTAGACATGCAACAGTTGATGTTGTTGCACCAAGGATATTGTACTGCATAACTAAATACTTATAAGGTTCCAAAGGCGAGACCTATTGGCTATGCCAATGCTCGTTTGTTAACTGGCTTGTCGGTAGCAGGAAGACTGTTACAGCAGGCTTCCATAGCTCATGCATTCTCTATCTTCTGGATTCTCACATCCCAGACAGATGCAAGCACAGCAAGACCTTCTCAATGCTGACTTTTAAAAAACACACAGAAAGATTTGCTAGACAGAAAGAGAGGTAAATATATCAGGGTACCATCTCTGACATCGCTGGAAAGGTCGCAGGTGCGAGCAGAGGGTGTTCCCTCTAACAGTGATTCACAGAATCTACGGCTTCTGTACAGACAACTGTGAATTGGCTTACAATAATGAAGTGGCCACTCTTCCTTTGGAATCAGACTCCAAATATTCAATTTGGTCGTTTAAGGTGTCTGCCATGGCATCGTCTAAACAGAAATGCTTAGTAAACTTATGAACAGACTTCCGTGTGGCTGCTTTATATACATGCAACAGAAGAACATTTGTCAATTAAGCAGCAGCAGTCGCCTTTCATCGTGTAGTGTGCAATTTCAGTCTACCAAAATGTGGCTTAATACCTACTTCATGACAACAAGCCATGCAGTAAACGGTCATCTGGCTTTAGTTTGTTTGAAGGAAGCCATTCTGTACAGAGGGGTTCATGACTGATTAACAATTGATTTGCTTTATGTCGTTCTAATTAAGTAAAATCTTGACATGCTCTTAACAAGTGAAGGAAGGGATCTCTATGCTGGAGTAGAGGGGTTACTAAAACATACCAGTAGAGAAACTGTTTGATTTATCTGAACATCCTATACTACCTTACGTATTAAGACAGGAGGGGTCCTCAAGACTACTCTACCGCAGTTAAAAAACTGTATGGTTCTACTGTCAATTCCTGAAGTTCACAAGCCCTCCTAGCTGATGTGATAGCTGCTACAAACTGTACCAGGAAAGGTGCTGCAATGAGACCATCTGCACAGGTTCAAATACAGGAGTCATTAATATGGAAAGAACCAATTCAGTAAAAGGCTGACAACCCTTCAATTCTTCCATCACCTACCTCCCCCCCCTCACAGTCCTCACTCCTTCCCAGACCTCCCACGGTGTCTACAAAGCTGCCCATGACACCAACCCCCACTACCTACCCTTTGTGCACACCAATGCACTGAGGACATCATCCCAAAGGGACTGACGAGACTTACCCTCCAGTCCCACCGCCTTTAAGGAAGAACTAAGGGACACCTCCAACTGCTCCCCCACTGAGGCTCCGACTCCAGCTCACATCGGCATGCACTCAATGACTCGAATTAACCCCACCCCCTCACAACAAAGCGACTCTCCAATTCAGTGAGACAGCCGCTCCACACACAATAAGAAGCGACCCATCCGCACTCCCTCCGCACAAAAGCGAATACTCATGCCCAAACTAATTGAGCGACTAACGTGCATAGAGAACCAACTAGAAAACTACTACAGGGTCTCAACATCACAAAAAACCTAAACATAGGTTTGATTCCCATCCAGCACCCTCACTCCCCCAACATCACACAACTCCTAAGAGTAGCGAAGACGCAACCAGGTAGAAACAATCTTAAATCACAACATTGATATCGCATTCCTTACAGAAACATGGCTAAATGATTCCTCCTACCCGATCATAGACATGCTAGTTCCACCGGGATTCTCCAATAGGAAAGACAGGAAGGACCACAACGGTGGAGGCATTGCCACTATCCATAAAGACAACATCAACGTGAACGAAACAGACACCATCTCCACCAATACATTTGAACATTTCAGCTCCACCATAAGGATGAAATGCAACATAACAATGAACTGTCACTTTCTCTACTACCACCAGGTAATGCACTATCCTTTGGCGAACACCTAGCAGATTTGATTGCACACTGTTCACTCTCATATTCCCACATCATCCTGGGTGACCTCAACCTTCACTGGAACGATTAAAGCAACATCCTAATCCAATCACTCAACGACCTATTAGTCAGCAACAACCTCTCCTAGCATTGCAAAGGTCGCATCCACATTAAAGCTGCAACCCTGGATGCCATCATAGCTCAGGAAGATATACTAACTATTGACAAAATCCTCCCTGTCGACTGGTCAGATCACCACCTCATCTTATTTCACATCAACAAGATATCTCCCCTCCCAACTTATACGCAAAAAACCCTCCAATGGAAGAGAAACATTACACTAGTTCCTCTACAAGATCTTGAAGAAAAAATAGCGACTCTACTACCCCCTTCATCAGAAAATCTCTCAACAACTGAACACATCACCCACTGCAACTCAACAATGCCCTCCATCCTGGACAAAGTAGCACATCGGAAACTGAAAAAGGTGAGAAAAAGTCCCTCGAGATCCTGGTTCAACCAAGACCTCAACACTGAAAGACGACAGCTCAGAGCAGCCGAAAGACCCTGGTGAACAAATCCATCCACAGCCCACCTGGACCAGCTTATGAGGGAATGCAGAAACTACAAAAAACACAATGAATGAAAAAGCCTCCTTCTTCCGCAACGCTCTGGATAAGGCCAAAAACCACCCAAAAGAGCTCTTCAACATCATTGATCAACAAACCTCCAAGCCAGTCATAAAAATCCTTCAGATATCCAAAGAATGATGTGAAATATTTGCCACCTTCTTCAATGATAAAATCACGAAGATAGAGCTCTCCCTCAATCACAACTAGCCCTCCAACGGGGACCCCGCCACCAGAAATGAAAATAAAACCCCTTCCCTCACTCAGCAATGATCACTCCTCAGGACAACATCGAGAGCATTCAAACCCCAGGGTCACACAAACTAGAGAAGCTGGAAGAGTTTCAACCCACTCACGGAGGAAGACATATCCTCTTTGTTGGCTACATCCAAACCCTCCTCCCACTTTGAGGACCCCCTCCCAGCCTCCCTGGCAAAAAACTTAACCACGCCCTAACACCCCTCTGGACTAAGAAAATAAACAGCTCCCTGAAAACTTGAGTTATGCCAGACGGTCTCAAATTCGTTCAAGTCACGCCAAGAATCAAAAAGCCGGGAAAAGACCCAAACAACCTCTATAACTTAGGATAAGTTTTTAATTTCCCCTTCCTAGCCAAAACTCTAGAGATGCAATCTCACACAACTTGACCGAAACATCAAAAATAACAATCTCGTGGACCTCCACCAATCAGGCTTCAGAAAAGGATGCACCACCGAAACAGCCAACCTGAACATAATAGATGACTTGCACAAGTCCCTGGATACAGACCAATGCTGCCTACACATTCTCCTAGTCCTATCGGGGGCCTTCGACACAGTCGACCACAAGCTTCTCTTGGATTCCCTCCAAAAAAGAATTGGTGCGAATGGGGTGGTTCTATGCTGGTCTGCAGCCTTTCTACATAACCGTGCTCAAAAAATAAAAATAGACAATCCGACCTCGGATACGACAGCGATAACCCGGAGGGTCCACCAAGGCTCTGTCCTCTCGCCACCACTACTCAATATCTACATGGCACCTCTCACTACCATCCTCAAACAAGCTAAAATCCCCTTCCATTTCCAGTAGAGGTGGATGACACCCACCTCTACTTGGAAATCTCCTCGCTTGAAGACATTCACTGATTAAATGTCACCCTCAAAGAAGTTCAACACTGGCTATCTCGCAACCACCTAAAAGCTCAACCAAGATAAGACAGAAATTCTACTCATGTCAAATACAGAGCAGCCCACCCAGATGCTTGAATGGATAAGCTCTATTGACTCTCTCAACTGCTTTCTCTCACTAGCTGACTCTGTCAAGTCTCTAGGGATCACTCTGTACCCCCAAACTGACCATAAAAGACCAAATTAAGAATAATGCGCAGGGTGCCTTCTACAACCTGAAACGTCTGGACAAAATCAAACCCTACCTACCGCAGGAGGATCTCAAATCTGCCACACAAGTGCTGGTGCTGGTCTAGATTGGACTGCGGGAATGCCACCCTCACAGCCTCTGCCAAATCCCACCTTGCACCCATCAGAACCACTCACACAGCAGCCAGAATGGTCACAGGAATCAAAAAATTCAACCACATCTCCCCGGCCCTGAAAGATCTGCGATGGCTCCCGACTGAAGCTCACTGCATCTTTAAACAATCAGTCTTACCCATGAAGCCCAGCACACCGGAAAACCAACCTAACTTGCCTCTAAGCTCAAAAGAGCAGGACAGACCAGAAACCTCAGAAGCTCAAATACCATGCTCCTCATCCTGTCGAAAGCACACGCACAAAAAACTCTGGCATGCTCCTTTTCAAGCAATGCCCCTAAAATCTGGAACTCCATACCGACACATTTCAGAACCAACTCCCCCTTCCTATGCTTCAAGAGACAATTAAAAGATGTCCTGCTCAACCGGCATCTCAACTAGTGGATCATTAACCGCCCAAAGAGGCAACATCTCCACCTTCAGCTCTCCTTGGACCTCCCCCCACAAGTTCTCTCCTGTACTCAACCACTGACCTGACTTGGTCCGACTTACCCGAGTTGATTTATCTTGTTACCTTGATGTAAACATTTACTGATGTAAAGCGCTCTGATATCCTGAGGTCTTACTGGCGCTATATAAAACTCTTAAATAAATAATAACATCTAAGAGGAAATATTTTCTACAAGTTTTCAAAAAACTCCCTGACCGCTGGAATAATCAAGAACGATTTTTCAGTAGGTCCTTTCCTATGTGCCATAATGGTAACAAGATGAACTTTGAAATTGAAGATTTGATCTTGTCAAATACAGAAGATAGGGAATAATGACATCTTCTTGACCGGTAATTAATTGTGTCATGATCATTTTGAAGGCACCAAATTACACAACTTTTATTTAAAGACCTGGGATGTTTTAGAAGAGGGATGTTTGTTTTATTGTGAATGCTCATGCAATCCAGAGGTAGACTTTTAACCGACCTCATGAGAAATTATGTCTTATTTCAACCTGGCTATTCCAGAGAGAAAGAGTAAAAGCTGGCCTAATTCTTTAAAAAAAAAAAAAATTTGCACCTATGCTGCAAGGATAAAGAGAAGTGTTCTAGGGTCCCAGCACGCTGCTCAGAACATTTTACGTTTAGAATTATCAGTGAGGATCCTACGATACAGTACATTTATAATTTACCAACTGTTTTATTTTGCAAGCACATCATTGAAAAATTCATGGATATTAGTCTACTTGCAGTCATATTTATCATCTATCTTCACCACTGGAATTTATTTTAAACAACATGGGTCTGCTGTCACTAGGGCTTTTTATTAATTTTTTCACTTCATTGTTATGTTTAAAAGGCAACTTGAAAATCCTTCATAAGGGTTCTGGTATCTAAGTTTTCTACCTACAAAGCCCAAGATAAACACACATCTGCTTATTAGTGGATGTGATGGTGCAAGCTGAAGCGGGAAAGGAGCAGTGTACAGCCTTCACATTCATAAGACTAAATGCATGGCTTCAATGAATTTGAGGAGGAGTGGGCTTTACAATATTTTCTAAATTGTAAACTACGTGTGCAATGAAAATTCTCTTTAAAGAGACATATTCTGTCCTTAAATGAAGCTAACAGTTATTTACCTGTAATAGTTCTCCAGTGTTGCTATACAAAAACTGGAATGAATTCATCACTATTTCGCCAACAAAAGAATCCCCAAAAAAACCTTGAGTGGGGAAACGAATCCTCAAGTCCATAAGTACAACTCTTGGGATCATGGGCATGTGAGCAAAAACATGAGGAAAGATCATCTTTCTTGCGGTGTCCAAGATTTTGCTGGCTGTGGATACAATGACACCAAAGAGCTAAGGAGTATTTGTTTTTCTGTGTTTCGATTGTTTGGGATCATGAGTCCTTGTTTCAAGACAGAGCCAAAGCCTACAAAACCAAAACTGTCCCAAACATGGCCATTAACAAGCACCTGCAATGCGATAGGTCTCGCATTTATGCAAGTTTAAGCTATTGGCATTGTAAATGGCAATGCCTTTTATTTGTGTTTTGGTTTTTAAAACATAAATAAAAGGCACTGTCATTTACAATGCCAATTGCTTAAACTCTTGCAAATGTGAGACCTATTGCATTCTAAATGCTTGAAGGCATCGTTGAGTTGCCCCCTCTGCCTCCCATGGCCCCTTAAGAGCTCCCCGTTGCTACGAGTTAAATAAACAAGTCGGTGGTCACAACTGTGCAAGAGAGACCCTCCTGCAGTAAGAGAAACTCATTAAAGAAAATAATGCTTACAGACTAAAGACGACACCATGTAACAACCGAAGTAAAAGGGCCAATCCTCATGGGAGGTTACAAATGAAGACAAGGCGGTACTAAGGAGGGACTAACAAGTCTAATAACGAATCAGAAGCCAGCATTTACGGACGAGCAAGATGGCGTCTGACTAGGCTGCTCGCTATCTCAGGGCTCCCGCTTCACCCCTCACCCAAGGTTGGAAAACGGCTTTTTCTCGAGCGGAGATCCAGCGCAGAAAAGCGGGTGGGTGATGCTGGAAGGTCTGTGGCTTCTGGGGTTGTTACGAAGTCCTGCGATCCGTTTCCGCAACGCACCCTCGAGGCGGAGGTTTGGTGGGAGACACTTTGCAGTGCTGGTAGATTTGGCTGTAGTGCTCCGGGCGGTCCTCGAGGTGAGATTGAGGCAGGCCTTTCCCCTGACTGCTGCTGATTCCGACTCACTGATGGCTGGCAGAGGCTCCAAAGCCTCCAAGATGAGACCTAAAAGTATGGTCTCCACCGCGGCTGGACAGCCCCCAGCTGGGACCACAAAGCCCAGCATGCACCAGGAGAGCTCCAAGGAGGCTGGAATGGAGGTAAAGAACAAAAAGAGAGGGGAGGAGTCTACTGGCGCTACTGGTAAGAGAACAACCAGAGGGAATAACTTAGCAGGAATGGAGGGTCAACTGGCAATATCTGACCTTTTTTCCCTAAAACTTCCTAAACCCCCAAAAACTCAGGATGCGGATGCTGGTGCCACCCTGCCAGCTACAACATCTTAGCTAACTATCGACCTGAGGTGGCACCAGAGATTGTGGTAGAGACTGTGGTATATCTGCCTGGAGCCCCCAAATCAGGTGAGGAGGTAAATGTCGTAACCACCTCCAAAATCGATACAGGGGAACAACTCCCACCCAAGCAGAATTTGTCCAGGTCTGGAGGTAACGAGACTGCTGATTCCGGGGGTACTCTGATCTCCCCCTCCCTCCAAGAAAAAAAGCGGACTTTATATCTGCAGGCCGTGGCCCTTTGGGTGATCTTAGACCGCTGGCCTCACTTGATCATACGGGGGGGGGGGCGGCTGTGAGAATTTGTATTCTTTGAATGATGACTCTGACACCTCAATACCCAAACTATGCTTTTCAACTTCCACGTTGTCTATTTCTTCATGCAGTAGCTCACCAGATGAATCTGTAGTCTTGGCAAATCAGAAGAGGAGGCTCAAAAAAAAGAAAAGGTCTGCAAATCTGATAAAGAAACAGCTGAATAGCGACAAGAAAGTAAGCAAAAGCCGGGAAGACAACCCAAAGAAAGAAACCTCTAGGCTCAAATGGGACTATTCTGCCATTTAACTCCTTGATAATCCAGAACGAAATATGGAGGAAGCCCTTTCAACAGCATAGGAGCCCCCAGCCTCCTTGATTTTGGCAACGATCAAGCAGATGCAGGCAGAGAGCTGCACTGATAGCCGACGGGCACGTCAAGCCTCTAAGAAAAAACAGGGGGCAGTTAGGAAAATGAGCAAGACCTGCACCGAGATCTCGGATAGGATGACCAACGTGGAGGCTCGGACGGATACCCTCGAACTGGAGGTAGCAGAACTGAAAACTTCAAGGATTACCCAAGACCCTAAACTCAGTGACATGATGAGAAAGCAGGAGGAGCACGAGAACATGCAGAGAAGAAGCAATTTGAGACTACTGGGCATCTCAGAAGGGGCAGAGGGAGGGAACCCCAGAAAGTATGTGGTTAAACTCCTAAACTGAGCTTTCCCCAAACTTTCGGGCTGGGAATAGGAAAGTGAAGTACAGCGGGTGCACCGATTTCCCTTAACCCTTAGGAAGCAACAGGCAGACAGCAATGCATACCCCAGGGCTGTACTGGTTTATTTCGGGAATTTTCTTCTGAGAAAAAGCATCTTTGATCTAGCACGCCCTAACTCTAAAAGGGAATTTGAGGGAGCTTCGTTCTTCGCACGTCCAGATTTCGCCCACGCTACAGTGGAGCGAAGACGGCGGTTAAGGCAGATGTTTGCTCCCTTTCAGAAGCTGGGTGCAGAAGTGCATTTGCAAAATCCGGTAAAGCTAAAAGTGATAGTTAAAGGGCGCACACATAGTTTTTTTTTTCCTGAGGTCCAGGCCCAAGAATATCTAGCTGAACTGCAGGGTGGGGTCTGATTCTTAGGAAAGCAATGTCAAAAGTACAAGACAAGGAAGGCAAATGTGTTTGAAATGTTCCTTTTTTTTTTTGGTCGTTCTTTGACAGAGGGATAGAAGGACATAGGGAAAGAACTATAGGGAGGCACGCAGGCGGGCGAGTGCAAGGGAGAAAAAGGGGAGGAAAAGTGGGGGGGACAGAACCTGTTTGAATTTGTTAGAATAAGGTATTTGATGAGGGAAGGGGGGGTGGCGGGGCCCGGGGAGCGGGATTTGTCCTGACAGACATCATTCAGGCCAGGCCTGGTTGCTCAGAGGACTGGTGTGGGGGGGAGGGGCAGAAGATCAGGGAAGGGTGCGGGAACTTTACATGACCTGGGCGAAAAGGGAAAGAACTCGAGAGATTGGACGATGGGCAGCAGGTGGGTGTCATATCGCTATCACAATACTGAAGGTGGAGTGTCAAGGATGCAGGGTAAAATTAGATAAAGTGAGGATTGACAATCAGAAGATTAGAATCGCGATCATTAATACATGCAGCATAAATTATCCTAAAAAAGGAGCAAGAACCTCCCTAGGGTTGAAACTCCTGAGGGCAGACATCTGCCTCCAGGAAACACATATTGAAGCTTCACAGAGGGGTGTCTTGAATTCTTTGGGCTATAGATTGGTAGCCGGTACCTCACAAGGTGCTCGAAATGAGGGGGTTGCAGTTTTGGCCCGAGGCAGTCTGCTAAAATTCTCTCAAATAGGGTCTGATCCCAAAGGAAGATGAGTAGCAGCAGTGTGTCATTCCTCATGTGGAGGTATATTCATGCTGTGCTCAATCTACGGCAGCATAGTAGATGATCCCTCTACCATTAATCAGGTATCTACAGAGCGAACGCATCGCCCTTTACCTATAGTTTTATGTGGGGACTTTAATATTAACCTTCCGGGAGGGTTCGATATAGGAGTGCAATCATCATATACCGGGAGGAAACCGAAGGTGTTTCAAACCCTTAAAGGAATGTGTAAAGACCATGGTTTGGTGGATGTGTGGCATAAAAAGAACTTAATGGGGGATGGGTACACTTATTTTTCGGCTCCACATTGCATGCATGCTCGCCTTGATTATTTTTTTGTGTCTAATAAGTTTATGTCTTATCAAATAGATCGATACCCACGGTTCCTCTCGGACCATAATTCTCTTGTATTAGAACTGCAAAGTATAGGGGTGAAACCATTAAGTGCATGGCTTTGAACGTGCACTCCTTACTAACAAGGATTATTGCAAACACATCAGCAGGTGGATCCCAATATTCTTCGAAAAGAATAGTGCCAGCGCTTCCCTCTGCACGGTGTGGGACACATTTAAGGCGTGTCTTAGGAGGGGGGGGGGGAGTCTAAGGTTTTCACTGAACAAAGGGAAACAGGAAAGACGGCTGATGAAAGATAAGCATGATAGTCTCGCAAGTGCAGAGGAAAATTTTTGTAAAAGTAATACAACAAGCAGGGAATATAAGGGAAGCACAAACAATGGTAACTTTAGCAAGGGCGGAACTAGAAGGGATATTCGCGGAGAGAGCAGCAGAAAAATACGTCACCTGGAAAGAAACAACCTATGAGTGTAGCGAGCAGGTTGGACACCAGTTAGCAGTAAGGGCAAGGCAGAGGTGCACCAACAGCGAGATCAGAAAAATTTGGGATCCTGTTCTTGGTCACTGACGCAAGGGAAATAAGAGAGGTGTGCCAAGCATTTTATCAAACCTTGCATACGGAAACCAATTGGGACTGTCATGGGCAAGTTAAGGAATTCCTTGATACAATTCCTGTTAGTAGAATAGCTATAGACGAATGAGATACCTTAGAGGAAGAGCAATCATGGGAAGAAATTTTACTCGCCATCTCTAGTCTCCCTCTGGGTAAAGCTGCTGGTGTGGATGCAATCCCCTCAGAATTTTATAAAGCTTTTGCTCCTTAGTTAAAAGCTCAGATGCTTGCACTTTTTAACCATATATTTAATGGAAACACACCACCTGAGTCCTGGTCGGTGGCCAAAATAGCTGTATTTCTGAAGAAGGAGAAGTCACCAGTTGAACTTGGCTCATATCGGCCAATTACATTGATAAATGGAGATTCCAAAATATACTCCAAGGTATTAGCAGGACGCTTAGCCCAGGTCATCAAAAATCTTGTTATACAACAACAGCATGGTTTTATAGCAGGAAGGGACACCACTGATCACATTCGGCGCGCGATTTCACTTTTTGATGCTGCAGAAGTGTCAGGAGACCCTATGGCTTTGATTTTGTTAGATGCTGAAAAAGCATTTGATTGGGTCTCCTGGCAGTTTTTATGGCATGCAATGTACTCAAGGGGCTTTGGCCCAAGATTTGTCCAAGGAATTACGGCCTTATATAACAACCCTATTGCTAAAGTTTGTATTTCCGGTAGCATGTCAGGAACTGTGAAGATCACTCGTGGAACACGACAGGGGTGCCCATGCTCTCCACTCCTGTTCGCGCTCTATATTGACCCATTGCTAAGGAAATTTGCGCTAACCACTGCTAACCCTCCAATAACTATGCATGGGTACGAAACCAAAATTCTGGCATACGTAGATGATGTTGCAGTGTTGACGTCTAACCCAGAGGCTGCTATCAAGGTCATAGAAACCGAAGCATTGGCATTCTGGGATAGTGCAGGTTTCTCACTAAATAAAGAGAAGACACAAATTATCAACAACAATAAGATCTTTCTGGTCGATAAGAGGGTAGCCAAAAAAGCATTACACCTAGGTGTTCTTATCTCTTCGAGGGTGGAGACCATTGTCAATCTAAACCTAGAACCCCTGGCTGAGAAAACAAAGAAAGGGTTGGCAAGATTAAATAGTTTGCATCTTACGATGATAGGTCGATGTAATCTTATAAAGATGATCTTTTTTCCTAAAATGTTGTAATTTATTTTTTAGAACAATCCCTTTAGAGTTTCCTATTGAATGTTTTAAAATCTTTGAGGCTATATTCACTAGATTTTTATGGACCTATGCTAAGCCAAGAAGAGCTCAGAGTTATCTCTCGCTCCCAAAAGAGAGAGGAGGGTGGGCTCTTCCCAATCTCTAGTTATATTATTGGGCTTCAATGTTGCAATATAGCCGGATTTTATTAACTGAGTCCCCGTTAACGACCTCTCCAAACTTTACTCCTATATATAAACTATTGATAGGTAATGAGGCCTGGGGGTGTTTGCTGAGGCAATTGGAATACAGCTACTGCAAAAAAGTATGGTTTAAGTGTATGTTAGGTACGTACAAGGCCTGGGTCGCTATACGGAGCTATTAGGCCTGGGGAGTTGAACTTTTATACTCCGATCGTGAATAATCCAAACTTACCTGAAATTTTTAACGATGGCTATATGCAAGCCTGGTACTCGGCAGGTATAGATAAATTGGGTACTTTTATTTCTCCCACCGGCCTTGTCTCATTTGACGAGTTAAAAGCAAGGTTTAGTATTAACAACAAGAAGTTTAAGTACCTACACGTGAAGGATTCCCTCCAGCGGAAAGTGGGCAGTTCCATTGGTTTTGAAAAAGACTTTTGGTTAACAATTTTATAACGCAGAATTCAATCCGCATTGGGATGATTTATCAGTCACTGAACAATGAAATGAAAGACGATCTGGATAAACAGTGTGTTAAGTTGCAGAACAAGCTGTCTCAGAAAATGAATTTGCAAAGGCTCTTAGCCTATCCCAAACTGTTTTAATGTCGGCAAACTTACAAGTCCAGTTTTTTAAAACCTGTTTTATGATGTACTATACACCGGCAAGAATTGCAAAATGGGGCTGGGAAATCAATTGGCCGCGTTGTTCCACTTGCTGTACTGATATTGATCATATGTTTGCATCTTGTCCATCTTTAGAATCAGTCAAAAATTAAATACAAAATTTTCTCGTTATCAAATTAGATATGAAAGTTTCACTGACTCCAAAATTAAATCTGCTGGGGGTATATAAAGAGAAACAGACCCCGGGCACGGACTATTTTCTTGCTGTATCTATGACGATTTTTAGACTTTTAATTGCTTCAGCATGGCTGGACCAGCAGCGCCCTCAGTTTCAACACTGGCTTGCCCGCCTATTAGCCGTATATAAAATGGAGAAGGCGATCTATTGTAGGAAAGGCTCCAAGGCAAAGAAAAAAGGACAGCTAATATGGGCACCTTTACTCAGACTTGAAAACTGATGCTGTATGTAAAGTTAGGAAGGACTGCTAACATCTACTCGTTTTTTGCCCTGTCTCTTGGTGTTTATCTTTGCACACCGCACTTTAAATAATGGCTGGAGGTTTATATCTGTTTTTATATACCTGAATTATTTATTGATGAACTGTTACCAGGTTGTCTATCGCCTGCGGATTGAGACCAATATTGTACATGCATATCCTGGTGCGCATTATGAATGGTTGTATCCATGTTATTTATTCCCTGATCGGTGGGGTAGGGGGGGGGGGGTGTCCGGGGGGTATTGTTATGATGGAAAATGTTTAATAAAGATTTATTTCAACAAAAAAAAAAAAGCCAGCATTCACAAGGACAAAGAGACAAGCCAATGACAAATATGGGCGGAGTGGGCGGGGCTTCAAGTACATACTCCAATACAGCATTGCTCACAGAGCAGCGCATGCGCTTACCAGGCTCGACCTAATAAAAATGGTTGCTGTAGAAAAGAGCCTTCCGGTCATCAGCAAGAAAGATGTTGGAGGTTGCCATAAACAGGGATACACAGATCAAATGGCAGAAACTGGTTGACTGGTTAATGCAGAGGTCAGAGACTAAGCTGTAGCAGATGATGTACAAGGTCGTCCCACTTAGGCAGCACCATAGATTTGGGACGTTTGCCATTTTCAGCATGCAACACCACTTTTTTCAGATGTTTCATGCTCTAATGGACAAAAAGGAAGACATCCATATACTTATGGTTTTGTGTCTATTCAACAAACTAATAGGTACAACTCCTGGGCTACACCACTCTAAAGAAAGGAGCCAATCTCATTTACTCTTTAAGATATTAGCCAAGAAGGTACAGCTGATATAACATTCGCGAGGAAGACGTTGAGTTTATAAATTTATTCCAGGACTAGCCAATCTATAAAGATCCTTTTCAGGCCTTAGGTCTTCCTTGGCCTAGAAAGGAACTACTTGGCTTTGGCAGGAGTGCTGCTAACAGAACGTGCGACTACAGGAAGTCCCCCTGAAAGCAGATAACAAAGGTGTCTTCTGTGTCAAAGAAGTAACTGCTGACAAGCTAAAATCAAAAACCTGTAAAGAATAGAGTTAAATAAGAGGAATCTTTTCACAACAACTTGGCAGAAAGTCTGAAGTATACTGGTCTATAAGATTTGCACTGTATTGATTCTATACACAGCATTAGATGCAGTGCAGATTCAAAGAGATGGACATGATACTAATACTACTGTTTGAAATATGCAGAGAATAAAACATTAACAGCAGGAAAAAATGGGAATAATTCAAAGCAAGTAAATCTATGAAAGATCCAGTGCTAGAGAACAGATTTGTGTTGTACGCATTCCCAAAGTTAAAAGTAGTGTTAAAAGTGGCTCAGGCACTGCCTATGCATCCTTGTTTGATATGCACTAATTAAGGCAGGAGTTTATGGGAGTCATGGATTCAAGTTTTGGAGCAAGTGCAAAGGGACTACTTTTGTTAACTGGTCTAGAGGGGCCCACTTACAGTTAAATACTTAAAGCTGATTAAACTATTTCCCCTAAATGAACTCCTGCCCAACAGGAAATATGCAAGGCTAAGAATAGCTGAAATAGTACCTATGAAGAAAATGGACTTTATTCTAACTGGAAAAAGTAAATCAGTACAGTCATCTATACGTAAAGGAGTTCAGTATGAGATTAGGTAGAGCTAATAGTGTTAACTAAGCAGCTGTTCATTTAAGTACTGTAAACTGTGAAAGGTGTCTTGAGTTCCAGGTTTAATATGTACATTCCTGAACAATCACAAAGGGTCAAAGAGTTAACGCAGTCACACAGGAGCAATTACAAAGTTGGGAACCGAAAGGCAGAGTGAGGATATAGGCTGGCTGAGGCATCTTAGCTTGAGCTTCCACAAGTGTTGGCTGCTGCCCATATTTATGCAAAATAGGCATGTAGTACTTTCTAGACTCCACACCCTCCTGAAAAATGATGAACTTACTGTGTTTCTGTCCTACTCTTTTCCGTTCTCTGTCACCTACTATACAGAGTCATGTTTGCAGTCCTCATGTCAAGGAAACAGGCCATGAAGAGACCCAAGCGCTGGCGAGCTAGACCCGGATAATCAATATGAGCAAGCACGCTCTTGGCCAGGTGAGTCTCATTAAGGCTGGAAGAATTCTGCTCTATGCTCTCGGTCTGGATGCCGTAATCTTTGGAGCTCCAATTAGAAGTATACCACGTTTGTGAGGAATTACCAGCAGAGATGCCAAGAATACTACAGCACTCTCTGCTTTCATACTGAGCCCAGAGTAACCTGCCTGCCAAAAGAGACATCAAGGAAAGGTTACAAACGGGGGAACAGAACCCATATCTGTGAGCAGGTTCAGGATTTGGGGTGTTCAACAAGACCTGCAAGTTAACAGTGCCTAATCTAACTATAATCCTTGTAAATGAACCAAGTCTTACAAACTTGCAGGGGGGAAGATCATTCTTATATTGGTACCAACTCCTCCTCGCAGCTGATTAAAAACTATTTTATGAGAAAAGAAAAAAGGGTATGTGCTCCACAAAAAATGCTTGTCACAACCTTAACTTTAGTAATGCAGAAGCAAAAACTAACACAATATTACAGGAATCTCCAAGGAAGATACCTAAAGTAATGTGATTTAAAGTAATCAACTACCAGAAGTAACTCAACTGAAGAGCATCACACGCCCCTGCCATCAACTTAGGTCTGCGAAACAGAGAATCCAAAATGGAAAGGGTAATTCTACATTTGTTTGGGAATCCTGCTGAAGTGAAGCTAGGGTAAATATCAACACCAGCATTGCAAATTCTGACCAATAATCCCATTCGGATACCTTTAGATTCTGCACCCGGAATAATGGGCAACCAATGTGAGTATAAGTTGAATCCCTCACAGGACATCATTCAATAAGCACTGGGTCACATGTACACTTGGAAAGGGAATCATATATAGCAGCAGCTCCAAGTGAGAAGTGTACTGGGGAAGGTGAACCTAGCAATTCCAGTGACTATTATGCCAATGAGGATTCTAAATTGGAATCTGAGATAGAAGATATGACTCTGCTCTATAAGTATAATCAACCTCTAGCACAAACAGGTCTAGGACTAGATCTGTCCTCAGGACCACCCTAGAGTAAAGAATGCAAGCGTTTCTGAGAACACTCACATTAGGGTTTTCTGCAACTGCAATGGAATGACCATGCAATGGAAAGTGTGAAGATGGCACGGCCAATTTTACCACTAATGATGTCATGATGGAAATGACTAAAATACAAGAGGCAGTAGAGTTAAATACCTGTAAAGTGACTATCAGAAAACAACAGATGCACAATTATGGGATACGCATTCAATCCTTTGTCAACAAAAAGTATTGAGAAAAACCCGTAAGCCCTTCTAATAGCACTCAAATCAGAGCTTAGTTTGCCCAGATCTATCAAAACGGAACAATCAAAGAAGATGGGAGTCTAAATAATATAGCAACAAATTCAAAATGAAGAGTATAACTGCACAAGTCACAGGCACCCATACGGACAAAGTTTTGAAAAAGGGCTACCTGAAATTTGTGTTTTTCAAGTTCAGACGCTGAGACTAAGCACATAACCAAAGTAATGAGTAGGAGGAACTATGGGGCCTAATTAGTATAGGAAGTGGGAGGGATGATAGGCTAGAAGGAAGTCAAGATCGGGATTGAAAAATTGGGGCCTCGGGCGGGGGGGCATAGAAATGTCCAGGTTTCGTGCTTATGGATGACAGTAAATGGCAACAGATGCCCACCAGTCGTTGAGCCTGAGTACCTAAGACACACAGAGGGAAAGGCCCCTTCTTATCACGCCCAGCTCAACAGAACTCTGAGTGCAATGAATTTAAGGTAGGCTAGGGCAAACAGGATGGTACAGGGAAAAGTGGGATTGTGAGCACTTAACAGTGAGTTTTGGGTTGGAGTAGAGGGTGGGGTCGAATATAAGCTAAAAAAATGAAATCCACGAACTTAACTGATGTGACCTATCTGGTGGTTAACATTCAATCAAACAGGAGTAGTCCAACTGGCTGGGTGACTAGTTTCAGCATAAAGGCTGTGGAGAATCTAATTCTATAACTAGGGATTTAGGGCTCATCTTATAGTAGGTTAGCAGTATTCTTTATAATCATAAAATAAGAGCAGCAATTGCTAATAACTCAGACAAAGCAGCAGCTGATGTAATTTTATGGCAGTTGACATTTCCAGAGAGCAATAGTTCTTAATTAATAAAAGACAGGCCTCCTTTGAGATAGCGTCGCCCTAGAAACATTGACAGAATACAGGATGATGGGTACCTTCAACTTTCTAAACTAGCCATAAAACATTTACAGAACTAAGAATACATAGCCTGAACACTGACAATCCCTCAAATCTGGTGAATATTGAAATTAAACTGTCCAACTGACCCTCTATTGTTTTTAGATGGGGATTGAAATCTCATTTGCTGACAGATAGGTCCGCCCACTTTAAGACATTATAAAAGAAGAGCATTTTAATACTTATTCAAGATATCCTTCAAAATTTAGATCTAATAGATTACTGCCGACCAGAAAGAAAAATAACAGTAGTTGTTTGCTAAAAGGAATAAGAAGTTAGCCACTCGAGATAATGACCTATAGTGCCTCTATGAATTTACTGAAAACTGCAGCAAATTCTTGGCACTAGCTTATCCTCTGGCTGTAGGATGACATTTTTCCTCAAAGGGGAGATCTTAACTAAAAGCCAGCATGATGCAGATAGCATGTTAATTTTAACCAGCAGTGAAACAGCCTACCTGCAACTTATACACAATCTGACATAACTTACAGTTCTCCTGTTAGAAAGACAGATTATGACCAAGTAGATAGACCAACAAAACCAAGAACGAGACAAATTTGTAAACCTTCAATTCAGATATTTGGCAGTAACTATAAAAAAAGAAAAGGAGGGTATCTTTAAATTTAATTACCACTCAAAGTGGTCCGCGAACAAAACAAAATCTGAGACAAATTAAACCCTGATCAATCATAAGAAAATTAGTTACTTACCTGTAACTGTAGTTCTCCAGTATTGGTATCTTTCATAGATTCCCATGCTTGAATCATTCCCAGTCGTTGAAGTGGGAGTCCCATGGTACTATAATACAGCAGTGTGTATTACTACAATATTCAGAATGGCAATGAACTATAGGTTTTATAGCATATGTCCTTTTTTTTTTTTTTTTAAAAGGACCAAACTACAAACTTTAGCCAATCAGGCGACCACACCCTCTAGAACACTCCAAGGAGAGGCTAAATCCCTCAGATTTGAGTAATATATCAGGCTTTGAAAAATCCACTTGCAATGTTGAGTGAGATTTTGTCAGGTCGAGCTATTTTTAGCATTTACTCCTCCTTTTTGGTGAGTTAACAAACTGGAAGGAACAGGTGTTCCCTTCATTCAGAAAGTGAATGAGCAATAAAGAAGCCTTTAAATCTTGTTTTTGTATTGCCACATTTACCATCTGTTCAAGGACAGAGGTCAAATGTCAGTTTGTCTTTTTACTAAGTGTTGCTTATTTGTTCCTGGAAAATGTGTTTTACTTTTCTTTCTCTTATTATAGTTAGTGCTTTTTGTCAAGTGAGTGATCTGACAATAATTGTGGAACAAAAGGCTGTAAAATGTCAGTTTTTTCTAACACAACATTTAAACAACTTGGAAATTAATAGTACATTTTAAAATATATCAGGAACTATAAAGAACTTTTTTTGTAAATCAGAAGTGTGATGCAAACAAAGATTCACATAGGAGCAAAAATAATCAGAATACTTTACTTGGTGATGTGCAAATGACATATCTGCAGAAACTTGATTTCCAGACATTGTATAGTATATAGTTTTAAAACCACGTTAGTGGGAAATTCTGTGGGCATTTTAATGTGAAATCTGCCGATTACAAATGACTGTGTACTGCTACTTGCTTTAGTTATGTATTTATTAAAAGTTACAGCTTTTAAACATGAGTTGAGAAACATTCCTGCCCCTGCACTGACAACAATGCGGTTAATGAACTGAGGCAAGTCAGCGGTCATGCGTATCCTATATGTGGCTAGATTTGTATTATATATGGAGCAAACGTTTAGTCTATTAAACCAAACAAAGGTTTTCTGTACATCAGACGTGCTGAACTCGCGTATTTGAAGGTGCTCTCATATGTGATAAAGAAGAAAATGGCGTCTCAGTGAATTTAAATACTTGCCCAGGATCACATAATTTGAAAGCAGTTTAGCGGTCAAGAGCATTATAATTAGGTTGGGTAGATTATTTAAGTCACTAGACCTAGTCCTCATACCTAATTTCTTGCCCAGTAGTAGTATGTTTGGATTTCTTAATGGTCTTTGAAGGTTGCTCAGAGGCGATTTTTTCTTTAGATTTGTGTCTTTTGAGGGAGGATGAAGTCTGTGAAGACTGATCACTATCCGCCTCAGATAAAGGACACTCTTTAGATTTGGGCTTTTGTATCCACAGCAAGTCTACCTTCCCTGTCTTATCGTGTGTTCTGAGAAAAGGTGCGACAGATCTTGCAATCTCTCACCTTATGCTTTGGATAGAAGCAATATATACATTCCTTATGTGGGTCATCTAAATGGAGCCTCTTCTTCCCACAAGTGTCAAAGGATCTGAAAAGGGTGCTGTCGCCTGATTGGCTAAAGTTTGTAGTTTGGTCCTTTTTAAAATAAAAACGTACATACATCGGCTATAAAACCTATGGTTCATTGCCATTCTGCCAATTGTAGTATTACACATTGCTTTATTATATTGCTGTGGAGCTCCCACTTCAACAACGGGGAATGATTCAAGCATGTGAATCAAAGATTCAACACAGAAGAATTAATTTTAATTTTTTGAAAATGGTAATGCTACAAACGTTTTTCTTATTTCAACGTTTTCTGCTTGATGCTCGAGTCTCTGGCTTTTTCTATACATGGTAGAATAAAATACTTTTTTTGAAATGCCAGACATCTTCAGGAAACAGTTGTTAAGTACTGCAACATTATCATCATCAGGCTGTGAAGGTAAGATTATTAACGAGTTTAATAAAGAAATCAAAATGTAGATTTTTTTTTTTTTAAACTATGTGATCCAGGCAGTGACAGATTTAGACTTTCACACTCACCAGTTTTTAAGAAGTGCGTGGCAGCCAGTTTTGGTCTGGGAGAAATAATAAGCCTAAGATTTGAATAATCAGTCTTTTATTAATCAGGGCTATGCCAGACCACCTGCATCCATTTTCTCACTTCACATAGAACCAACTCCAAATTCAAGTTATGGTGTGCAGTCTACCATTCTTGGTCTAGAAACATGCTAAACTAGACACATGGAAATTACAATTACTCATTAAACACTGGTAAAAGAGGTGCCACTAAAAAGCCCCGCCTTTGTTTAGTTGACGTTTGTCCATGAATACTCTGGATCAAGAAAGATGGACTATCCCACCATTTATGTTGCCAATACTGTGGAGCAATGTAACAGGATGTATCATGTTTTGTTTTTTGTCCGTGTCTTTAACTGCAGCAAAAGAAATCTTTCACGTAATTTAAAAGTATTCCGTTGTAACGCACAAAGAACAACTTTATTTTTAACACACAATGAATGCTTTTTTATGTTAGCTTTTTTGCATGCTAACTTGCTGCAGGATTCCTCACAGTATGGCTTCACAGCAAATCATGGCACGGAATCGGCCTTGGTAGCGGCCTCAGAGGAAGTTAGAATGGCAGTCCACAATGGTGTAAAAGCTGCACTAATTCTATTGAATCTGCCACTTTTGATACGGTTTACCATTCACTCCTCATAAAGATGCTTCACTTGTTAGGTTATAGAAACTCTGCTCTGGCCCTGTTGAGCTCATTTCTGATTAACAGACAACAGCGGGTGGAGATGGAGAATGCAAGATCCATGCCATTCTGTTTACCCTGTGGTGTTCCACAGGGGTCCTCCCTTAGCCCCACACTGTTTAATATCTATGTTCGCCCCCTTGTTAATTTGATTCATAGCTTTGGCTTGGCTGTATTTCCCTACGGTGATGATACTCAGATAGTGGTATCTATTTCATCGGACGTAAACAAAGAAGCAAGAAACTTCTGTAACTGTATATCCCAAGTTGGACTATGGATGCAAAACAATTGTCTGAAACTGAATTTGGACAAAACCGAGGTGATGCTTTTGGGTAAAGAGACCAACTTCTGGAATGACTCATGGTGGCTGTCGAGCCTAGGCCCGTTACCTGTTCCGGCCCAGAAAGTAAGAAATCTAGGAGTTATTTTTGACTCAAAATTATCCTTTTCTAAGCAAACAAATTCGATCACCTCTTTGGGTTTTTTTGTGCTGAAAGTCCTGAAAAAAATATTTTTGTTGATCTGCAAAAAACAGTGATAACAGCACTTGTGTTCTCAAAGCTGGATTATTGCAATGCTCTGTATTTGGGTGCTCATAAATGTGTGACTAAGAAACTGCAGGTATTACAAAATGCGGCGGCGAGATTGCTACTCAAAATCCCCAAATTTAACTCCGTAGCTCAATCACTGCAGGATCTCCATTAGCTTCCTGTGAAATAAAGAATCATTTTTAAGGCTATGAGTATAGTCTATAGGGCCCTACATCAGACTAGCCCCAAGTACTTTCAGGATCTGTTCTCCTGGTATAGGCCAAGCAGGAATCTCAGATCCAGCTCCTCACGATGTGTCATCATTCCCAGATCAAATAAAGCAAGAAGGGGAGGTAGGGCTTTTTCCATAGGGGCAGGAAAATGTTGGAACTCATTGACTTTTAAGCTGCGTTGTCAACCTTCTCTGATGCAATTTAGGAAGCAGCTGAAGACTTGGCTATTTACCGAAGCTGTTGATTAGTCCCGCTGTTACAATCTATTGCGTTTCAGTATCGGACCGGTTTCTGATGTTGTGCCTATAGCGCTAAGACACCGTAGGGTAATTGCGTGCTTTTATAAAATCTTTTCATTCATTCATTGTCTAATGAGGTAATTTTTTAGTTATTTCTTAAAGTAAATTGAATTATTTATTTTGTACTGGAATGTATTTTTTGTGTGTTTAAATTAGGTTTGTATTGTCCATTTTTTTAATGTTTTGTATTGATATATTATTGCTTGTTGTGGTATTGTCTTAATGCATGCACTTTTTAATTTATTGTACTAACGACTTATTGTTTCTTATAGAGTTATTAGTGTAATCTGTGGATAAGCTAAAAAGAAAAGAAAATAAATATTCTGGCTCAATGATTGAATTAAAGAGATGCTTCTAATCTCTCAACACAGTTCAACCGGAGGACCATGAGAGGCACTGGAAGCAGACTGAGGTTTGTAGAGTGATTTAATACCACCATAAAAGACACACTCCATCACTGAAGCCCACACAACACATTGTTTTGAGTTGCCTAAAAGTAATTGGCGAAAAACTGGATTGTAATTTCTTTAAATTGAAGTCTCGGCCTACTGTAAGAACTACTATGTATGTCACAAGTGGGTTCTCTATCCCCTCACCCATTTCCCTCAAAACTGAATCAGGGCACCTGTTCATAATAAACAATGAGACTGATGTTGTAGGGCTAAACAACAGACGGAGGATAACAACATCATTTGTAGTAGTCTTACTTTAAGACACTGGATTTCAATGATTTTACCCACACTTGATTTCAATGATATTACCCAATGATGAATAGTTGACAAAAATGTTCACAAATTTTTGTTCAAAACAATTTCTTACCAAATAAATGATCAGACAGACACGTTTGATCCTTCCTGGAAAACTGGCTAAAAGGGTCCAACAGGAAAACAATATGTAATTTGCAACAGTACAGTCAAGCAGTGGATTTATTATCTATGTACTCTTGCATCCACGTTAGACAGTTCAAGGCATTTCATAAGTGTGCATGCTCAGTAGGGATGACTGTTTCTCTTCCTTAGTGGTGGGTGGTGTGGCTACTGTTGACACTGCCTACTATGTTTGACGATCTGTTATCTACTGCCCAGTGCAGAATAAAATTGAGAGACAAGTATAAGTGACTGGTCTACTGATTCCACATACTCTCCCTGCCCTGCTGTATATTGTTTCAAATAGGAAACTGAGCATTTAAGGCATATGCACTATATTATCAGCCTTTTCCTTTCCCAGTTTCTCCATTTATAAACTTTTCTTATTTCTTTATTAAGATCTGGATGTTACTCTGGAATTCACAATTTGGACCTATTTTTAGGCATCTCACCTTTACTATTGTACAATACTATTCTGTCACAACTCACCAAGACGTTTAACCAAGTATTTGCTATTGCCAAAAACATTGTTAAATATTTTAGTGAAGATTTAGTTTTCAGAAACTAAAAAGAGGATAAGCCCTTAATGTTCGAGGGATAGCGACTTCTGCTATAGTCGGTCATGTTTTCAATATGGTACTCCATACAAAGAGAACAAAAACCACAGTTTTGATGCAGCATTTCTGAAGCTATATCTAGAGCGGTCTATTTTAACACAAGATTGTCTGAATGGGCTCGTTTATCAAATTCAGAATAGGTTGGAGACCCAGCTATTCCTTAACACTTCCTAGATCTTGTACAGTTCTGCCTCAGTGTTTGATTAAAAACTTCAAAAATCTAATATAGTGTCAGCATCCCTCAATGACTAATAAGTCAACATTCGATAACCATAGGCTTTAATTACTGCAAGAATAAATTAACTGGAAAAATAAATCTTCAAATGCTTACTTGTTGCTTCTGGTATGCAGTGTTGGCATTAATTTTTGACTCCAAAAGAAGTGAACCTGAAAGGAAAAAAAACTCTTACATATAAATATCTTTCTAGGGCAATAATACACTTCAGTTGTGGGTAACAGTTCTCAAATACCAATTTTCAAATTCCTCTCAGCGAAATTTATAACACCAGACAATGTTCACTTTTGTCTTGGATAAAACAACTAAAAGAGACAACTTAAGAACTTCATAAGAACCCAACTTCTGTGTTACTATTCTACACTACCTCCATAATACTAAAGACCTCTCAGAACCTCTAAACTAGTGGTTCTTATCCTGTGGTCCGGGAACCACTGGGGGTCTGCAAAGCCTACTCAGGACTGCTTAGAAAATTAAATATTAATAGATTAATAAAGAAGCAAAAATGTTGAATTTTACAACTTTCTGTAATTACAAAGGAATTTGAATTTTGAAGCTAAAACTTAAGATCGTATCCTCAGATTGATTCGTTGGAGCAGAGCAAGTGCATCAAACAAAATATAATATGGACGATGAGTGGCCTCAATTGAATTCAGAGGCGCCAACCTTCCCATTAAAATTTAGATTTTTTATATTCGTTTGTGATTTGAATAAAATGTTTCATCATTTGCCTATTTGTTTGATACAGGCTTGTTTTTGTGTATGATTTTGCTGATCAAATTATTGATAATGCTTGGGCCGTGGTACCTGGCCTCCAGTAATGAACTTAGTGGTGTTCCCCGGATTCCAATAATAATTCAGCGGGGTTCCCCAGGTTCCAGTAATGACTAACAGCGTGGTCCACAGAAGTCAAAATGTTAAGAACCACTGCTCCAAATAATCCCTCACACAAAGAATCCACAAGTCAACACCCTTCTCCTCCATACATCCATGCACGCACTGGCACACTAGCAGAGTTAACAACTTCAGGGTGACACTACAATGCAATTTCAAGGAAAGTCAGATTTGATCAACAGTTTCAGAAATTACTGAAACACGAGGGACCAACTTATTTGAAGACCAGGATTGCATGGTGGTTAAAAATAAGACCATGTCAAGACTTCAATTAAATTTTTTTAAAAGCATACGTTAAATAAGGAATATTGCCACTTCAGAAAAGACCCTAAATCAAAAGTAAAATTATCCAAATTCTTGGCTGACCTTTTAAATGCTTGGTTAATTGCCCCAAATCAGTCTTAGCCTTCTCAATTTAAAAAAAAATAAAAAAATACCAAGCTTACTTTTTTCAATGAATGTACCATTTGATGTAGGAGTAAGCATGTACAGCAATAGTCAGAGCATGTGCCACTGGCTGCCCAAAACTAAGAAAGTCGTTGGTTCTAGGAATAAGTACTGGCAAAGCAAATTGGTCTGGATTCAACGTGACAATGCATGTAAAGGCATGCACCAGTACACACCGGTTTATAACGGTATGCATTAGCCAATTAGTGATTAAAGCAAGAGAAGCCGCAACTAGAAAGATCCCCCAAATCACTCTTGCCTGTTAGAAATAGCATAAGGGCTAAATAGAAGACCAACCTTCCACTTCTCATAGCCATTGTCTCCTTTGTCATTAATGCTATTGCTAAAGCATCTTCTAGGACCAACATACATGAATACTTTTTAAGCAGCGATGAGCGCCTTTTCACATTAAAATGAAGGTGGAATCGTAACCGGAGCCGTCAATAGAAAGTTATTTTTTGAATTAGACAAGAGAATAAAGAGGCTACTCTTCTAACAACCTCTGCTGCCACTAGAGTAAGAAGAATCATCAACGATTCCTTAACTACCGGAATATTTCCAGAAGAACTCAAAAAGTCAAACATATGCCCTTTACTGAAGAAAACAAACTTGGACCCGCTGAACCCTGACAACTACAGACCTATTAAAAATGGACCTTTCCTGGGCAAACTGATAGAAAGAGCAGCGTTCGCCCAGATGTCACAATTCATTGTAGAGAATGACATACTTTCAGACTTCCAAACAGGTTTCCATCCGGAAAGAGGCACAGAATCTGCCCTCCTTGCTGTCTGGGATGACCTGAAGAACACAGTAGACCGCAACGGGGTTGCTGCGCTTCTCCTCTTGGACCTCTCGGCTGCCTTTGACACAGTTGACCATTACACTCTGATACAAAGACTCTACGAAGCCGGCATAGAGGGGACTGCTCTAGACTGGATCGCATCCTATCTTCACAACATAACTAATGTCATCCGTACCCCACCTTTCTCGTCCAAACTGTACCCCACAAAAGCTGGGGTCCCTCAAGGCTCTATTATCTAACCTATGCTTTTCAACATCTACATGAAGTCATTACCGGTACTGATCAATCAATTTCACCTCACGTGCTAAAACTATGCAGATGACACACAAATACTCCTTCAACTGGAATGCCCCAAAGACACTCCACCAGACAAACTCGCCAATTTTCAGTTGTCTCAGAGTCGTGGATTAATGGATGACTTGGAGCCATCTCAAATTGAATGCTTCCAAAACAGAAATAATCACGTGTGGCAATTGGAAACATTATGACCCGCTTGCCGTCTGGCCTGACGAACTGGGATCACCGCCTAAAATATCAAAGGAAGTAAGAAACCTCAGAATGACCATGGACTCCAAGCTATTGATGAATGCCCAAGTGGACAAACTAGCAAAATCGAGCTTTGTTACCTTAAAAACTCTGCGACGAATCTTCCCCCATTTGGGATTTCTACACAAGGTCCAAGCTACCATCTCCCTTGTTCTGTCCAAACTCGATTACGCCAATAGCCTCTACCACGGATCACCTTTAACGACTATGAAAAGACTACAACAGATTCAGAACTCGGCTGCCAGAATACTCTTGCATATCAAACCGCGAGACCACATCTCCCCTGCCTTGAAAGCCCTGCATTGGTTACCGGTTGGCAGAAGATCCACGTTCAAGCTGCTTTGTTTCACCCACAAAGCGATACATGGAATGGGACCTCTCTTCATCAGGAATAAAATCACCAAACACATTCATCCTAGGAACCTCCGCTCTAGAGTGGCACCTCGTCTCAAAATCCCAAGATACAAGAAAAAAAACCATGGGCGGCAGATCCTTCTCTGTTCAAGCAGCCAAAATATGGAACTCTTTACCCCCCAACATAAGATCCACCGACAACCACCTTATCTTCAGAAAACTACTCAAGAATTGGCTCTTCCCCATATAGGCACCATACACAAACAGAAATATACAGCATATCCCTCTGTATATAAGCATCTATTTGTACTATAGATATGTACCCATGTATATTGCTTTGTATAAACATGTAGAATAATTATGTTTTAAAATAAATAAAAACATTTTTAAATACAACACTTGAAAACCAGAGTTTATCGAATGCATCTTTAATCTACTTATACTTACTTCCTTTATGCTTCTATATACCTTCCATGTACTTGGATTTATATATTTATTACTTTCCTCCCCCCCCAAAAAAGCATATTCAATGCACTACCCTATTTCTCACCCTATACCTCGATCAATATCTTTAATCTACATATACTTACTTCCTTTATGCATCTATAAACGTTACATGTACTTATGGATCTATATATTTATTACTTTCTTCTGTTTCAGCAGATCCAATGCACTACCCTATTTCTCACCCTATACCTCTCTCAATATATCTACCTCAACTCGGACTCATCTCAAACCTCTTTCTACTACTCTTTCCAATGCACTACCCTATTTCTCACCCTATACCTCTCTCAATATATCTACCTCAACTCGGACTCATCTCAAACCTCTTTCTACTACTCTTTCCAATGCACTTCCCTATTTCTCACCCTATACCTCTATCAAAATATCCTCTACATCCGCTCTCTCATTCATCTCAAAACCCCATACCACTACTATGATCCCCAAAATAGCCTTTCTAGATTCTCCCCTACTCTACCCCTCCTTGAACCATCCGACACCTCTTTTACTATACTGATCCTCCAAAACAAGCCTTTCTAAACTCTTCCCTCTGACTCTTCCCCTCCACATCCCTTTTTACTCATCCCAAGCCTCCCACTACTGTTATGACCTCCCCCCCCAAAATTTTTTTTAAATCCTTCACTCTTCTATCCCACCACTATACTTTTCGATCAAAATAACAGTGTAGTATTGTATTCATCCTACCAATGTTTCTTTAGCCTTAGGTCAGCACATTCCTTCATGGAACTCAGAGTGTGGGAGTTCCAAGGAGTGGCTGTTGGCGCTAGTGTTGCTGGCCTGTAGCGGTCAGGGGTACTTTTCCTGGATTAAATACACACGGTTGTTTAGCACGAAGTTGTCTGCCATTTATTTCATGTGGCGACGAGTTGGACCAGAGCACCCCCGACAGACAAAGAGCATGCTAAAAGCGTTTGTTGAGCGTTGGCACTCACCCGACCGCCTTCGTGTCTGAATCGATGTCGGACGCTGCATCGGTGATCCTCAGTTCTTCGCAACTTCAGGAGCAGTGTTGAAGTGCAGTCACGCATCCTCGCGGCTCACCGTATCAGCCCTCCTCCTTCCCGAGGTGCAGTGTGAAGAGCAGACATGAGTCACGGTCAGTGAAGACACACAAGTGTGTGGAGCTTCAATAGTGAACACGGTGGAGAGCGGAAGAACGGTCTGTTTATCCTGTATGCCGTTTTTGCTGGAAGGAGAGAGGAGGGCAGCTGAGGGAGGCGTAGCTCTCATCCAAGCTTAGAGGGGTGAGTCTGTGCAGTCGTCCCTTACACGCATATGAGCTAGACAAGCTCCACTAGCTCTGACGGCGGCCATCTTAGGTGTGGTACTTCATCAAAGCTCACTAATGGAAGTGCCTATTTTGATTTAGGGAGTTCAACAAAATTGGCGGCCATCTTATGTTATGGCACTACTGTGTTTAAACAAGACAAAAACATTTTGGCTACGGTTCAGGCATTTTATTTCTCTACAAAGGTGCATTCAATAGTTTTAGGACTACATTAGTCAGCCCATACTGATTGGCTTTTTTTGTTCTACAGGTTTGTTACTTGAGGCTTTTGCAAGATACCTTTTGCTTGCTTTTAAGTCTATTTTTTTTCTGAGGCAGTCGATGGAGCCGAGGTGGCGCGGAGAGGCTGGCACTTCTGGAGCGTGCCTGAAGGTAAGGAGGGGGCGAGCGTTTCGGACTCTGAGTGTACCTGGACCCCCCCCCGGAACTGCAAGTTGGGGGGCAGCGCAGGAGAAGTACTGCGGGGTGCCCCCTCCTGCCTCCCCTCCATTTCTCAGAGTCCCCGGTGCACGACCAGGCCAGAGTCACCCGGCCATGGTCGGAAACGCCTGAAGATACGCGCAAAGCCCACGGTGAAGATCCGAGCCCAGGGGGCGACCGAGGGGCCCAGACTGATTCAGTGACGCAAAGCAGCGCTGGGGGTTGGTTCCAAAGGCCAAATTGGACATAAATAAGGCACTTACGCTACGTGGGCAGCGGTGGTTGTCGTGGTGCCGCGCTGCTCGGCCTGGGACTATTCACCGGCTGCAGAGAGGTGAGGCCTGCTCCTCCAGACTGTGGGAGGGGAGCAGCGGCTCGAAGTTTATTGGTCCCGGGATCACCGCATTCACTGGTGGACCGGGGAGGTCCTGCAGCCTTGAAGGAAAGCCTGGGCTCATATCGGAGATCAATTGCTGACCGTTGATCAGCAACCTGCAACGTGGAAGGCGTGGCGCTCGTTGAAAACCTTAGGGGCAGTAGTGGCGGAATTGTTAGCGGCCCATAACACCGGTGGCAGCAGCCCATACGGACAGTGATTTTCCTCCTGAGAGGGGGTGCAACTCAGAAACATCTATCCTACGCAATACGAGAGCCAGTCGACTGGTTTTCACTTATCTGTGTGAAGGTCTATACTGCGTGGGCATGGCGGGTGGTCGCAACACCAAGGCCTCCATGAGGACCAAATTGGAAAAATATGCGTGGGACAAGAGCTCTGGCCCCAGTAAGAAGGAAGCTCCAGACCGGGCCGAGAAACGACAGGATGTTGAGGGGGCAAAGGAACCAACCCTGCAGGATATCCTAACGGCTGTCACAACGGTGAGAACGTCACTGGAATCTAGGATTGATTTGGTGTCCTCGGAGGTATCCTTAATTAGAGCCGACATGCGTTCAATGAACACCAGACTCAAAGATGTTGAGTCGACTGTGGGCTCCCTTGTCAAGGACACTACCGCCCTGCAGAGGAGGGTAGATGACCTACAGACTCCAAGCGAGCGACTGGAGGCTCAACTGGATGAGTATAAAGGGCGCACAAGGCGCAACAATGTGCGCATACTGGGTGTCCCGGAGCGTGCGGAGGAACCAGCAACAGATCTGTTCGTGGAGGACCTGGTCATGAATTACTTGAAACCTACTAGACTGTCAAAATTCTTTATGGTCAAGAGAGCGCATAGAGTGCCGGGGGGCAAACCGAAACCTGGAGCCCCTCCCCGTGATCCATAGTCGCAAGAATCTTCAACTATAGAGGTATCATTCTACAAATGGCGCGCACAACTTCACCAATTGAATTTCAAAATAGTAGGGTGACTTTTTTCCCTGACTTCACGCTAAAGGTGCAACGCCAGAGGCGCAGCTTCCTGGAAGTAAAGAAAGCACTGCAGGACAAAAATATAAAGTATGCAATGATTTTTCCGGCTAAATTAAGAGTGGAGTCAGAGGGCAATGTCTGGTTCTTCGCCTCCCCTGAAGAGGCATGGGACTGGCTGGACGGCTGGCGGCTAGCCGGCAAGAAGAATCACCAAAGCCAACGGCCTAGACAAGAACTGCCTCGAGGAGAGAAGGAGGTGATATCCCCACAGAGGGAACATACAGAATAAGCCGGCCCCTAGTGAGAGCCTGGTCTGTATAACTCCCGATAGTTGTGAGGGTCCTGTTGGCACCCCTCTGCAGGACATGGTAGCAGTGGGTCCCTTAAATACAACTCTAGAGGGAGCAAGGCACGAACTGCAACTCATAATTAACGGTGCGAGACTGAACAATGTCATTCAATGAAGTAATTGATGAGAGCATCGTGATACCGATCCAGTAATTGATTGTATTGATGTTAACGGGTGTCAGGTTGGACACACGCACCTTGAGTTATAGGGGTGGGCGATAGGCACTCTGCAAGTTTGGGGTGGCGTGAGGTTCCGATACCGCGAGGCAGGGAGGGGGGGTAAAGTTGATTAAGTCAAGGGGGGTGGGGCTCTTGTCACAGAGAATTTCCGAAACAATGTTTTACTTCGACTTTGACCAAAATGCAAGTCTTTCCAGTGCCAGGATGGGGGGAAAGGGGGGGGGGGTAGTTTAGTTTTGTTTGAACGCAGTTCGGACAAGATGGACAACCAGTGGTGCGTTTGTGATAACGCAATGAGTACTTTTAGCAAAGCGCTATGGGCAAGTGGCAGGGCAGGATGGGTGATCAATGCTGCGCTAGTCGTTGGATACTTTAAGGGGCTTCCCCTGCCACTGCAGTTTAATACCCCAGATGAGTATGGATTCTACAACTAAGCATGGACTCAGATTGTTGTCTTGGAATGTCAATGGACTAGGGGACAAGATAAGGGAGTAGGGGATATGGGAGTAGTGCTCCAATTTATAAAACGACATTCCCCAGACGTGATCCTACTGCAAGAGACGCATTTATTAGGAAATGCATGCAATGCAATGTCAAGGAGGGGGTTCAAATTGGTGGCACATTCAGCGTTTGGTTCAGGATCCAGGGGGGTGGGAATACTGGTGCGTAAAACTTTCCCAATGACGATCGACCGTACCTGGACAGACAACCTCGGTAGATTTGTGTCGATTTCTGGGACGTGGGAGGGTCGCAAGTTAAACCTAGTCTCAGTATGCATACCCCTGGGTTTCCAGGCCTCGGCCTTGAAGGACCTTGGAAGCCTTCTTCTTGATTTGCCTGAGGGAAGACTGGTGGTTGGGGGGGGGGGCTTCAATTCCATTGTCTCTGATTCTTTTGATCGCTGGCCCCAGAGAGTCTTGCCTCCCTCCCGAACGCACATACACAGTTTCTTGGGAGCTATGGGTTTAGTGGATACCTGGAGGAGGCTCCTTCCGGAACAACAACAGTACACTTTTTACTCAGGTGCCCATCGCACTATGTCTAGGATAGACTATGTGGTAACGCTGGCAAGCCAGATAAATAGTATCAAAGAGGTGAGTCACCTAGCCAGGGGTATATCAGACCACTCGCCCATCTGGTGCCGATTAGAGGTGGGAGAGCCAGCAAATCGGCAGAACGGCTCCTATCAGCCCATGGTACCTTAAAATTCCCCAAATAAGAGATACAATCACGCGAGATACGGAGATCTACTTTCAGAAAAACGAGGGCTCAGTAGACTCAGCCCAGACATTTTGGGAGGCCTACAAAGTAGTCATACGAGGAGTAGCCTTGTCCCAAATTACGGGGTCAAAGAAAGAGAAGCAGGCAGAACTCGTACGCCTAGAGGAAGACGATAGCACTGAGGAAGCCAGACAGGCTCTGCAATTGAAAATAAAAGAATATACTGACCTGGCTACAGATTCGGCCAGGGCACAGTATAGAGCTACACTTAGCAGAATATATGACGTTGGGGACAAGGCTGGGAAGCTGCTGGCCTGGCTAGACCGCAGAGACCATGCAAATAGGGTAGTGGTGGAAATAGAAGCAGAGGAGGGTACCAGTCTCACCGAACCGCAGGAGATAGCAGACGCATTTGGTCACTATTATCAGATCATTTATGCGTCGCAGACACCACATACGGAGGAGGAGGAGGCGGTCTCCTTTTTGAGAGATATTTCAATGTCGCTGCTCACTGAGGATGAGCGCGCAGACTTGGACCAAGAACCGACTTGTTTGGAGATAGAAAAGGCTATACAAGATCTGAGGGGGGGGTAAAGCACTGGGTCCCAATGGCTTACCCATTGAGCTGTTTAAACTTACTCTGAGTAAAACTGCACCCTATTTAACCAAAATGTTCCAGGAAAGTGAGGAAGTGGAGATACTTCCCGCTGACCAGAGACTTGCAACGATTGCGGACATGCATAAGGATGGGAAGCCGAAAAACAAGTACTCTTCCTATAGGCCAATATCGTTGCTCAACGCGGAAGCCAAGATATTGGCGAAGGTTTTGGCTGCACATGTACTGCGGGTAATCACAAAGCTAGTTCACGGGGATCAATCGGGCTTTTTGCCAGCCAGGAATACTTCCCTCAATCTGCGGAGACTACACGGAGTACTACACCGTGCCATGACGATCAGGGAAGATGCGGTGGTTGTGTCTCTGGACACGGCCATGGCATTCAACACCATCGAATGGCCCTACATGTTTGCTGTGTTGCGGAAACTGGGGTTCGGTCAGAAATACATTGGGTGGATTCGACTCCTGTATAGAGATCCGCTCGCCCAAGTAGTAGTCAATAATAGGAAATCCTGTACCTTCACACTCAGCAGGGGCACCAGGTAGGGCTTCCCCCTTTCTCCTTCTTTTTGCCCTGACGCTTGAACCACTGGTGATGTAGATACGTAAAGACCCGGTTGTCAGGGGCCTCAGGTGTGCGGAAGGTTGGGAAGACCGTATTTCATTATACGCGGATATTTTATTGTACTTCGCATCGCTAGCGGCCTCCCTAAATAGGATACTACACATCTTCATTGTTTTCGATAGATTCGCTGGATATACGATTAACTGGTCTAAGTCCGTTCTCTATGTCCTAAGTGGGGCGCCACCTTCGCTACCCAGAAATTTCACAATCACAGAAGTGAAGGGAGAGTTCAAATATTTGGGGATTTGGGTATCCAAAAACCCGTCCCGTTTTAACGATTACAATCTACAGTCCCCCCCCCCATTACAGCGATTTAAGAGTGATGTCCGTCACTGGAGATCGCTCCCTTTATCCCTCTTCGGGCGTGCAGCCCTATTTAAAATGATGTCCCTCCCGCGTTTCATGTATGTCTTGCAAAACACACCGCACCCAGTGGGGTCTGAATACTTTAAGGACATTAATGGTGCTCTCAGGGACCTTTTATGGGACGGCAAGCCTCCTAGGATCGCCACTCAGAAGCTAACACTGGGGTGGTACGATGGAGGAATTGGCCTCCCTGACATCAGAGAATATTACTGGGCGACTCAACTCGCCGCGATAAATCACTGTACATATCGGTCACCTGAAGACCCGGGTTTCCAAATGGACAGATGGCTCCTTTCTGGGGTTAGCTTTGCAGGTGCATTATATTCAAACCCAGCGAAGATGAAACCCACTGGGCCCACGGGGCACGCGGTCCAAGTATGGAAGGCAGCTACGAAAAGCTTGGGATGGGAGGGCAGGATCACGCAGGCCACACCACTCTGGCAACCTGACCAATTAGGCAATTTGAGAGACACCCGGGGATTTGACCGTTGGGACCCGATTGGCATTTCGAGGGTGGGAGATCTTTGGAAGAAGGGTGAAGTAATTCCCTTTGGTCAATTGCAGGTGGAATATGAGCTGGCCGATACTGAACGTTACAGGTACTTGCAGATCCGACATGCTTTACTAGCTGTGATACAGAAGGGAGAGACACCACCGGAGTCCTCTCAGCTTGAGGATAAGGTCCTGGTTGGTGAACTGCCGAAAAAGCCATTTCACTAATTTATAAAAAAAACTAATTAATAACACGTTAGACCCCCTTACTGAGGCTTCAAGCAAAGTGGAACTATGATGTTGCTGGGCTCGATGATGAGGAATGGATTGAGGCACTGGCCTCTCCTGGAGAGGTGGCCATTTCCTCGAGGCTTTGACTAGTGCAATTGAAGATACTTCACAGAATATACCTCACTGGACCGATGATGGTGAGAATGGGATACGATACTGAGGCAGGGTGTGTCTGGAAATGTGGTCAGGAGGGTACTTTTATACATTTACTATGGGAGTATATGGCTATTCAGAAATACTGGTCAGCGGTGGCGGGCTGCATGGAGAGAGTTGTGGGGCAAAGAATTGATTGTAACATCAAACTGAGTCTCCTCAACATCTGGGGCCCAACAGATTTGACTTCTAAAGAACGAATATGGGTGACTCTGGGGCTTACGTTCGCAAGAAGAAACATAGCGAGAAAATGGAAGGCGCGAGACCCTCCAACTGTAGAGGAATGGGGGAAGGATCTGGATTGGTGTATGGTGACAGAAAAGACCGTATATGTCTCTAGGGGGTGCCCCACTAAGTGGTCACAGGTCTGGGAAAAATGGAATGAGTACAGGGGGAAGACTATGTGCACCCCCGCAAGCAGGGAGAATAGAGGGCTTACTAGATCAGCCATTGATGAGACATGATTGAAATGTAATGCTGGACCTTCTGCTTCAATATTAACTGCCTTTCAATGTATCAATAGTGCACTATTTATTCTCATGATCGTATGCTGTCTGGATTGTCCAATCTTGCTTTTAATAACAAGATATTAAAAAAAAAAAAAGGGAATTTGGGGTGTCCGGCTAAAAATGCACAATGTAGGCTTTGTGGGCGATCTGGGCTTTTTGCAAAGGTTTGTCAAAGCATGAGACGCAAAGGTACCAGGGTATCAGCTATCAGTCAGGATTGCGAGGTTGTTGTAGAAAACCTTTTGAGTGAAGTACATGACATGGTTGTAGTGGTGGGCGAAGATAAGATGGGCAACTTGCAGGAAGAAATATGTGTTGACCCTTATGTGTATGTTCAAGTGGGGGGAAAACAACTTTTTCTGTTGGTGGATTCAGGTGCAAGAATCACCATGATTACACAAGAGCTCTTTCAACAAAATTGGCCTGGTCGGACTTTGTTCCCACCTGATAGGTCTCCCTTTTCCTAAGAGGGCAGAAAGATCGATCTGCAAGGTTTTTTTAAAGAAACTATGTTGTTTAAAGGGAGACGCGTCTGTGGAAAAATTTACGTTGCTGTTAAGGGGTTAAACATTTTAGGATGGTTCCACCAAGTGGAGAAGTGTGGCTCAATGGTTAGAGCGGCAGACCCTGATGCAGAGATCTGGCCCGGGACCAGGGTTCAATTCCCGCCTCGGCAGGTCTTGGGCTCAATTTCCTCGGACCTGATAATTCTCGCCTCGGTGCCTATTCTAATCATGGGTCCCACTCTGCAACTCTGGGCAATAGCTTGCTTAATCTCCACAACGGCCCCAACAGCGCTGGGATGCCTGGCTTCACCCTGGGGGTGCCCAGGAGTGGACATTTCACAGGGAAAAGCCAGGAAGGGTTCCACAGCGGTATGCGTACAGCGCCTGGACACCCCTTTGGGGGTATGGGTGCGCTTTACAAGTACAAATTTCATTTCATTTCACCAAGGGTTGTTCGGAATGGTCCTGCGTCCTGAAACGAAAGAACAGGTCTCAGTAATTAGAGACTCGAATGATATTGAACTGTTGCTAAACAATTTCCCAAAGGTGTTTTCAGAGGAGCTCGGGAAAATAATTGGTTTTCAACACAAAATAAAGGTCAAAGACAATGCAGTGCCAGTCAAACACAAGTTAATGGGTGTTCCTTTCAGCGTTCGCAATGATTTAGAGAAGGAACTGGAGGGTTTGCAGGTTAAGGGAATAATTGAGCCTATAGAATCTTTTTTGTGGCTTTCTCCCTTGGTTGTGGAACAAAAAGAAGAATGGTGAGTTGAGGGTTTGTGTTGATCTCAGAGCTCTTAAAGCTATATGGGTAGATTCTCATCCTCTCCCCAAGACTGGTGAAATGTTGTCAAATATCTCTGGTGCAATAATTTTCACAAAGCTAGATTTAGCGTCTGCCTATCATCAGGTAGTTTTGGCAAAGGAATCACGTCATCTCACGGCTTTCATTTCACCTTTGGGAACATTCCAGTACTGCCGCATGCCCTCTGCGTTGGCAGCTTCAGTTTTTCAAAGACTTATGTCTGAGTTGCTTAAAGGTATTTCCAACGTATCTGTTTTTCAGGATGACGTTTTAATTCATGTTGGTTCCCGCTCAGAGCATGATCTCATTTTGAAGTAAGTACTCTGTGTCTTTGACAAGTCTGGCGTGGTCATTATAAGGGAAAAATGTCAGTTTGCAAAACTTCTGTTGAATATTTGGGTCATGTTGTTTCGGAGGAGGGTGAGAGTCCTAAGCCAAGATTAGTTGAAGCCATTCTCGATGCCCCTCCCGCTGTTGATAAAGCTGGGGTGAAATCTTTTTTGGGTTTGTGTGAGTTTTATTCTCACTTTATACCCGAATTCGCTACCAGAGTCAGTTATTTCAATGTTGTTGAAAGACAAGTCAGAATGTGTGTGGAGTGACGAGTGTGCTGCCGCATTTTCTGACATAAAAAAACAATTGACCTGTGTGAATGCTCTAAAACCTTTTGACCACAATCTTAAATGTGTCTTGACTGTAGATGCTAGTAAGTTTGGTGTTGGTGCTGTGCGGTCACAAAAGGATCTTCATTCTGAATTCACTATTGGCTTTGCCTCTAGAGTCTTAAGAGATGCTGAAGTTCACTATTCTGTGATTGAAAAGGAACTTTTGGCATTTTGTTGGGCCATAGAGAAGTTCAAATGTTATCTTTGGGGCAGCTGTTTTACCTTACAAACGGATCACAAACCATTAGTTTCCATTCTTAATGGTACCAATTGCGAAATCAACACTCCCAGGATCGCAAGGTTTGCTGCCAGACTGCTGCAATTCAATTTTGATGTGGTTCATATTTCTGGAGGAAGCAATGTGAGGGCAGATTATTTGTCCAGACACCCCATTGCCGAAAAGGATGTGAGGGATGGTGAGAGTGATGATGAGGGTTGTTTCATTGCTGCCTTAGAGGTTGAGAATTGTTCTCAGTTCACTGAAGTGGTGTGGAGAGAAAGGTTATGTCACAACGAGGTCTTAAAAAAAGTAATGGATAAGGTCATTTCTGGGTGGCAGAGAGAAAAATCTTTAGATCTTAATATGCAACCTTTCTTCAAAGTGTCTGAGGAGTTAACCATTGTTAAACTGTTCCCCCAAGTGAGTTGAAGCGAAGTATTTTATCTAAGGCACATGAGGGTCACTTGGGTACCACTTTGGCAAATGGAGAGTGCGTGAGTCATTCTGGTGGCCACAAATGGATGGAGAAATTGATGAGTTGGTTAAGAATTGTTGTGTGTGTTCGACTTCTGATAAATCTTTCAAGACTTCTACTCCACCTTTAAAAACGATTGATTGTCCCTCTGGGCCTTGGAAAAAACTTGGCATTGATTTGGTAGGGTCATTTAATATTCTTTCACACAACTTCTGTTTTGCGTTGGCACTCATGGACTACTATTCAAAGTGGCCTTGTGTGAAATTTATTGGTGAGCCAGACTCCAAGGCTGTGATTTTTTTCCTCAAAGATATTTTTTTGAATGGGGGGCTACCTGAGGAAATCATTTCGGACTATGGGGTGCAGTTTGTCTCTGGCGAAGTGGAGAAAGTTTTTGAGTGATAGTTCCATCCGTCATCTCAAGAGTTCTCTTTACAATCCACAAACTAATGGCCTTGTGGAACGTTTCAATAGAGTACTGGGTGAGTGTGTGAGATGGGCTTTGGCTAACAAGTGTGATGTCATTAATGCTGTTCAATCCATGTTGTGGTTTTATAGAGCCACTCCGCATTCTACTACTGATTTCTCTCCAATTGAGGCTCTTAAGGGAAGAAAACCTGCTGTGCAGATTAGGCCGGCTTGGATGAGCAGGTTTTTAAAGAGCGAATTATCTCATCAGTGTCGTGATGAGCTGCTTCACCGCAGTGTGAAATCTGCCCAGCAGAAACCGAAATTTTATTATGATGCAAGAAAGAGTCAAAGACTGCCCTTTTAGGGTAGGTGACTTTATACAAATTAAAACTCCAAGTTTCGTGAAGAAAGGTGACCCCAAGTTTTCTGATCCTTTAATTATTGACAAAGTGTGCGGTCATGCTGTCGCAATTGGTGGAACACTGCTAGAGTTGTCAAAGTACCTAATTGTGATGGTCTGATTTCTCAGTCTGCTAAGTGCTGTCTTGAGGAGTCTGCCAAATATGGTGTGAGTTCGAGACAATCTCCCTTGAGTTCAAGCAGTTCTCGTGGTGTCTCTCCTAGTGTTGTTGAAGTTGTCTTGTATCCTGTTGAATCTCTGCTTAGGAGCCTCAGAGCTCGGAAGACTCCTAGCAGGTACCGTTAATTTCTTCATTTTGTTTTTGTCCTGATTCACTTATGGTTTTTTTCCTTCTCAATATTTGTATAGAAGAATAAGTATGTTATGTATATTTATAGTTGGGTACATTTTCTCTTGTCAGTCTTTCTTTAGCCAGTGCTGTGGCTCATTATTTTGCCTTTTGCCTTTGTTCCTCTTTTATTGTTTTTTTTATTGACAAATGTTTATTCAGAAAAGGAAAACTCAATGTAGTATTGTATTCCTCCTACCAATGTTTCTTTAGCCTTAGGTCAGCACATTCCTTCTTGGAACTCAGCGCGTGGGAGTTCCAAGGAGTGGCCGTTGGCGCTAGTGTTGCTGGCCTGAAGCAGTCAGGGGTACTTTTCCTGGATTAAATAAACACGGTTGTTTAGCACGATGTTGTCTGCCACTTATTTCAAACAGACTAACATGTCCACTTCTCAAATTTCATATTTCACTATACAAATTCACCACTAATCCTTTATGGGTTACAGAGTAGCGTGCTACTCGCCGAAAAAAGCACTTCAACACCCCATCGGGGGTAACAAGTGCTATTTAAATGCAAACCTTTTTTTCCTCTTCCATTCCTCTGCTAGCCTTCTCAATCCAAATAACTGACTAATATCCACCACTCAAATTACTTTCATATTTCACTATACTAACTCACCACTAATCCTTATGGGTTCTGAAGTAGCGCGCTACTCGCCGAAAAAGCGCTTCAACACCCATCAGGGGTAACAAGCACTATATAAATGCAAACCTTTTTCCCTCTTCTATCCCTCCGGTATCCTTCTGAATCCAAATAACTGACTAACCTATCCACCACTCAAATTACTTTCATATTTCACTATACTAATTCAACACAAATCCTTTATGGGTTCCGGAGTAGCGTGCTGCGCTTCAAAGCCTCTTCAGGGGTAGTAAGCGCTATATAAATGCAATTACAATACAATACTGGAAAACCACAGCCTCTCGCAACCATCCTGTCAGGCCGTCCTCACTTCTGCTGTCCATCCTGTTGACCTCACAAAGCCCAACATTCCACAGCCTAGGAGAGGACAGAATGGACCACCACACAGGCCATAGCAGTATTGTTTACTTTATATTTTTTTCTTCTAAGTGTCACAGGAAAAAAAGACCTTTTTAAAAATACAAAATGAGGATACTGTTCTTTAAAAATGTACAACTTTATTTCATTGTAATCTTTGCTCCCAGGAAGCCGTTTGTCACGCTGGTAAAGCAGATAATAGGTTCGGAACTAAGCAGCCTCTTTGAGTAACAAGCATTGGCAAAGCCATTAGATTTCACCTACGTGAGATCTATTGGCTTTGTTTATTTTCTTTTTACTTGCTGCACGAGCAGCTGTGAGACATGGCTTAAAGAAAAAAAAAAGTGCTATTATGCAGTCAATTTCTTTTCTTTAAGATGTCTAATTTCACAAGAGCACACAGTACGCCTGCTACTTACACAATTACATTAAAGGGAGGGTGGATGGTTGTGGAGGGGAGAAGAAACGGATGGGGGCAGGTGGGAGGAGGGGGCAAAGAAACAGACTGGGTGAAGAAACAGATGAGGCGGGTGGATTAAGAACAGAAAAAACGGACTGTTGGGAGCAAAACAATCAATAAAAGACAGTTGGAAGAGGCTACTGAGGAGATGAGCAAAGGAGGGAAAAGCAGTGACAGGGTCGGGGAAGAATTGATGGACGGGGCAAGCAAAGGGAGGCGAGAGGGGGCAAGCAGCAACAGGAGGGAGGTAGAGGGGGGAAGGGCAAACAGCAAGGAATTTGGGCGAGGGGGTGGTTAGAGACAGCTGTAATAGAAGAAAGGTCCACAAAGCAAAGATCATTTAAGCACTGTTTATTTCTAGGCAACAAAGGCCCACGACATGTCCTGCCAGTATGGATCCCAGCAGCTCACTGATCGCTGACTGGAATCCTCACCGACTGTTCGTGTAGCGCGTGTGCCGAATCAAATCACAAATGAAAATGGATCACCAACCGCTACAGGGTCGTCAGAACCTGTGACTAAGTATAAGCCCATTTTGGGACGGCCCTGCCACCCTATATTATTTCTGCCCTTAACCGCCACAAGCTTTAGTGTCTCTCTCTCTACCCAGACAAGAAACGTTGACCTTGAAGTAGCCAAGCATATCAATATCCTTCTCCCCAAACGCCTTGGGATTAACATCTGTGGGAAACAAGGTGCAATTAGTACCCCAAAACGTGTGAAATGTGGTATCTCTCAGAAAAGTGATGGGTGATAAGGAATCAGCCATGACCATAAGAGAAACATTATCAATATGAGCTTCACATGTAGGGCCTTTAACAGGCGTGGATTGATCGGTACGCTCTAATGGGAAAACAACATTGTTTAACGATTCCACACTCCCAATCTTCACAGGTTTTTTAACACTCCTACACATACTTTGAAAGTGACTCAATTTTTTACACAACAAACATCTCTTGCCAGCTGCGGGACAGCCAGGGAAATTACTGAGGTGAGTTTTTGACCCTTACATATAGCAACAGCCAAAAATCTTCTTGCCAGTGTTTCTAAATAGCTTTCCTTTTGTGTTAAGAGCGCACACAGATTCAGAATAATCATCATTGGGGACTGCTACGTTGATACCAGGTTCAGGATGAAGCATTGTGGGTGAAATCAGCGATCTCTCGATGCTCTTGGCTAACTCAACAACTTCCTGCAACGTTGGATTCCTGCAACTTAGTCTCTCCTGAACATTCCTCGAATAACAGTTAAACACTAACTGGTCACGAACACAAGTGTCCAGGTTAGGACCAAATTCGCAAGTTGTAGCTAGCACTTTAAGGGCTGACACATACTCCTGCACGTTCTCCTCTGGTTGTTTACGCTTGCAGAACCTATGGCTTTCAAGCATATTAGGCTCATCTGAGAATTGTTTGCGCAGCCTCGCAATAGCCTCCAGAAAATCATTCCACTGACAATCTCCAGATGGTGCTGGCACAGGTGTAAACTGTCAAAAACTTGAGCCGCGCGACCAATGCTACCAAATAATAAGGCAAATTTGCACGCAGGACTGTACCCTTTAGCGTCTTTGCAAAAAGTTGATTTTTAAACAACCTAAACCACTGAATCTATTTTATGAGTGGTTTCCCAGGTTGAGCTAGAAAAGGAAGTGGCTGCATAATTTGAGGCGGAGTGGGCAAAACAAAACACCCCTTAAAGTAACAAATTAAAAAAAACTGTACAAATAAACAGCCCTAACTGTTCACAGTAACTCAAAAATAGAGGTAAATACCCGGTTCAAATAAAATGAGGTCACAATAATGCCTGAAATGTACCTTAATTGTGCACAAGTACTTGACTGAGAACTCCAGATAATCGATAATATGGCGAGAAATTAGCATGAAATTGTGAATGCTGCTCTTGACGAAGTAGAAATATGAGCGAATATGGCCGTCACTTAAAAACGAGACTATGTCACTGCCTCTGTGTTGAACTTGGATGTGAAAGCCCAATTTAAGATGGCCGCCGGCTGCTGCAGTGAGAAACACCCGAAGAGGAGGTTTGAAGAGTGTGTGAGCCAATTAAAAAGGCGTGTTGGTGAGGCAGGTGTGAGTCAATCAAGAGAACAGTGAGACAGACTTGGCAAGAACGTGAGCCAATCCAATGACCCACATCCGGCACACACCCTACCAACATCCCAAAAATACCATATTACAAGCCCAAAGGAAGTCTTGTTTAGAGGGCCATACACGGGGCGCAGCCAAAGGCGACAGTGAAAATCCTTGACGGCAACGTCCGGCAAAGAGCAGCAGCGTGCTAAATCAGCAGCATCGGTGAGCCGAAAAACAAAGCCCAAAACGTCATCAATATGGTAATAGAAGAACAAAGGTCCCCAAAGCAAAGCACGTTTGAGCATGGTTTATTTCCAGGTAGCAAAGGCCCACGAAACGTCCTGCCAGTATGGATTCCAACTGCTTACTACCCGCAGGCTGGAATCTCCACTGACTGTTTGTGTAGCCTGTGTACCAAATAAAATCAACAATGCACACGTATATAAGTGTGCATGGAATGCATAATAAACATAGAACAATGCATTTACCACAACAGCCCACAAAACAATGCACTCTGACGGAGTGCCACACTCTCCAAAATGTTTTTAAGTACCTCTGTAGGCAGAGACAGGAAGCAGTACTTGGTCCATGCTTCATGGCAGGAACACACACAAAGCCCCATGAGGAAGGCGGCACTGTCCAATAAGAACCAAGGAAACAAGAGTGACATGGGAGCCACTCAATGGTAAGTAATGGGCAGGCTCCAAGTCCGTTTTAAGATTGTTTTTCATTACAAGAGATTTTGCAAGCGCTGTGCAGGCGAAACCTAAAAATGCAGCTGCACCCAGATGCTACTAGGTGGAACAGACACCAGCTGACCCGTGGGCTGCAGCAAAGCTAGGCAATCGCCCCATCCAGAAAGCATCAGACACAGAAAACAGACAGGACGCAGTCTGCAATAATATCGTAAATACAGGTAAATGATGTGCCCAATAACTTTTTTAAGTGTACACAACCGAGGATAGAGGGCCTAAGGGAGACTTTTTGAGACCAGTGCGGATAAATTCCCCAACACAACTATTACAGAACAACAGATAATCCGCGGGTCTAGCGAGCTTAGAGAAGCTCTATAGACATACAGCACAAGTAGAGACCCTCAGTCATGCAGAGGGGACATCCTTTAAAAAGGACGGAATCCCATCACCCACGGAGTGGCATGCTTCATCATCTGGGATCTCCTCTTGGTTGCAATACCTAGTGCAGCCAAGGGCTACAACCCCCTCACTGTGAGGGAGGAGCTCAGGGATGTTTTTTATATTACTCAATTATCCGATTTCCTAAGCTCCATCAGATGTAGTGTTGTAGTTTGAGAGTGATGGGCGCAGTGCACTAGTGGAAAAAGTGATGTGTGATCTAAAATTGGCTAGCAGGAGAGAAAGAGACCTTTATTCATTATCTCCTGATGTCAAAATTAAAAACAGTGCAGATGCAGTTATGAAATATTGACTGCATTTGTCCAGAAAACAGGTCTACATGTTTCAGCCATGGTGATCTCAGTGGGATCATGGCCTTCCTCAGGACCTAGATATTCTATGCTACTGCGTGTCTCTGAAATTAGTGGACTGGTTATCAAAACCTATTGGTTGGAACATATACAACCTACAAAACCTGTCGTCTCGGTTTCAGTTGGTTACGGTATGTTGATAACAACTAGAAAGAAAAAAAGTGTGACATAAGAATAATGATGACAGCAAAGAGATCAAATACTTGTGCTGAGTAGTCTGGCAAACACGTGAGTCATAAGTGCCCATCGTGACTTGTACCTTAAGAGTGTACTCAAAATATTAATTGCAACGTTCGCTTACCCGTTAGTTACAAGAAAACAGCCTCACCTCACCTGGCTACAGCTCTAAAGGAAGAAAAAGTGTGGGTAATAATCAGACGTAGGAACCAACGTGAGGTCTGTTATACCTACACTTGAAGTGATGTTATAAGTCAATTCAATACAACACCAAAGTATAGGCTGACTAATAGAGTAAATTAGTATGTAAATCATTTTAAAAATTTAAAATTCTGATGAAAAGTGCAAACGTGCTCGCAGAATGGAACTGTTGGTATGTAGAACCATTGAGTGTAGCACGAAAGCGTGTCAATCTGTCGACTGTCCTCAAAAGAGAGCAAAGAATTTCAGCAATCGACAACTCTCTCAAACCCTTCTTGATGGGGGCCAGATTTATCAGAACACCAACAAACCTATTTCTTCAAATATGTTTAACAGTTTGTTACTTCTCTAAGTGTGTAGAGCCCCTGAGTAAAGCACGAAGCGTGTCACTCTAAGACTGTCCCCAAGGGAGACTAAGTTTATAAGACCACCATCCTGCCTCTAACTTCCACTATGTGGACAGTTCGTTATTCCTCTAAGTAATCTCTAGAGTATGCATGCTTTCGAGATTTATAGAAACCATTGCTTTGAGAAAAAATCTAACTAATCGGACACCATTAAATCTATGCTAGTCCGGGCACGGCGAGCTTAGTGCGATGCCCGTCACTATAAATCTGGAAGAGTCTAATGAAAGTCCGGATTACCTAAATTCCTTCAAAACCGATACATCTCGCTGACAGAGGTAGTTTGTTTCCTTACCTGTCCGTCGGTACCCCGGACCGTTCAGGAGCTGCAACCGGAGGTAACCGACGGCAGGCTGAGCTGTTGTCTTTATACCCGATTTCAACGCCGGTGTGCCTTGTTAGCTTACAATGCGGCCCTTTTTGATTACGTCATTGAAAAAGAACTACATGATGACCCAGAGGATCCTGGGATTTGCAGTTTTGAAAGTGGACAAATATATAAACAGTCTGCAAAGATTTTTTAGAAAAGAGCTACCAATATAGGGTTTGACGGGTTCAACCAATTTGCTATTGTTGATCTATTTTTGGAAAAAACAGAAGAAAACGAACAAGGGTGAAAGGAATTACATTTATGGACCCCGCTTGGCTTGTCTCATATTAAAAACGATTAAGCATAGTTTTCTATGTTATTTAAGTTAGACACCGCATCGCGTGTCACTCGGTGTTTAATTCAACGTGTCGCGCATTGGAGAGTAAAGCGCCGTCTTCAAGTGCTTAAAAAGCAACCCTGTTTCTGTGTTATTAGATTTTAGAAATGAAAACGTGTGGTTTCTCAAGGTGTGCTGTGAAGTACCAATTGACAATCGCTCTTGCTTTTCCTACAAAGGAACTATTTAGATAAAATTATCCATACAATTAGTATATAGCCTGAAATGTAACGAAAGTCATTGTTGTTGGTAATGTCTATAGAGTTGGCCAGATGTTAGGTGCAGTGCAAAAGATCAATGAAAGATCAATGCACGCGTGCGTACTTCGTGGAATATATGCTCTACACACTATGCAACCGTTGATGTACCATAAGAGTTGGCTCTATGATGAAACTTATAGCTAGTTATAAGGAAAAAATGTGTTGTCTCTGCGTAGTGTAGGCTTTTGGTAAAAGACAAAGCACTCAGAAAAAATTCATAAAGTGTGGAGACTATAGAAGGGTCCAAGTTATATCATCATTCAGACCATTACTGTCACTTTTCAATTTAAACACCCATCTTTGCTCTTTGGAAAATAAGAATTTAGATACATCCGTAATGTGAGCAGGGATGAAGGGTTGTTCCAAAACTGTCCATTTAAGTTCCTCTGCTTTGTGTTTGAAATCTAGAAAATGGTTTGTGAGCCTGGTGGCTTCTTTATTACACCTGATCGGGCTCTTGTGTTCTAAGATCATGAGCTTCACCTTGCGGGTGGTCATGCCCACATAGCGAAGTTTACAAGGACATGTGATCAGGTAAATTAACTTGTCGCTATTACAATTGGTGCGTTTGACCTGTGCTTGAGGTCTGTCTGTGCCTATATCCACTGTTGTGGTATGTTCTGTCTGTGGACATGCTGCACATGACTCACAAGGGAAGTGCCCTTGGACCGCCGGCAGATTCCATAAAGTCTCTTGCGTACGAAGTTGTTGTACTTTTGGTCTGGTATGAACCAGATTATCCCGTAGATTAGAACTCATTTTGAAGGAGAACAGAGGTGGAGGAATTTCTTCATTACCGATGTTCAAGATCCGCCAGTGTTTACGCACACTTTTTTGGATCCCATTCGATAGTGTGCTGAATGTGTTAACACACGTCAGTCTTGACATGGGGGGTTTCGGTGTGCGAAATTCCAAGAGTGCTTCACGGTTGTTATTGGATGCACGTTTATAGGCGCGATGTACAAGACTTCTCGGATACTTTTTATCCTGGAGTTGCTGAGAGAGTGTTTTAGCATGAGTTTCAAATTCATCCTTTGTGGAACAATTCCTTCGAATGTGAAGGAATTGCCCATATGGCAAATTATCGCGAAGCAATTTCGGGTGGTAACTGTTGTAGCATACAAGTTTCTTGCCATTGGTTTCCTATACAATTCACTCTCCAATCCTGTAGGTGTAGAAAAAATACGTAAGTCGAGAAAAGGCAAGCTATCTTTGCTGAATTCGACTGTGAATTGCAGGTACTGATTCCTGGAATTGAGCCAAGTCTGAAAGGTGATGATCGTGTCTGGGTCACCTCTCCAAATGACAAAAACATAGTTGATGTATCGTTTCCATAACCGAATCCGATTATGGAACGGATCGTTGTCGGTAAGTATGTGTTCTTGTTAAAAAAGATGGAAATAAAGGTTCGCTAGACTAGCCGCAAAAACGCTGCCCATAGAGGTACCTGACGTTTGGAGGTAGATCGTATCTTCAAATCTGAAGAAGTTTTCCTTCATTGCCATCTTCGCGCATTCGACGATGAAATGTACGGGAGATAATGTGTCCAGATCTCTGTTGTCAAGGAGCAACCTGATTGCATCCAGTGTCTCATCTTGAGGGATGCAAGTGTATTCAGACTCAACGTCAAACGAGACTAAAAAGTCAGTGTTTGCGTTGAACTCCATCTCGGGTAGCAATCTCAAGATGTCTTTCGTATCTTGAAGATATGTGGGCATCTCACTCACCATGGGTCTCAAAAAGTGGTCCACGAAGGTGGACAGCGGTTCGAGTAGAGAACCTATGCCCGATATTATCGGCGTCTCGGGGTGGCCTGTGAGGTTTATGTATTTTTGGCAATACATAAAAGTACGGCATCACAGGATGCGTGGTGGTCAAGAAACTTGCCTCTTGGATAGTGATCCATCCTTCATTTTTGGCTTCCTCCACGAGATTAAAGATTTCTCGTGTGATCCTCTGGCTAGGATCTGTCTTCAGGGGGCGGTAGAAGCGTCTATCAAGTTGACGTAGACATTCTGTGCGGTATGTTGGTGTATCCATAAGGACTATGGCACCGCCCTTGTCCGCCGGCTTGTAGCCAGAGTCTGCAAAGCCTTCTCATTGGAGGGTAGATTTTGAAAGGGTCAATTCTTCGAGGCGCACAATGTTGATATTTCATTAGTCACTGCCTTCTCAACCGTCAAGACTTGTGCTGGGACTAGATGGGCAGGTGGATTGAAAGTAGAACGGGTTTTAAGACTGGTGTTGGATGGTTCTGTCTCCATGCGTGTGTTGTCTTTTCCTTTAAAGAAAAAGTGTAACCGTATCTTTCTAAAAAACTTTGCCTGCTCACATTGTGTCTGAAAAGGATCACCACTGTAAGTGGGAACAAAACCCAATCCTCTATTCAGTACGGATTGTTCATCGGATGTTAGAATGAGGTCACTCAGATTTACCACTAAATTGTTTCTGTGCTGGTCCCTGGTTGAGGAGGGGCCTTCTTCTTGCTGTATGTGCTCCTTGGTGATGGTGGATCACACTAGAAATCTTTAATCTCGTGGAGGAAGACAAAAATGAAGGATGGATCACTATCCAAGAGGCAAGTTTCTTGACCACCACGCATCCTGTGATGCCGTACTTTTATGTATTGCCAAAAATACATAAACCTCACAGGCCACCCCCGGGACGTCCGATAATATTGGGCATAGGTTCTCTACTCGAACCGCTGTCCACCTTCGTGGACCACTTTTTGAGACCCATGGTGAGTGAGATGCCCACGTATCTTCAAGATACAAAAGACATCTTGAGATTGCTACCCAATATGGAGTTCAACGCAAACACTGACTTTAGTCTCGTTTGACGTCGAGTCTTTATACACTTGCATCCCTCAAGATGAGACACTGGATGCAATCAGGTTGCTCCTTGACAACAGAGATCTGGACACAATATCTCCCATACATTTCATCATGAAATGCGCGAAGATGGCAATGAAGGAAAACTTCTTCAGATTTGAAGATACGATCTACCTCCAAACGTCAGGTACCTCTATGGGCAGCGTTTTTGCGCCTAGTTTAGCGAACCTTTATTTCCATCTTTTTAACAAGAACACATACTTTCCAACAACAATCCATTCCATAATCAGATTCGGTTATGGAAACGATACATCGACGATGTTTTTGTCATTTGGCGAGGTGACCCAGACACTATCATCGCCTTTCAGACTTGGCTCAATTCGAGGAATGAGTACCTGAAATTCACAGTCGAATTCAGCAAAGATAGCTTGCCTTTTCTCGACTTACGTATTTTTTCTACACCTACAGGATTGGAGAGTGAATTGTATAGGAAACAGATGGCAAGAAACTCGCTTCTATGTTACAACAGTTACCACCCGAAATCGCTTTTGCGATAATTTGCCATATGGGCAATTACTTCGCATTCGAAGGAATTGTTCCACAAAGGATGAATTTGAAACTCATGCTAAAACACTCTCTCAGCAACTCCAGGATAAAAAGTATCTGAGAAGTCTTGTACGTCGCTCCTATAAACGTGCATCCAATAACAACCGTGAAGCACTCTTGGAATTTCGCACACCGAAACCCCCAATGTCAAGACTGACGTGTGTTAACACATTCAGCACACTATCGAATGGGATCCAAAAAAGTGTGCGTAAACACTGGCGGATCTTGAACATCGGTAATGAAGAAATTCCTCCACCTCTGTTCTCCTTCAAAAGGAGTTCTAATCTACGGGATAATCTGGTTCATACCAGACCAAAAATACAACAACTTCGTACGCAAGAGACTTTATGGAATCTGCCGGCGGTCCAAGGGCACTTCCCTTGTGGGCCATGTGCAGCATGTCCACAGACAGAACATACCACAACAGTGGATATAGGCACAGACAGACCTTGGGCACACCAATTGTAATAGCGACAAGTTAATTTACCTGATCACATGTCCTAGTAAACTTCGCTATGTGGGCATGACCACCCGCAAGGTGAAGCTCAGGATCTTAGAACACAAGAGCACGATCAGGTGTAATAAACAAGCCACCAGGCTCACAAACCATTTTCTAGATTTCAAACACAAAGGAGAGGAACTTAAATGGACAGTTTTGGAACAACCCTTCATTCCTGCTCACATTACGGATGTATCTAAATTCTTATTTTCCAAAGAGCAAAGATGGGTGTTTAAATTGAAAAGTGACAATAACGATCTGAATGATGATATACCTTGGACCTTACTACAGTCTCCACACTTTATGAATTTTTTCTGATTGCGTAGTGTAGGCTTTTGGTAAAAGACAAAGCAGAGACAACACATTTTTTTCTTATAACTAGCTATAACTTTCATCGTAGAGCCAACTCTTATGGTACATCAACGGTTGCATAGTGTGTAGAGCATATATTCCTCGAAGTACGCACGCGTGCATTGATCTTTCATTGATCTTTTGAACTGCACCTAACATCTGGCCAACTCTAAAGACATTATCAACAACAATGACTTTCGATACATTTCAGGCAATATACTAATTGTATGGATAATTTTATCTAAATAGTTCCTTTGTAGGAAAAGCAAGAGCGATTGTCAATTGGTACTTCACAGCACACCTTGAGAAACAGCACGTTTTCATTTCTAAAATCTAATAACACGAGAAACAGGGTTGCTTTTTAAGCACTTGAAGACGGCGCTTTACTCTCCAATGCGCGACACGTTGAATTAAACATCGAGTGACACGCGATGCGGTGTCTAACTTAAATAACATAGAAAACGATGCTTAATCGTTTTTAATATGAGACACGCCAAGCGGGGTCCATAAATTCAATTCCTTTCACCCTTCTTCGTTTTCTTCTGTTTTTTCCAAAAATAGATCAACAATAGCAAATTTGTTGAACCCGCAAAAACCCTATATTGGTAGCTCTTTTCTAAAAAATCTTTGCAGACTGTTTATATATTTGTCCACTTTCAAAACTACAAATCCCATGATCTTCTGGGTCATCATGTAGTTCTTTTTCAATGACGTAATCAAAAGGGCCGCATTGTAAGCTAGCAAGGCACACCGGCGTTGAAATCAGGTATAAAGACAACAGCTCAATCTGCCGTTGGTTACCTCCAGTTGCAGCTCCTGAACGGTCCGGGGTACCGACGGACAGGTAAGGAAACAAACTACCTCTGTCAGCGAGATACATTGGTTTTGAAGGAATTTAGGTAATCCAGACTTTCATTAGACTCCTTCCAGATTTATAGTGACGAGCACGGGTATCGCACTAAGCTCGCCGTGCCCGGACTAGCATAGATTTAATGGTGTCCGATTAGTTAGATTTTTTCTCAAAGCAATGGTTTCTATAAATCTCGAGAGCACGCATACTCTAAAGATTACTTAGAGGAATAACGAACTGTCCATATAGTGGAAGTTAGAGGCAGGATGGTGGTCTTATAAACTTAGTTTCCCTTGGGGACAGTCTTAGAGTGACACGCTTCGTGCTTTACTCAGGGGATCTACACACTTAGAGGAGTAACGAACTGTTAAACATATTTGAAGAAATAGGTTTGTTGGTGTTCTGATAAATCTAGCCCCCCATCAAGAAGGGTTTGAGAGAGTTGTTGATTGCTGAAATTCTTTGCTCTCTTTTGAGGACAGTCGACAGACACACTTTCATGCTACACTCAATGGTTCTACATATCAACAGTTCCATTCTGCGAGCACGTTTGCACTTTATCAGAAGTTTAATTTTTTTTAAATGATTTACATACTAATTTACTCTATTAGTCAGCCTATACTTTGGTGTTGTACTGAATTGATTTGACTTATAACATCACTTCAAGTGTAGGTATAACAGACCTCACGTTGGTTCCTACGTCTGATTATTACCCACACTTTTTCTTCTGTTAGAGCGGGGCCTCGCGTCCTGAGCTGTAGCCAGGTGAGGTGAGGCTGTTTTCTCGTAACTAACGGGTAAGCAAACGTTGCAATTAATATTTTGAGTACACTCTTAAGGTACAAGTCATGATGGGCACTTATGACTCACGTGTTTGCCAGACTACTCAGCAAAAGTATTTGATCTCGTTGCTGTCATCATTATTCTTATGTCACACTTTTTTTCTTTCTAGGTGTTAACATATCGTAACCAACTGAAACCAAGACGACAGGTTTTGTAGGTTGTATATGTTCCAACCAATAGGTTTTGATAACCACTCCACTAATTTCACAGACACACAGTAGCATAGAATATCTAGGTCCTGAGGAAGGCCACGATCCCACTGAGATCACCATGGCCGAAACATGTAGACCTGTTTTCTGGACAAATGCAGTCAATATTTCATAACTGCATCTGCACTGTTTTTAATTTTGACATCAGGAGATCATGAATAACGGTCCGATTCTCTCCTGCTAGCCAATTTTAGATCACACATCACTTTTTCCACTAGTGCACTGCGCCCATCACTCTCAAACTACAACACTTTACATCTGATGGATCTTAGGAAATCCGATAATTGAGTAATATCATAAAAAACATCCCTGAGCTCCTCCCTCACAGTGAGGGAGTTGTAGCCCTTGGCTGCACTAGGTATTGCAACCAAGAGGAGAACCCAGATGATGAAGCATGCCACTCCGGTGGGTGATGGGATTCCGTCCTTTTTAAAGGATTTCCTCTCTGTATGACTGAGGGTCTCTACTTGTGCTGTATGTCTATAGAGCTGTTCCCCAATAACTTTATACCTATTTGTTGTGTTGCAATGTAGGATATTGCTATATACAATGTAGTATTGTGTACTCTGAGGTCTAGGAATGGGAGCGTCTCAGAAGATTCAAGAGACAGTTACCTACTGGTGGAAGGAGAATTGTAACTGCTCCTGGGACTGTCGCCAATAAACTAATTTGTTCTTCCACACAAACATGGAACCCCCCTTACAACTGGGGAGGAGTCCCGTGGACTCGCATCTTAGCAGCAAGCTAATGAGGCATTAGCTGGTTCTGTCTCAGTCTGTTTTGAGAGACTGATCATTCAACACACTAGTTGATGGAAGTCAGGGATTTAATGGACTTCTCAGCAACCACAAATCTGCGGAAATTTTAAAAGCGATTCTATAGTTTGAGGCCAAGAGGGAAATCACGCATTGTGCTAAATCATCTGTTAAGCGTTACCTTAGTTGCAACTCGTTTCATGGCACCCAAAGTTATTTATCTCTTGTAACTAGCATACAGGATAGGTTTTACCTCACCAGGCCAGTCAGTCAAAAGTCTTTATTCGGCTCTTTTGAGCCATAAAAGTCACATCATAAAAAGAATATACAGAAATTGATCCATAATTTAAAAAAAAAAAAAAATGCATTGTTAAAATGAACTTTTGATAAAAATCACAAACATCCATTAAATGGTATAAGAGCAGCAGAATACAATTAAAACTTTCAGTATTTTGATCGTAATCTTAAAGAAGTTAAGATGTATTTCAGAAGAGCTGTAACAGCTTCATTTCCCGGACACTGCAAGTAAGGTAACTGAGTAAGATCTAGAATCCAGTGCATGCTTTACTGTGCGCAGAAGCTGCCTTCTTTGACGGCAACAAAATGTATACAATTAAAACTTTCAGTATTTTGATCGTAATTTTAAAGAAGTCAAGATGCATTTCAGAACAGCAATAATAACAGCTTCATTTCTCAGACACTGCAATTAAGGCAACTGAGTAAGATCTAGAATCCAGTGCGTGCTTTACCGTGTGCAGAAGCTGCCTTCTTTGATGGGAATAAAATGTGCAAAATAAAATGAAGTGCAGAGTGCTTTGTTTGGCTGGTACTTCACAGGGATAGGGAGGCAGGTTTGAAAACCAAATGCCTTTGAAGGAAAATGCTACCAGAAAGTGTGTAGTGTGGAATCGGAACCTTGTCAATAAAAAAGTCTGTCTCATGTGCAATGAGCTGTAAATAAAGTGCTGGGCGTGGTGGTAAAACCCGGGAAATAACTTTTCTACACGTGCCCTTTGCATGTGTTAGAAGAAAAGATCTTTTATGTCGGTTGAGGTGATGCTGGATAGGATAGCTGGATTATGATAAAATGCTGGAGAGCCCAGGCTTTCGAAGCTCATTTTAACAAATGTGAGCCAAGGGATATCTAGGCAATTATCCAAGTTATTGCAATCTACCAAGACTGATCTACATAATTGAGCGTCTGGATTTTTCCAAATTCGCTGCCACAATAAGAGAGGTTGTAATTTGATGTAATCTTCTAAATAGTTTAACCCTCCCTCATTGTGGAAAAATAAAACTGACGTGTAATGTGGGGTTGCCAGAAGTCTTATCATAAACTTATTCTGTACAATCTGTAGAGCTGTACAATTTGCATGTCCCCAAATGCCCGCCCCAAATATTGCAACTAATAAACGTTTACTTTACAAAATACAGAGCAGTTCACTTATGGGTTTATGTCCAACCCTTTTTGCGAATCTGAAAACTGCATCAATTGCCTTTTGAAGTTGCAGAGCTCTTACATGTAATAAAAACTTGCGGTTAAAATCAATATTAATTGGGACACCCAAGTACGTGAAGTGAAGTTTTTTCCACTTCTTTGCCACCAAGTAAAAACTTTAGGGTCGTAGGCAATTTTGGGCCACATTTCATTATATATGACTTGGTGCGGTTAGTTTTTAATCCTAGGTTGTCCATAAAATTGTTAAAAGCATCTAACAGGGATTGAAGACCCTTAGCTATTTGGGCAATAAGGACAGTGTTGTCTGCAAAAAGTAACCCAGGGATTTCTCGAGAATTATTCTTAGGGATCTCTTTTACGGCCCTTACCAAGTGATCTCCCAGTGCATTTATATAAATTAAGCGGAATGGGGCCAAGACACAGCCCTGTCTAACCCCGGTTACTGATGGAATGTCTTCAGTGAGGTCCCCATTCATAGCGTAAAACACTCTAGCTGTAGTGCGTGCATGAAGCCTATGCGGCAAGGAAATTATTGAGCTGTCTATGCCCAATTCAGACATTAACCATAATCTGGTGCGATCCACTGTGTCAAAGGCACATATTGGGTCCATAAAGGCGAGATGGAGGCGTCCTTTTTGGGTCTTTGTTTGTTTTTTGGCTATAATAGACAGATTCAAGGTCTGCTCAACTGTTTCCAGGCCTGGGCGAAACCCAAATTGTAAATCTGATAACCCCTGTGTCTCTTTCAAGTTTGGCCAGTATAACCCAAGCACTTTACATTTTATTCTAGCTTTTCCACGAATGGCGGGCGGCGTGGGCAAAAAAACTACCAAACTGTCCATGTAATGGTAAAACTGCACAATCTTCTCAGCACTTTATTGTATTCTGCACATTTTATCAGGATATTAGGAAACTCTTTTTGAAACTATTATTTATTGCAAACAGATTGTTTTGTTTTAAGGATGCTTTCATTTTTATGCAATTTAAGACTACAGAAGTATGCTTTGCAGTGTCAACATTTATCGCTCTAGCAATAAAGCGAAGGAAAACAAACATTCATCTTGAAAACGTACTTTATGAGTCGGATTAAAAACAATCTTTGTCCTGTATACTGTAATGAGACATACGACTGTCCCTAATACAGATGCACACCAACGCATATTTAAGGTTTTTAATGTATATCATGGTCATTATATTGAACCGATTTTGTGAATATTTTTATGTTCAATTTTAATTAATCTATTCACACTGCTTCTTTTGAACATGATTTGTACATCTTTTATGGATTTTATATGAATAAAGATTAATTGAATTGAGTCCATAGCTTAAAACAATTTGGCTTAAGTTACGTGCGCACTCTTAAGCACCTGCCACATGCGCTGGGCTTGCACGTTGTTTTTTTGTCCGCACATACTTGTGCTGCTGCTAGTGAATCCGTACTGTCATCACACAGCGCCTTTGTGACGTCACTATGCTGCTCTTTGCTGAAGAAGCATTTATAGACTGTGTGGAGAATTGTAACGACTTTAAAGCATATAGTGCAGAACATTTTTATATATGCTGTGTGCACCAAGGGAAGTTAAATGGTTGCGATCTTATTAACAGTCGTTTTTAGGGTCGAGCCTGCTGGTTCTCTCACATGGGGATTAAAGATCTCAGCAGGGCAGCACGTGGTGTTCATTAATAACCTCTTAAATGTGCAGAAGCCAGCTGTTGCTTAGGTAGTACTTACGATACAAATGTGCCAGTTTCATTAATACACAGTATAACTTTGCATCGTTTACAGTGCAACTGCAGTGCAACCTGTGCTTCAATGCTGGTTGTTCTTAATATAAATATATAAGTGAAGCCTCTGAGGTGTTAGTAACTCCTCTTCATTCTACAGTTTATGTTTCTGATTTTGTATAGTGCCGACATAATCTAAAGACGTCAGACCGCTTTATAGTAAACATGGATGACGGTATTCATTTTTTTAGTCCGCGTCCCTGCATCACAGCTGATCCCATGCCTGACCCTTTAATTTCACTCGACCCAACATGTTATGATCATTATGATTGCACAAAGGTTCCTCAAGTGCGATCCTTAGTGTCCAGGTTCAAGTTTAACCAACGCCATGTTTTTTGTGAGTCCCTGAGCGTGCAATGTTACCTTGTGTAATATGTCAGAAGGTGATGTTCAGTGGGTTATGTAAAATGTTAACAAAACCTGTACCATGGCAAAGTAATGGGAAGTGCTCATTCATACGGGCTGAGCATTCATCAACCTACATAGAATCCTAATAAGCGTCCATAGGTCGCAGTGCAGAGATGAGAACAACTTCAAACCAGCAACAACAAGCCAATGCTTATGTCTATTCCAAACAAACTTACCAATCTTTAAGGAATGCTGCTAAAATATCAACACAATGCTATGGTGGATGCCTGTCAGTCACCTATCCACTCCACAACATGCTACAACACTCAACTCTACTCCATTCTACAACACTCCACTGTATGGCACTCTCCTCTACGCCACAAATGTTTAGCCATGCTGAACAGCAACCATGCTGGTGTACAACAAGGCTAAAACACATTGGCAAAGCCACTAGCTCTTGCATAGGCAAGACCTTTTGGCTTTGCCCATGCTTGTTTATATCGGTCATTTAATTTCTGCCCACTTTAAATAAACTTAACAGACACTCTGCTATTAATTTGGTTTGTGCACACAGTTTTTGTGCCTCCAAAACATTTTCCTTGACGCCACCACAAGCATTTCTACTGGCACCGGGGTGAACCGGTTATGAAATGGCAGGAGTGGGAAGAATATTTTTAAAACTACAGCTCTACACTTGAAGATGTGAACCAGGAGGAATTTACTCCTGCTTGGAAGAAATAAAAAATGCTACCACACACTTTAGGTCCTGAAAGTCTACATATACTCAATTAAATAGAAAAGAATATCAGAGCAGCTGTTGAGACTAACGTTTACAAGACTGCTCTGGAAGTCTTTGATGTGCAATTTCCACCCACAATCTGGGTAGCTATTGACTGTTACAATTATTTCTAAAGAAAAAAAATAAACAAGAATCAGTTGAAATGTATGGGTCATCCTTAAGGAAACTGGCAATTCCATGCAAATTTGAACTCTTCATGGCGAATTTATAAGGGATCATCAGATTATTATTCACCACACCAATAATCCTCATACTCACGAAACTATGTATATTTGGGGACAGTTCAGAAGTCAGATCAGCTGATGAGGGCCCCTCTTTGGATTTGGATATTTCCGGGGAAATGAGACTCATACAAATGTGTACCAGGCAAAGAGCGTGAGAATTTACAACCAAAACAGGCAGGGGAAGACCAACATTCAGAAAAGTAAAAGAAGACTGAAAAATAAAGTTAGGCGGAGAAAAGAAAAAATAAAGAGACTGAAATTAACAACAATTAATAAACAACAATTATAATGAGAACTTGGGTAGTAATATTTCTTCTAAAATCCTCACAGAAGCTCAATACAGGGTACTGAACAAAGGTGTATCATTTTGTTCAGAAGCAAAATTGGATTTTATGAACATGAGACTAGACGTGTACAAATTTTCAAGCAAATTAATATAAAAAAATAAAAATGTGTCACCCACACAAGAGAAGTTAATGAGAAAGCTGAAACAACAAAGGACATACCATACTTAAAGGCCCGACAACCTTAGAAGGGGAATCGCAGGAGAATTATGTTGAGGAACACTTTCCAATGGCATCAGATCTGCAATTCTGCAAAGAGATAGGGCTAACCACCAAATAATTGGCAGAAGTGGAGGCAAAGCTTGCTCGCTTTATTGTCCTCAAATGCCTACTGGCAACAAAATTGATCTATTTCAGGAAATCATAGTGGAAGAAATTAATCAACTGGCCAATAAAAGACTGACTGGAAGGACAAGTAATATGACTATTAAAGAATGGCAGGCAATAAGGGATCTACAAGAAGACCAGCAAATTATTATTAAGGCTTCTGATAAAGGGGGCAATACAGTGATTCAAGATAGATCTAGGTATATATTAGAAGCGGAAAAACAACTCAAGCTTGAACAGCATTATACCAAACTAAACAAGCATTTGCAATGCAATCGGTCTCGCCTTTGGGACATCATATGTATTTAGCTATGCAGCACATTAGCCTGGGTGCTGAAACATCTACTGTTCTTTAACATGGAGGGAAAGTAAGCACCAAACTGCATGAAACGCCAGGTATGGGAACACATGGAGAGAAATACTGCCTTTCAGTGAGAAACAGTATAGTCCAAAGCTCTGTTTTTAATATAAAATCAGGGCCTTCGGTGGTCATATCACTGAAAATACCAGATTAAAAAAAAATATTATTGTCTACGGGTGCTCGTGGAAGACCATTTCTATGGACTGGAATCTAGAGAATGCTAGAGTGATTCTGGTATTTTCCTGACCTCTGCTGGTTGTTTTCTATCCAGAAAGTTAAACGGGGGCAGTTGCCAGAAAAATTAAAAAAAAGAAAGTCCCTCAGCAGAAAGCAATTCTAGTATTTTACTGACCTCTACTGGTCGTTTTCTATCAAGACAGTTAAATAGAGGCAGTTGAACAAGCAAAAAACAATTCTGGTATTTTATTGACGTCGGCTGGTCGTTTTCTATCAAGACAGTTAAATAGAGGCAGTTGAACAGAAAAAAAGTCCCTAAGCAGAAGCAGATAAGTCCTAGGGATGATCTCCAGAGCCCACAAAGTACATACACATATAAGTATATACTAAAGTATTTACAAGAGGCCTCTAATGCTCGACTTAAAAATGGCTGCACCCTGTAGTGCCCCTTGTCTTTTGTAATATTTTCTATACACTGATTTACACATGTATTATTCATTGTCTTTGTGTGTGTGATGTAAAGTGCTCCGACACCATAGTCTGGTATAAGAGGCGCTATAAAACAAATTACATACATGTGAGAGAGGGGCATACGGAGTATTCACCCCTCCATCTCCCACCTACGTCCTTGAAAGCGCATGTTTTGCAGAGGATTTACCAGCAGCTCTATGTTAAAATGTGAAAAACGAGAAATGGATGTTAAATACCCACAATCAGAGTCATTCTCTCTATCCATTTTCCTGCATCCTCAAGTATAGATAAATGAATAAACGTGAAACAATCTGAAGAATGAACCTACTTTATTAAGTTCAGGTGCAGGATACAACTAGAGAGTGCCAGCACAGCCGCCACAGCCGTAAAAGAGCTGGTGTTATCATTTAGTCTGAGGCAGTAGGAGGAGGGGTGGATTTCCGTTTTCTTTGAAATGAGCAATTGTCGCCTTGAGCGCGTCTCCCAAGCTCTGGCAAATAAACTGACCTTGGCCTCACAAGGATGCTTTTTAACTCCCCTGGCTGTCCACTGTGTGCATCAGAACGGCTCAAGAGGGGGGCATCTTTGGAGCTCGTTTCCATCTGCACAGAGGACCTGTTAACCATCAACTGACCGTGAATTCCTGCTTCACCTATTCAAGGTTTAAAGAGGTGCGAAAGACCCTCGGATGTTTGAAAATATATGCACTTTGGTACAATGAATTACGTTACAATATACTACTGGGAAGCAGAACTACGAAGAGCCAATATTCGTTAAAAAAAAATTGTATATGCAACATATAGCAGGTTGCAGCAAAAGCTTAAAGTGAATGCACAAGAGCAACAAAATGCAAGTCACTGTTGTGGGCGGTGCTTATATTTAGATGCATCCTCTTGCAAAATTATTTGATGTGAGGATGGATTTTGCACTAAAATGTAGTGCAAACCGACATTTGCATTTTGCACAATTACTTCTAATTTCATGCAAGTTTGCCATCATTTTTCGCAATGACCCAAAAGCAAGTTTCACTATTTGCGCACGCCCCTTGCTACAACCTAGTGTAGAGAAATTCTGCATGCAGCACTCAATGGAATATCCATAAGGCACGGCCAAATGTTTACCAGAAACTTCAGATCAGAGGAAAAGTGCAACCACATCCATAACAGTTCAAAGTCACAATAATGCCAGAGCAGAGGGTTTTTTTTAAAGAAAAAAAAACATATTTCAAATAAGGCATCTTTCGTTCTGCTTGTGATGCACTGTGTAATTATTCTCACCCAAAATGGCTTACAGACAATTTTTAAAAGCAATTTCCAGGGCAGCCTTTCAATATGCTGAAATGCCCTTTCGCACAGACTAAACTTCCCCTGTCCTACAAACCCGAATACACTTTTAAATGGAAGAGCTGATCCCAACCCCGTCCTCTGTGACAGACCCTTCCCCCTCCTGCCCATGTGTAAGGTGAAGGCTTCCTATGTAATTGCAGTGGCCGAGGAAGAAGAGGTGCGAATGCGCGCGGCCCCAGGCACCTCCGAATGACAAAGGGCCTAGACCTCGACACTCCCAGCTCCCATCCAGGCAGCCCTGTCGCTTTCAGCCCCTGGCACCAGTGTTTGTAGACTTCTATGAACTGCGGTGACAGCTCAAAAGAGTCGACTCACATTAGAACAGCACAGATGATTAAAGTATACTCGGCAGTAAGAAGAACAAGAGGAGCGGGGGCGAGCGCGGCAGCCTGGGCTTTAGAAAGCTGACCAGACGCTCGTGCGTCATGGCCTTTTCCCGGCATGTGTTTCCAATTATCGCGCCCGCGTCTGGGCCCGATAATGGGAAACAAATGTCGGACGCGCGGGTAACCGCCCGAAAAAGGCCATGACGCACGAGCGTCTGGTCAGCTTTGAAAACCCCCTACATAATGCTTCGCCTAGCAGCGCTTGCGCGCTACTCTAGGCTCAACCTAAAAAAGAGTCCAACAAATGATGTCTCCATTGAATACAATCATAAATTAGAAAGGCCGAGCTGGATTTGATTGATGAGGAAGAATATAGATATTTGAAGCCAGATTCTCCATTTACACCAACCATCTACTCTCTTCCTAAGGTGCATAAAAATATCAAAACTCCACCGGGGAGGGGGGGCAATCTTCAGGTCTATAGGTTCTTTACTGAAAAATACTTCGAGATTTGTTAAAAATTCTCTCTTTCAATATGCAACAGCACTCCCTTCGTACTGGAGAGATTCAACTGACTTTTTAAACAAAATCCATGACATACCCTGGAAAGACAATTACCTAACAGCAACCACAGATGTGGTATCTCTGTACACATCAATCCAACACTCTGATGGGCTAAATGTATGCATATATTTTCTTAAAGCCAGATCTGTGAGCTACGTGGAATATTCTAATATGCAATTAGAGATGCCTGAATTCCACTTAAATCACATTTTTTAAAATTTTCAATGGCACCTACTACCTGCAAAACCAAGGTACAGCGATGAGGACTTCTTTTGCCCCAATATATGCAAATTTAATGATGGGTTGGTGGGAAGCAGAAGTTGTGTGGACAGAGAGAAATCTAACATTGCTCTTGAACTACAATATCAAGCCCTCTGAATTGCAAAAAATCACAAGGAAGAATTGGAAAATTCTACAAATTAATGAACATCTCAGAGGAGTTCTCACTGACCACCCTCAAATTACCTACAGGAAAGTAGCATCTTTGGGCGATTTATTAATGCAAAGTCATATGCCATCCTTAAAATCAACAAACACAAATTGGCTTATCAAATCAAAGATTGGCTTCTGTAAATGTTCAAAATGCAAAGCCTGTGAACATGGAGTGAATAAATCAATTTATAAATTGTATAATAATCACAAGCATTGGCATAGCCAATAGGTCTCGCCTTTGGGACCTTATAAGTGGTTAGTCATGCAGCACATTATCGTGGGTGCTGTGCCGCCATGGATTAAAGCATTGTCAGGCTTATCTGCACAACTTTTGCATCTAGCGCACACACCATACTGCTCTTACAGGTGAAACCTACTCTTTACTCATCCACTGATATGTCATCACAGGAATGACAGACTTATTTTAGAGACCAGGCTCGGCCCCTCCCTAAAACATGAAAGCAGGCAGCCTGAGAACTTGATCGGGTGCGACTATGCAACCAGGCGTCCTAACAAATCAGATTATGGCTATCAGTCGCTCCATACCCAGTGTTCAGATCAGCTTGTCAAACTAGCCTTTACTCTTCCAGTAATCATTCAATGTCCACAAACCACATTAAACACATCAGACTGAGTGCACCAGTACAAACTAGAGATGGCTCGTGATATCTGGGGTGTGCTTCCACCATTCAGAGTGACTGCTATGCCTTACAAGGCTTCACACTCACCGGAGAATGGTGCATCCCCCATGCTGCCCGAAACATGTTTTACACCGTAGTATACTCAGCCGAGCACCCTTTTCAAGGATTTTAAAACTAGAGTTAAGTAATACTGAAATCCTTCCCTCTGTGCTCTACTTGGACATGGCTTCCAATAAGCATTAGATCATCTCTTTGCATTTCTCAGGTGTCTGTAAGTGTCACTGGTTTCAACACTCCACAACAGAAGGCAGGCCTGCATCTGGATAACAACTGTGGCTTTTGAGTTTAGTTCCTGCATTTTAGCATCAACTGTGTCCTGTGGGTGAGCTCTGGGACAGGGATGGGGTACTCCTCCATGAACACTAGCAATCCCTCTAGGGCACTGTAATGTTTTTGCGTGTCAGCGGCACGGACAATATAAACCAAACTTAGTTTGCTTTTAACGCCCAGTGTAGCAATGTATTACCGTTATCGCCGCACTCTTATTTTTGGAAAAAAGGGAATACTTGGTTACTGTAGCTGGAATATTTGAGCAGGTGGAGAGCAACAGCTGAAGGTCATGTATTATTTTAATATCATGGCTGAAGGCTCACTATTGTTACCATTAAGAATTGTATCAAATATTCAAAAGATGCGCAAGTGGCAAATGGCCACAATAAATATTTGTGAAGGGAAGTGGCCTCTGCGGGGGAAGGCTTCCTCCGCCGGACCCATTTTGGAGGCAGGCAGGCGAAGTGATGCACAATCCGGGCCCACATCTCGCGCTGGTCCGCGTTGTGCGGCTCCTCCGAGGCCCTTGCATCTCTTTAACTAAGATGGGCTTTACAGCAGCCATACATTCAGCACTGGGGTTTCTCCCTAGGCTTCTCCGGCTCCATGCATTGCTGCTGCAGACTCTCTTCAAAGGAGCGGATTCTGCCGCTCTTTGTCTTATGCCATGATAATGAGGCAATGAGATGCGCTACTCTGTGGAGAGGTGGCCAGCGTGGAAGGGGGGAGCGAGTGCGATAACTGAGCTACAAACAATCTAAAGGACGGACAGCGGGAACTCGTCTAGCAGCTTCTTTGTGCGGGAAGGCGTACAGTAACCCTGTCTAACAGGAAGCCTTCTCTGCACTGTCAAGAAAAACAAACACTCCACATTCACACTCGGCGCGCTGTACGCCGGTTTCTGCAGAGCCCCCCCCTCCTCCATTGCAGACTACATGCAACCCGGGAGCTAATTCAATTCACCCTGTAACGCACGGCGGCAGCCTCTTCAGGTGGCAGCGAGGCACGTCTCGTTATCTAGCCTTCCATGACAGGCCTGAGAAACCGTCAGCGCCGCAGCAAGGCAAGGGGCTGCAGCGAAGACGGAGCATGGCTCCGCGAGGCCTCCATGAGCCGTCACGCACTGCAAGGCCAACGGGCTGTCAGCCACACACTGATTACCGCGGCCCGCAATGAACGCATTCACGGAGCAGGAAGCAGGGCTCCGACAACGGGAGGGGGGTGGGAGCATTGTGAACACGGACAACGGGTGGGGGCAGGAGCAAAGCAACAGAAAATTAAACAAGCGCGGTCGCGAAAGTGAAAGTGACTGCGCTGTGTTTAATTAGTAACCTGATACAGGACGCGACGAGGAATGCAGCTGCACCCTGCGCGCCCCTACACGCTCCCGAGAGCAAAACGCCATGTGAGTGAACATTTGAAGAAGAGGTGGGACATGCACCCGCCTTTGGCCATTTGCGTGCTTTCATTATTGAAAGCCACATGCAAAGGGCAATCAAATGTGTGGGCGGAGTCACACCCACACGGAGAAGTTTCAGGGAAGTTTGGAGTGCTCACAAGAAGCTTCCCATAGAGCAGCGCATGCGCGCTGCGCTAGGCTCGACCTAAAAAACTGAAAATCAAGGAATTCATTACATGTGAAACTGGTTATGTTATGTGCTGCAATGTAACTGCAATAAGTTATGTAGGTAGTACAATCAACAAAGTAAAACCTAGGATTCTTCAGCACATACGTGCAATAAAGACTAGGGTCTTTACAAATCCTATAGCAAAGTATTTCTGGGAGGAGCATAAAAGTAATATCAACAGAAAGGCGCCCTTGACTGCACACTAGGGGATCGAGACAGAGGAAAGAATACATAAAACGAAAAAACCTGCCTCCCACTTGCAAAGTCAAAATATCAAACCATCAAGATAATTCTTCCATAAATCAATGCATTATAATTTATTGAAGCGTAACACCTAGATCACCATTTCACAAATTTTTTGTATATTTCTGTTATATTGATTATATCGATTCATACAAAAAACGTTTCCATTAATCTTGTTTCACTCCCTGCTATCCCATATTAAAACCAAATACATTGGTCATATAAAACCAGAAACGCCTTTCTACATATGTATACAATATATAAAAAATAAGTTGTAAAGATGACAAGCTGTGGAGAATTATGTAAAGTAAATAATGAAAAGTGAGAGAGTAACCTACAGGTTTCTGTTGGACACCCGGTATACATATGTAGAAAAGTATTTCTGGTTTTATAGGACATCTGAGTGGCGTGAGTGTGGTATGAATGTATTTGGTTTTTAATATGGGATGGCAGGTAGTGAAAAAGATTCATGCAACAGTTGTGTATAGAGTGTATTCATGAACTCTAAGGCTCAGTTGAAGGCGAAACTCCAAAATGAGTCGGTTGGTGGAGATCCTTAAAATGAAATAAATGAAGTTGTGGCTCACGTTAATTGCAGTGCCTGCTCTCCTATGAAAAGTAGAAAAATATATATATAACACACACACACACACACACACAGAGACAAGACACAGACAGAGCGGCGGCTCCTTCGCTATGGCAAGAACGTCGCCCAACCCACCTCCTGCAAGCAGCAGCAAACCTGGAAAAAATAAAACAAAAACACAAGTTTGTTTTATTTTTTTAGCATGAATGAGCATTGGGAGCGGGGCAGACAATGCCAGGCTGAAGGGGGAGGTGTTGGGCAGCACTGCTGTCAGTGCGCATGTCTGTTTGGTCGGCCGTCTCAGGACCGTCAAACCGACAGGCGCACTTGGCTGTCTCCAACCTGAGCTGCATTGCCAAATAAAAAGTTGTTATAAAGGTGGCGGTAAAGAACATCTTGCTCATGATAAAAAGATTGCCCTGCAAATAAACAGGTGTTCAAATTGTGGCAGAAGCTGTCATTGTGCCAAAGTGTGCAGAAAGAAAAAAATTCTATAAAGATAAATTACATGCAAGAAGATTCAGAATCAGAGTCCTCCTTTGAAGACAACAAGAATTCTTTCCCACTAATAGTCATGCCGAAGGTTTCACAGGTTAATCCATTCCAAAGATGGGGTACAGACCAATGACAATGGAATTTAAAGAAATAAAAATATCTGGGAAAATATATGTAGCCGAGATAGGTCTATCTGTATTGGGATTTATCGACCAATGAACTCTTCGTATTATGCTTGATGCAAATAGTTCCAAGTAAGTTCTAGTTGTTGGACAAGACTATTTTTTTGTTAACAATCTGATAAATTAGTTTCCTAAATTGTTCTCTGCTAAAGCGGATGAACTAAGAGGTTTCTTTCACAGGATTGTACTCAAAGATAATGCTGTATCCGTTTCACACAAAGTCAGGAATATTCCCATTGCAGTTAAAGAGGTTGTGGCTGAATTAAACAAATTAGAACAAGTGGATGACACCCTTGGTAGTAGCTAGACCTCAGAATAGAAAAGTCAGGCTTAGCATTGATTTGCGCGACATTAACCATAACATTTTAATTGATAAATTTCCATCACCCAGAATTGGTGAACTATTAGCTATGACCCAGGATGTTGAATAGTTTACAACCTTGAACTCAGTGTACGCATATCAGCAGGTATTACCTTATCCCGAAAGCAATGGCAAATGGCATTTATAACGCCTTTTGATTGTTATGCTGTTTGCCTTTTGCCTCTATTACGGCAGTATTCCAGTGCCTTATGCGTAGCATCTTCAGGGGCCTAGAAGGGATAGTTTTCTTCCAGGATGACATTCAAGTCATGAAGAGCATAGGAATGAACATGACTCAAGATTGAGAAACGTGCTAAGAGAAGGGGTTACCAATTCTCCGGCCCCTAACAATAAGGATGATGTTCGATCTTTGCTAGGGCCGGTCGAATTCTACAAAAAGTGTGCGTTAAGTTTTGTAGACAGTTCTTATGAAATTCATCAACTCCTTGAGAAATATGTAAACTTTAAAGGGAATCAGTTTGCAATGCAATTTAGACATCAAAGCTGAAATGAGAAGGGCCATGCCTTTAAGTGCTTTTTGACCCATCCCTTAAAATAGTATAAAATAGTCATCAGTGATGCCAGCAACAAAGGGTTAGGGGCAGTGCCAGCTTAAGCTGACACTGTTAGTACAGCCCTCGAGAAATCTACTTGCTATGGCGAGTCAGATTTTATCAGGGGAACCTATTTTTTAGGGCATACTGGCCAGTTTTTGTTCACTCAAAGTGAATGAACAACAATGATGCCTTTAAAACTTGTTTTTATCTTGTCACATTTGCTTTGTGTTCAAAGACAGAGGTCAAATGTCAGCTTATGGGTTCTTACAATTTGCTGCTCATTTTATCCTGGAAGTTGTTTATACACTATACAGTTTATCAGTACAACTGCATATTCGTGGGAAGGTTTGTGGCCTTTTCCATGAAAAGTGTGCTGTCTGTAAATGACAGGCACACTACCACGTCATACTTTAGTAATATATTTAGTAAAAGTGAGTTTTTAAACATGAACTGAGAAACATTTCTGCGCTAATGACAATGCCATCAGTGAACTTAGAGGCAAGTCAGGGGTCATGCGTACCCTGTATGTAGACTAGATTCTAATTATACATGGAGCAAAAGTTTAGTACAGTAAATCAAACAAATGTTTTTTCTACAGCAGAAATGCTGAACTCCTGTTTGAAGGTACTCTCATATGCAATAATGAAGAAAAAGGGGAGTAAAATGAAATATTTGCCTAGGATCACACAATTTGAGAATAGTTTACAGGTCAAGTACATTATAATTAGGTTGAGTAGATTATTCAGTACTAGACATGTAGGTCTGGTAACATTTTTATGATTTTTCGAGACCTATGGTAAAGAAGTTACGATTGCATGTACATGTAACCACTCACAAAGTCAGAAGAGTTTGACAGTCCTAGAAAAAGAAATATTGGCGTGTGTGGGGGCAAATTATTTCTGACAATGTGTGGGGTGCCGAACTTACTTTAAGACTAGATCACAAACCACTCACCACACTTTTCACAACAGGGGTTATGACAAAAGCCATGCCCGGCATAGCAAGATTGTCACTACAGTTGTTTGGACTACAATTATGTAGTAGTGTACAGACCTGGTGTTAAGAATAGCGTTGTGAACTTCTTGAGCAGAGCTCCGTTGTCCTCATACGATGATCAGCATGAGGAGTGTAACGAGTATAGGGTGATGAACAATGTATCGCAAATCACTGCTATATCCACAAAAGAATGGAGAACAGCTTGCGGTGAGGATGATGAATTGTGTGAAGTCAAAAACAATATTTTAATTATGTGGGAACGGAAAAGCAGTTGGAACACAAATTCAAAGACATTTTGGGAATTTAAATGAACTATTGATGAAGGAGGCTTTGTGCTAAGCGATTTTCGAATTATTCCTAAAGTTACATTTAGACAAAGAATTCTTAAAATTAATCACATGGGGCATTTAGGAATCAAGAGACTAAAGGGTAGGATCAAGGAACAGTATTGGTGGCCAGGAACGGATGATGACATTGAGATATTTGTCCATTCATGTGTAGATTTTCCACAATGAGAATAAGCCACATTCAGGCCACCATGGTGCCCGATAACTGTTCTGGATACTGCATTGGAAACACGGAGCATAGATAATTTGGGTCCTACATGTGAACCAGATGGTAATGTAAAGTATGTACTAGTATTAGTGTATGTTTATTCAAAATTCCAATAAACTAAAGTAGCATCTAAGGTTGATGCAGTTGTAGTGGCACAATTTATAGATGAAGTATTTTTAAGAGAAAGACTGCCTAAGAGAATGATTATGGACAATTGTCCACAATTTTGTTCCAAGTTTGTTAAGTTTTTCTTGGCAGAAATGGAGTTAAGCACAATTTTACATCCGTTTACCACCCTGCAGGTAACAGCAGGGTGGAAAATTTATTTATTTAATAAAGGGCAGTGTGCTGATATCTGTTAAGAAAAATTTGTTGTGGGAACATGATTACATCACATGATTTGGGCTAACACTACATCTACTGTTACGGGAATCAGCCCTTTTAAAGATTTTGAAGGGGAGAGAATTGTATGCTAAAGACAACTTGCGTTGAACGTCCGCTAAGAGGCACAGAGATTGGTCAACCCACTAGTCAGAATTAATATTAAAAAAGCACAAGATGATAGGAAATATTAGACTTGCAAGCATGGGGTGTCTGAAGTTAAATTAAAAGAACGCAAAATTCCTGTTAAAATGTTAGAGGACAAAAATAAATACTCAGAACGCTTACAAGTTTTGAAATTGTTCACCAATTCTGCCAAATTAAGTGATGTGAAAGTGTGGCATCTCTGCAGATTGTAGAGGTGTGCAGAAGGTATTTGTGATTTTGCTAATATTTCGAAAATGTAAAATGTCTGGTGGTGAGGGTGTGTATACCTTTGCCACTTCCAAACACGTACTGTATTAGCATTGTACACCCTTCCAACCTGAGGAGGCAGAGCAAAGTATAGTCTGGAGGAAGAGTGATGGCATGAGCAATTATGCAAATAGAAGTTTGAAGGGAGTAAAGCGAGATTTGAGTGGGAAACCAGAAGAGGGCAACCTTTTGTTCTGTCTAATAGGTATGAAGTTTTTATAAGTTTAATCTATCACACATAGTTATTGTAAAAGCAATTCTGCTATAGTTTCATGATGTAATTGAAATTGTTTAAGATTTAAGTTTTCTTTTGCACTTTTTGTTTGCTTTTTTCAATATGGAAAAGAGGAAGATATGTTGTGCTGCTATACAGAATGTAGTAATGTGTATTTTGAGTTCTAAGAATGGGAGCTTCTCTGGAGATTCGAGAGACAACAGTTACTTACCGGTGGTTGGAGGACTGCAGCTACTACTGGCGCTAATAAACTAACGTGTTCTTCTCAATAAGTGAGGATCTCCTTTACACTATTCAGACAAAATGTTATCTTGAAAATAGGAGTTTCCTTTTATCGTTAATGTTAAAAAATTTAATTTATTTAGAAAATCTTCTAATGAGCACTGTATTTTTCCATTTGCTTTTCTTACTCATCTTTTATTAAATCTGTGCCAATATTTCAAAACTGCCTCCATTTTCTCATTGTGCAGGGAGGTACGCTGAGTCATCACACAGGAAAGGACAGTAGTGTGAAGTGGTAATGGGGTGCTGAAATAACAAGGGAAATGGGAAGATGAGAGTGAGCGTACACATGTTGAAAGTGGAATGAGTAATGAGTTGCCAGCAGAGAGAGAGGCTGGAGGCTTGCAGTGGTAAAATAGTCTTATGTTTTGCAAAACAAGTTTTAGATTGCAGGCTGAAGGATATAGGCAAACAGCCGTTAGCTTTAGGTAAAGCATGTACACTCCAAAGGACTGAGAAAGATGCGATTGACAGTCTCAAGACAGTTGCTTAAAAAGGCTTGTCAAAAAAGTAAATGTTGAAGGGCTGGACCCACAGCCACTATGTATGCCCTAAGCAATATGTCGGACTGCTATCATGTCAAAATAAAGACCTAAAAACTCTGTTGCTCTGCAACTGTGCAGCAATTCAAGAGTCACACGAACAACATCTTCTGCTAAAGAGCAAGCATTTTAATGTTAGGTAGTGTTCAGCTTAATAAAGATGAAGCTTTGATAAAAGATAAATGGGTGATTTATAACAGGAAAGAAAGTACAACAAACAGTTACTATGTTTTTTGACAGCCTTTGGTCGTGCACAGCGGACACTGGACAAATGACCTAACATTCAGCCAGGCCCTGTGTCCATCCCACCAAAGGAGGTAAATCCTCACTGCGCACAGCATGAGCTGTACCGTCGGTGGAGGCCAGGCTCTATGCTCCACCAAGCCTTTGCACAAAACACTGAAAAGGCTAGCCAACATCCACTGCACACTGCCTTAGATAGCAGCATGCAATACCCTTTTTGCAAAACAGGAAAAATATATTCCATTTCTTTTTACATTTTTATCTAAAAAATATAACCTGAATGAAAATCACAATTTTAGCACCATGTGTGGCCATTGCACTAGGTCCCCCAGCCAGCTCTAGCCTGGGGTCTGGGACCTCTCCCCCCTCCCAACCCCCCCACACCAAAATGTATGTGTATTTTTCCCCCAGCATGAACATTTTCAAGAAAACAGAAGAAAAAAAAATCCTCTTAATTAGCCAATAACTTGTAAGGAAAAAAAAAAACTAAAGTGTGATGGACAGTATAATTTGCAATTAAAAATGTCACAGATAGATGAAAGCGTAAAGGCGTATCTCTCAAAGTACAAACATATTTACACCAAACCAAATACATCATGGATTGAGTAACGCTCTGCTTTTATGCCAAGTTTAGCATGAATCTGTTGAGTGTTTTTAGGTCAAGCTTCGGCAGAGCATGCGCTGCTCTGCAAGGCATGCTGTTTTCAGGTATGGACTTGAAGTGCCACCTACTCTCCGCCTATATTTTTCATTAGCTTGTGTCATTGTCCTTTGTAAACTGGCTTTTCATTGGTCAATAGGCTTAGTAGTACCTCCTTAGTACCGTCTTGTCTCTTCTTGTAACCTCCCATAAGGACTGGCCCTCTTACATGTGTTGTTACTCAGCAGGCTTTAATTACAGCCTCCAAGCACTATTTCGTTTGAATTGTTTTCATCTGTCTTCTGTTACAGGCAGGACACGCTCTCTCCTAAAGCTTTATTTTTTTTTATGGCACGCCACGCCACAGTGGCCGTTGCGCCTCTGGTTTATTAGCGGCGCCGAACGCGGCCGCAGGTTTGGGTTTTTTTAAGCAACTGACTGTTGCGAGCACATGGCACCACCAATGCAAGCTTAAGTCTTTCCTTCTATCTTCTGCCTTGAAGACAGACTTCAAAAGGAGACAGCAACGGTCAGATCACATCCTAGCCAATCCAACAGGCATGTGTCAACATTTCCAACTTGAAATGTGCCATTCCTTGCATCCATGACACAACCAACTTGCATGCGCCCTACCTCAAGGCACGTTATCTTATTTCAAGGTGATCGAACATTAGCAGCAAGAGGCTGTGCATTAGAAACAGACAGTGTGCTTACAAGATACACAGCTATCCCAGAGGACCGATATTAAGTTAGTACATAAATGGAGAGAAAATCTTATTTTTAACAGACCGAACCCAGTTCGTGCCTAGCACTGACAGAAAATTATTGAACAAGAGTAAACTGAGATCAAGAATATCTGACTTCAGAAGTAAATATCCCACTCGAGGCTACCAAAAAGCAAGGAATTTTGTTTAATCCTTTTCATTGTCTGTTAAATAGTTTATAACCCTCAGCATTGCAAACCCTTGGATTCCACACGACTTGGAACCAACTTCATGTAGACTATAACTGCCATCAAGACGTCTCAGCAGATTGTAAAATGGCTTATTAAACTAAACACAAAATTGCTGAAGTGCAATCAAAATGGGCATGACCCTCCTCTCTCGAAAGGGATATGATCAGGCTTATTTTTTGGTACAATCACTAATTTAGTCAGTTTCTCCAGGGTTTCCAAATGATCAAAAGCCACATTAGATGTTGAATATCAAGACGACCAGAATGCACTTCTTCATAAAGGTCTGGTAGCTCCTGTCTTCATGGTTTGGTACTCCATTAGGAAATCAGTAGAATTGTTTTCTTTCCAAAAGTTAATACCTTCAATTTGGATCGTACTTCAGTTGGTAGCATGAACAGGAGAAAAGAACTGCATTTCCATAGAGTCACAATGAGGTATCTAAGCTCCTAGAACTTTATACTCAAGCAGCTCTAGTAACTTGTGGTTTCCCTTCTCTAGTGTTGCGAGCTTCAGCAAAGCCACTAGGTCAGGCTTCAATATTCCATGGAACGCAAACACAGGCAAGAACAAATGCACACAGACGGTATGTTCTGTGTCACTGTGCAACCTGTTGCATGTCATCACAGGTTTGAAAATTAAAAACAGGGCATCCAAAGCACAGAAAGAGGCACTTTGAAGAGGAGGTGCCAATAGTCTGTTCTCATTTATGCATGGTTGTGTCTACATGTGACTGCCTTGGCCAATACACGTTAGTCTTTCTAAGTGAAACGCCTTAATTGCAAAAGGCAGGCCCACACATGGGTCCCATGCTCTCTGCCCCACAGGACTCTAGCTCTACCGCAATGATGTAGCCCAACAAAGGCAAAAGCCATCTGGAGATGCTTGTGCCAGAGTTTAGAAAGGACGAGGCTTAATACTTCTGGGTGCTCCGTTTCTACTATAGCAAAAGCAATGTCTAGTTGCATGTAATCATTCCACGTCTGTTGTGGCAGTGAAGCAAAACAAAAAGATGGACTAGAACACAGCACATTTCAGGCAGTGACCTAGATTATTTCAAGCATTACACACAATAGATTTTGGTTTTCTTCAGCGATCACAACTGTGCCCATTTCTGTTTTTCCTGTTTTGCCAGCAGCTATTTTCCCTGCCATGGTGGAAACTGTGGCCACTGTTG